>JAKGUB010000326.1:11455000-12867500 GCA_026261675.1 Hippocampus mohnikei
TTCCCGCCTGCTCACAACTCTTGTACCAAGTGCCTGAATTCTTTAGACGTTCTTGATCTCGCTTGATAGTCCTTTAGCCATGTTCACAGCTCAACTGTATTTATAAAGCATTTTAAAACAGCCATCGCTGTATACAAAGTGCTGCACATGTAGCAACTATCATATATACAACAATAAAGCAATGAATCAGTAACAAAGATGGTAGAAAGCACCAAACAGTAAAACTAAGTTCAAGTCTGAGTCATGCTGAGTCGAAAGCCAGAGAATACAAGTGAGTTTTGAGGCGGGTTTTAAAGATGGGCAGCGAGGGGGCTTGCCGAATGTTCAGTGGGAGGTCATTCCAGAGAGAAGGACCAGCAACGGAAAAGGCTCGATCCCCTCTGAGCCTCCGCTTAGTTCTTGGTACTGTTCTGTTTTGTCCTAGGATGTATTTTTTTGTATTTTGCCATTCTCATTCGGTGTTGTAATTGTATTTCTCTTGTTCTTTTGTGGCAAGCAATTTATGTTAGCGTTTTCTTCCTTGCCTTTTGCAAGCGCTTTTTGTTTGTTGCGTTTTTTTCCTGGTTCATTGTGACCAGCATCATTGTTTGTACTTTGTCGTTCTTGGATTGGATTGGATAAACTTTATTGTCAAATGTACTGTATGTGTAACATACAGCACAGATGAAATTTCTTCCCTCTCAACATGAAACAAGTCTTGCGTCGTACTTAATATAATTTTGCTCAATGATTTTTATTGTCTATGTTTGTGGGATCCGCTTCAGTTCCGGACCTGCGGAACCCGTGTCAAAACAGAAACTACAAAAACTAACAAATGTCTTTGTGTGAACTGGAAGGAAACTTGAACGAAAAGAGACTGTTCACCTTACTCACAGGAACTTCATTTATTTTTGTTGTGATTTAGGCATGAGCACACTGAAAAAAAATGTAGTAAATAACTCAGTGAATGTTTCAGTGATTTTTGTGTGATTTGTTATGTGAAAAATATTCTAAATGAAAATCTCTAATGCAAGTGTCCTGAGAACATCTGCACCAATAGTCAGAATAAATAGTTCACAGTTATACCTTTCTTCAGTGTTTGGGCCAACTTATTCCCTTGTCATTTGACATAATTTGTCTTATACAGAAGGCTGAACCCCTGGACTTTAGTTCAATGTTATTTGGTCACATTTTGAGTTTTAGCTCTCTACCATCAAAAAATGCTTTCACTCCCACAACGAAGGCTTGTTAATGTCCCTTGCTCGCCTCGTCCCCTTGAGGCCGCAATGCTCTGCTGGTGTCCTTGTCTTTGGACGCGAGGTCCTCATGAGGCGTAGCCGTTTGGCCTTTATCAGATCCGCTGTCTTGGAGCCATTTCAGACAAGATCCCTTGATTCTCCACCGTGGAATTGGATGATGATAGGCCAAGGCCTGATATCTGCTCTGGTGGCAGACTTCGGTGATATTGGAAGCAGCACTCCCCAATCACTGAAGAGCCTGAAGGAGCAACTATTTTTTCCTTTCAATGATTCTCGTTCATCTTTGGGCACACCATGCAAACACAAGTTTTGGTGGCAACTGTGGCTCTCCATGGTGTTTTTTTTGCTCCTCCAAATTTGTAATTCTCTGCTCAAGCTTAGGGCGGCCCGGTATCCAGTGGTTAGCGCGCCAACTTCACAGAGCAGAGGTGCAGGGTTCGATTCCGGCTCCGGCCTTCCTGTGTGGAGTTTGCATGTTCTCCTCGTGCCTGCGTGGGTTTTCTCCGGGTACTCCAGTGTCCTCCCACATTCCAAAAACATGCATGGCAGGTAAATGGAATTCTCTAAATTGTCCCTAGGTGCGAGTGTGAGCACGGATGGTTGTTCGTCTCTGTGTGCCCCGCAATTGCCTGGTAACCAGTTCAGGGTGTGCCTCACCTGCTGCCCGAAGAGAGCGAGGATTGGCTCCAGCATCCCCCGCGACCCTAGTGAGGATAAAGCGGCTCGTAAAATGGATGGAGGGCTGGATGGATGCTCAAGCTTTGCAGTCTTCTGTTCGTACTGTGAGGTAGAATTTTCCACTTGAGTGGGTTTTGCTTTTGTCTCTTCTAGTTCTTAATGGACAAATTCACCGTTTTCCTCCGAGTCAGGTTCTCATAACTTTGTTTGATTTGTTTTAAAATGTTCACCTGTTGTTGAATCAGGCTGAGCTCGATTCCCGTTCTGCTTTTCTTGGCTTCAGGGGAGAAAACGTCGGGGGGAGGACCAGGTCTGGCCAACCTAAACGGAATCCTTGTAAACGCTGTCCCAGGGGTAGGCAAGTCTGGTCTACAGGTCAGTGAGCCGCAGTCCTGCTTGTTTTAGAAGTTCCCTCTTCCAACCCACCAGCTGATTCAGGATCATTATCAGGCTTTTTCAGAGCTTGCTGATGAGCTGGTTCATCATCATTGCACTTTAAGTAATTAAGGGATATTTACATTGTATTTGTGAACAAATGTGCTGGATTAGACTGACATCAGAAAGCTTTTACGAGGGTGTGTGTGTGTGTGTGTGTGTGTGTGTGTGTGTGTGTGTGTGTGTGTGTGTGTGTGTGTGTCTGTGTGTGTGTGTGTGTCTGAGAGAAATATTTATTCTTAGCTTTTCATACATGGATTGCCTTTGTGTATTAAGAATGTGATATAGTGTGTTTATTGATGTAATTATTAGCAGCAACAACATTAGCGGTGAAGGTCAATAGCGGAGATGCTACTCAGGGACTAGGTGACCCCAGTCAGTGGTGGTGATGAGGAGGTGCTGGTCTTGGAGAAGTATTACGTGCTGGTACTAGGGGAGAAAAAAGAGAATGGACAGACAGGTCGAGACCTATGTCAGACTACTCAACGGTAGACTGTTGTATTGTTTGTATAGTGTGTTAGAAAAATGATGAGGCCTAAAATCAATGTCACCGCTCTCAGGTTAGTATCCGGGGCACCGAGGGTCTCTCCATCTCAATTTCCCGGGTCGACTTTTGGGCCCAGTACGTGCCATCAGTTCATGTAAAAAAGTTCTTGCCAGTTTGACAAGAGTTAGACAAATTAACGAGTGGTTGTAGGCTACCGTTCGTGATGTACAACAGATTAGGTGCCCTTTAACAAGGGATCTAATTTAGAAATCCTTGCTTCATCAGACGGGAGCTGTTCTGGAAACTCAAATAAAATCTGAAGTTCATGTTTTATTGGCAATAAAGCTAGCTTGCCGACGTGCTCATTAATGCAGTAGAATGCATTTGCTGCCCTTTAGTGGTCATTCGATGTCATTACGGTCAGACATAATACGTTATCAACTCTCAATTTAATGAACAGTTCAGTGTTGACATTACACCTTTTTATTAAAAACATTATTAGAAATATAGAGTAGTGAGTGCCATCAACCTTGCCAAGCAGGCTGTGTTGGATGCAAATCAATATATTGGTGAATGGTATTGGTTCTACGGTTTTAAGTATTGCATCGGTGACATTTATACACTGTATGTAAATTTCTGTTTAAAACCATTCATGCAACTGTTACCTGCCGATTCCTATATGTCCTCATCATTTTGTGCATGCTACATAATAAATGGGGGTTACAAGTTTGGGGTTACAGCTTACTTTAACAAACAAACAAAAAAACAACAACAACAACAAAATTATGAACGTAAATTTTATTCTAACTCTGCACTCTGAAAAACAGGAATTCCAGAAGAAAAGTTACAAGTGCGTATATGTTCATTATGGTGAGCTGAGGTACATCTGCAAGGCTGGTGTGAAGATGAGGACTGTTCCTAATATTGACACAGTGAGGAAGGCCCACAGGAAAATCCTATCCAACACCTGAGCCACAAACTTCCAGTCTTGTACAACCTGTATGGAAAGGAAACCCCAATTACGGCCATAATCCGAAACAGTTCTGTTCATATTGCTATTATCATTCGAGATGACCACGGCAGGTGAAACCAAACTCAGTATGCCTCATTGCATCCAAAAGTATCCCTCAAAGCCACAGACAGACCTCACGGCTGAAGTGCTCTTTTCTGATGTGATGACTGATGTAGCGGACAGAATGCGTGGCTTTCTCCAGCATGGCAAGCCAGGCTTGATTCTCCTCCACCTTCCCTCCCAGGGGCCTTCTCTGCTGTCCAGGAGCCCGTTTTCTTCCTATACCCTTACAAGGCTTCAATTCAGGGCTGCTTAAGGCAATATCCGAGTAGTGGTATCTACAAGTGATGTATACATAATTGCATGCTATTATATGCAGGTCAACATAACATGTGGATTGTTTTTGTGTTACCTGTCCGTGTGCCCCCGCATACACAGCAGCTTGGGTAGTCTCTGAAGGAAAAGGGTCTTCACCCAGGGAGCCATGGGGTGGTAGGTTGCAGAGGAGCGGTGATGGACATTAATCACGAAAACGGTTACAATAATGGAGAAGGTGACAAAGATCATAATAAAGAGCAAGTATTCTCCAATTAATGGGATCACCTGCGGTAAGAAAAGACAAAAAATATATACATATCAAGGAATATCCTGAAAAGGCCGCCATCTATAGTCAGTATTTAATTACAGGAGGGGATGGAATGTGGGAATTGCTACATTATGTAACAATCAGTATAGTACTATGCAAAAGACTCAGTTATATGTGTTGCCTCCGCAATTCTGCAATGATCCAAGTACAGTGGTTCTTAACCTTGTTGGAAGTACCGAACCCAACCAGTTCATTGTCGTATCCACCGAACCCTTTGTGAAAAATAAAAATATGATTCGAGAAGCGTTCCCTCAGTTTTGCCTGTGTGAGACTAAAGCTGCTCAACTTGGCATGACAAATCATGCAGATAGGACGCTGAGTCCCATCACGTTCCGTGATGCATGTGAATCCATGTTGTACATATTGATCCGACCACTTTTTTTTGCTCGACATAGCATGTGTTAAAACATAAAAATAAATAAATAAATAAAAATCGCAGCACATACTATCACGACAGTTTCACATTGACTACTGAGCGAACTACATTTCCCGCAGCACTGATTGGACAAGCAATGGAATGTGATTATCTGCAGCCAGTGATGGCCATGCGGGTGTGTCACAACTACATTACATGTTGAGTTGGGTATGTCTTAACCTCCTTGGCAGAGGCTGCGTTGAACCCCTGAGACTGATTCACCGAACACCTGGGGTTCTATCGAACCCAGGTTAAGAACCACTGCCCTAGTAGTTATCGAGAGTCATTAAGTATAGCACAGATGGATGCCAAGGGTAAAAAAGAAAAACAATGGTAGGGGGTTTGTTTTGTTTGAAATTACCTATTTTTAACAGCATTCTAATAGAAGTCTTGAGACCATAAAGTCAGAGGGGAACACTTTAAAAGATTTGTTATTTACACAGTACCCTTGCATGCACGCAGTTTAGCACCTACGGATTAACCGATATGCTGATTTTTTGAGGGGGGTTCCAATCGGATTTCAGCTTTGTAACATTTTTTTTTCTTCTTCGGCTTTTCAACAGGTGTCAAATATACAGGGATGTTTGCTTTTTTTCAGTTGAAGTCCTCAAGCTAGTCTACCTTTGAGGATGATGGGATGATTTCCTCTATGACCAGGAGGAAGACAGTGAGTGACACCAACACAGATGTGGAAAGTGACAGTTTCTCTCCTTCATCTGATGGTAAATAGAAGACCAGCACAGTAAGAAAGGACAGACCGAGGCACGGGATGATGAGGAAGAGGGTGTAGAACAAGGGCAATCTCTTGAGGATGAAGGAGTAAGTTACAAAGGGGTACCAGTACACCCCGTCCCTCCTGCTTCCCTTCATTCCTGTTGCATTGAGGATTTCCCACTCGCCGTTGTCAAAAAAGTTTTTGCGGTCAACATAATGATCCACCAGAATCAAATCAACCATGTTTCCATCATAAGTCCAGGAGCCAAACTTCATGGAGCAGTTTTGGCGGTCGAAGGGAAAGTAGGTGACATCCATGGTGCAAGACGACTTGTAGCTGGCAGGCGGGGTCCATGTTATCGTCCCATCCCACCGAACAATGGCTTTTGTCATCAGGGAACCCTCAAACCGGCCATCCGCACTAGTAATTGATGGGAAAAGGATGAAACGAAACATATCATTAAGACAGGATAAAGGCAAAAAAAAAAAGGAGTATTGTGTCACTCACTTTTCATACAGTACGATGTCTGGCAGCCATATTGTCTCTGAAGGTACTCGGATGGATGTGATCCCGCCATATTCATCTGGATTCCACTTCAGCTTGACATCGACCCATTCCTTTAAAAAAAAAAGTCTTTAATACAATAATTCAACATTTCCATTTGGCTCGGGCTTCAAGACCTCGGAACTGGCTGGAAATGAACCTTTCATGTTACTTACGTCCGTGGGGATCCGATTGTCTTGACTAATGTACAGTGATGGTGGTTAACCTATTTACTAGGAGTGTAATGAAAACTACTTTGAATTGGGAAAATTGGTTTTGATTTAAAACATGTGAGTGCACATCGGTACATAAATATACTCTACCTCGAACCAGTCAAAAAAACAAAAAGAAACAATCAAAAAGTTTAAAAAACGGGTTGATGTTGCCAACGATTAGGTGTTTCTTGGAATTTAATTAACTTGAAAGTTTGAGCTTTGTTACCTATTCAAACATGACAGAAGCTATCAATACCTTTCTTCGTGTTTGTTCAGGACCACGGACAGGGGCATTCGAGCTGCTCAGCTGTACTTACTGTAAGTTCATGATCATCAGGAATTTAGCATGCTCCTTAATTGTTTATTAAAAAGCGATTCTGAATGACATTCTACTTTGTAGCATAGGAAATTAAACATATAATGTGACTTCATGTTCTAAATGACAATCGGCCACATTTATTATGGCCTGAGCCAGAATGTGATTTTTAGTCAAACAGTTAAACAAGCCTGATTTTCCCGCAGTCGTCCCACTTCATCGACAAATTATCCATTGAAAACACAGTATCAGCAAAGTTTCAATATTTCTGCACGAAGCGTCGAACTTAGGCTGATGTATACCTTCCAAAGCCAGACATTTGTAGTCATCAGTTGGTTCTTTTCATCCTGTTAGAACAAAGGGAAGAAAATTTCTTTTTCTCAAGAAACACAAATTTGATGAGAGAGAGCCAAAGCAATGCTGAATTTGATTAAATTAACTATATGCACAATAAAGTAGCTTTGCTTCTGTTGCACGCGCATGTATGCATCACTACACCTTGTTTAAGGCTGTAAGAGCAGTAAGTCAGAAAAAGCATGAGAGCAGTATCACAGGAAGCTGGAGCCTCATTCGTACAACGAAAAGAAAACAAGGCTCAGAAAAACAAGTAAGGCTCAGAATCGTGATGGAAGTCACAAATTCAGTAGCGGTTTTTGGAGGGCTGGATCGGGGGGAAGGTCCTTCGGGTGGGCCTGTACCACCTTAACTGTGTGCCTGGTGCTCCTACCCCGCCCCACACTGAGTAGATGCCAACCAATGGCTTCATAAGGCATCACGCTAACCTGTACTCCGACGATGTAGAGTGGCATTACATGAGAGCAAGTAATCCTTTGTAAGTGGCTGGATGGTTCAGGGGGGTAACACCACTGACTTTGCATGATGGAACCCTGGTCCAACATGCAAAGTCAGCGATCCCAGTCAGGGTGAACGGTCACAACCGATTCCCAGCCATCGCCGGTCTGGCCCAGATAAATATGGCTGGGTTACATCAGGAAGGACATTCAGATTAAAACCTGTGCCAAGCATATCATTTGCTTTGCTGTGGTAATCTCTGTCCGGGAAAATAACTCAGATTTCCGCAGAGTGTGTGTGTGTGTGTGTGTGTGTGTGTGTGTGTGTGTGTGTGTGTGTGTGTGTGTGTGTGTGTGTGTGTGTGCGTGTGCGTGTGCGTGTGCGTGTTTTGTGGTTGTGATTGTGACTCGTTTTACTGTCTGTTCTTTAGACATTTCTGTCTATCAAAACAGTTAGTTTGTCAACTGCTTTCAGGTAAACATTATTTTATTCACAGTTTTGACCTCAGTACTCACACGTAAATACAACTCGAGTACAGTAAGCCTAATTCATTTTTCATCTTAATGAAACATGATTTCTGAACTAATGCCTTGTGTCAATGGAGACGTAGCCGCATGTGTCGCATCCTCACCACATCCACCAGTTGTGAGATCTTGAGCCCAAAGCGCACAGTAATGGTGTCATTGGCATGCTGCACAGGCCGAACCCACTTCTGATAACCCTGGAAGAGGTTCCTCAGTAAGGAATCCTCCAACTCGGCCAGTGACACAAAGTCATCTTGAGCTGGAAGCAGAGAAAGAAAACCAAAATAAAAGCAAAATAACAAATCCCTTGTGTATCTTATGTATGGCTGGAATCTTGTCCTCGGCCATCTTAGTCATCTTGCATCAACTCTACATAATTGTGTATATAACAACATTTTTCCTCTTGTTTTATGTTGAGAGGGAAGAAATTTCATCTGTGCTGTATGTTACACATACAGTGACAATATATAACAACATCAATTTTCACCAGAAGAAAACTAAAATAAAATGAACAGAGGAAGATTAGAGACTTGTACGTAACCGCTATAGCAATGGTCACCAACCTTTTTGAAAATAGGAGCTACTTATCGGGTGTTTATTAATGTGGAGGGCTACTAGTTTAATGCACATCTCTAAAATAACAAACTTGCTTAAATTATATCAGGCAAAATAATGTAGTCATGATCGCTGCGCCCGCTAGCTTGTCTACACGACGCTATGTTTTGGTCGTGTAATTCAATATTGATTTTTAAAATGTATATATATATATATATATATATATATATATATATATATATATATATATATATATATATATATATATATATATATATATTATATATTTATTTATTTTCATATTGTCCTTTCTAAATTTACACTAATACAAGTGTGACCTTGAAAATAGCAGCCCTGAGTCAAATTCTGTGAGGTACCGAATTATGAAGGTACTAGAGTTCATTTACTGAAAGCACTAGATTGGGGGATAGCAATTACTTTCTTCCTTCTATGCTATTTTACACATTACGCACAAAACACGTTCCACGCAAAATGAAACACAATCAACCCGCACACACCGAACATGAAGCATTTCTCAAGAGTCTTACAAGCAAGGGAAGGATGTGATGAGGAAGTGCCAGTGCCGGGCAAACACAGCCAAACTGCCAACACTGACAGCTGTTCATGGCCGAGTGGAAACCTCTACGTTCCCAAGGCTGACAAAATGATCATGCTGACATGATCACCCCAGACAGAAGCATTGCCAGGGGAGAAGAGTCGAGTTGCTCGGTGAAGTCAGGTACAAGACGTAACAGTCACTTAAAGAGTGACGCTCAAGCTGAGCAAGAGACAGCCGGTAAAGGATGACTGCCCCCTCTTGAGAAATCTTCGAGACGTCAGCTCTCTCGGGTCAACAGACTAAATCACATGGTGGTGTTGTCCTCTTTTAAACACAGAGAGGCTAGTGCAGAGTGGCACGGTTTCCGGCTAGTTAGCAAATCCACCCCACAGTTCAGTGTGTGTGGGAAATCTCAGCCTTCCTGTATGGAGTGTACAAAACCTGACTATGCTTGTATTTGAGTTTTTAAAAACACAAATAAGACCCTGAATATGAGGAGCGTTGTTTTTTGTTCTTATTCGGGATATATACTGGTGCAAATTTATACATCCCCTATTTGTGTATTAACATGATATCATGATTTTTAATAATATATAGAGACCAAGGGGTAGGACTAGATACAGTTTTCTACTTCTTCCTACTCCAGTTGAACATATAAGCTAGACTGAACCAAGATATGTATTGATATATTTTTCTTTGGTTTTGTTTTCTCTGTCTTTCTTGTTGTTTATATGATCAAACAATCATTATTTGGTCAAATAAATGCAATTGGAATACCCTCTTTGAAAGGAACTTTGGTTTGTATAATACGCATGATCAATCCACAAGTAATTGTCCTCTTTTGAGTGCTCTTTTGAGTACTCGTATGTGCGGCGATGCAGCTTACCCGCCGAACCAGGTATTGGACCTATGCGGGATCGTATTTATTTATGTAAACACTACGGCACGTGACGGTATTTTTGGGGCGAGGGGGGATTACGTCACTCGACGTCGTCATTTGTGCACATGCATGTCACATCACGGACGTGTTAAATTCACATTAAGAAGTCTGGTTCATTTTTTTGTAATATGAAAAAGATTGCATTTATCAATACATCCAAATTCATGCCCCGGAGTTTGAACGGAATCTTAGTCCGTGCGTCTGCAGCGCAACATCGGAAATACATAAGCAGAGGTCAACAAACATGGCAAAACTCAAACACAGCACAGAACCATACTTTTAGAGCGAGGAGGAATCCGACTGCTTTATTCCCGTGGTGAGTGACATGAATATCATGTTTTTTATTGACGGTAGAAAGTTAGACGCGGGAGTGACGTCTATTTGCTTCGTGACGTGATCTAATCGTTGGGCCGATTGTGGTTCACCATAGGGCCGTTCACACGGGCAGATTTATTTCGGACTTACTCCGCAACTGCTCCCCTCGAGCGTTCATACGTGCAACTTTGTTCCGGCTTAGCGCCCGAAAACAGCTTGTTTCGGATCAAATCAGGGAGGTGGTTTAAAAATTTGCTCCGGAACAAATGCTCGTTTGCGAAGCAGTACCGAAGCAAATGTGCACGATTGAACGCAACTGGGTTAAATTTGCTCCAGAGCAAATGCTCGCTTGCGGGGGAGTGGCCTCGCTACGCGTCAGAGGAGTCCATCCGGGTACTTGCCAACATGCATCCTGGGTATTTTGCGCTTCAAAACATGGCGGGTCTTTTCTCTCTCTCCTGCGGCGTCTGATTATCGACCACATCGTTGATTTCTCCGGAGAAGAAGCCATTTTGTTACAAAGAAGGAGGGGAAATGGTACTTCCTTTTCCCCGCCTTCTTCTTTCTTTACGCATGCGCATGTTTTACTTCCGCATTCCTGTCGTTTTGTTCCGCAACAGGAACTGCCCGTGTAAAAGCAAGTGGAGCTGTGCCGATGCTGTTCTCGTGCTGTTACGCTCAGCGGCTTTGTACGTGTGAACGCTCCACAAAATTTGTTCCGGTGCAAATTTATATTGCAACAAAATACTCCGGAGCAGCGCCGAAACAAATCTGCCCGTGTGAACAGGGCTAATATCTCCACTGTTGCTCCCTAGCAGACGACAGTGAGAATCACTCGACAAGAGCTGCGCTCCACAGTAATTGTCCTGAAGTTGCACGACACAGGACGCCACAGTAAATCAGCGGTAACCCAAGAGCTCTGAATATTCAGCAACATATGACATTTGTGCTTCCTACCGCAGCACAGCGACAAATACACATCAAGAGACGTGGAGTGGAGAGAGCTGATAAGCAAAGAGTGGGACGATTGACCCGTGGCCACCTCACGGTGGTGTCTGAGAGTGACAAGGAGAAGACTTTGGTTTGGAATGGGAGGTGAGCATTGGTTTGGGGAGTCGGAACAGAGCACAGAAACATATACCTATTACAGATGGAGAAACATATACTTGATGGACAAAAGTAATGGGACATAACAGGCTCCATCCCTCCAACCATCCATTTTCTAAACTGCTTCTTTTGGCTTCGCACTGGACCACAGTCATGCACAAACCAAACAAGGCTTTTTACAAATTCTCCAAAATTTCTTGGTATTAAGGCTGCAACTTGCAATTACCGTATTTTCCGCACTATAAGGTGCACCTAAAAGATACAATTTTCCCAAAAGATGACAGTGTGCTTTATAATCCGATGCGCCTTGTATATGGATCAATATTCTGATTTCTTGCATGTAGTAATTTAAATGTTCTGTGAGGTCTTTGTTACAGCTGCAGCGGTCGTGAAAATAAAGCTATTTTGTATTCTATTCCCTTTAGTGTAGCTCCATCTAGTGGATACATAATGTAACCGCAATCACTTTTGTAGCTTCTATGCGCCTTATAATGCGGTGCGCCCTATATATGAAAATATTTTTAAAATAGGCCATTCATTGAAGGTGTGCCTTTTCCTCCGAAGCGCCTTATAGTGCGAAAAGTACGGTATGTTAATAGTAATCTCTTCAGCACCTTATCTTGGTTTTTTTTAAATTAATCTATGAATCGGATTCAAGGAAACATTTTTGAATTTCCATCTCTTTATTCAAAAACAGGACAATGTCACAATCATAAATTGATCACGATTCAGTTACTGGGTCAGTCAGTAACATGTCAGAAAAAGGGCAAACATTATTTTCTAAAGTAGTAGCAGATGTTTGCAAATGTTTGGTTTTGATCCAACACGAAAAAAAAACCCAGTCCGCTTTCATGAAATCAGACAGTATTTACTGTTAACATGCTAAAATTCTGAGTGCTTGGACATCTTTTTGGTTAAACATGATCTCTGAAGTGATTATAAAAAATAGAAGTAAATTCATATGATAATTGATTAGTTAGATTGTTTAATTAATAACTAAGCATCATTTCAGTTATTTCAGCCTCCATTAATTGATTAATTGTCGCATCTGCTATGATGGGTCTAGTCCAACACGTGGCTATATCCAAATGGTCTGTTATCGCATCCCCAAATTATAGAGTGTATTCAAAGCCATCTCCTCATACTGTATGTTTGTGTGTCTGATATTAAATAAATACTGATTTCAATCTCCGATGGATTTCACCCCATTGTATCAGATGTTCTATCATTCACATAATTACAGAAATAGCCTGCAGAATTTTCAGTGATCTGAAAGCTTTTACTTCAGATGCCCCAAAAATCAAAGATGCTGCTTCCTCCCTCACCTGGATTTATTTGACGATATGTTTGTTTGATTTAGCACAGAGGTGAAGGGCAGCATGTTGATTAGACCCCAGCGGGTGTTAGCTGAGGGGGAGATGCGTTGATTGTCTGTGGATAAATCATAACACACTAGTGTGTGTTGGTCTTTGTTTACAGAATCTGTAAGACAACAGTGCTCCTTGGTATTTAACCCGCCCAAGGTCATTAATGCCAAACAGTTGTATCATCACCTGAGACACTGCCGCCATCTGTTATTTGTGGAGCCACCGTAGGATGCACCACTGAGAGGACAAATTGTTATGCAAGGGAACACAGAGGGGAGCCCTTTTTCTTTTCATTTTAGACTAAAATGATCTGAGAGACCTTTTCAAATAGTTGTTCTCTCTTTTTATTTTATCACAACGGTACGTTTCAAATCTGCTCATAATGTGCATCTGATTATGCATGGCTTTGTTTACCCACAATGCAATGACACCGAATTTTGGCAAAGGTTAACCACAGCATTTAACATGCGTAAAACTGTGCATGGCCGCATATGGGCTTTTATTGGAGTTGTCCTCAAGGGCGAGAAAAGCCACTTCAAATCACACAACCTGCTGACAATGACCATATAAATATTACTCAAAGATTATTTCTGTAAGCGCATATTTTCCCTTGCAGAGACTAATTGAGTGGTCCACTTGTACTACCTGTTCGGTTGGGGTGGTGACAACGAGCGGAATGAGACAAATTAACACTGTCCCTTTGGCTTTGCTGTAGAAGAAATGTCTTTACTATTTATGAACATGTGGTCCAATTAAAAAGTGATCTGCAATCGCATATGGAGGTAAAACCAGCTATGTCATGATCCTCTTGCCTGGCATTCAACCACTTCGTCAGGAAACACACAGATTACAATATGTGCAACACCAGATAGCGCACAAAAACTGTCATTAAAACGCGCTTCGAATCTCAAGGTCGTCGGGTTGGACACAGATCTGGTAAAAGTTAACAGTGTGCTGTTGAGTCAAAACAAATATATGCCATTCTTATGTTCAATGTTAATAACAAAAAGTTACGTGATGTGAAATGCCGACATAGGGGTCGCACTTGTCAAACCTACAAATGCACATTCTTACCTTGTCCGGCAACCTTTTCCGCGGTCAGGAGCGACCACAACACGAGCAGCACAAACTTCATCGTGCGTTTAACAGTAGATAAGTCAACCGATTTCAAACCAAAGTTCTCCAGAAAGCAGAAATATCGCGACCTTGACGTTCAATTTAAATCCACTAACGGGGGGGGGCGACGAGAACCGCGCGTCTTCGCTCCGGTGTTGTGAAGACGCTCCGCGCTGGTGTGCTGTCACCAAAGCCGGCGTCACCTCGCGAGTGAGTCCCTGTGAAGAGACCGCCGCTGTCGAAGGAGGGGGCAGGGGGCTTCCCGGACAGAAAGCGACACAGTGTCCACAAGAAATATTAATACATATACGTCCTCCCACCGTGCAGTTATGTCACGCTCTAATTCCGATGAGACTTTTTCACCTACTGCGAGCATGACGAGAATTTCAGTGCTAAATGCAAAAAAAAAAATAATACTATTTTACATCACACGGATGCACGCCCCAATCAATTGTGAAAATTGAAAGTTGGACAGCCAAAGGGCTACGAGGTCAAATCAAGCACAGGACGCCATATTGATGGACACGTTTGAAAAGTCACTTTTCAGTCTAAAGCAGGGGTCTCAAACTCAATTTACCTGGGGGCCACTGGAGGCAGAATCTGGGTGAGGCTGGGCCACATCAGGATTTCCACAAGAAAAGCGCTGATAAATCATTCCAATGTTCTCAAATATCTTTATTTTTAACACAAAATAATGAATTCAATAAAATAATTTCAAAATGAATGTCTGATTTAACAGTTCTTTATCTTTTAACGTTATGAACATGAATGAAACATTAAACATGAAACATGAACTGTTCTTAGCACAGGAACAGCCACCCTGTCCTTCTCCATGAAGTATTTTACTTCTGCTCTCAACTCAAAAAATCTCTTCAATACGTTTCCCCTGCTGAGCCAACGTACCTCAGTGAAGTAGAGCACATCCCCATATTCTGATTTTATTTCCTCTAAAAACTGGGAGGGGCGGAATAGGGTACCTCACCGTGATTGGTTCGTTCAGCTCCGCACACAACAAGAGTCATTCATATCAATCTTGCGGGCCGCACTAATATTAATCTTTCATATTAAGATGGGAGCCGCAAATTATCATCCAGGGGGCCGCAGTTGGCCCGCGGGCCGCACGTTTGAGACCCATGGTCTAAAGCAGTCACAGAAATTGGAAGATAATACTGCATGCATCTGATCAGAAACAAAGTGGTGCAAAACACCGCTGATCAAGGGTATCAGGGTTACAATTTACTTTTATTCATTTATTATTTATTCATGTTACAAGTTTCAATTGCAAGTTCAGCCTTAATCAGAGTTTGGCTTTCAAACTGTTCCTGGCATCTTAAAACCGATGACATATCACAGAACACCAGAGTTGCAACATTTGAGCAATTCATTAAATTAACAATTAACAGCGAGCAATGTCCTTTTATGGTAGGATATTCATGAGGAATATTCCGGGTTCAAATTCAGTTGGATAAATTTAGGTGTGAAATCACCAACTAATGCCAAAGTGTTCACTCTGCATTCTCCTCCCACTGTTCCAGTAGAAGTGGGCCTGGGAGAAACAACGCATGAAAAATGTGATTGTTCTCTACCTCTGCTAGCTATCAAAGAAAACACCTCCCTGCTGCTGTGGACCGCATCTCTGGCTTTCTTCTTTTCCTACCTCTTCCTCCCCCAGTATTCTGAAAACAAATTGATATCTCAGCAAGGGAGAAAAAAAAATCAGCACCGCCTCCATATAAGCAAAAGAGTGAAGAGAACGGTAGGCAAGTGTTTGTATATTCTCTGGAATTATCTTTATATAAGATTTGTTTATATAAGCTGTATATTGTATTATTTTTTGTAAATTATGTAAACGTACGTATATGAGCTGAATTTGTCTGATTGTGAGTGTTCCCACACTTACTCAACAACTCCTACTTTTCTTAGTCATAACCGTCTGCTTTCCTATTTTGCACTGTCATGACAAAAAACTGTTCCTTACAATAATATGTTCTAGGCGGACCCACTAGACTAAACATGGTATTCTAATTGATATTGTGTGTGCGGAATATAAATTAAGCAGAAAAAAAATTCACCAATTTTTTTAATCATCTCAGGAGAATGCCGTTTTGCCTTGTGCTGCCACTTGCTGTTGGCTGAAAATGACATCACAGCGCCCAAGGACCCAGCTTGTGAATGTCACATGACCAAACCCCAAAAATCAGGTGAGCCATGTTAGTTGTTGCGTAAACACAATAGTAATCAGAATACATGTACTGTGTTTAGACAAAAGGGGCACATAGAACATATTGTCAAGATTTTTTTTTATACTTGACTTCCCTTTTAAGAAGAGAGAAGTACTGTATGTCTCCCAATAAGTCGTATCTGTATTGAATATGTCAAATGTCATCTCAGTGCATTTTTTTTCTTACCTTGTTTTTGGTTTGAAATTGTGTGTGAACTATTGTAATGTCAGAGAAATTATTAATCCTGCACATGGGTAAATAATTATCCCTGCTAAGTGCTTAGATCCAATAAATGCCCAAACTTAATCAACACTACCTCCTTTGTAGGTTGTATAAGTGAACAAGAAATACATCACAATGGCGAAATATTACATTTATTTGTTTTTCAGAATCAACCCATTAAAAAGGGAAAACACATTTTAGAAACCCTTTATACAGTGTATCAAAAAGGCCCAATTCAATTGAATCTCTGCAGTCAGAACTGCACATTTCATTACCATACATTATCGGCAATCCTGACTGCTGCTTCTCACAAAGCATCAAAAGTACATAATCCAAAGTGGGAAGAAAAACAAGAATTAACAAGCACCGAATTAGAAACAATTCCTTGATGATTAAATGCAATGCTATTTTGGGAGCAACCAAACAAGTAGATTGGATTCAATATTTTCTAGGGTAAACCAATTAACATGTGGAATGTTAATCATTGTGAACATTTAGAAACACATGGATTCTAATTACAAAAAAAGAACCGCCTGCCCTTATTTTTTAATTGCTAGTGCACGTCACAAATCTGACTTCGATATGAAAATGACTCAGAAAGGCGATGGGTGTAACAGTATGCCTCAAAAAGGACGAGAGGGGGAAAAAAACACACGTGACCTTCATATATGCTAACTTAGTGGTGGTTAGCAAGATGCTTCACTGACAGCTCGTCTGCCTCCATCCTTAAATTGTGTGTTTTCCTCTTGTCGGCTTTCCTCTGTGTGTCTTTTGCTGCCCTTCGCGCCACTAAGAATGCTTTTCAATTTGCTTTCATCTCATTCATTTGGCAAATACAGATAGAAGAAGAAAACATACATGATCTCCCCATCAAAAGGTTCTGTTGTAGAGCTGAGTCAGCATCAGCACTCAAGCATTTTTTTAGCAAGGCCCCAAGGCCATGAAGGGGCAACATGAGGTTGTTGTAAAATGCATTACGATTAAGTGAGTTTTTGGTCATGTAAGGGGTCACTTTATGCTCATGACTTTGGAATCGCAGGGTCACTAATCAAGTGCTGTTGCAGACAAAAATAAATGGCTGGACAAATGCTAAGACTGCTTCCTGACGACTGTCGGGGCTGTCAAGCAGTGTAATTTGAATTACCCATCAAGGGATTCAACACTGTTTTATATCATAAATTACGTACTCTTAAGAATGAAAATACACACATGATCGGCAGAGCCAAGTGGGGACTTGTACCATCATTTGAAGTAAACAGTAAATTAGCCCTACACTGTTGCCTTTTAATGACCACTGCTGCCATATGTCTAAAGTTCCGTTTTAGCAAATAAGTGAGCGTAAGAAACTGCATGTGTAGTTTATGCAAGTCGAATTGTGCCTATTGACAATAACAGCCAGAACAAGCCGGATATTTGTTGCTTTATTAATGACTTGCAGACTTTAACAGTAAGAGTTGTCTTGTTTAGAGACTATTTATAAAACATTTATGAAGATGCCTTCTTATGCCATGGTATTAATTTGGTGGTAGTTGGATTAAAACAATATGCAGCATAAAATTAAGGCATTAAAAATGTTTGCTGCTCTATGCAAAAGGAAAAAAAAACAAAAGGAAATGATCAACGAGTGCTCTTTGAGTCAATTGTTTTGTCATCAAACGGGTCATTTTTTTCAGAATGGTCCAATCGCGGTCGCAGTAAACGCTGATCGCTGAGGGGTTATGAGACGAATCCAAAAAGGGGTTGAAGGAAGAGGCCCACTGTCCCCAGGACACACACGGTCACAAAAACCCATAGGAAGATTCTGTCAATCACCATGGCAACGTACTTCCAGTCATCTTCCACCTGCGAGTTAGAAAAGGGGCAAAAAATAAAGTGGTATTAAAAATAAAGGAGTTGAACACCTTCACAGACACTTCTACGCTGAAAATCAGAGTGTCACTAGAAGTGCTTTGGCATAGCTGTTATGATGAATACCATTTTGCATTCCAGAAGTTTACTCTCCTATGGGGCATTTTTAACTGAAAGAGTGAGTAGGGAAAAACGATTCAATTCCAAGAAGTATGTTTATAAATAACATGATTCTATTGTTTTGGGACAGGCTGGAATCTGCAACATTTGTGTTCTGAGATCAAGCAGAGCTCTCTTAAGTGTGTTTTTGCATTCATACATTATGTATGGGGTTCGTGTGCCGTGCTGTACATATTTTCGCTCTAAAATGCTGCAGGGTTTATCAAGTGTCCAAATTGAATTTCCTATTAGATTTAATTCTAAAATTATGACAATTATATTTCTTAGAATGCTACAGCTGACTAAAAGGTTAACAAAACTGTGAAATGTGATATATATATATATATATATATATTGATTGATATTTTCAAAAGTCTTTCAGACTGAAAACTAAATTTCAATTTGGGCAATTTTATATATATATATATATATATATATATATATATATATATATATATATATATATATATATATATATATATATATATATATATATATAAAAATCCTCATCTCACCCCCTTGGGTGGTGTCCGTCCCCATTCAGCTCGGGTCCTCTACCAGAGGCCAGGAAGCTTGAGGGTTCTGCGCAGTATCCTTGCTGTTCCCAGCACTGCACATTTCTGGACTGAGATGTCTGATGTTGTTCCCGGGATCTGTTGCAACCACTCATCTAATTTGGAGGTCACTGCCCGAGTGCTCCAACCACCACAGGCACGACTGTCACCTTTACCTTCCAGGCTCTCTCCAGCTCCTCTCTGAGCCCTTGGTATTTCTCGAGTTTCTCGTGTTCCTTCTTTCTGATGTTTCCATCACTTGGGACCGCTACATCCACTACAACGGCTTTCTTCTGCCCTTTATCAATGATCACGATATCCGGTTGGTTCGCCATTACCATCTTGTCAGTCTGGATCTGGAAGTCCCACAGGATCTTCGCTCGGTCATTCTCCACCACCTTGGGAGGTGTTTCCCATTTTGACCTTGGGGTTTCCAGTCCGTACTCAGCACAGATGTTTCGTAGACTATGCCAGCCACCTGGTTATGGCGTTCCATGTAGGCTTTCCTGCCAGCATTTTACACCCTCCAGTTATGTGTTGGATCGTCTCGGTGCCTCTTTGCACAACCTACACCTTGGGTCTTGTCTGGTGTGGTATATCTGGGCCTCAATGGCTCTGGTGCTCAGGGCCTGCTCCTGAGCAGCCAGGATGAGTGCCTCTGTGCTGTCCTTCAGGCCAGCCCTCTCTAGCCACTGATAGGACTTCTTGAGATCAGCCACTTCACTTATGGTCCGGTGGTACATCCCGTGTAGGGGCTTGTCCTCCCATGATGGTCCCTCTTCCAGCACCTCATCCTCTGTTCCCCATTGTCTGAGACATTCTCTGAGTACATCATCCGTTGGAGCCTTCTCCTTGATGTATTCATGGAGCTTGGATGTTTCATCCTGGACAGTGGCTCTCACACTCACTAGTCCCCGGCCTCCTTCCTTTCGGCTTGCGTACAGTCTCAGGGTGCTGGATTTGGGATGGAACCCTCCATGCATGGTTAGGAGCTTTCGGTCTTAACATCCGTGGTCTGAATCTCTTCCTTTGGCCACCTGATTACTCCTGCAGGGTATCTTTATATATATATATATATATATATATATATATATATATATATATATATATATTTCTTTATTATATATATATATATATATATATATATATATATATATATATATATATTTATTTATTATATATATATATATATATATATATATTTCTTTATTTATTTTTAATGTATCAAAAATCCTGCTCTTAGATCTGTCATTGGGACATGCAGGAGAGGGGTGGCCTTTGGGAATTTTTTAGGAAAATATGTTAATTTTCTCGTATGGCCGGAGTATTTCCATCCGGTCTGTACAACTATATAGTATACAGTAGTAGCTACGCCAAAAAGGAATATGAACTCAACATGAACTACTTTACCTGCCTATCCAAAATAATTGGGGATTTTTTTTCAAAATGAAGAAAAATCCTTGATACTGTAAACAAATGATGATACAGTGTATGTACAAATGTTATTGTTCACCCCGCAAAATAAAGATTCAACCTAAATTTGCACCCATATTTACAGATTGATATTTCATACTGTACTTTAAGTAGGGATGCACCAAAAATTTGGCTATTGAAAAAAATTCTATTTTGGCCAAAACTTGCCCAAATTGAAATGTCGTTTTCGGTCTGAAAGACTTTTGTCATTTGAGGAAATAGCAATACAGTATAATTACTACAAACTTTAGAAAATGGTGGTTGGTTCGGCATTTTATCATTGAACTGACCAGTTCCCTCATATCTTTATCAGTTCTATTGCATCTTCTTTGTACTACTGACTCTTTTCTTCTGCTTCATCAACTATTGCTTTTGGCACCTGCTTGCTTTGTTGAACAATTGTGACATTTGTTGCCTTTTGATTACCTGACCGGACCTGAGCATGCAACACATATCAGATTTACGTATTTCCACACATGAAAGAGTCCTACGTCGTACTTACAAAAAAAAACAACAAAAAAACCCCAGCAACAACCAAAAAAAGTACTATTTACAAAAAAAATTTGAATTGACCCGTAGTATCAAGATAGCCTAAAACAAATTTGGCAAAGTGCAAAAAAAGGATCCAGTCAAGGAATTTTTGGGAGGTCTTAAGGGACAATATTATCATTTTTTCTTCTTTCTTTTTTTCTGTTTTGGTTTCCTCTTTTTGGGGGGGTTTTGACCAAGAATTTTCATTTTCATGCATCCCTAATTTTAAGCACAGACATGACATTTCTACAGAAATGGCAGAGTTCACTTGTGTCGGCCACAAAGGATAACAACTGACCTCTTTGGCTTCGTTTCGGCTTCTCATGTTCTCAGCAATATACTTGACGCTCTCAATGGCCTGCTTAATCTCGGGTGACACAACAGAGAAGGCCACGACTGAATTTATGCTCTGTGGACTCAGCTGACGTGTCGTTTTTCCAGTTGTTGTCGATTCAGGACTTTCCTTCCCGTGCTGGCAGGGACAAGAGCATTTTTTCTCAGCGCAGCCTTCCATGGAGGACAATGTCGTGTCCCCAAACTCCAGACAATTTAGGGAACCCCCGCCAACCTGCTGGAAAGCAAAAATGAAAAAAGAAAAGTTCAGTCTCTTGATAATACGTTCATAAATAAACGTCTTTTCAACAGCGTGGTTAATGAGAGTTTGTCCTCTGTGTTATTAGTGTACACAGAAATAAATTCTGTACATGAAACCAACAAATACATAACAAGCTAGTACTATTTGAATAATGTCGTATTTTACAGCACTCTGAGAAGACTGAAGGATAACTTTTGTATAGCCAGTATGCTAAAATTATAAATGGTTTCGATATGTTCACTGCTTTACCATAGCATGCACCACTGAGCTCTTCCCACATCAGAGATAAATCACATTCATGAGGTTATTTGACATCTACCAGAGGACTGTGTAACAATTTAACAAACCAATATCTGTCAAAGAGGTTTAATGTCGATGGGGATGCAAATCGACTTCTCAGTCAAGCTCAGTCTGCAGCTCGACTGCTGGCTGCAGTAAAGAAACTTTATTTTGTTCTGAACACACCATCAGAATCAGAGTTTTACAAATGTGCAGTAGTGAATTTTAAATGTTGGGTGTTGTTCCTAACCCATTTGATGAGTAGCTGTGGATTTTAAGTAGATTGGGTTATTTTTACCCAAGGTTGGGTTAAGTATTTTGACCCATCATATTAGTTTGAGGATTGATTTTGGTGTACTGATGAGCTGAAGCTGTTCGCCATTTTGGACAGTTGTTGTGTACTGAAGTTGAAGTCAATTTAATGTAATATTTTGGTGGTGGCTGGAGGGATATGTGGCGAACAGGGTGCTTCAGCAGACGGGGCTGCCGCGCCCCTGGCGCATCTGTGATTTTGGTGAAAAAAAGTAGACTAGATTTTAGACTCTGTAAAACCAAGCGGTAGCACAGATGGTGTAATGCGATTTTTGTGGATTTAAACAGGGCGCAGGCTGACAGATTCTGAGCTCCGCGGACATGTGTGGCCGGATGTTATTGTACTCACAACAGGGCGGACATCTGAATCATTGTATAAGTCAATTCATTGAACCAATTATTATCATAATAATCTTAAAGCTTTTTTAATAGTACCCCGCTGTACAACTTGGAGGGGTGCATGGGGGACTTGGGTTACACGGGTCATGGCTACAAGGCAGTCTCTAAATGTACACATCACATGCACGGCCAACTTCATCGTCCGCAAGGTCAGCTCTTTTTGCCTATTTAGTCACAGATATGACTGCACTTTGCGCGTGCCAGCAAAACAATGCAAAATGCCCTATTCTATCTTCATTAATAAAATAAAATTCCAAAAGAAAGAAGAATCTACCCATGGACAAAGTTAGACTGTGCTTAGCGCAAGACTTTTGCTGGGCACGAAAATAGGGCCCATCATGCGAGCGGCTTGCTGTGGTAACCCCTGACCAGGGAATATTGTTTCTCAGCAGAAAATGTTGAAAAAGAAATGTTTTGTTTTGTTTTTTTAAGCCACAGCTATACTATGTGATGACTTGGTAACTCATTTCCTTGGTGGCTTTTACTTAGCGGTTTGAGTAGTTTTTAACCCCTTTGTGGTTCAAAATCCTGAACCAACAAATCTTGAGCTGGTTTAAATCCTCATCCTAATGTGCATTTAAGAAACTCAGCATTCGACCCAGCACTGGGTTTTACTTTTTTCCCAGCAATTTTAGGCATGCAGCGATCATGTTGATTGTTGTTGCTATCTGTTTTGTCTTTGCTTTGGAGCAGAAATGGCTGCACAGCCACACATTCTACACACCGATTTAACGTTACGTAAGCAGGTAAAATCCATCCATCCATTTTTTACCAGTCAATCACCAGGCCAGGCACAAATCAACAAACAACTATTCACCCTCATACTCACACCAATGGGCAATTCGAGTCTTCAGTTAAACTAACATGCATGTTTTTGGAATGTGGGAGTAAGCACTGTGTTTAGACTATGAAATGTTACAAACAAACACCAGTCACGAGAAGAGAGTACTGTTGTTTAGAACAGTGAGTAGAAGTGAACTGTAGTTTTTCTAGAACATAGCACACTTGGGTTTACTTCCTCTATTTGGCAGAAGTACCTCTGTTTGACACGTTGTGACATGACACTCCCGTTTATACACAAATGGATGAAGGAACTCTTGCCTGTGTCAAGTTATTCTTCCTCTTCTTGGCTCCTCTGCCTCCTCCTCCCCCTCCAGCTCCTCCTGCCTCCCCACTGTCGTCCAACCCTCCAGCCTTGCTGCTGTCGTCATCAGTTGGTCTCCGCATCAACATAATCCTCGGCAGCACTTTTAGAAACACCGAGCGCACCCATCCGGGCATCGTGTGCGTCATGGGTGTGCGGTAATGCACGTTCAACACGAAAACCGTAATGACAATGCTGAGCGTGACGAAGATCATGGTGAAGAGCAGATACTCTCCAATCAGCGGGATGACCAGAGATGTGGAGGGGATGGTCTCAGTGATAACGAGTAGAAATACAGTGAGGGAGAGCAGGACGGAGATACAGAGCGTGACCTTCTCTCCGCAGTCGGACGGGAGATAGAAAACCAGCACTGTGAGGAAAGAGATGAGGAGGCAGGGGATGATGAGGTTGATGGTGTAGAAGAGTGGCAGTCGACGGATGTAGAAGGAGTAAGTGATGTCTGGGTAGATTTCCTCGCAGCAGTTGTACTTGATGTCATGCTTGTAGCCTGGAGCGTCAATGATCTCCCACTCACCGCTCTCCCAGAAGTCTTTGAGGTTGACCTAAATGACAGATACAAAGCTGTAGTTGCACAATCAATGACATTGTCCGCCAGTCTGAACGATCCAGATTTGGAGCTGCACCAAATACTTTCCTCACTGTAAGGCGCTTTGGAGTATAAGGCACACCTTCAATGAATGGCCTATTTCAAAACTATTTTTGTACATACGGCGTACCGCATTATAAGGTGCATAGAATGCAAGCTACTATAGTGCCTGAGGTTGTGCACCCACTAGATTTCTGATAATATGACTGAATTGGCACCACAAATCAATTTTGACTGCTTTTCCTCTACAAAGTTTCCTAAAATCGCTTTAATTCTTGAGCATGCTTGAACAGCACACTCCTGCTGCCTAAAAGGCTTTGAGACCAAATATAATCAAGGTAACGATAATAATATTTAAAATGAGATTTAAGATCAAAGTGGCGTCAGATTTTCTTCTGAATAATAAAGGCACGTGTCTGCAAGATGCCGCTCATCAATGTTACTGTTGATGCAGGTCTCTTGAGAATGTAACTCCAAGTCCTTGTTATGGACAAGTCTCATCGTTTGTCTTTCATTCACAATACAACGGTGAGCAATTTTTGTTTCCTCTACAGTGTGCTTGACTTGTGAGACTGTCTCGCAATCCCTTCCTGCTAAAGTGATATACGTATTTGGCAGCAGCTACCCACTTGAATTTAAATGAAACAAAAACAGAGACGACAACAAACGTTTAGGGGTTGGTGGCACTCAAGTAGGCTATGTTCATACTGCAAGTCAAATCCTGTTTGTTAGTTTTTTTGCCTTGTGATTGTCATGGTTCTGTTTGTGACTAACAGGTGGCACTGTAGGGCTGCAGCTGCACACCTGTTGGTCATTGTGTCATTAGTTGTCTGTATAAAAGGACTCCCGGCACGATAACTCAGTGTCGGGTCATTGTTGTGTGTTGCTGTGTGCACGTGTCATGTTTTGTTTTCAGTCCTAGGTTTTGTTTGCTACTTTGGATTCGTTTTGTTTTCCAGACTTTGTGTGTTCTGGATTTCGTTTCCTTAGTATTTTAATACAACTCGTCAAGTTCACCCTGCTCCTCCCTCCTGCCTGCTTTTTGGGGTCCACCACCACCATGCAACGTGACAGAGATATGTATCAGATTTTTTTTCCATACAATGTAAACAGTGCATTATAGATTTTTTTTTTCAAATCTGACCCAGGCCTCTTTGATGTGTGGATGTAAATATTGGAGATGTGTGTACGGTAACTGTTGTGACTGCATTATGGCTGCTCAGGTCAGGCTCATCCCACCTATATGTTATCAAAAGCTGGAAAATGGCACAATTGTTTTTCTTGAAAAAAAAAAAACAGCAGGTGCAAAGAACAATGGCGCAGAAGGATAAGAAAACAGTCAGCAGCGAAAGGAAGACCCTTCAGATAAATGGAGGGTGTTGGTCAGTTCAAGCACAAAATTGTTGAAATTGCTGCAAATGCATCAGGAGTGACACGCAGAGCCATATTTACTTCTGTAAATGCTGCACCATGTGACGTCATGTTTTGTGCACGTGCTTCATGGACACAATCCAGTTCACATTAGAAGTTGCGTTTGTTTCTGTAATGTGAACGACCACACAAAAAAAGATCTCATTTAACACAATATCTGAATTGAGTATCACGTCCTGCAGTGTGAACACAGCCTTCGATGAACATGGATGCCAGCCTAGTAGTAACTGGGAACTGAATTATTTTCTTACTCGAAAAATGTTTTGTATTGTTTTGTTTTTTGCAAAATAGCTACTGCTACAGGGTCTGGATGCTTGTCAGCATAGCACAAGGTCGATTTCATTGTTGTGTTGAACTGATTTGTCTATAATAGATGTGACTAGTTGAACATTCATCTCATCAAATTATATTTGATGGACAAAAAAATTGCTTTAGTCATGTTAGCTGATGTGAAGTTAATTATCCATCCATCCATTTTCTGATCCACTTATCCTCACATGGGTCGCAGGGCGTTCTGGAGCTGTTTTTGAGCAGTAGGCGGGGGAACACCCTGAACTGGCTGCCAGCCAATCGCAGGGCACACTTAGACACACAACCATTCATGCTCACACTCACACCAAGGGACAATTTGGAGTGTTCCATTAGCCTGCCATGCATGTTTTTTGGAATGTGGGAGGAAACCAGAGTACCCAGAGAAAACCCACCCAGGCTCGGAGAGAACATGCAAACTCCGCTGGAATCGAACCTTGCACCTCTGCACTATGAATCCGACGCGCTCATCAGTCGACACCGTCCGCCCTTGAAGTTAAGTAGCTATCTCAAATTCATGATATCTTAATGGCAAAATTGAAAGCATTTGTCACTTAATTAGATCAGTGTCCACATCCTTCAGAAAGAAAAGATTAAATTCAATGTAAACAAACTCATATACAGTATAAAGGGGGTGCAAAAATAGGTGCTCAGTTATCCATCCATCCATTTTCTATTCCATGCGTGGGCTGGAGCCTTTCCCAATTGACTTCAATCAGTTGGCAAGATACACTCTGAATTGGTTGCCAGCATATCGCAGGACACACAACCATTCAGACTCACAATCACACTTCGGGCCAATTTAGAGTGTTCAATTAACCGACCGAATGAAAATACATTCATCATACATCACTAACTTCACCGAATTGACACTACTGCATATCTACTTTTGCATCCCCGTCTATTGTCCCAAACACTGACCTTAGATCCAATAAGTACCAGGTCAATTTTGGCTTTGTCATAAGTCCACGAGCCGAACTTCATTGAGCAGTTCTGATAGTCGAACGGGAAGTAGGTGATGTCCATAGGGCAGGAGGATTTGAAAATAGCGGGAGGAATCCAGGTTATGGTACCATCAAACTTGAGCAGTGCCTTGGTTTTATCCTCCACCAGGAAATCCCCAACGGCACTGCATATGAAGCGCATGTGTACAGTATGCAGACGTCAACATCAGCGTTGACATGGCGATTTGAAAAGGACACACAGGTTAAAGGATGACATGTTAAATACTGGAGGATGACATGCAAACAAGAACAAGATCAAATAGGTGGCATCTTTCTGTTTCTGTGGCAACTACGATCATAAAAAGAGGACGTATAGATATACATTCTTAGTCTGTTTGTTCCAGTGTCATTCGGAGACATGTAAAGAATGTAGCACCAGAGGCTGAATAAACTATGTTGTTATCCATTGTCATTCAAATCTCGCACGGCGCGTGCATTCGTGGTGGCAAAGAGACGGTTAATGGGATTGACGCTCTCACTTGTTGTACAGAACAATATCGGGTCTCCAGATCTTGTTTGATGGGACTCGAATGAACTCTATTCCATCGAAATCATCGGGCATCCATCGCAGCTTGTAATCATTCCAAATCTGAAAAACAACGAGAAAGGTCGATGATCATTCTGTTTTTGTCAAAGCTGTAAGCTGTACAGGCCCCTCAAGAAACCAACATGCATACAAAAAGTTTAAATGACGTATTCTTATTGTGCACTTTCTTTTGAGGCTTTGTTTCTTCTTGCAGAAAACGACTACGGTATTTACATACCCCCACAAAAAATAGTAAATAATAATTGTATGGCGGGGGTTTAATGCATTCATGCCTGCTTGAAGCACAGACTGTGTAACTGTGAGCAGAAAATAACATTTACCGGTACTGAGCAGTCAATCTGTTTTATGAGCAAGTCAATCAACAAAGCGATAGGATTCACTTGCTATTCTGTCAACATACCTGTAGGTAATGTTTCTCGATCCATTAGTCTTGGCCATTTGCATGCCAATCAAGATGAAGTCTTTCATTAGCCGGGCGGATTAATGCCCAGTACCAACCCGAGAGCCGTTTAATTAACCACTTCATGCTACACTGCCTTTCCCATTTATCTGGGATTATGTTAAACTGAAGATGAAATTCCTCGTCGGGTGAGCTAGATGCCTTATTGTTTATAAAATGCCACCGATTCCAGACTGACGCAAACATAGAAGCGCTTCAAATCCGCTGATATACAAAACATTCTGTATGACACAAAATACTTTGCGAGCCAGGAGGGTATGAAAGCACGTCAGGCATTAAACTCATTTGATAAGGTTCAGATCAACGTATGAAGCAGCAGCATGAGCAGAATATTTTTACGGAATGAGTTGAATATACCTAGTAACAGGCCTGGAGATGGAATCGCCTGGAGAGTTGCTACAGTGGCGTTAATCCGCTATGATGATATTCTTAAAAATAGGTAGCTGAGACTCAACAAACAAAGGTAACCTCAACAGACAATTTTAATTAATTTTTGAGTTGAGAAAAAGATTGCGGCAACAACCTGTGTTCTGTTCAAAATTGTGACTCTAATGTCATGCGTCGATTAGGCTCTTATCAAAAGCACTTGAACGCACGCATACCAAGAGAGCAAATATGGCGATTGAATGAGTATGTGGCAGGGCGAAGTCAAGAGTTTAGTGTACCATATGTGGCTGAAGACCTGCAGAGAGGAACTGCGTGACTATCCATGCAAATGTTAGCAATGACCGTTTCATCCATCTGAAATCGTTTGTTTTCCTGGTACAACCTTGAGTGCTGTGTTTAACATTTCAGTAATAACTGGAAACGGCATGATGGCATGCATGGAGTGAGGCTAAAGCATTAATAGTGGCATTTCAGACTGATTAGTCTGTAGAGCTGCTCTTCACCTCAGCTATTGTGGATCATTCTAAGTAAAATGAGAAGCACACAATTTGACAAGTGTGTCTTTGTACCGCACAAACATTGACAGCCCACCTCTTGTGCTGGTCCACACGGGAATTTGATCAAATTATTTTACCCAGTAGTGTGTATGATGTGTATATGTGTGAGAGTGTACGCATGCCCGTACTTACATGCCTGAGCCACAAATTTGTTTCCATGATCTGATTGACCTCATCCTGCAGAGAAGCAGAGAAGGTTGTGAACTTGTGTGTATTTTTTTTTCTCAGTGAGTCCAATATTGCATATGGATTCCATAAAGAGAAAGTGGGTCACAATGTGTTTGTGTACTGCAATTGCAGCTCCGATCTGCACAACTGTCAAGAAGAATTTTGGACAATTTCTCTTGACGAAACTGATTCAGCTCAGCAATAGTCTTGAGATGTCTGGTGTGGTCTCTTGAGGTCATGCCACAGCATCTCAATGAAGTTGAGGTCAAAACTGGACCAGTTCAGAAGGCTTCGATTGGCAGAGGGATGTCTGTGGCTTCAGTTCGCCTGCAGAATTTCTTGATTAACTTGGAAATGAATTTTCTCATCAATGATATAATCCATTCTAGACCTGAGGCAGCAAAGCAATGTGGAACCGTGATGCCCGCTTGTCTATAGTTCATAGTGGAGATGAGATTTTGATGGTGCTGTGCTGTGCCTTTTTTTTTCCTCTCCACACAACATTTTGCCACTATTGTGTTGAAACCCCAAGGCACTTTTCTGCAAACTTACTCTGCAGCTGTCTTTTTTTTCCCTTTTTTTCCCAAACTGCAGCGGCTACCTCTGAGGTGTCCTCAAATGACATCCATTCTTGATTTATGATTTTTGGTTCTGAAATCACGCCTAAGATTGTTCTTGACCTCATTGAGAATTCCGTGCTGTGATCTTATAGTTAGCTGACTCCTGACCCAGTGAAGCTTTTGGAAAATCTATTAGCCAAGGGTTTCACCCAACGCATTGAATGTTGACATTGTGTCTTCAATGAAAACATGAACACATAATTTTTTTGTCTTGTATGACTCTGAGCAGGCTGGGTTTCTCGGCTGTAATGTTGTGACTTAAATGAAGATCAGATCACATTTCATAACGGACTTGCTGTGTGGAGTTTGCACGTTCTCCTCTTGCCTGTGTGGGTTTTCTCTAGGTTCTCTGGTTTCCACCCACATTCCCGAAAACATGCCTGGTATATTAATTGATCACTCTGAAATTGTCCTTAGGTGTGATTGTAAGTGTGAATTGTTGTTTATCTATGTGGATCCTGCGATTGACCAGTTCAGGGTGTCCCCTGCCTATTGCCCTAAGTAAGCTGGGATAGGCTCCAGCACACCCATGGCCCTAGTCTACCACCGAGCCACCCTTAAAAACAATGTCATTCACCCTTTGACTTTAATTACATTGAAAGTGAATCTTCACCCGATTTTTGGCGCCACCTAGAGTGCACAGCGCATCTGCCCAGTTCAGCTAATGAGCGCGCCAGCCCCGTGTCATACCATGAGCAGAACTCGTGTACATAAATGATCATATTTATTCAACGTCTGTGTGAGTTTAACTTACAACTTTGACCAGCTGTGAGATGGAAACTTCAAACTCCACCGTGACAGGGTCTGAGACGTTCTCCACCGGTCTGATGAACTGGTTGTACCTCCTGAAGAGCTTTCTGAAGAGGCGATCTTCTGCTTTAGATGCAAGGCTGTCTGAAGGTGCAGTGAGAAAAGAGACAGGCAAGCCAAGAACACGTGTACTTGATAAAAGTGCATCTGAATTTGGAAAGGAAATGTCAGATCAAATCAATGTTCATGGGTGAGGTCAAGTCGGCAAAGGGAAGCTGAAGAAATTATAACTTGTATAGTTTACGATGCGAGTTCATGAAGAACAAAGCATGGAATGTATTCCTAAAGTGTCTGTGCAATTTATTATTTATTATAATTATTATAAATCACCGTCGCATTATGTGCAGTTGGAACATAAACATTGTGCTTGAACATAGGAATTCAAAAAACTACATGGGTATTCAATGAAAATGTTGCACATAAAAGCTACATAAAAATTTACCTTAAAAAATGTTATTTAAAAAAATGATTAAATGCAAATGCATTGTACTTTTACTTTAAATACAACCGAATTGTACTCAGCAAGACTGCTTAAAAAAATAAAAATAAAAAAAAGATGGCAGGGAGTTGCACATACATTGGAAAGAAAAAGTCTGTTCGATTTACATTTAAAAACCAAGAAGTTCGGACATCAGTTGCACGCATTGCGATCATGTTTCACTGTCATGTTTCATTGTACCGCACTTTGTGAACCACTGCTGAAGGATTGTTTGGCACATGATTGTCATGTGACCCTCAAAGTACTGCAGGCCAGACTGATGCATTTAAAATAAAAAATACGTCCGGTGACAAATACACACGCCTACATGAGAGTACTCTTCAGATCCGAGTTACACAACTGATGCCAACAGTCAAACATGATGGCAAAATGTCTGGCCATCAGTTTATACTCTCAAGCTCCAGGACCCTTGGGTTGTGCATCTCGTCAATGACCCAAAACATACAAGCAAAACCACCTCTGAATGGCCCAAAAACATAAAATCAAGTTTTTTTGGCGCGGCCAAGTCGCTCCATGGACGTCATTCAGTTGGGTATTCAGCCGTAGTGTGAGTACTCCAAGCTCAAAAAACTCTCTAATAAGACAGTGTTCAAAGAAGAGTGACCCAAAATTCCTCCAAAGCAATGCAAGACTCATCAACCGTTATTGCAAAGAAATAATGACATCCTTTGCCACCAAGGGTCGCACGGACAATTATCAGGTCCAGGGCCCTCAAACTGTTTATATACAGTACACACACACACACGCACGCACACACACACACACACACACACACACACACTTCCGGTGTGGAGTTTGTATGTTCTCCCTGTGCCTGCGTAGTTTTTCTCTGGGTACTCCTCTGTTTCCTCCCACATTCCAAAAACATGCATGGCAAATTGATTAAATGCTTTCAGTTGTCCCTAGATGTGATTGTGAGCGCGGATGGTTGTTCGTTTCTGTGTGCCCTGCGATTGGCTGGCAACCGGTTCAGGGTATCCCCCACCTACTGGCCGAAGATGGCTGGGATACGCTCCAGCAAGCCCCGCGTTCCTTGTGAGGATAAGGCGGATAGGAAAATGGATAGATGGATAACATCAGGACAGTACAATCAAAGTTAATCAACAAGGAAAGCACATTGTTTGTGGAGACTTCCTTTTTTTATTGCAATGCCAAGTTATCAAAATGTGTATTGTACTACTTGTAAGTTAATAGTTGGTGAATAGTATTTCCATTCTGTGAATGCTGTGTTTGTACACTACATTTATTCGAAAGTTTACATTAAGGTTAGGTAAAGAGGTTATCTGTTTTAGGCAAAGATTGCAATAGTGTCATGCAGAAAGATCATAGCACGTTCGAGCCAATAAAACAAGACAGAAGGTGTAAACTGGGTAATTACATAAAGCCTTGATGTTAAATTAACCATCACGGTGCTTAATTTAGTTAATTCACAGAAACAGAACTGACAAAATAGCTCTTTGATCACTCCCTTACACACACAAATGCGCACATTTGACACGGTTTGCATTTTACATTGCAAACCATTACACACTTAATTCTGGTCGAAAATGAGCTCCACTTTCTGCTTGCTTGCATTTTAAGAGCGTCAATTTCAGAATCACCATGCGTCCACGTGTTGTTAATTTTTATTCTACATAAAGCGGCCACTCAAACTGACAGACTCTACGGGCTCTATGGTCATAGACAGCGCAGCTGAGTATATATTACTTTGTTATCGCCGTGTATTTCTATGTGAGTATTTTTGCAGTGAATCCTTTGTGAATAAGTAAATAATTCATACAGAATGAAAAATAGAATGGTCCAAGTGTGCAGCCTTGCGGGACCCCTACTGGACACTCAAGGTAGGCACCATTGACCGCAACACATGGTTTTCAATTATTGAGAGATGATTTCATCTAGTTAAAAAATTAATTTACTTAATTTTGCCAAAAGCATGTTATGGTCAAAAGCATTCAGTACTTTTTTCAGATTCAAGACATATTTTTTGCTTTTCAAAACAATAAATAAATAAAACATACAACAATTCTGGGCATTAGGGAGTGCATTTCCACAGTCCAGCTCCCAAATTCATAACACTTGCTTATCCCCGTTTTATATGGTTGGCTGACATGTATTTGCATGTTTTTTCTAGTTTCCGCTCCCTTATTGTTTCCGCCACTTTTAAACAGTCAGACTCTCGTGTAACAGCTACAGCATGATGTTGACCACTGTCTGTCGCAATGAAGCGACGTCTGATAAAAGAGCGACATATCAAACCATCTCAATGATGAGTTTGAGTTGCCGCTAGTACTGCTATTAAAGTTTTAAATTATTATACTATTGGTACTTTTTATTTTATTTTTATTTTTTTTACAGTGAGCTCATTCCTTCAGGGGTTCCCAATAAAATGCCCAGTGAATGTCAGTGTTAAATGACGTTAACCCCTCATTTATGATACAAGATTGTGCGAAAATAGCTACCTTTCTCCACTGGCTGAACACACACATACATATTATCTGGTACATCTCAAAATACCAGCAGGACTTTCGTTGGAATTAGTTGAAAGCATCTGTGATGACCCGGATGCTTATTGGACAAACACATGGCATACAATCTGACATTTTTTGTCTATCGCAAAACCCGATTACAAAAGGAAGATGATGTTCAAATAATACAGAGAGGAGAATAAAAAGATGTCCTGAAGTGCAAAGGATGTTACTTTCATGTCTTAAAATGCACAACATGAATGATTCAACATAATGTGCTGAAGCTGTCAAAACTTGGAGCACAAGTTTCTTGAAGTGTAGGTCTCATGAGGGGTATTTAACGCAGCCAAGCATTGAGCACTGGAGGTCAACTTGGATCGTAAGAAGAAAAATGGCTGCAGATGGGTGTCATTCTGGAGGATGATGGGGAGGGAATAGGAGCAAAAGGTAGTCCGGGTGGAGAGACACGCACTAGTGAAGGAGATGAGCCCTTGCTGTGTGCAGAAAGCCTTTTAGGCGTCATTCTCGCTTGAGTGTATAGAGGCTTTTAAATGAGTGAGAGAAAGTTGAGGTCAATGCATTGGATGAGGCAACTTTCACTGTCTTTAACATGAATGCAGTGTGAGTGACAACAACTTTCCCAGTGTGATCAGACTTTGTGTCAAGCAGGGTCACACCGGTGTATTGAGACGAGCTCAAGAACGATTCACCGACATCCACAGTTGACAGATTCCACGTCGGCCTTTCTCACCCATCTCTTACCAACTCGCAAAGAGCAGGCGAAAAAGAAATTGCACAAATTTCCCTTGAGAAACACTCATGCTAAAAATAGATTCTTTCAACGATGTAACAATCATTCCAATCTATATAATTCCAAATGTTTGCCACTGTTCTGCAACTTATTTATTCACTATATTAGAGCAGGCTGAAGGTCGTATTCTTCTGTCTGGGGGTTAAGAACATGTCTTTTATCTTAAAACATTCAAACCAGACTTTCGTAGTACCATTTGGTTGGAAAACGGGTGTAAATAAGTTGAAATGAATCGAATAGCATGCTCTCCAAGTTAAAAGTAGTGTTCATAAATCGGGCAGATAATGACAGCTGTTTACGAGGTATTTTCAACACATTTGTCTGTGATTCACTTGGTGCTTATCCATGCCCCTTCTGTTCTGTGTTCTGCTCTATAAATGTTCTGGTGATATAATCCTTGTTAGCGTGCAGCTACATACACCACATGCACACGCGCACACACACACACACACACACACACACACACACACACACACACACTACACTATTGTTGTGTTGCACAGTTCACTGACTGGCTCGTCAGTCATGCATTGAAATACTGTTCGTAAACAGGGCCTCGTCTACATGTATTAAAATTTAAAGTGGACTCGAAATGACACATTTGAAGAGCCAGGTTTTTCAACTTTTATACCATATGTGTAATATAACATTTAAAGTCAATATATATTATCATATAGCCTTTCATTTTACTTGAATGTCCCTAGATTGTGTCCTGACAAATTCAGTGCACGTGTTCGGTGACTGTGAATGTGAGTGTGAAATGTTGTCTGTCTGTGACTGACTAATGGATCACCTGTTGGCAGAATAGAAATCAGAGTTAACTGGATTGCTCTGACATTGCATTTATTCTGTTGTGTATTCTTAAAATACTGAAGACTGGATGACAAGAATGTTTTCACTAAAATTCTGCACTGACTACTCTACATTGAAATGTTTTGAAGTACTGCATTTCAGAATCGGGCGGCCCGGTTGGCGGCTGGTTGATGAGTCTGCCTCACATTGCAGAGGTGCAGCATTCGATTCCGGCTCCGGCCTTCCTGTGTGGAGTTTGCATGTTCTCCCCGTGCCTGTGTGGGTTTTCTCCAGGTACTCTGATTTCCTCCTACATTCCAAAAACATGCGTGGCAGCTTAATGGAACACTCTAAATTGGCCATTGATGTGAGTGTGACCGCGGATGGTTGTTCATTGATGTGTGCCCTGCAATTGACTGGCAACATTTCATAATCAGTTGCTGATGGTGTAGTGGTACACTTGCCTGACTTGTGTGCGGGCAGCCTGGGATCGGTCCCCACTCAGTGACGGTGTCGATATGGGTGTGAATGGTCATTTGTCTCTGTATATACCCTGCGACTGACTGGCAACCAGTTCAGGGTGTTTTGTGCCTTCCACCCGAAGTCGGCTGGGATAGGCCGCAGCATCTCCCCACTGTTCAGGATAAGCGGTGTTGAAAATGGATGGATGGACATTTCATAATTCAAACAAAAAAGGTCACACCACTGCCTTGACACTTTTACCAGAATTGGCAAAGGTGTGGCAGCAGGTTCATTTGGAACACACACACACACACACACACACACACACACACACACATGCATGTACACACACGCACACATTTACAATGCTGACAATATTAGTGTGGCTTGGATTATTTCGTGATAACCAATTCTATGTATCAGTATCATGAATAAAACTTCAACTAGCTATTTGTAAATTATTCATTTCCACAGTGAAGCGGGCATATACAGTACTGTCTGTGTATGTCATTTTTAAAATACTTTATCATTTTATGATGTTGATGGAGAACAAAATAAATGCACACCTTCCATCCAACAGGATCTGCATGCAATAAAGAATTATGTGCAGAAGCTGGTAAAACATAAAAGGTCCATCTGCCACACGGCATAGATGAGATACCTGGTACCATTGTATCAGTACCCTTGCAATACACTGATATGGCACCACATAATTACCCTATCCATGCTCCACTGAATATTCATATGTCAGATGCAGGCCGTCAGCCTCAGTCACAGACACAGATAAATCAAACCCTCCCCTCACTTAATTGCACACCATCAGTTCTCGTTTCTTCTCACTTTTTCCTCAGTTTAATTCTACAGTTCAACCACAAAAGAAAGTTTTTTTTGTTTTGTTTTTTTCAAAACCACCCATCATTTATTTATGCATGGTCATAAGAATACTGGTAGATTAATTTATTGATACGAATGAAGTCTTCAGTGGTGAAGCAATTGATAATAATAATAATAATACATTTGATTTATAAGCGCCTTTCAAGACACCCAAGGACATTTTACAATAACAAAAACAATAAAACACAATACGAGGTCAAATGGAACGCTCTACGAGCCATGACCACCAGAGGCGCTGTTTATTTACTCCCAACTAGTTTGTGGTACCAACAAGGGGTCCAGAAATAATTCTAGAATCAATTTTCGATACTGCTTGTCTTCTTTAGGGCTGTGGGCAGGCTGGAGCCTCTCCCAACTGACTTTAGAAGACGGCTGATGTTGGAGGAAGCTGGAGTGCCCAGACAAAAATTCACACAAGCACGGTGAGAACATACGAGCCAAGATTTGAACCCAGAACCTCTCGACTGTGAAGCAGATGGGCTTACAACAACTTCATTGTACTGTGAGTACCATGAAAACATAAATTCCAAAACAAGACATGAAGGTGATATCGGTGCAGGCTACCGCACCCCATCCCGACCCCCAACTACCCTCCCTCATTAGCTGCAAAGAGGGAATTAGATCCTGTAATCTGTATGTAGTTTCCTGAAATCACAACATCAAAACAACATTTGCATTCATCCAAATTCATTTGCCTTCTGTGCATTTCATTTTTGATGGCCTAGTTAACACCAATTATTTAGCTTTCTCCAGAAAAGATTAACGTATGTATTTTCTACAGCTTGCACATCAGCGATTGGTGACTTACACTCATATATGCAGGATACGGTACCTTTAATGGACTAGAGCAACATTTTTTCTGACTTCTCGCAACTTAAAGAAAGCTCATGCTATGTAGTCATCACTCTCTGAAGGTATCTAAAGCATTGGGGCAACTGGCAAATCCTACTTACCTTGTGTCACCAAATCCCCGAGAAGAAGCAGCCAAGTCCATTTTACAGCTAGATGCATGTCTCATCTGTTTTTTTGTTGATGTTGTTTGTTGTTATGAGCGCTGTCCTTCACCTTTTTGAGGGAATCAGTCGAGTTCAACGTGATTTGAGAAGTGGCACTGTGCTCGCGTCTCGTCCAGGAGCGTTGGTGTGGATTTGCCGGGTCGCTCCTTCCTGATCCAAACTTGACTGCACTCGTCCCTCCTCCTCTTCTTCCTCCTCCCCCTCCCCATTCTCCTCCGGTCTGCTGCATCCCTGCGATTCACTCCACTCACGCACGCACACACAGGCACACACATGCTAGGAAAAAAAAAACAACAACAACAAACCAAAACAACACCTTAATGCTAACCCATTGGAATCACAGCATTTTAATAACAATACTACTAATTAAATAGTTCCCTCGTTTCAGTGTACAGTACAAAGACAGCATTTCAAAATGCCTAAAATTCGTAATGTGACATTCATTAAGTTAAAGTAGGTTGTGTCCTCAATTTTACTTTGTGCTTTTATTTATTTTGTATGTGTATATACTGTATGTACTTTAAATTGATGCTAAATGTAGAGAGCGTAATACCAAATTGTACATTGCACAACAAAATTAGATACGAGAATTGATTCCAAAAATCTGACAAAATATTGATGTGTATTACAAAAATTGCATATATTGTATTTGCAGAGCTCTTAATGTGTTTATTTTGGCTGTAGTTGGCAGAGGTATGCAAATGCACTGCATCGTACGTGTGTTCCTATTATTTGGATTGTATAATTTCATGAGATGGTCAGTTGGCTCTTCAATTTTGTACAAACCTCTGCAGTGAGAGCAAAGTTATGGTTAACGCCTTGCTGTCAAGTTTTCACGCTATCTCCTTAACTGATCGTTTGATTCCCCCTTTCAGATCAGGCTGATTAAATTTAACCTGGGACTGGATTTGCAGTGCTTGGTTTCACGTCATCCAAGTAATCAGAAGTAATCAGATGCCCTCAGTCAGGTTGAAGTCCTTCCAGTGACTGGTGAGAAAACAAGTAACAAGTAACAAAAAGCACTCAACTTAACACAAACACACACTCGGAAAATGTATATATATATATATAAAATAAAAAAAAAATCCTCATCTCACCCCTTGGGTGGTGTCCGTCCCCCCATTCAGCTCGGGTCCTCTACCAGAGGCCAGGAAGCTTGAGGGTTCTGCGCAGTATCCTTGCTGTTCCCAGCACTGCACATTTCTGGACTGAGATGTCTGATGTTGTTCCCGGGATCTGTTGCAACCACTCATCTAATTTGGAGGTCACTGCCCCGAGTGCTCCGACCACCACAGGCACGACTGTCACCTTTACCTTCCAGGCTCTCTCCAGCTCCTCTCTGAGCCCTTGGTATTTCTCGAGTTTCTCGTGTTCCTTCTTTCTGATGTTTCCATCACTTGGGACCGCTACATCCACTACAACGGCTTTCTTCTGCCCTTTATCAATGATCACGATATCCGGTTGGTTCGCCATTACCATCTTGTCAGTCTGGATCTGGAAGTCCCACAGGATCTTCGCTCGGTCATTCTCCACCACCTTGGGAGGTGTTTCCCATTTTGACCTTGGGGTTTCCAGTCCGTACTCGGCACAGATGTTTGATGAGACTATGCCAGCCACCTGGTTATGGCGTTCCATGTAGGCTTTCCCTGCCAGCATTTTACACCCTGCAGTTATGTGTTGGATCGTCTCGGGTGCCTCTTTGCACAACCTACACCTTGGGTCTTGTCTGGTGTGGTATATCTGGGCCTCAATGGCTCTGGTGCTCAGGGCCTGCTCCTGAGCAGCCAGGATGAGTGCCTCTGTGCTGTCCTTCAGGCCAGCCCTCTCTAGCCACTGATAGGACTTCTTGAGATCAGCCACTTCACTTATGGTCCGGTGGTACATCCCGTGTAGGGGCTTGTCCTCCCATGATGGTCCCTCTTCCAGCACTTCATCCTCTGTTCCCCATTGTCTGAGACATTCTCTGAGTACATCATCCGTTGGAGCCTTCTCCTTGATGTATTCATGGAGCTTGGATGTTTCATCCTGGACAGTGGCTCTCACACTCACTAGTCCTCCTTCCTCCTTCCTTTCGGCTTGCGTACAGTCTCAGGGTGCTGGATTTGGGATGGAACCCTCCATGCATGGTTAGGAGCTTTCGGGTCTTAACATCCGTGGTCTGAATCTCTTCCTTTGGCCACCTGATTACTCCTGCAGGGTATCTGATCACTGGCAGGGCATAGCTGTTTATTGCCCGGGTCTTATTCTTGCCATTGAGCTGGCTTCTTAGGACTTGCCTCACCCGCTGGAGGTATTTGGCGTAGCCGCTTTCCTTGTTGCCAGTTCGAGGTTGCCATTGGCTTGTGGTATACCGAGGTACTTGTAGCTGTCCTCAATGTCTGCTATTGTTCCTTCAGGAGTGAGACCCTTCAGTGCGGACTACCTTTCCTCTCTTAGTCACCATCCGACTACATTTCTCAAGCCCGAATGACATCCCGATGTCGCTGCTGTAGATCCTGGTTGTGTGGATCAGGAGTCTATGTCCCTTTCGCTCTTAGCATACAGCTTTATGTCATCCATGTAGAGGAGGTGACTGATCGTAGCTCCATTTTGAGGCGGTATCCGTAGCCTGTCTTGGTGATTACTTGACTTAGGGGTTCAGTCCTATGCAGAACAGCAGTGGGGAGAGTGCATCACCTTGGTATATGCCACATTTGATGGACACTTGGGTAAGTGGCTTGCCATTGGCTTCAAGTGTGGTTTTCCACATCCTCATCGAGTTCGCAACTAAGGCTCTTAGGGTCCTGTTCACCTTATACAACTCCAAGCATTCAGTGATCCATGTATGTGGCATCGAGTCGTAGGCTTTCTTGTAATCAATCCAGGCTGTGCACAGGTTGGTATGTCGGGACCTGCAGTCTTGTGCGACTGTTCTGTCAACCAGGAGCTGATGTTTGGCTCCTCTGGTATCTCTACCAATGCCCTTCTGTGCTTCGCTCATGTATTGATCCATGTGTCCACTTATCTTAGCCGCAATGATGCCTGACATGAGCTTCCATGTTGTGGAGAGACAGGTTATTGGCCGATAGTTGGATGGGACTGTACCCTTTGAGGATCCTTCATGATCAGGATCGTTCGCCCTTCAGTTAGCCATCCTGGGTGAGTCCCATCCTTCAGCAACTGGTTCATTTGTGTTGCTAGGCGCTCATGGAGTGCTTTGAGTTTCTTTAGCCAGTAGGTGTGTACCATGTCCGGGCCTGGTGCTGTCCAGTTTTTCATATCTGAGACTCTTTTTATATATATATATATATATATATATATATATATATATATATATATATATATATATATATATATATATATATATATATATATATATATATATATATATATGAGAGAGACCCCCTTTGTTATTTCAATGTACATTTGAAGCATGCGGCCTTCAACATAGATATCTTTCAATAGAGCCTTGATTCTGAATGACTGATGTGACAAACAGGAAGTCCCGTGGGCTCTAAAGCCCTGATTATAAAATGAAAATTTGTATCATAGCTGCATGTCTGGTGTTTGCAACAAACAATCCACATCAAAAGAATTCAATGATTTATAATTAAGTTATTGGAACTAAACACACGGCTATATGCGCGTCATCAACCAGCCAAGGCTTGCTCTCGCAAACGTCTCTGCGCTGCCCTATTACTGGGCCGCAGTATTAACGAGCTGTGCCCAGTATCAGATGTAAAATTTAAATTGAATTCATTTTTGTCAGGTGAAATTATCTGATACATGGTGTCGAAAGAATAACCTGGATATTTACACATTTTTGTGTGCATATATTGCTAAGTATAAACTACTGACCTTAGCCACAACATTATGTACACTTCAGCCTTGAAATGAAATCCACTCGGAAAACCGATCAAATTCTGGTTTTACACAATAACAGTGTTGTGCTTCGATTGAGATGTTTTCTAATTCAAAATATGCCTTGCTATTTGGGGTCATTTTCAAAGATGTTTCTACGCTGAGCTTTTGTAGTTTCATGACAAGTGCCATTCTTCACTTCTGTCAACTTTTTGTAGAGAGAGGATTAGACAGAATGTAGGCCAAAAACTGGAGATCAACATAGGATGAGGCAGGTGTTGTGACAGGTGACTTTAGTGGCACTCCATATCGAACCCAGATAAACACAATTCAACTTCCAGCGAGCATGTTCGTTGAATCACATCAAAATAGTCAATCAATCTGTTTCCTCACTTTCTTTTTAACACAGTCTGTCAGTGTTTCCCCACACACAAGAACAACAAAGGACATAAAAAATAATAATAAATTAAGAGAATGAATGAAAGGCATAATGAAAAGCCATAATGTGGTTTTGTTGTTGCTGGTGACGATGACATCGGACCTCAGTGCGAAGCGTGACGACATACTTGCCTTTGCCTGTCTTATCAGTGAGGACGCTTCAAGGAAGAACTAGGTGAGAGTCAGTGTTTCTGCCAGGGCTGTTTAGCGTGACGCACCATAGCCTGCCCCTCTGCTCTGCATCAAGACATGTTTAATTCATGTTTCTTTTTTGTAAAGGCTGGCTGCACACACTCCAAAAGCCATTAAGATCACATTTTCTCCACTCCCTAGTGTCACAGTAACTCTTCAGTCCATCTCATCCAACAATCTCCCCTTGTCATTCATTTAACATCTTTTTTTTCTTAATTTCGTACGTCTTTCATCCTATACCTCCTGCCATCCTGCCTTCTCCTTTCACCTCACGTAAAGGGCCGTTCTCCCCTTTGCACCTGCTTTCATTCATCCGTCGTCCGCTAGTGCCATCTTTCTGCCTCAAGTGAAACATAACACATAACAATATCTGCTTCCCCCGCAAGAACTTTTAGACTTCCTTGAATTATTCACACGCACATATCTGCAGCACATTCCTGACCCCAAGATAAGTGCTTTTATTCTCAATCCCACGTAATAAAATCGGAATGTCCTTTTTTTTTTACACTCCTTGGCCACATCGCCTCACTGGGGTTGGGTTTAGTGGAACACAGATGATCAGCAGATTCGAGGCCATTCCACAGAGGATTGGGGTGGATACACTGTAGATCCATCGCTGCTGAGTCGAGGAACCCATATCAACTAGCCTTTTCTGTATGGTATATTTTAGTACTGGCTGCCGTTTATAACGCAAATCAAAGGAACTATATTATGTTCATTTGATACGTTGCAGTTGAGGAACCCATTCATGCACCCTGTAACCTGATAACATGATAAGCTGTCCACTGTAGTAACCGCTGTCCCTGAAAGGGTTAAATGTGACACAGAAAATAGTCATGCCTAAGTATCATGATGGGTGCCAATCCTTGTCATTCCTTTGAAAATTACCCTTTTTTTAAATTGAAACAACAAAGGGGAAATAAAATGTATCATAGACCATGTTTTAAGAGGAATACAGCTGTGCAGTTTAGTTTACATTAATGCTGCACATGGACTGAATTTAATACCAAACTCAAATAATTAAGGAGGCCACACTCTCAAATTGCTCTCGTATTAGTTCGCCCAGCTTTTGTTTTGGCAAGTGCTTTTTTTACTATTAGGATGTCACACTGCGGTTATCTCTGATTCCAATCTGTTTTTATGTTTTTGTGCTGAGTGTCCACACAGTTTTTAGCCTATTTAGGATAAAAATCAGATTTTTGGCTGAACAAGGCCTTACCGTAGTTCCTTTTTTCAACGATTAGTTTCTTGCGTTTTTTTTAAATATTTTTTTTTTTTGTGTGTTTTGGTAATTGTTCATTCCTTGCAGTTTTTGAACTTTTTCGTACATTTTGTATAAATACATCTGTACTAAACTTTACCCGTTGTCTACCTTTCTGGGATCTGCAACGTAACAGATAATACTTGCAATGTGCTGGAGTGAAAAGCGCTCTAACTGAGGCAACACCACTTTAATAATGATAAGACTGGGTAAGAGCAACACAGTAAAAAAAAAAAAAAAAAAAAATCATAATATTCCACTTGGAAAAAAGGATCTGTAGTATGTTTTAACACACAACAGTATGGGGGGGGGAACACAACCTTCATGTTAATGTTTTTAAAGAAATAAAGGCCTATTCTGGCTCAAGCAATGTGTAAAATTTTTGCATGAACTAATGTGTGTTGTGCACACCGGTAATAGACCTACATACACGGCCATTGATTTACAATCTGCTGCAGGTACCATTAGTTAAAACATGCAGAGCACATAGAAATGGAAGCTGATTTTTTTTTTTCCTAAAATAATCTCCCCAGTGGTGTTGAGGTTCACGTGGTTTGGTGCATGTAGCCCAAATGGCCTTTTTCATGCTGACGTCTGCTTCAAGAATACAATTTATCACATTTATTTTTGCTCCAAATTACATATAAAACTACCGTACTAGTTCACCGGTTTGCACAAATCCATCCATTTTGTGCTTTGCTGTTCAGATACAACACACACACACGCATACAAGCATGTCAGGCAAATCAGCATTTCGCAGGTGTCACGAGTCAGAATAACATTTTAAAAAATAAAACTTGCGGGTATAAATGAATAAAACTGGAATTTAGTCTGACAACACTGGTTCATGCACTGGGAAGGAGTGTCTGAGACTTTCACAGTCTTAAGCCACAGTCAAAATAATGACTTAAACAGGCTGAAAACCTCTGTTAGTACATAAGTGCTGTCGAAGAGCGTCCCACTCATTCAAGTCAAGTGTTGGCTAGTTTCATTATTGATGCGGCAGCGAAAGGATAGGGTCATTAAAATTAGAGCAACAGTCAACACAGTTGTGACACGCTCGCTTGCCTTCGTTACAAATCACATGAAATCAACTCAGAATGCAAAAAGAGACATTCCGCCACAGCAAGTGTGTAGAAATGTGGCACATTTGTGATTTAGTGAACGTCTAATCTTGCTTTATTTCACAGGAAAGACAAGTTGGATGTTTTGTGTTTCATGAGTCGTGAATCTATTTGTCCCCGCAGGTAGTTTTGCCACATGGCATGCATGTCAACGCAAGGTGATGTACAAGAGATCGCATGCTGTGGGCTGCTCATAGTTGTTTATCTAATATGACAACCTGACTCTGAACCGTCAAGATTTGCATGCAATGTTAAAACACAAATACAAGTGACAGTTGAATACTGCAGAACTTTAGCTGATTTGACAGGTTGTTTTGGCACTTAATGTGTCAAAGCCAAGGCCAGGGGGCCAGATCTGGCCTGCCACTTCATTTTATGTGGCCGGTGAAAGCAAATCAAGCATATCAACTTCCATGATGCTTGCTAAAGTCCAAACCAAAATTGCCATACGTAATACATACGTTTGAACGAGCCATTATTCTTGACTTAACATTTTAAAACTATAGTTGGTTTTGGTCACGTTGTGTGAGAGCCAATGGGAGCCAAGCCCCAGGAAGCAAACACCAAGTAAAAGTAGTATGTCTACTTTGGTAACTAATTACAATGCAGCTGGAAAAAGTACTAGCACAGTAGTCTCCAAGCCTTCCAGAGTAAAAAGGATATCAGACAGATGTGTCACTATTTCATTTATTTATTTATTTTAATGACATTCACATTTAGGTATATTTCTCAGGAATGCTCACTGTGCATACAAGGCAGAAAGGTGCAAACAGTTTACCAAATTGTAAAAGTCATATGCTCTGGGTACCCAGTGTATCTTTGACAGAACCAATAAGGATGCAGTTTTTTCTTTCTTTTTTGAGCACAGCTGAAAAGACCACAGGTAGAACTAACCAGATCAGAGGGAGCACTGTGACAGGCATATACTTTAATTCTCTTTAAAATGTGATTTTGGACTACAATCATGTCAATAACTGAGCATGGCCACATGATAAATGTCTCGTTATTTGGTAACAGCAGCTGGTTGAGGCTATCACGTTGGATCTCACACACAAGTAAATGGAAGCCTGCTGTCTGAGAAATAGCTTTCTAATCAATTTGGGCGCTTCGTGTGAGAAAGATAATTGGATTCAAACCATGGAACATTTGTAGCTCCTTTTCCAATTCCAGCTGCTGTTACGAGTTTACTAAACTGTGACTGAAGGAAGAGAAGAAAGGGACAAGCGATATGGCGCTTGGTCAGTGTACAGGTTTCACTGAGTGTTTATGATGCGGTAGTCATGCTTTCTCCCGCTCATGCATGCAGACTCTAGAATAAGACTTCCAGACAACTGGAGGGGTGTTTGACACACTCTGCAAGAAATGTAAACTCAAGCAGGACAAACAGAGATTGTTAGTGGAGGAAGGGGGGTCAAAGTTGCTGCTGAGGCAGGTTCCAGAGGTACCATGGCAGGTGGGCACGGTGGAAAGAACATTTAAAATGGCTCAATATCAGACCCAGTCGTCCATTTTTCAATGTAAATGATAGGGTAAAACTTTCAAAGGATTAAAAAAAAAAAAAGGTAAATAAAATTCAAAAAATACTAATTTTGCCAGACGTAATGTATAGTATGTGTGTACTAAATGTTATCTCTTTGATCATCTCTTTTTCGTCAATGGACACTACAGCTTCTTGTTTGCTTTCAAACTTGGCTTGTAGCAGACGTGTGCACATTTTCAGCATGACGTCTTTGATCCACTGGTGAAAGGGACACTTTGATTCGCTCCTTTTTCATCTATAACTGCTTCAAACAACAAAGTGCATGCAGAAAAAGTGGTTAAGATTGGATGACTGTCTGTGTCTAATGTGTTGTGTTGTATTATTTTGTCATTTTATGTCAACTGTTCTTTTGATGGTGGCGCGGGCACCCGCAGCGGCTCCTCTCTCTCCTGAGGAAAGAAATTTCATCCGTGCTGTATGTTGCACATTTGACAAGAAAGTTGGACTTGACTTGACTTATCGTTAACCAAAACCCCCAAAAAATTACAACAATTTTTTTTTAATCCTCATAGAAAGAAATCGAATAAAAAACTGTTGTTTTCTAACCTACAACTAACTGAAATTACATTTTATGTTTACAAAACTAACCAATTATATCAAAAAATATCCTAGAGGTGACCTCATCTGGCAGGAGCCAATCAAAAGGCGCTGCGCGATGACATCACTCCTTGGCAATGGCCCTGTGTTGACAGCTACGTGTTCCTTCTTCTTGACGTTACCCGCCTAGGCAGAGCAGACAGATCTCGCTAACCTGACAAACCCAGTGCATGGTTTCAATGTGTCGTGTTGCTGTGTTTGCACCAGCATGTGCAGAGAGAGGGAACCACTCCAGATCCTCCGCAAAAAAAGAGAGAGTCACAAAACTGAGGCCACCGAATCAACACATAGTGTCATGCCAAGTCGTTATCAGGCTTCTGTAAAGCCACATGATGATCTGATCATTTCAATCAGGTGTGTTGGAGGAGGGAGACATTTAAAACAGGCCGGATAGGGGCTCTGAAGGACCGGACTTGGGCACCCCTGCTGTAAACTTTATGAAGAGAATCTCTGACAAAGGGCAGTCTTGGCAGTGTCCATCTCCCTGACTGGAAACCAATCAGAGTTGCTCTGAAAGATGAAGTGCTGTGACATTTGTTCATATCACACGAAATTTTCATGGCACTTTTGGAGTGTCGTTTGCATGAAAAACGTGCAGGTAATTGAAATCATCCCCTTAAACAAAACCGATGAACAAATGATTGAGGAAACATCACTGTCCAAACACATACATGAATTTTATTTAATATATTCTCATCGATTACAATTTTTTTATACTAACTTCTCTGAACCTACCAAAGGCAGCTGTACAGCCATTTTATTTCCATCTGGGAGAAGCAGCATCCTTCAAAATACCTGTTTCTGCAGATTCAATAGGCACGACCCCAAATTAAAATTTTGTGGAAACTGATTGTATAAATGTGGAGTAATGCTACAGTATCTGTCCTACCATTGTACTGGTTTACAGTGTCAATCTGAATGCCGTGTTAAGGGTTAAATACAAAACAAAGGGAGTCGTGACCAAGATTTTGCACAGTATATTTCAAAGCATGTAGTACAATTTGTATAAGTGACATCACAGTTGCTGCTTCTTTTCAAGGTCCCGTGATGAAATAGGAAGTCAAATCTGAAATCATACATACATTTTTCACAACAGCGGTGCCACAGAGAAAACACACACGTCATTAAATCGATTGTGTTTGTTCAACCTCATTTCATGGTCGCAATGAAGTACTTTCTGATCTAAGGTGCTATAGTCTCTACATTGTGAAAGTGAAGCATCTATTTTGAAAGACGACAATTAGATTGTGTTATAAAGTAGAACAGAAGAACAGTTCATGGAGTCATCAAGCCTGTTAAGCTCGAGTGAAGTCTAGTCAAATTAAAAGACTTTCCTCATTATATAATTTACCTTAAAGCTTTCAAGCTTAAAACCATGACACAGTATTTTGATCGATTGACATATAATTAAACGTCTGTAGACGTCTCTGCCTGAGGGCAGCAGGTAGCCCCCAAGGACCACGATAGCAGCCTGTTCTAAAAATAGCTCACTTGTGATGGGGCATTGTGATTTTCGAAGAATGTTGCAGAAGTCATTATTTGAAAATGTAAACACTGGCAGAGGTTTGTACAAATGAAGTGTTGCATGTTATATTCATGTTTCCCAATTATTGTGAGAAATCTTGAGCAGTGTCTTAAAATGTAGGAATATCAATATATGTAATTTGAGCTAATTTGTTATTTTCAGAAAAAAATGGTAGCCCTTCACATTGATCAATACCCACAGATTAGCTCTCAGTTACAAAACGGTTGGTGACCCCTGATGTACACTATATATGTAAGTTTGTACAGTATGAGAAAACTCCACCAGCCGCCACTGCTTGAAGACGGCACACTAGACCTTAATGTTGAGTTTGGACCAACAAAGCCGGATCAGGAACGGACGTTGGCATAGTCTGCCAGCTCTGGTTAATGAAAGACAATTTTATTCTCACATCCTAGAAATCTCCATACCTGTGGAAAGAAAAATGTAACAGGATAAGTCGGAATCTCAGAATTTTTGTGATTCTTTTATTATATAATCTATCCATCCGTTTTCCGAACCGCTTCTCCTCACGATGGTCACGGCCGTGGTGAAGCTTATCCCAGTTGTCTCCGGGAAGTAAGCGGGGTACATCCTGAACTGGTTGCCAGCCAATCGAAGGGCACACGTAGGCAAACAACCATTCACACTCATAATCACATCTCGGGACAATTTAGAGTGTTACATTAACCTGTCATGCAAGTGATTGGAATGTGGGAGGAAACTGGAGTACCCGGAGAAAACCCACGCAGGCACGGGGAGAACATGCAAACTCCACACAGGAAGGCCGGAGCTCGGAATCAAACCCACAACCTCTGTGCTCTGAGGCATATGTGCTCACCATTCCTCCGTTTTGTTTTGGGGTTTTTTAACAATACCGAGATCTACCATTTTTTAAAAATGAGGCCTGATATTGTATTTACGACTCATCTAAATGAATTTGTCTTTCGTAAAGAACGTTTCATTCTTACGCTCAATGTCACTCAAAAGCATTGCTTTCACATTGTAGTGCACAAACAACGTGACTGAGAAATCATTGTTTATCACACCATCACAGTCTTGGTATCATGAAATAAAAAGCACAGATATGCCAGTCTTGCCCACCACACTTATAATACAAAGCAGAAACCAATGTTTAAAATTGTGAAGAATCATCAGATTTTTGGATGGGCCTTCAATGGCAGTATGCAAAATGGCGTCACCGTCTGTGACAATCACTCTGTTTGGCTGTTAGCTAGCACATGCATGAGAGTAATCCATAAAAGCAAAGCAACTGTGATTAAAACGGCATTATTTAGTAAATGAAGCGCAACAAAACGTTGCTTTATGCACTTTGTATTGTGAGTATGTTGAGCAAGGTTCTGAAAATGTGCATTTTATTACATGAAACCCTGGTATGATCATGACTTCTTAGTTACTGACGGAGTTACAAACACGTGAATATACACGTGCGCTTCCAGCCACCACTCTGTGACGTGTTGTGTCACCCTGGCAACCCCACTGAAAAAAATTCTCGCGATATCCCTGCTAATCAACAGTCATTTGTCAGGCAAATTTTCTGCAGCCTCGTGACCCACATGTTACTAAATTCTAACTTCATAATTAGATGTGTGATAGTAGGTCTTGAAATTGTCAGTTCTGCAGAATATTTTAAAAAAGGGTCAGCCGCCATGAATTGGGTGGATGTGTGGAGGATTCTTCAGGATGAAAGTTGTTTCTGCTCGACTGCTCGCTCGATGAAGTAGGTTGAATCAATATTTTACATTGTAAATGGATCACCTGACTAGATGTGGGGATGAAGTCAAAGAAAAGATTGTGTCTGAGCTCTTCTTTCTTTCATGTAGAAATTTAACCCGGGTTACAAACATTTTCTTTTAGTCATGTGCTCCGTTATTCGCTGAGAGGCACAAAAAATGCGAACATAAATTTGAAATTACGAACATTGCTAATGTTCTTGGATTAGCAACAGGAAACTTCATGAAATGTGCTTTTTCTGTCATTTTCAATTCCCTCAAATCACAAGTTATAATACAAAAAATATATTTTTCAACATACAGTAGGGTTAAGCATTCTACGTGCCCTATTTTTTTGTGATATTAAAAACATGAGAGTATGATAATCCATTTTAAACCTTTTCCCACCATTAATGTGACCTATAACCTGTACAACTCATATGACGTTTTTTTTTAATCTAAAAAAAAGAGTGAAAGTAAAAATGTTATTGCACAGGTTTGCACCCCCCTCTGATAACCTAACCTGCATGTGGCTGTCTTCAGAATTAACATTCACATTTGACCTCACATGGAATGTGAGTCATCCTACACCCCAACACCATTTTAAGTGCCTCAGATTAGCCTGAAAATACTTTTGTTTGTCCGAGTAGCTTTTTCCTTTTTACACTTTTTTTTTTAGCTGTTCATAAATTTACTCTTCATCTGGCATGTCTGTGATGTGTACTGTATGTGACTTGTCGAATTGTATTTTTTTGTTTGTTTTATAATTTATTGTTTTTATATCTTATGTTTGATTTTTGTATGATGTACAGTGCTTTGTCACAGCTTTAATTGTTTAAAAAGTGCTCTACAAATGAACTGATGATGAGTTGGGATTAGTTGAGTTGAACTGAGATAAATTGAGTAAACATCAAGATTTGGATGCACTGCCCATCTTGGCCTTAATCTAAGACTGTAATGGCATGAAATGAACATCAGTTCCCCATGTGCAGGATGTCATGTGACCATACCTGAAAAACAGATGCAGCGGATTTCCCATATATGCTAAGATAACTACCATGACAAAGCTAGTTGTGCTATGCTTGCTGACTTGTTTCATTCCAGGCCGACAACAGCCAATCAGCGTGCTGATTGGTGAAATAATAATATAGGACAATATCATTGCAGCCTGTGGCACCAAATGGTATACAACTATGTTTTGTTTTTTAACTCATTTCTGCTTGTGCTATGCCTGCGTGTGACCGAGTAAGTACGTTCTCGATGCCGATTGGCTGTCACTGCTGCCGATGGAGGGGAAGGACTGGGCTGGCCTGAAATATAATGACCGATGGACTGACGTGCCCACCTTTGACCCAGATTTCCTAAAATGTTGTTTTATTTTTGGCTGGTGTCTTTGGACAAAATATACATGCATATTTGTATCGCATGATTTAAACACAAACTAAGTTAAAAACATTGTTGGGTAGTGCCATCTTTGGCGGCTCTTGAAGACATCTGATGTCAAACAAAAACACACTGCAGCCATTTAAAGTTACTGCAGGTGCTTTGTCCTGGGATCCTGCTGTAGGGTTCCACCATTTACCCCTAGCCAGAAGGAAGTGCTTCAATCTGTATTGCTGAGTAAGAAAGTTGGTGACGAACATACCGGATTAAATGATCTGCACCTTTATCTCTATCTGCACCAAAACGTATAGATTCCACTTTGGGCCATGCACCATCCCTCTATCAAATTTATAGATAATGATCTACAGTATCCAACTGCAACCAACACATAAACCTTGCACAAATCATATGCAAGGTAAGAAATAAAAATTCCCTTTTTTCCATCTGTGTTAACAGGATTAAGGTAATTGCTGCAGCCCTTTTCTTGCATTTAAAGACAGGTCTTGATTTTCCATAAATATCTAACAAACATCTAAAACTACAAAAAAAGGAAATTGTAAAGTCTTTATTATAATATACATTTATACGTTTCTCGTTCTGAATTTGAGTGTGTTTCAGGGTGTGTTTAAGACTCACGCAGCATCGTCAGCAGTTGGTGTGTTGTAGCTTTGGAACAGCGGTTGCATGAAGAGCCCCAGTGTTCCTACCACACACACCAGGATGAAGATCCACAAAAACAAACGGTCGATCACCATGGCTACGTATTTCCAGTCCTCTATTATCTGAAATACAAAACACACAATAACCCAATGTTTAAAATGTTGAAGCTGAAATGTGTGGGAAGGCTTGTGTTTTATTAATGGCTGATGGGATTGTGACTGCACCAGGACAGCAAATGCTTATGATCCACTAAACTAACGTGCAATTAAGATTCTGTAATATTTATTAAGCAAGGGAGCTTTGTGAAAGTTTTAGAATCTAAAGTTTCACATTTGGGGCTCTATTTTTGTCGACTGTACATGTGCATTCTGGTGTAAAAACGGGCGGATCTTGATTTTCGTGCAACTGAAAGCCTCTGAGAGCATACTTGGGAGTTTGGCGGGCCGTGCTGCACTATGCTGGATAAAGAGTGTTTTCTTTTGGACACCTCTGACAATACTTTCTGACAGTTTGGTGGCACAAAGTAAAGTAATCTTTAGACCAGCTGAAAACAGGTCTAAGTTGTGGCACAGGTGGTGTAACGAGATTTTGGTGAATTTGATCGAGGTGCAGGCAGACAGATTCTGAACTCCACGGACATGTCTGGCAGATTTCTTTGTGTTTCCTTCATGAATCTGAAAAAAAAAGTGTGTCAAACCCTCTGAATCATTGTCAAAATACTGCTCGGCAGACATGAGCAACACTTGCGGAGAGGTTATGGAATCTATTCAGAACCTGTCCACCATCGCTAACACAATGGTTGTCCAGGCAATATCCACCGCTTTGCCGCGGGCATCACCACCTGCTCCAACACATTCCTCCGATCAGAGTGTGATCGTCTCACTAGCCGCTGCTTTGACTTTTCACTGGGAAGCCAACATTCCATCACCCAAACATTATTCTGAGGAAGTAGGAGCTTGTGACCAATTTGCATTGAATTGTTCTTTTGTCCTTGTCTAGTGGCAACTAAGCATGTATATGACCGATTGCGCCAAAGTTGTGCCAAAGTTATCAACTTGCTTTGGGGAAGAGCAGCGAGGTGGGCCAATTCCTTGTGGGAGTCAAAGTCAGAGACATTGGAATCATTTGCCTCTTTTCCGTGTAGATGTGTCGAGTCTGTCAGCCCTTCATTTATCAGTCATCCGGCAAATGGCTCATAGCATTATCTCAGGGCTCTCAGTCCCCTGCAGACTATGCCATGGAATTCAGGATTTTAGTCTGAGAGTTGATGGAATGAAGCCAGACAGAAGAGAGATTTTCTTTGTGGACTTTCTGAGGAACTCCAAGATCGGCTGTCAACTCGGGATGAACTATACTCTCTATAGCAGTTAATCGCCCGAGTAATTCGGACTGACAGGCATGAGAGAACGCCACTGGAGCACCAAACCTGACTGCCCTTCCTTCCCTCTTACCGCTGTTCCTCGACTGGTCTCCCAGCCCTGCACAAACCTCGAGACACCTGCTGCCATTGTGGAAGAACCAATGCAACTCCGAGCATTTAATCAACCAACACCCACTTTGACCCTAGAGTCCCCATCTGACCACACGAGCAAGTATCTTGCCCTAACCAGTAAGTGCCATTTATCGGAAACCCCCAAGACTGTGACATACCAGACTGCTTCAAATTTCTCCCTGCTGTCCTGGCAGCACCTAACCTTCAGCTGCCACAGTTCCTCTTTCAGTCGCGAATGTCCTGGCTGCCCTCCGACTCCCCTCTTTCAAATTTGAGAACCCATTTTGACCAGCAAGTCAAAAACTTTGCCCACCCATGGGATAGGCTGTAATCCCCATAGACCACGGGTAGGCAACTCCGGTCTACGAAAGCCGTTCTCCTGCCTGTTTTCCCTGCTGCAACACACCTGATTTAAATGCAAAGCTCATCGGCAAGTAAGTAAGGTGTTTTTAGCCCCAAAAGAATGACCATGTATAGTAAGGCGTTTTTGCTGAAAAAAAGGCCATGTATAGTCAGGCCTTTTTTTGCCCCCCAAAATGAGCATGTATTATAGTAAGGCATTTTTTGCTGAAAAAAAGACCATGTATAATAAGGCGTTTTTAGCCCCAAATAAATGACCATGTATAGTAAGGCGTTTTTCGCCCCCAAAAATATGACCATGTAGAGTAAGGTGTTTTTTGCTGAAAAAAATGACCATATATAGTAAGGCATTTTCAGCCCCCCAAAAACGACCATGGAACGAAAGGTGTTTTTGGCTGAAAAAAAATGACGAGGTGTTTTTTTTAACCCCCCAAAACACAAAGATGAAGAATAAGACGTTTTTAGCCCAAATAAATAACCATGTAAGCTAGAGTAAGATGTTTTGTGAAGTGTTCCTTGGTTTGAGTGCGAGCGCGAACAAGATGATGAGCAAGTGGGTCATGGACCAGACAGGTCATGGACACTATACATTGTGCCTATAAAAGACCGTTTTTTTTTCTAAAAGATGAGACCCTGAATCGGAAGGCTTTTTTTCAGGATTTTTAATGAGAGCAAGTCGTTTTTCCACAAGAAAAAAAACGACCATGACTAGAAAAGCATTTTCAGCCCCCAAAAAACGACCATGGATAGAAAGGCGTTTTGGCCGTAAAAAAACGACCATGTATAGTAAGGCCTTTTTTTGCCCCCCAAAACTGACCATGCATAGTAAGGCATTTTTTGCTGAAAAAAAATGACCATGTATAGTGAGGCGTTTTCATCCCCCAAAAAGACGACTATTTATTGTCAGGCTTTTTTTGCTGAAAAAAAACGACCATGTATAGTAAGGCATTTTTAGCCCCCCAAAAATGACCATGTAAGGTGTTTTCAGCCCAAGAAAAACAACCATGTAAGGCTTTTTTAGCTTTTTAACCGGAAATAACGACCATGTATAGTAAGGGATTTTTGTCAGAAAAAAACAACCATGTATTGTCGGGCGTTTTTTTTAACCCCCCAATAAATGACCATGTAAGACGTTTTTTAGACAAAAAAACAACCATGTTTAATAAGGCGTTTTGTGAATTGTTCCTTGGTGTGAGTGCGAGCGTGAACAAGAGTGAGCAAGTGAATGGCTACACACGTTTATGAGAACACACAGGAAGGCCAGAGCCGGGATCGAACCGTGGACCTCCGCGATATAAAGCCGACAATCTAACCATTCAACTACCAGACAGTTCATGGACAGTTTACATTGTCCCTATATAAGAACGTTTTTATCTAAAATACAAGACCGGAAATCGGAAGGCTTTTTTTTTACTTTTTTTTTAATGATTTTTTAATTAGAGGAAGTCACAAGAAAAACTGACCATGTCTAGGAGGGCATTTTTAGATCAATAAGACGTCCATGTAAGGCGTTTTTAGTCCCCCCCCCTAAAAAAAACGACCATGGATAAAAAGGCATTTTTGGCCGAAAAAAACAATCATGGAGAGTAAAGCGTTTTTATCCCAAAAAAGATGACCATGAATAGAAAGCCGGTTTTTGCTGGAAAAAAAAGACCATGTAAAACATGGGTGTCAAACTCATTTTTTGTCGCGGGCCACTTCAGAGTTACGGCTTCCCTCGGAGGGCCGGTGCAAAATCGCAACATTATTTATTACCTATGACAATTTGACATTTCGGTACAGATTTCAGCAAGAATCATGAAAGTTGACACATATAATTTGCTCCCGCGGGCCACATAATATTGCCTTGACTTTGGCACCTGTAATGTAAAGTAAGGTGTTTTGAGCTGAAAAAAACGACCATGTATACTATGGCGTTTTTAGCTGGAAAAAAACGACCATGTAGAGAAAGCATTTTAGCCGAAAAAAACCTGACCATGCATATTAAGGAGTTTTTTGCCGGAAAAAAAACGGCCATGTCTAGTAAGGAGTTTGACTAGAGTAAGGCGTTTTGTGAATTGTTCCTTGGTTTGAATGCGAGCGTGAACAAGAGGATAAGCAAGTGGATGGCTACGCATGTTTATGAGATCACAAAGGAAGGCCGGAGCCGGGATCGAACCGTGGACCTCTACTTTGTCCCGAAATAAGACCGTTTTTCCTAAAATACAAGCGTAAATTAGAAGGCTTTTTTTGTAAGGATTTTTTAAATTAGAGGAAGTCGTTTTTCACAAGAAAATACGACCGTGTCCAGGAAGGCATTTTTAGATCAAAAAGACGATCATGGATAGAAAGCCGTTTTTGGCCACAAAAAAAACCAACCATGTATAGGAAGGCGTTTTTTGGCAAAAAAAATGACCATGTATAGTCAGGGATTTTTTCTTGAAAAAAAAAAAACCTGACCATGTATAGTAAGGTGTCTTTAGCCCAGAGGTGGGCAAACTACGGCCCGCGGGCCAGATCCGGCCCGTTGGGCTTTTTAATCCGGCCCGCCGAAGGTTGGTACACAACACAATTAAGGTTCGATATAAATGATTCCATTCATTTCATTTGGACTTGTAATGACAGGCATTTCAACGGCAGGTAGCGCAGTTACTTGAAGTTGCAGAGCACAGGGAGGGAGGGGGAGACGATACGGAAGCCAGCAGTAGCGCCAATTCAAGCAACTCCCGCTCGATACGACGGAATAAGTGTGTCCGCGCCGCTATTTTCTATCATTGGATCCAAAACAGCGACATGCAAGTGACTCTATATTGCAGTGAGTTTGACTGGAATTGCGAAACTTTTTGCGTCCTGTCGATCATGGCATGATCAATGAAAAGGAACAGTAATGGCCACGGAAGAGAAAGTGAAGTGTATCTGATTAAACGAAGCGGGTTACAAAATACGAAACATTCAGGAGACGCTTGGAGTCTGAAAGACTCAAATCTACAAGACTTTGAAAAACGAGAAAGTGATTTGTGCACAGTCCGATTCTGGCTATTTCCATGCTCAGAGTGAATTGCTTGCGGCTCGACGGACAGTCGAGTAAATAAACGTTTCCTGGAATAGTTTGACTGCTATCGTGCTAAAAACCTTCTGCAAACTGGACCGCTAAAAAGAGAGGAAGCGAGTCCCAGAGCGCTAACTATGAGCATAGAAGACTTGGAAGCGTCCCGTGTCTGGCTTCAAAAGTTCGCTGCGCGACATCAGCTGAGCAACGCTGTCATGTGTGGTGATCGAGGGGAGCTCAAGTCAGAGACAATGAGTGAGTCGAAAGAAAAGCCACCAGGTCTCTTACATGTCTCATTTTGTAGCAAATAGTCCTAACTTTGTTATTTTTTGTAATATACCTGTACTGCTTGCTGCAGTTTTTGGCCAATATATTGTTGCACTTTGTTGCTTGTGTTGTCACATGTATGTTGCTCACATACTTGAACCTTCATACAGGACATATACCATAGTTGTTTCACTGTTCTCATTAAAAAAAAAAAAAAAGGTATGGGAATACTTTCATGCTTTTGTTCTGTTGATGTTTGGTATGGACTGTCAACATATACATTTTTTTTTATATGTACCGTATCTTGTCCTGACATGGCCCACCTGTCAAATTTAGAAATCAATGTGGTCCCCGAGCCAAAAAGTTTGCCCACCCCTGCTTTAGCCCAAAAAAGATGACCATGTATATAGTAAGGCATTTTTTGATGAATAAAAAGACCATGTATAGCAAGGCGTTTTTGCAGAAAAATACGACTATGAATAGTAAAGTGTTTTCAGCTGAAAAAAACGACCATGGATAGTGAGGCATTTTTGCGAAAAAACCACCATTTAAAGTAAGGTGTTTTTCGCCCAAAAAAACGACCATGTAGAGTAAGGCATTTTTTGCCCAAAAAAGATCACCATGTACATACAGCAAGGCATTTTTAGCCGATAAATACGGCCATGTAAAGTAAGGCGTTTTTAGCCCCCCAAAAACGACCACGTATAGTAAGGTGTTTTTCGCCCAAAAAACCCACCATGTATAGTAAGGCATTTTTAGCCCAAAAAAGATGACCATGTATATAGTAAGGCATTTTTTGATGAATAAAAAGACCGTGTATGGTAAGCCGTTTTTGCCGAAAAAAATGACTACAGTATTTATAGTAAGGTGTTTTCAGCTGAAAAAAAACGACCATGGATAGGGGGGCGTTTTTAGCCCCCAAAAAACGACCATGTATAGTAAGGTGTTTTTCGCCCCAAAAAATGACCAAGTGTAGTAAGCCGTTTTTGCCGAAAAAAACGACCACGTCAAGTAAGGCATTTTTAGCCGAAAAAAACGACCATGTACAGTAAGGCGTTTTTAGCCCCCAAAAAAACATTTATCCTCCTGACTACCAGTAGTTCAAATGTGTCCTCTGTAGAGGACATTTGTGAACCTAAATATCTCCCACCCAGTGCATCCAATCGCATTAACTCATTTTGTTACTCTAAAGAGGACATTCAGTGCTTTCCAATGATACCAAATTTGTAGGGGTTAGAAAAAGTAAGAAAATGGCTTCCCTCAGTGCAAGCACTTTTTATGGGAAGAGGAAAAGTAATACTTTTTATCAAACACGTTTTGTCTTGAAATGCTGTTGGCATTTTATTTATAAGACTCTTATGAACATGTTAAAGTGTTGTTTGAGTTGTTTTAGGTGTATTTGAGCCTAGTGTTCAAGTGTTTAAAAAATGTAGTGGAATTTCAAAAATTTCTTTTGGAGTAGTCAATTACTTCACATAGATTGGGGGATTTCAAAATAAATGTGATTGGACAAAAATCCTGGTAGTCAGGAGGGTATAGTAGGGGTTTTTGTGCTGAAAAAAAACAGCCATGGATAGGAAGGTGTTTTTCGCCCCAAAAAGATGACCATGTATGGTATGGCATTTTTTGCTGAAAAAACCCGACCATGTAAAGCAGGGGTGTCAAACTCATTTCACATGGTGGGCCACATACGGCCTTGGTAGATGTCAAGTGGGCTATACCATTAAAATGATACCATACTTTGCTAGAAATAACCAAAACAATATGTCTTTCCTTTGTTTTGGTATAAAGAAGCACAAGAACATTAGGAAAATGTTGAAATTTAATGAACATATCTTTTACAAAACATTTCATGAAGCACCTTACATTCCCTTCGACAAATGTGCAATTTACTTTTATCATTCACATATATGCATTGCAACTGATCCCCTGATTGTACAAACTTTAACAAGTAATTGGTATTGAAAAATATAGGAATGCACTTTAAGATTAAACGAGATGTATAAAGAAACTAAGTTTTAAACCATTTACACACGCATTCATTCATTCATTAATTCATCTTCCGATCCGCTTGATCCTCACAAGGGTCGCGGGGGGTGCTGGAGCCTATCCCAGCTGTCTCTGGGCAGTAGGCGGGGGACACCCTGAATCGGTTGCCAGCCAACCGCAGGGCACACAGAGACGAACAACCATCCACGCCCACACTCACACCTAGGGACAATTTAGAGTGCTCAAACAGCCTGCCATGCATGTCTTTGGAATGTGGGAGGAAACCGGAGCACCCGGAGAAAATCCACGCAAGCCCGGGGAGAACATGCAAACTCCACACAGGGAGGCCGGAGCTGGAATCGAACCCGGTACCTCTGCACTGTGAAGCCGACGTGCTAACCACTGGACATACCGGGCCGCCCATTTACACATGCATATAAAATCTAAATGTAATCCCTGCCTACACCTTACAAAACTAAGGAGAGTGTGTGTAAATGTGAGAGTGCTATTGATAGCGTCTGCTGTCATGGGTCTGTCTCAGTGACAGACTGAGGCTGTTGTTGTCTTCTTCTCTGATCAAAACAGATACTCAATGAATTGCACCTTATTAAAAATATTAATTCTGTGTATTTGATGCATTTTTTTTCACTTTAAAATTATCCTGCGGGCCTGATTGAACCTCCTTGCGAGCTGGTTCCGGCCCGCTGTTGTGATCTATTTCGCGGTCCGTTTATCGGCTTCGTGCATCGCGGAGTTTTTCAAACATTCATTAAAAAAAAAAATTGGGGGGATCCGCAAAATTTCAGTGTCTAAGTGTTGTTTATAATGCGTGCTAGTGTGTGCGCACTCTGCTCAAGCGCGGAAGGTCCACGTGGGGCACGTGTGTGTGGTGCGAGAGAGAGAGAGATTTATAAGAACAAAAGCAGGTCTCTCCATCCTTAATTGTCTAAACAACCATAATTGACTAATCATAAACACGTCTGCTGCACACCGGAGGGATCGCTGGCCCGTATGTGTGTGTGTGTGTGCGTGCGTGCGTGTGTGTGTGCGCGCGTGTGCGTGTGCGTGCCTGTGCGCGCGTGCGTGTGCGCACGTGTGTGTGTGCGTGTGTGTGCGCGCGTGCGTGTGTGTGTGTGTGTGCGTGTGTTAGTGAGCTCTGCTCAAGCGCAAAGGCCCACGTGGGGCAATTTTTTTAAATATATATGTTAATTGATCGCTACTTCACGGATTTTCATTTATTGCGCGTGGTTTTGGTCCCGTTAACCGCGAAAAACGAGGCATTACTATACTGTTTTACATAATCATCTCACGGGCTGGATTAAACCCCTTTGCGGGCCGGATACTTTACATTGTAAAGTAAGGCGTTTTTAGCCCCCCAAAAAACACTATGTATAATAAGGCATTTTTAGCCCAAAAAAGATGACCATGTATAGCAAGGCGTTTTTAGCCGAAAAATACGACCATGTAAAGTAAGGCGTTTTAGCCCCCAAAAAACGACCACGTATAGTAAGGCGTTTTTTGCCGGGAAAAAAAACCATGAAGAGGAAGGCGTTTTTAGCCCCCAAAAATGCTGAAAAAAACGACCATGTATAGTAAGGGATTTTTACTGAAAAAAACCCAACCATGTACCGTGTGGTGTTTTTAACCCCCCCAAAAAACGACCATGTATAGAAAGTCGTTTTTTGCCGAAAAAAACAACCATGTATAGTGAGGCGTTTTTACCCCAAAAAACGACTATGTATAGTAAGGTGTTTTGAGCTGAAAAAAATGACCATGTTTAGGAAGGCTTTTTTAGCCGAAAAAAAACGACCATCTATAATAAAGCGCTATTTTTCAGAAAAAAACACCGACCATGTATAGTCAGGCCTTTTTTTGCCCCCAAAAATAGTTATCATCAGTTAATTTAGATTTTTTTTTTTTTGTGAAGCAGTTCACAACTGTAGCAATGCTATGGGAAACATTTTGATGCTTAAAAGTCAAGCTAACGCTGACAACACATAAAAATATATTTTAACTTTACATTTTGTTACTTCTTTAAATTTAGGTCAGTACCATTACTTAATTTTATTTAAGTACATTAACTGAATATTTATACTTTTTTTTTTTTCAAGACAACACATTTATGCCCTTACCCCTTCATCATCATCTTCTGTCTTCATGTGCGCAGCGATGTATTTCACACCTTCCACCGCCTCCTCAAGGTTTGCATCCCATTGAGAGCGCAATGGCCTCGGGATGTCCGAGCATCCACCACCCGCATCCGGGATGTCTCCACCCCTCCAACAATACTTGTGGGCCCAGTCTGCATTCACATAGAATGAGTCAGAATTCGTCTGAATGCCACCAAGTTTGATATTCGACAACCGATGTTTATCAGTTGCAGTCTGAGGACTTTTTCTGGCGGTGTCCCGGTCGCCATACTTCCGCCTGAGCTTATCACGGACATTAGTTGCACCTGGACGCCTCATGAGGAGAAACGTGGGAAGTTGTACTAAGAAGAGGCGGTTCACCCATTCAGGCATATGGTGAGTGGACGGCGAACGGTGATGCACGTTCAGAACGCACACGGAGGTCACAATGGAAAATGTGACTAACACCATGGTGAACATCAGGTATTTACCTAAAACGAAAGGAGAGTTATAACCAACAAATTATATTGACAAAGAATTAAAAAAACATTATGAAAGATCTCAATTTGTTTATGATTCCACATTAAAAATGTATCGATACAAAGGGTGCGTTCGGAAAAGCTCTCTGAGCGCGCTTTGCTACACTCTGACCATTCGGAACCTCACAGCATTGTTGGGATGTTCCCGTTGGGTTATTCAGAGTGCTACACTCTTGGGGGTGTGGGGGTGTGTCTAGAGCACACGTTCGCTGCTCTGACTGGGGACGGCGTAAGGCAGGCAGGATGAGATGGGCGCTCTACAGCCAAGATACAAGGTTGCGGGCTGACGGGGGATCTCAGCAGATTTCAACAAAATGCTTGTAAATTCAGAGAAAGCCTCTCGGAACACTCACACGCTCAGAGTAGAGTTAGGGCGTCAGATTGAATTTATGAAGGCACCCTAATTACGATATGAAAATAGTGTGTGCCACTTACAAAATTGTTAGAATTTACCATGTACAGGATGAATGACAGTCTAATTAAGAATTATCTTCTTAATGTTTAATTCAAGTATTATGTATTTGCTTTTCTGTCAGAACATTTGTTTTGATGAATAATCCTTGAAGGTGTGGTTCATTTGTCGAAGTATTTTTTTTCTCAAACTCATTCACATTTAATGTAATTCATATACATGTTAATTGTTTATTTGCCTATTTTGCTCTCTCAATACATTGTTTTGAATGTCAAGTGGCTAGTCTGAAGTTCAAGTAAAGTTCAGTGTTCCTTTTACACCTCTCAACGTTTTTCATTATGTTCAAGTAATGTCATTTGATATCACTGATGTGATCAAAATATATAAAAAAATGTTAAATGGTAAGTTATTGCCATGTGTTTATTGGTGTAACTGGTATTTTAAAAACATTTAAAAAAAAGAAAGAAATTGCCCTATAAGTAATCAGAAATCAAAATCACAAGTATTCAACTTTGACTACTATGTCAACTTGAGCTTAGTGAAATAGAGGACACACGGGCTCGAAAAAATGAAATGTTCCCTTTTTAATCTGGTCATAGTGTTATTTCGTGAATGTAATATAATCCCCAATGATGACAGTTTCACATTCCTAATTGTGCTCATGTGAACAAAAATAGATATCACTCACCAATAAGAGGGACTGCAAGGGAGGTGGGTGGTACAATCTTGGAAATAAGTAACAGGAACACGGTGAGTGCCAGCAGCACCGAGATACACAATGTCATCTTCTCGCCACAGTCCGATGGTAGGTAAAAGACCAGAATAGCCAGAGAGGTGATCAGCACACAGGGGATGATCATATTAATGGTATAAAACAACGGCTTCCTCTTGATAACAAAATCATAGGTGATATCGAGGTAAGTGATGTCATTCGGGTCCTCGTTTTTGCGTCCTGGCAGTGAGACGATGTCCCACTCTCCACTGGGTGTGAAGTCGTCACGGCTGGCAAAGTCACTTGTGAGAATCAGGTCAACTTCTGTGTGATCGTACGTCCAGGAGCGGAACTTGAGAGTGCAGTTCTGTTGGTCGAAGGGGAAATTCTGCACCTCGATGGCGCAGGCTGATTTGTAGATGGCCGGGGGGAGCCAAACGATGTCCCCCGTGTTGGAGACCACAGTGTTGCAATAGAAGGACACCTCATACACACCATCGGCGCTGGGACCACATGTTAGGGAGTAGAGGGTACGGATTAGTTATGCAGAGGTGGAGCAAACACAAATCCAGTTAATTGTTGATTGTATATGACATGGGGCGTTTCTAGCCCAATTTTGGAGTAGAGCTACAGTGAGTTCATGTTGTTAGGAATGAGCCAACACTTTTTTTTCTACCTCAGAAACGTTTCAGGTGGTCAGACAGCCCCGCTGTGCTCTGTTTGAACTGGAATGGGAAAGGCTAGCTTTATGACCTGTGCGCGTGTCAATTTTAAAGGCAAGCTAACTCCTCGGATGGCTGTGACCAAAAAATGTTACGCTTCTCTTTCACAAATTTGAAGATCAAATGCGCAAAACACTCTTGGCTGGCCAGTAGCTCAGCACCCCTAAACCTCTGACCCCAGTATCGCCCTTGATTTATCATATACTTGCAAATTAGTGTAGTACAGGGGTGCCAAAATCCGGTCCTTGTGAGCCCCTATCCAGCCTGTTTTAGATCTCTCCCTCTTCCGACAAACCAGATTCAAATGATCAGGATCATTATCGGGCTTCTCAGAGCTTGCTGATGAGTTTATCAGCTTAGGAATTAGGTGTGTTGAAAGAGGGAGACATAAAACAGACTGGATAGAGCGGGGGTCGGCAACACGCGGCTCCAGAGCCGCACGCGGCTCTTTAGTGATATCTAGTGGCTCCCTGGAGCTTTATAAAAAAATGTTTGAAAATGGAAAAAGAGTTTGATAGTAGACTAATATAGCTCAAATAGATACAGATACATGTTGCAGCTCCGAAAAAGGAGAGCTGTGGTGTTGGTTTTTTAAAACGTACACATTATTTATGCTTTTAACAGTCTCGACAAACACAGACACGTCTGCTTCCGACTCCGTGCCTTCTCTCCTATCGTTCAACTTGAGAGGTGTTCAAAGACAGCCTTAGAAAAACGGAAATTAATTATCACTTCATTGACACCAAGAAAAGCGAAAATAATGCACCAAAACAAAAAAATCAAGCGAGGAAATTACAAAATAAATTCTATGGGGGCGTTTGTGAACACTCAACAAAGGAATGAATAACAAGAAATTACGTGACAGTCCAGTCTCCTACATACTGTACATACAGCATGTGTTTCCTTCATTGTAAGTTTTAAAGAAGGCTTTTATTTTTTTGCGGATCCAGACATATTTGTTTTTTGTTTTGTTTTTTTGTCCTATATGGCTCTTTCAACATTTTGGGTTGCCGACCCCTGGGATAGAAGATCTCGAGGACTGGACTTGGACACCCCTGGTTATTTATGCATGGCTATCACATGAAAGTTGCTTTACAAAACTATTTTCTCCCCAAATATGATGGATTTTTCTTTGTTGCAGGTTCAGAACGTTTTTTTGTAATAGGTAACTATCATCCATTTTCTGCACCGTTAGCTGAAGCCTATTCTAGCTTCCACTGGGCGGGAGTTGGAGTACGGATCACAAGGAAAATATCGGCAAACAGCCATTGACACCTATGAGCTGTATGAGTCTTCAGTTAACCTAACAGATGATTTTGGAATGAGGGAAGAAGCAGCAGTACCTGGAGAAAACCTACACAAGTACAGAGAACACGCAAGCTTCACACAGGGAGACCGGAGTGGATAAACGAAGCCTGAACCTTGGAAAGGTAAGGTCGTAGTGTTGGCCATTAAACCACCGTTCTGCCCTAACCTCAACTGGAAAGCAAACATGCAAATATGACCTCCTTGCACTCACTTGTTGTAAAGCACAATGTCAGGAAGCCAGAGGAGTTTGGAGGGTATTCGAAGTTTCTTTATGCCTTCGTACTTTTCGGGGTCCCATCTTAGCCGATAATCATTCCACTCCTGTGGAAAGACGCGCGGGTCAGCAAAATGAAATGACATCAATTTCAAAGGATGAAATAATGGCGCAGGGTGAGCATCATTTACCTGAGACAGCCACAAGTTGGTCGTCATTATTTGCTCCCGTTCGTTCTGTAAGAGACCAACAATCCCATATTATCACCCTTTCAGTTATTACAATTAACAGCCAGTAGGTAAAATGACTCATTCAAGTTGGGTCCGTTAGAGCAAATCAGTTGAACATGATTATTAATGATGAGGAAATCAATATTAGCAAATTATGACAAGCTGTTTGGAAGGTTGTAAAGGAATTTATAAAAGCCAAGCGTTTTCTTCACTTCAGTGGGTTTTCACATGAATGACAGATATTTGTATTCATACCGTGAAGCAGTGTTATAAATATCGACGGGGCAACCGGTGCAATGCACCAAGGCCCAGATGTCGTTGGGGGCCCATGAATGAAACGGTGAAAAAACAGCTGACTCCCGCAGACCTCTGATTTTGTAAATAAAATACCTCGCAGTGGGTCAGTCACACTGAGGCTGCAATGGGAGGAGGAAATAATAATGTGTCCATTCGTCAGTCAGTCACGATGAGCCTCAAAGACGTGACATGGAGCACGCAAAAAAGAAAGGACAGAAATTTGCAAGAAAAGGTTAACGTTAAAATGACAAAGGTAAACGTGTTTTTGGTTAAGAAATGTATTCCTTACTGTGATTTCCTAGCCCCTCTCTTTTAGTTGCATCTGTTCAAACACTTGAGAGAAAGAATCTAGGATGCTGTTGAAGGTATTTGCTGCTCACTGTGATTACAATCACCTTTAGTGGCCCTTGACCCCCAACACTTTTAAGGCCCCCTCCAGAGAACATGTTTGACATCAAAAGAGGAACTGTTATCTCAAGTATCTGTGTTCCTGCCATCACGTCAAAGCCCAGACCGAAGACAATGCTGGGTAGTGGTAGTCTGGTCTCACCTCACCACTCCCAACTTTTTCCAGCCACAGCAGGTCAGATGACATGTTAATTTCTTTGTTTCCGGGATTTGCGCATGGAGGCGTAACTGCTCGCCTTTCATTATCATATTGTCAATATATTCTCATGACTGGATTTTTTTCTAAGCTTCCTGACGAAATCTGAAACTCTCAGAAGCCCGAATCGATTTGTATAGTGTTGTGATAAACTGCAGAAAAGACGACGTGGTGTTGGGTCTTTCTTCCACCTTATAGAGAAATAAAATAACCTGTGTCCAAGGAGGGCCATAAGGAAATGGACAGATCCCCTCCTCAACATTTTTCAAGTAAAGCGAAGCAAAGGCTTGTGTCCCGCCGGACTTCAGTGCTCGCTTGCTATCTGTCTCCATCAGTAAAGCGGCATTGACCATACCGCCGTGTCCCGCTTCTGTGGGTTCAAAGGAGACTTCTCTGACATCGTAGCCTTGGAGGATGAATTTGGCGGATTCAGCTGTGCCCACCTGCGCACTTGTTGCAGGGACTCTTCTGTCGCACACATTAAGGACAAGTTTACTCAGCCTCCTGATGCCATTGCAAAAAGCTATAAAGTAGCAACTGGGTGTACTGTAGGCCAATGGGACCGTTCCTCAGAGATGCAAAACAAGGAAAAACTACCGTATTTTCACGACCATAAGGCGCCATTAAAAGTCTTACATTTTCTCCAAAATGGATAGGACGCCTTATAATGCGGAGCGTCTAGTGTATGAGCCGAGTTCCAAATCCTGACTGAGAGCCGACACGCTGTTTATATAGAGAAAAGGCGGAAGTGAGCATGAACAGGCATGTGGGAAAGCAGCCAGCCAATCAGTGAAGGGTGGGCGTGTAAGTGGCCGCGAGTGAGGACGTAAGTGAGGCCACGCATGCGGGAAAGCAGCCCGCCAATCAGTGAAGGGTGGATGTGTAAGTGGCTGCGAGTGAGACCAGGAGTGCGGGAAAGCAGCCCGCCAATCAGTGAAGGGTGGGCGTGTAAGTCGCCGCGCATCATTTCTGTGGAGCCACATGGCAACGAGAGTGACTTTGACAAAGAGAGCAGCGTTTTTTATGGACTACCGGTACTTGCACAATTGTTCAATTTGGATACAGAAGATGAGGACTTTGATGGATTTCTGGGTGATGATTGATCGAAAAACATGAGTACATTGTAAGATGGCTAAATAAAGTACAACCGATCTCAGTTTTGCTTCCGTTGCCTTGTTAAAAACGTGTTTTTAGCATGTCTTAGCATGCTACGCTATGCTTCAAGCTAACGTGTTTTTAGCGTGCGTGCATGCATGCCGTATGTTTAAACTGGCATATGTTTTAAGACGCCTGGCTGCGCCCAATAATACAGTGCGTTTTGTGTATGTGTAAAATACAGAAATAGCACCCGTTAGTGAGACTGCGCCCTACAACACGGTGCGCCGAATGGTCGTGAAAATACGGAATGACTTTGCTGAGTGCAAGGCCCATAAAATGAGCTTCTAGTGTGTTACGTGAATGGTCATTTAGAAATGCAAAAGTGGATTTAATAAATGATAACAGATTAAGAAATAGCAACATATTTCCTTGTAGATGTTCCAAGATGGCGCCCGTGTAGGCAGCCGTCGGCAAGTGCTCTTCAAGAGCCTTGCTTTTTTTTGTTCTTTTTTGTAGTTTTTGTCTTTTGTTTTGTCACATGTTTGTTGTTTCGTCGTGTGGACCTGATGTGGACTGTTTTCAGCGTTTTTTGGCCACGACATTCGTCAAAGGAGAAGAATCTGTGCTTGGTGGTGGCGCCTTCTCGGCAGCACGCCTGTACCAGCACAGATTTTGATTGGGAGGAATGTCGGCGCCATTGACTGTCGGTGCTGGACAGCCCTGGGGCGCTTGTGTTTTTTGCGCCTGTAATGGGCAGCATTTTTCACAGCCCCGTTTTGTTCAGTGGAGACGTCGGCGCTGTTGGACAGTCTGCGTTGGTGCGGCTGGATGGATGTCTGCTGAAGTTGAGGATGAGGAGAGAGGAGCGTCGGCTTCTGCGCCGATGCGTATTTGGAACCGCTTGGAATTGGAATGGAATTACATGGGACAGGAGAAGTGAACCAATCTCTTTTTTCGTCAATGGATGCTACAGCTTCTTGTTGACTTTGAAACTTAGCTTGTAGCCGACGTGTGCACATTTTGAGCGTGACGTCTGATCCACTGGTGAAAGGACACTTTGATTCTCTCCTCTTTCATCTCAAACTGCTTTAACAACAAAGCGTATGTGGGAAAAGTGGTTAGGGCTGCACGACTGTCCGTGTTTTATGTCATGTGTTGTGTTCATTATTTTACTTTTTGTTCGTGTTTTATGTTGTGTGTTGTGTTTATTATTTTACTTTATGTTAACTGCTTTGTTAAGCGCTTTGTTACAGCTGCCGCTGTTGTGAAAGCGCTATATAAATCAGCATGTATTGTATTGTATTGTATTGTAGAGTTTAAGGTTTTTGGGGGGGGGTTTCACGGGTAACCTATAAGGCAAGGCAAGTCAGTTCTGTTTTAATAGTTTTATTTTATACACATGGCAACTCAATGCAAGCGAAGACAGAACACCTAAAAGCATTTACAAACCCAACAGCTAACGAGATTCAGAACCAACGCACAGAAAACAAATGTAGCTTGGATGAGGTCAAATAAGTCCCTACTAAAGGCCCATGTTCAAAATTCTGAGTTAAATTACAACATTTTGATGGCTTCTGTTCTTCTCAGGCTATAAAACATCAACCATATCTGAAGATAATAAAATAAAGCTCATCAACTGACTCAGCTGACTTATTAGCAAGTCCGTTTTTCCTGTACAGTGGGCTGTAGCAAAATGTATCAAATGATGCTGGACCGCTGGCCTCTCTCCCTTGGCAAGTGTATGTTAAAACCAACGTAAGTGAGACAATCACAATGACGATGAATATACTCACGACACTGATGAGCTGGGATAGTGACACCCGAATAGAGATGGTGACCTGTTGGCTCTTATTGACAGCTGGTCTGATCAGTTTGTTGTAGCGTTCGGGACCTAACAAGAAATTGACCAGCCGCTCCTCAGCACTCTCTGCTCTGCTGCCTGGAGATTCACAACACATTTCATACATTCATTCTCTCATTTCTTTTTTTTTTAACTTCAATCTAATAGGGTGAGTGGAAGTGGTGGAAAAGTACATTGCGTCAAACTGATGCATATCATTCTACTCATTGGAATTACACATGTAAGCAATTTCCACCCATTTTTTGGTGACATTTTTTAATTAACATGCAAACTCCACAAAGTAGGGCCCAAGCCGAGATTCGTAAGCAGGACCTCTCAAGTTTTGCCTCTGCATTATATGTCATCCATTCATCCATCTATTTTCCGATCCGCTTTATCCTCACAAGGGCTGCGGGGGGTGCTGGAGCCTATCCCAGCCGTCTTCGGGCAGTACACGGGGGACACCCTGAACCGGTTGCCAGCCAATCACAGGGCACACATAGACGAACAAACATCCACGCCCACACTCATACCTAGGGACAATTTAGAGTGTTCAATCAGCCTGCCATGCATGACTTTGGAATGTGGGAGGAAACGGATTACCCGGAGAAAACCCACGCAGGCCCGGGGAGAACATGCAAACTCCACACAGGGAGGCCGGAGCACTGTGCACTGTGAGGTGGACACGCTAACCACTGGACCACCAGGCTGCCCATATCACGCAATGTAAATACAGTTGCATCTCAATATGAACTGAATGTGCTTCAAGGATTGAAAATAAAACTGTTGTCCTTAAAATCCACATAAAAGTAGTTTATATGATGCAATTCATCTGACGTGTTCATTGCAAATGCTTTGAAATTGTCTGACTTAAAATGACAAGTTATGGTCGTCCACTGAGCCACCACGTATCCAAAGCAACATGCTAGAAGACACAAACATGGATTCCATCATTTAAATAATTGAGACCCTGACTTGAGAGTATCGCTGTCTTGAGTACAATGTGGGATTCTGTTTTCTGTCATACAACATCTTCATCAGACGAATTGTTGTGGAGTAGATGTCAACTTGTGTGGTTTCAACCACAGTAAGTTATTTATGTTTGAAAAATGAGACATCTCTGGAAAATAAAGCAAGTTGGTCGGTCTTTCTTCAGATCGGATTTCTGCTTCCTTGATTATAGGTTAAAAGAGCCATCGGTAAATTATTAAGAGCGACCATCTGCCTCTAGGTAGAGATATTTTAAGTTAATGGACACCACATACAACCAGGTCAATGCAGTTGGCTGTGGAGGAAATTGAGGAAAAAACGCACAGCCATTTATGCATACACTCACTGGACTATTCGTACCGCCAACCTCCAACGAGATTTATTATAAATTCTGCAGTCGAAAACCCTTCCTCAGCATAGACAATATCGCAGTGCTGGGCGTTATTTCTAATCGTGGTTGATGCTAATATTGCTGAAGAAGGAAACCGACAAATACTCTGGCGATTCATCAGTTAATATCTCTCAGCATGATGTTGTATACTATTTCAAATTACAACCGCAATAATAAACATACACTTTTGTTATTGTCTATTATTATTATTATTATTCATATTAGTCTAGCAAAACTGAGCCTTGCTATCCTTTATTTAGTTCTTGTATTGCTCTATTTCGATATAGTCGTGGAAGTAAAGTGATCTCCTTGTAATATAGTGCCTATATTATGTAATACACAATGGGGGACATTTATACTGGATAAGTGATTCATTGGCACAATTGTTTCTTTGCCAGCTCCAAACAGCTAGCCAGAAAATAACCCTTAGAAGAGGAAATAGGAAGGGGCAGTCCGGTCCTCGAGAGCCCCTTCCCAGGCTGTTGTAGATTTCATCCTCCTCCAACAACCCTGATTCAAATCATCAGCTGGTCAGCAAACTTTGCAGAAGCCCGATAAAGATCCTGATCGTTTGAATCAGGTGCGATGGAGGAAGAGGACATCTAAAACAGGCTGGATAGGGCTCTCGAGGACCGGAGTTTTAACACAATCACATTGATGAGCAGTGCATGCAGTTATGCGTGTGAGCACCACGTACAGCAAGACAAAGAACAAACAAATATACTCTCTAAATCCAGAAGGTAAACCATCTTACTTGTAAGACAGAGTGTACAGAGCAGTAGAACCGCGTTGATTCTCATCCTCATCCTTGATCAAACTTGAGGTAAAAAGAAACACTTTGTTAAAATATAAAAAGAAAAAGAAAAAAAATAACATTCTTATTCGTACAACTGTCGCTCTGGTGGCATTACAACTACTCGGGTTGTTTGCGGCAATCAGAGGCACGAAAACCTGAGTTCTTTCATTTCTTGTATTTGACAGCATATTCACCGAAAGAAACGTCACGAAGCGTACTTTCGTTAGTTCGTCTTACCTTCGGAGGAAAATGTCAGTGCTCGCCTTGCGCTTAGACCCTTTTCTCCTTGGATAAATCGCCAAGTAGTCTGATTGCTGTGTATTTGAGATGCGTCTTCTGAGGGCGTGCGCGCACCTCCCCACCTGAGACCGCTCAACTGTGAGGTCCACGAAGATCACCGGGCTGGAGCTCTGTGGAAGGGGGGAAAGTAAGTGCGTGCGGGTGTGCCTCCGTGGTGTGGAAGTGGGGTGGGGGTGGGGGTGGGGGCTGCTTTGTTATTACTCGCGTCATAACTTTGAGTGAATGTTCAGTTTGTGCTCCACTCGCCTTTCTCGTGCATTTACAGCGGAGAAATGTCAAATAAGTGAGTCACTTCAACTTAAAAAAAAAGAATGATATTAAAAAACATGCATCATTTATTAACATATTCAACACACAAACTCCCTACAAATGAGGGGTGTCAAACTCCCGTGTCACAGGCCAGTTAGTTATGGTGTCTCTTACAAGAGCGGTTGTGATGATACAGTAAAAACCTTGGGTTCATATGTAGTCACCGCATCACATTGTCACATATAACCTACACAACGGTCCCAGAAAATAATTGTTATATGGGCCTAATGTCTCTAGTTAGCAATGAGCTGAATTCCAAATTGGAAGAAAATTGTGGCACACAAATATTTAACTGTATTGTACCGGGTGTGCCAGTAAAATTCCAGGACTGGAATTTTAAAAAGAGATATTTCAAATTCAAATTACCCATAAGTGTTCCCTTTCTAAGTGATTTCTTTCACAGGACTGTCTGCCACATCCTCAAGCACTCTTGGAAGGAGTCTTTGGCCGCTGCCCATCTTACAAACCACCCAACCCCTTTCGCCCCTCCCACTGGTGCTGGGCCCATGGGAAGGGGGACCCACGTTGCTACTTTGTGCTGATCCTGGCTAGGCTCCATGGGTGCAGGCCCAGCCACCAGGTTCTTGACAACAAGGCCTGGCTCCAAAGGGCATCCCCAGTGATCTGCGTCTGAGCAAAGAAAATCTAAGTCCATTTGTGTTATTCCTCAAAAGAGCCATGCTTTGTCTGGACCGTCATGTAGAATCAGTTACACAATTCCTCCATCACAGTAATGTGATGGCTCACAGAGAGGTTTATCATTTATACTTCTCAAAACGCAACTCTTAAGAAATGTTCAAGGTACACATACAGAATAATTTGTGCTTTCGTTTCTAATTATTCTATTCAGGATCGTATTGAACTGTTGTTTGGTGCATGTTTCTTATAGTAGATGTTATTATAAACACCATTGTGAGGTTCAATCAGAGCTTCAATTGGCATCCCGAGAAGCAATATATTGTGACCTTTTTATGCTTATAATGTACAGTACAGTGTTTTGCCAACCCCACCAAACACACAGAATAGTGTGACTTTGCTGCACATTTTTCTGCTTGTCTGAAAGCTACAGCCAGTGTATTTTTTAACAGTACAACTGAGTCCACAAAGATTTGTCATACTGGTAAGAGGAGATTCGTGTCCCACTCCGCTCTAATGCAGAAGGAAGATGCTTGAAACCTTATTGGGTCATGCATGGAAGCAATATAGAAAATACATGAACTCTGCTGATTTTGAAGGCATAATTGTTACTCATAAACATCCATTTTAACTCCAGTGGTGAGAAGGGATTAATTGCACTGGCCCTGAGCGTGCATTGTGTATTATTTTGGGGGAATGGGGGATGGGGTTGGTACTCTCAAGCCACGCGAGGGCATTCTGTGTCTAATGCAAACTAGAGTGAAAATGAGTTTCAATGTTAATACACTCTGCTGGAAAATTACACTGGTCAACAGGAAATTTTAATCAGAGATGTCCCGAGGCATGTTTGACGTCAATCTAAAAAAAGGTTTGGACGTTTTTGTAGCTTATCAGGTTTGTCAGATATATATTTTTTTAAGTTTGACTTATAAAAGCTTGTGAAATATGGATTTTACCATGTGTTGTAATTTATAGGTATGACATCTTAGAAAACAAAAATACACTTGTTGCTGACCCGAACGCTTGATTAATTACTAAATATATCACTATATTAAAACAGTGGTATGTGGTCAGCTGGTTAGCCCATCTGCTTCACAGTACAGAGATCCTGGGTTTGATTTGGGGGTCACTGCTGAAAAAAAAAAATAAGCAAACAGCGCTCCTCTACACATAATAATAATAATACATTTTATTTATAAGCACCTTTCAAAATACCCAAGGACACTTTAAAATCAAAAAGAGCAATAAAACCACAGATAAAATTATAAATAATAAAAAGCGCTGAGTTTAAACTGTATATGCAATTTTAAATAGGTGGGTTTTGAGATGACTTTTGAATACAGGAACAGAGTCAATATTTCGGATGTCGGGTGGGAGTCAAGGTCACTAGTTTTCAAATGGGTGACAACAGCAACCTCCACAATCCATCAACAAACACGTATGGAGGCCCAGATTTTGGTGTGACAAGCCTCATAGTAGTCGACAATATCTTTGCCTACCAACACAAAAAAATTGTGTTGGTAGGCAACACAGCCCCGTTTTGGCTTTTTCTAAATCCTATATTCTGCATGACCCTCAACCTCTCGCAGCAAGGCCCATGGAAGTGGAGTGTAATGTGGCCCGCTGGAGACTTTTATCTGCAGTAAGTGCACTTGTGTGTCCATCCATCCATTTTCTTTTCCACATGTCCCATTCAGGGTAGCTGCAACCTATCCCAGCCCACTTTGGCTAAAAGGCTGACTACACCTTGGTCTAGTGAAACAGAAGACAGAGTATCAAGAAATTAAACCACTAGAGTGACCCACATGTTTTCCCCTGTAAAATGTTAAAGGACAAGCTAATACCTACCACTTGCTCCACTGGGCCTTCATTTTCCATGATTGTTGACAGAAGATCGCTCGAAAATCATACAACTTCTTCATATGCAATATACCACAGGTGTCAAAATCAAGGCCCGGGGTCCAGATATGGTCCACCATATCATTTTATGTGGCCCGCGAAAGCAAATCAAACATGTCAACTTCTACGACAATTGCTAAATTACGTACCAAAATGTCAACTGCTCATATGTAATAAATAAGTGAGATACTGTAAGCATTTTCTTGTTACCAATCCATTCATTACATGAATGTAATCATTGAATGAACCATTATTGTTGCCTTCATTATATGTTTTCACAGCCATAATGGCCCTCCAAGGGAAACGGACACTACAATGTTGCCCACTACTAAAATGCATTTGTCACCCCTGCAATATACGATACTGTACATACAAAATGCAGTGCAGTGGTAACCATGCTGTGACTCATGTTCACCACCAGGTGGCAATAAAACCAGCATGACTGATTCTGAAAACCGTGCAGTAATATCATTATACAGTACTTGTACTCTAAAGTACACATTTATTACTGGAGTGTATTATAGTCCAGTGGGGTTTGTTCAACTAGCGAAAGGAAAATCATCATTGAATTTGACCGTTCTTCAGCCTTCATGAAATAAATGAAAAGGCCCCTGGCTTAAGTCAGGTGGTTAAAAACTTCAGCGCACGAAATAAGCCACTGCAGAAAATGGATGCATGGGTAACCAAATACGCTTATGAAAGCATATTATTTGAGCCAGTGAATGTTGTACTTCAATAGCTAGCGATGCACAGTGATTTTGTGTTTATTTGGAGATGTAAAATGATTATTGGAAACCAATGACTGGAAAAGACAGATTATTTTAATTGGCAAGATTTTACTTGCCTGTAAGAATGTGGGCATTCTCTTTCTCTCATTTTGGATATGCTGGTCATATAATCATTGCTAAGATTAAAAAATACATCATTTTTTAAAAATATGAAGATGCATTTTCCACATGTGCAGCTTGAAGTCAAGTCTTTTCCCATGACACAATCTCAATTTTTAATTTTTTTCATAGCTGAAGAGAACAGAAAACTGAAGCAAGAGCAACAAAAACACACCAGTGGTCACTGGAATGATGCAACACCTTGAACTTTAACCTTTCAAGATTTTTTTTATCTTCATGTCGAGTCATATTGATTGTCTATGTCCATTGTATCACATTCTATTTGGAGCTGTTTCCCGGTCGAGGGGCTCCTGGGTTGCCTTTGCCCTCAGCGCCTTTGACTACGCTGAGGGGCTTGTGTAGGGATGAGCTTGCCTTGCTGGTCACATCATGTTCAATCTTGTTCCTGATGGCAATTTCCAGACCCTTTTGGAAAGACAGCAAATGGCTGATAAGCTTCAGACTACACAGTAAATGTAGTCAAATACCCCCCCCCCCCCCCCAAAAAAAATAGTAACATTTGAGAGTAAAATATTTTGTTCAATTTTTTTCACAGAAAAAAATTCTGGGAAAAATTTTTTTCACTCAAAAATTCAATGTAAATTTTACAATTATTGTTTAAATAAATTTTGCTTGCATCGGATTAGTTTATTTAACAAAAGTCATTCAAGGACGGGGGAGCGAACCAACAACCTTCAGGTTGGGAAACGGCCACACTTGCACTTGAGCCATGCTGCTCCTACTGTGTGTTGGTAAATCGCGTGTCTTTGAACCCGAGTCGGTGGGACTCTGATGGTGGAGTCCCCTCCACAATTAAACAAATAACTATCCCAAACATTGAAAAAAAATACATTATAAATACTAGGCTTATACAGAGCTATGGACATTCTTAAATAATACTGCATATCAGAAGGAGGAGTCACAGGTCCCTCTCACACAGGTCAAAGCCGTGTCTGCCCTCTGGCTGTGAAAATGCATCTTTAGACCAACATAAATGTTTATTTTATTGTGAGTTACAAATGACATCAGAGAGGTAAAAGGTGCAAAATAACATTCATACAGCAGAAATCAAGCCAAAATCCATTTGAGGAATTTCTCCAGGAAATTCACAAATCTTATTTGGAACTTGCTGCAGCCATAAAATAATAAGCTCATGATTAGTTGCTAAAAATTATAGTTTGAACATCACATATCTTGTCTTTGTAGTGGATTCGATTAAATATAGGTTGAACATAATTAACAAATTATTGTATTCTGTTTTTATGATTGTTTAACACGATGTCCCAACTTCATTGGAATTAGGATTATATTTAAAATTGAAGTATGATCATAGTTAAATAAATGCATATTATTTTAGTATATGTTTTTTTTAATTAAGTCATTATAGCTTTCAAACAGTACATTACTCACAGGTCAGTTATAAACAAGAGATAGATAGCTGCTTCGCTCAAAGATCTTACCTTCTTCAGCTTCTGTTGTTGTATCACTTGTGCCTTCTTGGGCGCAATGATTCTCCCTTTAAGAAAAAAGTAAACAAATATGTACTTATTTATTTTTCCCTGAACTGCAGTCACCATTTTTTGTACAGCCCTGGAACAACAACAACAACAACTCCAAATCTCACCGTGTGTTGGCAGACGCAAAAAAAAGTTGTTCAGTATGCCCCAGCTTTGGTGACATTTTTAATAGAGGTACCTTAGTACATAAAATACCCCTGGATAGATTCTTACTACAACTTGAAGGCTGATCTTGGTCTTTTCCCTATTATGTCATTATCAGGCGTCATAGGAATTAATTTGCGCATACCTTCAAATCTATTTGGCAAGGAGTATCCCAGCCACTCAGTCAATGACGTGATCCGGCGCATGGAACCTACATGGCGGCCGCCGAATCACAGATCCAAACGTACCTACTACAAGTAATTCCCCATACATCCCTTTTAAAAGGCACCGTGAATAAAACAAGACGATGACTTAGCTTTGTAATGTTTGGGAGAATGGCTAGAACGGTGTCAACAGAGGCACGTGCAGATCACATGATGCGGTGATTCAACCACCGATTGTTTCAGGTTTGTTTTCTCGTGTGAGCTGCTAATTGGTAAAGTATGACAATCTCACCTCCTTTTTTTGGACCCTTATGTTTGTTTTGTTGTTGCTTTTTCGCTGCTCCGGGGCGTTGAGCTTTAAACTTCTGCGACCCTTGCGCCATGTTGGCGAACCGGAAAACAATCCATTACAGGTCTTCTTCTGTTCTCGCGTACGTCGTCTACTTTTTACTTGACCGCCACCTAGTGGTTGAATTACGATATTAACATCGTGCGACCGTGACAAAAACAAATTACAGTATTTCACCGTGGTTTATTTTTTTCTTATGTGAAAAGACTGTACCTGATTGCATTGGAGCCATATACATATATTAAACAACAACAACAAAACAGTCAACTACTTCCACATCACTAAATTAAACAACGATTAAGTGGTTATCAATAAAAAACATATTGATACTACAGTACTTCCATAAAGAGACCCCCTGAACAAAACTCGTACTTTCCATGGAGCAGGTGACACTAAAGATCATGCAAAATTCTGGCACATAGTCAGGCATGTCGGTAATACATTTTTTTTTTTGCTTAGTTTGTTTAGTTAAAAACATAAATGGAATTTTATTGTACAAATCCCTGAATGGAGACCCAATATAACATCCTGAACCTAAACTAGATGAAAAACTGAGTGTTACAACAACATATTTGTGTCACTTTCAATTCTACATACGTTTGAAAAGATGGAGACAACATCTGTCGGTAATGTTCGGCAATTCTTTTTTTGATCCTCTGTGTGAGATGGTGCTTGTTAAGTCCTTGCGTCCGTGCCTGTCAAAGTTAGTCGGCAGTGAGGTAGTGTGCATGGTTTAACAGGCCTTTCCAGTAAAGAGAAGCATAGGCCTTTCATCACTTGGAATTACAATATCATGAAAAAACGTTGCACTGGAAATCATTATGGTGTAAACAAACATTTAAGAGTGCTCATACTGAAAGATGGTCAAGGACGGAGGAAAATAAATAGTATACTGTACTACACATTTGACAACCATAACGTTGCCATATACTGTATGTCTTGGTCAGAACTGCACAATACAACACAAATCCATGTAGACAGGTGCTTGTGTTTGCCAGTAAGTAGCATCATTGTGGAGTAAACAGACTTATAAAAAATACAATCAAAGCAATGGGATTATTGATTTATGAACATAAAATAGGGGCACTTCATAAAACAAATAGTATACAGTAATTACCTCTCACTCTTCCATAGCTCCTCTGAGCTCAAAAAGTCATTATGGTAAAGTGCAACCCGCTGTGACTCTCACACACAGACACAACTCTCAAATGTGACCCCCATTAGAAAAAGTCCCGCATGTCTACACATCTTATGTTGGGTGTTTACTGTTTTGTTTGTTTCAAGTGCTCTGTAAATCAAGTTGCACTTTTGTGTCGGAGCATCAACAGAACACTTTAGTTTTAAGGAAAGGATAAGGTAATATGGATGAAATGTGCTGAATCCAATACTGTGTACACCTCATCAACATTGTGGCATCATCCATGCCATCTTCATTTTAACACAGATAATGGGAGGTCCAGTGTTGTGTGGCTGATATGTGACAATTAACCTTTTCAGGGACAGCGGTTACTACAGTGGACAGTTTATCATTTTATCAGGTTACAGGGTGCATGAAAGGGTTACTGATAAAGTTATTCAAAATACAATCATTCCCCTGCCCCACTTCTAACAAATTGAAATAAATGAATACCCCAGAAGAACTGTTATTGTACATCGTCTGCATGGGCATGAAAACATGTGCCAGAGTGAGGAAGGGCAGAGAGGCTGCTATGCTAAACAAAACATTCACTGCAAAGATGTATCGCAATAAATCAGAGTATTGTAGAAAAGTTCACTAATTTTAAAAATGAATTTGATAAACGTGGAAATACATTATACAAGGCAAGTATGAAAATGATTTGTTTCCCATGTAATAATAGAATGTATGTTGATGTTTGGATTTTTATTAATAAGCAATGATCATAAAAAAAGTGTAGAGAATTTGAGTCGTTTTTTGTTGTTTTTTTTACATTGAACTAATGAAACCAAATAAGTTTATCACAATATTCTCATCGATGGAGGTGCACCTTTACAATATGGTTCATCCAGTAGATCGTCAATATACAGTAGGGATGGGGTTCAAAAATCATTTTGAAGCAACTCATGGTTAATCCAGTAAAATGAAAGGCATGTAACAGCAGTGTTGTCATGTTTTAAAATGAGTTGAGTGGATACATGAAAGAATTCAGCCAGATCACATGACCTGACAGTTATTTCACTGCAAATGAAGACACACCACTCTCCCAACACCCAAGCAAAATGCCCAATGTGATTACTCTGAGAGAAACTGCAGATAATAAACAAAAAATTCTGAGATAAAAGCACAATTGTATTATTCTTTCACCTTAAAATCAATCTGCGCTCCTTCAAAAAAAATTGAACTCAATTTCAATCTGAATTTTTGTTTTTATGGCAAGTTTATATAACAAATTATACTTGATGACATTAATCTAAAAAAAATCTGAGTTGAATATTTTTTTTTTTGCATTAATCACAGAAGTGTTCTGTGAGAGTCCCAATCTTTTTGTTAACTGGTCCCTATGTTACATTTCTGTCTCACTCCTAAATTATTTCAATGATTGTTTTTGTGTCAATTGGATGAAAGAGTCGAATATTTCACTTTTCTTGACGAGACCAGTTTTCAGTTACAGTGAGCAGCACGTCTGTGGGTTTTGAGCTACGAAAACACCTTCCAGAGTAGATGTGGTTATGTTTTCGGTCAATCAACCAACCTGTTAGTTTCATTTGCACAGTTTCCTCAAGTAACTCACAGCCATCTTGTGCTCTGGCAAGAAGGAACATGAAGATAACTCAGCATTGTTAAACGAAAAAAAAAAACTGACCAATTCACACTTGAATGTCAAACTTTTATTTTGAGGTCTATCCCTCGCTGCGTGTATATGCGAATTCAAAGCAAACGCTGTTTTGGGATACACTTTCCCTTCTCTAGATAGATTATTCTAAAGAGTGCAGTAGACGAACATAGTGAGAATGGTTCTGAAAGAAGCATGGCTACATATATACTGTAAGTGGATAAGATGAAGTAAGCGTGTATGATAAGTAAGTACGGAATAAATTAGCGATATTTTGTCTTCGGGATCCATCAAGATATTCCTTTTTTTTAATTGAAATGATTGTTTCAAATTACATCTATAAATTTGAATGACACTCCTACTAAAGTATCTACACAAAGACAGAAATGAAATGTTAATATAACATTTTGATGCCACTGTGTGTCATTTGAATTTACTAAATCAGCAGTGGCAGTGGATTTTATTTCTACATTATGTACATGCTACCAGCAAGGACACATATGTATTTACAAGTGGACAGCAGCACTTTCAGAGACTAGAGCTGATCGGAATACTACCGGTAACTTGAATATGAAAATCAGTCTGGTCATCAATGTTATTGTTTGTAGTTGCCCTGAAAATTTCCTTCAGATAACTCAAAATATATTGCCAAATACAGCTGAAAGATTGGAGTCATGTCAGCACTCACAGAAGCCTTTTGAAAAGTGAAGGAAAAAAAACGGCCAAAAATTAGGAGCAGCATACCAACTGTGAGATTAGAGTAATGGGAGGAAAAATATGGAAAGAAATGGGGGGTAACTGCTCACATATCTGTTTGATTCCCTGCAGTGTGTTTCGGCTTTTGCACTGAGTGTTTCTGTGTGTGTGTGCGCGTGTCAAAGAGGGAGAGGAAAAGTAAAACACGTTTTCTTCAACTTATGTGTTTTTTTTGTTTATTTTTTTTTACCAAAATTGAATAACATCGTGACAGTGTGTGTGTGTGTGTGTGTGTGTGTGTGTGTGTGTGTGTGTGTGTGTGTGTGACGATGAAATTAAGTGTCAGTGTCTGAAAGTAAGGTGCAGTGACAACAAAGTGCCAGAAGGTGGGGCTCTAGAGCGCAGTGAGGCGGCCAGTGAGGGCTGCCTGGAGCTCCGAGGGGAGGAAGACCCCCAGCTCTGTGATGATGCCTCCTGTGATGAGCTGGTGGGGAGTCACGTCAAACGCCGGGTTCCACACCTCGATGCCTGCAGATTCATGGCAGACGTAGGGACAGCAGATTATGTGAAGAAAAGAGGCAATGGTAGGAAGTAACAAAGTAGAAATACTTTGTTGCTATATAGATTTTTCAGCTTATTGGACTTGAGAATTTGTTGGCCGACTTTTTAGTTTAACTCTCGAACCCACGACTGTGAGGTCGACGCGCTAACCACTGAACCACTGGGCCATAATAATCTAACAATAAATCATAATTATATATCATATTTCAGAACATGCAATTGGAATTTGAGTGGGATTCTTTTTTTTTTACTTTGACAGTAAGTAGAGGACTTAAAGTAAATCAGTACTTCTACTAGTCTTTTTTTTTTTTTAACAAGTATCTGTACTTCTACTTAAATACAGAGCGCAAGCACCTTTGCCACCACTGGAAAAGGTCTGTAATTTGACAGCAAGTCCAGAGTGTACCCAACCTCTCAGCCAACGTCAACCCAGCTCAGCTGCGACGGAATGATGGTTGCAATCAAAGATACACTAAGGCGATTGAATGGATGGAATAGTGGCAGACCATATACAGTAAAATCTGTATTATTATCCTCAATACGTTATAGTTTTAGTCTTTTGAATAATTAATCCATCAACACTCTCTAACATGAACATTACGGTCAAGATGAAGTCCATCGCCTGCCATTGTGTGATTCTGGATGACACCCAAAGCTGTGGTGCCCTTCAGCAAGGGACCAATCCATAAAAGCGCTCCCTCAAACTGCTTCCTGCTACTGTAATGCGTTAAAGCGCAGAGTGTAAAATTGCCCATAACGTTTGTTTTCTTCAAAAAGTTACAACATATCGTAAATTCACTAAAGATTAAATGATGGACTGGCAGTAGACAGTTAACGTACGGTAGAATCAATGTTACATTCATAAAAGTTAAAAACTGCAACCAACGTGCTGATGTGATGCAGAAAGCTAGGGATGACTACACTGACCAGTACAACATGATGGACCTTTGAACATTCTAAAGGTATTGAATGAAAAATGTTTACAAAGCTAATACAGTCAGGTGGTTATTAAATTAACACCGCTTACTATTGCGGTATTTACAGCGGTGTGGATCTGCACTGCATCAAAAAAGCCATTTCCAATGCGATGACTGTTGACCAATAGAGATTTTGTAAACTGAATATCTCTGATAGTGTCAATCAACAGTGATCATTTCGATTTTTTTGCAGAATTGGGATACAGCTTTTGCATTGGTCTCAGGTACTCAATGATGAGTCAGGCAAGCACATCACATTTGTTTCATCTTGCTTCATGCAAAACTAACTGTTGACATCTGGACAGAAAAAGAGGTTCTGTTCATTCTGACAATAGAATGACAGCAGAGACACAATGTGTAATTTAAAATTGCACATTCTCCTATCCAATAAATGACTGTTCTTTAATTACTGTAGAGCACCTCTCTGTTGTACAAATCCAATTATAGATCAATGGCTCAGCCCAGCTCTCAGAAAATCAACTCAAACACACACACACGCACGCACGCACGCACGCACGCACGCACGCCCTAGTGTACAAGCTGGAGAGCTACAAGTGCCATTTAAACTCTGTCCGATAGTCTCCTTTATCATTAATTAGTGTCGTGTTCCATAATTATGTTGAATACCAAAGCAACAACATTAATGAGCCTTAAAATAATTGGACCTCATACAGTTTTGCAATGATTCTTATCTTGTGAAGCGAAGAGCATCTTTGCTGTTTCCATGGTGACCCTGGACCACATACAGAATTGGTCTGCAATATTGGTAGAGCAGCTGCAACACCTGTCATGCTGTATACCTACTAGCTGTTCTCCAACATCCGTGCCTTTCGGAACTTGCGCTTGGACATGCTGACCAGGCTGTCACGCACGTAGTTGGCGAAGGCTGCAGTGGCTGTGATGGGATGAGCCTCTGCGAGACCTTTGATGAGCTCCCCAGACTTTTCTTTGCCATGACGCTGATGTTGTTTGGTTTATTAATGACACAAGTCATAATGGCGTTTGATTGCTGCTTTAATAGCGTGAATAGCAACTCACAGTAACGATGGCAAGCCGCACCTTGCCTCTTGGGTTATACCATTTTAACTAGACCGGGGATAGTCCCCAAACAGATGTTGGTACTGCAATGTCTAGTGCAGTTATGATTTGAAACGTCGAGCGCCAGCCTTTTATAGACTACGTCACGTGATCGTCGGCAACGTCGAGCGCCAGCCTTTTATAGACTACGTCCGTGATCGTCGGCAATACGCTGCTGCACGCTATGCAGCAGCGTATTGCAATTCGAAAAACACGGATGTTGGAGAACAGCTAGTAGGTATTCTCGACGTATATGGACTTATGAGTAACCTACACTTAACGTGTTTGAGCGTGTGCAACGATCGCATAACTTACCTATTACTTATGGCCTGCGTATCACGGGGCGTATAGCCATACGCTGACATCGACGAGAAATTTTAAGCATGCTTAAAATTTCTCGACGACCTCGACGTACTTCGACGTATACCAACGTGCTTCAGCGTGCTGTTACGTATACAAAACTTACCCATAACTTATTCGACGTACGCCAGCGTATTTGCCAAATTTTTCCTACGTCGGCATACGCTGGCTAAATCGTCAAGGTGTGACAGGGGCCTTAGCACTAGAGTCCAGGTTAGCCTTGTTGTTCAGGAGAGTGCACAAGCTTTGCTATATGCAAAAATGATCAATGTCCATTTTGAGACAGCTTTGTATCGTCAAGGACATTTCTTAATAAGCATGCCGTGTGCTGTATATCCATTTGAACTACCGGTACTTATTTTGTTTCTTGGAGCTTTCTTGAGAGGGGAAAACAATAATATTTAAGGGGCTTTTTTTTTTAAAGGTAAAGAGGAATAAAATAATTTATAAAAGATTATGACTGTCTCTAATATTATTGATAGGGGATATATTTTAACACAGGGGATTTTCGAATCTTTTGAAGCTGCTGTCTACTGATTGTTTGATATGCACCTCTGAAATAAGAAATGTGTTCGAAATACCTTTAATAATGAAGTTATGAGGCCCGACCTATTTAATAGGCGATATTAGCTCTTTTAAAAGAGTCAAAAATCAGCACAAAAAAGGCCGATCATTTTTCTTAATTTAAACGTTAACAAAACTACGGCATTTTTGTGATCATGTTATTGATTAGTTATAATTAGGAAACAGATAAGTCAGGCAAGCACATCACATTTGTTTCATCTTGCTTCATGCAAAACTAACTGTTGACATCTGGACAGAAAAAGAGGTTCTGTTCATTCTGACAATAGAATGACAGCAGAGACACAATGTGTAATTTAAAATTGCACATTCTCCTATCCATTAAATGACTGTTCTTTAATTACTGTAGAGCACCTCTCTGTTGTACAAATCCAATTATAGATCAATGGCTCAGCCCAGCTCTCAGAAAATCAACTCAAACACACACACACACACACGCACGCACGCACGCACGCACGCACGCACGCACGCACTAGTGTACAAGCTGCAGAGCTACAAGTGCCATTTAAACTCTGTCCGATAGTCTCCTTTATCATTAATTAGTGTCGTGTTCCATAATTATGTTGAATACCAAAGCAACAACATTAATCAGCCTTAAAATAATTGGACCTCATACAGTTTTGCAATGATTCTTATCTTGTGAAGCGAAGAGCATCTTTGCTGTTTCCATGGTGACCCTGGACCACATACAGAATTGGTCTGCAATATTGGTAGAGCAGCTGCAACACCTGTCATGCTGTGTTAAGGCCCTGTCACACCTTGACGATTCAGCCAGCGTATGCCGACGTTCAGATTTTCCCTAAAACGCTGGCATACGCTGAATTATCGATTTTTTTTTTCAATTTTGGGCGTATACATAGCGCATTCATAACGGGCTGGACGTATACATAACGTATCAGTAAATTATATAGAACGTTTCGATAACTTATAGATAACTTATTCCAACGAATGCCTAGCGTGTTGCCGGCGTACACAACTTATGCCCAACGATAGTCTAATTTATGCATAGCGTGCAGCAGCGTATTGCCGACGATCACGTGACGTAGTCTATAAAAGGCTGGCGCTCGACGTTTCAAGCCCCTGTCACACCTTGACGATTTAGCCAGCGTATGCCGGCGTGGAAAAATTTGGCAAATACGCTGGCGTCGTCGAATTAAGTTATGGGTAAGTTTTGTATACGTAACAGCACGCTGAAGCACGTTGGTATCGTCGAAATGCGTCGAGGTCGTCGAGAAATTTTAAGCATGCTTAAAATTTCTCGTCGTATATCAGCGTATGGCTATCGTCCATTGTTAGCGCTAGAGTCCAGGTTAGCCTTGTTGTTCAGGAGAGTGCACAAGCTTTGCTATATGCAAAAATGATCAATGTCCATTTTGAGACAGCTTTGTATCGTCAAGGACATTTCTTAATAAGCATGCCGTGTGCTGTATATCCATTTGAACTACCGGTACTTATTTTGTTTCTTGGAGCTTTCTTGAGAGGGGAAAACAATAATATTTAAGGGGCTTTTTTTTTTAAAGGTAAAGAGGAATAAAAGAATTTATAAAAGATTATGACTGTCTCTAATATTATTGATAGGGGATATATTTTAACACAGGGGATTTTCAAATCTTTTGAAGCTGCTGTCTACTGATTGTTTGATATGCACCTCTGAAATAAGAAATGTGTTCGAAATACCTTTAATAATGAAGTTATGAGGGCCCGACCTATTTAATAGGCCGATATTAGCTCTTTTAAAAGAGTCAAAAATCAGCACAAAAAAAGGCCGATCATTTTTCTTAATTTAAACGTTAACAAAACTACGGCATTTTTGTGATCATGTTATTGATTTGTTATAATTAGGAAACAGATAAGTATCTGCATGCAAGATCTTATTTCTATAAATATCGACCAGTGTTCACATTTTCAATTGATCACTGTTACAATGCGTGTCTTCAATCTAAGTCTTGAATCTTTTTAAACAAATGGCCAAATCTTATTTATTGTTTTACAGTACAGAAGAGAAGCATAGCTATTTAGCTTGTAACTTCAAATCTCAAGATCACTAAAAGGGCACCGCCAATGACCTGAACCAGAAGGCATTGCTTCATTTTGTTTTGCTGAATGTGGAGGTCAAACTAATAATTTTTTCGCTCGATAACTTATCACGTCAAAATGTTTAACATAGCACATCATAATGTGAAACCTATCACATTATAACATGATATTGAACTTTCTCTTTCTTGTGTGGCAGCAAGATGCTTCCGCGGTCATGCTCTGGCAGGTAGGCAAGGAGAGCAACCTGTATCAACAGTATTTTGCATGGACGTCTGCTTATGTCAAAGCAAAATGTTAATATTTATGTTTGAATGTAATGCTGCTTGTATAAATTACTGCACGACCCCCAGTTAATTTTCCAATTTGAAATATTATTCAAATTCCACACTTTACATTCCCGTAAAATTTACTGGAACCTTTCCAGAAATGTACCAACCCTTTGAAAACCTAATTTGTACGAATGGAAATCGAATTTATTACCAACTGAAAAATATTACAAATAAATAAGGGCCATGTCAGACACATTTACAAGTGTAAAGAGAACCTGACAACAACAACATAAAAACATTCTCCCCATATCTTTACTCGGACGTATGTATGTTGGGTATGCCACTTAAATCTACAGCGCAAACTTTAACATAAGCATGCACAGAGGGAAACACATGCACGCAGACAGTTTTCGCATACCTGAAGCAGCGACGGGGACTCCATTTATACTGGTGAGTTCATCAGGCGGACGAACTTCAATTATGATGTCCCTGCCACTTTCCAGGCTTAAGTCACATGAAGTGCTGGGAGCGGCCACATAGAAAGGAATCCCATGATGCTTGGCAGCAATGGCTAGCTGGTACGTTCCGACTTTGTTGGCCGTGTCGCCATTGGCAACCACCCTGTCTGCTCCTACCACCACAGCTGCAAGAGAAAGCCGGCAGACAAATGGGGTTAAGATGGGATGGATGCGAAATAAGACATGGGAAACCCAAACCTGTGATGTTCATTTCTCTCATGGTGAGGGCCGCCATGCTGTCTGTGATTAGCGTAGCGGGGATTCCCTCTGCTACTGCTTCGTACGCCGTGAGTCGAGACCCCTGGTTGTACGGTCTCGTCTCTGTGCAGTAGACACGTTTCAGCCTGCCCAGCGTGTGGAGGCTTCGCACCACTCCTACACACCCAGACTCAGGCTTAGGCACACTTACAGCTATACGGTCCACACAGCCACCCGCCACAATTAAGTCTTACCTAGTGCAGTCCCGTATCCAGCCGTGGCCAGCGAGCCAGTGTTGCAGTGCGTGAGGATGGTCACTGACTCCCTCGGGACACCCGAAAGGATGTGCTGGGCGCCAAAGTTTCCGATCTTCTTGTTGTCATTGACATCTCGCTCCAGCATGTCTTCAATCCAGGCTATTACACTGTGGGGGGCACGAGAGATTAAGCTCCCACTGAGGATTGAATGGAAAGATAGTACTGTATACAGTTTAAGCGCATGCCTGTACATGGAAAAATTGTGAATTGTTTGTAGACCCGAGACAGGTAAAATTGTTGGTCGCCTTAAAGAAAACCCAACGATGGTCATTGAACCCGACAAGAATGGAATTTCCTAAAATTAACCCTTTCAGGGTTATTACTACAGTGGACAGCATGAAAGGGCTAATGTTGACAAATCACTGAACTTCTGGGAGATTGCTGTAATGGGAATTTGACATATAACAGTGCTAAAATGTAAGTAACTGTTTGTACCATTGAATGCTGACCATTTTTTTGCAGAGAAGCAAAGTTGCCTGCTCATACACTGGACTGCATTCTGTGTAGCGGCTCAAAATGCTGATTGTGCTGACCGTAACCCCTCCCAAAGAGAAGAAAATTTGATAAAAGAGAGCGCAAGACAGGGAGGTTGGGGGGTCAGGTCCCTTGACAGATCTGTGAATGGTGTCTCTCCATGTTTTTTTTATCTTTCTAAAATAAACCTCATCATTTTTTCTAATACCATACTTGTTGTCTTGGCTTCCCTAGACAAGACATTGCCTTTTGGACAGATGAGACAAAGCTGGAACTTTTTGGCAAGGCAGCTTTGCTTCACCTAGCGCAATGTATTTTATGGTACCTTGATGACCCAAAACATGGAGGTAGAGACACAAAAGAATGACTAACAACAAAACAATCAAACCGTCCTGAAGAGGATGGAGCTGCAAGGCAATGGATCTGCAGGAAGACGGTTTGCAGAATTTTGCTACCCCAGTGACACCACAGCTGTCTGTCCACCAGCCACAACTAGTTATCTGCGAGTCCATGATGAGTGAATAACCATTTCAAAGCAAATACATACAATGGATATGGAATATTACATTCAGACCTGCCAGGAAGGTTTTCTCCACTATCAGAACAATAATTTTTTTTAGCTTGAATGACCTAATTATAAAAGTATTCCTCTCATTTAATAACCATTGCATCTTAACAGTGACATCAGCCATGGCGTTTCTTCTTCGCATTGACTGCCAAATCTTCAATCCGACATTCAGAGAGAAGGCTTCCCACTTTTCACTTTCTTTCATCCGCTAACACTCATGTTGCTTTTGGAATACAGATGTGCTGTGACAGCTCCTACTTGGGCGTGGAAGAAAAACCCAAGTTTGATTGTTTAGAATCATATTGCTTATCTTTAGTGATGATAGAAGGGAAAAGTAGATGTGAACAGAGGAAGTGAAGCGCCGATGCCAACACCAGTACTTTTGCCTCAGTGAACCATCGCAATGAATTCAAAGTGAAGCATATTATTTCAGTGAATTGGGCAGTCATTTAGTTACCACGGTTCAAACCTCAAGTGACTAGGCAATGCCCGTGTGGCCTTTTACCGCGCCGTCATAGTACATTAAAGGTATTGAGGTGATTCCAAGTATTGAAAAACATTTAGTAGTTGCTCATAGAATCTCTTAAAAGAATTGCCCAGGCAAGTGAAAGGGAATATTAATAGACTTGGGGGAAAAAAAATACAGATCTATCAAGACAGATGGCATTAGCTGTAGGAGTTGCCAAAACTCCAATCTGTTACATTATTAAGAAGAAAGTATGCACTGGTCGCCACAGCACCAGCCAAAGGTTTTAAATGACCACAAACGGACAAATGTATACAATGGAGAAAAATCAATAGCGACTTGTAACATCTAGTCTGTGAGGAGAGTGCCATACTGCATCACCGTTAAAGAAAGTGGCAGAGTAGCAATCCAACAATGGCTAACTCAACCCCGAGAATTTCACTTTCAAAGTATCCTTGAGCAAAACAACGGTATGCCTGTAGGCAACCCAACTGTTACGGTCACATCAATATGTGAACGTGAGCGCATGAACGGGGGGCAATTTCCAGTTCAGCCCATTACCGCTGAGTTCACAACACTGGTGAGACTTCAAAAGCACAAAGGACAGATTAAACTTCTTGAAAAGGAATTGTTGGACAGATGATATTAAAATGAACTTGTAGCACAATGCCGCAAAATGAAGAGTGTGATCCAAAGCACTACAATAGCTGTCAATCATTGCTGAGGCAGCATTATTACCAGTGGAACTGGGTCAGCCGAGTCTATTGATGATGCGGCTTCTAATAGAAGGAGTAATACAAATTCTGATGGGTGACAGAGCTGGATGGTACAAGTGCATAATAACGTAAAAAGACAGCGCAAGAGGGCTCTTGACGACCATGTGATCGTTTTTTTGTACCGAAGACAACATCAAGAGTCTCAAACGAGAAGCAATGGAAGACAGATGCTGTTCAAGTCAAGCAAAGCTTATCAACTAAGGAATATTATATGATGACCAGAGAGCAAATATTGGGAAAAAAATAATAATAAGAGATCAAAGAATCATTTTCATCAGACAAAAAAAAAAAACATTTTCATAAGACTATTTGTGCTGTTGATCGTATATCAACAAAGCCTATAGTAGGTGTGGCTACATCAGAGTGTGAACTAAAAACAAACAAACAAACAAACAAAGCATTTCTTCAGGAGCCAATTTCATGCTACAATGAAACCACATTCATCCCGGGGATACGTTCGAGACAATCTGCAAAAGGTGAAAATTCAGAACCAAGGAACTATGTTAAAGTGATGTGAGGTGAGGAGATTCATTGAGACAAAGATAGTGCTTTACCACCCTCTTGTGACATCCATAGGCAGTAAAGGGCGGGGGGTGGCGTAGTCAAGATTTTCGCTTGTTGCAGCAGGGCTCGGTCCCCGTTCTCGGAGGATTACTGTGTAATCTGTGTTTTTAGAACTGGACGTATTGAAGTAATACAGTTCCATCGGCTGGACACATTAGCAGTTTAGTAGATGTAAACACTGCTGGAGAATCGAGAATGTACTTACCACGGTGCATAGACACACCACTCCCCACTCTCCAAACACGCACGCACACATGCACGCACACATGCACACACACACACACACACACACACACACACACACAGACGTCCTTAAGAAGTAGCTTTAAGTTAAAAAAAAAAGAAAAGTAAAAAAAAAATGTAGGGCAAAACATTCATTAAAGTACTGAGTTACTTTTGCGTGGTGCTAAACGGGAAAAATGGAACAATAGGACAGTGTCTAATGCACAAAGACTGCACAGGTGGTGAAATGCTTCTCAAACTTGCCAAGCAGAATGCGTCTCGTGCACCAATGGTATTTGCGCATATTTGAATAAGTTAATACGCATATATTTGGCGGAGACATTACCTACCTTGATGCAAATGAGCCTCATTGATAAACGTCTAATTCACGAACACCCTCACTCGTTGCCACTCGCAGTTTGAGTGAAGCAAATAAGATGGAAAGCTGGTGTATGTATAAATGGCCCTCCACTTTTGCGCAAAGAGAGCGCATTGCCACCTGAGACATCTGACCAATGTGAGGGAATGCGCTGACATGGTGGGGGTGGGAAGGGGGGAAGCTTGCCACGTACAGGATGGCTCTGATGCCAGGCATGCTCGTGAGCTAATATTTAGGAGGAGAAACCGTTGTATTTCTTTTCTTGCCTGGAGTTTGGAGGAATGGGCTCACACCGGGACAGTCTAAAAACAGGGGTCACCAACGGGGTGCCCGCGGGCACCAAGTAGCCCGTGAGGACCACACCAATAGCCCGCCAGTGCTAGGATTTTGATTTGCTAGTAGAAATTATGATTTAAAAATGCAAACATCGGCAGTATTGTGAGACATCTTTAAGATGATCAGAGCCTGAATAAATCGTTAAGTATTAAAATAACACATTCTAATATTATTAAATGTAATTTGTACAGATGTTATTTCAGACGTGTATCAATTTCGTAGCCCTTCACACAATCAGTACACATGAAGTAGCTGTCACAACCACAAAAAGGTTGGTGACCCCTGGTCTAAAATGATTCATGTAAAAAATTGCAACGCCGGTTAATGTCAGAAAACTTCAAGTCCCTGTTGTGAAGATTCACATGCACATCTCTACACATGTGCAAATCTATGAAAATATCAAAATGTTCGCACCAATATGTGGGATTTCATAGGCATTAAATGAATGAATGAATGAATATAATGTCATTTTCCTCGTCACAGTAGGCACCCATGACAATTGATGTCCATGGACTCCAAAATATTGAGTCGATTGTTTTGATATTTTCTGACATTTAAGTGATGTCCATGTAAATAATGGGGGACGATCGATAACAATTTTCTGACAGTTCCGTTGGCACCTCCTCAGGCCCTCAAGCACCACGTTCTGATAATTTCATCTTTCCCTTCCTAACTGCCATTGTCCTGCCATGGTGTTCCTGGCACAAAGCAGCATTTACAGTATACTTTGCCATGTGCGGCAATCAGGCGGGAAACAGGTGCAAACTGCAATCTGCTGTTTAATATTGTGGATATGTTAGGTTAGTATATAATTTGTGCATTATGCTTTGCGAGTAGGATGGTAAGACAAGAGCAATTGCGGGTGTCAATGAAGAGCAATTAAAGGTGCTGCAAGGGCAGCAGTTTATTCTTTTGTCGATTCACCCCTACATCCGGTCTGTGGGCACCATAGGTGGTCACCATAGTCAACTTCCAATACCGACTGAGACCGAGTCAACAATGAGCAGGCTTGCGGAATGGTGAGCGAGGAGGCTGTTCCTATCTGGAAAGTGTATTTACTTGGTTTACAGCTGTTCAACTTTGAACCAAGATAGCAATAGCATTTAGCATTAGCCAAGGTTTGAGCACAGCCATCGGCCAGCTGGTTGACTCATGATGTTCATGTTTTTTGTCTGCCAGAGGAAAAGGAGGTGGCTCTCCTCTCCTGTTGTGGCGTGAATGAAGTAGCTACTGTTTGTTCGTGTCTTGCAATGAAACTCATGCAAATACCAAAAGGACATTTCGTCTTCTATCCAAACGTATCATAAGGGAGAGCACGGATTTGTAAGAATCTCATTTGAGCCACTTGTCAAGTCAAGTCAAGTCAACTGTATTTATAGAGCACTTTCAAACAGCCATCGCCGCATACAAAGTGCTGTACATGGAGCAATTATACATATACAACAAACAGGAACGCAAATCGGTAATAAAGACGGTAGAAAGCACCAAACAGTAAAACCAAGAACGAATCTAAGTCATGCTGAGTCGAAAGCCAGAGAATACAAGTGAGTTTTGAGGCGGATTTTGAAGATGGGCAGCGAGGAGGCTTGCCGAATGTTCAGTGGGAGGTCATTCCAGAGAGAGGGACCAGCAGCAGAAAAGGCTTGATCCCCTCTAAGCATCAGTTTAGTTCTTGGTACTTCCAATAATGTCTGGTCCGCAGACCTGAGGCGCCGGGCAGGTGCGTAGGGGCGGATGAGCTCAGAGAGGTAAGGTGGCGCGAGATTATTTAGAGATTTGAAAACAAATAAGAGGATCTTGAAAATAACTCTAAAATGTATGGAGAGCCAGTGAAGGGATGCCAGAGTAGCAGTTATGTGCTCCCTCTTACGAGTACCAGTCAAGAGGCGAGCAGCGGCATTCTGGACCAGCTGAAGGCGCTTAATGGAGGACTGGCTGACTCCAAAGTAAAGGGCATTGCAGTAATTGAGCCGGGATGTGACAAAGGCGTGAATTACTGTCTCAAAGTGTTCATGAGAGAGGAGAGGTTTTAGTTTGGCCAGCTGTCTTAGGTGAAAGAAGCTGGATTTAACAACGGCACCAATTTGCCGATCAAATTTGAAATCACTGTCCAGTTTAAGGCCCAAGTTTGAGACTGTTGACTTAAGATAAGGAGACAGGGGGCCCAAGTCTACAGGATGGGATGTACAAGGGCCACTGGGACCAAATAGTATCTATCACCTCTGTCTTCTTTTTATTGAATATCAAGAAATGTTGTGCCATTCAGGTTTTTATTTCTTCCAGGCAGGACAGGAGTGGCTTTAACGAGAAGGCGTCTTTTTTGCTCAGTGGGATATAGATCTGGCAGTCATCTGCATAGCAGTGGAAGGGAATACCATGTTTCCTTAAGATGGAACCCAATGTAACAATGATCTTGTTCTTTCAGAGATGTTTGCATTTTCTGCAAAACCAAGTTGCCATGTAAATTAAAAATTCCTTGTTGATTGACAATGGATAAGAAATCTCCTGAGTGAAAGGTTCATATGCTGGTACAGTGGAGTAAAATTACAATCACTTTCCACCAAACCTCCAATACGTTAAGTCTTTATTTTGAGTTTTAACACCACCAGCGCTCAAGTATTCCGGCCTGACACTTTTATTACTGGGTGTGGTTTCCAGTAAAAGTATTAAGTTAATATAAGCAGGTGATATTTTTCTTTATCACACCTATAGGATTTTCTAACTTTCAATTCCCAAACGACTCTGCAATGTATATTTTTTTCAAATGGCACCAGACAAATAATAGCATTACAAATAATAGCAAGCAGGCTGGCGCCTGCTGAACATCCGTCCATCCATTTTCCGATCCGCTTATCCTCACAAGAGTCGCGGGTGTGCGGGAGCCTATCCCAGCCGTCTTCGGGCAGTAGGCGGGGGACACCCTGAACCGGTTGGCAGACAATTGCAGAGGACACATAGAGAAACCACCACCCTCTCTCACACTTACACCTCGGAACAATTTAGAGCGTTCAATCAGCCTGCCATGCATGTTTTTGGAATGTGGGATGAAACTGGAGTACCCGGAGAAAACCCACACAGGCCCGGGGAGAACAAACTCCACACAGGGAGGCCGGAGCTGGAATTGAACCGGGTACCTCTGCACTGTGAGGTTGACGCGCTAACCACAGGACCAACGGGCTGCCCCCTGATTACAATTTAAAATCAAACTTGCCCCCACCTTTCCCTCAGCTGCTCAGAGTTCTTCTCCATGCTTTCGTTCTCTGCAAACTCCATCAGTTCACGGGCGGCACGGCCCATGTTGACAGCGGTGGGCCTCGCTGACGTCAGGCGACACAACGATTCACGGATGAACGTCACGGGGTCCTCGCCACCCGCACCTGCTCGTAACTCCACAGCCAAGCTTAGGCAACCTACGATGGCGATGGCTGGGGCACCGCGTACCTGGTTAAAAGAGGAGACCATGTTCAGCAGGATGGACATCACAGCACATCCTGTCTTTGCAGTGGTACTTTGACTTATGAGTTTCATTTGTTCCATGACCAAGCTCTACACTTAATTGAATTATATATCAAATGAGTATTTCCCTGGGAAATTAAATCAAATTTAAAATTCAATTGATCCGTCCCCGCCCCCAGCAAGAGTTTTAAAGAAGAACAGCACTGTAGTGTAAACATAATATAACATCATTGAGGAGAAGTTAAAGAAATAAACTGATTTTATAAAACGTATGTAATTAATGCACGTTGAGATAAGCCGGAAGCCACAGGGTCTGCTGCCTAGTGAGTAAAATTAGGAGCAGCTTGCAAGACAAAGCTATATATATATATATATATATATATACACGGCTACGGCTTGTAACTCAAAAAGCTTGTAAGATGGTACACTCATGAGTCAAAACTGTAGTGTTTCTACATCAATTTGTTCCCTTAACTGAGTGTGACAAAAAAGTTTGGTATTGTTGCTCTGAAATTTAAAAAACAGTTAGTCATTTCTCCCTCTCTCATTGAACTACATCATCATGACATCACCTAGCTGCTTACAGCACAATTGTTCATGCTGACACAACCACAACATCACACTTGTAACTGCTCCATATTTGTGTAACTGAGAGAAAGAAAGAGGGTCCCGAACATCTGTGAATGTGCCTCCAGTTACTAAAGAAGCCCAACAGCATGCAAGGCCACATCTCATCTTCACATCTTGCCTTCAAGTGTGCAGTGATAAATGCAGTGGGAGTGTCATCGAGTGCAGCACAGGACCGAAAATGTGAACAAAAACCCTGGCAAGGGGCATTAATAATTCATCAATAAGCCTTCTTAGAGAAAGGAGGGGTCCGCTTGATGGGTGACTGAATATAAGCAGATTGTGTATCTTGCACGAGGCGATAAGTAATCTATACATTACGGATTCAGTTATTCATGCGCGCGTGTGCGTGCGCGCGTGTGTGTGTGCGCGCGCGCGCGCGCATCGGTGTGCTACTGCATGTGCCCCCAAAACAAAAATCCAGGCCGAGTGTAAGCAGAGTAAGGGCCACATATGCGTGCACCGGCAGTGGCGGGAGCACAAAGGAGTCGACGGCAGATGGGCGCATGGTCAACGGGAGGAGATGCACATGCAGCCGGCGTGCACAGAGGGGTGGGGAAGTGAGGTGATCGAAGAGTCTTGCCTTCATTGACTTGATGGCGTCGTAGGCGTCCTGCACCGAGCGGATGTCATCGTAGACGGTCTGGTGAGGCAGCAGCAGCTGGTTGAGGATCTGCAGAGACCCGGCACGGTAGCGGATCGCTTCCAGCGTCATGACCGACACAACGAGGCGGGAGGTTGGGGAGGATAACACGGACGGGAGGGTAGCTGGCACGCACACATACAATATCACACACGCACACTTTAGCACGCACACTCGTCCCTTGGACTGTTGAGCGCGGCCTGGCTGGCAATCGGCTGGTATCAACACGAACAAAGTTGGCGACACAAGGAGGAAATGAGACGCAAGAGGAGGAAGAAATAGGAGGAGAAAAGGGAGAGGAGGGTTGGAGAGCTTCACCTACACTGACAGGCAGACTGACACGGAACCACGTGTCCACAAAGCCGGAAGTCCTCGCATAGTTAGCCGCGCCCACCCAATGCTCTCTCCAACGTGATCGCTCCTCCTCGCTGTGCCCGTGCCCCATCCCCCCCTTTTTTCTCTTTTAGCCCCTTTGTCAGGGGAAATTTCAAATTCAAAGCCGTTATTTGCATAACACCAAAGCCTCTTGTTTCCCCAGACAATTGCAATAATTTTCTCCCAACAATGCTTCTACTTTTGCTGCATTCTGTTGTACTAAGCTTCATTATGGTTTTCGTTAAATAACTGCACTGAAAATGGAAGAAAATTGTCATCTCTATGTACATGTGTAATGCTTCCCAACCTTTCAGCACACACTGTTTTACATTAGAAAACGGCAACAGCACATCACCAAAACAAATCTCACAAAAACTGGATACACAGTTAAATGCCATCTGGCTCCCCAATCTTAAATGCGCCAATTACGGCACTGTACATTAGGAAAAAAATCTCACAGGATGTGCCCGTTAGAGTAGATCGTGAGCTACCAGTAGTTCTCGAAGAGCGTGTCGGTAGCTCTCTTGGAATTAACTCAAACACTCCCAGAAATCCCAGGTTTACGCTTTTGTTTATAGCCACCTGACAACAGCATTGAAGGAGTACCATCCATTGTGAAATTGTAACTTGATTGACGTGTCAATCAAATTACTTGTTACGTGTAAGAAAAGTTCACAATGAAATTTAAGTTCATCCTTAATGTTACAGAATACTTAATTGAAAAAAAGGGATTACTTTCTGGATTACTTGTTACGTGTAAGAAAAGTTCACAATGAAATTTAAGTTCATCCTTAATGTTACAGAATACTTAATTGAAAAAAAGGGATTACTTTCTGGACTATTCTCTTAACGCTTTGATGCACAACATGCGTCAAACGTGACCCGGCTGAGTTTGTATTTTCGATATCTTTGCAGTAAATTAGTTTCATCATTCAGTATTCAAGGTATTCCTCAATTAACTTGTTTTTGACCATCACACACAATTATTTTGTTTTTTCCTTTGTTACTTTTTGAATAATAAACATTTTTATATAACTACCCTTTCTAATGCACAACATGGGTCTAAAATGACCCATATTCATGTTATGTCATGCATGCTGAGTTTTTTTATTAAGTAACTTTGAAAATAAATACATTTATAATGTAATTTCCAAGTATGCAGTAGATATTTTATTTTTGATTAACACTGATCATTATTTCCACTTTTGCTTTCTTATGTTATGAACAAGCACACTTTTTGTATTTCTACCACATGGTTACACACCTGGGCCAGAAAGACCCACATTGATTTACTGAGCTATTGCATTTGGAGAGAAAAACATTTCAGAGCTCTGCACAAGTCCCTTTGCCCATCTCTAATACATAAGTATTGTTTTTCAAGTGCTCTTACGTTGCCTCAAAATATATTTGGTGACAATTGAGAATTGCACATAACATTTGATTAGGTTTAGTCTACTTTGAGTGTGACTTGTTAGTTTATTTTCCCCACAAAAACCTGGCATTTGAAAAGGTGGGTGTTGATTTTTTTTGGCATCTATGTTTGGCATCTATGTTATACAAACTGCATACTGTACATATTCCAAGGAATTATGTCAAATTTTATACACATAGAGAGTGTGTGTGTGTGTGTGTGTGTGTGTAACATGATGGTGAAATCTGATTATGACCGTTAAAGGGTCTTCATGCCATGAAACACGTATCAACAGTGTAGTGACAAAAATACTCAAGAGTTTACCATTTATTCATATTAAAACAAACCCTGTACAAAACATAACAGCATTGATTCATTCCCACTTTGAATTGCACAATCATGACAAACACTTGAAAATAGAGAGAATTAAATGCTGTACTTCGGTATATAAATAGTATGTGATTCTGATTGGCCCGACATGAAAGAAAAGAATATAAACGAGATTTGTTCAACCAAATCAAGCCAAGAGGGATACATACACTGATGCAGATCTAGAGAAAATAATGCTGTAATGTCAAACAATAGTCCACCACACCACTTTCTGATAAACTCAATCTTTCAATGGAGTGTACCAGTAGCCCGATTACACACTCTCTCTCTATAAATATATATATATATATAATATATATATATATATATATATATATATTATTTTTAATTGCACACACACGTGAGAAAGTCAGCTGAGCAAAGTTTTGCAATATGCCATCCTGTCCAACTCAAACCATCCAAAATCCACACTGATTACTGATGAGCTTGTCACTATGACAACAACAAGAAGGCAGTCTCTTACTCAAAAGTGTGGGTAATGTGTCAGGTTGTGTTTGTGTGTTTTGAGGTGATGTAGTGTTAAAAACTTGTGGGGTCAGACGACATGAGTAAACCATATTCATACTTCTTCAAGTCGATATGCATGGCTGGAGCTAATTTACTGATGCAATAAAACAGTTTAACACATGTTAAATGATTGGTTAATTCTTTGTGTGAAAAGTAATCATAAGGCGCTTCAACAGGATCAGTTTAAGTTATTATCATAATGATTATTATTTATTTTTGCAATACTGTTATCAACAGCAATCCATTTGAGATTAAAGAAACTTGAAGTGGTATATTCACCTTTCTTCAGAATTATTTAGGAGACAAACAAACAAAATGGCTCATTTTAAGTTGCCAGCTGCATCCAGGATTTGTCTGAATAAATCCAGAGTAAAAGCGGTAGCAGCTGTTAATTATTTTCTATTAGACGGCATGGAGGGTTTAAGTCTGTGTAAGACTTGGAAGAAAATCCAAATGGAGCCGCGTGTAACTCTGAGTAATCTCTGAATGTATGTGAAGGAATTAGTGTGAAGACGGAGGAGATGAAGGAGGCGACAAAGAAAGAGCAAGTGGATGATGTAGACGGCAGCGCAAAACAGCAACCACGTTCATGGCACCTTGTTAACACTTCCCCCTTGCCGCAAAAACCAAAGGCAACTTTATGTCTGCTCTAGTTGTCTCCTTGCTGAAACAAATACTAATCCCTCCTTATGAGATGTAGGTTGTTGTAGCCCAAAGCCCCGTTTTTTTTTTAACTCCCGCATCACACCACTGCAAATGCATCAGATTACTTTAATCTCTGAACACTGGAGCAGAAAGATTAGTTTAAGATTCATTACGCCCACCAAATAAGAAGGAAAGGTGCTAAAACACCTCAGAGTATTGGTCAAGCACATACCGGTACACATTTTGGTTATGTGTGCTTAAAACTAGACATAAGACAAACGTGCTAATTTTTGAGAAGGTATTCTGTAGAGCAACTGTCTTTTGTGTTTCCATTCATATAAAACTATTCTGTTATTTTTATTGAGGCTTCCATTTTATTTTTATTTTTTTCCCCAGAAAATATAAATGGACGAAGCACAAGTGGCTCCCATGCGTTCGTCTTGGATGTACAGACAAGAACAAAGGCTTGAGAGCAGCGCGCTCGAGTGTTTGTATCTGTGTGTATATGTGAGTGAAAAGAGAAAAGACAACAGTACTATAGCCAATCCTTGGCCAAACTAGTCTCCTCTTATCCAGAACGTTTCCTTTTCAGTGATTCCAGCTGATGAATGAAATAGACAAACAAGATCAACCCTTTCCAAATGTGATCATCAAAGGATGGCGCACAATGTATTAGCCATACGCTACACAGAAACCCTCACCTCAGTCTCGACCATCTTCAGCCTGCTCAGAGCATCCTTGGCAGCCTCCTATAGATTCATTCACATGAAGAGACACTGTAAGTAACTGGCGGACTTCCTGTTTGAATAGCAGTCAACCCTGACCCTGCCTTCACCCTATTGCCTTGACTTGAGAATTTCTTCACGGAGTCAGCGAGTCCTTGGGTGAAGCGTTGCAGCACATTTTCATACTCTTGATTATGGAGGAGGAAAACCAGATTTAGATTTCTCTGCAATTTTTTTATTTTTTTACAGGAATCGGATGTTTGTTGGATTACCCGAGAGCAGAGCAGGAGAGGCTCGCTCCAGCTGCGCTTTTTGCCACTGCAGCCTGTGTGTGATCTCTTTGTGCTGATGAATGACATCAGATGGGGGATCCCGTCGGTTCTTTTTGTACTCTGCAATCTGAGAGGAGGAGGACACAACAGCAATTGGAAATGAAATGCAATATTATACACAGCTAAACATATACACTAAAGTACCTTTCTCTCTAACCGTTCCTTGTCGTAGTTGAGGAGGCTGAAGCTGTGAAGCTTGTACTGGGGAGGAGAGCTGCTGGAGCGGCTGCTCCTGTTGCTTAGCTCATGTTTCGGTTTAGATCGAGGAGATGGAGCCTGACACATTAAAACATACGCAAAGTTGTTGAAATGACATCATATATGAGCATTCTTAGGTCTTTCTGCATGAATACAAAATGGTCATCTATGTCCACAAAACCTGTGGAGGAAACCCTCTACTTAAGTAACGCACAATTTGGGACCCTCACTTACAGTGCATGTAAACGATGCTCTTCTGCACTGAGCCCAAGAGACTTGTACACTCATTCACATTAATGGTGAGAATCTTACATCAGTGATGAGCAGTGAAGGAGCACTCCAGAAGGTTGAGAATGTCAGCTTGAGATAACTTTTCTGCTTGGACAGCAAAACAAGTTAGGTGACTCACCCGTTCTTTTTGTCTCTCTGGAGGTGAGAGAGGAGAAACCGGTTCAAGGATTAGCCACTTTTCTGTCGTCGGCTGGAGTTCTACCCCGGATATGGGTTCTCTGATCTTCACCCTAACCTCTAACTTGCCACCTGTGGCTTTACGTCCATCCATCACCTAGGACAAACAAACATCTCAATTTAGTTTGCACATTTAGGCATATGTATAAATGGTATACATGTCTTCAGAAATGAATAAAGGAGAAAGGAATAGAGTGTTGCAGATAGTATCACTTGAACTACCGCCTGTAACCAGTGGAAGAGATACCTGGCATTTATGGGAGTAACAAAACATTCACAAGGCGCTTCACTTTAGCCAAATGTCAGTAGCATCAACTCGGGCTGTTCATGCAGCCAGAGCACCGAGACTCTATATATAAAATCTCAGAGCACAAACCGAGCATCAAGTCAAATGAATTGTCTGTAAACCTCCAAGACAGGATTCTCCCGGGGCACAAATCTGGCAAAATGTACAGAAAAAAGATCTGCTGCTGAAAAGGTTTCATTCAATGAGCACAGTGGTCTCCATCATCCAAAAATAGAAAAAGTTCGAACCATTTTTTAAAATCAGAAAACCAATTAGTCGATAGAATTTTCAGTAGGACATCCGAATACCAAAATATTCAATAGCTGCATCACTACAGTCAAGCATAGTGGTGGTAGCATCATGCTGACGGGTTGTTTTTCAGCCGTAGGAATTGGGAGCCTAGTCAAGATTGAGGCAGGGATAAATGCAGCAATGGACATGGACATTCTGGATGAAAAGTTACTCCCAGAGTGCGCAGGACTTCAGGTTTACGTTCCAACAGGACAATGCACACAGCCAAGGCAAAGAAGAGGCTACAAGACAACTCTGTGAATGTCTATGAGTGGCCCAGCCAGAGCCCAGAAATCTGATCGAACATCTCTGAAGAGTCCTGAAAATGGTTGAACACAGACACTCCGCAACCAACTTGATGGAAGTTGAGAGGTGCTGCAAAGAGGAATGGGTGAAACTGCTCAAAGATATTTGTGCCAACCTTATCATATTAACTCAACCTTATTTATAGAGCACTTTAAAACAACCATCGCTGTATACAAAGTGCTGTACATGGAGCAAATATCATATATACAACAATAAAAAATAAATTACCGGTAATTAATTAAAAAGGCATGAGGCTGTAATTATTGCCAAAGGTGCAACAACAAAGTATTGTGCAAAGGCTGTAAACACTTATGTCCATGTGAGGTCTTGTTTTTTTATTTGTAATAAATGTTGAAACGCCCCCCCACCCCCACCCTCCATGATGTGAAGAATTTTGAAGGGGGATATATTGATTTCATTTTGGTAAGAGGATGTGGTATCAGAAAATGTGGACAAATTTCAACGCTGTGACTACTTTTCAGATGCATGACACCTGGCTGGTTTGACAGAGAAATTCAGAAGAATTTTGTCCAAACTTAAACACACCAATGCACTATAAACCAAAGCAACATGCACAGACAAAAGATGGTCCACCCCAACGACACAGTCCTTCGATGTAAATGCAGCAATGGTGTTCATGCAATTCAGCAAAGTGAGGATTCAACTCACCTCTATAATCTCTCTGATGTCACAGTGGTTTTCTAGACCCTCAAGCTTCAGCTGAGCTGTGCCCACAACCTTGTCTGTTTTAAAGAGACCTCTGTAAACATGCAGAAGATCATGTCAAATAAATCATTTGAACATTAACATCGAAGCAGTTCTGATTCGTACCCTCTATGAATGATTTCAAATTTGAAGCCCTTGGACTGGATGACTCGTTTAAATCCTCGGTGCGCTCTGTTGATGTTGAGTTTGAACTGCTCTTTAAACTCTGGACTGCTAGTACTTTTTATTGTGTTGGTTTTGTCCCTCTGCGCATCCTCCTATACATGCGGAAAGGGAAATGATTAAATAACACCATCTTTCGCTTCCTTTCTCTCTTGCTCTGACAGCACCATACCACACTGGGAAAAGGAAACTCAAACTTCACGCTGGCATCCAGATCATGAGGCGAGACACCTGAAGGCAGAGATCGAGGTGTAAATTCACACGCAATTTCATTTGTAACAGATTGTCAGGAAGTCTGCCTACCAGAGGGAACTGGTAAGTTGATGCCTCTGATGATGTACAGTATCATGTCATTGGGAGTCAGATTGGGGTAGGTCCTACAGAGACAGACAGGTGTCTTGAGCCCAGTATGAGTGACAGACATCAGTCATCATCACAGTGATCCAAACAAGTCATACTGTGAAATGAGTCATTTAGCAACCAGATTGGTGGCTTACCGAAGCCCAAGAAAAATCTGCCACAGTGAGTCACTGCGAATCAACAACTTCAAAACATGAGTCAAAAGGTGTCTCGCAGCAATACGAATAGTCAGTTGATACACAACTACATATACTGGCATGGATAAACTATCTATCCATCCATTATCATTAACTATTAAACAGGAATACAATGACCCAAAAATTAATAGTATTATGAAAATGATAAATGAAAGAGCGTATATCTTATCTAAATAAAAGACAAGAGAGTTGTCCAAATTAATTACTATAGTAGTGGCCTCCAAACCACAATACACTTCAAAGAGTATGCATTTAGTAGTGGATTTTTGTCGGATCACCTTCCATCTTTTGTCAAGCACAATCAAACCAAAAGGAAAGGTATACAGGTAGTAGACAAATTGTTTTGAATTTGAATGTTTGCTAGGAGTTTGCTACTGACTTGACGACACTGAAGGTCTTCTCCTCCGTGTGACACCTGGGCACTGGCTGGCCCTTGGTGTAGGAATTCTTCAGTATCTCTAGATTTTTGAATGAATCCTCTACAAGCTTTTCACACCTGGAGAGAGATAGGCACAGCCCTAGGGCACAAATACAGTTTTTGCACAATAGTCGTGACCTGACTATAGATGTTAAGACGAAAGTACTCTTATTAAACTAGTTTCTCTATACAGGCACAAGAAACCACATTTCAAAATGCTAGACCTCGGAAAAGTAATAATAAACCTCCTTATTCGGAGAAAAGAAGGCAAATGAAAAAACTACAGCATCTACTAAAGGCATGGGAATTATGTGAAACATTTTTTCAATATTATATAACTACAGTGGTTCTCAATCTGAGCTGGGAGCCGAATTTTCCTCTTGGTGCAAAATCGCTACCCAGTTTGTTTAAAAATGACCTATGAAAACATGCATGTACTGTATTCTCAAAGGTCGTTTGATATACTACCCAAAAGCATATACTGTAGTTCTCAAACACATTCTCCACCCAGAGACTGAGCTGCACTGTATTTATTTACAGAGTAAACTAGTGGCTAAACCACAAAGCAGCCATACATAATGAAAAAGAAATGCATGTAATTTTTTTATTAGCTGTCCTCGACAAACCCGAAAGAGATCCAGGACGGACCCACTTTTGGGTCCCTTCCCACAAGCTGAGGATCACTATCTATCCGGCGTTACAGATCACACAAAACTCGAACAAGCAGATTCAGAGACAGTTTTTTTCCCAAAGCTATTACTGCAATAAACAATCACAGAATATAATCAAACTACTGCATCTAAACCCATACTCACCTACCTCACTTCGGCAATAATGAGCAATATATGAGCCAGTCATTTCAAGTGCAATATGTGTCCTGCGTGAGAAAAGCCTCAGTCCACACTACCACTACTGTTGCTGTTGTGTGTTGTTTGAATATTGTATTTATAAAACCGTCATTTTATTTATTTATTGATTTTATTCTTTTTTTATTTATAAAATGCACTAAGGAGTAGCACCCAAATTTAGTTGTATGCTATACAATGACAATAAAGGCGATTCTGATTCTGATCTATCCATATGTGTGTGTGTGTGTGTGTGTGTGTGTGTGTGTGTATCTATCTCTGTCTGTGTGTGCGTGTGTGTGTGTGCGCGTGTGTTGAGATTACATTCCTGTTAGGGTGAAGCTGGATCCAAAAGGCTAAATCAGCACAATCCAGCTAGACCCGTTAAATAACGCCTTTGCAAAGATAAGTTGGATAACATTGTCGGAGAGCATTTGATTGATTTGTACGTGTACTTTTGTATTGGGAGTCAACAGTCAAATAGACGCTTTTCTAATATTTTGGCCATGTTATTTAGCTACAGTCTAAAATGTACCAAACGTTGGATGTCATTAGATTTTGCAGGTATATTTTACTCTGTCTATTGCGTGTCTACGAATCATATCTTTGGGCCAGTTAAACTAAAATCAGATAAAAATAAATACATTAATAAATAAACAAACAAAAAATGGCTTCAATACAATTGTATGTGAAAGAGAAATGTTTGCCTGAAAATGGCAATTGTTATAATACAAATAATAATAATAATAATAACAATAATAATAATAATCATTAATATATGAAAAGAAAGCTTTGAGCAACATCTTACTTGAGAGCCTCGCCAATATTGCCCATGAGTATGAACTGCTGTGAGTGACTCAGACATTTCTGGAGATCAAGTTGGAGAGAGAAACAGATGCAGTGGAAAAGATTGCATCCACAATTACATAATTCAACATATATACAAAATTGTTGGGTCCGTTGATGACAGAAAAACCCACAGTGGTCACATACAGTATCTAACTTAAATCTGACAACAACAACAAAAAATATAAACAATATGAACATTTAACCAATTCAAATCAGACATTGCTTTTGAATTGTGGTTCAAGAGAATTATTTTTAAATAACAGATTCATGACATAATGTAGGCCTGGATGAAAATGATGGTACCCTTCAGCCAAATATTTTGGTTTTCTTTCATTAACACAGGGTTGCCAACAATTTTGTCCACATGTTTATGTATGAATGTTTGAGCTGCTATTGAATGAAACAAAACGTCAATACCAACCTCATGCTGCTTTCGCAAAAGATCCATGAGGCCATGGTACTGCTCACTGGCACGAGGAGAAAGGGGAGATGAACGCGAACGAGCCAGCAAGAAGTCGTCCTCACTGATGGGACGACTGGGTATCTGAGATGAGTACAAATATGATTAAAAACAGAGATTTTTATACTTTTTTAGACATGAAACGTAAGACACAAAGATGCACCAACATGTGACAACTGTGCATTGTGCCCCCCAAAGAAAAGCAGTATTAAAAATTTTTTTTAACCTAATTTGTGATGCCGAACAGCTAAAAATAAGAGACATGCACCCATGTCAAATCAACTTTCCACTTTCTATTACAAGTCATGAATACTAAAAGCAAAGGAACAGAGGCACAGGAATAATAATGTTTTATAATTATATTGTGACTCTGAGTCAGAGAGGAGCCTGTGAGTTCGAGGAAACAAAAGGTGAGACCAAACCAAATGAAATCAGTCCCGTGGGATATATTCCCACAACATAGAGGAAATACAGTAGATCGTGCGTGCAAACACATGCACAATTGTTCTTGGTACACCTCACACATTCCGTGAGTCCTGTGACAAACACAAATATATTGTGCCACATACAAAGGACAACTATATTATCTTGTCTTTCATTAGTTTTAATGCATAAATTCGGAACCTTGGTGATATCAATAGGAAGGCCAGACTTGGCGGCTTCGATCATGGGGTCGAGTCCTTTGGCGTGTCTGAGGTTCTGTGCTGCTGCCGCCATATTCTACGAGATAATATCAAGACTTTTTTTAAAGGGCTATTGCGGTTATACATCTCACAGAGAGACAAAAATATCAGCCACTCAATCGACCCGAGAAAAACAACTCTTTGGAATACCTTCATCTTCTTTGAGTGCAGTGCAGCGCGCAAAAAAGCCTGTCGCCGTAGTAACAGGAAATCCACTTGCTGTTGGGCTAAAATGATCATTAAAAAAATAAGTGATGTGGCAGTCAAAGGATGGGTATGCAGGCATGGCTTGGAGTTACACTGCCAACACACCTTTGGCTCCCAGTTTTTGTGTTGTGGAACCACCCGGGGCTCGAGGCGCTGGAGATTTAGCTTTCTGGGCAGGTGGACGCACTGAGGTCTAAGGAGAAATAATTATCATTAAGAAGGATCCCAATAGAGATGATGATGAGAAGAGTGACTGTCATTTTATAAAAACACATACGGAATAAAAAAATGAACAGAACTACATATATGATTATGTTATGGAGGTGCAATAAATGAGAAAAAAAAGTCAGAATTCAATACATATGTGTAAATACACAACAGACGGTACTGCTATCTGGAGTCTAAAGGCAACCCAATCAAAATCCCTGGCTGTACTGTATATCAATTAGTGCACTTGGCAGTATATTCGTGAGTTGTTGTTTGTTTGTTTTTTAACCTTGGCAGTCTCTCTTGGACCGTCCTCTTCTTCTTCTGCGTCTGGATCTCGATGAGCTATTTTCATAGCTGTTTCCAGGACACCCATAAAGTTTTGAGAATCGCTCTCTGAGCCCTGTAATGGTGGACAACCTAGAAAAGAAATCTGCACTTTACACAGTATACAATCTGCGCACACTGTTCCCACCTAAAAACAAACTGTATGCAATCAAAAATATACCTGGTGGTACAGGTAGATCGGACAAGTTGACAGGTCGACCAGCTTTGTGTGCTTTAATGGAATCTTGGTATTGCTGTTAAAAGAAGAAGTGATGAGTCTGCTACCGTTCCCTGTAATACTTTTTTTTTTTTTAATTAAACAAGTCAGTCTTGTCCTGATTTTATTGTGATAAAAAAGCCCAACTATGTGAAGGCTTTCAGACTGACCCTCATGACAAATAAAAGATGTACCGGTAAGTTTCATATTCCCTCTGTGTCAGCTAAAGTATTCTTCCTACTCTATATTTCAATACTTCAAGGACAGTACATTCTGTACTTTTACTTGTGTTTACAGGAGTAGAAAAAGTAAGCTACCCCCTTTAACACAAATTGGTCATAAAAAGTGGCATGGCCTGCAGCAAAATAAGAATAAATGGTGTCTGCTTTAATTATAACCGCACAAACAATTACAGGTATACTGTATGTTCTCGTACTTTTATCGGCAATAACAAATAAACTTTCTCGGGACAGGGAGGAAAAAGTAAAGTAAATCCTTTCCTTTCATAATGGGTAGAGCTTTCTTTGGCAGCAATCGCCAACAATCAAATGTTTACTGTAGTTACAGATCAGATGTACAAATCATCAGGATGAATTTTGGACCATTCGTTTTTACAAATTTTTGTAGTTCAGCAAAATTCCTGAGATGTCTAGTGTGGCTCTGTTGATGCCATGCCACAGCATCTCAGTTGCGTTGGGGTCAGGACTGTTTATAGAGACTTGGACAAATACATTATAAAGCTGGAAAGGGTTACACAATTATCTCCAAAATGGTTTATGTTCATCAGTGCACGGTGAGACAAATTGTCTACAAGCGGAGAGGGTCCAGCACTGTTGCTTTCTGCCAAGGAGTGAATGTCCTGTAAAGATGACAGCAGGAGCACAGCACAGAATGCTCAATGAGGCAAAAAAGAACCCTAAGCATGTCATCTGAAGACTTCACAGAAGTCACTGGCACATGCCAGCATCTCTGTTGACAAATCCATCATATGTCAGACATAAAACAAAATGGCTTTCTTTCAATTGAACAACACCAAGGAGGAAGCTGTTGCGGTCTTAAAAAAAAAAACACTGCTACATATTTGAAATTTGCTGAAGAGCACTTCAATGTTCCACGGAGCCACTGGCAAAATATTCTAGGGACGGGCGTAAAGAAAGTTGAACTGTTAGGGAGAAACATACAATCACATGTATAGAGGAAAAATGGCATAGCACACGGATGTCAAAGCCTTATCCAACTGTCAAGCATGGTAGAGAGAGTACCATGGTATGGGCATGCCATACTCAGGACCTCAACTCAACTCAACTCAACTGTATTTATAGAACACTTTCGAACAGCCATCACTGCATACAAAGTGCTGTACATGGAGCAATCCAACATATACAACAAATAGTAAAGCAAATCGGTAATAAAGACGGTAGAAAGCACCAAACAGCAAAACCAAGAACAAATCTAAGTCATACAGAGTCAAATGCCAAAGAATACAAGTGAGTTTTGAGGCGGGTTTTGAAGATAGGCCTGGACAGATTGCTCTCAATTCACTAGTTTATCCAGATGTTTTGCAGAAGACTTTAAGAGCACCTGCTCAAAAGTTAAAGCCAAAAAAAGGATGGAAGAAAAAAAGTTCTGCAATGGCCCAGCGAGTCCAGACCTAAACCCAATTGAGATGCTGTGGCATGACCTCAAAAGAACGACTCACACTAGTCATCCCAGGAATTTTGCTCAATTGTTGGTTTTGTAAAGAGCACTGGTCCAACATTCAACCTGATCATTCTGTACGTCTGATATGCAACTCCAAGGGATGTTTGGCTGAGATTATTGCTATCAAAGTAGAGGAAATCAGTCAGTAAAACATCATTGTTTGGGTGGTATTTTAGTTTTGACTGTATACACACAAAATTTCAGAATTCACTTTATAAGATATTTAACATGAGGTCAAATGTTCTAGTCATAGTTGGAAGGTCTGCACCCTAACCTCTGCAAACGCATTAGTTCAGCTGTTCGTTTTCACTTCCTTGCTGGAAGAAAATCATGGTAGAGGAAAGGTTCTGAAATGATTTATCTTGATCTCTTGGTTTTTTTAAATCACAAAAACCCGAACAGGAGTGTGCATCGAGCCTTTTCCGTTGCCAGTCCCTCTCTCCGGAATGACCTCCCGCTGAACGTTGGGCAAGCCCCCTCGCTGCTCATCTTTAAAACTCGTCTTAAACCTCATTTTTATTCTTTGGCTTTTGACTCAGCATTTTTGCTCCATGCACGGCGCTTTGTATACAGCCATGCTTGTTTTAAAGTGCTATATACTGTAAATACAGCTGAGTTGACTTGAGCTGAGTCTGATCATTTCAACGTCAAGCCAAGTTTGTACATAGAAGCATTTCAATCTTAAATTACACAGAAGATAACCATTGTAATTGATCCCAGGTTACCATGGCAGTGATCATGTTATTATTCTCCTTATTTAAGGGCAACCCGGTGTGCCATGTAAATTATTTTGAAGCTGTTTTAAAGTTAACGGACTCCTTAAAAATTTGAGCTGCATAGCGTGTACCTTTACAATGCGCTGATGCATGCGTGCTTTACGGTCATCTCCTTTGCTCTTAGCTCCATCTGCTGCTGATTTGTAAATGTCCATCCTTTGCTGCAAGGCTTCTGCCAGACTGCTGGGAGCAGGAAGGCCTACAACAAGCACACACACATCAAAATATTCAGTATAACCTTCATCACACAATGCTACACAATCAGAGAGAAGAATCAGGGCTACTTGCCAGCGGGAGGTTCCTGTGTGGTTGTAGGAGCAGCAGTGGCTTGCTGTTTAGGGGAAGGTGCTGCATGTGTCTCGTCTACTACGTCTCCTGTGAAACAATGGTTGAATCCAACAGCACACCATGACTGAATAGAAACATAAGTGTGACAAATGCAGTAACTATACGGTATAGGTCATGATTAATAGGGATGTCCCAATCCAATTACGAAAGCGGGGCCGATCACGTGATTTTCAGCTGATCCAGTATCGGATGAAAAACGTATTCATTTTCCGAAGATTTAAAGGGCAAAAGCTACAAAATAATGTTTTATATTGCATAATGTTGAGTTTCTACTTTTTTTCTGTTGCGGTGTTGTTAGTGATCATGAAAGTGAAAATGAGAAAATACATAGGAAAAATATTTTTGGGGGTTTGCATTCTGCTGAAGTCCTCATACTGACCAGGGGCTGGAGGAAGCAAGCTCAAGTCCACTGGTTCACTCCTACCTATGGCCTCCACCACTGAGTCCATTTTCTGTATATTGAAAGCCCATATTCATTAGCTTGTGTTGAAAAAAAATCTTCTGCAAGTAAACTACACATGCCAATAAGATGTGGCTTTTAGTCCTGTTACCTTAGCAATGACATAGTGCTGTTTGGCCAGGTCAATGTTACCACTCTGCTTGGCTTGTATGGCCGCTAGCTTGTACTCTCTCTGTCGGGACAACACTGCTTGCTTGACCTCTGAAAGAATAGAAGAAAAACACCTACATTAGTCTTCACAAAGGGACTTGTGAAATTGTTCCGTACATCGCTTGAGGAATACAAAGAGAGAGAAGTCTGAGAGCAGTATGTTATCATGTGACCTGAGTGTTGTGTGCCGGACTGACAGGGTGTCAGTGGAGAGATCATCGGGGTTCCCGTAGTGATGGCAGCAGCTGGGTTGTGGGGGGGAGCTAATTGGAGCGGCTTAGTATTAGGAGCTGCTCGCTCTGCCTCCAGTGAAGGTTTTTGATTGACTGGAGGGTAGGGAATTAACACGGGCTCTGGCATTTGTATCTCTTTCATGGATTCAGACTCAGTTGCGGCACTGGCTTTTCCACCTACAGCAACTGGAGGTGGCATCTCCTCCTCGTTGACTGGTTTTCCTTTCCTAACCGATGTAAGCATGGACTGCAATGTCTGAGGACGGCAAGGACATGAACTGTAAGCATAACTTACATCTTCAACACAGGAGGCACCCATGATGAGATATGAAATACGGTGAGAAATGAAGACAGTTTTCAAAACCTTTAATCCACGATCATATCTTCTAGCTTTGCTTGTCTCCCCAGATGCAATTGCATTGATGATGGCAACCTTGTACATCTCCATGCGCTCCAATACACGGCATTCCAATCCAGTTGCACCGGTGGAATTCACAGGAGGAAAAGAACCGGTTGTCTCGCTAACTCTGGAAGGCTGTGGAGTCTGAGCGGAACTGTGTTCCTCATCATCCTCCAAAACTTCATTCAGCTCTGCCTGTGAACAAACACAAACGAATTGTACATATAGTTTATGGGGGGGAGGAATATCTGGCACTGATGAACAACTAAATATCAATATGTACCACTGTACATCCCCTCCAAGAGTATTGGAAATGGTGTATGTTATCATTAAGCAATAAAAATGGTGCACGTATTTCAACGGGTGTTTGTTTTACCAACAGATCTTCATCATCAGCCAAATCTTCATCCTCCATGTCCTCTTCATCCAGGTCTTTCATGCAAAGAGCTGCCATTCGCTCAATATCGGCCATAGCAACAGGAACTACGGTAGACACCAGAAAAGGTCAAAAGTCCAGTAAAATGAAACTTTAATGTACATCGGAGGGAGAGAGGGAGGGAAGCAATCAAGTGGTCATTGCACCTTTGTTTTCACGTTTTTTCCTTTGCGGGCCTCCTCCTCGTCCCATTAAATTGTGTAGCTCATCCTCCAGCTCTTCCTCGTTAACGTCATCATCCATCCCCCCATCCGGGGTCAAGTCAAGGAGCAGCCCCATCTAATTCACAAAGAATTTCCACAGATCGTAGGTCAGACAGGTGCTCAAGAATGGGCATCTCGTTCAAGACCTGAGCTGAGTTACCTGTTTGGCACGCGCTGCCCCTTGACCCCGGGGAGGTGGGTTCCGACTTCGACTCATCGACTGTTACTGATGTAAAACGTAGCTTCTAATAAATTGTGCAGACGACAAAGCGAGGGGTGATGGATATTTTCACCTTGGCTAAAATGAAGCATTTAAAACTTAGTTATCAGGGTTGGCTGGGTAATGCAAGTCATCGCAATTTTTGTGTGGCTAATGCCTTTCGAAAGTATATCATTTACCTTGTCACTTTCACGCACTTCGCGACAGCTGATCTGTTAAAATAGAATATCAACAGAGTATTGCTCTGAAATAAATGTTAAAAGACTATAATAACAGTTTAGTGTTTACAGACGTCGAGCTTTCAAAACAAGCTCGACAAGCAGTGGAATGACTTCCTACATTACGTCTCCAATGGCAACAAGCAAAGCGCTTTACGGCTGACCGCAATACAACCTTTTCTGACGTAAAAGATTTCAGGCGCGCTCGGCTTAGGTTCTGGTGGATGAAAGACAAGTAAAGTTTCACTTCTTTTTATCGCTATTCTCCAGGGAATGAATCCACAAGGTACATTAAGCTACATGTTGTTTAAGTAGATTTAGTAAGTACCTAAACATTCAATCTTGTGGAAATTAGCTCTTCATTTGCCCAAGGAAAGCATAAATGTAATGTCAGTGTTAGCTTCAGACTATTAAAAATGATGCAAACGTGACACCATTCGTTTTGGAAGCTTTGTAAAAATATAAAACAAAGTTTAAAAACTTCGTGTATCGTTTTATTCATTTAACGAATCCCTAAAGATAAAATTTGAAAGAAGATGACTGAAGCAAGTGCAATGATACACAAGGAAGGGTAAAGGAAGCTAATGCACCATAATATTTTTTTGTTGTTGTTGCTTCAAATTTACATAAGAGTACTCTATGTATGGTATGGTACTGTGATTACTGTGTTTGATTCAGACATATGGCACTTTATTTTTCAAGGCAGCTCAGATCCACCTCAGCTTCCGTCCCTTGGGATAAGAAAAACGCCATGTGACAAACTTTTCTCTACGTATGTTGACCATACCTTTCTACAACAGGTAATCAGATCTTTTTTGAAGATACTTTTATTCTAATAAAACCAACAGCAATTCCTAATAAAACCAGAATATGAGAGATAAGAAGATAAGAATGCAGCAAGAAATGCCACACTTTTTTGTTCTCCTCTCCAGATGTCTATTGTCATTTCTGTGCAAGATCAGGCAACAGCACAGTCCTCCCTGACCAAACCAGATGTCATCCCTGACAAAAAGGTTGACGAATCCAGTGTGAATGACATTGTTATAAAGCAACAAGAGGCAACAGTCACACATCCCATCAGTGATTTTCAACAACAGATTTCTCCTTTAAGTGATGATAGCAAGAGCACAAAGGACAAGGAAGAGGAAAAAATAACGAAATGTGAGCGAACACTGTCTCAAACATGCACTCAGTTGACCTCTGACAAAGCTGATCAGTCATGTTCAACTGCTTTCGAAGATCAGCAGAGAACTAAGAATAACTTGCAGTCTGATTTAGTAAGGAACCAAAAAGTGAGCCCACCTGCACCTAGCGGTGAATGCATGGGAAACAGCAAAGATGACAAAGTTGAAGCAGTCACGGAAGAGCCAGCCAAAAAGAGGAAAAGAATGGGTATGTGTGGTCTCACGGAGAAGGAGCGAAGTCATTTTTTACAGATAAGTAGGACTGTAAATGGACAGAACAGTCAACTGAAAGTTGAAAGGCAGATAGCCATCAATAACGCTGAAATTGAATCATCTCTCTTACAATCATCACTGTTTCCAACCCCTGTCGCCGTCATTGCAGACCCGAGGGAGGAAGAGGTGCTTCACTCCAGTCAGGATAGCGCAGCAGACAGGTTAGTATCCATGTCTTTTTTTTTAACAGCTAAATGTTTTCAATCGAAAATAAAAGTTTTCAGAGGTTTATAGAGCTCACGTTCTCTAAAGGAGTATGCTTCCAACTATTTTGGAGTACACACTTACAAATTGAGTATAATCAGAAGCTCCAAAATTCCAAATTACCGTATTTTCACGACCATAAGGCGCCATTAAAAGTCTAGTGTATGAGCTGAGTTCCAAAGCCTGACTGAGCGCGCTTCTGGCCGACACGCTGTTTATATAGAGAAAAGGCGGGCGTAAGTGACGTCAGGCATGCGGAAGTCTGCCAATGAGTGAAGGGTGGGCGTGCCCAACAACACGTTGCGCCGAATGGTCGTGATAATACGGTAAGTGGGAAATTACAATAATATAGTTTATTCTTCAATCAAAGTCAAATCTGTTCTAACACAGAAGTCAAGATACAGTGTAGTGATGATACAGATAAGAAACATGTTAAGTTGGTGTCAGGTTTATCCAATTTGACATCAAGACATAAAACACGAGGAGGAGACAGGAGACTTAAATTCTGGTACCAGGAGGGAATGAGGAGAAGCGTTAGCTTTCAGTTCTCGGCACGTCACCCTCGCAATCTCCCCCCTTCACCCCCTCATTTATTGGGAAATCTACTACATAGGGGTGTCCAACCTAAAGGGTGGGGGCTGTTGGAGACACACTGAACTTGTTTACTATGTCTGTGTATGTGAGTGTAAATTACGTACATGTGTGCAATTGTTACAAAAAATTACAAAAACATCACGTTGCAGCTGGTGTTGATGGCTCCATCCACTGTCCAACCTTGCTCCTGTTTAGTCTTAATACTTATCTCATCCCAACCACGTCCTTAAAAAGGTGGTTGTGTCTCTAAACTTCCACACAGTGCACTAAGCATTCTTGAGTATAAATGTGAGTATATAATGGATAAAAATGATTATAACTGTGAGTACATTATGATTAATATATATGATTAAGAAGCACTATATCTTTATTAAAAGCATAAGCATTCCTCAATTAATGATTGCAGGCATAAGCATTCTTCTTTGCGAGCAGAATCAATATCAATATAACATTAATAATAACATTAATAATAAGAGAATGTATGATACAGACGCTCCCCAGGTTACGAACGAGTTACGTTCCGGACGATTGTTCATAAGGTGAATTCGTTCGTAAGTTGCTTCAGTGCTATATTTTGTCTGGAATGTATGTTTAAGGCTTATATTGACATCCATATAACGGGGAGAGAGCTTTTCGTCACGTTCTTCAGGGCTTGAGGGTTAGCTGCCCGCTAAACTAGCAGCAGCTTCAGCGGGGAGAGTAGACGATCGGTCGCCGACCGGCGCACCGACGCCTCCCGCCCGTTCCACCGTCACACGCCCGCCCCACGCCTCTCCCGCGCCGCCTTGAACGTCGCCTCCGCCGTCCTCCTCCGCCTGTTCGGCACTCGGAAAAAGCGCGCAATACAAAATCTAACTTTTTTTTTTTTTTTCGACAGACCCGTGAAAATGTTCGTATGTACCGTTTGTTTGTAACTCGGATGTTCGTAACTCGGGGAGTGTCTGTAACTAAAAATAATCAACCTATCAGTTGGTTTCCATTTGGTGTGTTAAAACACAGGCCAAAAACTGGAATCCACATTCCTGAAGAAGGCTCAGTTCTTGCTCCAGATCCAACCCTCTCCAAGTCAGACCCACCTGTAATGGAAAAGGAATATTGTTTGGAGAACCCAAATCCTCAAGAAGTGGACTGTGGATCGTCAAGCTTAACTTCTTGTGACGTGGAGGTGCAGTATGTTACCATAACAACTGAGGAAAAGATGCAGGACGTGTGTGGTGATGCTGTGGACTGTGACGAAGACAAAGCAGATGCATTGTCCGTTCGCACCCAGGAAGAAGACTGCAGTGCCAAACTCTGTGAAGCTGCGCCCTCTGGCGTCTCAGAGACGAATGACATGGTGAGTAGGTTTCCAGTTGCCCTGTCGGGAAAGCCGCTTGAGCATTGAGGCACATGCACATATACTGTAGAGTCCTTTGTCATCAGTTGCCCCCAAAAGCCTTTTGATATCTGACGGGCAGAGTGATAATTTATAATAATTGTGCTCCTTGCTGATCCACGGTGCACACAAGCTTCTGCCTTGCCCTGCCTCCTCTTTATCCTCCTTTGTTGACTTCTTGAGCATTGCATTGTAAATCCCATTTGAAAAGAATTGTATTTGTGCTTATTTTATTTGTCTGTTTGTTTGTTTTTTGCAAACAGCCTGGTCATGATAATCAGCATTGTTCTGGTGCTGTAAACACAGAACACCCAAACACCATGAGCCCCGCTGACTTCCTTGGATCTGGGTGCTTCGATTTTGTCTCAGACTCGCCGCTCTACAATATCCAATTGATGTAAGCAGACGTTCACTGTAAGAAATATGAGTATAGTTCATTCACACTAGGGTCTTGAATGCAGAGTCCTCACTCAGGTACCTCACGTTCAATTCATTATTCAAGGCGTTCAAGGTCCTGCAACTGTTTGCGCAATTTGAACAGTGTTATACAAAATTCCATGGGAGGTACAAACTCTTTGGAAGCGCTTTAAAGGGATGAGGACAGATGTTGACGGAGGACAATTATAATATGAATAAGGACAGAGGGATGATGACGGAAGGGTACCCAGGTCCCGGAGGAAGGACGTCTGTATGACTTAACCCAATCAAACATATTAAATTAAAAACTCTACATTTAAAGTTGACTACTATTCCACAGAAAGACTGGAGGGGGAGTGATGGCATATATGCCCCATCCACATCACATTTGGAGGACAAAATGACTCAAAGGCTACATTGGATTTTAGCGAGAGCTGGGCCAGGTTAAAAAAAGTGCATCAAAACATACTTTATTCTTGTTTTTATAATTTTGTTAGTAAATATTAGAATTCATTAACGCATCAGCCAATTAGATAAGAACCAAATTAAAATGAAAGTTAATTTTACTAAGGAAATATTTTTAGATTGTTTTCTAATAAATGTAATTAGAATTATTCAATTATTGTAATAATTTAATGTTAACTCTACACGCAATAATAAAATCCTTCAATAAAAACTAAATGATATACAGTACATGAAACAGTATTTTGTTAATTCATTTTACATTTGTATTTCTACTTAAATTCAAACTAAGCAAATGTTTAAAATTTTAAAAATGTAGATTATCTTATTTATATTCAACGAATCGACCAGTTATGTAATGAAAAAATGAATACACCAATTATAATAAAGGAAACAAAACAACGAATGAACGTTGTTCTCGAGGTAAGAAGCCTTTCCTTTTGGTACACCCGCGCCCCCAAGCATCGACACACAAAACCCCGCTATAAAATGTGTGCTTAGTATTGTCGGAATGTTTCTGTATTTCCTTGATCAATATTAAATGCGTTGAGGGGTTTGTGTGTCCTCCAGTGAGGAGCAGGAAATAAAGGAGAAAGTTGTTGAACCCTCCGGCCGTGAAGAAGATGCCTCGGTATTGATCTGCGGGCTCATCAAGGAACTCTCCTTTCTAAAGTTCGTCAACCTCGCCTTCTCCTTTTCTGGCGATTTATGATTTGTTGATAATTCCGAATGCATTCACTGCTCTCTTCCAGTCGAACCGTTATGGTCGCTCATCGCGAAATCGAAAACTTGCGGCGTGGCAATAAGAAATCAAGGAACTTGCCCCGCTGAGAGGTCGTCCGACTGACGTCGCAAGTTGACGAGCAATATAAACGTTGGCTCTGCTTTACTCTACGTGTTCTTGTCCTTTTTGGGGGGATAGTCCCCAAACATTTACTTCTATTGCTTTGTTGTGAAGTAAAACTGGCCTTAATATATCTGTCATCTCTTGTTAAGAAGTTTTTAAAAGGGTGGGGTTTTTTCACATCAGAACCAAAGATCAAAGAAGAAAGTGTAGGTTTTACAACAGAGTTATATTTTGGATGTCCAAAAATACACACACTTTTACCACTACAAACGAAGAGGAACAGTTTTCAAAATACACGCATGCATAATAGCGAAAATAAACTTCAACCACAATTATTTACACACCGCAAAACACGGAGTCATTAGGTCTGTTAAGGGTGGGGGGAGGACTTCGTGAGACAGGAGCGAGTCGACGGCGTCATAATATATTTTAAACGTTTCCCAAGGAGTCCCTGGCAGTCATTGTCTGATAGTAAAATAACATTTAAGCAGTAAAACACCTTAGACACACAAGCATGCATGTTCACCATGAGCACAAACAGAAACACACACGCAGACGCGTGTTGAACCAGTTCACAGTCAATGACAATTAAAAGCCAGCTTTCCGCGGTGCAGCCGGGTTAAAGTGTCGTGGAGCATCCGGGCCCGAGCGGGTGTAAAGAGAAACGTAGAACCAGTCAACCTTTGGGCAATAGCTTTTGGTGTGGGCCTTGGCGCCCGTGGCACCACAAAGAGGGCACACGTACTTGCTAAGATACGGGCACACTATCTCTCCGGCGTGATTCTTTAGCCAGTGAGAACTATAGATCGATTCACTCTCGCGGTTGCGTTTACAAAAACCGCACCTCATTCTGATTACGTTCGGAGATTGAGGCTCGGGTGTCTTGCTGCGATGCTGCGGGCCGCTTGTCCTTCCTCCCAAAACATCTTGGATTGGCGGATGAGGAGAAGCAGAAAATGTCAACAGGTCCCACGGGCCGCCAGATGGCTGTCGCGCGGAGAATCCTCGGTTTATAGATCCAACACGAAAAGCTGGAACATTATTGGCCCCTGGGTCGATTCTTTTTGCTACTGCGTTACAGCACAGAGAAGCCAAAGCCGCGTCAACGTCATTTCCTGAATGCAGATCTTCAGGGGCCACAGAGCGATTCTGGGTAGTGGCATTCCGACCCAGGGTTCCTCGGATTAGATCAGATAGACCCAAGTAGTCTTTCCAAGGCTGAAAATTATTTCTGTTCGATTCCATAAAGGAGAGCTCCCACGCCATGCAGTTCATTGTAGAGTTCAGGCCGAACTGCTCCCTAATCGGTCGTGGCTGTTTATTTGGCTTCACCCCTCCAATAAAAGCAAACTACCTTAAAAAAAAACAACAACAAAACTGGCGGCGCAGTGTCTTGCTCGGGGCTTTGATTGTTAATTGAGTGCACCTGGCGACGAGCGCAAAGGGTCAACCAGAGACCAGTTGCCTTAGCCACGCCCACTACCCAATTTTGCGTAAACCAACCTTGGTGCCAAGACCGATGTGACTTGGGTCATTGCATATTTGGAAATTTAAAATACATGCACAAAATTCCAACATTTGCTGAAGTACAATTTATGGCTTACTGAAAGTAAATTAACAGTTAGAGGCTGGAGGGGAGAAGACTGCAGCACGTAGCGTTCATACATGGCAGAGATGGACATTGAAAAGAGACAACAAGACACCCGTGATTCCTCTGAAGAGAAAAAAAAACACATACTTTGTGTGCCCGTTTTTTTAAAAATAAAATGAAGAGTTCAAGAAAATACTTAACTTTTATTATTTAAAGACAGTGCATGTTTTTAAAATGGCTTTGGAATTCAATTGCTTCAAAATGACTGATCCAAATGTGCAGCTGGGTACATCCCATCTGTTCCGCGACACCATCTCTCTGAGTGGATTGCTCCCTCTTCGGCTCTGGAGACAGCAGCAAGCACATCAAGTGGATTTTTCAGACATGGAATTTCATGAGTGTACAATATTGTTTTGTAAGCGAGCCATTCTTTTGATTTCTAGTCAACTGACTGAAACATTGAGAGCTGTAACTGATTAGCATATCTTGTCTTGAGGTTGTGAACATTACTGTTGAACGGCAAGAAGACTAAAGGGCAGAGAAACCTGGGCACGCTGAGATAAAAGTTGTGCGGATTTGGTATTTATTTATCTTGAAAATGTATCACTGATTAAGCCTTTTCAAGAGGGACACTGAATGAGCAGCACGGTCACTGAAAGTGGCTATTCCTCAAAATCTTTTTGAAAAGATAAAACGCTTTTAAAGGTTGGAAGGATATGTACATCCCCATATGATATTATATGATGATTAATTGAGCTATAATAGAGACTTTTGGGGACGTTCTGATTAACCATGCTTTGCAATTTACACAAAATGCCTATCGACTTGGATATTTTGTTCGTGACAAAGTGAATATGGCTCTTCCAACTCAAACTGTCATCAATCAAGACTCCAAGGAAACCTGTGAGGCACGAGAAATTAGGTTATTTCCTCTGGATAGACTAATGTTAAATTCAATATTATTTTTTACTTGATGTCAATTGTTTGTTTTCCCACAGAGTGATAACTTATTTAATTTGAAACATTTTGAAATATTGCCTAAGTCAGAATTTGCTATGGCCATAAATTCAGGGAAATCCACATGCAAGAAAAATAAATTAGTTTCATCTGCATAAAATAAGAGTAAACGAGGAGGGAGAGGCTGCTGTCAAATTAATATAGATAAATAGAAGCACTCCCAAAATAGAAGCAATTTGGGACTCCATATGCCTTTATGACTACTCATTACTGCTCACAAACTATTGCTGAATATCATTCATCATTTGACCATGTATAAGTGATTTCAGAGAAACCATTGTGCAAGGACTTTTGAAGTAAAATATAATTAACCATGTCAAACGCTTGAGATCACATTTGTCCAACTCCAGTTCTCAAGAGCAGTTATTCTACATGTTTCCCTCCTTCCACACGTCTGATTCAGATAAGATTATCAGCAAGCTCTGTAGGAGTCCGATTATGATCCTGAAGATTCGCATTTGGTATCTTGGAGGAGGGAAACATTAAAACATGCAGGATCGCGGCCCTCGAGTCTGACACGTGTGCTTTAGATAAATCCCCCCAGGTTAATGTTCTTGAAAATGTTCAGCAAAACTTTGCAGCTTTGCCTAGATGGATTTTGCCACAACCCAGTTTCTTTAGCTCTTCGGGTATGTCCTTTGGTCTTATAGCTTGGTATTATCAAATAAAATGGTGCATAAACAGTTCAAAGGAAATTTAGACAAATGTAAGGACTTGAGTGTATGTTAAAGATAATGTTTGCAATATATAGTATGCATCAGGGGCGTCACTAGGTTTCAAGAACAAGGGAGGCTTAGCCCCAAGGGGAATACAGCCCCTTTAGGGGGGGTCCGGGGGCATTCCCCCCCCGGGAGAATTTTTTTCTACATTCTATTAAAAATCCAGCAATTCCGTGCACTTTGAGAGCAAAATGAAGAGGCTATGAAGAACTACACACATCACATTAGTATCCTCTTTACTATGATGGGGCTTCCTCCCCTGGACTTTAACTGGACTTTTACTTTAAAAAAAAATATAACAATGTGCCATTCTTAACAGTTAAAAATTATTATACTAATAAAATAATACAAAAAGTATTAAATGAGTGTACCCAAGTAAAAGTAAAATATGACTTTAGTAAAATTAGTAAAAGAAGTAGTCATTCAACTCAAACAAAATACTCAATTAGACTACTTTTACACTTAGTTACTTTGCATCTCTGCCCATCTCCAAGACTGTCCATTCACTTGGTGGGTGGAAGCATCAAAGAAAGCCTTCTGTTTTTAAGAGTTGTAAATCGGTCAATCACTCTGTTGTGACTGATATGCTCAAGTGTGTTCTTTTCAATGGACATGACTGCAAGACTGTGAAGTCTTTTCTGACCCATTGTTTGACGCAGCCATGAGTGAAGCCGACGCAGTGCACTGAAGGACTTTTCACATGAGCAGCTACTTACAGGAACTGTTAGGGCAACTTGAATGATTGACTTCAGAGACGGAAACATAAATGTATTTATTTTATATTTATTTATTTATTTTATATAGGCCAAATTCTCAATAGGTGTTGCCTCAAAGAGTTGGTGTAATGATTATTTATGTATTTAATAATAATATGGTGCTTAATTTTTATTCAGCACCACCTTAATTTATCCAAAAGGGAACACTTGTTACAGTGCAGTTTCTGCTGTTACTGGAGATATTTTAGCGGACTATAGTCACTAGTTTTACCAGCATGGATGAATTGAATACTTAATTTACCTTTCTAAAAAACTGTCGAATATCCATCCTGTCGACTCAACCTGACTTTCGGCAATGAACTGTCAGTTGTTGCGTTAGCATTTGATGTGGCGATGGTGACAGTCGCCACATCAAATGCTAACGCAACACCTGTTGCGTTAAGGAAACCTGGGAGATTTAACAATACAATAATGTCAGGTTATCGAAATATAATTGAAAATGGCCACATTACATTGAATTTGATGCAATATATTAGCAAAAGTAAAGGAAAAATAAATAATACTTTTTAAAAATAATGCAATGAAATTATTTAGGGGGACTAAAGACATTTTTAGGGAGGCTGAAGCCTCCCTAAAATAGGCCTAATGACGCCGATGGTATGCATTTAAAAATATCAGCGCACATGTATCATCAAGTGAAAAAAAATTAAACTGGCTAAAAGGAAATTACCAATTGGTAATATATGTTATATATGTTATATATATTCATATATGTCAGTGTCCTCGCGCATCTGCTGCATTTTTTTCCCAAACTATCAACTGGAAGTTTTATTTGCACTGAGATAGTTTTCTATTGATTGGCCCTTGTACTGAAATTGGCTTGACACAGCACCAAAACGTGTCACAAGCCAAGACGTCATAGCCAAAAATTGAGCTTTGTTTGTTTACATTGTAGCCTTGGAACTTCAGTGTGAGGCACTTCCACTTCCTGTCCTCAACATAAAATATTCCGTGGGGGAACTCTGTAGGGTACAGAGGTGAAGCAAATCGATTACCTCTCATAAACTGAGGACGGCCTGTAATCTTTTCCTACCTGTCCACGACCCACCAACAATGGGTCTGAGACCCACTTCAAGCATGAATTAAAATGTACTTGACTGACCTGTGGTTGTATGACAAACTCAGGGCAGCATAGAGCTCTGGAGTACTGGGTGTTACGACTCTGACTCTTCCCAAATGGTACCCTGAAACAGTCAGGGGGCTGGATTTGGTGGACGATGGAGAAATGGGAACACAGCCAGATATGCCAGTGGGCTCCAAACCTGAGTGAAAAACAGTGGCTTTTTACCCCCACTTTGATACCACAAGCATTCAACAAGGATGGGGTGCATCGTTATGAACTTAACACCCCCCTCAAGAAAAAAACAATAGTCATATACTGCACAGCTTTCTACTTACTGAGTGTGCAGTCAGTTTTGTCACTCAATGCTCTTTTACTACACAATGGAGTATCACGTAAATACTCCTGCTTCAAGAGAGAGCCCTTCTCATTCTCAAAGTCCTGACGCTGTTGACACAAAAAATGTGGATTTGCATACAAACAGACAGCCTTTTATGTAGAATTGGAACATTCTCACCTCACGACTTAAGCGTATGGCGGCCTCGGTGAAGGACTGTCGCTCCCTTTCGAAAGTCCGTCTCTGTTGTTTGAACTCCGCCCATTGTACTTGGAGACGCTCCCGTTCTTCCAAAAAATAAGAATCAGTCAGCTCAGATGGGAGGGATGATAGAAGGTTGTCCTGCAATAAAAGAATACCATTAAAAGGTATGCAAGTCCAAACCGTTTTGGATATGTGTCAAAATCTACATCATTGAAAATAAGACCTGCAGCATTTGTTGTTGTAGTTTGACAATTTGTTGACTCTGTTTCAGTTCCATTTGAAACTGAGCCAAGAGTTTGTCATGGTCAGTGCCATCGCCTGTGTGGCCTGCACACAAACAGAAAGATGGCAATGAGAATAGGTTTTTCTCATAAATGATGTGAGTAAAGTATCTTAATCAGTTTGGGGTCTTATCAGGCTGCGGCGATGCACAATAGAGCACAACGAAGTCACTTTAAAGATTCTTCAGTGTTTCCACCCTCACCTCGAAGGTCAACCAGCCTTCGCTGCACGCATTTCCAACTCTGAACCACACCTCCTGTCACATGGTCACCCAGCGCCGTCTCAGCTTGAGTTAACCTTTTGTCTTCATTTGGGGATCCGACCACAATGTCCTCAGAATTTGACAAAGTCTAAAAAGAGAACAACTGAGTTTGGGGGCTTAACTTGGTCGAGGCTACAGTACACACCACAAATTGGCCACATTTTTCACATATTTTTTCCTAACTTGCTCCATGTCAACTCTGATGGCATGTAGTAAGGTGGTGAGGCTGTGTCGCAGCTTCATTGCTTCCCGGAGCTCCGCTTCTCTGCGCTCCAACATCAGATGCAGGGCTGCCTCCTCTCGCCTATCCGAAGGAAGATATAAACGTACCTCCAATTTTAAAGCAATTCCGGACCAAACACGAAAAGTTATCAGAGTAAAGTTTACCTTGCAGTGAACTCGGGTGATTTGATTGACTTCACATTTTTGCCTCGACCCGACATGGGGTAGTTCAGTACCTCAATGGCTTCGGAGAAAATTATAATAAAAAAATATTTGACGTGCATTCCACAAGCTGCAATTGGATTGTGATCATCTCACAGGGTCCTTTTTCCTTGTTTCTATCAGACAAGTGAGTAAGTCGTTCTTTCATTCTGTTGTTTTGCTGCTCTTTGCGTCTCAGCTCTGCTTCATGCTGGTTGACCCTCAGCTGCAAACGGGCACTCTGGCAAAAGATGGAGTCAAAGATGAAGATGGAATAAGACTTTGTTCATCCCGCACTGGGGATATTCACTATCAAGAGCGCGACAAAACTGAGAATGTTGGCCACTAGCTCTCAAAAAAATACACCTTACTTTTGCCCGTTCACACTTCAGCATGTCTTGAAGTCTGGCCACATGCTCATCCGTCTCTTTCAGTTGCTCCTACAGGAGTAGATTTCGCTGAGCAAGTTCGAAACCCTTCACCATACACGACAGTATTGATTTACTCACTCTGAGAGAATCTGCTTGCTCACGGTATTCCCATGAGGGGATGCTGTGAATGATTTTACTCCGAGGGCTGAGGTCTCTCAACGAAGAGCCTAAAAAATGCCAGATAATGACAATGGTAACTTAACCTAATTTCCACAAATCGAATTTTATGTACTTTGTGACTATTCATAGAGTAAACCAGTTTCAATCTGAATGAGCTAAAAAAATTGGATTTTGGCTGGCAGTCTGAACAAGGCCAAAGTATTAGTAAAAAAACTGTCAAATATTTTGGTCTAGTTGTCATTTTTTAAAATTGTTATTATTAACACTGCCAGTCATTTTTAGACCCTTCTTTACCCTATCATGTGAAAACATTTTATTATACATAACACACTCAGACACAACATACAGTAACAGTAGCATGGGGCAGCTGTGGCCAAGCAGCTAAGGTCATCTCCTGCCACCATGGCACCCCGGCTCAAGACCATCCACACCGAACGGCCTGTGATGTCCTTGACACAGAGACTCCAGACTGCTTCCTGAGCCACCCTCATGTCCAGTGTGTCTTACTCCGTGTGCGTTTGCTGCTTCCACTACTGCGAATGCTCAAATGTGGTGGTAAAAATGAAAATATCCATGACAAATGATGCTGCTGCTGCTTTCAACACACAAGTTCATCAACTGACTTCAACACAACTTGAGCTTGAAGCTAGCCAGCAGCCCATGTGTGCCATGGGTTATGTAGAAACATTCCTATTAAATGTATCAAAAACTGATTGTCGAGTAGTATTGTATAAGATTAGATATCGTCACAAAATGAGTTGTAGGACTTGTGTGTGTTTCTCTAAATGGAAGAAGCAATTTGCTTGGGGCTGAATCAGTACCAGTCCCACCCAGTGCCCGCCTAGTGGATTTGATGTGTTAGAATGACATATAAAATGATTTCACGATGCATTTGGGAACGAGGGTGCCAAAATAAAATGAATGAATAAATAGTGACAAATAGTGAAATAAAAATACATTTAAAATATCTTTTTCTAATTACACAAATAAAAGATTCCCTCGTGTATTTAATTAAATACATATTTGTTTCTTTAATTTTCACACTTGGTCCTGCATAGAAATTGGCACCGTTACCTGAAAACTCCTCCTTCGTTCCAGCTCTCGTTTTGGCAAACCTTGAAGCCATACAGGAGCAACACTGAAACAAGTTAAAGTCCGCTGAAGTTTTCGGGACAAAGTGACTCCTCTAAAAAATGTGATTAATATCAGTAACAATTATACTTAAAAAAAAAAAAGAAAAGAAAAACAACAGACATAGGGATAAGATGGGATCTCTTTAAATATTGTCTTACCTTCGTTGGTGCAACTTCCCGTGGTGGGTGTAGCCACTCAGGCAGCTGTGCAAATTAGCAGGCAACAACAAACAAGAAGGAAGAGGGAAGGATACTACAGAGCTGCAAGTAAGCAATAAATATTGCTATAAGGAAAACTGTGAAGGACACTTGTAATCCTGTTGTTACGACCGAAGTCGTGAGAGTTTTCGGTTTGTGTCTGCTGCACTGCAGCTGCAGGTCTGTGCAGGTGTTTCCATTTTGGTGGCAACGAGTGTGGACTGGTGGCTGAAAATTGGTAGCTCGGAGCCTCAACCCCTTTAAAAGCTGACTTGTGATGTATTGACGGGTAGATGAAGCCTTCTGAACCTTTGAAGTTTTCAATTGCCAGCCAGCCAGCCACCTGCAGGTTCACCAAAGTTCAACTCCTGAGGCTTAAGGTGCACACTAAGCCTCCTGGTGGCCAAAATCGTGACTGTCATTTGAACTGTGTGACAGTTTAACAATTGTGTTCACGTGGAAAGAACTGCAATCAAAACCAAAAAATTTTGTTTTTCTGGTAAAGTGCTTTGTTACAGCTGCAGCAGTTGTGAAAGCACCATATAAATCAAGATGTACTGTATAAGTTTGTGGTGAATGCTCCGCTATACTCAAATGACGTGATATTTATGTTCACATTTGTTTTCACCAAGATTGTGATATTGACATTGTTTATGAATGCATTTAAAAAAATTCTTCCTCTACTGGCTTGATTATCTGCACTTTTAAATCCCCTGTGAGGGGTAATGTCAATTGTTTAATTTGTAATAAATGTAATAATTTTAAAATACACTTTGGTTTAAGGCAGTGGCTCTTAACCTTGTTTGAGGCACGAACCCTTCATTAATGAAAATATATATTTTTTTTTTACTAGTGCATTCAATACATTAAAAAAACCCGTATTTATTAAAAACAGAAAAAAACCTAAATACAATTTCAAGCCATAAGTACCGGTATACGTTTTTTTTTTTTAATTGGGCACAGAATGAACCAGCCAGTGATGGCCAAGCGGGCGTGTCTTAACTAAGTGACAAGTTGAGTCGAGTGTGTCTTAACATGGCAGAGGTACCGTCGAAACCCTGAGACCTATTCACCAAACCCCTAGGGTTCGATGGAAACCAGGTTAAGAACCACTGGTTTAAGGGAAGAGAGGACAAGCAAACAGTGTGTGTGTGTGTGAGTGACTTACACTGTTTCTGGAAAGGAGTCTTCAGCCACCTCCATGTGTCTCGGGAGAGTTTTGCAAATTATCTGAGCCAATTAAATTATGAAAGACAAACGAATTTGATGCAGTAAATGAATAGCAAAAGTCACCACGAGCAAAGTTTGGTCACTGTGATTTGGTTTCTAACCTCAATTTTTTTTTAAATAAATAAAAATCAAGGTTTCACACCCAGAGAAAGCATCTTCTTCCAAACCACTCTCAGAAGCTGCTTTTTGTTGCAATGACAGTCACATCAAAGATTCCAAATGGTGCCCACGAACCAAACAAAAGCAAATTGTCAGTGTACGAAAAAGAAATTTTAATTTCTAAAAATGTTGCTCACAGTAGCAAAGACAAGGAAAATACAGCGTAACAGTAGTAAAAGATATGGTTGCATGGCATACCGTTCCATTGCGGAAAACAGGTCATGCAACAGGCCTTCAGCAAACATTCATTATCAGGAACATTTGGGTGTTGTGAAATAGCTGCTGTTTGACCATTTGCATATATAAAGGGACATACAATAAGTCACTATTTCAATAGTTTAAGGCATGTTTTAAAGATGGTAACAGAGTACAAGCTAAAAGCAACACTAACAAGCTATTGAAAAAAACAAACACACACACACACATCTCGGTCGGTACCATGTCGTAGTGTTTCTCAATAGTGAGGACAAAATCATAGCAGTAAATATCTAAAAAGTGGATCACACCTCATAAATATTCTTATGTCCACAAGTTCAATTCTATGCATTTCTGTAGTCTTTGTGTAAAGTATTGCGTATGACATAACCACACTACAATTTAAATTAATATCTGTCTTTATCTATGGCATTAAATATAAAATAATATTAATTTGGACAACAAATGTCTAGCAAAACAAAATAAATACTTCAAATGTATTAGTAATGTTGGTGTGATTTCTTGACCATTTTTGGACTCCACAAGTTTGGTGCAGCATGAATGTGACTGATGAAGTGTTTTGGCAAACAAATGGGCCAATCCCTCTCCCAAAAGCATTCATCATGACGTCCAGGAGGGAGCTGCAAGTAGATCTACAGCCTCATTAAGTAAAATTGAAGAGAGCCTTAGTTGTATAGATTCAGAAATTCTTCATTGCTCTTGCCAAGCTACAAGGAGGGAAGGAAATGAAGAAAACATTAAAATCACAGTTTCCTAAATGTACTGTATTGCCTCTGTACAAGTCGACTAGGGTCATTTTCAGAGGTGGGCATTCCCTCAGTACTGATGTAACGGCCGTCAGTCCATCACTGCTGGCCGGCCGAGTATCTGATGAATGACTACGAACTTGAAAAAAAAATGGAAATGGGCCAAGCACCGACAGAGATGGATTTTTAGCCGTTGATGTACTCATTGCAAACCGGTTCACGTACTGACAGACCTCTCAATTCGTCACTGATGGATCATATAAAACTGTCTTAAGTATAACACACATATGGAAGAAATTATTCATTCATTCATTCATCTTCCGAACCGCTTGATCCTCACTAGGGTCGCGGGGGGTGCTGGAGCCTATCCCAGCTGTCTCCGGGCAGTAGGCGGGGGACACCCTGAATCGGTTGCCAGCCAACCGCAGGGCACACAGAGACGAACAAACATCCACGCTACAATTTAGAGTGCTCAAACAGCCTGCCACACATGTCTTTGGAATGTGGGAGGAAACTGGAGCACCCGGAGAAAACCCACGCAAGCCCGGGGAGAACATGCAAACTCCACACAGGGAGGCCGGAGCTGGAATCGAACCCGGTACCTCTGCACTGTGAAGCCGACGTGCTAACCACTGGACTACCGGGCTGCCCTGGAAGAAATTAATGTCCTTATAACTTCATTCATTAAATGCATTGTGCCATACAATGTATTACAGGAACTGAAAAAGGAAAGGATTAATTATTTATTTATTTACAGTTGACACCCGCTATGGAGGCACTATATCAACAGCAGTTCACAGGAAAGACCTGAAGCAACGATTGGCGTCCTCCTTCACCGAGCTCCAGTACACACACACGCACGCACGCATGTCAAATTCCGCCCCAAAACACACCGCTAACTCAGGATGCACGACACTTTATCAATAAATCTAATCACATAAAAAAATGTTTTTAAGAGAACGGTCATGGGTACGACGGCGTTATGTTATGGACAGCAAGAGGTTTTGTCATGAAGCTGTAGTGAGTGCCTATGGAGAAGAAGACAAGCTCATAAAATTCAAAATCTTGCTGTGATCATTTGCAGCGGTTGAAGTTGACATAAGTGGAGATGTTCACATAAATTTGGGGGAAGACAGATCGCAATTTTCTGACATCAAATGACGATAAGATTTTTCACATTGGCGTGAGACCATCATGTGGTTATCAGCAGTCGGATGTAGTGGCTTTGTCTGCTTTCAGATAAATCAGACTTGTGTCCAACCTTTTTGAACAATATGTGGCCAGTTTTATTACTGTGTAGATACTGTTGCGCCTCAGATCTTTGGATTTAATTTGATTATGAAGGCATATCTAGAATTGCGTGTAGTCCGTGCATGCCATTATGAGTTTGCCACTGCGCTTGTACCTCAGAACAGGGAGCAGGACTTTGGCGGTCTAAAGGGATTATCGCTGGAGGGGACACCGACCAGGAGCGGGTCCTTGGAAGCATTTTGCAGACAGAAGTTCCTCAACTCGGCAGCAGCCTGAGACACCTGCAAGCCACACACGACGTTAGCATGGCAGGGCGCAACCACAGACGTCGTGTCAACCGCAAAACCTCCACACAACAACAGGCCTGACTGTTATTTGCAAGCAACGGTGCAACTGTATGTGTACTGTTGCGCTCAGCGACACCGAGTGCTGTCACACGTCTGTTTTCATGTGATTAGGAAGTTTTTTTGTTTCTTTTCGTCGCGTATGCAAAGTAACTTTGCCACAGTCAAACTTGTGTCAACGCGGAACTTACCACTTTAATGTTTTCACGCTCAGTTGGCAAGGTGGAAACTAGCGACAGTGTGTAAATTTCCCTAAGCCCGAGATGTTGCTCTCCTCTGTGTAAAAACTGAAATGTGGAAGCCTGTTTATTCCCGATACTATCAGTTTGTCTCCGCCATTCAGCAGTCGCTTAGCTTGTGGCTCTCTCGGCGTTTATGTGTCCGTGTCGGCCGCTGGTACCTTGATCCTACGGATGCTGGCCTCCAAACGGAGCTGCTTCACGGCCCTCTGGGCGACGATTAAGTTGTTGCTGGCGTTGTTGTTTGACATGGCGACGGTTGTCGGTGAGAAAAGTCAAAAGCTTTTTATGAGTAGGACACGTCTACCAGCGAGAGGAAATTGGTCCCAAACACGGGAAAGCCCTTCCCCGAATGGGATCCCGTGGCTGCTCAATTGTCCCTCCCAGCAGGCCATTCTAATTGGCTTCTGACATGTCAATCAAACGTCCCTGTCGAAAATATGACTGAGCGTTAAACAACAGTACAGCAGAGGACTGACTTGACAATAATTGGACATTTTGGTTTATCGCCAGCTATGAGATGCCTTAGTTGCAAACTTCAGTAAGTATATTTATTTGTGGGGTGCGTGTGTGAAAGGACAGGACAATTTATTTATTTACGTGAGTACAGGCAGGGGCGTTTCCAGGGGTGTTTCGTTCTTGCCTGGGGCCCGCTGGGCCCCAGGCAAGAACGACCAAGAAGGACCCACCCCCAGCACTTACAAAAAAAAAGAAAACAAAAGCATGATAGATAAGCAAAAAAAAGTTGTAATTAAGTAATCGAATAAAAAAAAAAAAAACACACAGAGCTTGCTCTTGAAAAATGGACTATCCCCCACATAGATAAATGAATAGAATAGAATACTTTTAAAATCCCAAATGTTATACACATGGACAACGAGAGTGAAAATAAGACAAATTATGTTTCTTGAATTGATAGTATTTTTGGAGCAATTCAATGAAATTAGATAATTTCCCACCACACACCAAATGAGTTCAGATGTCATGCAGATGTGCCACACACGGTACATTGATAGTCAATCACCCCATGTGTGAAAACGAGGATCCAAATGTGCTTTGCAATTTGCACTCACATTTTTAAGCTTTCTGGTAGACACCCCAAGGCTCTGCCCCCAGTCATTATGGTAAAAAAGAACTTCCAAGTCCTGCAGTGTAGTGGGCCAGGTTGAGCAGAGGCTCAACTCCATAAGACTACACATCCCTTCCAAACAGGCTCAGTTCAGCCAGAGGCTGTTGTGTGTTATTATTACTGTAATTAGTGTTGGAATAATTGTAATTCTGTTATCCCATATTTACTCTCAGTGTAACTCAGTGGTGCGGTCCTCGAGCCGGTCCTTGGCCTGTGTGTTTGTGGTGTGGTGTGGTGTGTGAGTGTGTTTCTTCTAATTTACTTTCATTTTGTTTTGTTTTCAGCGTTGGGGGGACGCAACAGATAACGTTATGTGCGCATGTGGGTTGATATTTTAGTCCGCAAACTGAGGAAACGCGCGGATGACAGTTTGAAATGGCGGTGAAAAAAACTCACAAAGGTCTACTAATTAGGACATTTAAGAAATGGGAATGCCAGTCTGATTTTTCTTATGAATTGTCCGTAGGGCGTATCACTAAACTCACCTGTGACGTATGTACAGAACACGAGAGCGAGATACAACGCGAGGCACGATTACGAGGCAAGTTGGTCATTAGATTTGTAGGCTAATAGCTGTGAAAAATATTATGAAACAGTATTGGTTATTCTATAATTTACTGGTTGTAGCATGGTAACTTTATGAATAAAACATTCGTCACAAGGTGTAGTAATGCTCATGTTAACTGTTGGTAGAACTAATAATGACGTGTGTTAAATTCTTTCGTCAAATTGATAGTAGATTACACATGCATCGTCTTGGGAAGAGGATGTCAAGCCACATCAATACTTACCTGTATTGGAAGCCCTGTTCACACGGGCAGATTTGTTTCGGCGCTGCTCCGGAGTATTTTGTTGCGATATAAATTTGCACCGGTACAAATTTTGTGGAGCGTTCACACGTACAAAGCCGCTGAGCGTAACAGCATCAGCACAGCTCCACTTGCTTTCACACGGGCAGTTCCTGTGTCGGAACAAAACGACAGGAATGCGGAAGTAAAACATGCGCATGCGTAAAGAAAGAAGAAGGCGGGGAAAAGGAAGTACCATTTCCCCTCCTTCTTTGTGACAAAATGGCTTCTTCTCCGGAGAAATCAACGATGTGGTCGATAATCAGACGCCGCAGGAGAGAGAGAAAAGACCTGCCATGTTTTGAAGCGCAAAATACCCAGGATGCATGTTGGCAAGTACCCGGATGGACTCCTCTGACGCGTAGCGAGGGCACTCCCCCGCACACGAGCATTTGCTCTGGAGCAAATTTAACCCAGTTGCGTTCATACGTGCACATTTGCTTCGGTACTGCTTCGCAAACGAGCATTTGTTCCGGAGCCTCACCGAACTCTTCCCACGCCCGAGTTTTTGCCTCGGCGACCACCAAAGCTGCATTCCGCTTGGCCAGCCGATACCCATCAGCTGCCTCTGGGGTCCCACAGGCCATAAAGGCCCGATAGGACTCCTCCTTCAGCTTGACGGCATCCCTTACTGCTGGTGTCCACCAGCGAGTACGGGGGTTGCCGCCACGACAGGCACCAACTACCTTAGGGCCACAACTCAGATTGGCCGCCTCAACAATAGAGGCGCGGAACACGGTCCACTCGGACTCAATGTCCCCCGCCTCCCTCGGGACATGGGAAAAGCTCTGTCGGAGGTGGGAGTTGAAACTCCTTCTGACAGGGGATTCCGCCAGACGCTCCCAACAAACCCTCACAATACGTTTGGGTCTGCCAGGACGGACCGGCATCTTCTCCCACCATCGGAGCCTACTCACCACCAGGTGGTGATCAGTTGACAGCTCCGCCCCTCTCTTCACCCGAGTGTCCAAAACATGCGGCCGCAAATCCGATGATACAACCACAAAGTCAATCATCGAACTGCGGCCAAGGGCGTCCTGGTGCCAAGTGCACATATGGACACCCTTATGTCTGAACAAGGTGTTCGTTATGTACAATCCGTGACGAGCACAGAAGTCCAATAACGAAACACCACTCGAGTTCTGATCGGGGGGGCCGTTCCTCCCAATCACGCCCCTCCAGGTCTCACTGTCTTTGCCCACATGAGCATTGAAGTCCCCCAGCAGAACGAGGGAGTCCCCAGCAGGAGTACTCTCCAGCACACCCTCCAAGGACTCCAAAAACCCGTCCCCCCACCCAAAGGCGGAGGGATTCTACCCTCTCGTCTACCGGTGTGAACCCCAATGTACAGGCACTGAGCCGGGGGGCAATGAGTATGCCCACACCTGCTCTGCGCCTCTCACCGTGGGCAACTCCAGAGTGGAAGAGAGTCCAACCCCTCTCGAGAGAACTGGTACCAGAACCCAGGCTGTGTGTGGAGGTAAGTCCGACGATATCCAGTCGGAACTTCTCCACCTCACACACCAGCTCGGGCTCCTTCCCTGCCAGAGAGGTGACGTTCCATGTCCCTAGAGCTAGCTTCTGGAGCCGAGGATCGGACCGCCAGGGTCCCTGCCTTTGGCTGCCGCCCAGCTCACAATGCACCCGACCCCTTTGGCCCCTCCCATGGGTGGTGAGCCCATGAGAAGGGGGACCCACGTTGTCTCTTCGGGCTAAGCCCGGCCGGGCCCCATGGGTGTAGGCCCGGCCACCAGGCGCTCGCCAACGAGCCCCACCTCCAGGCCTGGCTCCAGAGGGAGGCCCCGGTGACCCGCGTCCGGGCAAGGGAAACTGAAGTCCATTTGTTTTGTTCTTCAAACGGGGTCTTTTGAGCCGTGCTTTGTCTGGTCCCTCACCTCGGACCTGTTTGCCATGGGTGACCCTGCCAGGGGCATAAAGCCCCAGACAACTTAGCTCCTCGGATCATTGGGACACACAAACCCCTCCACCACGATAAGGTGACAGCTCACGGAGGAGTGAAACTGTTGTGGAATGTGCAAATACTCCCAACACCCATTAGAAGATTGTGTATGAGGGACACCCTTCCAATAAATGCAAGGAGACAAACGCGGTTTACATGGCAGAGCCAGTTGGAGCGCTGCTCCGAGATTGTGAATTGAGACATGTTTTAGCGCACTCTCTCTTGCAAGTAAGACAACCATACCTGCCTCCTGAGTCTTTCTGTTCCTCATGTGTTCTTATTGTCAGATTACCAGCATTAACCTCACAATTAGCATTGAATATTTTGACAAAGAATGTCACAGACGTGTCATTCATACACCTGGGATGTGTTTTAAATTGTGAAAAAAATGCATATGTGTCCATTAATACTTTATGGTCAGTGTATTGAAGATTAACCGTCATTATTGTGCAAGAAGAGACACGTTACTCATTTACTCATCACAGCCAAGGAATTCCAGGGAAAGGCACAAAGTAACGACAGGCATCCCACAGTTTAAAACCATGATCAGTTTGTGCATAGTTTGGACCTGCTGGTATCCTATCTTTGATTGATTTCCATTTTCTTCATTTTTATTCTGAATCAGGATTTAATGTATTTATTCAGACTTTTGAAAAAAAAATGCCAGCCATTTTTGGTGACTGATATTTTGGAATATAAATGAATAGTGCACATGCCCTTACAATGTCTGTTCACGTCACTGTCAAACACATAGCCGAGAAGAGTTGACATCTGTAGCCTGGGTGGTGGTTTCTGGCTTTTGGACAACATAAATATGCAATATACAGGGTCAGGCAAAATGATCCGACTCATTTGGAGGTTAAATAAAATGCTAAAAAAATAAAGAAACAAAAATGTGTTTTTATTTTCAAAAAGTACGTATAATGCCATTTTTTTTGTATATGGGGTCCTTACTTCTTCAAAGCAGATAACATTACAGTGACTGTGAAATCTAATCGATATTGTGAGATGCTAGAGACTTTTCTCAGACCAAAAATGAATATGTTATAGAAAACTTTCGTGAACGCCTTCAACAGTATGTGGACAGTAGTGGATCCCATTTGACTGATTTAATTTTGAAAACGTAATGAAACAGAATGCATTATATTGTACTTTTCGAAAATGGGAGCACTTTTTTGTTTCCTTACTTTATTTGCCTTTTATTTAACCTACAAATGTGTCAGATCATTTTGACTGACCCTGTACATCTGACTAAAACACTAATGTGCTACCACGACTATCCAATGAAAAGCTGCTGCTGGAGTGATGTTTTCCCACACTCCCCTGAGTTGGATATTCAAAATGTGTTTTAATTCATGGAAAAAAAATGAAAACAGGCAGACGTATTTCATGTTTGATTTTTATGATAATTAGTTGAATATACAATATGATACAATGTAGTGTCATTTATATAAACTAGATCTCACCATTTTTGCTATCGTGGTTTCTGAATAATAACTGAACAGTCAAACAGTTTTATTCTTTGACTGGATGTTGCTCGGAATTCTCCCCTGAAGATAAAAAGGAAAGAGGAAGAAAATATCCTTTGTTAACTATTCCAATTTGTCAACATTTCGCCTGATATCTGAGTGGGTATGCTTACAAGTGATTGGGCCAATGGTTAGTGGCATCAGAGGAGCAGAGTCTGAGACAGAACGTCGTACCCTCCTTGTGCAAGGCTACAAGGTGTGCCGTGGAAGCATGTAAAAAGTAACAGCATAACAGCAGAATTAAGCAGTAATTAAACAATGGACAAGTAGTTGCCTTGCTGTGAATCAAACAGAATAGAGTATATTACTGACCGGAATGCAAGAGTGCCTCCTGCGGTCACACAGGCTGAGGCTACAGTGGAGGTAAACATCTCGGTATTCTCCCTGAAGCAGGAAGAAGAGGGCAGCGAAACGAGCCCGAAGCGATGAGCCACTCTCGACCACCAACACTTGTTGCCGATCGGCGGGACATCTAAAACAGCCGAGGGGACATCATTGGTTATCATCCTCGTTTAGTCATGCATCAAAAGTCATTGCAACTGAGCAGACGCATACTTATTTTGGATGAGAGTGTATCGCTGAGGGGTGGCAGGGTTTGGGGAGTGAGAAGCAAAGCAATCCTCCAAAACAAGTGCCAAGCTGGGATCTCTTTTGTCCACAGAGACCCCCACATACAATGGTGAGCCCACTGGAAGGAAAACTGCACCCGCTGGATAAGGCTGTGTGTAATTGGAGTTGCGGAACAGGACCATGGAGGCTCTGGCTTTGTCACCCAAGCCAACAATAGCACCTTGCAGACTGTCAAGAAAAAGCACGTCATCAATCTCGGTCATAGTTTCTCATCGTCGGAATTGAAATGAAAACTTGTGATACTTTGCATTTCGGTCGCAGGGATGTTAACTGTCAATGATCATGTCATTTAACCCTTTCCGGGACAGCGGGTACTGCAGTGGACATCTTATCGTGTTATCAGGTTACAGGGTGCATACAAATGCAGTTCAATCTACTGTACATTTCCCATTGACCCTGACTGGCCAAACTGTTCAACAACTGTGCAATCCTTTCTCAATCAACATGATATCAATTACTTGTGACGGCAATTGGAGTCCCGTTCACGAAACAACTACTCACTCCAAGTAGGGTCTGACGGCGACATTCAGCCTGCTGTCTGTGTCCAGGGGATAGGCACACGAGAAAGGAAGTTTCAGAGGAAGAGAGAAGGATGCGTTGTTCGATGGGTAGATGAATAAATTGTTGGAGTAGATGGCGTGTGTCCGGTTGGTCTGCAAGACAGATCAAACAGCGCTTTCTGTCTAACTGCTGCCACTGTGGTCTGATTTGATCTTGAATGCAATGCAAATGTAGCATGTTTGGGTGGGTTTTTGTGGTGTTCCAGATGATGTTGATTATTTAGTTTTTTTTTATCGCTAGTCCAGATGAGTATAACCATCGATGCTAAATATTTTTTTTCTTTGTTGAGTTGGTACGAAGAAACATTGGTATTGACGAAGTACATATGACCTAACCTAGGAGGTTTTGAGGTACATGCATGGCCCATTTTTTTTCTTTTTTTGCTTTGTGTTACTGTCAATCAGCGGCATGCAAAGAATCACAATCAATATTTTTGTATTGCATACTGCAGTACATAAAACTCACCCAAATTATCAGCAATTGTTTGCAAATGAGATTGAAGAATATTCGTGACACCATACCAATGGCATAATAAACTGCGTCGATTGCGGACAGCACTCATTACTCGGAGTGAAGTTGCAGTATGTAAACTGTCGAATCGTTGCATTCATGACATCAAATTCATGATGAGCAAACTTGCACAGAAGCCATTTTTAAATGAATGTGGGTCAGAAGTACAGTTGTGCTAAGGTGTAGTGTTTTTTGTTTTATTTTGTTCTTACCGTCATGGTGTTTCCGCAGGCATCTGCCTTAGTGTCGGCCTCGTACCACACGATGCCACTCTGCACCCTGACCCAGGAACAGTTGTGGACTGCCAGGTTGCCAGAAAGTGGGTTGTAACCAGCGCTTGTTATGCTAACCGAATTCAGGCCCACTTGGATTTTGTCAGGACCACAAATAAGGTGTGAAGGTCTGAGTGAAGGTTGGTCAGCTAAAAAGGAGGAAAAAAATGTCTGGGTTCATTCATTTCATGGTTTCAGTGTAATTATGCCAAAACTGAATCCAACTATAAGAAGTTACCTTCACAAACCACTCCAGCATCCTCGTGGTGACCACAGTTGTGTCTCCCAAATCCAAGATGTCGGCAGCTTGTTATTGAGGTTTCATTTCCAAAACAACGAACATCATCCAACCAGATGGGTCCACGGCCCTGTCCAAAAGCTGCATTGGGCGGTGCTGAACGAGCCCTGCCGCAGTCCAACTGTCTACACACCACGTTGGCGTCGGTGAGGTCCCAAAGGTCGTCACACACAGTCCCCACTGTCCATTATGGTAGACCTCAACTCTTCCAGAGCAGCGGTTGTCAGAGTTGACCAGCCTCACAGGTGAAGCAGCTAACACAAAAAGACAGACAGAAGACTCACTCAGCCATGAAAAACGTTTTTGGATGTTTTTACAAGGAGAAATTTGGGTCATTGTCCAAACGTTTACTGTATGGTTCGTGACAAACTAATCCAAATGAAAACAATGTTTTTTTGTTTGTTTTTTTTAAATATAATCTTGTTGAATCATAAGTGGAGCTAAATGAAACGACCTCAAAGATTTTCCTCTGGCGTTGGTGTTCTTGTAAAACCTCAGTGCCGCATCGTAATTGCTGGCTGTAATTCGTACCTTCACAAACCACTCCAGCATCCTCGTGGTGACCACAGTTGTGCGACCCGATCCCTTGGTGATTGCACTCTCCCAGCTTTGCTTCACTTCCGGTGCATCTGACGTTGTCCAGCCAAATGGGCCCTCTGCCCTCTCCAAAGGGAGCCCTGTGGAGGGCCGCCAGGGCCCTGCCGCAGCCCAACTGCCTGCACACCACTTGTGCATGCTTCAGGTCCCAAATGTCGTCACACACCGTTCCCCACTGCCCACGTTGGAAGATTTCCACTCTGCCGGAGCAGGAGCTGTTTCCACCATTCGCCAGACGGACCTCCCCCTCATCGACTGGTCCCGCTGGTGTTGTTGGGAAAGGAGATGTTCTTGTTGTTGTTCTTCTTGTTGAATTACCGATACTGTGACCCTCTGTCGTTGTACCCATGACACGGGTCGTTGTTTCATAGGCGATTGTTGTTGGCTCCATTCCAGAACCATCAGGTTCAGCTGTCGTAAAAGAACTTGTTTCATTCACCGCTGAGAACAAAAGAGTTCTGTTAGACTGAATAACTCCACAAAACTTTTATGCCGGCGGACCATTAAAAGTTGATTATCTTTGTACCTGCACAGTATGCCCAATGACACACGGGCGGCTTCACAAGTTTGTAGACGTAGTAGCTGGAAGCTGCTGCAGAGCAAAGCTTGACATGGATGCGGTTTGAGTTAAAACGGCAGCAGTCTTCACTCCAGGTATTACACATGGCACGAGATACAATTACATCAGACTGTGTGGGATGAGGTTCTCTTAGTGACATGGTGATGTGGGTTCCACACACAAATCCATGGACACACCCCTCAGGAATATGTGCATTGTCTTGTCCAAGAAATAAGCGATACCAGCCATGAAACTCAACATTTCTGTCACACTTTGCAGGTGAGGTCATTCCATGTTGTGTCGAACGCCAATCATCGTCCAGGACAGTGTAGCCCTCGCAGGGGTCAGCACATCTTGTCCCATTATTTCCAATGCAGTCCATGCCTGTTGGACACACTGTGTTTCCACAAGTGAACCGGACTGATTGTGAGGAAGGGCCCGATCTGGAGCGTGCATCAGGCTCGAGGCATTCATAAGTGCCGGGTGTGTTTTGGCAAATCAGAGGTGCCGTGCAAGGTGATTCAGCGAGCGAACACTCGTCCGTGTCCACGCAGCCACGGCCAGGTGCCCACTCGTAACCCTGACTACAACAAGATCCATCGGCACAGTCGAGCGTATTGTAACAGGTGAGACCGTCGCCGACAAAGCCATCGTTGCACACGCAGGACAAGCCAGTAAAGGAGTCGCCTCTTTCGTCTGACTCTTGGCACATCGCTTCTTCATGGCACAATTCGCAGATGGAAACAGCTGAACCTAAAAAGAGTCATTAATATTTAATTACAATTTCCACAAGAATCTGTAAAAAGACAACTCACTTGACAAAAACTAATAATAATAATACATTTTATTTATAAGCGCCTTTCAAGACACCCAAGGACACTTTACAATAATGGTATGGAACATCTTGGTGTGAACTACAGTCTCAGGGTATGATGAATGTGTGAACTGCATCTCGGGTAGTTTGGAGTTCAGCCAGTCTTGGAACTCTGAACATTTTTGCAGTCAAAGAATTTGGGATTGGACCATAGTTGAATGGTACATGTGGAACAAAAGTACCAAGGTGAGACATTGCCGAAGGCAAAGTTCATCCATCCATTTTCAATACCGCTTATCCCGAAGAGGGTCACGGGGGAGACTGGAGCCTATCCCAGCTAACTTAGGGCAAAAGGCAGACTACACCTCAAACTGGTCGCCAGTCAGCCACTGGGCACGTACAGAGACAAAAAACAATTCACATCCACATCCAAATTGTCACTGAGTGAGAACCAATCCCACGCTGCCTGTTCTCAAGTCAGGCGAGTGTACAACTACACCATCAGCGACTCGGGCAAATTTCAAAGCTTGAATTTTGCATCGTTTTAAGTTTTACTACCGACGCCAGTTATTTGCTCATACAGTACATTAAAAAAATAAATAAATAAAAAACGATGGTAACCTTTGCCTTAACCAGTGCGGTATTTAAAGTGGGTATGAAAATGATGCCTGAAAGAATGCATTTATTGTTGTTTGTATACTGTAGTTGGTTAATTTGCTTTGAATTACTTCTATTCTTCTGTCACAGAGTGTGAGAGGAGATCAAACCAAATAATATAAAAATAATATTTATACTTTACCTGAGCCTCTTGTAATGAGCTGCAAAATCAGAAACAGTAATACTCTTCTTGGCATCCCCATACTGGCCATGTGTCGACCTCGAAGAGAAAGAAAAACCATGAAATTCATACATTTAAAAAAAAAAAGCTTGACGAGATGTGAATAACAGGCAATCAAAGTCTTGCTGTTATGCATGAAAAGCAAATTGCTTTTCTTACCTTGTTACCTTGACAAGCTGTCCAGGAGCTGGTGGTGATGGTTTAAAGTGAGGAAAAAGAGAGGGAATTTATAGCCCAGAATTTCTCTACAAGACGTCATACAAAACAGTCATTCGTCAAACACAAATGGTTCATTGACAATTCATACTGATAAGGAATTCAATTGAAATGTTACATATTAATCAAAACTACTTCCACAAAATAGCCCTAAAACAGGACAAACCCAGAGTCAATAAACTTTATGGGCGTCAGTCAATATCAGGATGAAAAGACAACAGAGGATGACAAATGTATATGTACATTCCCCCTTTTAGTGTGAGACACATACCAAAGTATATTATGCAATATGCCAATATGCAGTATGTGTATAAAACCTCTTTAATGCTGTATGTCCAAGATGACGTATCCTAATTTTTTTAAATATTAGAAATATAATATTATTCATACAATATAAACTTAGATACAATTTCAACAATATTATGTTGTGAGTCTTATTTCCTTATACAGTACTGTACATCATTTTTTTGAAAGGTTACCAACTTAATTTAATTTTCATTTTTATTTTTTTTTCATCTATTTATTTATTGTGTTTATTTTGACTGAACAGTTCATGTTGTCACCCGCTTCAAATAATGGCCTAGTCATATTTTGCCCAAAAAAATCCCCTCAGGATGCTGGCCATCTTTTCGAAACTGGCTACAGAAACAGATCATTCAATTCTACTCCTGAAATGACAATCTGAAAAAAAAATGTAATATAATCAGTCTTTAGTTTGTGTGTTTTGTGAAAAAAATTGCAAAAATGTGTTCTTTAAGGAAGGCGATATTTAACCATAACTAATACAGATTCACTTATGTTCATGAAAGAGTTTCTCACCCATGCATTATAAATAACAAAATGCTTTTAATTTTTGTATTCTGTAGTGCGGTTATGCAATAGTTTGTCAAAATAATTTCAAAACAGCATATACGGCACACCCTCTGAAAATGTTTTATCCAGCGTAACTGAAGTAAACGATTAACTTGTTGCTTTGTTCTATCTAGAGTGCTTACCCAATACGGGCAATTTCTTTATGCCAGTAAACTGCACTTACATATTCCTGAAATTATGCTGTAAAGCAAGCACTTATTGTAATTTGGGTACAGTTATGTAAGTAGGACCACCTCATCGGCTGAGGACGTCAAAAGACGTGACTGCACATGGTGACAAATCACTGGACAGAAAGGTTATAAGGAGGGTTAATTTTCTGAGGAATCTGACCATCCTTATCGTAGTATGAAATACCATGTCAAGGGAATTATAAGATTTGTTTCTAAATACATGATGTGTGTTTGTGGATAAATGCTGAAAGCATGTTCAAATACCAAACACAAACAGCATCAACCGAGGAGGGCGATCGGCCAGGTCGGGAGGAGCCCCAGTTAGTTGTGATATGGGAAACCCCACTTCTCCATCCAGAATTTTGTACACGCTCCTCTTTCAGAAATGTCCAAATATTTAAGACCCAGTGTTAGGACTAAAAATAAATAAATAAAAACAAAACAAAACATTGCCTGTTTTGAAAAAAAACAGAATACAGTACTGAGTTCAGCGCAGTTGACACATGGCAATTTGCAGTGCTTTAAGTGGACCGGTATGCAGCTGTATGGAGGACTAGCACTTCTCAATCTTAGCCTCTAGCGGACCAGGACTTCATATGCGTTGTGTGGTGGTGGTGGTGGACCCCAAAAAGCAGGCAGGAGGGAGGAGCCGGGTGAACTTGACAAAATGCATTAAAATACTAAGCAAACGAAATCCAGAACACACAAAGTCTGGGAAACAAAACGAATCCAAAGTAGCAAACAAAACCATGTCATAAGCAAAAAACAAAGTGATAAACACAAACCAACAGAAACCATGACAGCAACTAACATGACAGAAGCAAACAATGACCTGACCATGATGAGTGGTTGGGCGGGAGTCCTTTTATACTACTAATTACATAACGACCAACAGGTGTGCAGCTGCAGGGGGAGCCCTACAGTGCCACCTGTTGGTCACAAACAGAATCATGACAAGCACCCTCCCTTGTTCTATTTCTCTCTTGTCCTTTGTGAAACCGATACGACTCCAGTAAATTCAGTACCTCAAAAAATACAATAAAATACAAAAAAAATAGGAGCAAAGCAAATAATAGATGTATGCCAATGCAATAGACTTTGTAAGCTTTTATTGTGAAGTTGACTGACGTGGTGGCGTGCTTGACTCATCTTTTCAAAATTTCGGGTTGCCTTGTCGCAGTTTTACATTACACTGTTGCGACCGAAATCTACACAACAACAATCCGAAATCATATTCAATCACTAATTTAGAGTCTAGATAACCGCTTGGTGACGACACCGTCATTGTATGATACGGCACAAGTATCCACCGTTTGCAACCAGCAACTAGCCGCTAGCTGCTAGCAATTAGCGCCCAGCTGGCAAAAGCAAGTATCACGAGTCAAGTATATGGTTTAAACCGTTGACCCTGTCGATGTTGGCGTGGCACCAAAAGGGCCCAAAGAGAACCTGGACTGGTGATGATGATGATGATGATGATGATGATTCAGACATACATTAACCTTGCGAGTCCTCGCGTAGTGGGATGCCTCCGAGTGGCGCGAGGGGGGAAGGCCGGGGCTCTTGGGCACCAGACGCAGCTTAATGCCCACCAGCCGGCAGGGAAGGAGGTGGGGTTTCACCAGAAGGTGAGGCGCCGGAACGGAGGGGAGTGGGAGGAGCCACCCCACAACTTAAACAATAATCAGGCGAGGGTCCTTCCGGGGCCCACACTGGGTGTGAACCTCGCGAGGTACCAGCGAGAGTCGTACCGGATGTGGGACCTGATGGGGGACGATTGCCCAGGAGGAAGAGGAGGAAGAGGAGGAAGAGGAGGAGGAGGAACCTTGCGAGTGAAGCGCAGTCAGCCAGCAGTAACGTGAGTGCTTCTGATTCACTTGTTGCTAATGATGCAAGTAGTAATTGGACAGAACATGAATGGCCACTGTTGGTCAAATGACCAAATAAGGTACTAATTAACACATAACTGTACGTAGGGCGGCCCGGTGGACCAGTGGTTAGCGCGCCGACCTCACAGTGCAGAGGTCCAGGGTACGATTCCAGCTCCGGCCCTCCTGTGTGGAGTTTGCATGTTCCCCCCGTGCCTGCGGGGGGTTTCTGCGGGTACTCCGGTTTCCTCCCACATTCCAAAAACATGCATGGCAGGCTGATTGAACACTCAAAATTGTCCCTAGGTGTGAGTGTGAGCATGGATGTTTGTTTGTCTATGTGTACCCTGCGATTGGCTGGCAAACGGTTCAGGGTGTCCCCCCCCGTCTAATGCCCGAAGACCGCTGGGATCAGCTCCAGCACCCCCGCGACCCATGTGAGGATCAAGTGGATCGGAAAATAGATGGATGGATGGATAACTGTATGTGTTAATTTATTATCTGTTATATTTATTTATTGGTTAACTTTATGATCTTCTTTAACCCCCGACCTAATTTATCTGGCAACAGGCAAATAAGGGCAGTACCGACATTTATTATTTTCCACATTTGGCAGTGGCAATATTATCACATCCAAGAAATCATTTAGCATTTCTTTTGTAAAGTAACACACTTCACACACCCTTTTTCATTGTAATGAAGACCACATGACATTCTTTTGAAAATGCTTGTATCCTTTAATTTGAAGATGATTTGTTGATTATTATTAGACAGAGATTGCCACTTTCAAAGAGCAATGGGATTTTGAGTGAAATAATCATGCTGTCCTGCACGGTGAGATTTGTGCTGAACCCTTCTGCCTCACATTCAGGAGTTCCGAATCCAATCTATGTTGAAACATCGATGTGTGGAGTTTGCACTTTCTCCTCATGCTCGAGGGGATCTTTTCCGGATTCTCCAGTCACATCTGACCCCACCGCCACATCTCGAAAACTTTCTCCGGTTAATGAATTACTCATAGATTTGAATCAAAGTGTGAATGATTGTTTGTTGCCTGTGTTTGACTGCTGAATGGTCAAGGGCGTGCCCCACCTCCGAACCAGGTCATTCTTTTTTAGTGGATGTCACTCAGATGGTTTATTCCCTGAAGATAAAAAAAAAAGGAAAGAAGGCAAAAAGGCCTTTGCAATTATTTCTATTTTGTCAACACGCTGTATAGCCTGATAGCCGAATGAGTATGCTTACAAGTGATTGGGCCAATGGTGAGTGGCTTCGTTGGGGCAGAGTCTGAGACAGAGCGGTGTGCTCTCCTTGCGCAAGGCTACGTGGTGGGAGCACATGAAAAGCAATAGGAAAACGTTATAACCAAGTGGGAAATAAACAATGGACAAGTCGTTGCCTTGCTGTGAATCAAACAGAATAGAGTATATTACTGACCGGAATGCAAGAGTGCCTCCTGCGGTCACACAGGCTGAGGCTACAGTGGAGGTAAACATCTCGGTATTCTCCCTGAAGCAGGAAGAAGAGGGCAGCGAAACGAGCCCGAAGCGATGAGCCACTCTCGACCACCGACACTTGTTGCCGATCGGCAGGACATCTAAAACAGCCGAGGGGACATCATTGGTTATCATCCTCGTTTAGTCATGCATCAAAAGTCATTGCAACTGAGCAGACGCATACTTATTTTGGATGAGAGTGTATCGCTGAGGGGTAGCAGGGTTTGGGGAGTGAGAAGCAAAGCAATCCTCCAAAACAAGTGCCAAGCTGGGATCTCTTTTGTCCACAGAGACCCCCACATACAATGGTGAGCCCACTGGAAGGAAAACTGCACCCGCTGGATAAGGCTCTGTGTAATTGGAGTTGCGGAACAGGACCATGGAGGCTCTGGCTTTGTCACCCAAGCCAACAATAGCACCTTGCAGACTGTCAAGAAAAAGCACGTCATCAATCTCGGTCATAGTTTCTCATCGTCGGAATTGAAATGAAAACTTGTAATACTTTGCATTTCGGTCGCAGGGATGTTAACTGTCAATGCGGATGTTAACTATCATGTCATTTAACCCTTTCAGGGACAGGAATGCAGCTTTGGTGGTCGCCGAGGCAAAAACTCGGGCGTGGGAAGAGTTTGGTGAGGCCATGGAAGCCGACTTCCGAGCGGCTTCGAGGAAATTCTGGTCCACCATCCGACGTCTCAGGAGGGGGAAGCAGTGCACCACTAACACTGTGTACAGTGGAAGTGGGGCGCTGTTGACCTCGACTCGGGACGTTGTGAGTCGGTGGGCGGAGTACTTCGAAGACCTCCTCAACTCCAGCAGCACACCTTCCTTGGAGGAAGCAGAGTCTGGGGACTCTGATGTGGGCTCTCCTATCTCTGTGGTTGAAGTCACCGATGTGGTTAAAAAGCTCCTCGGTGGCAAGGCCCCGGGGGTGGATGAGATCCGCCCGGAGTTCCTCAAGGCTCTAGATGTTGCGGGGCTGTCCTGGCTGACACGCCTCTGCAACATCGCGTGGACATCGGGGACAGTGCCTCTGGATTGGCAGACCGGGGTGGTGGTCCCTCTTTTTAAAAAGGGGGACCGGAGGGTGTGTTCCAACTACAGAGGGATCACACTCCTCAGCCTACCTGGTAAGGTCTATTCAGGGGTGCTGGAGAGGAGGGTCCGTCAGGAAGTCGAGCCTCAGATTGAGGAGGAGCAGTGTGGTTTTTGTCCCGGCTGTGGAACAGTGGACCAGCTCTACACCCTTAGCAGGGTCCTCGAGGGTATGTGGGAATTCGCCCAACCAGTCTACATGTGTTTTGTGGACTTGGAGAAGGCGTTTGACTGTGTCCCTCGGGGAGTTCTGTGGGGGGTGCTTCGTGGGTATGGGGTACCGAGCCCCCTGATACGGGCTGTTCGGTCACTATACCACCGATGCCAGAGTTTGGTTCGCATTGCCGGCAGTAAGTCGGAATCGTTTCCAGAGGGTGGGACTACGCCAAGGCTGCCCTTTGTCGCCGATTCTGTTCAGAACTTTTATGGACAGAATTTCTAGGCGCAGCCGAAGCGTTGAGGGGGTCCGTTTTGGTGGCCTCAGTATTGCATCTCTGCTTTTTGCAGATGATGTGGTACTGTTGGCTCCTTCAAGCAGGGCTCTCCAACTCTCACTGGAGCCTTTCGCAGCCGAGTGTGAAGCGGTTGGGATGAGGATCAGCACCTCCAAATCTGAAACCATGGTCCTCAGTCGGAAAAGGGTGGAGTGCCCTCTCCGGGTCGGGGAGGAGATCTTGCCCCAAGTGGAGGAGTTTAAGTATCTTGGGGTCTTGTTCACGAGTGAGGGCAGAAGGGAGCGAGAGATCGACAGGCGGATCGGTGCAGCGTCTGCTGTGATGCAGACGTTGTATCGGTCTGTCGTGGTGAAGAAGGAGCTGAGCCAAAGGGCGAAGCTCTCAATTTACCGGTCGATCTACGTCCCAACCCTCATCTATGGTCATGAGCGATGGGTCGTGACCGAAAGAACGAGATCCCGGATACAAGCGGCCGAAATTAGTTTTCTCTGCAGCTCTCCCTTAGAGATAAGGTGAGAAGCTCGGTCATCCGGGAGGGGCTCAGAGTAGACCCGCTTCTCCTCCACATCGAGAGGAGCCAGATGAGGTTGCTTGGGCATCTGATCCGGATGCCTCCTGAGCGCCTCCCTAGTGAGGTGTTCCGGGCATTTCCCACCGGGCGGAGACCCCCGAAGACGACCCAGGACACGCTGGAGAGACTATGTCACGCAGCTGGCCTGGGAACGCCTCGAGATCCCCCGGGGAGAGCTGGAAGAAGTGGCCGGGGAGAGGGAAGTCTGGGTTTCCCTGCTAAAGCTGCTGCCCCCGCGACCCGGCCCCGGATAAGCGGTAGAAGATGGATGGATGGAGGGACAGCGGGTACGGCAGTGGACAGCTTATCATGTTATCAGGTTACAGGGTGCATGAAAGGGTTCAGATAATGACAAATCAATGATTCACTTTCAAACAAAGCCCCATAATACAAATGCAGTTCAATCTACTGTACATTTCCCATTGACCCTGACTGGCCAAACTGTTCAACAACTGTGCAATCATTTCTCAATCAACATGATATCAATTACTTATGACGGCAATTGGAGTCCCGTTCACGAAACAACTACTCACTCCAGGTAGGGTCTGACGGCGACATTCAACCTGCTGTCTGTGTCCAGGGGATAGGCACACGAGAAAGGAAGTTTCAGAGGAAGAGAGAAGGATGCGTTGTTCGATGGGTAGATGAATAAATTGTTGGAGTAGATGGCGTGTGTCCGGTTGGTCTGCAAGACAGATCAAACAGCGCTTTCTGTTTAACTGCTGCCACTGTGGTCTGATTTGATCTTGAATGCAATGCAAATGTAGCAAGTTTGGGTGGGTTTTTGTGGTGTTCCAGATGATGTTGATTATTTTGTTTTTTGTTTTATCGTTAGTCCAGATGAGTATAACCATCAATGCTAAGTATTTTTTTTCTTTGTTGAGTTGGTACAAAGAAACATTGGTATTGACGAAGTACAAATGACCCAACCTATGAGGTTTTGAGGTACATGCGGTTGCATGGCCCATTTTTTTCTTTTTTGCTTTGTGTTACTGTCAATCAGTGGCATGCAAAGAATCACAATCAATATTTTTGTATTGCATACTGCAGCACTCATTACTCGGTGTGAAGTTGCAGTATGTAAACTGTCGAATCTTTGCATTCATGACATCAAATTCATGATGAGCAAACTTGCACAGAAGCCATTTTTAAATGAATGTGGGTCAGAAGTACAGTTGTGCTAAGGTGTAGTTGTTTTTGTTTTGTTTTGTTCTTACCGTCATGGTGTTTCCGCAGGCATCTGCCTTAGTGTCGGCCTCGTACCACACGATGCCACTCTGCACCCTGACCCAGGAACAGTTGTGGACTGCCAGGTTGCCAGAAAGTGGGTTGTAACCAGCGCTTGTTATGCGAACCGAATTCAGGCCCACTTGCATTTTGTCAGGACCACAAATAAGGTGTGAAGGTCTGAGTGAAGGTCGGTCAGCTAAAAAAAAGGAGGAAAAAAAATGTCTTGGTTCATTCATTTCATGGTTTCAGTGTAATTATGCCAAAACTGAATCCAACTATAAGAAGTTACCTTCACAAACCACTCCAGCATCCTCGTGGTGACCACAGTTGTGTCTCCCAAATCCAAGATGTCGGCAGCTTGTTATTGAGGTTTCATTTCCAAAACAACGAACATCATCCAACCAGATGGGTCCACGGCCCTGTCCAAAAGCTGCATTGGGCGGTGCTGAACGAGCCCTGCCGCAGTCCAACTGTCTACACACCACGTTGGCGTCGGTGAGGTCCCAAAGGTCGTCACACACAGTCCCCCACTGTCCATTATGGTAGACCTCAACTCTTCCAGAGCAGCGGTTGTCAGAGTTGACCAGCCTCACAGGTGAAGCAGCTAACACAAAAAGACAGACAGAAGACTCACTCAGCCATGAAAAAACGTTTTTGGATGTTTTTTACAAGGAGAAATTTGGGTCATTGTCCAAACGTTTACTGTATGGTTCGTGACAAACTAATCCAAATGAAAACAATGTTTTTTTGTTTGTTTTTTTTAAATATAATCTTGTTGAATCATAAGTGGAGCTAAATGAAACGACCTCAAAGATTTTCCTCTGGCGTTGGTGTTCTTGTAAAACCTCAGTGCCGCATCGTAATTGCTGGCTGTAATTCGTACCTTCACAAACCACTCCAGCATCCTCGTGGTGACCACAGTTGTGCGACCCGATCCCTTGGTGATTGCACTCTCCCAGCTTTGCTTCACTTCCGGTGCATCTGACGTTGTCCAGCCAAATGGGCCCTCTGCCCTCTCCAAAGGGAGCCCTGTGGAGGGCCGCCAGGGCCCTGCCGCAGCCCAACTGCCTGCACACCACTTGTGCATGCTTCAGGTCCCAAATGTCGTCACACACCGTTCCCCACTGCCCACGTTGGAAGATTTCCACTCTGCCGGAGCAGGAGCTGTTTCCACCATTCGCCAGACGGACCTCCCCCTCATCTACTGGTTGTGCTGGTCCCGCTGTTGTTGTTTGTGAGAGATGGAATTCTGTCGTTTCATCATTTGGTGAAGTGGTTGGATTAACTTCAGGTCCTGGTGTAGAATCTATTCCATTCACCTCTGAAAAAAAATAAAAATAAAAATCATCCCACAAATATTGTCTAGTGACTCTGAGAAATATTGTATTTTTATTATACAATATCATCTTGATAATGGATGCCTATATTTGAGTGTAAAATGTTTCAAATGGATAAATACCTGCACAGTAAGCAAGACGGCACGTCGATGGCTTCACAAGTTTATACACGTAGTAGCTGCTAGCTGCTGTAGAGCAAAGCTTGACATGGATGTTGTGTGAAGTAAAATGGCAGCATTCTCTCGACCATGCGTTACACACAGTACGAGATGCAATCATATTAGACTGTGTGGGATGAGGTCCGCTTATCCACAACGGTGCATGGGTTCCACACATGTTTTCATCTATACATCTCTCGGGAATACGTGCATTGTTGCGCCCCAGAAACAGGCGATACCAGCCTCGCCACTCAATATTTCGGTCACATTTTGCCAGGTTGGAGTGATTATATCTAAACTGTGTCGAACGCCACTCATCATTCAGGGCATTGTAGTCCTGACAGGGATCAGCACATCTATTTCCAATACAGTCCATGCCATTTCGACATACTGTGTTTCCACAAGGGAACTGGACTGATTGTAAGGAAGGGCCCGATCTGGAGTGTGCGTCAGGCTCGAGGCATTCATAAGTGCCGGGTGTGTTTTGGCAAATAAGCGGTGCCGTGCAAGGTGATTCGGCGAGCGAACACTCGTCCGTGTCCACGCAGCCACTGCCAGGTGCCCACTCGTAACCCTGACTACAACAAGAGCCATCGGCACAGTCGAGCGGATTGTAACAGGTGAGACCGTCGCCGACAAGGCCATCGTTGCACACGCAGGAGAAGCCAGTAATGGAGTCGCCTCTTTCGTCTGACTCTTCACATGTTGCTTCTTCGTGGCAGGAACCACAGCTGGAAACAACTGTCCCTAAGATGATGAAAAAGAAAAATTGAATTCTCCTGCGCACTCATGACATAAGTGAGGAAAAGTGGTCCGGAATACAGACAGAAGCATAAATACTTGAGAGTAAATCGACAATCAGAATTGGAGTTTTGCTTCATCAATCAGTATTGAGAACTGAATGCAATATTTTTGGGTGGACATTTTTATCGTACTGGCATGCGATACACGTCGTAAACGTGTACTGCAAAGAAAAAAAAAAATCACAATGGGATTTTACAATTTCCTACCACAAAGGGACAGACCAACAGGAAGGTTTTGGTTTGATTATAACAACGGCATACCTGAAATCCCTCCGGTGTTGAGCAGAAGGATTAGGGGCAATAACACCCCTCCAAACATCTTCATATTGGACCACACGCAGAACTTGCTGAAAGGCAATGATCCCAAGGTTAGACAGATTGCAAAGGTACATTTTATTCTCCAGAAAATCGAGGGTTGTCTTTGAGTTACCTTGCGAAACGAAGAGAGCCTCTGAGTTGTTGATGATGTTGCTGGTGATGAGAGTGCGACAGAATTTATACTGTCGACCAGCTTTTGGTGTCAAAAGATCATACAAAGCAATCAATTGTCTGACACAAAAATAGGTCCTTGACTGCATTGATACTGAGGAACTGGTAAATATGACATACAATCAAACAAAACTGGCACACAAAGCCCAGAGCCAAGAACCAGAAATTCAATGTAAGGCGTGCGATTTAAAAAAAAAAAAAAAAACAAGTGATAAATGATGTTGATCCCTTTCTCTCAGAAGTCGTGACGCAAATGCCAGTGGAATGATATGGGACTGAATAGATCATATCATAATTTATTTGTAACCAAATAGAATCCTTTGAATAAATCAGTCTTCAATTGTCACATTGAGGACATGGAAAAAAAATGTTTGCCTGGGCTTTTATTCTGCTCATATCCAGTATAGCCTAATTAGGAAAAAAAGGCAGATTAATGAGCAGTATACCTAAAATATGCCTATTTATTCATTCCCTTGATGTGGTCTATTGAAGTATTCTCATTTACATGTCATGTTCATTGACTAATTCAGTGTTTCTTAACCTGGGTTCGATGGAGCCCTAGGGGTTCGGTGAATCGGTCTCAGGGGTTCGACGGAGCCTCTGCCATACAATGCAATTTTTAAAAAAACAACGTATATCTTGACATTTTATTTACTTTTTTTCTCTTTTTAAGAAATGTATTTTTTATCGTCTTGAATTTGCAAAAAATCACATTTGTTTTATTTTTCACTAATGAAGGGTGAATGTGCATGTGAACTGGTTGGGTTCGGTATCTCTAACAAGTTTCAGAACCAGTGGACAAACAGAAACAGCTGCATTTGAAAACATACTATTGGCAGAAAATATGGCATATTCTCATGATGTTCTGTATTTTTGTGGGGGTAGTGGAGGGGTGGGGGGGTCGGTATGGTCGCCATTCCTTATTTTTATCAACAAGAGCATTATACTCCTTCCAATAAAGTGTCATAAAGGAGCAATTCATCTGAAATAAATTGGTAACTTATTCGAAGAGCACTCTCCATTCCGGTAAGTGTAAATTGGGTCAACATGAACTGAAACCGAAAGTGTGCAACAAGGCAAATCATTGAATGGCGGGTGTCGTTACGTTGACAAAAACTTGAAGAACACAATATTAATGAGTAATAACTTGATTTATAAGGATGTTTTGTGTAAATGTGCCCGCTCAAACACTTATCGGTGGTGATAGGTCACAGCCAAAACAAGGTCATTGTGCTTTTGCGCAACAACAACCCCTCAAATAAACAGTGAAAAAACTTCTTTCAATGGGTCACTTCAGCTTGGATGTAACTGTATAGCGACCACGATGAACTGATTGTCATGGTTTGTGTCACAGTCATGTCCACTTCAACCGTGGTCAATAAAAATGAACACCCATTGATTGCATTTGCGGCTGGTCGAGTTCTCCACAATGGATTGCTGTTTAAAAAAGTGTATATGAACACTACAGACACTCCCCGAGTTACGAACATCCGAGTTACAAACAAACGGTACATACGAACATTTTAACGGGTCTGTCGAAAAAAAAAAAAGAGTTAGATTTTGTATTGCGCGCCTTTTTCCGAGTGCCGAACGGGGTGGAGGAGGACGGCGGAGGCGACGTTCGAAGGCGGCCGCGGGGAGAGGCGTGGGGGGCGGGCGTGTGACGGTGGAATGGGCGGGGAGGCGTCCGGCGCGCCGGTCGACGACCGGTCGTCTACTCTCCCCCGCTGAAGCTGCTGCTAGTTTAGCGGGCAGCTAACAATCGAGCCCTGAAGAACGTGACGAAAAGCTCTCTCCCCGTTATATGGATGTCAATATAAGCCTTAAACATACATTCCAGACAAAATATAGCACTGAAGCAACTTACGAACGAATTCACCTTATGAACAATCGTCCGGAACGTAACTCGTTCGTAACCTGGGGAGCGTCTGTATTGTTCAAATGTTTTGGGGTCACTCAAAAAAAATCTTTATGCTTTAAATAAAACCAATACCTCTTTTTTTCCCTTAAAAAAAACACGAACAATGTCCAGAACTGTATTGCTCATTCATTTAACGTTATCGTAATTAATAAAACAGGGTATAAGGATATTTTCAAATGACCCCAAACTTTTAAAAAAAACGGTACATACACTTGTGCTTTCATTTTTAAAAAATGAAAGGCATTTGTGAGTGATCCCAAACTTTTGAAGGGTAATGTGGGCGTGTGTGTGTGTGTATATATATATATATATATATATATATATATATATATATATATATATATATATATATATATATATATATACTAGTGTATATGGCTGATTGAAAACGATTTGTTCAGTTTCCATTTTGTGCTTGGCAATCAATAAATTAAGCATTACGTTTCATTGAACTATGTTCAAAATAAAACAATTCTACTCATCCAAATGTATCTTTCTTTTACCTGAATTGCAAAATCTTTGCGGAACAATCCAAGCACAACACATTACAGATATGTACTTAAGATATGGTTAAGAAGTGGTGTCAAAAACATCAAGACATTCTTTTGAATAAAACAAACATGTATTTCCAGTCTTTGATAATTCATCCTGAGTTTTGTCAGACAGCAGGGAAGAAATCATTCGTCATGAGGGAAAATGTTTTTTTGGCAGAATAATACAAACCAGTTATACCAAAAATATCATAAAAATGAAGCAATATCAATTGAATGTTTAATTAGAAAAAAAATGTGTGTGTGCATGAGAGAATTCCAGAATGTTAAACACAGTTTTGAGCTCATGTAGTATTTTACGAACCAGAAATGGTTCTGGAATGTCATGCATCGTATCTTCGAGCAGTGATGCTCAATTGGTGGGTTGCAGACAGCTAGTAAAAACATCACTGGAATCTCATTCTGATTATTCCGCTACAATACAAATTCCCATGGCAATACCAATTCGTGGTGAGCAATTTGCTTTTGGCAGCACATCAAGCTCCTTGAAAATGGATTTGAAAACATAACAGGAGTTTTTACAGGGTGGCAAGTGACGGCTGCTGCCCCCTTCACCCAATGCCTTGCCACCCCAGGTGTCACCTCTGTTGTCAATCTATCTTTTGGTTAATACTTGGAGGTAAAACTATTTCACGCATAGCTTCGTTCGGTTTTATAGCATGACCCACCCAGATTCGTAGTTAGACACACAGCAACATGCTTACAACGAAAATGCTTTTATTCGGCAATCTCCAGCAACTAAGGTAATTTACAGAATGCCGAGTGCCAGTCAGCTGCGTTGTTGATCCTCCCATGAACTGCTCTTTGCCATTGTTATCGTGTTATTTGGCGAAATGTCTCGGCGCTGTGTGCTACACATTCAGGCTCACAGTTGTATGAGTGGCCAAGAGAAAAGATTGGGTAAATGAACCTGAAAATTGGACCAATGCAGTTTAGTTCTCGCAAAGCGAATGAATTTCATGCCAGTGTCGTCGAGCATTCTTTTTACAAGCACTTCGAAGACCTGTTTTCTCAACAGGATTTGCATAAAAGCGTGATAATCAATGAATAACTGGCTATTGTTTATGAAAACATTTGATTCTGAGTATTAGACATGGACGTAATCCTGTACAAAATTATCTCTAACGATATGGGTGGAATCATCCGTAATGGTTTGCAACTAACATTGCTGCCGATATAATGTGCAGAGTGGCCGACAACGCAACAGAATTACCTTAGCAATGACAATGTAGGACAACAAACCACTATGACTTGAGCTCTCCTTGCTAGCGGGAATACATGGACCAAGTAGGTCATCCCATCGTGCGCAATTTACAGCACGGCACAGCATCGAATTGCAAAAAATGACGCTGGACTAATAACCGTTCTTCCAATTCCAATGGGTCTCGTCTCTACTCCGTGTCCGGCCGTTTGGGCATAACATTTTCCTGAGCACTCTTGCTCGTACACGTATGGTCCAATATACATCTTGCTAACAACCTCCTCCTGCTCCTTCAAACATCTGAATCCCCTCAGCTAAATTTAAAACGTCACTTTCTGAATCGATTTCTGACTGGCTTTGTACACTTTCCATAGAGAGCCTCGCTATTGTTATCTTAAAGTGACATCGCACTTCCGGGTTTGTTGCCCGTCAGGGTATCACTTGGGGAAAACAATTACTTTGTCGAATTTCCATCCATCCATCCATTTTCTGAACCGATTTATCCTCATAAGAGTCGCGGGGGCGTGCTGGAGCCTATCCGAGCCGTCTTCGGGCAGTAGGCGATCTGGCTGCCAGCCAATCGCAGGGCACACAGAGACGAACAACCATCCGCGCTCACACTCACGCGTAGGGACAATTTGGAGTGTTCAATCAGCTTGCCATGCATGTTTTTGGAATGTGGGAGGAAACCGGAGTACCCGCAGAAACCCCCCGCAGGCACGGGGAGAACATGCAAACTCCACACAGGAGGGCCGGAGGCAGGATCAAAGCCACGACGCTGCACTGTGAGGTCGACACGCTAACCACTGGAGCACCGCGCCGCCCTTTATTTAATATTTGGTTTAATTACTTTACTTGTGACATAAAAATATTTCCGTGGGGATTTTCTAAAATTACTTCAGGTAACCTTAAAAGGCGCAGTCCTTGACATGGCAGAAGAAGAAACTCATTTACTGAAGTCCATGCAGGAAATCGAAGTGCACAAAGCACATTTATAAGGAACCTCCACAGGCAGATGATGTCCAGTTGTCCAGGGAGATCACAGATCTGTAAAGCGGGTACTTGGAGACCACATTCTCCCGCTGATCGTTTGTGTCCGTGCACGATCTCCCGTTTAGTTTCGTGTGCATCGCGAAACATCACTTCCTCAGGCAGTGGCTGGACATTTCCTGCATTATAAATTGAGGTTCCCCGATCCCATCTGCAGTCCGTCAGCATATCTGAGGCCCTCCAGATCTGCAGTTAAAAGAATCTCCAAGACCGTTGGCTTGCGGGGGAAGCAAAAACAGACAACAAAAGGTTTTAGACATCACAATGCACATTCTGGCGTTACAAAGCAAGTAAGCAATCAAAACGTTTTTCTTTAGCATCGGTCACACATGGACACGCAATCAGCGGTGGAATGCGGTCTCTAAGTGCCCATCCATAGCCATCAACTTTACATCATCCGCAAAAAAACAAACACCCCTAAAAAACCCAGTCACAATTGAAAATGTACCCCTTAAATGAAAAGATTTTTGGGTATACCTGCAGTCCGGAAAGGATTAGATGCACATCTTGGCGTTTGAACTGTCGCAGCAAGTCACTCAGCTCATTAATCACTGTGTAATCTATCACACTGACATGACTGCAATCCAATACAACTGACCGTGGAGGAGAGTCTGGTGAACATAAGTCAAAAACAACAACAACAACAAAAAAACCGTAATGATCATTCTTTCTCTTACGTTTTACGATTTTCAGCTTTTGATTGAGCACTTACCCTGTAGAGCTTGTGTATGTATGATGTGGCTCAGATGTTCTGCAGCAGGAAAGCTGAGCCCGCTGGCCAACTCAATGAACATGACACCTTGATTTGACATCTACACACAACAGGCACATGGAAGACACACCAGTCATCACGAACGCAGAGGCATGTTGTGAGAAATGTTTCGTTCAGCAAAAAAATGGAGTGAAAGAATTGCGTGTCTGCCTCATTATTTTCTGTATTTCAGTGCAGTAGTCCTGAGATTGAAGATTTGACGCAGCATGGTGGGATTTTGACCCAACAAGGAGAAAAAAATATCCATACTATCCATACAAGAAATGGGTTATCAGTATAGCTGGAGTTTAAAATAATACTAATTCTACTCGCAACATTTCCTCAAAAGAAGGTGCATCTTTGCCCTGTCAGGGGTCGCCACAGTAAATCAGCCCTGGGACTAACCACTGGCCCAGCAGTATGGGGTGGCCTTAACAGTACATGAGAGAGGTCTGCCCTCTCAAACAGGCTAATTTTAGCAAGACAAAAAATGTATAAGCATGCATGGTGGGATGTCATTCTTGTTTCTTGAGATATTTCGACAAAAAGCATGTCACAGACATGTTCATAAAACACTTGGGCGCTGTTTTAAGTTGTGGGGATTTGATTGGTTAATTTGTGTCATCTTGGAGGCCTTATCATGGACATCAGGGGTGACCAACCCGCGGCTCGCGAGCCGCATGCAGCTCTTTGGCTGGTTCAATGCGGCTCCCGGGCTTTCACACAATTGTCGAAAAGGCTTCGGCGATGGCGCTGCCATTAAAACAACGGTGCTTAATACACGTACTACGTCATCCTATCACCAATCCCGGTACTTGATTGACATAAAGGGCAACTAATCAGATGACTGAATCACCGCTCATGCGCAGACAACGGCGCTAAGTGCTAAGCTAGTCAGCGAATTAACTCTGTTTTTAAGGCAGGTGTGCCCAATACGTCGATCGCAATCGACCAAGAGCCAGCACACTGGTCCCAAGTCGACCGCGAGTGGTGGGCGGAGGAAATGGGAAAAAATAAAAAGATTTGTGTGTTTGTGTTTTTAGGTTTCATTTATGTTCAGGCGCCCAGGCTGTTGCTCGTCGTGGCGTGCATGCATATGTGTGCGAGTGCATGGTCGTGTGTGTGTGTGTGTGTGTGTGTGTGTGTGTGTGTGTGTGTGTGTGTGTGTGTGTGTGTTCATATGCTTGCACGTGCACGATCGGGTCGATCTTGGAAGCTTGTTCGCTCCAAAAGTCGATCTTTGGGCAAAAAAGTTTGTGTGTGTATGTGTGTGTGTGTCTTTGCAGTCACACATTAAAAAAAAAAAAAAAAATTGTCTTTTTGTCTCTGACTGGTTGGCCAGGTTGGCCACCCCTGATGTACATGATTTCTTTTGACCTGTAAAGCTACCTGAAGCTGCACCGGTTTAAAATACGACAAAATAAAAGTTGCACTCTGGCAGCATCTGACGGGACAAGCCATTAGTCACAACTACCGAAGAAAGGTGTCTGAAAGGTCATCCGATTGACGACCTCTGGTTCCCACTGAAAGACGATCCACAAAGGAACTAATCAATCGATTCCAGAGTAATTGTATCCTTTCTGAGGGGGGAAAGAGTTCTAAAACATGTAGCTCAATGGTACAAAAGTGCACCTTTATTCCAGGTCGAGCCATGGTGTACATCAGCAAGGCTCCAGATATAGCCACACCGCCTATGATTCCATACTGCACCCGCCAGAAACTCAGCAGGAAGGTCACAATGAAGGGAAGGAGGTCAAGCTCTTCGGGATGACAGCAAAAAAAGGGAGTGAGGTAATACTGTGAAAGTACACTGTGTACGAATGCAGAAAAACATACTATGTATCTTCCATATCTTAGCCACGACACGATAGTCAACCATGGGAGTGACGGCACAAATGACAACAGCAGCGAGAGAAGCTTTTGGGATGTAGTAGAAGGCCGGCATGAGGAACGCCAAAGACAGCAACACTATCACACCTGCAAAAACAAATATATAACAGTAAATTTTATTTAGTTTATTTTTTCAGGCCAGACCAACAATTAACATGTATCTGATGCTCACATAAAACCGGAGTACCGGTAACATTTCAGAATCAAAGCTAACATACAATAAGTGAAAGTAGCTTTGGAAGAGCTGTTTGAACAATATATATTTATTCTAAACGGGAGGAAAAGCATTTCGGTGTGGGAAGGTGATTCGATCGTGTGCAAAAGCATGTTGAGACGCATTCGTCAGTGGTTTCAATTCTTAACTGAACTTCCCAAAAAAACTGTCATTCTAATGTTGAGAAGTTTGTTTCCATTTTCCTTGTCGAGCGCTCTGGCAGGTTCGAGGTTTGAGTTCTTCATTTCCTATATTCTTATAACATTCTGGACCGTGACGGTGAGATCATTGGGTTAAAATGAGTACCGTATTTTCACGACCATAAGGCGCCATTAAAAGTCTAGTGCAGGGGTGTCAAACTCATTTCACATGGTGGGCCACATACGGCCTCGGTAGATGTCAAGTGGGCCGGACCATTAAAATTATACCATACTTTGCTAGAAATAACCAAAACAATATGTCTTTCCTTTGTTTTGGTATAAAGAAGCACAAGAACATTAGGAAAATGTTGAAATTTAATGAACATATCTTTTACAAAACATTTCATGAAGCACCTTACATTTCCATCGACAAATGTGCAATTTACTTTTATCATTCACATATATGCATTGAAACTGATCCCACTGATTGTACAAACTTTAACAAGTAATTGGTATTGAAAAATATAGGAATGGACTTTAAGATTAAACGAGATTTATAAAGAAACAAAGTTTTAAACCATTTACACGTGCATATAAAATCTAAATGTAATCCCTGCCTACACCTTACAAACTAAGGAGAGTGCTATTAAATGTGTAAATGTGAGAGTGCTATTGATAGCGTCTGCCCTCCATCCTTAATTGTCTAGACAACCTTAATTGACTAATCATAAACACGTCTGCTGCACACGGAGAGATCCTGGCCCCGCGCGTGTGTGAGTGTGTGTGTGTGCGTGTGTGTGTTCGTGCGCTCTGCTCAACCGCAAAGGCCCACGTGGGGCAATTTAAAAAAAATTGTTAATTGGTGCTACTTCACGGATTTTCGTTTTTCGCGGGTGGTTTTGGTCCCCATTTTGCGAAAAACGAGGGATTACTGTACTGTTTTACATGATCATCTCGCGGGCCGGATTAAACCCCTTTGCGGGCCGGATCCGGCCCGCGGGCCGTACGTTTGACACCCCTGGTCTAGTGTATGAGCCGAGTTCCAAAGCCTGACTGAGCGCGCTTCTGGCCGACACGCTGTTTATATAGAGAAAAGGCGGGCGTAAGTGATGTCAGGCATGCGGAAGTCTGCCAATGAGTGAAGGGTGGGCGTGCCCAACAACACGGTGCGCCGAATGGTCGTGGAAATACGGTACATTCTCCATGTCACTTCAACCAATTTCAGTGGAATCAACTGACAGCTAATAAGAGATGACTTTGGAGGTTCGACACATTACGAGCTGCAGATTAATAAGACATACACCGAACAGCCGTAGCAATATAGCCACGCGCATAGTCTAATCACTGAGGTGTAATGAACAGCTATATGAAAAAATATGTTAATCATGCTCTGCATTACACAGTTCAGTAGGGGGTTATTAATTCACAATTAAAAAAAGATGTGTTTATTGTTGTGGCTGTAGTTTAGACCAGGGGGTGCCCAAGTCTGGTCCTCGAGAGCTCCTACGCAGCCTGTTTTGGATGTTTCCCTTCTCTCTCCAACACACATGATTCAAACGATCAGGATTGTGATCAAGCTTGTTTTAGACGGTGGTGTCGAACCAAAACAGAGCATTTTCAGATATTGTTTTGGTTCTCATTAAATGAGATGGACTTGACAGTGTAGGTGGGCAGGATATGAAAAAAAAAAACCAATATACTGTATAGCATATGCGCTGTTGTAAGACTGATTTAATAACGTTTTTAACATACATCAATGCAAAAAGGTGTGGACTCACTTGTGACAATCCCTCCAGCTGGAGTACAAACCCCAGTCTGTGAATTCACTGCAGTCCTAAACATGATGACAAAAGGTGAATTTTTACACACTGTCCATGTTTATTCCTCCACTCTCCTTCCCTTCCTCTCTCTCTCATACAGACATGCACGCACACGCACACACACACACACACACACACACACACACACACACACACACACACACACACACACACACACACACACACACACACACACACACACACACACACACACACACACACACACACACACACACACACACACACACACACACACCTGCCAAAGCTGCCGGTTACAGGGTAGGCTGAGACAAAGGAGCCCATGACGTTGGTCATACCAATTGCCAACAGCTCCTGGTTGGTATCTATTCTGTAGTTGTTCTGCTTAGCTGAGGACAAACAAGAAGGCAAAAGTTGAGAACACGAGTACACTGGCCCAAATATCGTGTTGAATAGAAAAGCCCTTCTACGACACCTGTAAAATTGAGATCGTTAATGCAATCACAGATGAATTTTTATACATTCATGTGTAAGGGTCCTGTATGTCATACACTTGCTGTCTGATTAGACTCTTGAAGTTTCTCTTGGCTGGGGGTGGGTGGTGGTGGTGGGGGGGGGGGGGGTAGCTTCTATTTTATTAGAGTAGTGGTCACCAACCATTTGAAGCTGAGAGATACCTCTTGGCTACTGATTACTGCGAAGGGATACAAGTTTGATACACACTTCTGAAATAACAAACTTGCTCAAATTACATTTAAACCATCCATCCATTATCCTCACAAGGGTCACGGGGGTGCTGGAGCCTATCCCAGCTGTCTTCGGGCAGTAGGCGAGGGACACCCTGAACCATTTGCCAGCCAATCGCAGGGCACACAAAGACGAACAACCATCCACGCTCACACTCACACCTAGGGTCAATTTTGAGTGTTCAATCGGCCTGCCGTGCATGTTTTTGGAATCATCTTGGAAAGACACTGCGTATGCTGCTTTTGCAGTATGGTTCTTGTTTCCTCATAAGATAAGAAAACCTTTATTTGTCTCACAATAGAGAAATTCCCAAATGCAAGAATACAAAAGCATGCTGCATCTAATCCAGATCTACAACATACTGTATTATTTCAATAATTTTAACTAACAAAGATATTGTACACTGCAAATGCAGGGTGTCCCCCGCCTACTGCCTGGAGACAGCTGGGATCGGCTCCCTCATGCTTGGGAAGATGTTGGTACTTGTACCAGGGAAGTGTCTTGGTCTGCAGGTGTCCACTGAGGGGAGTATCATTGAAATGAAAAAGGGAATGTTTTTCTGATATGGTCACTTGTAATTTGCATAAACTGTCAATCAAGGCCAGCAGGAGCTGCGAGAAGTTCGGGTTTTCGGTTTGAGAAGCGAGCACGAGTTAGTGCGGCTTCAAGAATCATACCGCCTGCCTGGCAGTGAAAGACAATCTGTTCCTGGTCGAGTCTCTGTTCAACTGTCCAAGTGAGCATCTCTGACAAAAACTCACCAAATGCTTTTGCAATTGCAATGCTCTCCAGCAATCCCATGAAAGGAATCACAGCTAGACCTCCCCCAAAGCCCTGTGCACGTACAAAGAGGAAGACAAAGACATCAGCCGTGAGATGGTAAAAGTAAATGTTCCGCCCTCACCTGGACTCCTCACCTCCACAATCTCTCCAAACGTTACCACAGTGCCATTGGCGGTGGTGTCTGAGGTGGGCGGGGGCCTGAAGGGTGGAAGCCCCTGGGAGGTTTTCCCAGTGATTGAAAAAATATGAAGGCCAGAAGCTTCACACGAAAAGGCGCAAAAAGATGCAGCCACGACCACGAGGGCGTTACGCACTGATCAAAACACAAAAGACATTGAAGAACTGTTACGTAGACACGCTGCAGGCCAAATGAAGGGAGTGTTGTACACTGGTACTGACTGGTAGCAACAGCCCACACAAATCTTCTGGCAGCTCTGGGGAACCTGGGAGCATCATCACAATCATCATCATAAGGTTCCAGGCTGGTCTTCATTGACGTTAACGTGATCAGCAAGGCTACACAGAGCAGACCAAGGACCACATCGCCTGTTCGCGCCTCGGCGATCTTGTAAAATGTGTAGTAAACCTGTGGGAAGAACTCGTGGGGAATATCTTGGAGTCCCAGGATATTCTAGAAATAGAATTTAAAATATGAAAAAGGCCAGGAGGAAAATTAACTGTGAATGTCGCATGTGTCATCATTCCAGAAAGCTTTTGAAAAATTCTGATTATAGTATCATCAGATGAACCATGAAATAATATGACGCCTATTCAGCTAACCGCTAGAGGGCATTCGGAGGGCATTTTCTTATTGCTCTCGTTAGTGTGTTTTCACTGCTTGGTGCCTTGTGTTTGTGCAATTACAATGATTACCTCACCTTCACCTGCCCAAAGCCAATTGTTATTGCCGCAGCACAAGTAAAGCCTTTTATAACAGGGAATGAGATGAAGTCCAAGAGAAAGCCTGCAACGGAAGATTTAATACATTACATTTGGACCTGCAATGTGGCAAAGTTGATGTCGCAGCGGAATGTAACACCATATTGCTTTGTCATGCTCATAATGGATACAAATCCTTCGACAGAATGTGACGCTTGTTTTTGTGAGGTCAACTGCTACAAAATTAAATCACTCCATGTTCACATGACTTGAGTGGTTCCCTCCCCTCACCTAATCTCAGTAACGCCAGGGAAGCCTGAATGAGACCACAGAGGAGGCTGAGCAGCACAGCTCGGTGCGGTTCACCCCCCACCAACGAGAAGCAAAGAAGGGACATGATGGCTGTGGGACCCAGCGTCACATCCTTGGATGTCCCGAGGAAGGTGTAGATGAAGCCTCCCATGAAGGCAGAGTAGAGCCCGTACTGTGTGTGCAAACGTGATTGTGTTGAAATTGGCTGCAACTCTGCATCAAATGATCAGGTCATCTCATAACACTGAGCGGGCGAGGGGGGCAATTCAGTCAGATTCATAGATTGGTACTTGTGGGTTGGCAACTGCGGCACCTCAACATGGTTCCTTGACATCAAAGATGCCATGATATGGTAACAAAGCATTAATTATGTCTAAATGAAACTTCACTGTTTACTTCAACATAGTTCCTTGACACCAAGATGCCATTAGACGTCATCAATGTAACTTCATGCCTTCATTTTATTTTGCATTTTATATTTATTTATCTTCAGTTTTTGGGCTAACATCTTCTTACATTGATATGATTTACGGATGCTAAAATGTTACCGGTACTTAAAACATGACTTGTGGACTCCATGAAAGTTTTATGATTGCAATCCTGGATTCTTTTTTATAATTTCCATTGTTTTCAAATGTGGAAAAAAAAGTGTATTCCAATTTTGTTTTAAACCAAAAAAATCTGATACTGTATACCACTTTATAGATAGGACTTACCTGCACGGGAAGGCCTGCTACTTCTGCATAGGCCAAGGCCTGCGGAACAGTTGTCAGCCCAACAGTGACGCCGGCGAGGAGATCCATCTGAAGCCATTTCAGCTTGTATTTGGGTAGCCAGGAGAGAATAGGCAACCACGCCTTTAGCCTCCTGCTGGAGCAGCAGCCACTCTGTCTTTCTCTCTCCTCTCTTTGTAGCAGAGGTTGGTCCATGGTGAAGAAAAGGTTGAGTAGTATGTGTAAGAGGAGAATCTGCAGAGGTGATTGTTGTCAGAAATCACAAGTGGAGGGAAATGTTGTTATGTAAATACAGGTAACATTAAATTAGGTACGGTACTGTAGTTACAATATAAAATCCAACTACACAGAAAGATGAAAGTTCCTCCTTTTGTTTTATATGTCACTCATGTTGTTATTGGACTGGCGATGTGTTCCTCTAACTTAGTGGCACCTCTTTAAGGAACATGATGTGCATTCTGAAAAAGATCTCATGATTTTTGTCGATTTCGTCACACGAAAAGCACAAAGCAAATGGATGTGAAGAAGAAGACTCGTTTCTATTTGTACACACATGTGAATGAAATCTGACCTCTGCATTTGACACCTCACAGTAGTGGACATAGCAAACACACACTGGAGAAGGGGGCTACTGAAGCACACAGGGTTTCAGTGTCTTCTGGCAATCATAAATGTGCGCACTAGTTCACTAGTAAGCTCATTTTAGCGCTTACTAGTTGACATGTAAGGCCATAAACGTGCGCACTAGTGCCACCACTTACATTACATGCAAATAAGGATGAATACGAATGCATGCAACGGTTTTCTATTGGCTGTCCATTTCAAAATACAGTGGTACCTCTACTTATGAAAGTCGCTTCATAAGAAATTATCAAGTCACGAAATGCCTCAACATGAAAATATTGCCTCTTGTTACGCGAGAAATTTCAAGATACGAAAGGTAAAAATATAGTATGGATCGCCCATCACAGCTCCGAGTTTCATGACTCAACACACTTACAGCTGCTCTGCCATTGGCTATTCCCGAGTATCATCCTGGCATCCCATTGGCTAAGAGGGACCTCTGCCGTGTGTGTGTCTGTGTGTTGATAAGAAAGATGTCTATTTAAGCAGCGTCCTCGTCATTCGCCTCTCGGCCCAGGAGGTCTCCGCTAGTTTTACGAAAATGTGAATCCCCGAAAAAGTGTTCAACAGTCGGGCGATCGCTCACTCTGCTGATGTTTGTCTTGGACATTTTCGAAGGATTGTCAAAAGCCGATGAAAGCAAACGTCCTTTGATCGGTTCTTTACAAAACGTCAGGCAAAAAACACTTTCACCAGAGAACATGAACTAAAGAGGGCAGTTAAAGGTTAGTCCCTTATAACAGGCGAGAGGAGATGACATTACACTATTCGCACCAGGTGCGGAACGGGAGGGGACAACCCTCCAAAGCCACCTGCTGGAGACAGACAGGACAGAGTCATGACACACCAACTGGTCATTATGCATCTGCATACTGTATAGTATCTCAAGTGTTTATCTATCCAATTTTGCGGGCAGTGTCACATCGGTGAAATTAGTGACATATACGATGAATATATTTTTAATGTAAGATTTCATATATTTATAAATTAATACACAATAGGTATTGTGCGTGTGTTCTATTTTTTTATAACTGTGTACCTACTTTTGCACCTCACTGTATATATAGAGGGAGAAAGACAGAAAAGATTAATCAAAAGTATGAATTGTTTTTATAAAATCACTACTTTCTTTTTCAGGTATTACGAGCCGGGCTCTTATGGGTTAATGCTTTAAGACTGAATATTTATTGTCTGAATATTAACCAATCAAAATTCTTGTCCCGCCTGCTTCATTTTGAGTTTGAGTCGCAATTGAGACATGAATGATCACGTTACAGTTCACATGTTCACTAGAAAGAGCCAAATGTCCACTGGGTACACCAGTTAAGGTGTTCTGGCCTTAGCAGTTAACTTGTCAGTTTAAAAATTGATCACTAGCACACTAGTAAGGCATATTATGTCCACTAGTTACACTAGTTGGATCGTCCCAACCTTACTAGCTGACTAGTGAGGTTCAAAATGTTCACAAGTTAACTCATTTCGACCTCACTTGTTATCTAGTGAAACATGTTTTCTTTCTAGTAAACCAGTTTTCCAGAATGAGTCACTAGTTAACTAGAGACATGTATGTTTATTCAACTAGTTAACTAGTGGAAGGCATTTTGTCTCATTAGTCAAACCAAGAAATGAACTTGTGCAAGATTTGATTGAACATGTTTGGCATTTTTCCTACACGTTGGGCTTTTCTTTTCACTAGTTGGTGTTTATGCAGCACTAGTGAGCGACTGTGCACAACGTGTGCAACAAATATCTAACATGTAGGGATCGTTGTTGCACTAGCTCGTTTTTGGCATACTAGCTGGCATGTACATCGTACTAGTTAAATACAATTGCTTACTAGTTGACATGTATGCACAACTAGTGAACTGTAAAACATGTAAACTAGCCAAATGTGATTATTTCACGAGTAAACTAGATAACCTATGTCACCTAGTGCCCAATTTTATCAAAGTCTATACAAGTTCAGCATTGAGCCTGACAAGTGAGACAAAATATGTTCCACTAGTTAACTAGCGATATGAAAATCTGTGTTACTAGCTAACTACTGTCTCACTCTGAACCCAACTCGTTTACTAGTGAGTAAACATGTGTATCACTAGTTAACAAATAAAGTGAAAATGATCCCAACTAGTGTAACCAGTGGATATCTCTACATTGACTAGTGAACTTGTTCACATTTTGAAACCATTTAGTTAATGTGTAAGGTCAAATCGATTGCAACTAGTTTACTAGTTTGGATTCACTCGTCGACATGTAACCCATAATGGGCATCCTCTAGTGAACGAGCTGCAAATCCTCAGGACAACTTGTAAACTAGAGTAAAACATGCAAATAAAGTGGGTGTGATTATGACAAAATCTGAATCCTGATTGTTGTATTTTAACTGCAGATCCAATAGGTATGGATGCTGCGGGCGGATGGTCTTGAACGAGTATCCCCACGGAGGCAAAGGACAATCTGAAGCAACAATAACACGTTTATAGACTATGAACACACGAGAATCACATGACACGTTCGATAACCGTCTTTCACGCTCAAGCAACAACTCTCTCAGTTGTTATGAGAGTGTCTACACGCGTTAATTATCCTAACATTTCATAACAAACAGTTACTTATGCTCCATGGGTGGTATCGAGTTGATAAATGTGGATACAACCTGCACAAAGCGCGAATAAAGTGTGACTAAGATTTTGAAACTGTCATCTTATAAAAGTGGTGAATGGATCAGAAGCATAAAAAGAGCAAAGACAAATTCGGACACGTCATAGGTTCAAATCTAATCAATAATTGTGGTTCCATCTTACAATTGCGATTGCACAGGTCTTCGTTTGCCGCTCAGTGGTGAACGAAACACTTCGCAAAAAGCATCCCCATCGAGCCTTCCGGCTCAAAAACGTCACAAGGCTTCGGTCATGTGATTAGATGGGGGGGGGGGGTTGTTTGCGGAAATGGATAGTTTCGTGATCGGTTTTTTTGCAGGCTAGAAGACCTCGTACTCGAGTACAGGACAATGTGAAATACAATACTCCCATTCCCATTTCAACTACGGGAAGTTTCCAAATGACTAATCCGGACATTATTAAAATGACCAAGCTGCTCAAGCAATTTCTTTGGGTTTTGCTTCTCTGTCGCCTTGGGGAGTCCAAGAGAAGAAATGTTCTTCTAATTATCGGTGAGTGATTACATTTTAAACTGCTAGGGTTGAGTGCAAAACAAACAGACACTAAAAATCGCTTTGCTAAAATTTGGCTGAATACAAGTTAAGACCTAAGTGTTCGCACTTCAGCATCAGGTCCACCGAAGACTAACAAAAGAAACAACAGTAAATGCTTCACAATGAACTTGCAATAAGAATAAATACAGTTCTAAATACAGTTCAATAATAGTGTATTTAGAACTGTATTACATATAACAATTACAGTACAGATTAACTGTTAAAACAATAATATATTGACAAAATCAGAAGTATTCGACTTCTTAAGGAAAAATAAGCAGTATATATTCTGAAAATGTACTGTAGTACAAAAATAACACGAACCTTTATTGTAAATTGAATTTATTTTTTAAATCTATTTTTTTACTCCTTTTACAGCTGATGATGCGGGGTTTGAGACTGAGGTGTACAACAACTCAGTGGTCCACACCCCTCACCTGCGTTCTCTGGCTCAGCGCAGTGTTGTGTTCAAAAATGCTTTCACCTCTGTCAGCAGCTGTTCCCCGAGCCGCTCCGCCATCCTCAGTGGCTTGCCACAGGTAACACACACTTGCAATACCGTATGCATCCAAGTCTTTTTTTTTTTTTTAATGATGTTATCAGTCAGATGGAGTTGGTATGTTTTTCCGGAGTTTTAATTACATTTCCTGAAAATACCCACTGGATCAAGAATAACAATACGCTATACAGAGCTTTCTTTTTTAAAAGCCTTAGATGAATAAGTGGGTTCAATAATGACAATATGTATGTCATTTTAGTTTTTTATCATCTCATCTTCCATGTTTTCCTCAAATCGGTTGTCTTTGACATAAGGCTTTATGGATTTCTATGTAATTGCAGAGTTTAAGTCATTGCAATTGTTGTATTACTTTTTCATATGAGAGGTCAAAAATGACATAAAAAACTTTATATAGAATTTAAAACGTTAACCCTCAAAAAGCTGTCAGATAAACATTTACTTGTTGAGCCGCACATCTAATCCCAGTAGTGTGACCGCCATTTACACAGTACCACAGCAACATCATCATTTATAAACCTCATGGTATGTGCTGTTATAATTAAAATATGAATCGATGAGTTTTGTGTTATCATCAAAGATATGAAGACATGCCAGCGTCTTCTTGACCGCGATGTTGGCAGGGACAATATTCCCTTAGGCAATGCATTGGCATTGAAATTAAGTTGCAATTAGCTCATTACTCAACTGATTTTAACGAGGTTTACTTTTTTGTCAATGCCAAAGCATGCTATTGATACACAACATATGAAAAGAAAGCCAAACAATATTTTATCTGTGAAAGGTTACCGGTATTCCTCGTTCCAGTGTTGTCATTGAATGCAGCACATATGGACTGCACTGATGTCTGCCTCTCCTAGTGTTGCATCGCTGTAAAGAGATAGAGCAAATAATGGGGTTACACTCACCTCGGATGAAGAGAACCCAAACTATTGTCCAGTTGGAGTTGCCTGGCTATTTTCAATTACAGGGTCACGTTGAAATCTATACTCAATACCAGATGGACATAAATGAGTCATCTGGCCAGGGCAGACCACCAAGCCAATGCCCTTTTGTGCTCAAATGTTCATTGAAAAGTAATCAATCAACATACCAAACATGAAATAATGTATTTTTGTCCGCGGAAATCTAATACAAATCTTCTTTAACCAAAATGAAAGGTGTAGGTTTGATAGGTCATACAGCTATGGGTTCGTGGTAGTCAACTGGAAACCATGTTACAACAATTGTTTCCTGCCTCCTTAGCACCAGAATGGCATGTATGGCCTTCACCAGGGGTTCCATCATTTTAACTCTTTCGATGGCGTCCGAAGTCTGCCGTTGCTCCTCAGCCAAGCTAACATACACACGGGTTTGTAAAAAAGTTTATTCTAACCTTCAGTTATATGCAAATTGCAAACATGTGTTCATCCGTATTTCTGTCATTTTCACTGTCAGGTATAATTGGAAAAAAACATGTTGGTCCTGGATCGGTGTACCCTTTTGACTTTGCGTACACGGAGGAAAACAACTCTGTCCTTCAGGTGGGGCGAAACATCACCCGCATCAAACTTCTCGTCCGAAAGTTTTTCCAGACCCATCAAGAGGAAGCTTTTGTCAGAAAACAAAAAGCAGAGAAGAACACGGTAAACAATTTGAAAGATGAAGAAAGACCTTTTTTCCTCTACGTCGCCTTCCACGACACCCACCGCTGCGGCCACTCCCAGCCTCAGTACGGGGCTTTCTGTGAGAAGTTTGGGAATGGGGAGATGGGAATGGGCAGAATTCCAGACTGGACTCCACAATATTACACACCAGAGCAAGTTAAGGTCAGTGATTAAATGACAATTACTGGCATGTTGAATGTTTTCGGTCTTTATTTAATTTTGTCAATTGTATGTGATAATATACATGCAAATTCAGACTCTGTTTGCTCTACAAATCCTAAACTGGCTTCTGTTATGTAATGCAGGTTCCCCCTTTTGTACCGGACACATCTGCAGCACGAGCTGACTTAGCCGCATTGTACACTACAGTTAGCCGACTGGATCAAGGTACAGTTTGTGCACACCACAAATTCATTCATGTGAAACACTCGAGTGTATTTTTCTGTGCAGGTATTGGATTAGTTCTTCAAGAACTCAGGGACGCCGGTTATGAGAATGACACTCTGATCATCTACAGCTCCGATAACGGTATCCCATTCCCCAACGGCAGAACCAACTTGTATCAGTCCGGCACAGCGGAGCCCATGCTGGTGTCCTCTCCAGAGCACAGGGAGCGATGGGGAGGCACCAGCCAGGCCTATGTCAGTTTATTAGGTAAGAGGTGGGATGCATCCAGTATTCTCTTGAGAAGAGAGAAAAAAAAAGCATGTGGAACCCATTGATTTTGATCTCAGCGCGCAGTTCTTAATGTATACCGGAGCACAGATCCACCAAGAAACACCCTGTGATTGTTAGGCTCTTAATTGGCCACCAGAGGGAGACTGTATTACATACCAACGTGGTAACCCCCCAGGTAAATGGGTCGCCAGCGGGCAATGGTGCCAAAGTAAAACTTTTATTCCTGTTGCAAACTATGTTTCTAGAAGTTCTCAAAAATTATACTTGTCACGTGACCTGTAATCTGTCCTCTTTCTGTCAGATATCACTCCCACCATCCTGGACTGGTTCTCTATTCCCTACCCGTCATACAGCCTCCCTGGCAGCACCACAGCCCCAGTCCACCTCACTGGTCGCTCTTTGCTTCCTGTCCTGGTCACTGAGCCCAGCAGTTGGCACACAGTCTACGCCAGCCAATCACTGCACGAGGTGTGTGAGTGCGCAAACATTCAGACCTGAGGCCATTTTCTCCAGCATGGCAAACATAAGCGGTAGTGGGAAGTAATGGAATACAACCGCTTTATTAGAAGTATTTGAGTAGATTTTGGGCAGGTTATCTGTAGCACTGTGCTTAACTCAAGTGTTTAACTTCCTGACATTTTACTTTCACTACTTACATTTGAAAAGCAATGGCTGTACGCCTTGGTTCGAGAAGTAAAGTTAACGGAGGTTGTGGTCTTGATTGCTTGAGATCTTGCCTTTGGCAAAAACTGGGAGAGCAGTGAAATGGAGGAACACAAACCAGGGAGCATGAACAAAAGTGACGCAACAGATTCGGAGAAGCAAGATATTACGTGACCTTATTTAAGACAATTATTTGATGTTGGTCAAATTTAAGCGAAGTTATCAGAACTAGGGCCTGACTTATTTTTTTTTAGGCCATTGCCGATTTTTGGCAAAAAAAAAAATGTATTACCGTTGTGAGGATAAGTAGTTGGATGGATAATGGATAAAATCCCCCCACCCCCACCCCTAATTTATTTCAATGCTTGTCAGTTATATGCAGCTTTTCGCTATTCCCAGGCGGGCTTGATCCCGATTCCCTGCGAAGTGCGGAGGTCAACTATAAATGTATTGTTCCGAAAAATAGCTTTTCCTTTCTGGGTCCCAGAATCCATTGATTGATGCCATGGATTTGATTGGCAAAGTTGTCATGACATTCATTATACAATACACAACCTTATTTCTAGAGCAGATTTCACAACAGCTGCAGCTGTTACAAAGCACTGAGTGGCATCCAATTAAAAGTATTGCTTGTAAAAATTAAGAATTGTAATGTTTTGAATGACCTTATCAATCTTTTGTTGATAGTAAAAAAATAATTAAAAAATAAATACAATTATGTGAAAAACAATTGTAAATAGCACAGTCAACTATCTATATTTATATTGCACCTAATTAAACTGTATACATTGAAACTGAAACATTTATTTTTGTGAACTTTGTTTTTCTTCTTTCTACCCCCCGATTTTGCTGCTGTAAACTGTAAATTTCCCCAGTGTGGGACAAATAAAGGATATCCTATCTTATCTTATCTTATGATACAGATTTTGGTGTAATGAATAAATAAATCTGACCGGTGTTACTTTCATTTAACTGCAGTGACTGGTTAGATAACACAAAGGTAAGGAGTAATCTGCAAACATTGGCTATTTGGACGATTACTGTACAGTGTTATTGTTTGAAGGGCTGTAATCGGCCGGGTCCTAATCAAAACAGCTATTTTCTATACCGGTAATAGAGATTTTAAAAATGGCTTTTTTGCCGGTTTCATAGTCTGTACTTGTTTACTTTTATTTGAGTAAGGGTGTTGAATCAGTACTAATCACACTTTTTTAAACAAGTAACTACTTTAATTGAAGTGGAGAGTGTGAGTCCTTCAAAACAAATTTTTTTTGTGTCTGTTTCCAACCAGGTCACCATGTACTACCCAATGCGTTGTGTCCACCAGGGGGCGTACCGCCTCCTCCACAACCTGCACTACCGCATGCCCTTCCCCATCGACCAGGACCTGTACGTTTCGGCCACCTTCCAGGACATTCTGAACCGCACCAGGCGCAGTGAGCCCACGCACTGGTTCAAAAGCCTGCAGCAGTATTACTACAGAGAGCGCTGGGAGCTGTACGACATCAGGTCTGCTTTCATCAGTAACAACACTGCATTCTCACATTTTGGGGGGCTAAAACAACTAATTAAATTAAAAAAAAAGACTTTATATGCAGGCGTTATTGAAAGTGCAGGATGAAACTGCTCTGAGTGTCCAAAGTTTACATTTATCGATGAGTCCATAGGGCCGTTCACACGGGCAGATTTATTTCGGACTTACTCCGAAACTGCTCCCCTCGAGCGTTCATACGTGCAACTTTGTTCCAGCTTAGCGCCCGAAAACAGCTTGTTTCGGATCAAATTTAAACCACCTCAGGGAGGTGGTTTAAAAATTTGCTCTGGAAGAAATGCTCGTTTGCAAAGCAGTACCGAAGCAAATGTGCACGTATGAACGCAACTGGGTTAAATTTGCTCCAGAGCAAATGCTCGCTTGCGGGGGAGTGGCCTCGCTACGCGTCAGAGGAGTCCATCCGGGTACTTGCCAACATGCATCCTGGGTATTTTGCGCTTCAAAACATGGCGGGTCTTTTCTCTCTCTCCTGCGGCGTCTGATTATCGACCACATCGTTGATTTCTCCGGAGAAGAAGCCATTTTGTCACAAAGAAGGAGGGGAAATGGTACTTCCTTTTCCCCGCCTTCTTCTTTCTTTACGCATGCGCATGTTTTACTTCCGCATTCCTGTCCTTTTGTTCCGCAACAGGAACTGCCCGTGTGAAAGCAAGTGGAGCTGCGTCGATGCTGTTACGCTCAGCGGCTTTGTACGTGTGAACGCTCCACAAAATTTGTTCCGGTGCAAAATTATATCGCAACAAAATACTCCGGTGCAGCGCCGAAATAAATCTGCCCGTGTGAACAGGGCTCATGTTTCACCAATTTCCTTCAGGATTTTTTGGAGGTTAAGCACTTTGAATGGACATTTTTCGATTTGCTGTGTCAGTTGAAAACTTTTTTTCTTGAGTATTACAACAATAATAGGCCCTAAGTAGACTTACTAGGTAAGAAGGGCCGCCCTCCTCCCCAATTCACTGTTTGCTAGCGGTGACCTCCACAAAGGAGCTCATCAATACTTAATATATTAATGTACTGTGTACAGTGGTGTGAAAAAGGTGTTTTCCCAGTTCATATTTTTGTACACGTCTGTCACATTTAATTAAATCTTTCCCAACATCAAACAAATATAAATATTTGTCAAAGACAACACAAGTACACACAAAATGCAGTTTGTAAATGAATGTTTTATTGTTAATGGCGGGAAGAAATCCAAACAGGGTTTAAAAAGTGATTGCCCCCTAAACCTACTAACTGGTTTGGCCGCAGTCGGCAGCACCAACCAAAATGAAGCGTTTCTTTCACTGACAATGAGCCTTTCACGTCTCTGTGGTGATATTTTGGCCCACTCTTCTTTGCAGAGTGGCTGTAATTCAGTAACACTGGAGGGTTTTCAAGTGTGACTGGCCTTTTAAAGGTTATGCCACAGCATTTCAATCAAGCCTCTTTTCCATTAGAGCAGGGGTCGGGAACTCCGGTTGCTCGAGAGCCATATGCTGCCTGTTTTAGAGCTCGAGGAACCGGAGTTCCATATCCCTGCATTTGAGATTTCAGAATAACCTGAAACCACATCGGCCTCGCTTGGCCTGGCCTGGCCTCCTTTCACATTACAACAGGCGGCAATCATTTGGGGCGGCGACGGCTCAGCTGTGCAAGACTCCACTGCACAGTGCCCACTCGCAGCGCGCGGGGCTCTGCCATAAAATGTAACGAGTGGCAAGTCTCTGCCCCTGGTTTTGCTATGAATCACTTTTGCATGACGTGGCGATGGCGCAATTTACAGCCCATCCAATGCACAGAAGCTTTCAAACAGATGAAGAATCAATTTCCAGGTTTAAGCAAAAGAGACACCGCCCGGCGACATCAAGTAAAAATACAGAACATACAGTGAATTTGAGCGCTGTCTCAATAACTTGTGTTTTCACTTCAGATACAATATCGATATTGCGGCCTCGAGTACTATCAGAGACTGATGTCATCCGCTACGGTATCAGCAGGCATTATACATGCTCGTATTTACTTTTTTAAGAATTAAATATTAGAAGAGACGTGAGCAAATGAAATATTCACGCAATGAACAATAGTCAGCAGCAGTAGGTTTGAGAAAGTATGCCCCAACCTTTTTTCTTGGTTGCACTAAAGCAAAAAAAACATCTCAAATTGCAGCACATTCGCAATATTGTAACGATACATGACTCAAGATAGCTACTGTACTATTTTTGCCCATTCCTGACTCATTCCAGTGTTTTTAGTCAGAATATTGGAATATCTTCTGTTTAAATATTGTCCTGGCTTTTGAATTGAAAGTCACAGTCTTATTTTTTGCGAGTTCTTATTTCTCGACAATGTATCTCTGAAAAGTTGATGACAATCTTTTTTCCCCGATTCACCTAAATGGCCAATACAGGAGAGACCCTCTGGAAACCAAAAACCTGGCATCAGACCCGTCCTACAGTGGCATACTGGAGAGTCTGAAACAGAATCTCCAGAAATGGCAGTGGGAGACAGGGGACCCGTGGGTCTGTGGAGCAGACTATGTCCTGGAGGACAAGCTGGAGCCACACTGCAGACCACTTTACAATGGACTCTAATGGGCCCGACCTAAGCCTATCTTGATTGGCAGAGAAGTCTGAACTAAGTGCTTGTTAAATCATTAAAAAACCCAAACATGTTTATTTATATTTTTGCATGCCACGCTGCTTTTAATGGTCAAAAATAAACATTTTACATCCCCTTAATTCGTATAATGGTACGGTATCATGCTTGATTAGGTTATGTTATGGGTCCATAATCGGTTTCCGTACATGTGCAGTTTATTCTTATCATCCAGATCCTCTTATGGAGAGGCATCCGTGACATTTAACTGTTTTATTATTTCATTGAAGGAGTGCATCGGTCACTATTCTTCTCCTCAGGGGTTGGTGCTGATGATACATAGCCATTGAGATCAGTAAATCAATCCGCAAATCACTTTGTATTGATAAATTTCTGTTGCTTTCCTCCAAGCCCAATATTTGAAGCAGGACTGATTCACTGATTGTCAGTGAAACACTGCCCTATATTTATTGATGAGGTCCTTTTATTTCCCTTTAACTATTTGACTAAGGCTGTTTTTTTTTTTAAATCGATTAATCAAATGAAATCAATTTTCCTTTTCATAGCTTCCACTATATGAAAGAATTTAGGATCTTCTTTCACCAGGAAAAAAAATGATTCTATCTTTTTCCGTTTTCAATAAGCAGTAGAACATACAATGGGTAAGTTTTAAGAAATTCAGACACTTTGCCCAAAATCCAGAGCAAAATAGCTTTTTGCATAAACAAACCTCGAAAGCAAAACAGTCACTGACGTAGATGATATGTTTTTATCTTTGTGACACCTCTAACTTCTAAACCAGTGGGTGCCCAACCTTTTTTGTCCCAAGGGCTACTTTTCAAGGAGCCAAGCTCCGGAAATCGACCAGTCCAGTGTCAGCATCGCAACACCCACCCTACCTTGCCCATGATGAGCAATAGCCATAACTGACCTTAATATGAACCAAGAAGAAAAATAACCAGATACGAAACGGGTAGATCTCTGTTTGAAAAAAAGGAAATCACTTCCTACCTTAGTGGGAGACCTGGCACTCTGATGAGGAGGCGAGCTTTCTGAAGTTAGCTACTCTGCGTCTTCGGTTTGGTGAAGATTGACTGCTGTGCTGCAAGATGTGCTTTCAAATCCCGCACTTTTGTGGCACGTAAAAGTGTTTTTGCAGGGAAATCTGTCTTATAGCGCCTGTGTACCGTTTTCAAATTCCGCTCCAGATTCGCTTTCTTCGCCAATGCCACCGTTGCCTTGCAAATCAAACAAACAGGCTTTGAATGATAATAAACAAAAAAATAATCTTGCACCCACTCAGGGTGAAAATGGTAGCTCTTGGCTCGTATCCCCTCTGCCATGTTGACATTTCGGGGTGTGTAACCGCTGTAATCGCAAGCTGCTCGCTACCGTTGACAGCGGTCAACTTCCAGCAGTGTTACCAACTCATCAGCAGTGTTGTGTCCAAGGACCGGCAACCCGAGGCCAAGACTAAGGCCAAGGACTTGCCTCCGAGGCCAAAGCCAAGGTCAAGGACTTGGAAAATTTTCCGAGGCAAGGCCAAGGCCAAGAACTTGAGAAATTTTCCGAGGCCAAGGCCAAGGACCAAGGACTTGCCTCCGAGGCCAAGGCCAAGGACTGAATTTGAAGCTGAGGCCTAGCCGAGGACATGTATAAAACAATGCTATCATACCACTTGGCAGGTCCTCATGATTTGCAACACCCCTCCATCATAACCCTTTGCACATGTCACTCCCTAACGCTTGAATGAAGTGGTTTTATTCAAAGAGTAGAACAGTCGGTTCGTGTTATTTATACTGAGAAAAAAAAATAAAAGCATATGATATACTTTTGTGAATTAATGTTTTAGTGCAGTAGTTTCTTAATATGAAGTAAAAATGACTTTGCATAGAAGTCAATCACTGACTGCAGAAAAAGCGGTAATCTCTCAGTGATAATTTTACAGTTTACCGGCAGCGAGTCCCAGGGACTCGCTGATCAGAAAAGTCTGAGTCCCATTATGCATTGAGAGAGTCCCAAATTTTGAATTGTGAAACGGTCTACTTATTCAATTGCATATGATAATAACGCAAACAACAACATATACATACAATTATAAACAAATGCTGCAAAAAAATTTCTAATTCAGCAGCAGGCCTGAGGATTTCGTAAATTCATGGTAACCGTTTTTGGGTTCCGTCGGATTACCCAATGGGAAACCAGGATAACTAATGTTGGGTTCCGTAAACGTTCATCATGGGAACCCATTTTTCTATTTTGACTGATATTCATAATCAAAAATTCTGAAACTCAAAAGTATAATGTTTCAAGGGTCAATGTTTGAAAACTATGCATTAACAAAACTATGCATTAACAATGAACATTACATCAGCAGCTGTCTACTCCAGGTTTATTCCAAAAAATAAATGGATCAAAAACTGGTTTAGTCATGTGGCATCATCACAGTATTTTTTCCAATATCACACTGCAAAGATTAATTTACTGGTAATCATTAATACAGGTAAGTATTGATGTGGCTCGACATCCTCTTCCCAAGACGATGCATGTGTAATCTACTATCAATTTGACAAAAGAATTTAACACACGTCATCATGAGTTCTACCAACAGTTAACATTAGCATTACTACCCCTTGTGACGAATGTTTTATCCATAAAGTTACCATGCTACAACAAGTATAGCATAACCAATACTGTTTCATAATATTTTTCGCAGCGATTAGCCTCCAAATCTAATGACCAACTTGCCTCGTAATCGTGCCTCTCGTCGTATCTCGCTCTCGTGTTCTGTGCATACATCCCAGGTGAGTTTAGTGATACGCCATTTGGACGATTCATACGAAAAATCAGACTGGCATTCCCATTTCTTAAATGTCCTAATTAGTAGACCTTGGCGAGTTTTTTTCGCCGCCATCTTAAACTGTCATCCGCGCGATTCCCCAATTTGCGGACTAAAATAGCAACCCGCATGCGCACGTAACGTCATCTGTTGCGTCCCCCTCAACACTGAAAACAAAACAAAACAAAAGTAAATTAGAAGAAACACACTCACACACCACACCACACCACAAACATACAGGCGCAGTGAAATCGCGTTGATCACACAGTCAACTCGTGTGCGGTGACTTTTATATTAAACTATTTTTCGGTACCGTGAAAATGACGCAACGGAAACCACACGCTACCGGTAACGTTTGTTACCGTGAAATCCTCAGGCTTGCCGTAGTTTTTTTGTTTGTTTGTTTGTTTGTTTGTTTTGATTGAGAAATTTCCTTGCGTCCCAAAAACGCACATTATTTGGAACCATGCGTCCCGTGGGAAAATTATGCGTGGGAAAAAAATTTAATCAACCATGATTTTAACCTATGCAATATTCATTATTCCTGTAATAATTGTCAGCAGGCAAAGGTTCAGGTTTTGTGTGGTTTTAATAGCAATGCGGCAGAGCAATAGAACATGCGGTGCGCTCACTCGAACGGTTATTTTCTGCAACTCCCCCTTATAGGCGGGACCTGTCAATTAACTTAAGTATGACATTTCACAATACAAACCTTTATAAAACACCACTCATATAATAATAACCTATTATATGACATCTCCCCTTTTAAGAATGCACTGGTATCTCTAAGTCAGATATAACATGTTAACCGGGATATAGCAGAGTTGTATCCAAACACATACAGGCTACAACTAACCAAAATGACACTTCTATTCTAATAGCTTCAACCATGTATACTGTATAACATTTAGGTGTGATTTTTTCAAATAAGATGCAATGAAAATAGGACTTAAATCAAGTAAGACATAAATGTTTCTTTCAATGCAATAAGTAATTTCTTATCCGAAATATCACAAATGTCACTTAACACAGAACTTATCAAGTGTCAATGCTTCCCGTTCCCTCCCCAAAAAATACAATAAATCTTACAAGTCCAGCTTAACTACTGGCCTGCTGACGCGGCCCGACCTGGTCAGCGTCTGATCCGGCGGCCATGTAGGGGAAGAGACCATACCCGAGTCTGGAGGGACGGTCTCTGGATCAGCGACAGTCTCAGACTGGAAACTCACCCCAGCACCTCCGGTGGATGTGGGTGAGGTGGCCTGGGCAGGCTGGGGAGTAGGTGCTACACGGAGATGGCGGCAGTTCCTCCGAAGCACAGTCCCCTTCTCGGTGCTGATGAGGTAAGAGCGCGGGGTGTCACACGCTCCCGAGACCACTGCTGGCGTAGTCCAGCCTTTCTCGTGATCAAGCTTGGTGGAGACCCTGTCCCCTGGATGAAGGTCTGGGAGGGTCTGACACCGTGACGGCGGTTGTAGTAGAGGCCTGCAGCTCCTTCTCTGCAGCGTCTCGTTCTCGTCACGGTGTCCAGATCTGGCCATTTGGGCTGAAGGTTGGTCTCCATTGTCGGAAGAGTTGTTTTGATTCTCCGGCCCATGAGAAGCTCTGCAGGGCTCACGCCTGTGGTGGTGGAGGGAGTTGAGCGGAAGCTCATGAGGGCGAGCAGAGGGTCCTTTTGTTTTAAGATCCTCTTGGCGGACTGAACTCCTCTCTCTGCATGTCCATTCCCTTGGGCGTGGTGCGGGCTTGAGGTCATGTGCTGGAAATCAAAGTCTCTTGAGAATTCCTTAAATTCCTCACTTGAGAATTGAGGTCCGTTGTCTGATACAACCTCGTCTGGACAGCCAAACCTTGCAAACACGGTCTTCAGCTTTAAGACAACCTGTGAAGCTGTGGTTGTTGGCATGTGGAGTATCTCAAGAAACGGGAGAAGTAGTCTGACACTATGAGGTAGGTGTGTTTGTTATGTTCACAGAGGTCGACTGCGAGTCTCTGCCAGGGTCGTTCGGGTAGAAGTGTTGGAATAAGAGGTTCCTTTCGCTGGGTGCTCTTCATCTCATGGCACTCCTGACAGGACTCGACCTTCTGTTTGATTTCAGATGAGGCGCGGGCCACCATACGGACATATTGGCCCGCTCTCTGCACTTTGACAGACCTTGATGTCCGTCGTGTATCCGATTCAGGATGTCTGCCCTTAGAATGTGTGGTATTACCAGGCGGGTTCCTCTGGTGACAAACCCGTTGTGTTCTGACAGTTCGTTTCTGATGGGAAAGTACTCTCTGACTGCTGCTGGGACATTGCTGATATAGTCCGGCCACCCTGACCTGATGTACCGCAGCACCGCTTGTAGGTCATCATCAGCTGCTGTGGCTGCTCGTATAGCCTCCAGTCTACGTGGCGTGGCTGGCGTGCACTCAACGGCGGCAGCTACATAACACTCCACTTCTGAGTGAGTGTCAGTCTCCTTTTCAGGTGCGGTAGTGGACTCCGTGAGAGAGTGTCGGCCACTGTCAGAGTTCTTCCGGGCGTACTCAGCCGTTGACTTGAACCTCATTAGTCTCATGAGTAGTCTCTGACATCGTATTGGAACATTGTCGAGGTCCTTCTTGTTCATGAGCGGCACGAGTGGTTTGTGGTCGGTGACCAACTTGAAGTCATCGAGGCCACACAGGTACTTCCCAAACCGCTCACAGGCCCAGACGCTTGCCAGACATTCTTTTTCAATCTGGGCGTATCGAGTCTCGGCCTCAGACAGTCGTCGTGAACAGTACGCCACCGGCTGCCAACACCCGTCATGCAGCTGCAGCAGCACTCCACCAATGCCATAGCTGCTGGCATCAGCAGAGACGGCAGTGGGTCGGTTCACGTCATAAAACTTCAGGACTGGAGAGGTTGACAGGATATCTTTTATGCGCTGAAATGCTTCCTGCTGAGCGTGGTCCCACGTCCAGGCTGTCTTGGATTTCAACAGTTCATATAGTGGCTGGGCCACTGTCGACAGGTTGGGAATGTATTTTCCAAGGTAGTTGAACATCCCTAAGACACGCTTCAACTCCTGCACGTTCTGTGGCTGCGGAAGCTCACGGATTGCCGTGACTTTATCCGGGTCAGGCTTGACGCCAAACCTGTTGATCAAATGACCAAGGAAGCGGATCTGGTTCTGTCGGAACACACACTTCTCTCTGTTTAACTTTAAGCCGGCTGACTCTATCCTCTCCAACACCTTGTCGAGACGCTGGTCGTGCTGCTCTGGGGTGTCCCCATGGACCAGAATATCGTCCATGTAGATGGCCACGCCTTCGAGGCCATTCAGAGTCTCAGCCATTTTCCTTTGGAAAATCTCCGGGGCGCTCGTGATCCCAAAAGGTAGGCGTTTGAAAGCATACCTCCCAAATGGTGTTATGAATGTGGTAAGCTTGCTGCTTGCTGGACTCAGAGGGATCTGCCAAAAGCCTGAGGCCGCATCTAACGATGTGAATACGGTGGCACCGCTCAGCTCTGCAGTGATATCCTCTGCTGTAGGAAGGACGTACCTCTCTCTCCTCACAGCTTCGTCCACGCAAATGCGCACTTTTCCATTTTTCCTCGGAACGGGCACCATTGGCGCACACCAGTCCGTAGGCTCTGTCACCGGTTCTATTATGCCGTTCTCCTCCATGCGCTGGATTTCCTCCTTCACTTTTTTCATGAGGGGTAGGGGTACTCTCCGTGCCGTATGCACTGCGTATGGTTGAGCATTCTCTTTCAACAGGATCTTAACTGGTTCTGTTTTCAAAGTTCCATGCTCCCCGAACGCGTTGCGAACTTCTTCGATGCGCTTCACCAAGCCCATTGTTGTAGCTGTGTCCCTGCTCAGCAGATTGTTCGCATTCTGGCCACGGATGACGTACACTGGGAAGGAGTAGAGGTTATCTTTGTACTTTGTGGTGGCTCGAAACTTCCCCAGACAGTCCAACTGACCACCAGGGCTGCACAGTGTGACATTAGGATGCTCTAACTTCTTCTTGGGGGTCAAACTAGTGAACGTCTCTTCACACATTATGTTTGTATCAGCTCCCGTGTCGATTTTAAATCTGACCGGTGTGTCCCCTATCACTAACTGTACTGTCCACCGTTCATCATTTTTGCTGGATTTCGTGACTGCCCCTAGGAAATAGGGTACCTCTGAAACATTTTCTGTCACTTCTCTGACTGATTTAGTGTGGCATCTTGACTCCCAGTGACCCACTTTATGACATTTGTTGCATGTTGATTTCAAGGCTGGGCATTTTTCCTGTTCCTTGTGTCTAGGTTTGCCGCACCTTCCACATTTTGGTTCTCCTTGCTCTCCACTTGCTCTCTTTTTTGGCTTCCACTTGGGTTTTCCTCTGCCTGCTGTTTTCTCCTGTGCTATCTCCTGCACTGCAGCGAATGTCCCCCCCTGTTGGTGGACTTGGAGCGCTACCTCCTCGGACTGACGTACGGTCTGAACAGTTTGGGCCAAAGTAAGGTCAGCCATCAGCTGCAACTTGCGTGATAAATCCTTATCTAAAATGCCCACAACTATGCGGTCACGGATGTGTTCATCTCTGTTTACGCCGAAGTCACAGTGCTCGGACAGTTCGTATAGGGCTCTGATGAACATTTCCGCCTTTTCACCGGGCCGCTGTGCTCGTTGGTGAAAGCAGGCGCGCTCGTGAATCACGTTCCTCTTAGGATAGAAGTACTCGTCGTATTTCGCCAACACAACATCAAACGTCTTCCTATCATCCTCGGATATCGTGAAAGATCGAAAAATGTTCTCCGCTTCGGGCCCCATGGCGTAAATCAGCGAACTGACCTGGACCTCGCCGTCCTCTTTGTTGAGCTTGGTCGCGACGCGGAAGCGCTGGAAGCGTTGCCTCCAATCTGCCCATTCATTCGGTCTGTCGAAGGGAAAACTCTCCGGCGGATTAAACTTGGCCATTTTTTAGAAGGGATGCGTCCGTCCGGAACTTCTGACACCATGTAATAATTGTCAGCAGGCAAAGGTTCAGGTTTTGTGTGGTTTTAATAGCAATGCGGCAGAGCAATAGAACATGCGGTGCGCTCACTCGAACGGTTATTTTCTGCAACTCCCCCTTATAGGCGGGACCTGTCAATTAACTTAAGTATGACATTTCACAATACAAACCTTTATAAAACACCACTCATATAATAATAACCTATTATATGACAATTCCAAACATGAGAACGCATTCCGCAAACATAACTGGAATCGAGCAAAAGGACTCCAAATCCCAACGGCCAAACCCAGAAGTGAATTGCCGGCATTATTGACTCCAGCTGTAACTTTTGGTTTTTTTTTTATGCTATTTAAAATAACTAAAACAAATTAAAGATAAAAGTTGTCCATTATCCGAGCCGCCTATTCTCATAGTCGGGTGTGCTGCGTCGCGGGTGTGCCTGAGCCGATCCCAGCTGACAGCGGCCAGTCGGCGGGGTAAACATATAAACAACCATTTTCACTCACATTCCTGAAAACTCTACTAAATTACAGGAAGTATGGCCTACGTTGTTACTTCCCACCACCACTGAGACCCCAATGAGGACAAAAGGTACTGATAGATACTAGTTGTGCAATGCCGGTTACTGCTGAGTTCTATGAGTCGGCCCACTTACGTCATTGTCGTGGACCACTGGTGTCAACCTTACTTTTACCCCCACAAGCGTCACGCGTTTGACGTATCTCTCTCTCTCTCTCTCTCTCTCTCTCTCTCACTCACTCTCTCACTCACTCTCACACACACACACACGCGCGCGCGCATTTCCCAATCCACCGCAAGCAGATCAATTGGAAACCGTCCCCAAACACTCCTCCCCAACCCACCCGCACCCCCTTCTCACCCATCAAGACGGAACATTTGCTCTCCTCCAATTTGATTTGACGAACGTCTTGGGTCACGATACGTCTCGACGCCCGCTTATAAAAGCAGCAGGAAATTCGCCCAACAGGCAACCAAGCGCAACACGACTTGCAGGAGAACAGCCCCTCACTCCTACCAAAGAAAAAAAGAGCTTCGCGTAACGGCACAAGTGCTTTCCAGACATGGATAGGTCCCTTCGGTTTGCTGTGGTGTGCGTTGGAGTGTCCTTGCTCATCTCCTGTCACTCCGTCCAGGCATGGTACAAGCAGTCCACCGGTCCCACTTACTACTCTGTGGGCCGCGCCTCCGGTTTGCTCTCTGGAATCAGGAGGTCGCCTTATGTGCGTAGGTCTGAGTCCCAAGAAACGATGGAAAGTGGAGAGACGACCGGTGCCAACGTTGTTCCGGAGACGGGCAGGCAGGTCTCCTTGCTCAAAAGTATGGTGAGTGGTACTGTATTGAGATGGTGATCATTTTATTCCACGTTTTAGTTCGTGTCCGCATTCTTCTTTTCAGCAGCGCAATTTCACTTTCCGTCGAAACGTAATGTATTTTCTTTCACGTTCGTTCCTTCATTTTGAAATTGCTTGTCAGGTAAAACAACAACATATTTATCAACACATCCAAGACGGATGATCTCCGTAGGTTTTACGCACGAGCGTCAAGCGCTTCCGGAGCGCGCGTCAACGCGGTGCAACTAAAAATGCCACGACAATGACTTTATTTTAAGGAACGCATTTGAAACTGGATTTGGATGCTGAAAATATGTTGCTGGAAATGAAACCACGGCGTTTACGTGACACTGCTCTTTCATCTCATCATCTGACGAACCTTAACCCGTCTCGTAAAGTACTGGAAATAACGGACAAAAGTTTATATGCCCACTAAATCCATTTTTGTCCTGTTATTGGTGTGTTATTTGGATTAAAGGCTATTTGCGTGAAGGACATCTCCCCAAACCTGAAGAGCTGTGAGTTGCTGCGGGATGGAACCGGCACTTTCCAGTGCAAGGCGGACGTCTTCCTCACCCTGGACTCGCTGGACTGCCTGTCCGCATGAGTCGCACCGTCTGCTCAACTTGTACAGAAAAGGGAGGTCATTGACACTTGAATGTCTTTTTCCCCCTCTTATGTAAAGGTGCAGTTCTGTTTCATTTTTTTATTTTTGGTTGGGTATAAATCCTTTCAGAGTTCACATTGAGTGTTCTGTACCGTGACGTGCACCCGCACTGCTGTATGTGAGAAAGTGGATTTCTGTATATGACTTTTTATTGTATCGATAAAAATGAACAAATATTTGGAACCCGCTGTGTACAGGTGTCTCTTCATATTCCATTTCATAGCAAGGAAAACAGAGAAAAATGATGCAAGATTCAAGCCACACATTTTTATTACATTTTGCAGTTTCAGGACAACGTTGAACATAAAAGAACCGAATAACACACTGGGAAAACAAACAACAACAATGTGTATTTTCATTTTTAGTTCAAGACAAAAGAACATTAAGAAGAAGAGGAAATGACCAACATAAGGCATTACTCTCCTTTAACTTCCAGTCAAGACACAAACATGAAACAGAATACTGACGTATTAAGAACATTTAAAACAGCCTCTGCAATGTAAGAGAGACCTTATGGATCACATTTAAAACGCACCAGGTTTGATGTGATCCCAAAATGTCAAAGACAGGTAATTAAACGCCTCGTCCGGTTTGCACCAACAATGTTCAACTTTAAATCTAGATTGAATCATTGTTTAAGTTTGAATTCTGTTGCAGCAAACTTTAAGCGTACTTTAAAGTAAAAGAAATTCAATTTAAACCTCTCTTTCAAGTTGAAATTCCAGTTTAAACTGTGAGTGAGAATTAATGGTAAACTGATAGTTTGGATGGTTTAACTTCAACAATTGGCTGCATTTTTTTTAGGCTCTAGTCTTTTATTTGCAAGTGCCGTTGGGCTCATGTTTTTGCTAGCTATCAACAGTGTAAAATATCTCACTGAGCAGCATGCCGCTCACCTGTGAGGGCCCTCAAAATTTGATGGTGAGATGAGAAACTGTGAGTGTCTGGCAACTGCCTTCACAAACTTGAATGAACCTGAATGGGAAAAAAACCCGACATTCGCTACGTGTGTATACACTTGAGAACCAAGCCGCTGTGTGAGTTTAATTGGGGAAAAAAAACAAAACAAAACCAAACGTCGACAGGGGTCTCCTCCACAGAGGGGTAGCAGTGTAGGTTATATATTTAATTGCAGAATTAATGATTAATTTTAATTTCAATATCCACAATCATCCCTATAAATTAGGTTGGACTCATCTTAAATTCAATTAAAATGAGTTTTCGTCAAGCAAGATTCATGTGAAATGGTGCAACAGAGCTCTACTTCATTTTTTGACTGGATTAACTCATTTTAAATTTGGTTTTAGTCATCTCTAATTAGAGCTAATTTCCGATTGAATTATGGCTCGTTGGTGCCATTCAGCCTTCGACTTTCCAAAGATACACCTTTTAAAAATATAAATGGGTTATTAGTGCACTAAACTAATTGTTACGATGAATGACAAGGTGGAGAGAATTTTTCACGATGCAGCTGCTCGCCGCCTTCTCGCAAGTGTGACGCCGTCATGGATAAGTGGGGAAAATATTTCATAGTATGTATGAATGAGTGAACCTGGTACAGCCGCCACCATGGATAAAACGGTGAATTGCTCGCCCTCCCACACAAAACAGGCACATCTCCGCTGCTTCCCTTTGCATAATGTTTTTAGAGCACAGAGTTCAAACATAGCTGCTCAAAGGATATGCAAGGTAGTCCTTGATTGTTTGGGGATTTTTGAAAAGCTCCTTGAAATGATCAGAACTCCAACTAAAGTGGGCAACCGAAAGACAGTGTGTGCATCACGTCCAAAGGTCCTATGGCCCGTTTAGATCTCAGTTGCCAGGAACTCAAGACTTTCTCTGGCAGTCACAGGAGAGACACGGCCTCCAAGTTCTCTTTTATAATAGTGTCCATAACCACCTGAAAGACCACCTGGATGTTGGAGGTGTCGGTGGCTGTGGTGAAGTGGTGATAGATGAGCTTAGTGGAAGCCGTGTCGAGCGAGACGAAGGTGGCGGTGATGAAGCGGGCCGCCGAATCCACGTCACAGTCTGCTCCTGAAAGACGATGTTGCCAAGTTAGAAACATTTGTTTCGGTGGTTAAAGGGAGGTCCTCATTTCAAAGGCTGCTGTGCGATTAGTGTTTGCGCTGGTCCAAAATACATCCATCCCCCCTTATTTGGAGCTGCAGGCTTTCCCAGTTGTCTGTGGGTGAGATACTGTACTGGGTACACTGTGCAAATATCGACCAACAGCTATTCACACTCCTATTCATTCTTGGACCCAGAGAGAACTTAAGAGACTTCACTAAATCTAACATGTATGTTTTGGGAATTTGAGAAGAAGCTGGAGTAGCCGAACAAAACAAATAAGCATTACGAAAACATACAAACTCCACAAGAAGCCAGCGCTGAGATTATAACATTTTAACAGCGCTAATCACGATGACCACTGTGCTGCCGAGACCAGAACTGATTTAAAGATAGTGAAACATCTCACAAAATGTTCGTGATATTGGGCTTTCCAATGACAGTTCAGAGTGAACCTAAAGTGCACGACAACCTTTAGAAGTGAACATAATTTGACCATATCTAAACTTCTGAATCTTATTTCACGGTCCAGTATCTATTGCAAAAACCTTCTGCTCTCAATCAACAACCTGTACTTTTATGCCTTTCTGTGACTCTTCCAGTCACTCTACATATAAATGAAGATGTATTGTATCAATGTTGCAAACCTGCACTCTGGGACACTCAGTGACACTTCCATCCGAGAACAATGCTGATCCTACGCAGCTCACCCTAGCGAGATACATCACGGCAACGCATGGCTTCAGTGTCAGTGCAAGCAAAACTATGTGCTATTAAACCTTTTTTTTACACTCCTGATTTGTCAATGGCAAATTTAGTCACTTCCATTTCGGTATGGTTTGAAATGATTCACCCACATTTTAAGTGGGTGCATATGTGTGGGAACTGCGTCAGCTGGGTCACAGCAGAACCTTCACGGTCAACATTCAATTTGTTAGGATTTCAAACCTATTATTCCCGCACAAAGAATGTAAACTGAAGTCACCCTTCCCACTGTTGTCTTTATAAATCCTGTAACTATAAAGGTATTGTACAATTACAAAGTAACATTTCTCATTTTTATGGTTATACAAGTTCAGAACTTGTAATATACTTGTAAAAGTAGCCAGAGGCATTTAGTTACTCGATTACAGAGCTTTATGGGCATTATGAGATGGCAAGTTGTCTGCTGAGTGACCCACAGAATTTTCGCTTCCGTGTTCCAATGTTTAGTAAAAGGCATAACTTTCAGACAAACCTTTAAACTGAGGGAGGTAATGGCGCAGATGTCGCCCCGAGTGCAGAATCTTGTCTTGGAAAAGGTCAATTTTGTTCATGAATAAAATCTGCAACAAAGAGAATAGACAGAGGAAAACACATCTTCAGAGAGTTCGATAAATTCATCACGAGTCACCGGTTTTCTCTCATGTGGAAATGAAAAAGAATTTTGAAAGATCATCAAACATCAACGGGGACCATATTAGTGATTCCCACTTGTAAAAACACAATAACAAAGCAAGCAATGAAACCAATGAATCACGTTTCAAAGATGTGGTTGTCACGGGCCAGGATGTCCAAAAGTCACTACACGCTTACTTAAAAAAAAAAAAAAAATCATTTTAGGTAACAGAGACAGAAGCAAGGCCACCAGAGACTCTGCAGTTTTTGAGCATCAAAATCTTCCACCTGAAGCCTTTGAACAACCTCAAGTTTTCGAACAGATTCCGCTTCGAGAATCTCACCACAGATAAACGTAAAAGAATTGGAGCAGTGAGATGGCCATGAGCTGAAATGAAATCAGAGACACAAAAAAAATTCTGACCAGGCGACAATTTTTACAGCCCTGCTCCAATGTCAACTGGCGAGCTAAGGACTGACGCAAAACTGCAAAGCCTAATCTGTCAAAAGCTGATGGCCTTACATCTTTCTGGATGATACCCATCCCAAACAATAGAAAAAGGGAACGGTAATGACCTTCACTGACACTGGATGTAGAATCTAAATAACTGAAAAAAAAAATACATAAACACTAATTGGGCTGGTACTTGGGCTAGTTGATCGTGGATCAATTAAAATGCTTCAACATTGTAGTGCAATCAATCATTTGTGTGTTCCAGTGCGGCACACACACACACACACACACACACACACACACACACACACACACACACACACACACACACACACACACACACACACACACACACATTAAAGTGTTCCCGGTGCTCAAATGAACTCCTGTTCTGACGCCAGGTCTCACAGGTATACATTATCGACTTTGTAGTTGACCAATTAAAACTGTCAGTGATCAAAAAACCCAAACAAAGGCTCAGATGAATATAAGAAGCTCCAGGGTGTCATTACAACTGACAAGCGCCGAGAAAGACTTCACTGATGGTACAAATGTTCCTCCCACATTAAAAAAATATCTTTAAACATGCAGGGGTAATGAGCTGGTTAGTTGTGTTAACATGCAGGTCCACAGCACACAAACCTTTCACTGTCCACTCGACAAACACACAAAAAACAAAAACAAAGTCTATTTAGTTCACAAAGAATCCTAAAGTGTTGCTCGAATTGTTTACAAAAAACATTTTCAGATTTTCAGTGAGGAAATGAAGACGTAACATTTTCATTGAAGCCACATGAAGCAAACAGCAAACCCATTCAGACGCAATGTGGTTCGGCAAATATACGTTCCTGGTTTGGGGTCGCATCTGCCATCGAAAAGTTAAAAGCCGAATTCCACTGAAACCTGGGACGTTGTGTAAAACATGAATATAAACAGAATACTGTACAATGATTTGCAAATCATGTTCAACCTATATTTAAATGAATACACTCCAAAGATCAAACTGGCAAACTTTGTTTTTGTCATCCATTTTCTAATCCGCTTCTCCTCACAAGGGTCGCGGGCGTGCTGGAGCCTATCCCAGCTGTCTTCAGGCATTAGGCGGGGTAAATCATTCACTTTGAATTTTATGGCTGCAACAGGTTTAAAAAAAAGCTGGGACAGGTCACGTTTACCACTGTGTTCCATCACCATTTCTTTTAACATGAGAAAAATGTTTGGAATTGACGACACTATTTGTTGAAGTTTTGTCGGTGAAATTCTTTCCCATTCTTGCTTGATGTACAGCTTCAGTTGTTCAACAGTCTGCGGTCTCCATTCTCGTATTTTATGCTTCATAATAATGCGCCACACATCTTCAATGGAAGACAGGTCTGGACTGCAGGCAGGCCAGTGTAGTACCTGCAACTTTTCATTACAAAGCCACGCTGTTTGTCATTTGTCTTGAGGAAATAAGCAGGGGCCATGAAAAAGACATTGCTTGGATGGCACCATATGCTTCTCCAAAACCTAGATGCACCTTTCAACATTAACGCTGCTTTCACCGATATGCAAGTTAGCCATGTCATTGGCACCAACACAGCCTCACACCATCACAGATGCTGGCTTTTGAACTTTGCGACCATAGCAGTCTGGATGGTTCTTTTCCTCTTTGGCCCAGAGGACACGACGTCCACACTTTCCAAAAACAATTTGAAATGTGGACTCGTCAGACCACAGAGCACCTTGCCACTTTCCATCAGTCCATCTTTGATAAGCAAAGACCCAGAGATGCTGGCGGCATTTCTGAGTGTTTTTGATCGATGGCTTTTGTTTTACATTACAGCGTTTTAAGGTGCACTTACGGATGTAGCGCCGAACTGTGTTTACGGTCATTAGTTTCTTGAAATGTTCATGAACCCATCCAGTGATGTCAGCTTTTGATGTAGTGTCGCTTGAAGGAATAAAGGTCGAGGACATTTAATGTTGGTTTTCGATCAGGGAAGCTCAGCTCATCATGGCACTCATCTGTTCCTAGTCAGTCTGTTCACCTGTGGGATGTTCCAAACAGGTGTTTGATGAGCATTTCTCAACTTTCTAAGTCTTTTTTTGCCACCTGTCCCAGCTTTTTTCGGGATGATACAGGGCCAAAATTCAAAGTTAATGATTATTTGCTAAAAACAGTAACATTTTTCAGTTTGAAGATTAAATATGTTGTCGGGTTTGTAAAAAAGTTCAGAAAGCAGTGCAGGCTTCACCTGCGTTTATGGACACATGCACCTTCCTGAAGTGCAAATTGATTAAAATGCAAGTGGAAAGAATTGAGCAAGCCCGTCTCACGGTTTGTCTTAATGGAATAATTGACCAGAAACGGGAATGGAAAAGCTCGTCTTAATTATAACTTACTGTTTAATTACAAGTGACAGAAGCCTCAAAGGCGGAGGGGCACTATGGGCATATGTTCCACTTATTTTTTTATTAACACAAAAGCTCAGGCTGAATATTACTGAATCAAAGGTAATTAGTTCATTTGAGCATGGTGGGGAAAATCGCCTCCCTGAAGAGAGAGAGAGAGAGTATGATTTGGATTCCAAACTCAAAAATCCTGGCAGAAATATGCAGACAACTTTAGAATTTTAGAACTGCCATGATCAAGTGTAATTGTTACCTCAGTGTGAAGTTTGCTTTTGCTTTCTGGGCTTTTTCCAACACACCTACTCAAAAACGATGTCAGCATTATTATTTCTTCAGCTCACAAATTTGCTTGATTTATCATCATCAAAGTTAAGATCAATGCTTTGCAATGTTGTACAAAGGTAAACTTGTTTTTACACTTGTGTTAAAAGTAAGAATATTAGAAAGTGACCAATAGGTGCCATATTGCTGGTGCAAACATGACGTTTGAATTTCTCATTCGTACCCACTTTCACGCTCAGGGGTGGCAATAAACACTCACACTCTGTACTTAGTAGACAGACAAGCAATGTATCCATCCATCCATTTTCCAAACTGCTTATCCTCATGAGGGTCGCGGGCTGCTGGAGCCTATCCCAGCCGTCTTCGGGCAGTAGAAGGAGTACGACCTGAACTGGTTGCCAGCCAATCGCAGGGCACACACAGACGAACAACCATTCGTGCTCACAATCACAATTAGGGACATTAACCTGCCATGCATGTTTTTGAAATGTGGGAGGAAACCGGAGTACCCGGAGAAAATCCACCCAGGCTCGGGGAGAACATGCAAACTCCAAACAGGGAGGCCACAGCCGGAATTGAACCCCGCACCTCTGCACTGTGAGGCGGATGTAATAACAAGCCAACCACCGTTCCGCCCCAAGGAAGATGATCATCAAAATGTTCAGGTTTCTCATTTCTGGTCACATCACATTTTGCCTGGCCAACAATTGCTGGGCAGCATTCATACAGGTGTTCTCAACCGCACTTGCCCCGAAGGCCCATGAAAAATGAGGCAGATCGCAGTTGTGCCCAACAGGCCTTTTGAATCATGATTTAAGAGCTTATGCAAACACATTAATTTGGAAATTAAACATTACCCTGTATGAAATATAAAAAAACTGACCATGCTACTCAAAATCCTTCTGAACCGGATGAGGATCTCCTCACCCAAGTCACAGCATATCTATTCTCATTTCCCAAGTGATTTGGTGAGAGAGGTCTTTCTCACCATGGATGTACTTCGGAAGAAGACATTGTTGCAGATGGAGGAGAAGAGCTTCATGCTCTCCTGCAGACGATTCTACACAGGAGACAAATGCTGCAATCAGACAGCCGCGGCGGTGTCAAGACAACTTTCATCTTCAAAGACGTTCATCATGACCGAGGGAGGAGTAATGGAGTGAAGCAAACAACTCAAACTATGAAACTGTTACCATGGAGGGGTCCTCCACCAGGGTCATGTCATAACCGCTGAGCGACACCACAAAGAGCACCGCCCGGACATCCTCAAAGCAGCCAATCCACTTCCTGCGCTCCGTTCGCTGACCTCCAACGTCGTACATCCTACACACATCCAATGGAAGAGTCAGGAGAGACCAACAAATCAAAGCATGTGGAAACGCACACTTAACACAGATGTATGCATTTTGCTTTTTCATTGATTGACTTTGGGCGAGTGAAACTGGCCGTAAATGTGAATACAAGAGTCACACAGAATGCTATGACTCAACTTTTTCTCATCATAATCCATTCAAGCATGTTTCTCATTTTCCCAGTGTGCACTTTCCCAGCCTGGTTGAGCTTTGCTCTTACTGTACATGGAACTTTTATTCTCTTGCCATGACAAAAAAAAAAATTAAAAAAGCAAGTCATTTTTGATACCATTAATAAGGCCTTCTTGAGATGTGGATGTGAAGCTAAATAAGGTAAGAACAGCACAAAAATGCTGGACCTTCAAAGACATTTATCTAATTATGTAGAATAAATGTACAGTATTGTTCAGTGGTGGGCAATGCCTGTGATTTAGCAAGATGACTCTCCCCACTCAAAAGTTTACTCTTCAACCCTTTTTTTCTTGCACATACTGTACTGGTTTCATAACAGTTACTCAAATCATCATCACCAATTAATTTTCAGCTGGGAGCAACAAAGCGGCAGCTTGAAGCAAGCATGTACTTGGAGAGCTATGTAAGGAGAGTGAGAACAGGCTCGAAGGAACACTTTAAAAGTGTTTTCATATTCTTTCATGGGTTCAAAGAGGGTGTTGGGATAAAGCAAAAACAAAAAAGCAGATTGTTACCTATTGCGGGAAGCGCTCCAACCCATCGCCACAGTAAACGGGGTTCACCCTGTACATTACTAAATAAGGCACTTGTGATGGATCAGACCAAAACTGTTTCCTTAATGCCCCCCAAATAATAAACGTTAAATACACTTTAAACAGAAAAATCAATGTGAGATAAGCAAACTCACACTTCGTTTTAAATAAATGTTTTCATGACCTTCCACACTGCGGAGGACGGATAAATGTTTTGATCCATGCAGAAAAAACATCCGCAAAGACCGATGCTATCTTGTTTTCCGGACTTCTCTGTGTTTACCAACATGTTTCAATTTATCCAAAACACTGCAACACAATGAGTGTGAGGTCAATCTGATAGAATAGCATCCACAAAAAAAAACACACACAAGAAAGGCAGAAACAAGAGCAGTAGCTGGTCCCCAGTTGGTCAGGTGCGCCATCTTTTATTGGAGCATCCTTGGAGCTAATGTAGCCATTTTTCGAGCGGGGAAAGGAAAAGAGACGCACAGAGAGGGAAACAAACAATAGATGTGAAGCCATAAAAAACAGCTCTCAGATGGGAATGTTCCATAGACACTCAATTCAATCAGCGAGGTTAATACAGTCTGCCATGACACAAAGCTATTTATTTGCAATAAATGCAACGACAAACACACACTGACTAAACAGTTGTCAGTCTTCCTTCATCTCCACACAGCACAACGTTCCCTCTCATCTACAGGCTTAAGATAATGATCACAGGGTTTCATGCGAAAGATTGCAGGAAAATCATACACGCTCGTTCCAAGGAAGGGTCAGCGTTTGAAAAGCGAAGTTTCTGCCGCTTTTAATGTTGTTTGGCTACACTCATCAGAAACATAAAACACAAGGAGTGAAAACTACGGCACACTCGGTCGTCAATTAATGCATTATCAATGTGTGGTGTTTTATTTGCTAATCCATCTATTTTCACGAGTTTAATCTCTTTAGGGTCGTGGGTGAGCCGGAGCCAATGCCAGGTGACGTTGGGAGAAGGGGTGGGTACACCTTAAACTGGTTGCCAGGCAATTGCAGGGCACATATAGTATACGTTTGGAAATATACTCCGAGCGCGCCCTGGTTCACTTTGAAAATCAGAACATTGCTCAAATTTGGCAATCCGTTATTCAAAGTGCACCAAAAACGGGAGTGCCAGTGCGCATATTAGGCACAACGACCGAGGACACTGTGCACCAGTGTGGGCTGCGTTCAGAAATAAATTGGAGTGGAGCATACTATGCTTCTCCGAAGACAGGTTAATCCGAAACCGACTTGGACCCGACTGTCGCAAAAAATTACAGTTGGCAACTCACTCGTGAAGTAATATGTGGACTACCTGTGATAAGTATCGCGTTTTGAGGTTCAATGAGGTTACATTATCTTAGATCACGTTTTTCAAATCCACAAAAAGGTAATGTTAGTCAAAAAACACAGGTTGCTACACAGAGAAGACAATGATGAGGAAAATGTAGATGTACTGAATGGTGAGGCTTGGTCCTATTCACTTTAATGGACCGAGGAGGCGTGCCCTGCTCGTACATGTTTACCACAAGCTTTGTTATTTTAACCACTGGTACATATGAAATGACGAATATTGTTAATTGCTGTTGTAAAACACAAAGGTTCAGTGTTGTTGTAAAAGACACTAAACATGTCTTGTGTATCGTGTATTCTGTGGCTTGGCCGACAGCGACTCACTTGAGTACAACCCGGAAATGGGATTTCTCGTGTGTTTGCTGTGCGACTGTTTTTCTCGCCATCTCCCTCCGTCAGATGATTGCCATTGGGGGGCCTTAGCTGTCGATCAATGGAAAACTTGAAAAAAGTATATGGTTGGTTGGCCTGAGGTGTACATGCAGCACAAACATGGGAAATCCACATATGTAGTTAGTTGATAAGAGTTCATTTTTGATAACATGTTGAATATTCATATCGCTGTATAGGTGCACTAATAATATATCGCCCAACCCTATTTGGAAGTGTGAAAATAAGCAAAAATTTAATACAGTCAAACCTCGTTATACCGTACCTCGAGGAACATAACAAATCTAGTGCCTTGTCCAGTTTAGGATGTGCCGCGCCCTGAAGCCATGTACAATCATCTTTCAATCTGCTGGCCTCTAAATCTGCCATTTTGTTGCCATTACGGATGATTGTCGAAATCGTTGACTTTGCCAATTCGTATTCACGGCTGAGCTTTGTCTGGGAGACTCCCTTTCGGAAGTGAGAGACAATTTCAGCCTTCACAGACAGCAAGATTTGCTTCCGTTTACCAGACATGTTTTCAGACCATGTGCATACATGTACACGTCCTTGTCACACTAATTGCAATGCACCAGGAGTGCTGTTCCTGTCGAGCTAACCTCCCTTGTACTTGGCAGAGGTCATAATTATTCAATGCAAATGCTGGTAAAGATAGCAAACATTCCTATAGGTAAACGTAACAGAGGGACGGCTCTCAGCAGGAAACTAGGAAACTTTTTTGATTAATATTCTGATTTATATTTATTGCAACGTCACCTGGATGCACTAACTGCAATGAAAAATGTTCTTCTGTTTCTTTTTAAGAAACACAGCTCTGAAAAACACACTCTATAATCCCGTTCATCTCTGCAAATTTCTGATGATTGTATTAACATATGATAAGCTCCTCTGGCAACACCCAAGATTTTTCCAAAGTAAGGCACGTGCATGCACACACACACACACACACACACACACACACACGCACGCACGCACGCACGCACGCACGCACGCAGACACTGCTGGGTGTAAATTAACCAAACTCATTTATGTATATCCTCAAGATTTCTGGCAGATGAGAGAGTGTGTGCGAGAGGCAGGAATCTGAGATCATCCGTAACACCACCTGGGACGTTGGTCTCCTTAATCAAACGTGACATTGTTGGTGAAATTACCTCCATGTGCTTCAAAGCAAACAAATACAAGCATTTTCTTTTAGAACCCCTATATTGTGAATACAGAAATTGGTTTCTAAATACGTTATGTTTAACGATACTGTAATTGCTGAAAACATCTGCAAAGAATAAGAACAATGTAGCACTGAATTGTTGAGGTGCGTTCACCTCTTCCACCGCCCCTCGGTTCATGTTACTGGATTTTTTGGAGATGTGACTAAAATAAAGTCCAGGCAATAACACACTTGAGCTTTCTGGCAAGAGACAACCCTCTCCCACTATGTCAGTACTGAGCGCCTTCCTTCCGTCAGTAGTTATTCTGCACAATTGGGAGTTACTCACTAATAAGAACGAGGCTCATTTCTACATCTACAGCAGCTAGCAAGCTATGCCTACAACCTGAAAAAAAAAAGCACCTTCGCTCATATTATTTGGGCTCAAGTGTCTATGTTGGGTGGACCCATGCGTGCCACATGATGCCAAGCTGGCAAATAGCATGACCGCACCGCCGAACTCCGAGCCAATTTGCGAGGTCGAAGCTAGCTGGCCTCGAATCTGGAAAAATGCATCTACCCCAAGTCAGGGCTAAGCAACCGGCGGCTAGGCGAATCTGAGGGTGCCGAACCGCAAGTATGCAGGGCGGTCATTTTATGTTGTAATATCAAGTTGTTTGTTGCAGTTTTGTGCCATCCTTGAGTGGGAAGTTTTATGCAAGAGATTCCTTTGCACTGGAAAAAAAATCAATGTGGTTATTTTGTTTTGTTCAAACCTCATCTTTGGTTAGGATATTTATACATGCATTGACTTTATTTATACATGCATTGACAAGTGCATTATGAAAAATTACTACGTGAAGAGTATGTATGCATGTATTTTTTCCCTATTTAATATGTGGCCCCCACATATTGTGGCCCCTCAAAGCATTTAAGTTGCCTATCCCTGCCCTAAGTGTTATGTGTTACACAGGCAACAGTGTCGCTGTTGTATTGACCCACGTGCAATGCAAAGAACGAGGCCCTCTAGCCCGCCAGCTTCCACAATTTTGGAATCTTAAGTTATATAAATGGAGACATTATTTTTTTCATTCAAATTTGGCAAGTCAAGTCAAGTCAAGTCAACTGTATTTTTAGAGCACTTTCAAACAGCCATCGCCGCATACAAAGTGCTGTACATGGAGCAATTTAACATATACAATAAACAGTAAAACAAATCGGTAATAAAGACGGCAGACACACTTCTGTGTGGTGTGTCAAATATAAATGACATTTTATTTTTACTTACAGGACTTACATATGCAAGAACGTGCTTCTGGGTGACTCAGAACATAAAACCAATCCATTGATGATCAAAGTGGTTTCATGTTGATAAAACGTTTGACCTTTGGATTTACCAAACATAAAAGAACTTCCCATTGCATAGTAATTGCCATGACTGAAATTAATTAATGTGCACTGCTTAGAAAAACAAAGAAAGTCTAACTCAAAGGAACCGACCCTGAGGGTGAAATAAGGGCCAGACAACCACAAGTGTGGCCTGCGCTCACAGCCGGGCCCCACGCAGTCAGATTCGAATTTGCCAGAGAATCGCAGAAGCGGCAGATTGGCCGCTGGCAGGACCGTTCGCTTCACAGATGAGAGCATGCTCACACTGAGAAAATGTGACAGACGAGGGGAATCCAGAGGGACGCTGTGGAGAACCTTCTGCTACCGGCATCATTTTTGTGACACTTCAGGGAGTGCATAGAGGCACTTACGTGCCCCCCAATCCAAGAAATTACACACCATAATCGAAGCTTTTCAACTGGAAAACTGTCAACAAATACAGCATTTAGCAGCCAACACAACCAGCGGTCATCAGATTGACGAGTGATGTTCATACATTTGTTTATCCCCTGTCCGAGGAGAAGGAGGAGCCCCTCCTCTTCTCCGCTCGAAGCAACCCAGGTGTGGTCACATTCGCCAACAAAAGCATGCAAGACGCAGGGAGAAATGACATTTCGTATTCGGTCTGACCGCAGTATAAATCCGAGGTCTGGCGGCTGGTGTGGTGTGTTGTCCTACAAAACCATGCAGAAATAAAATCAACACATTTACGAAACGGGGATTCTGGGTGTCAGAACGCGCTCTAATTTTATCATATTCAAGTCACACCTGAGTCGCAGGACCGGCCAAACTATGAAAAACAGCAACGTATAGTCCAAAAAATATGCTGTATATTTTTTGGGTCAATAATTTAGTTGACTTAACTGGTTCAATCAGAGACGGAGGGCTGAGCAACATGGCCTAAAATTCCTTGTATTCGTGTTCATCGAATCCCTTCACAGTAAACTATTCATTTCGGGTTTTCGAGCATGTGCTATGTAGCTGCTGCATGGTTTTGTTTCTAGACACCTATTAATTGTAATGCTAATTTTCTGCTCTTTGTGCTAACGCGGTTCTAGATGGACTTTGGGGAAAAGTGTACTGTACACCGGAAGCACTTATTCTGGTCTTTCCCAACTCGGAATTTCACATTTGTGATTAGTAGACTTTACACCGATCTGATCGAGTGGATCAAAATCAGTCGATATTTACTGTAGCATTTTAAGCAAAATCACTGAACAATTGTAAAGTCATAAGTTGCGCAATCTATCAGTGACATAATTGATCGGCTCCGCAAAATAAGACATTAGAGCAATGGTTCTTAACCTGGGTTCGATCCAACCTTAGGGGTTCGGTGAATCAGCCTCAGGGGTTCGATAGAGCGTCTGCCTTGGAGGTTAAGACACACTCGACTCAACAATTGATAGAGAACGTTCTTCAACGTGATACACATTAGTGAAGCATAACAGAAAGAACCATAAGTCAGCAGCACCCAGAGACAAACAAACAGCATTTAGATGTTGACTCCAGTAATCTGCTGACAAACTGACTCGGGCTACATTGTTTATATACTTAGGAAAAGCCGTCCTAATGTGTTTCATTATGATCACTCAATATGAGCTGTGGAGATGAGGGACAAGTTAATATTGTGGAAGCTTCACAGCCGAGGTAGTCCTCAGGTAGACATTACTAACAACAGAGAGCACAAAATTCAATTTTGCTGTAATAAATATCCCTCCCAACCTTGTGTGTATGGCTAGTCAGATGTGTCACAATAACACCACTAATCAGCTCAGCTAATTAACATCAGTCAAATTCAACAAACAGTGGAAAACCACCTAAATTCTTTTGTGCTGTCTTGACAAAACACACATTCATAAATACAGTAATCCTTCGCTTTTACACGGTTCATCTTTCACGGATTCGCTGTTTCGCCTTTTTTTTCCATGCAGTTTTTTCAATAGTGCGTTGTATTCTGCATCCTGATTAAGGGACTGAAGCCTAATGTCAACAGCCTCCGTGTTTCATCGCTGTACAGCTTGTCAAATTTTCTCCATGACAAAATCCACAATGTTAATAAAAGGTTCTGTGCAGTATTTCTCAAACCGTCAGTTGTTTGTAAGAAAATGTGATATATTTTAATGCTTGATGCCTGAAAAAAGGTTTAATCTTTGGTTTCATTCAATATTGTATACATTAAAAAAATAAAAACTACTTTACGGATTTCACTTTTCACTGGTTCTTTTTGGAACGTAACCCCCGTGATAGTCGAGGGACTACTGTATTGTATTTCCACATGCATCAAAGAGCTGTGAGAAACAAAGATAGTGGCCATTGTTCAACGAATTCTCTTTTGGTTTGTCTCCAAAACAGTGGTGAGCAATTAGATCACAATATATTAATGGAAGAATTGGAGAGATGTGGTATAAAGGGTTTGGCAGCTAAATGGTTGAAAAGCTATTTACATGACAGATATCAATATGTGCAGTTTAACAATTTCAAATCAAACAAGTTGAAGATAGCTCACGGGGTACCCCAAGGGTCTGTGCTTGGTCCTAGACTATTTACACCTTGTATCAATGACATTTGCTCTGTCTCTAAAGTGTTTTAAAAAGTTCAATTTGCTGATGACACTACAATATACTGCTCGGGGAAAACCTTGAGCAAATGAAGTTACCTAAAGCTTTTTATTTCGTCAAAAGGTACTGACTGCTGTTGGACACATTGATCGACAAGAAAATGTCTAGGCCTAAAAACCCACAAAATTCACGAGATGTTTCCTCTTCAGAAATTGTGTACGAGGTGTTAAGTCCTATGGTTTTGTGTCTGCAAACAGCAAATACATGAGTAATATGAAGTCAAGTTGTCTGTTTGTATCGCGCTTATTCACACAAGAGTCTCAATAGGCTTCACAGGCCCACAGTTGAAAAAGATTAACGACATCCCATGATGCAAAACCCCAAACCAGGCAAAGAAAAATTCAAAATTCCATTTCAGGAAAAAAGGAAAAAAAAAACTTGAGAAAGGACCACAGATGAGGTTCTAAACATGCGTGAAAACTCATTTAACTTTGCACACAATATCAGGCCTGCCAATAAATAAAAAAAATTGCAATAAAATAAAAAAATAGTACCCCAATATGTCCAGAGCTCTGAGAGCCCTAAAAGCAGCTTCATTTATTTCTGATCTAAACAGGCATTCTGTTGAAACATGAAGTGAAATTGCCATAGAATACCTTTGATTATAGTATCCCAAAATTAACTGATATTATTTTCCCAGTTTTTAGCAATGGATATGCTTGACAACACATTCTTATGCTCCCCTTTGAGAAATGAACCACACCACAAATCGGAGACGCTATTATTTGAAATTCTTTGGTTTCACGATAGTCCCGTCTTAATATGCATGGATGGATGGATTTAATTTATAGCCAATAAACGGCATGCTTTCGCAACAATGTCAAGCACAAACAGCAGCTGCAAGACAATGTGAAAGTCAATCAATGAAATGTATATTGTCTTTGTTGCATCTTTTTTCTTTCAAATCAATGTCATTCAATGGCACAAAAGGGAACATAGCCTTAAAAAAATGCAAAAAAGGGCAAAACATGAACATTGCATATTATTTTTCATTTTCATTCATTGATAGTTGGCAGACAAAAGATTGGCACACCCACCTTTGAGTTCTGACGTTGAATCATGGCTAAGCATTTGAGAATTAAGGACACCATTTTTTGAAGCTTTGTCGGTGGAATTCTTCCCCATTCTTTTTTTGATGTCCAACTTTCGTTGCTCAGCGGTCCGAGGTGTAGCGTGTAGAAATTCATGTATGTTTGTTTTTAAAAAAATTATTTGTAATGTGTATTTATCATTTTATGAGACCATAACCACTTCAATGGTCTGATATTTGCAGCAGTATTAATACCCAACATTGTAATTATGATGGGGGTATTCAATAGAGGTCACAAAGAAATCAAGCTCTGTCATCTGTCAGCCTGTCGAGACCATCAGCAGCTTGAGTAAATGACTTTAGCCATTGAGAGATGATGATGAAGAGGGAGGTAATATGGGACACTGGACCATTGATCAGGGATGAATATGATGATCTGACATCCACGCTCTGCGCCTATACTGATAAGGCCACGACAGAGATGCCTTTGACGTGTATGTTGTCGTATTGACTTATTGATGAATGCAGCCACCCATCTCCATCTTACATCTGCAGCCTATCGCACGGCTGTAGATAAAGATAAGCGTACCGCAGCTCAAAAAGTGGAATAAGTTTTCCGGAGACATGTTAAAAACCTTCAGTAATCAGGGGCATCTGTCGACCGCTTCAAAATGTCACATAGAGTATGTGGGAAGAAAGTGTAAGCAGTCTACCTGAAAGTGAGGTGCTTGACTTTGAACTGTGTCTCGATCACGCCTGTAGTCCTCAGCCGCACACGCAGAACGTCCATCTCTGTGGGGACGTAGTCCGGAGACGAGATGCGGCTCATATTTTCAAAGAAACTAAAAAAACAACAACAAAAACAGAGATAGAGGAAGTGAGAAAAAGTGGTGCAAAAGGTCAAAAACAGAGGAGACATTAGCAAAATAAAATAAATAAGTCAATAAAGAAATAACCTGCAGACAAGCTTTAGATCAAAGGGAAAATGATGAATACATTGCAAACGTGTGTGTGTGTGTGTGTGTGTGTGTGTGTGTGTGTGTGTGTGTGTGTGTGTGTGTGTGTAAAAGGCTATTACTCGATACAACAGGTGGAGTGTGCAGGCGATAAGCTTGAAGCCCCAGGGAGCGCAGTGGTTCATCGTGATGAATATTCACACTGCGGTTTACCATTGTAACATTTTGAGGCAAACTATCAAACGCGGATTGGCTGGGAACACAATTCGCACAAGCAAGTGTGCCGCGTGCCTTGCAGAAGTGCGGCCCTTGTGTAAACACACTGTGACATTCTCAACTTGTCATCCTGAATCAGTTTCTTGGACAACAAGCTGCATCCTGCTGTTTAATAAACACAACACAACACAACACAACACTACATGGAAGATGCTGCATAGATGCTAATTTTGTTTCTATGTGACGAGCAATCTGAGTGGAAGATTTCCCCCCTTTTTTAAAAACTATTGTCAAATGTACATTTAAAGAAGTTTCTGTCTCAATTTGCTCTTCATCAAGTGGCTGATAATGGTCGTTTTGCTGCTATGTTAAGATGTTAATCAGAATTTAAAATCCTTCTGCTGACCTATTAAAGCACTAAATAATCAAGCACCTGCTTAAACAACTCCTGGTTGCCCGACAAACCTACTCGAACACCAATTCACTTGTGGTCCCCAGAGTCTGTAAAAATAGAACCGGAAGTAGAACTTTAGTTATCAGGCACACGGTCGATGGAATCAACTCCCTGATTCTGTCCGGCAGGCTGTCACTCTCTCATTAATGAAGCGCAAACTTAAATTATTCATCTTTGATAAAGCATAAATATAGTCAGGTATGATTTTTATGGCCTTAGGCCTCAAGTGTCGAATAATGATGGACAGCTATACCTCCCTCCCCCTCTCCATTTCCCTTTCTTTCCTTCTTTGTATCAACTCTCTAACCAAACCAGATGAGGCAGACGGCCGCCCCACATTGAGTCTTGGGTTTGCTTGAAGTTTTTTTTCTAAAAGGGCGTTTTTCTTTGGCTCCGTCGCCTGGTGCTTGCTCATGTGGGGTTCAGTTGGGGCTCGATTAGTCTTTTATTAAGTGATAAGTGCTCCATGTGTAAAGTGCACTGAGACAACCGCTGTTGTGTCTCATTTTGGCCGTTTGGATTCCAGATCTTTTTTTTTTCAGTCATGACGCACTGCTTGTGACCAAAGGTGAGGGTAGGGTAGTACTAAAAACAAAAAATCAGTTTGACATGGTGACAGGATGAAGCCAACAACACCAGATCATCTGCAAAAAAAAAAAAAAAAACCAAGAAGTAATCCTGACGTCACCAAAGCCCAGCCCCACAACACATTGACGACAACTAAAAATACTATTCATCAAGGGCGGTACAGAACACCATACAGTACTCCCAAAGCGCCTTCACAAAACTCTTAAGTCAGTTGATGGTCGTGTTAAAATGCACAAAGCACAAGTAGACTGGTTGGGCAAATTCCCATGCTCACTCCAAAACACTGTTGAGGGTGTAGGAGCTCATCCAGGGCCAGGAAGAAGACCACAATTGTAATCGAACCACATCCTCTGGTCCGCCGAGAAAGAGGGACCACTAACCCCAGTCTGCCAATCCAGGGGCACTGTCCTTGATGTCCATGCGATCTTGCAGAGAAATGTCAACAAGGACAGTCCCCTAAAATCCAGAGAGCTTTTTAACCACCTCAGTGACCTCAATCCAAAAACTAGGCGAGCCCGCTTCTCCCCAAATTCTGCCTACTCATTAAAAAAAAGGCGTGTCAGAGGAATTGAGAAGGTCAAACTATTCTCCCCTCCAACTCACAAAGATTCAAATCAAGGTCAGCATGACCTCATGCCCACAATACACAGTGTTGTTGGTGCACTGTAGTGTGAATTCCATGAATGAAAACGGAACGAAAATGTTTTGGTTTTTTTCAACGCACATTTTTCACCGGATGAAAACAAGACTAAACAAGACTAAAATCCCAATTAATAGACAATAACTCGTACTAAATCAGTATGTTTATTGAACATAGTATTAGTCAACACAAGACGGAAATGTAGTTCACTAAAGAAAGACTGGGTTAAAATCGATGGACAGTCGAGTTCATCAACTAAGACGCGACGAAAATGACAATATTTTGTCAAATCCTGTCTCCTCTGCCTCCTCCTTGGCTAATCCGCCACTACCACACAGTGACACATGACCTTTCAAATATGCAGCGAGTGAGCATCGTGTGCACAAACACATGGGACAGACAGGAGGTGGATTCACGGTGAAAGGTTAAAAGTAAAGCATTAATGGCCATGCTTTGCCCGGAGCCTGGGAGAGAAAGAATAGCTGTGGTATGTGTGGACGCATTCTCACTACATTGGTGCATAAAATAACCTTCTGCATGATTTTAATCCGAGGGAATTAATGTGGGCACATGGTAGCTGGCTGGAAAAACACATTCAACCTGAAGAGGCACTGTCCGGCACCAACTCCAAGGATTCCAAAAAGGGTGAGCACAAACACGCACGTCTAAGCGAGGGAAAAACACGGTCCAAACATTTTACTCTTCATGCATGGTTCTGAGCCGTCTGATCCCTCCCCTAGGACCAATTTGTGCTCATTAGGCCTGTCATGCTAATTACCAAAGACTTATCGTTCGATTTAAAAAATAAAAACGAAAAAAGAAAAAGAAAGACAATAGATTTTTCCAGACTTAATTGCCCTTCACATGCATGTTTGTTAACATACGTCATCAACACTCAGTTGCACTGATTTTTTTACCTTCTTCAGTCAGTGAACTTGCTCGCTGGAAGGTTTGTTAAAAAAAAAAAAAGAAAAGAAAAAAAACATTCAAAGTATTCTCTAAAGCAGGTGTGTCAAACTCATTTTTGTCATCGGCCACATTTTAATAACCGTTTCCCTCGGAGGGCCGCTATGACTGAAACCAAATTTAAAAAAATCAATGATAACGATTTATTCAACTATTGTTTAAGTTACTGTAATGAGGGGTTTGGTTACAAGAAAATGGTTACAATAACAATTTTTAATTTCGGTAGAGGTTTTAGCAAGCATCATGGAAGTTAGCATGTTTGATTTGCTTTCCCGGGCCACATAAAATGACATGGGGGGCCAGATCTGGTCCCCGGGCCTTGAGTTTGACACCTGTGCTCTAAAGTTTGATGACTTGATAATTATGCTCATTTGCATTAACCAATAAGTTGCATAATAATTTGCAACACAGTGTATTATTTGTAAATTGCTTGGCACGTCTCTCAATGCCAAAGTCTGAATGTCGATTATCGGTACACTTGGATTCAGTTCAAAGTAACTACGATGGGTGGCTGGTGAGCTGGCTTCCTATGACAAAATACAAAATATGTACAAGTGGCGTTTTGAAAGATAAATATGTTTAGCAATGACGTACTTCCCCTTGAAGACCCCGAAGCTTATTAAGATGTGTGAATGCGAACAGATTCCGGCACAAAGATGCATTTGAGGATTATCTCTGCCTTGGCTGGTGACGCAAGTCATCAAAGACACTATGAAGTGTCGGTATTTACGTGATGTAAACTGATTCTCCTTGCCACTGGGGCACACGCAGACGCTCACAGACTTCTCAATATTCTGCATGTTAGTTTACCTGAATATTAAACTAACCATGATCTAGCCATCCATTCATTCCTTTCCCCCCACTTATTCTGTTTAGCGTCAAGCTGGAGCTGGAATCTACGCCACTTAACGTTGCTCTCTCTAGACCCTGGACTGATCACATTCAATTGAAGGGCAAATGTAAAAAAAGAAAAAGAAAAGAAAAATTGTTGACAATTTTTCCACATAACTGCCACACTAGAGGCCTTACATTACAGCCAGCATTTATTCACGTGTGCCTTTCATAGAGAATCCAGAGGTGTGACTTAGCCATGCACATTTACATAGTTGACAGAGCTTTTGCCCATACAGATTCTCAGTGTATGTTTCAGACTGGTGGAGGTGAGTATCAGTTGTTAAAGCCATGTTGTTTTTTTCCCCACAGGAGCGAAATATTGGCGCATATGTCTGCCAGGTGTTTCTATTGGTCAGGTATGTCCGACAGAATTATTATTTTTCCTTCCTGACTACTACCACTTCATATACGAGCTACAAGTAAACCAGTGAGCTGCCTGTGGGATTAAAACAATAATAATAATAATAATAATAATTGTGAATCTGGTACAAGAGGCAATCACAAACATTGCATGAACAATGGCTATAGCTAAAACAACCATATGGAATGCCCCATTAGGAGAAAGAAAGCAATGGTCTCAGTACAAGGGGAGGAATGCGTGCCTCAAGGAACTGGACAGACAGCACAGAGAGCTGTAAAGCAAACAACTAAAACAACGGTCAGTGACATCTGCAACAACCTCCGAAGCATTGTTTCCCCGAACTCGATTAATGGCATTTATTTTACTTTTGAATTATAATTTTTTTTGCATGCTGCCCCATAGAAATGTCACAAATTATAAAATATATTGAATTAGAGATGGGCCAGTACCAATAGGTATCGGTACCAGTCAATGGCACCATCTCATTGCCGTAACTGGCATGCATGGCTCACAGAACGTTGGCCATCTTCTCATATGAACATTAAGATGCAATTTCTATCATTAACTGTATGTTTATAGGGCTCATATATAATGCTTAAAGTGCATTATTAGTGCGTTAGTCCCAAATGTATACTATGTTGCTAACCAAATATGGGTGGTATGACTTGCTCAGTATTTGATACAGATGCATACTTTACACATTTCATCAACTTGATCATTTTTAGCCAATAATCATTAACTTTGAATTTTTATGGCTGCAAGAAGTTCCTTTCTCTTCTTTTCTCGAAGCTGCTCGAATGCCATATTTGAAATGTGCTTCGTAGGCGTGTCTCTTCATAGGTGCAATTTTCGCGGGTCCGAAGTTGTTTTGCCCACTCCACGTACCGGCATTATATCCACCTACTGGTGGGCGTGCCTTTAGCGTCCTCTTTCACGCCCCTTTAACGTCTCAACTCAACTCAACTGTATTTATAGAGCACTTTCGAACAGCCATCGCTGCATATAAAGTGCTGTACATGGAGCAATTTAACATATACAACAAACAGGAAAGCAAATCGGTAATAAAGACGGTAGAAAGCACCGAACAGCAAAACCAAGAACAAATCGAAGTCATACTGAGTCAAATGCCAAAGAATACAAGTGAGTTTTGAGGCGGGTTTTGAAGATGGGCAGCGAGGAGGCTTGCCGAATGTTCAGTGGGAGGTCATTCCAGAGAGAGGGACCAGCAACAGAAAAGGCTCCATCCCCTCTGAGCCTCAGTTTAGTTCTTGGTACTTCTAATAATGTCTGGTCCGCAGACCTGAGGCGCCGGGCAGGTGTGTAGGGGCGGATGAGTTCAGAGAGGTAAGGTGGCGCAAGGTCATTTAGAGATTTGAAAACAAATAAGAGGATCTTGAAAATAACTCTAAAATGTATAGAGAGCCAGTGAAGGGATGCCAGAGTAGGAGTTATGTGCTCCCTCTTACGAGTACCAGTCAAGACATACCTTCCTTAGTTACGTCTGCCTCAAAATAAACAGCGTGTCCACATAACATCAGAGAGTCAAGTGGAGAGCTCAGCTATCTCACACAGCCACATTCACAGATTTCGGAACTCGATGCATCGATTAGGCGCCCCCGCATTATTATTTGATGTTGTTAGCCCCACAAATGATTCTGGGCGAATGGGTTGTCTTGTGCCAGTCTGAAAAACACCACCTGTCTAAAAATGTCCCTGTCTAATCTGAAAAAACAAATGCAAGTAAGGGGGCCGGGGGTTTCCTATTTAACAGTTTTGCACTTTTTGCGGGGTGAAGGGGTGGGGGCATCCAGTACCAATTAACTGCGAAAAACGAGGATTTACTGTACTATTTTTTACCAGAGTAGTATTTTAAACGTGTCACTGTATTTGTAAGTATCTGTACTTATGCCACCTCTGGTGGCTCTCAGTGGGGGACCAGTGTGACTTGTCAGTGTAGATAAATGCAGAGTTGCAGCCTCTCGCTTGGTGGAGAATGAGACCAGACGGCCTCCCCCAGCTCTGACATACTTGTGCGTTACACACGCTATCAGCTCTCCGGTTACCCTTCAATTCTGAGTTCTCATCATGCTACAATTTTCCAGCACGGAAAATTACAATTAAATTCATAGCACATTACAGTCATTCCTCGGTTTTCGACCATAATCCGTTCCAGAAGGCTGTTCGAAAAGCGGTTTGTTCAAAATCCGGAACTATTATATAGGCTTTATCTGGCAATCGCCGCTAGCATTACCACATAGCAAAAGAGTTAGCCTATCCTTCATAGGTTTGTGGCCTGGAAACGACTTCTCCTCGAGTGTGATGTAGATCCTTCGTGGTATTTTTTCCCAAAAAGTCCAGTCTCGTTCATATTAAAAGTTTGCCGGGGAAGATATTCCTCGGCCTTGATGAAATTTTGAAACTCAACTTTAAACTTTTGCATAAATCACAACAAACACATCTGCTCACAATGAACGTTAAACGAGCAATCGTCACTCGGGAGCCGAGAGGAGTCGAGTGGCGTATTCGAGTTTGCTCAGTTTGGTCGAAAAACGGTTTTTGGTCGTAATCTGAGGCGTAAAAATCCGGAATTTTCTGGTGGAAATCCGATTTGGTCGATAACAGAGACGTTTGAAAACCGAGGTTTGACTGTATTTACAAATGAAACATGTTTATGCAGCGTGAAGTGTCAAATTGCTTCAGGTGCAAACATTTACCTCCGCCAAGCACGCTAAAGTAAGGCGAGAGGTCATGTTTTGATTACCACATGCTGGTAGTTTGTTGGTTAGTATATTCAGAAGTCACAAAGTACCACCATCCAGATAAACATGCAGACTGAGGAATGACTTAAATCATTTCACCATTACAATTTGCCTTCATTGACACTAAGTAGGGCAGTGAGGCACCACATTCAACTGATGATGAGGTGCGCTGACATAAAAATTGAGTGTGCAACTCATTTTGTAATTACTGCCACCCACTGGCCTGGAATGGACCAACATGGACCCATCGGAATATTTCAGTCAAAGACAGACATTCTTAGGATTGTTTGTCCTTGGCATATGGCGGCGTCCTCCTGGGTGTCATTCTAGTTTTTGTTTCTCATTACGCTCTAAGATTAACACCCAGTGGCAGCAAGCACATGGCTGAGTCGCAGCTGTAAAGTCCAACTAATTAGACCCCTGCCTCTTTTCAACACAGTGTGCGTGCGTGCGCGTTTGCATGCTCGGAAGGCACTTACTACAGCGCTGAGTCATTGAGCTCATACTCATATCCCCGGGCCACTGCAGCTCTCACCCCTTGGTCCGCCCATAAGCAGGCCAGGGCGTGGCCCAGGAAGGGAAAAAAGACCTGATCTTCATCAAAAGAGCGACCACACGACAGCACAGAGTGGGCGTGCACCTGGAAGACATCACTTTGGATAAATGAACACTTATTGTGGCTGCTTATCACTATAAATGTGACAGATGACACACACGCACACACACTGCTGGCAATTATCACAGGAAAATATTTTCATCATCTTCTCCCTACAGGTTGTGATTAGTGGGTGGAAAATGTGTGAGCGCTATTGTGTTAACGTAGGAGTTTAAAATCAAATTAAACCTCACAATCAAAGCCCTTAGGAATCTTTAGTTGTCAGTCATGCGTGGAATTGAATGCCGAGACGGAGGAAGAGGCATTCACAGTGGTGAGATACTGCTCCTTAGTGGTGTTCTGGTGTCGGTACAAGAAATCAGTGACACTGAGGGAGGGGAGCATGGAATAGGCTAGCTGAGGTGTGACCGCAAATACAAAGGAAGTCGCCTACCTTGTTCCTGCTGTTAGCCAGGTTGATGCGTAGGATGCCCATGCCATGAAGAACAAACTTCATGGAGGTCAGGAGGTTATCCAACACTGCAGGCTGACATATCAAAAGACATTAATCTAGGCTAAAGGGTAGTGCAAAAATATTTAACATAATGTCAGAGTGCAGCAACATAGACGATTCAAATTAAAATGAACACAAAATCAACTGAATCAGATGACACCCCCCCCATCTCCCCCCCCCAAAAAAATACATTTCAGTTGAATGTGAATTTAAAGTTTTACTTTTTTCAGGGTGAAGAATGAGATGCACCATCGAAGATAAACTATTTTGTGTATTAGAACACAGCATTTGTGACGAAATACTCCTCAAAATGTAAAGTGGCCATCTGAGAGCGGGCAAAACTTACAAATACAAATGCTCAGAAATCATGGATTTAATTCACTTAGCAACAGAAAGGCTCCTAAAGAGAATGAAAAGTGTGTGTGTGTGTGTGTGTGTGTGTGTGTGTGTGTGTGTGTGTGTGTGTGTGTGTGTGTGTGTCAAACGGCACCCCACCTAAGCCGTCAGTCTCCTGCCAGCTAACGATAAGCTTTACATTCCATTACGATTCCATCAGAGTCTGATGGCTGCTTTCATGAGTGTCCACATGGGGAACTGTTGTAGCCTCAATAAAAGATGTGCCCGAAGCCACACTACTTCAGATTTGGACATCAGACTCTTTTACCAGAACTTGGTTGACAATGCTGTGGTGATTCGGGATGAAAAATAAAGTGGAAATTCCAATGTGGAGGAAAAATCCTCAAAGTTAAACAGTGGGAAGCACCCTCATGTGTAAACTTACATGAGAGGTATTCAAAACGCGGGTTGTTTTTCGACAGCTTTTGTGTTTGTTTAGTGCCACCATAAGGGGTACAAGTCATAATATGGAGCTGAACGAATCATAGCTAAATAGGAGCATGAAAATGACCAGAGAAGCCTGTCAACACACAATTTAAGAAGTCAAATTTAAGACATTTTAAAGGCATGGATGGCTAAGACCTCTTATAGACTAAATATGATTACAAAAGGTTGCGATAAGAGTATTCAAACACACGAACTTATTCATACACATTCTACGAGGAATGGGTGAGTACTGAGACTCGCCTTATTTTAAGGTATCTTGTGGTGGCTTTAATTCAGGGGTTGATGTCACAGTCTAAAACAACTTCATAGTTGGAAGAACCAAAATCTCCTTCACCAAAACTAATACACGACATTGTTTTGGGCATTTCTGTGGTGATAGATTCAGACATGACTTTCAGCAGTCATATCAAATCAATCATGAAAACTGCCTTTTACCAGCTGAAAAACATATCCAGAATTTAGGGTTTTGTGTGCGCTAAGCAGACCGGGAGAAGCTTATCCATGCTTTAATCTCCAGGAGACTTTTTTTTTTTATTGGAATGGTCTTCCCAACTGGACTCCCTCAAAATGAACATCAAACAGCTGCGGCGCATTCGTAACGCTGCAGCTCGCGTTTGCAGCACAACAGAGACTAGAACAGAGCCGTCTTACTCCAGTTCTACAGTTCTAAAGGTTTTACACCACCTCCCAATCAGCTGAAGAAGAGATTTGAAAATTCTTCTACTGGTCTAGATATAACAATGGTTTGGATCAGGGGTGTCAAACATACGGCTCGTGGGCCAGAACCGGCCCCCGAGGAGGTTCGATCAGGCCCGCGGGATAATTTAAAAATGCATAAAAGACACGGAATGAATATTTTTAATAAGATGCAATTCATGTACACATTGTTTTCTCTTTAGTTTGTAAAGTGTAGGCGGGGGTTACATTTAGATTTCATATGCACATGTGTAAATGGTTTAAAAAATCCTTTCTTTATAAATCTCGTTTAATCTTAAAATGCATGACTATATTTTTAAATACTAATTACTTGTTCAAGTTTTGTGCCTTTGTACAATCAGTGGGATCAGTTGTAATGCATATATGTGAATGATAAAAGTAAATTGCACATTTGGTGTTTTTTGAAATGTTAGGTAAATGAAATGTAGGTTAATTTCAACATTTTCCACATGTTCTTGTGCTTCGCTATATCAAAACAAAGGAAAGATATGATATTTTGTTTATTTATAGCAAAGTATGGTATAATTTTAATGGTCTGGACCACTTGACATCTACGAGGCCATATGCGGCCCACAATATGAAATGAGTTTGAGACCCTCGGTTTAGATCCTCAATACATGAAAGAAATGCTGATTGAATTTAACCCAGTAGGGCTCTCAGACCTGTCGACTTGGGTGTTTAGCGGAGCCCAGAGTTCAAAGTAAACATGGTGGACCCGCATTTAGATATTATGCTGCACGCAAATAGACTAAGCATGCCATCAGAAGTGATGTCAGCCCAGAGTGTAAACGCTTTTACATTCAGGTTCCCATTCTTGTTCTTGCACTGTTTTTACTTTTTAGGGAATGACCTACTTTTTATTTCTTTACTTGTTTCTTTCCCTGTACTCTTTTATTTGTAAGTGCTTTTAATTACATGCAGGACATTGAGTTACCTTGCGTATGCTTTATAAATAAAGCTGACATGCCTAAATTTGAAGATTCATGTCTTATTGACAGCAACAAAAGGAGCAAAAACACATTTCACAGATAAAAATCTGTCGGAAATGTGTTGGCAGAGACGGTGGATTCCTTGGTTTCGTTCTCGCATTTTTCTTCTTACTGGCCCCCTCCACCTTTGTTTTCTTTAATCTACGGTTCTGCTTCTCCCCCCGTGACTCATGTTTACCTAACTTTTAGTATTTAAAAAATGTACGCCGACATCATTAATCCATCTGGATTGGGTCATTCTGCATGATTTATCATTTTGTTACAGTGTCTCTTGACATCAGCAGCCACATATGACAAGGAAAGACTTGTGACACTCTTGTCCAACCACAATCATGAAAATGAATCCTTCACTGCACAAACAAAAAACACGAAGCCTGAAATGCATTGTACGGTATAGTAATCAAAATACATCTTTTTGCTATCTAATCTTTGTAGGAAAGCATAGAGTCAAAAGACAGCTGGACTCAAAAATGTGTGCGCGTGTGCGTGCATGTGTGAGACAGTGCAGCGGGAACAGCAGCAGCGTCAGCAGCCGTATTAACAACTCTCAGTCATGCCTGAATCCATCCCAACACACTGAACTTATTGTTCTTGTCCAGCCTGGTGTTGGGCTCAGCGGCTTCAATATACAAAATAAACAGTTGCCTTGCGTCATAGCAAGAGGGACCTATACACAACAAAGAATGCAGCCGAATATTTATTAGCCGTAGGCCGACGCGCCAACGTTTATGACTTATCCAGACTGTGTGTGTGTGTGTGCATGTGTGTTTCGAAGCTTCATTTGTTTCCCCAAATCTCACAGCAAGCTGTCAAGTGCGCTAGTTCGGTTGCATATTCAACAAATCCAATCGCTCCTCCAATGATACCATTAGCAGCTGCGGCGCGCAAGAGTTCAAAGCAAGTGTGCAAAAACACATTTGCACACGAGTCGCCTTCCTTGTTTACGCAATGTTGTATGGGTTGGAGTCTTAGTCCGTCGGCCTGTGGATAGTAAAAACAACACGCTGCTGCCTCTGGCTATGAACAAAGGAAGGATTAGATGAGGAGCAGTTCCCTTGCTCCCCTATTCCTGGCATTAGCCAGAGCAGTGCCCTATTGTGACACAGAGTTGAGGGAAAGAATGCTCAGTGAGATGGAAGACAATAAGGAGAAGTGCTAGTGTGGACTTTGAAGTACCCGCCCACTTTGAAGCATGCCAAGCAGAGCGGCTCTCCAACGTGCAACACCCAATAAAAAAAAATTGGAAAAAAGGGGAAAAAAATCAATCACAGAGGCCAATCAAGAGAGGTGACACCATGAGTGTGTGAGCACAAGACAGGGTGTGGGTAGAGGTGGTCAGAAATCACGGGGCGAGGCATCCATTTTTCAGCAGAAAATAGAAATGGTTGCACATGCGAGCCAAACCCAACTGACAGCATAGACAACAACCGGCTTTATACAGCATTAGTGCAAGCTTGTACCTGTCGACTATTTTGCTCTCCAAACGGTACACACCCATTGCAATAGACATTGTGCTCGTGCATAATCTACTAAGAAGTGATACAAGTACTGTGGGACCCTTACAAACACAATAAGGCTCAGGTTTGAGTGACACTCTGAACTAAATCCATCCATCCGTCATCCTCACAAGGGTCGCGGGTGAACTGGAATCTATCCCGACTGACACTGGGCGAGAGGTTGGGTACACCCTGGACTGGTCACCACACAATCAAAGACCACATATAGACAAATAACCATTCTCACTCACATTCTTGCTGTGGATGCCCAAGTGGGACAAGTCAAAAGTAATAATGAGAAAAATTGTAGCTGTACAAACCAAAATACTCTCCATATGATCCAACGAGTTTCAGACTACATCAACCACAAAAAATATTCCTGTGAAACTAGAAATGTATTGTTGTAGATGACCCACATGCATTCCAACTGCCATCTTGTGATTGCGTGGCATATTTCAGAATATACCGTGAAATTGACCCTTTTGTCCTGTCCTCTACAGATATCCGTCTTATTATTTTTTTAAACAAAAAAATAAATGTGTCAAGCACAACTGTGATACCTTCAGGGAGCAGAATGAAGGAGCTCACTAATATTGAGGAATGCGGTGAACATTCCAAATGGCAGCACAAGAAATTGGGGCCTTCAAACGGGAAGTCAAATGAGAGCGCGTACAAGCCGGAGACAAGTGACGCAAACTGGCTGTTGAGCTTTGTTTCAAAGACATTGCATCATCTCAACTTTCCATCAACTCTAAATTAGGAGTGTCAAACACATTTTTCACGCAGGGCACATCGTAGGTGAGTTTTGCCTCCAAGGGCCTTTATGACTGGCAACTAGGGTCGAACGATTACCGTAATTGAATTCAAACTCGTGACGTCGCGGAATGCAATCTTCAAACTGCAAAGGCTGCGATTTGGAAGGGGGAAATAAAAAATGGCTGTAAGCATGCCAGAAGATCAAGCTTATGTCACCACCTCCTCTTTCTCTAACACACACACGCATGCACGCACAAACACACAGTTCCCCCAGTCGTAGGACAATTATGTCAATGGTAGGGGCCGCTGGCCAGGTTGAGACCCATACGAGTATAAGCAACAGTGCTTACATGTGCGCATGCATATACAATTAGACCTTTTGATTTATTTTATTAAATGATTAATGTATTTGCTTATTTCATTACAAAATGTGTTCCCTTTTAAATTCTAGTAAATCATTTCACATACACGCTAGAGGAATTTCCTGTGAGTGACTTGGCCCAGCTGTCTTTAAAAATCCGATCGCAGCCCTTGAGTACAAAAATTTGCCCGTCGTCGATCTAATGCACAAGTGAATGGAAAGTCATTTCAGTATTTGTGTGTAGTATGGTAGTGTGTGTGTGTGTCTGTGTGTTATTGATTGTTCCATGAAAGTGAGTGTGTAAACCATGTGAGCATGTTTTCTTTCGATTACAAATCAAAACGCAATCGAGTGTTCAAGGTGGTCAGTTCAATCGCCGTTATCTGCCTAAATTGAACCCTTTTCCAGAGCGGAAAGCTATACAGAGAAACGCAACTTGGAAATGACCGACCGCTGAGGCAGAGGAGGGATAAAATACTGCAGGGGGGCAAAGGAGAGGCGTGCAGCTAAAGATAAGAGTTGATGGAAAATAGAACGCAACGCTTTCCGTTCCAGAAGGGTTTCCGTTCTTCTCCGCCAATCAGAGTGCAAGCAAAATGGAGGAATAAGCAAAGTTTCCAGGTGGACACATGTAGAAACAGCAAGGAAAGCTATTTTGTTCCAACTTGGCTATTGTCAAATGTCCTGAGGCAGGGGTGCCATAAGTTTGCTCAATTCCCACTCTCCATTTTCATAGTAATTTATTGATTATGGTAATTGACAGAATATAAAGGCAGCTTTAAAAAAAAATCATAAAAACAAACCACGAAAGAGAAGTCATAAGATGTTAGCACACCCTTTGGAATGTGTGTGTGTGTGTGTGTGTGTGTGTGTGTGTGTGTGTGTGTGTGTGTGTGTGTGTGTGTGTGTGTGTGTACATTACTGACCTTGAAGCTGCTGAGTTCTTGCTTGGTAAATCCGTTGCTGTGGATGATTTTCATTTGTTTGACCAAAGTGCTTTTCCCACTCTCTGCTGCACCTGGAGGACAACGAAGAAAACCCGCAAACCTAAAAACTTGTGAAGTTGAGCTAAAGTCACCCATGATGACATGCATGATTTTAGTGCAATTTTAGAAACAAATTCTTCCACAAACTGTTGGTCGTATGACTTCTTCCACCCATCCATCCATGTTCTAGAAGTCTTCATTTGTGTTGTAGGCAACAGCCTACAACTCAAATGAATTTGAGTAAGAGGCGGGGTACACCCTGGACTGGTTTCCAGCCAATCACAGGGGCTTTACAACTTCAGAAGCATGCAAACTTCGATTGTAGATCCCACCATAATGGAAACGTAATACAGACTGTTGGCGTAAATGTGCTAAGGTTGCGTCAGAATCCTTCTAACAGTGGCACACCAGCACCTTCGGCCTCTTGTTCGGTGATTCCTTTCCCATGTGCAATGAGATGTGCCGTGGGAACAGACATAGGCCGGTGCAAGTGTGCGCTATGAACAAAAAAACAAAAAAGAGGAAACAGCGCAGGGTTTGCTGACCGCTCACCGCATCAACAGGAGGGCGAGGGTTTGCCCGCACTGACCCGCAACTCAGCTTTTTGCTTCTAGAGCACTTCAAAAACAGCTGTGGCAAAGTGCTGCACATAAACCATGACAAAAAACCCATTCAATTAATCATAATAATAATAGTGTAACAGGTCATTTTAAAAATAAATACTTGTTTGCCACACGAACCCATCAGCATCATCTGTTGATTTCAGCGGGGCACTCATGAGAAGCGACGAGTCCACTAGTTGTTTCCACTCCTAATGCCCATGTGGGAAATCGTGTCCCGTTTCACTGAATTGGTCTTGAAATGATCTATTCACTCCAAATCAACGTGTACTTGTTCATCGAAGTTTTTGAAGCGGATCGAAATGTGACTGGAGAATTGAGTTTAACTGTACTTTCTGTATGTGAGGATGTTACTCGTCAACGGTCGGCTTCTTGTTTGCTTTCCAACTTAGCTTGGAGCAGATGTGCATTCTGTGATCATGACGTCTATGAACCACTGGTGAAAGGAGACTTTGATTCTCACCTCTTTCATCTATAGCCACTTCTAATCAACAAGATGGCGTATGTAGGAATAGTTGTTACGATTGTATTATTGTCGATGTTTCATCTTATGTGTTCTGTTGTACTATAGTTGAGGCATTTTATTTTGTGTTCTGTCAAGAGCTTTGTTACAACTGCAGCTGTTGTGAAAGCACTTTTTAAATAAAGATGGTTTCTATGGTATTGTATCTATCTATGCCAAAAACAGAGTCCAAACAATTAAGCGCTCTTCCATGAGATCACGGGTGTCAAACTCAAGGCCTGGGGGCCAGATCCGGCCCTCCACATCAATTTATGTGGATCATGAAAGCAAATCATGAGTATCAACTTCCTTGATGCTCAGGAAAATCTGTACTGAGTTGTCATACATAATAAATAGTGATAAAACATTGCAACATTTTTTGGGGGGTTACCAAAGTCCCATGAACAGCATTTGAACAAACAATCATCATTACTTCTGATTTCAAAATGAGTTATCCCTCATTTTGTTCAGTGGGTGTAGGAATATGGTGAGGAAATGAAACATTATTCTCTCCTCTTTCATCTCGGACTGCTTTAAACAACAAAGCATATGAGGGAAAAGTGGTTAGGATTGTTTTATGTGTGTGTTGTTTATTTTTTACTTTATGTTAACTGTTTCGTGAAGCGCTTTGTTACAGCTACAGCTGTATTGTATTGTATTGTATTTTTGTGGCCATAACGGCCACCAGAGGGAAAATTACAATGTGACCCGCGACAAAAATTAGTTTGCCACCCACCCAAGCATCAAAGAGAAGGTACTTTACATAATCGACCTGTGTAGCCAATTTTTATAACATTTTTGTTTGGTGGTGAGCAGGGCCGGACCAGGCTTGTTTTGCACCCTGGACGACACACACACACACACACACACACACACACACACACACACACACACACACACACACACACACACACACACACACACACACACACACACACACACACACACACAGACAGACAGACAGACAGACAGACAGACAGACAGACAGACAGACAGACAGACAGACAGACAGACAGACAGACAGACAGACAGACAGACAGACAGACAGACAGACAGACAGACAGACACACACACACACACACACACACACACACACACACACACACACACACACACACACACACACACACACACACACACACACACACACACACACACACACACACACACACACACACACACACACACACACAGAGCTCGTGCGCCCCCCTGACAGACTGCGCCCTGGGCGACCGCCCACTTTGCCCATAGCAAGAACCGGCCCTGGTGGTGAGCCGTGAGACTTTTCCGAATGTAAAATATGTGCCTTGGCTCAATAAAGTTTGGGAAACAACCATTAAAGCTGCCCAGTGGGCGTTACTGTTTTAAATCAGCTTTTCCCCCTCCATTGGCCTAGGAGGAGCAGTTGATTAACACTACCGAGCAACAAGTGGCTTGAAAGGTAGGATTTTTTTTTAAACAGGAAAACAATTAAGTTGATAAAAGCAGCTTATTAAAATCAACGACTAATAAGAGATTTTTATAAGCACCTTAGAAAATACGAGAGATTAAAGTAGTGTATCCAGAGAAACGTTGTGAAGTTTGTGTATCTTACCTAGAAGGAGTATTTTAACCACATTCATCTCCCGCTTGGCGCCCTCGTACAGGTCTCTGTCGATCTTGGCACTGAGAATCCTCGCCTTCTTCTCCTCCTCTGTAACGTCGGTACCGAGACACAGTCCCATCCCGAGCGCACATGTCCTCCTCCAGGAGCTGGACTCAGACGAAGTCCTGACTGATTTCAAACCGAGCGAGTTTGTTCAAAGTCAGCTGCATGCTCACAGCTCCTCGCTCTCGGCGTGCAGAAAAGCGCCGTTAACATGTGCGAAATATCTCTTCAAAAAGTCCTCTTTGTATGCCAAACTCATTGGAAGCATCGCTCTCGGTTATGCTCTCTTATTTCACCACAAATCCAAGTTGTTGCGCTTGTTCACTCCAAACAATCCACAGTGCCTCCTCCCACTCCAAAAGGGAACGCTTTGGAGTTCGTGGGAAGTGACGTCATCGTGCAGCCAATCAGATTTGTCACCTGTGTGTGTGGCAGGATACAAGGGTCAGCCGCACGCGCGCGCGGGCGCGAGCACACACGCACGCACTACGCCGCGGGCGCCCGCAGTTGCATCACGGGTGTGCATGCTGATGTGCTCAAGGGTCATAGTGGACATGGAAAACGGTCAGACAGGCCAAGTCATTCGTAGATGACATTTTTTAAAATAATCATTCATTTTAAAAAGAATCCAATCATCATTTAGACTCACGTTCAATTATAAATAATTGAATTTTCGCCCTGGACAGCATGATGATCGGCTGGTTAGCACGTCCGCCTCGCAGCACATAGGTCATGGGTCCGATTACGGACCATGGTCTTCCTGTGTGGGGTTTCCATGTTCTCCCCATGCCTGCGTGGGTTTCCTCCAGGTACTTCGGTTTGCTCCCACATTCCAAAAACATGCATGGTAGGTTAATTGTACACTCTATATTGTCTCTAAGTGTGATTGTGAGCATTAACGTTTGTTTATGAGTGCTGGCAATCAGTTCAGGATGTACCCCGCCTACTGTCCGAAGACAGCTGGGATAGGCTCCAGCACGCCCACGACCCTCGTGAGGAAAAGCGATTTAGAAAGTGAATAGATAAAAACACGCTTTACTGCCTGTAGAAAGACGACTACTGTGTTAGTAAAAAAGAAAAAAATGTGCTAGCCTACTTTAATGGAAATATTTTTTTCAGATTGTCTCAAGGGTTAAAAAAAATACAAAGAATATATATATTTTTTAATAGCACCAACATCTTTGTACACCAAAAGAAGCAAAAACATTTTAAAGTGCATTTAAAAATACATGTCTGTCCACACAAGCTTGAAATGGTAGTAAAATCAAAGGCCTAAGCCAGGGATATATGAGGGACATAATGTACCGGTACTGTTGTCCATCCATCAATTTTCTGATCCGCTTTATCCTCACAAGGGTTGTGGGGGGTGCTGGAGCCTATCCCAGCCGTCTCCGGGCAGTAGGCAGGGGGACATCCTGAACTGGTTACCAGCCAATCGCAGGGAACACATAGACAAACAACCACCCGTGCTCACACTCACACCAAAGGACAATATAGAGCGTCCAATCAGCCTGCCACGCATGTTTTTGGAATGTGGAAGGGAACCGGAGTACCCGCAAAAAACCCACGCACGCACAGGGAGAACATGCAAACTCCACACAGAAAGGCCGCCGCCAGGATCGAAGGCACGACCGCTGCACTGTGAGGTCGACACGCTAACCACTTGACCACCGGGCCGCCCTTGGTACGATTGTAAAATTGTTTATTATTCTATAGTTCTTATCATGTTATGGTATAGATGGAGGCTACGAGTTTACCTCAGGTGACAGATGGACTGCCGTGGACCAGTCCCCAGTTAGTCCACATGCAAAAACAGTGTTAATCGGATTCCTACCATCACTGGTATTTGCTGAGTGGAAATTACACCAACACTGCTTGCATGGAAGTCAGGCGGCTGTACCATGACATGTTAACAGTAGATCAATTAACCATTTAAAAAAAATTGATACATGAATTTCAAAAATGATGAATAAATTTTTAATTTGCCAACTATTGCAACAGGATTCTTGATAGGGTACATTAAATGCTCAATGGGAAGGATCATGGAAGTATTGAGCCAGTGGGCCTTATTTTGCACGCCCCTGGGCAACATCATTAGGTAGACTTGCACTAAAATCCAGTGGTGCCTCCCGGGATTTGGGGCCCTGTGTTTAAAAAAAAAAAAAAAAGAGCGAAATAGTGAGATGACAGAGACAGAGAGAGAGAGAGAGAGAGAGAATGAGTTCACTCATAGGCTGCTCTTTCACAGGCCCTTAGGATCTTCATAACTGTTCTCTCCCTTTTGGCACCCTTCGGTACATCCCCACCGCTCAGTTCTTCAGGAAAGTGCCAACATTTGAAGGTTTCAACAGCTCGGTGAGATAGACATCAATCAAGTCAGTCATCTCTGCTCACAGACATGAGAAAAAACTTTACTAGACAAAAACAAGAACATATGTATCTATGTTTCAACGCACACTACAGAAATATGTATCTTTTTTTTTTTACAATTTCCTCACTGAATTTGACATATTAGTGACCAAAGCTTCAGCTGTTTTTGGCATCAAGGAGTACTTACGGCTTGAATGCGGTGCGATGTTAACGTACAAACAGAAGGGCTTTACAACGTCAGGCTTCTGGTATCCCTCAGCCGGGTCATCCCATTCTCGTGACATAAGCTTTTCCACGGCTCTTTGTTCTCATAATGAGGCTGACGGTTTGCACTTTTCTGCAGCAGCCGGTGCTGGACCGCACCCATCACATTTGGCAAGTTTGGAGCAGCCGTGACCTCATTTCACGGACTCAGTTGGCCATGATGCACGCTGATGCACAATGAGCTCTGTCATCAGCGGGGTTGCTGTAAGGGAACGGAAATTGATGGCGACTCAAAGGGCCCATGACTGACAGGAGCCCGAGAAAATAGTTTTTGTTTTGGTTTTTTAATCCCTGGCAGCACCCCTGGTCATCAGGCAGCACACTGGAATTTATTTCACTCAAGGTAATTTATAAGAAGACTCTTTGCTATATAGCAGGTTTATTCCATTATATAATAATTATTGAAAAGATTTGAATAATCCCATTACATATTTATCTCCATCCCACAGGCGCACTTCAGAAATATATTCTCTGACAAAGAATTTGCATTGTTCTATCATTGGAACATGCAAAACCTTGAAGTACATGAAAAATATTTTAGTTCTCAGTCTCCAAAAATGAAGTAAGACATTTTCTAAAGCACTTTTCTCAGGGCCATGAGAAAAACTGGGAAGACATGGAGCCAACATTAGAATTAGTTTAACATACTACCGCGACATTTGCTATAGCTTTAAGAATGAAGCGCCAATTGTCTAAAAAGCCAAACAATATTCCTTTAATTCTGCATTTAGACCGCACACATCCACACATCTCTTCAGGTAACCGAGTAGTAGTTGAAGATCCAGTTCATAAGTCTATTTCAAATGTGAAAACCCTTATTATTCTTATGTTAAAAACAAACCTGAAAAACAACAAGTTGAAAAGATTAGTAAAAACCCATTTAAAATTCCAATAGAAATGATAAGTCATATTTTTCCAGTAAGTAAGAGCTTTAACATACTACTTGTATACCCATCCTGTGGAATGTGTTGTGCGATGACAGGAACGAATGAACACACGATTGAGGTTTAAGATATTGCGCTTAAAAACGGGCCAAACCAAGTCTGGAGCACAGCACAGAAAGAAGCCTACCTAGAAGCAAAGAGACACAAACCAGGATTTCGCACCCAAACAAGTGTCTGTAACCAGCTGCATTCAATTGCAGCGGCGGATTGTTGAGAGAGAGCGTGGATCTTCCACCCTGGTTCTAGCTCACTCACGTAGCAGAGCCAGTTCATCGTACATCGGAGCAATCGCGTCCCAGTTCTCTAGTGCGCCATTTCACTCTGCTCCACTTTCTTCTTCAAGGCCTCGATCACCGCCATTTCCTTGGCCTCCTTCTTCTGGTTCCTGGCTTCAAACTGCAGCCTGCCCGAGAGGATGGTTACCGTTAGGGACAAGAGGACCTCGCCACCGGAGCCAAATACACGCAGACGGAAAAGACCAAAAGAAGCAAGCGATTTAAGGCGTGACCTGTTTTCAATGATCCTCTGTACGATATCATCGGTGGTGAGACTGTTTGCACTATCAATGGTCCGAAAGATCCCTCTCCTCTTGGGCTCCTGGGGCGAAAAGACACACAATGTTACAGTAGGCGACCACCGTGAAGGACCGACGGTCTTGAATCGAGCCGTGCCATTTGGACTGACGGATTTGCACGAGTTTCATTTCTGATTCGTTCCGCTTGAATCAGTAATTTGAACTTCTGCATTCATGCGTCAAGAACTTAAACATACGTGGGTCGATTTGAATGAATAAGGCCTGGTCTCAGTTCACAGACGGATGTCCCTCATTGATCTACTCCGTCAAATACAACCATATTTCCTTTGAATGATAACAAATAAGAAAATCTCCATATGAATCTGTACTCACCGCATAGGGGTCCGAGCCATCCTTATCTTGAAATACTTTTGTCATGCCATGACAAACCAGGTCCACCTGCAAATAATTGAGATTAAATTATTTGAAATGAGTGCCTCCAACATCCCAAAGAAAAAACATTTTCATTCCAACCCTGACTAAACTCACATACATAGATGGCTTAATTGTCACATGATCACATGAAGCTTAACAATGGGTCATTTTCTATGATTAACATTTGAAAACTGTAAAAACACGCCACCTACCTTGAAATGATCCAGCAGATCTCTCGTCACCGCATAGGGCGCACCGATCACCACTTCGGAAACATACTGTGCACATGGAGAGACAACAGTCACACACCTGGAGTCTCATTAGTGGTAAGATCTGAAGCCCGAGCCTAAAATGTCAATCATTGCTTCGGGGTCGGGTCCGGCCGGGCGTCTCTCTCGCTCACTTTTTAAAAATAAATATGTAACAACGCACTGTGATGTTGCCACCCAAACGTCACAGTGCGCTGAGGCGTTTCGTGGCCGCGAATAGTTTTGGCCACGAGACCATGGTTCGCAAACCCCTCCCCCAAAAAAAAACAAAAGTCGCCTCATCACAACACGTACTGTACTAAACTCGTGCAATGCCAATTCAAAGAACTCCTTCATGTTTCTGTCTATTATCCACCCGTCATTGTTCTTCTTTGTCTCGCTGCTTTTGTCAAAGTGCCGCGCTAGATTCTTAAGGACGTACTGCTGCTGTGGTGTATGGCCCAATTTTCAACCCGTCAAAATGACGGGCGGTCTTAAATTTTTCCCGCCAACTCTTAAAAAAATCCGTCAATGATGGAAAATTGTACCCTCTGCAGAAACAGAAATATAAAAGATGCAGTCTTGTTTAACTTTTGATTTCGTTACAAAAAACAGGCTTTAATTTGTTATCTTAAATCAACCCTCCTACTCCCGAGTCCTCACAAATAAAATAGGAAATTTCGGGTTTGCTTTGGGCTTGGGCCTGCAAATCAAGTTAATTGGTCGGGCTCGGGCCAGGTCAGGCTTTATATACGCGTGCGCCGGGTCGGGTCTGGCTGGATTTTTTGGCCCGATCTTACCTCTAAGTCTCATCATCAAACACGCTCGGTAGCGCACATGAGCTTAATGCTTTTAAAGGGAATGAATTAATACATAGAGTAGGAGATTCTGTGAGTTGTGCTCATGCAAAGCTGGTGTGACTCGAGTACAGATGCTGGAGAAGGATGGCTGTCCTATAGCCAAAGTTGGACTTACGACACTGAAGACCAGTGACCAAGTAACGCATTGATGAGTGTAGCACACGTGTGTGTCCGTGCTATTACCCGACAGGCCAGGACGCTCAGAGTCCTCTCGTGGACGTTCATGATGGGGTAGTTCTTTCCTTTGTACCGATTCACTTCCTGAGTAGAATAAAGAGCTCGATGAATGGCATCAAGGTGCTATCCCAAAAAATCCCCAGAATGTTTTTCACCGTTATGTGGTAGGTTTGCGAAGATGTGCCTCGTGTGACATACCTGGTCAAAATGCAGACCTACAATGACATAGGGTCTCTCTGCCAGCTTGTAGACTTTTGCTAAGAAGTCGACATGGCCAATGTCTGCCAGGAGTCACAAGTAAAGGCAACAACTAATAGAAAAAAGCATTTTGCACTTTATGTTAAATGCTCTGTAAAGCGCTTTGTTACAGATGCAGCTGTTATCAAAGCGCTATATAAATAAAGATGGATTGAATTTGATTACCGGGAAGTTGAGCAGTTACACTGAAGACCAAGCAAAGGGCAAGAGATGACATTGAGATAACATTGATGGGGGTTTTTTTTGTTTTTAATATTTGTGAAGGGCAGCCCGTTGGTCCAGTGGTTAGCGGGTCGACCTCACAGCCATGGGTTCGATCCGGGCTCGAGCCTTCCTGTGTTGGGTTTGCATGTTCTCCCGGGCCTGTGTGGGTTTTCTCAGGGTAATCCGGTTTCCTCCCACATTCCAAAAACATGCATGGCAGGTTTATGGAGCACTCTAAATTGTCCCTAGGTGTGAATGTGAGCGTGGATGGTTGTTCGTCTGTGTGCCCTGCGATTGGCTGGCAACCGGTTAAGGGTGTCCCCTCTGCCTACTGCCCAAAGACGGCTGGGATAGGCTCCAGCACCCGCACGACCCTTGTGAGGATAAAGCGGATCGGAAAATGGATGGATGGATATATTTGTGAACTACAGACAGCCTTGTGAAAATGATCCCCATTTACAAAGAGCTCAAGAGATACAAATGTGTCCATGCCGCAGTCAATTGCACCCCGCCACCTTCTTATTCAAAAGCACATTTCTAATGGAGTACTTGGCCTATCTTTTGAGTTGAGAATTTGAGTTATGCGAGTAAAATATAATACAATCCAGTATTTGTACGGTGTTTCACAACTGCTGCAACTGTAACAAAGCGGCCTACCAATGGGTCCAGACTAGTTTCTGTAGAAATTATTTCAGCAGAAAAGCGTTATCGAGGTGTGTGTGTGTGTGTGTGTGTATGTTCCGCCATTCATGACTGAATGCGAGATCAAAAGCATCCACTGTGACACACATTTGAAAAGTTTGTAAACAACACACGGCCACAGTAGAAATGTTGAGCTTGGTTTGTCAACGTAAGGATACGGAAGAGGTCAAATGCCCCGGCGACATATATGATGGTGTCTCCGGGTTGGGGCTCCTTCCCCGAGGCAAACTGGATGATCTTCTGGGACGTCTGCAAGAACTGTGACACTCCAGTCCATGGACTGTGGCCTTTAGGACCCTTGAACACAAGACCACAATTTGTCATTATGACAGCTTCATTATCTTTTTTATTTAAATAACTCACACTTAAGAGGGAAGAAAAAAAATAACTGAGACTTACGTACCTTCCCAAAATTGTCTGTATGCTGCTGATAATCAGGATTATCCTGTAGAAAATGATTAGAAGGAAGTATGATCTTCTGAACTAAATGATTAGAATACAAACATACGGTATATCCAGCTACTTATTATTTTCTCTTTTCACTTTCGATTGGAAATCGAAAAATGGAAAGAGTTGTCCGTTTTCCGTCCACTTCAACTTGGCAGTCATTAACTTTTTCCTGAATCAATGTGCACTCAAGTGACATAGCTGAAACGGGTCAATAAATACAGTTGAATTGAGTTAATCGTCCAGCCCTTGCATACATATCCTTGTATACATTAGACAATGGCTGCACATATCGGTGTTGTTGAAGTGATTTGCCCCAAGCCTTCTTACTAGTTCACATGTGATGTCAATGTAATACAACGGAAGAGAACATACAACATAAGGTCGTGGAAGCGTCAACTCACCATGTTGCTATGATGTGATTTGGTCATGAGAAGCATGCGCCCCACAAGGTCTGTGGTGGAGACTCCCTGAGTGCGTTTACATTCCCGATAACGTCCTGCTCTTTTCACCTCGTCATATGTGTCCTTTCCATCCACAGTCAGTGTGATGTCATCTGTTAAAAAAATAATAAATAAATAAATAAATAACATCAAAAACAGGCAAAACTCATAGCTGGAAACAAGTGGAGATTTTTTTGACAACAGGTTTCTACCTCCATGCACACAGAAGTCACAGTTGAACTTGTCCAGAGTCTCCAAGGTGGTGACGTAGGGAGCCCCTTCCACGATCTCGTCCACCCACTTGATGGCCCGCACCATCTTATAGCGCTCTTCCTGAGTGAAGACTGGCGGGCCCTTGTGCTTGGAGATTTCCGCTATTGACGGCGTGAGACAAAGAATACCGGCTATAGATTATCACTGCCAGAAAACAAGAAACTAATGCACACCAATGCAATTGGATCGTAAAGGCTGTGCCAAAGAGTGAAGCAAGACGCTAATTTTATTTCCATCTTTTAAAACATTGTCGGGAAAGCTTAACAGATTACAGAAATGAAAATCACCCAACATGAGGTTCATTTGCACAGTCTCATTCAATCCAGAAGTTTCATTTCAATTTATTTCTGTGTTTTCAGTGGTGTAGAGACACTCACTATTTTACTGAGAGCTGCTTTTAATATTACGCTGATCTTCAAATCATAAATCTGCTCACCAAAAAGTAGCTGTGAGTGTTTTCACAAATGTGAGGCGTAACTACTGAAACAACAGCGCACAAACAATGTGTCAGGTGGGTCCTTACCATCCGTATGCACTCCAACGATGAGGTGATCTCCCATGCCTTTAGCTTGCCGCAGTTGATTTGAGTGACCGTAGTGGACCATGTCATAACTACAAAGAAAGGACAGAAACACAATGGCGTGGAAAAATTGTCAACGCAGTCAGAAAATACCTGCTTGTTGCCTTTTTATAAGTTGGGAATTTAATTGCAAGGGGGAGACAGAATCATTGATCATGGATCAATTCACGGATTAAAAATTCTACTGATTGTGGGGAATTGATTGATGATTACCACTACATGACTCTAAACGTTCGTAGTGCACCTCCAAGATGTTTTAGGTTGACATGAAATGGTTTGCATTGTAAATCATGTAAAAAAGCGACCAGTAAATGACAGTGGTGCCTCACGTGATTGAAATGCATGCTTTTACAAAAAGATTTTTTTCTCCGTTTTTTTGTCCAAGAATCGCCATTTCTATGAAACTTAGCCATTTTGTAACGCCGATTGCTGAAGAATGGAAAAAGATAGAAACAAACTTTTCTACTGAAAGAAGAGAGTCCAAACTTTATTTTGGTAGGCTCCTTGTTGATATAGCAATAGAACCAAATATTCTGTGGGCCCTGCAAGGTTGCTACAGTGAAAATGGCTGGGATTTAATGAGTTAATAGGAGCAACAGCATGCAAGACATTTGAGATTTTCCATATTGCTTGTGTTCAGTGCTCAGCTCTTTCGTTTTGTACTTCATTTTACTTTAACATGACAGAACGTGCCAGAATAGTTTTGCTTGACAAAATTATTATATAAACACCATAACTTGTCGTACACGTGAATGACAAAGGTTACTGGGAGAAAGGTTATGACTAGAGACATGACATGTTCATATTCGCTCTCTGACCTGGCGCTTTATTTGTTTCACTCAACTGATCGATGAAAAAAACAAAAACAAATGTTAGGTGTGTTTCACTATTCACGAAACCCTTCATCAGCCAATTCATTAGGCAGACCTTCACAATCATAAGAGATCCAAGTAGAAATCCAATACCAATGAAGTTGGGACGTTGTGTTAAACATCAATAAAAACAGAATACAATGATTTGAAAATCATGTTTAAAAAATATTTAGATGGCTACTCGACAAAGGGTCGAACTGATAAACTTTGTTTTTAGCAATTAATCATTAACTTGGATCTTTATGGCTATAGCACTTTCCGAAAAAGCTGGGACAGTGTCATATGTTTACTACTATGTTACATCACTTTTTCTTTTTATGTTGTGATTTCTCCAGATTCTCTGAAGCTTCCGATATAATATGGATCGTGGATTGTACGTTTCGCACACAGTTGTTCACGAAGAGATGAACCTTGCCCCATTTTTGCTTGGGAATATGCTTTTTAGAGTATGACTACAAAAACCGCCGAAACTACCCTACATTCAATGACTTTTCATGAGAAAATATTGACAATGGCGAATTGATAGGTTGATTATTGTTGGCTTCATGATGGAAGGAAGTTTCATTTTGAAGGAACACGGAAAGTGGCACTGGCTTGTTTGACGGTAAATTGCTGGTGTATATCGATATTTGGATGAAGTGTTCTAGCGGATGACATTTCTCTTGAAACTTGAGAAGAGCCATCACGGCTCCTGATGTGGGAGAAATGATGGTCTTGTGTCATGAGATTATGTAAATTCAGTTACAACGTTGCTATCCTTGGATAGTGTTGTGCTTTCTAGTTGAAGAGTTGAAGCTATGAAATACCAATCATAACGTCGAACATACAAATTCATGTTGGTTTGAGTCATGAAAAAAAAAAAAAAAAAATTTTAAGCCATGTCTCATTTGTGCATACACAGGCTGGATTTCTAATTTCGTTCGTCACAAGAGCAAAATCTTCCAGCTTTAGTCAATGTTTATGTTTCAAGGTCACATGTGGAGAATTTAGAATTGGCTTCATTAACTTAGAATGACTGCACGTTTTAAGGTCAGCAGTGGCATTTTTGAAAATCACAAACCCTAGGTGGTGTTTACCAAAGACAGTTGCGGCGTAGATAAGCCACTTGGCAGCCTTGAACAGAGTATGGTGCGAACTCTGCATGCTGGAAGAGTGCAAGAAAAAAAAAAAAGCCCCAAAAAGAAACAAGTGGATGAGCTGCTGTACACTAACATGTAGTTTTTTTTTGCCTGCTAGGCTTTTGTTATGCACGGTACTTGACCCTACTGCCTTATTACTGCTCCCTGATGAGTGTTTGTTTGTTTGTTTGTTTGTTTGTTGGGCATATAAACTGGCAATAGTGATTTGAGAGGTTGTAGGAGGTAGTACAACGCACTTTTCTAGTCCTGCCCCTCGTTCTTTGTGTGTTTTAATTTGTTTGATATTGATATTGCAATAACATGCATGGCAGGCTGATTGGACACTCTAAATCGTCCCTAGGTGTGAGCATGGGCTTGAATGGTTGTACGTGTCTGTGTGTGCCCTGTAATTGGTTGGCAACCGGTTCAGGGTGTCCCCTGCTGCCCGAAGATGGCTGGGATAGGCTCCAGCAAAACCCTATGACCCTTGTGAGGATGAAGCGAATCGGAAAATGAATGATTGAATGAATTAATTAATATAGTGATGGGTCATTTATTGTGTATATCTCACTTTGACGGGCGAAGGAAGAAATCTAGATACAAACAACCGCATTTCCCCTTGTGCAGGCTATACTTAAGCAGGTCTATACAACTTTCGGTTTGTACACATACTGTTTGAGCTAATACGCTAGCATATTTGTACGTCACTTTTCTCTCTGACTCAAAGTTGGTGCTCCATTACATTACGACATGGCATCAGTTTATTGGCTTAAAACTGATTTGTCTAGTTACTTTGCGGTTTGCTTTTGAACCTGTTTTTGAACACAGCAGGTTGGTCACACATTTTCTGGTCAACATGATGGCCAACATGATTGTTGGGATTTGGCTTAAGGGTAACATAAAAAAATACATACGGTGTATCTATGTGTATATGGTATTTCAACAACGAAGAGTGTGAGGGAAAAGTGGTTAGGATGTCCGTGTTTTATGTTATGTGTTTATTGTTTTACTTTATATTGACTATTTTGTGGGGCGCTTTGTTAAGGCTGCGGCTGTTGTGAAAGCGCCTTACAAATTAGGGTATATTGTATTGTGCGTGACGTATTGGTAGATCAGTATGACGAATGCTGTTCTTATTGCGTCGAGTTGTGGTATTTATGTGCGTGGCACACGCGGCAGCGGAGCAGCAAAAGGTGCTTCTGCCTTGTTTATTTCTTTATTTTAATCTTTTGAGAGGGGGGACTTGCTGACTATCAGCAACGTGATAACGTTTTAGGTTAAGTTCACTTCTGTTGAATATGCGGCAACAAATTCCAATCGGTTAACAAAGAGTGTGGCGAAAAACAACAGAGCTATATTGCAAGATAGGGTTTATGTCAGCACTGACAGTGAAACCATTTTGCCCAAAATTATTTTTGCGTCATGGATTATCTCATGCGTTGGCAGGGGAATAGTGTCTCTGGTTCGAAACATTATACAACCAATGGGTTTTAACCAATGTTTTAATACACAAGGTAATTTGTATCTAGAATGGGGTCAGTTTCTATATTTACAGATAATGCACATGGGTTTCATTGAAGGGATGCCATATTGCCTGGGTTTTGGTTGAGGCTTTTCCAAAACGGGTCGGAAATTTATGGCAATGGAACACATTTTGTGAACAGGTTAATTGATCAAACAGAACGCATGTTTCACATTTTATTCGAGACACTATTGCTCCCGCCATCCAGTCTGCGGATTGGTAGCAAGTATGAAATTATATGGTTAAAATTCAATTAAAGAATTTGAATTGAAATGGAATTGATTTATGTTATATTACTATTACGAAAATTGTGTCTCTTTCTTTGTTTGAAATATTGTTTGGGAGACCATGTAAATTATTGATATTTTCTACAAATTGTGTACTTGTGTAAGCTAATTCGGTTGAAAATATGCGAGAGTTTAGAAAAACAATGAATTGAGATTGCCGTAGGACGATTGTGCTTTTTCACAGCAGGACAAAATGGTGGTTCCAGCAGACCTGGCTCTGATCCGAAACATGAAAATGAAACATTGTACTTCTTTGAAGGGTTGCTGACCATACCGATTGACGGACATTGTAAAAAGGTCATCTCGATAGAAACATCCACCGAGAAAGGTGAGCGAAGTCCGGTGACGCGATGGGCACAGTATTTTAGTTACTGGAAACATCAAACGGCCGGCGGAAGAAGTTTCAAGACACCTTTGCACTCATTTAGGGAGTGTTTCTGTCGACATGCTAGAATATCAGTAGTGGCATGTCATTTCCTGTTATATTTTATGGTATTTGTGCTCTCCTTTAGCACATGTGAGTGGGGATGTATTTTTTAATAATAACCTACATTTTGCTAATAGATCTAGACCAGGGGTGTCAAACTCATTTTTGTCACGGGACGCTTTGGTTTTACACATTCCTTCGGTGGGCCGGTACGACGGTGAAATTTGATTAAATGGTTATATGTTATTAATTGCACAACTCAACTCAACTGTGTTTATAGAGCAATTTAACCCTTGTGCAGTATCTGTCCCAAATTTGGACATTTTTGGACAGTCAGACAGTTGTACACACAGCCAGAGTGTGAAAAATAACCCTACGAAGCTGAAATTTCCATAGGATGTCAAAAGGGGTCAAAGTTCAAAATGACAGCAAGCTGGACATTTTTGAACATTGCAGTTGGTATATATGACATTGTAACAAATTTGGAATACCTTGATAGTAGAAATCCCAAATTTGGCATATTGACGCCCATTATAAATTCAAATTTCCAATAGACTGTAAAACTGGTGTTTTATCGCGCATTTTCTCAATTTCTGCACAAATCACATCACCGCGGCTCACCAATACTATCAAAGCTTGAGAATTGTGGTAGTGAGTTTTACCTCACTCTCCACGAGATGGCGCTTTAGCCTAAGATATCATCTTCGTGCCGACTCTTTACGTCATTGAGAGTACTTCCAGTTCGTCATTTTCATTCGAATAAACGGTGTAGTTTGTTGCGAGAGGTCTATTTGCATCTATGTGTGTGGATATGATCGTTTGTGCACGTCACATAGAACAGTACTGAGCAAAGACATCGAAGCAGTATTTTTCCGCCATTTTGTGCACATTTGAATGTGAGGTCGTGCGCGTCTCTTGCAGAGACGTCACCCAGACAGACTCAACTTCCTGGTGTCACCTCTTAAGATGTCCCACCCGCATATGTTGCACATAAATTACATTGGTTTGCACGTGCAGCACGCCAGCACGCGCGCAAAACAATGTAATGCAGTTTGTAGAGCATTGCTAGCTGGGTGTTTTGGAAAATCAGGTGTTATTTTTGAAAATCGACTTTTGAATTGGTCAAACTGTTATGCAATGCACGTCCCGGCCGTGTGGGCTCGTAATGAACGTGGCCAGCGACTACGCGCTCACGTGAACGCGCTCAGCACAGGCGAAACAGCCACGTTTTAGGAGTGTACTTACGGCCATTTGAAATGATGGGCTCATCAGTCTTTTTCTCGTCTTCACGCCAGTAGATCGCGCACTCACAATGTGCATTTGTGCACGGGCATGCCCAGTGCCCTGATTGATTGGCATGATTGGCTTGTTTGAGGGTGCAGCACGCGCAAACTCAACGCGTAACGATAGTTACTGGCTGGACGTTGTTTTGAAAATCAAGTGTTATTTTTGAGAATCGACTTTTACATTTATCGAGCGGTTCAGAAGATGAATGAATGAATGAGTTTTACATTTGTTTATGCACGTAAACACACCAACACTGCAACTGCAGCTGCACAGCAGCCCGGTGCAGCAGCTGCAGGAAGAGGACATGCGAGAAAAGAAAGCAATACGTATAGCTTTTGCGAAAAACCGCTTCATGCTTGAATTATTGTGGCAGATGTGGAAAGGCCAATCCGCCACAAACACACTACAACCATTTGTTCTGATTGTAAAAAAAAAAAAAAAAGTTTTGTGTTTGTTTTTCGTTTTTGTTATCAAGTTTGCATATTAGTTGCTGGTTGTTTTGTTTGTTTGTTATAAAGTATGTTACTTCAACATTTTTCATAGTTTTTGTGACTTTTATACTTTTTCAAGGTTCTAATTACCATGTACAACATTTTTTCACTCTGATATCTATATAAACGCTATACACAATATTGGACACATAGAGTTAGAGTTACTTATATAGAGTCATAACCCAATACTCATTTTGTTATTCAAGAAAAAAAGTAATGCAAACTATATATGTATGGCTAGATCTAATGCCACTGAACATTTTGAAAGTGAAAAAAATTCAAAAGTGAAAAAGTTGTCACACCTCAAAGCACAACCCAATTTGGGACAAATATGTTTGATGTCACATTTTTTTAAATGGCCATTACAGAAAAAACAGGCATGAAATACAATTCTGTTCCTGCGGTTTGGTGACATATTCAAGCCTCTATTTATGTCATATGCAAGATTTGGACTGGGTGGGTTTTTATTTACATATGCAGCATAGTGACTATGTGATTGACACACTCCTGCTGCTGCGGCTCATAGAGGCGCCAAATATAAATAAATAAATAAATAATGATATGTATGTCTTGGCCTGATGCCACTGAACATTTTGAAAGTTGAAAGTGAAAAAAATTCAAAAGTGAAAAAGTTGTCACACCTCAAAGCGCAACCCAATTTGGGACAAATATGTTTGATGTCACATTTTTTTAAATGGCCATTACAGAAAAAACAGGCATGAAATACAATTCTGTTCCTGCGGTTTGGTGACATATTCAAGGCTCTATTTATGTCATATGCAAGATTTGGACTGGGTGGGTTTTTTATTTACATATGCAGCATAGTGACTGTGTGATTGACACACTCCTGCTGCTGCGGCTCATAGAGGGCGCCAAATATAAATAAAGAAATAAATAATGATATGTATGTCTTGGCCTGATGCCACTGAACATTTTGAAAGTTGAAAGTGAAAAAAAATTCAAAAGTGAAAAAAGTTGTCACACCTCAAAGCGCAACCCAATTTGGGACAAATATGTTTGATGTCACATGTTTTTAAAAATGGCCATTACAGAAAAAAACAGGCATGAAATACAATTCTGTTCCTGCGGTTTGGTGACATATTCAAGGCTCTATTTATGTCATATGCAAGATTTGGACTGGGTGGGTTTTTTATTTACAGATGCAGCATAGTGACTGTGTGATTGACACACTCCTGCTGCTGCGGCTCATAGAGGGCGCCAAATATAAATAAATAAATAAATAATGATATGTATGTCTTGGCCTGATGCCACTGAACATTTTGAAAGTTGAAAGTGAAAAAAATTCAAAAGTGAAAAAGTTGTCACACCTCAAAGCGCAACCCAATTTGGGACAAATATGTTTGATGTCACATTTTTTTAAAAATGGCCATTACAGAAAAAAACAGGCATGAAATACAATTCTGTTCCTGCGGTTTGGTGACATATTCAAGGCTCTATTTATGTCATATGCAAGATTTGGACTGGGTGTTTTTTTTTATTTACATATGCAGCATAGTGACTGTGTGATTGACACACTCCTGCTGCTGTGGCTCATAGAGGGCGCCAAATATAAATAAATAAATAAGTAATGATATGTATGTCTTGGCCTGATGCCACTGAACATTTTGAAAGTTGAAAGTGAAAAAAAATTCAAAAGTGAAAAAAGTTGTCACACCTCAAAGCGCAACCCAATTTGGGACAAATACTGAGAACGTGACAAACTGTATTACTGCACAAGGGTTAAATCAACCATTGCTGTATACAAAGTGATGTACATGAAGTGAATATAGAAAATAACACAATGATGAAATTATTAATTAATAACAACATATGAATGAATTGCCAATTCTGAAACCAGTCATATTTTGTTCAATTATTGTTTGAGTGAGTGTTAGCAGGTAACGAAATTATCAAAAAATATCGACACTATTTCTATAAAATGTTGACATTTCGGGATAAATTTTAGCAGGGTTCATGGAAGTTGATGCGCGTGAATTGTTTTCGGGCCACATAAATGTATGTGGGGTTTCGACTTTGACACCTGTGATCTAGATGATCTTGGGAAAAGAAAAGAAAAAAAACACATTTTGGCACAAATTGTTGGATACATTTTGTTTTGGAGGCAAAAGTGTTTTATTTATAATCAATCTAATCGATCTCATTATGGAAAAAACATTTATATATATGTTCTGGGCAAAGGGCAAACGCACTAAGGGTAATAAAAAAGAGCATAACTTGTTTTATTCGGTTTTGTTTTGGAGGTTGAAGTGATTATGTATTGTGCTCCTTGGTTGATGTTGCTGGAATGAATTTGAATTTATTACTGTTTATTGATTTATTTCTAATTCAAATGGTGCATTCATTTGGTCATAAAGGTTCAAATACGGATTTTAAATATATTTTTTGGGTAATTTTATGCGTTGAGGATCTTTTCTTTTATGGTAAAAGGAAATTAGAAAACAACACGACATTAATATAGTTATTCTTTGCTGAAAGTTGAACTATATTTCTTTCTGTTGTTCTTTTATTTTATGTTAATGTGGATACGATGAAATGTAGAAATGTACGTTGAACAATTTTATTGGCGAATGATGATTATCGCGGCGGAGGGTTTTTCTTTTTCTTTGCGAAAAATCATGAAAGAGCTCTGCTTTAAGGGTTGTCACAGGTGTTTGTGCATTGGTGTCACTGCTTTACCAATGACTATGTTTCCGTCCACAGGAGAGGGTATTTGAGATTCCACCTACGTTGGTGTAATTGGAGTTCCTCGTGGCGTACCAGATGAGTATAAATTGGTTAACCAGGTTGCTGCACGGTGAGAGTCCATTTTTATAAACGTGCTGACGGGATCTGCTACCTCCACTACATTGTCCAGAAGCTTGCAAATTGTACTGAGGAAGCCTTTTTGGCAATTGGAAGTAAAACAATTGACAGTCAGCTCTCTGATGGTGCTCCGGGACCGCAAAGCGGTCAATGTGCTCTTGGTTGAGGCCAATCGAGCGTGTGCGGCATGTGGTGAGCGGTGCTGTTCAACCACGCCCTGAGGGCCCCGCACACTGAACCGGATCGCTCCGGCGTGACCACGCCCTTGTCATCAGAATTATGGAGTGAGACCTTTGTCACGTAAAATACTGGTGTGTTATGTTTTAATCTCTGAAATTATTTTTCCTCAGCTATCTCGACATTGTGTGGATGTTGCTGAGGTCCCTGTATCAAAGCTCTGCTTATCCAATTTATCACTACGGTTATGGTACCCACGATGTCTAAAGTGAATGGAATTTACCCTCTGCTGTTACTTTTGGATGGCAGTGATTCTGATGTGGAAAACAACTCGGGTTGTTGTGACTTGTTTTCATTTAGATATCAGGATGTTGTGGACGATGTTTACCGTCTTTTCCTGGGTTCTTTTTCGGATTGGTTTTTGATCTGGTTGTTACCTCTATCTTTTCGACCCCTGGGTCTACCTATGTTTGCATGTGCATGTTTCCACTGAATAAAGTCCGTCAGGTAGGTTCTGTCGCGATGATATGAGCAAATGTAGGATATACAGGGGGGAATGATAGGTTGATTATTTTAGTTATCATACATTCGCTTATTATTAATGTTACATTAATATTGATTGATTGATTATGCTTGCAAAGAAGAACGCTTATGCCTGCAATCATTAATTGAAGAACGCTTATGCTTTTAATAAAGATATAATGCTTGATTATAAATGTGAATGATTAACATTTACATTTATAATCCTTTTATTCATTATATGCTCACCTATATACTTATGAATGCTTAGTGCACTGTGTGAAAGGTTATGGAATGAGATAAGTTTTACAGACTAAACTTATTTCAGGAACGCAACCACCCTTTCGAGGACGTGGTTGGAATGAGATTGTTGGGATTCAGATAAACTGAAGCAAGGTTCAACTGTGGATGGAGCCATCAACACCAGCTGCAACGGGATGTTTTTGTAACAATGGCACACATGTACGTAATTTACACTCACATACACACACATAGTCAAACAAGTTCAGTGTGTCTCCAACAGCCCCCACCCTTTAGGTTGGACACACCCATGTAGTAGATTTCCCAATAAATAAGGTGGTGAAGGAGGAGATCGTGAGGGGTGACGTGCGGAGAACTGAAACCTAACGCTTCTCCTCGTTCCCTCCTGGTACCAGAATTGAGTCTCCTGTCTCCTCTTTGTGTTTTATTCCTGAGTGTCAAATTGGACAAACCTGACACGAATATTTGGGATTTTCTTCCCATTAACAGGTGTGTCTTTTTACTACAATGTTTACAGGACATTCCGAGACGGTCAAGTGGGGGGCGTTGGATGAAATGACCCATTTATTGTGCTTGTCTTTCGGTGTTGTTCAAGTATAAAGTGTGTTTCTGCGGACTAAACTGTTCTTGTCCAACCATCTTGTCCTGTGCGTGCATTAAAACCGACTTGTAGAACTGACGTTACATAACATGACACTTATCTAATGCGATCGGGGAAAAGGTAAATGGTACGTTTTTTAAGATCTCAGTTGAACAAATGCAGTCGTCAAGATTACGTGGAGATCTTATTTACGGTTGTGCAGTAAAACAGAATTCTTCCAATTGCTGACATTGCCAAGCGGCTAGCATTAGCATGCTGAATAGCTGGAGTACAATCTGCATACAGTAGTGACTAGTCATCTGTGACGTGACAAACCCACAATCCGCATTCAATGAATTCCACGGAGTTAAACACAGCAGTGAGGTTAAATGTAATCTTACCAGCCGTCACACCAAAGCCGGACAAGGCGCTTCCTTTTCTCCGGGCTGCACACTGACCCTGCCGGCTGAGTACTACGGCCGCCGTCCCCAAATTGCTCCTCCGTGTCGTGATGGCCGTTTTTAATCATTTTGACGGATTTTTTCCACACACCGCCCGACTGTAGTACAAACTAAGAATAGCTAATCCGGTCACTCACGAGTGTATTTGTTTTCACGGAGATTATGAGAAGCACAGTAAAACCTCTGGCCGGTTGTACGAGTGCAGTGACGCAGTGACGTCACTTAAGCAGCCAACGCCCCCAACTACGCCTGATCGATCACGTGATTAAAGTAGCCAGGCCCGCAAAAGTGCATTTTTGCCTGTAGATGGCAATGTTTTTCACAATTTTGCATGGGGAGAACTGTTGGTTTCCTCTCTTGCCTGGTTAAAAACAAATAAACAAAAACACTTTTTTTGACCTGCTCCCATTTCCACAAAATCAAAATGGCGTGGAGTTTCTCACCTGTTCCATACACTCTGATCCCCAGGACATGCCCCGAAAATACACAAGCCCATCGGAAAAATTACCATATTTTCCTAAAATTCCAATGGCTACCCCTCCCCTGGAGGGCATATGACTGTGTGACTATTCTGATTCAAAATGTTTTTGTTCAACAGTTTCAGGATAGATGGTCTGACTCACCATCAAATGGACAGGAGTCATTTTGTCTGTTTCCATCGACTGCCTGGTTCTGCCTGGAACTATTATCAGAATCAGAAAGCCTCACAATGGAGAAATTCCCAATTTACAGCATATATATAAAGTTATGAAAGGAAGAAAGTAGAAGAACAAACTATAGGACGTGCTGTAAAGGCAGCCACTCTCACAGCGCCATCTTGAAGTCATAATAACATATAACAAAATAATACAACACAACACATAAGACACAGACAGTCATACAATCTTAACCACTTTTCTACATCCTCTTTGTTGTTTGAAGCAGTTATAGATGAAAGAGGAGAGGATCAAATGGTGGGAGTTATGAGCTAGGAGATATGTTGACAAATTGCCACCTTAAATCACTAAACAAACATCTAGGTGAGAGATCAGGCAAAATACAGCTCAGAAACCCCTAAAACACAGGTGTCAAATTCCAGTCCTCATGGGCCATTGTGAGCCTGACAATGATCCTCATCATTTGAATCAGGTGTATTGACTGAGGAAAACATATGAAACATGCAGGATTGTGGCTCTGGAGGACCGGAGTTTGACACGTGTCCGAAGACAATGACAATATATGAAAGGTGTTTTCTCTTGGGTCATTAAGCCACCTCCCGGAGCCAGGTTTTGAATAGTCCTATTAGGAAGCTGGGGTAAAAAATGTGATACAGGTGAGAAACTCAACATTTTGTTTTTGCGACAAATCCAGCAAAATCGTTGATTTAATCCATAGTATATAGTCTTTGCAGGAAAAACGCCATTGTTGAACTTCATTTATTCATTTTTGGCCATTGATATTTTTCATAAAGGGTCTCCCATTTGAAAAGTGGTGTAGTCTATGAAACCGGTAAGAAAACCAATGCCATTTTGTTTTTGTGGCAAAAGTAGCTTGCCAAAGTAACTGATTTCACCCAAAGCAATATTGTAGTAGTTGTGGCAATTAAAATGCCAACGGTAGAGACTTTGAATGTACTTGATTCCATTTTATTGCCAAACAGAGGGATAATGGATGTGTGAAACAGGTGAGAAACTTAACACCAGTTTGTTTTTGTAGCAATGAAAGCCCATCAAAATCAGGGAATTCGATCATTAGTTGTACCAGGCATTTAAAATGAACAAGATAAGGAAGAAACAAAGGTGGTTTAAGATTTTTCCATGATAGTACATTTATATGTGTTCTCAGTCATGATGGCCCTTCCAGAGTCCATACTCGTGAATGGGAATGGAATCAAATTTAGCTAGGACAAGCTGCAGCTCACTCACCACCCTAAATAGAGGACAAGCATTATAAAAAAAGATGGATGGATGTTAGGATTACCGTAACTGTGCTGAGAGATAAATTGCATCATGAATGCATGAGTCTTTGAACAATTAAAAATGTCCTAGATCATTAACGTTATCCAAGATTAAGATGCGACATTATTGGGGGCATGGTGAATTTATCCAGCAGTAAGAAAACTCTTGAAAAGTCTCATGACAAAACAATGTCAAAATAAAGCATGGTTTATTGATTCACACCGAGAATGTTTCCATTTTTTTTCTGCAAAATGCACAAGGAACATAATCTTCACATGTAACTAACTATGGCACAAATGTTAGTAATGGTGACCCATCACTCGATATGGTTACTTTGGCCCCCCGTAACCTTGCAAAATGGTGCACGATGTCAGCATCCTGAGACAAATGAATGGGTGTTATGTACTTCAACCCCAATTCTGTAAATGGCAACAAACTACAAAATAAAAATGGTAAACTTAAGAGTTAAGTCTTGGACCTTGACTTCTTTGATTTAAATCAAAAAGAGAATGTAAAAGAACTGATCAACAACTTGATAAAAGATAGGTCAGTGAGGTCAGGAAGTCAGTAAACCGCAAATCAATTGCCATCCTGTACATACATCAGCAAAAAGTGAAAATAAATGGGAGTTTGGTACATTCATTACAACAACAACAACAAAATTACCCAAGACATCTGTCGAAAAACTGTCATTGGTCTAGCTGCCAAAGCTTGTTGCCGTAATTTACCACTTTGAAGCAACATGTCTTTACTAGCACAAAGAACCACTATGTCCGCGAATGTCTATGAATTACGCTCAGTGAAATAAAGCTATTGCTGTTTCATGCAATACTAATACTCAATTTCCAAGTAAAAGTTGACTTTGCACTGACTCATTACTTGTATACTTGCAGAGTGGTTGTAGAAACTTAATCTGTCGATTTATAAGTACAAACATATATGTATGTATGTATGAATATACTGTATACACACCCACGTATAGGTGCAATAATACAATCCCACATTGTGCCACACCTAATGGCGGCACAGGGAAGAGTCCCCAAAATACAAGGAGTTTGTGGTTCCACATGACACCCAGTGCCACGAGACATCCCACCGGAGCACCCTTACACCTCAGCAACCTTTTAATGTAAACATGTTGAAAATAGCTTTTGACGCACAATAGTTAGCCCATCCTTTGATCCAAAGGTGATCAAAAAATAAACCGTACTCACAAAGCCATTATCCAATAGTTTTTTCTCATTAATAAATAACTGGTGATATATCAAGCCACTGATAACAACGTTCAATATCAAAATCCTATGAATGTCCTTTACACTTTACAAATCAGTAATGAAGGAAAAATACATTAGCACCTCAGTCCTAACTTGTCCACCGAACGATGAATACAGCTGATCCATCACTGGTCCGCTGCAATGTTCTTGTCCATCATTCACCTTTAGGCTGTTTTTTTCTTCTTCCTCCCTTTGCCATAGCCTCTTCCAAACCAACCACCTTGCACCGCCGTGGCTTCTGCGGCCCCTCCAGGTTCACCAAAGGACGACTCCTTTGGCGACCCAGCGTGGCGAGCAATGACCGCACGGGTGTGGCTGTCCTCATCGTCAGGCGCAGAGGTGCAGCAAGTTTGAAGATGGGATCCTCTGCCCTGAAGAGACAAAACCAAATAGTTCATTTCATCAGTGCCTTGCCTGTGGGACTTGTTGGACTTAATGTACACGTTGTAGAGACAATGTGTACATTAAGAACAACACACAAAATAAGTTAGTTATTTATGATTGTATTATTGCCCAGTTATCCACGATCGTTGTGAAGCTAAGCAGATTGGATGGATGATTGGCGTATTATTTTAATGATTGTCTTTCGTACAGCATTTCTTTGCTGCGGTTGCTGTTAACCTGCAATGTAAACTGAATTTTAAAGACATTACAAAAGGAGATTTGAATTATGAAAGGCCTTTCGATATTTTGAAATCTGTAAAAATTGTGTTATTCCAACGTCACACTCATGCTTGTAAAATCATCACAAGTAACAGCTATTGCCATTCATTCTGTTGCCACCTGCCATTCTTATGCCATCCAAAAAGCCTGCTTTCAAAGAGCGTCTGTAAGCAAAGATGCAAACTTAAGGCCCTGTCACACCTTGACGATTCAGCCAGCGTATGCCGACGTTCAGATTTTCCCTAAAACGCTGGCATACGCTGAATTATCGATTTTTTTTTTCAATTTTGGGCGTATACATAGCGCATTCATAACGGGCTGGACGTATACATAACGTATCAGTAAATTATATAGAACGTTTCGATAACTTATAGATAACTTATTCCAACGAATGCCTAGCGTGTTGCCGGCGTACACAACTTATGCCCAACGATAGTCTAATTTATGCATAGCGTGCAGCAGCGTATTGCCGACGATCACGTGGCGTAGTCTATAAAAGGCTGGCGCTCGACGTTTCAAGCCCCTGTCACACCTTGACGATTTAGCCAGCGTATGCCGGCGTAGGAAAAATTTGGCAAATCACGCTGGCGTCACGTCGAATTAAGTTATGGGTAAGTTTTGTATACGTAACAGCACGCTGAAGCACGTTGGTATACGTCGAAATGCGTCGAGGTCGTCGAGAAATTTTAAGCATGCTTAAAATTTCTCGTAAATATATCAGCGTATGGCTATCGTCCCGTATACGCAGGCCATAAGTAATAGGTAAGTTATGCGATCGTTGCACACGTTCAAACACGTTAAGTGTAGGTTACTCATAAGTCCAAATACGTCGAGAATACCTACTAGCTGTTCTCCAACATCCGTGCCTTCGGAACTTGCGCTTGGACATGCTGACCAGGCTGTCACGCACGTAGTTGGCGAAGGCTGCAGTGGCTGTGATGGGATGAGCCTCTGCAGACCTTGATGAGCTCCCCAGACTTTTCTTTGCCATGACGCTGATGTTGTTTGGTTTATTAATGACACAAGTCATAATGGCGTTTGATTGCTGCTTTAATAGCGTGAATAGCAACTCACAGTAACGATGGCAAGCCGCACCTTGCCTCTTGGGTTATACCATTTTAACTAGACCGGGGGGGATAGTCCCCAAACAGATGTTGGTACTGCAATGTCTAGTGCAATTATGATTTGAAACGTCTAGCGCCAGCCTTTTTATAGACTACGTCACGTGATCGTCGGCAACGTCGAGCGCCAGCCTTTTATAGACTACGTCACGTGATCGTCGGCAATACGCTGCTGCACGCTATGCAGCAGCGTATTGCAGTTCGAAAGGCACGGATGTTGGAGAACAGCTAGTAGGTATTCTCGGCGATATGGACTTATGAGTAACCTACACTTAACATGTTTGAACGTGTGCAACGATCGCATAACTTACCTATTACTTATGGCCTGCGTGATCACGGGACGTATAGCCATACGCTGACATACGACGAGAAATTTTAAGCATGCTTAAAATTTCTCGACGACCTCGACGTACTTCGACGTATACCAACGTGCTTCAGCGTGCTGTTACGTATACAAAACTTACCCATAACTTATTCGACGTACGCCAGCGTATTTGCCAAATTTTTCCTACGTCGGCATACGCTGGCTAAATCGTCAAGGTGTGACAGGGGCCTAAGCTTCGAAAGTGCTTTAAAATCAAGTTATTCCACTTTGAATCAACAATACTGACTGGCTGGCCGATCGCTCAAGAAAGGGACCGGAATTGATGTCGACTGACTCGACACCGGCAGGATGGTTGACTGCAGTGTTTCTCAATTATTTTCTATTACGCCACCCCCACCCTTGGAACAAGAAAACATTCTGCCCCTTCCACACCCCACCCCATCCAAATATCTGCCGCGATTATAAATGGTATCACTTTCAAAACTCTACAACTCAGCATAACATTATATACCTGCATAACATCTTTATTAATATTAAAGAAAACAAAGGAAAAACATGTGAACTTACAACAAAGAATAACTCTTAACATCGTTTATAAGTCCGTCAGAGAAAAGATATGAAGTGCATCAATTTGCCTGAATTTAAAAATAAAAATGCAATGGGCATCACTGCCATCTACTACAATGAATGTGCAATTGTACTTTATTCTAATGCGGGGAGAAAAAAAAACGTGGGGTCAAAAGCGCAACCTCTACTGATGCACCACCACTGACAACAGAATACAGAAGCATTTGACTTGTATCGACATACCTGTCATACACAGGAATTTGGAGATGAAGCTCTTCCATGAGAAGACTCATGACATCATCACACTTGGCATTGATTTTTAGAACAGCCAAGTCATCTTTTGGTGTCCACTAAAACAAAAGAGCACAAGTGCAGTCTTAGAAATTAATGAATAGACTTGCGCAACATGATTTATTCAGCTCAAGACCAATTACAGTATATTACATTTTATTCACAATACTATACTGTACTTTACCTGGAGGTTAATGATGTACAGTTTGGGCCTTTTGCTCACTGGTTTGTTCATGCACCACAGACATGCGTATTTCTTCAGCACCTGCGCACACAAACTGTTTTAACAGAGATAAGGCAATACAAAAAATACAACTACAAGAGAGGACCACAATGTATCCCACAATACGACCTGTGATTGTACATGAAAAATGTTTGTTTACCAAAATTAGATGATTACAACTTTTACAGCTTTGGTCACAAACCCATTACATGAAAACTTTAGTTTCAGGGAAGAGAGAGCTTTTTTTTCCTTTTAAGCCGTTGGCAAACAGTTGAAGCATTTTACCACTACCCACAATTGTCGCATTTTACATTGAATGTATGACAAATAATAATGTCATAACATCCATTCAAAATTGATCTGAACCCATGTCGAGATCAAGTAATCTTATAAACATTGGAAACTTAACCCCCATCCCCCCAAAAAAGGACCCAAGTCATGGATAGGAACTACCTTCAAACTGGAACCTAAGCAGAGGATAACGTCAGCCATCTTAGCCGCCTCTGCAGCTCCCTTCCAGTTGAGAGGTTGCTCCAGGGTTCCTCGTTCCCCAAAGTGCACTATTGTGTCCCTGAGTTCACTGCCACAGTGGCAGCACCTGCGGCCCGTGGAATGCCGGTGCAGGGATGTTCGCTCCGTCACATCGAATAAACGCACGTATTCCCTGACCGGAGAACAGCAAGTACACACCTGGAAGACGGAGGCAAAAGCAACATGTTCAGAAAAAAAAGGCAATAAAGCACACCAGGGGTGATTCTAGGATCAGAGGTTTAGGCGTGCTGGCGGTTTTGCTGCCCGAGCATATCCAATAGATGGATGAGATGTGGGGGGCCTGTTGGGTACAAAAACTTTGGCTTTAATGTTAACACATGCGCATGGCAAACTTCTCGCGTTGCAATTCAAAGGGAAGCGTCAGTGACTCCTATATTTCCAATAAATACTGTGCCCATACGTAGTGTGAATGCCTGTATTTCACACAACAGTCTGGAGGTGGATAAAAACAGTGGAGCTAAATTAAAATCAATCAATCAATCAATCAATCAATCAATAAATAAATAAAGTCTGGTGGAATTCTGATTGGCTGGTCGCTTTTCGAGTCACCAGCCACAAAAAAGTTAATTAAGACCCTGTTTAAAATCAACTCTAACTGGGGTGTCATGAAACAGCTTATAGCACACTCAGGTAGGACAGGAATTCCATACATAAGTAGGTCACACACTTGTTGCAAGCAACACAGTCAACATGTAATTGCACTACTACTAACTACAAAGCAGATAGCAGTAGCATTAATTGGAAGTGTGTGCTCAGGGAGCAAGGAGCTCCAAATGTCATGTGACAAATCCCTACATGCATTTGTTTATGCAGCACCTGCTGTCAATATAGCAGCAGTGGCAGGATAAAGATTTACAATGGAGAGCAATATTAGAATCAGCGTTATTCAGTAAACATTTCGGCCAAGTGAATTCACGTATAACTTTGATGAAAAGGACATAATGAGATACATGTGCAAGCTGGGCAGGTTAGATATTACAAATCCTTCTCAAGCGCCAGGAGTGCTTTTTTACAACTCTCTCGATGGCAGATGGGAAGATCTACAATGGTGAGGCCTTGCAATTACCCCGCTTTGAATTGCTGTGCACTGCAAAAGGTGATCATTGTGACTTTCTATTTAGATGTGTGTGTGTGTGTGTGTGTGTGTGTGTGTGTGTGTGTGTGTGTGTGTGTGTGTGCGTACATCACCTCAATAAACATGTTTCCATGAAGTTCAGACAGGGCGTGCCTGGCAAGACCACTACGTAGATGTAGTCCATCACAGTTTTGAGACACCACATGCTTCACCTTTAAAAGCACGCACATTTTTAATCACGCGTGAAATATTTATCATTGCATGCTGCTACACATAGGCTAAACCTACCAGCATTTCCCTATAAAGCATCTTAATGCACATGTGTGTGAGTGTCGGCTCTGCTTTGCTCAGGTCAGACGAGCTGTTTGTAAAGAGAAAAAAGGGGAATGGTCCCATCAGAAACCTTACAGTGTACAATAAAATCCCATCATAGATGACAATAGGCAAGACACCTGACAGCGCGGCCCTTCTGCAGTTGTGTCCAAACACCGTTGGGCCCTCGGTAGTCAGGGATGGATGCTGCCTACCATAAAAAAAAAATAACAATAATAATAATTTAGCCAGACAGAAGATTTTGAAATATAATATCAAAGAACAATGATGCGAGTTTCTTACAGTACTTATTCCAGCTCCAGTGTAAACCACCAAGTGTTTTGCTTGTTTGACTGCAGCTGCCAGGTGCCACACTTTACTTTTCAGGTCATCAACAGTATCAAACAACTGTAAGAAATAAAAACGTTGAAATATGTTCATAAATTGCTGTACAAAATAAAGATTACACAACCACCTGTGAAGGTGCGGTAATTGACGATACGAGGAGACGAAGGTGAGTTATGTCTCTATCCTCTCCACAACACAACTGTTTACACATCAAGAAGCAAGCTACTCCCTTTCAACCATTTGACGTCTATAATCCCTTTCAACCCAGAAAAAAATCCCCTCGAGGTACAGGTCCGTGGTTGAACATCTGTCCCTTGTGGTTCGACACAAAAAAATCAATTCTCGAAAGTACTTGTTAACGCAAGGGTCGTGGGAGATGCGTAGTCGTGAAAAAATAGAGAACAGCCTTTGCTTTGGTACAAAGCTTGTATGAGCCGGTCTTACTTCCTCTTGCTTCCTCTGGAGTTCAATTCTGCGGATCTTTCTCTTGCACAGCTCCTCCACCGTGTCTTTGTGCAGCACAAGCACAGAAGTGTCCTCCTCCGACCTCTCAGCCTCAGGTTTTTTCAGGATGCGCCTAACCTGAAGTTGAAAAGAAAAGATCAACAACGGTCAGCCAAAACGGAACTAACGTCGACTCATTTGCATGTCGTTTTTCTGTTTTTGGCGTACCAGCCTAATTATCTCCTTCTCGTTTTCTCGTTGCAGTATCTTGGCCTTTTGTAAAGCTTTTCTCTCCACCCGGGAAGAGACAGCGCGGTCTGTCTGGTTTGCCATTACGGAATTGACCAGCTAAGTGGCTCCGTTTTCAAAACAAGGCTCCCTTTAACTACAGCCGGACGGATCTTCGTCTATGTTGACATGAAAGCGGGTAGCGCCCCCCTGTGGCTCGGAGTGCGCCCGCCGCTTTGTAACTTGTAAATCCTGTAAACTAATTTTTTAATCAGTTTTCCATTTTCGGGGGTGTACACATTCTTATACCAACCGCAGCAGTAAAGTCACAATTGCGAGATGTGGCAAAAATACTGCACCAAAGAACAGACACTTGTGAAAAAAGGCTTTTGTAAATGTAGACGTTCTGATTCAGCTCATGTGCATAAGTTATAAAGTAAAAAAAAACTCTGAAACGTACCTAAGTCAAATTAAATAGATATTTTTACTGTTAATTTTATAACAAAAACATTTCGATAATTGGCACAAGGGAGAAAACACAAAATGCTGCTCACAAAATATTTCCTCTTATTAACTTCCATAATCCGTATACTGTACTGAGAAAAACAAATCGTGATGCTTGTCACACTTCTTGGCCATATACAGTTGAAACCAGAAGTTCACACATGGTATATAGAAATACACACGCTTTCCGCAGTGTGAACTGGGATTGCCAAAATTATTTGTATTTCCTGAATTCCAGATTAATGAAGGGATGGGGCAGGGGGGCATTTTTGGATTACTTTCTTCAAAGTCTCAAATTTACATACAGTAAAATGACTGCCTTCAAACAAGTTAGGAAAAACAGATGACGATGTCATGTTTTTGGGAGCTTCTGACATTTATAAAGAATATTCGAGTTTATCAAGTAATGTAATTGAAGGCACACCTGAAACATACTGCTTCTTTGTGTACAATCATGGGAAAGTCAAATCAGCCAAGAAGAGAACTGTGTCTTGCACAAGTCTGGTTCATTATTCGGCGCAATATTTAGATGCCTGAAGGTGGCACATTCATCTGTTCAAAGTTTGAACTTCAGAGAACTTCTGTATCTCAGAGATGAACATGCTTTGGTCCGAAATGTGTACATCAACCTAAGAACAAAAGCAAAAGTCCTCGTGAAAACGTTGGTTGAAGCTGGTAAGAGTGAAACGAGTATTGTACCAACATGGGCTGAAAAGCCACTCTGCCAGGAAGAAATGACCCCCTCCGCCTCCAAAAAAAAACGAGATAGAGTTTGCAACTGCATGCAGGGGACAAATGCATTACAGTACTGTATTTTTTGGAGATGTGTGCTGGGGTCTGACAAGATTAAAACTGAACTGTTCAGCCTAATCAACATCATTACATTTGGAGGAAAATGGAGAAGCTCGCAAGCCCGAGAACACCATTGCAACTGTGAAATATTGCGGTGTCAGCATCATCTTGTGGGGTTATTTTTCTGCAGGTGGGACAGGCACATGACATAGGCATGCTGAGCAAAGAACATTTTATGGAAATACTGAAGCAACATCTCAAAACATCCTCGGGGAAGTTTAAGTTTGGGCGCGAATGGTTTTCCAAATGGCCATCACAAAGTCCTGATATCATTCATTCATTCATCTTCCGAACCGCTTGATCCTCACTAGGGTCGCGGGGGGGTGCTGGAGCCTATCCCAGCTGTCTCCGGGCAGTAGGCGGGGGGCACCCTGAATCAGTTGCCAGCCAATCGCAGGTCCTGATATCATTCCTCTTGAAAATGTACACGGTGGGCAAACCTGAAAAGGTATGTCTGAGAAAGACAGCTAATGAACTTGGTTCAGTTACACCAGTTCTGTCGGGAGCAATGTGCCAAAATTCCTGCCCACGATCGTGAGAAGCTTGTCAATGTTTGACCCAAGTCATACCATTTTAAAGGCCATGGTACTAAATGCATCCATGATTTGAACCGCTTTATTCTCAGTTGGGTCATGAGCATGCCAGAGCCTATCCCAGCTGAGCAAACTAGTTTACTGTGCAAATTAAGTAACAACCTTGAAATATCTTGCATCGGTACTGAGGGCACCCTGTCTGCTTCACAGTACGCACGGATAGCAATTGTCATGTTGTAAAAACCTTTATTATCACACTAAAAACCTACAAACATAAATACCACAAACTTCACTCTGGAGGCTTTTTTTTGGTAGACATGGAAAGCAAACCAATAATCCAGGCCTGAAAATTAAGGCAACAGTTGAGCAGATTTACTGAAGTACAGTACTGGTTGTCCAAAATTAGGACCACAAAATACTGTAATATAATCACTATTTCAGTGAGTTGATAACATTCTTTAAGAGAAGACAATAATTCTGTAGTGTCAACAATTGTTTCCTCTGTTATTTCATGAGAGCAAATATTTGATGAACCCAAGGCTGGTGTTGAAGTCACTGGCATAGCTATGATGTTTGATATATTTGGATCCAAACAAAAAGATCCCATTCGCAGATTCAACTACCGGTATATCAGTGCGTCGATGTGAAAGTATCTTATAATTTCTACGGAAATGAAGACACAACAGTAGTTCAAAGGGAGCCCAGATTTGGGAAATATAAACTTGAGTTCTTAGTGGGGCCAAATGAGCTTGTGTCATCGGGGTCTGCAGGAGAATAAGCTCTGAGAGCTCTTTGCAGGCTTTATTCTCAACCGCCCTCGCTTTGTGTCAAGTGGCTGCTCGCTCATGAATCCTGTCTTGTGGTCAGTCGTCACAACTCCCCTGAGTCTTTCTGACACCTTCTTCTGGATCCTGGTGGGTAAAAGACGTCAATGGTTCAGCTGCTTGACAATAGGTTCTGTCTGTGATACAAAATGTTTTATTTCAATCAAAGCACAAATTGAACACATGCAGTTCACATTTGTGGAAATATTATTATTATTATTATTATTATTATACAGTGGTACCTCAACTTACAAACTTAATAAAGTCTATGACCCCGTTTGTAACTCGAAACGTTCATAAATTGAGCTATATTGTCCCAATGAAATGAATGAAAATGCAATTAATCCGTTCTAGCTCCCAAACAGATTTGGGGTTCACATAATGAAAGATGTCGAAAACTAGAGACACATCTTTTTTGTGTGTGTGTGTGTGTGTGTGTGTGTGCGTAACTTGAAAAGTTCGTAAAAAAGGTTGTTTGCAAAGAGGTTCCACTGTATCTTTTCATGGGACAACACTGAATATCCTTGGTCATGTCACTCGTTAGTGTTACAAGGCCTCAGGTGTTAAATATAGTGTTATTGAAATATTTTTTTAAATGTGGTAGTGTAGTTGAGTATTCCATCTGGACATTAATTTTGTATGCTGGGCTTTTTGGCCTCATGAAATGAGCTGGTTCTGACTCAAACGTCCACAACGGAAAACTCACAAGATGCCTCTTTTTCTCAGGAGTGACTTCTGTGTTGCGGCAGACAGAGAACTCCTTCCTTTTGGACAGCTTGTATGCCCCATCTGAACAAACAAAAAAACACGTTGGTATTGTCTTGCTGTGATTTCCCTCAGGCGCAGCACAGAAATTCGCATACAACTAACATTTGAATCTTTGCTGCCTATAATCAAAAGCTGTGATTACAAATAGCATTCATCTGTTTTTCATATTATAATGATGCTGACAAGCCAATGATTTGCTTTTGACGGAACTGGATCAAATAATGCAAATCTTAATAATTCCAAATGCATGTACAATTGTACCTTGACTTGTTAGTTTAGTTAATTCACTCTGTCCCCAAAAAAGTTGTAAATACATTGTAGAGTAGGTTTGTTCAGGCCGATAGTTTGTTTAGTATTTTTTAATGGGGTATTTGTCAAGAGAGAGATTTATTAAATGATGTATAAAAAACTGCAACAAATAAATGACCTTTTTCAAAAATGTATTAACTTACTATGGCTGGCACCTACAAATCAAATACAGTACAGGTGCTGTATAGTCGCGTGATACCGACCACTGGTCAGCAGAAATGCTTTTAAGGCCTTACGGAAAAGTTGCAAATTATGTATATAAAAAAAATTGTGGAAGAGCATGTATGTTCTCCTAGGGAATGTACATCATCCACAAATGGTTGCCAGTCCGTGAAACATTTGTACCATTATGAACTGTCCACAGTGGGGGGAAAAAGCTGGGGACCACTTGTATAGTGCACAGACTCTTAAAGTCCAATAAAAGCAGTGCAGTAATAGTATTTCTAAAATCATATTAGATACATCACAGTATACAGTAGAACATCTATTAGAAATATGCTGGAGTATGGCTTTTTTAAAAAATCTGTCCCTTCTCTGTATTACTTATCCCCAGGAGGGTCGCCGGTGTGCTGGAGCCTGTGCTGACTTTGGGCGAGAGGCAGGCTGAACTGGTCACCAACCAATTGAAGCTTTTAAAAATATGTTTTTTTTTTTTTTTAAACTAAAAACACCCTCTGGTCATGACTGTAAACAAAATCAAATTCAAGTCCTTATTTGAAATAGCGAAATATATTTAAAAAAAAGCAAAACATAAGTAAATAAAAACGGCTCGTAATTTAAAAGCCTTTTACCGGTAAATTGGGGCACTCATACATTAAGTCAGGGCACTACTTTGGTAGGTCATAAAGTGACTTTCCCAGCGTGATTCCCACATGGCTTGAAAGCTGTCAGTTACCTGTCGTCTGAGCACTCTCTCCCTGGCCAGCTCTCTGTCCAAACTAATCAGATGCATCCTTTCCGCCACTGACAGGCAGAAGAAGATATCGTACACTTCGTAACGCGCCGCTCGCAGCTGCAGGAGGGAAAACAATCACACAGCGGACGGTTGTTTGAGTGAACCTGTGAAATCTCACTACAGTACTGTATCTGTTCTGGGTAATTTGCTATTTAAAGGATAAATGCGCACTGGCAGGAAGGCACCTCAACAGATGGGTACAACATGTGGCTGACTTAATACCTGCAGAGAGACTCTCTGCTGCAATAAACGATCCTGTTTGCTACAGATATCCCCTCTGTGAGGAGGCAGCTGGAAAGCCTGCAGGAACTGTTGTGTGTCCTGAAAGAAAAACACATGCAATCACAGTAATCACAAAAGAAAATAAATATTTAAATTAGAGCATTAAGAATGAAGGAATTCAATTAAATGCCTCATTTGCTGCGGGCGCTGTTTAGTCTTGAACAGAGTACACGCATACAAATAATCGGTCCCAATTTGAGCCTTTTTCGTTGCGTCCAATCACAGTCAGCAAGGGCCTCCCTGATTATAAGATTACATCAGTTCGATGCACATTTGTGTGTGTGTGTGTGTGTGTGTGTGTGTGTGTGTGTGTGTGTTAGGGGCATGGGTGGTGGGGGCATTAGCACACTTTCAGGCAATCCAAGGACTCCGTGATTGTGATTTGAAATGGAGCAATGGACAATTAGAAACCGACATGAAGCTTGCACTGATGGCGGACACAAATAGAGGAGCAACTGGGTGTGGTGTTTTTATTGCACATCTCCCAAGTCATTTGACACAATAAAAATTATAAGGAGACGGGTTCATTATCATAATGTACTTACCACATAACCTAATATTTATCTTAGCTTCTTATATTTTGTCTTCTACTACAGTGAAGCCCCATTATTAACGGTGGCAGTCCGGATGCCATGTGACACAATGGTACACAACCACATATCTGGCCTGGGGGAGGAGACTGATGACTGTCGGTGGTCATATTGTGATGCGTGTGATGTCCTGTGCTGGACGTCTCTAGTACCCCGCACACCGGAGTAGTAAGTAGACACTCAGCAATGTCGTCATGTCACTCAGTTTATAAAAATCAGATGTCAAAAATCAATATATGCGAAAGATGCTTTCAACAACTACAGCAGAAGTGAAAATGGCATTTCAACATACCAAAGCGCCGTTGTTCGGCGAGAGCAGATGTGAGAATGGCAGGCTTCACTCACCCCAATAGTGCGCACCAGCTGCGCCACTCTCTCAGTCCTGAGCAGTCTTCGCGTCAGATAGCCTTTGACAGCAGCTAACAGCAGGGGGCGGCATTGCTCAAGGTGAGAGCTGGGGGGCTAATGAAGAGGGAACGAGTGATGAGCAGGGTGAATAATAAAAACAGGAGGGGAAGAGAGAGGAGAATGCTAATTCCATCAGTGACAACCAATTAATTTTCCAGACTCTCAAGGTCTTTTGGTTGGCATCTGTTTAGTGCATCCATGCACGTGCACTGCTTTAATACAGAATCACAAACAACTGATAGGTTGTTGTCACTCACTTGTTGATTGCTCAGCCTTAGAGGCTAATGTTTTTTTTAAAGACATGAAAGAACTGCTAGAAAACAAGGGTTAGTGGAACTTACCATCTTTGTCACTTGAAAAGGTAGTACAACAAGTGATGAAGAGATGCACAGATAAACAGCAGAATGTTTCATATTAACGCAAAAGGATAATACCTGAGAGATCTTTGAGAATGTCACTGTGTCCCTAAGACGGGAGCCTGACAGAGACCACAGGAAGGACGAGCCCTGGAGCAGGCAATAGCGCATTGCAAGTGCCTAAGAAGGAAAGTCGGGCAGATGTGAGCAAAGCATGTGTGTATGCACGCATGTATGAACACCAACATGTATTTGGGGAAGCAGACAAGGTTGGCAAATATTGAATTGGAAAGGAGAGAAAATGAGGCAGGAGGAAGGAATTAATTGAGGGTGGAGAGGGGGAGAGAGAGAGAGAGAGAGAGTGGAGGGATGGGGCATACGAGAGGGACGACGTGGATAACAAGACAGGAGAGAAGGCAGAAATAATTCAGCCAGAGAGCAAAAGAGACAGCAGAGGAGGCAGGAGACAAAACAAAGAGAGGGGTGAGAAACAAAAAAAAAAAAAAAGGGAGACCATTAGCAGTAGCACACGACAGGACGATTTGGCACTTAACCACGGACACTCATGAATTAAACAAATTATCCTTTTTCCTTTTCCCTGTCAATTCCTTCACTCGTCTCCTCCCTCTAAGCAAAGGCTCCGGCCACCTTGAGCTCCCATTTCAACACAAATCACAAGGGGGACAGAGGGAAAGCAAAAAGGAGAATTCTCATACTACGGCTGTAGTTTATTATACTGTTGTTAAGGATATATCAATGAAACACAGCCCATGACTCATAGGGTGTGATCACTGAACTCAAACATGGACAGAGGTAGAGGAAGTGGATGGCAAAGAACAGCCGGCGCCCTTGAAGTGCCCCCCACCCCTCCTACACACACACACACACACACACACACACACACACACACACACACACACACACACACACACACACACACGTCCATACAATCTCAGCTCTTAGGGATGTGATGAAACATTTATGTTGAAAACCCTTAGTTTTTTTTTTTTTCTGTGGGAAATGGAGAGTCTGAAAGTCTCTCATAACAAGCAGATGTCTGTAGTCTGCCCACGACTTGGCTCTTCGGAAAACACTCAATCAGTTCATGCGACATCATTTTGAGTGTGTGTCACAGGGCACATATGGAAGCATGCAAATCTTTTAAATGAAAGCTCCGCCCAGGTCACTCCGACATTCCGAATGAAATTCTTTTGAACTAATCTAATCTTTAAAATATGGGGCCACACACTGATTCTTCAGTATTGTATCGGTGACTCTGGGTGAAGCAAACCGTGCTCAAGTTTATTATGGTTGTTCTACTGGGATTACTATTAGACCTGCAGAAAGTGATGCAACATCATGCAAGAAGTGGGAAGGATGAGTTAAGTGTGACTTATCATCTTGACCGTAAAAAATATGGACTGGATGTAGTTCATACACGGAGAAACAACATTCTTTTATTCCTGCACTGTCTCACGTTTGGCTCATACAACTTGACAGCCACACATTCATAACTAGTATGGATGAAGCGATAGAATTTCTAGAATGTCTGATCACACTGAAACCAATCTTTTACATCATCACTTAAGTCTCACCTGGCACAGTTCCTCCTGCTGCCTCCTGTGCTCTTCTTGCAGGGCTCTGACCTGAGCAGCGTGGACCTGTTTTAGTTCCTCTGCAAAATGGTCACTCCCCGGTGAAGTCACTGGACGTGCAAAAGTGATAAAGGGAAGGGGAAAAAAAAAGCCTGTTAGTACAATATCCATCCATCCATCGCACTTGAGACTATATCAGCTGACTGGCTCGCCATATGATCTTACAATTTTGACAATTTGCGATTCAAATCACTTTTTTCAATGAACAGCAAACACATGCACATTCAATTGTATTATTTGATGATTTATTTTTCATGCTGGCCCAGTTAATGTCAAACCTTTGCTGTTAGTAATTGGTAGGATTAGTGTACATGAAAAAAATGGTGCTTTACCAATATCAATGAACAGGTCTACTAAAAAAAAATAAAATAAAATTAAAAAAACAATCATAAGACGCATTGGTTCATAAGGTGATAAGGTGTTTGTTAAGGTGCATTATTTTTGTGAAGCATTGTATGTTAAATTGTTTATTCTAATTGTCCCGTATGTTCATTTGCTAGATTTAGCGCTATTATGCCACGTTCAAACAAGTCGAAAATATCGTGTAGCCATGTGTCTCGTTTGCTTTTGTTTGCACGAGTCTGTTTTGCAAGAAAATGCACTCTAATCTGGCTTGTGTTTTCTGTGTCCATTTTTACATATGGTGTACAGTGGGATCTCCTCTGTCACCACATTTTCAAATTGATGATTGTCATGCAGCATTTTCATGTTTATCGCACGCACGGCGAGGTAACTCACCATTGACCAGCCAAAACGTGTTGAAAGCTAGCATGTTTTTTATATCGACCTATCACGCCTAATTTCGAGGTATTTGGGGACATGCAGACAACATTTCATCAACTTTATATGACGCAGAAGAAAATGACAGTGCCAAAATTCGTGTAGTCTAACTGTGAAAGCGGACTGGGGCGGGCTCAAGCCGCCCACCAGAATCAGCTAGCCATTCGTTTCCAGCGATGGTGTGAGAATCCGAAAACCAAACAAACAACATGGAGACGGAGGGGCTAAAATCGAATTAGTGTGCCCAAATAACAACAGTGTCAGCTCAAGGCACATACAGATTGAATAAACCTCACATTCCATCGCTTCAACCGTCATTTTGTGTTTGTGGTGCCTTCTCAAATTCTCGATTGTGAAACACAAAAATTCAGCGCTCACCATTTGGGATCATAGTCAGAACACATGCAACATGCACACCTGTAGTGCATGCAATTTAGCGCCTGCTATTTGGTCTGTTTTAGTATATATCAGGCTCTTAGAGATGTGTTCAGATTTGTGCCGCAACATGTCACACACAAGGTGCCTTACTGAGATCACTCACTAAACCTTATATTTAAAATCTGATACAATATATGAAGCACTGCATTTGACATGTGGGTCTTACCTCTGGAAGAACCGTAGCTGTGTTTGACCTCTGACAAGTCCTCACTGCTGGGCGCTGCAGTCATTTCCAGGTTGTCTGTCGCATGCATAAGCAGTCTCCGTTTGACCTTGGATGATGTGCCCTCAATGCCGGCCACACTCACGGGGGTCAGTCCCTTCGCTTGAATCAAGTGGTCTCTTGAGTCCTGCTCAGATCCCGAACACTCGAGGAGCCACACCTCAGACGGTGTATCCACATCAAATGATTGGCAGTCGACAGAGAGCCTACTGGTGAAGCTGTGACCGTCCTCGGCCAATTCCGTTATTCTTTCTGTAGGATGTGACTTGCTGCTCACCAGGACAGAAACATCATGAAGAGCTGTGGGTTCTGATGGAACATTTCTGAAAACATCAGGAATTGGCATCCACTTGGCTACGGAGAGAGCACATTTAGCTGGTGGCTGTTGCGTCCTGTTTCCCTCCAGCTGTCGAGAACTCATGTTGACAGCGTCTTCATTGATTTTGCCCTGAAGCGTAAAGGTGTTGACCAGGCTGAACTCTTCTAAATTAACAACCCTTTTTTCTTCATCCTGCAAGACTGACGCAGCATTGTCTTTGTTGCTGTTGTTTTGCTCATCTGTGTATTCCAACACGCTTCTCCAAGATTCAAGGGATTGTCTATCTGGACCCTCATTGTTCCTTTGGTCTCGCTTTCCTACATCATCCTCATCAGGCCTATCCTCACATTTCCCTTCAATTTCCATGAGGGATGACCCGAGATCAGAGATGACTTCTTTTAAAACAGACAGGCCGAACTCAAGTTGGTTTATGTGCTGTGAACTCTGGACTATGATGCTCGGTCCATCGCTTTGCAGTCCCGGGTTACGTTCATCAGCCTCGTAGCTTTCTTTATAGCTTGAGCTGATTGAAACGTTCCCCCTGAAGTTGTCTTCTTCATCTGGTAAACTAGTGGAACCCTTATTGTAAACAGGGCTCGGGCAGAAATGAGGCACAGGGATGGAGTGATGGGTTCCATGCCCTTCCAGAGAAGTAACTGGGTTAGTGGTTGCCTGCTCACTGGTCATGTGATTGACTTTTTGTGTTTGGGATTGCGACAGGGGCTGAGAATGAGGAAGGATGATTTGTTCAGGTGCTCTTTCAGGATCACGGTTTGTCTTTTTGCTGATCAACTCCTCCAGAAACACTGGATTCTTCTCACTGTATTTTTTGCAGATGGTATTGATTGTTTTGACAAACCGCTTCTCTTTAGTTTTTCTCCCTTCTGTACTTTTAGAGTGAAACTCATTGTTCTCCTTATCAGAGAGGCTCTTCTCCTCTACTCTTGGTTGTTCTTGTGCTTTCTCCTGCATTCTAGCATTTTTGGCTTGGTTCCTAAGCATGCGCTGCTGCCAGCGGTACTCCTGAGATTTCCTCAGCAAGTCCTGGAGGCTCGGCCGATTAGGAGGCTGTGATTTTGCTTGGGGTACCTGCATCGTTTCTGGATTTGATGGGTTGCTCTGAGTAAGCTGACCAGTACATGAACAATCAATGCTTGGTGTTTGAGGTAACTCAGCAATATCTGAAGTGCTGCACCCGTCCAAAGAGCGGACAGGGACCACAACTTGCTTCATTTTTTGGCCTTCCTTCATGTTAAGTACAGCAGAAGATGGAGGATTTTGACACTCTGTACTTTGCATTTGACTAGTTGCACTTTCCTCTCCAGGGAAATGATCGCTTCTGATTGAATCCTCATTCCGTGTTATAAAATCATGACAAAAGGATGACTCTTGTCCACTTCGCTCCAATTCCTCTCCATCTATAGGAGGGTAGCTAATAATATCTTGCATACTGGCAATTCTCTTTGAGGTCTTGTGAAGGAAAACGTCAGTTGTATTAGTAGTTCCCCGTGGGCCGTGACCATCATTACTTGTGTCAAGGCTTTCTGAAAGACCACTGGTGTTTTCCATAATTGCACGAGTCAAACAACCCAAGGATACAGAGCAGTGACTAGCACTATTAAAGGAGCTTGATTCCGACTCAGAGGCGTGTTGGTTTCGACAACGCTCAACAAGGCACCCTCCCTTGTGATTTGGTTGAGGAATCACACGAGAAGAGGAAAAGGCACTATCTGCTGTTGATGATAAAGGGCCAATGTGTGGACGATTCATTTCTGCCACAGTATTTACACTTTGATGACTAGATTCACTGGAGTTTGAGGAATCCAAAGATTTAGGGGTGACCTTCAATTCCTGAAGCAAGTCCTCCAATGTTGGTGAATGCCGCATCTGTAATTGAGAAAAACAAGCCAAATGTCATAAGCAAAGAAAACGTACCATCATTTTGGGATCGCAATTGTGATCTAAGGCAACGCAATTGCAATTATCGTACGTTCCAGACTGTGGGCCGCTAATTTATTTCCCACGCTTGAAACCCTGCGGCTTTAAATGTGATGAGGTTGATTTATTAACTGTTGCAGACAAGCTTCATGCCGCCAATGTATTTACCGATAGTCTCAAAACGTCGGACCGATGGAATTATAGAAAACGACACCGTGAACTAATGAGATTGTCCGAGTCTGCCCTCATACTAAATTTTCACATCAGTCATTTGCGTACCTCAGTGGAAGGCTTGGGTGACGAAATCTTAAACCAAAACTGACCGCATGCGAAGACTGAAGCGCAAGAGTAAAGCTTATAAGGGCAACTATTGCCGAGGTTTGCCAGTGTCGTGACAGCATGGAGCAGTGCCAAAGAAATGTTTACATTCCCAAAATTATTTAAAACCTCTGAAAAAGGACTGCCTCGCTCACACAGCTTCTTTAGTTTCTATGAATTATTTGAGTAATAACCTTTGTGGTTTTGATGGTATGATGTAATTGTCGGGTTGGTCATTTTTACTGTATATATTGAATATTGCACTCAAGCTTGATTTGAAGAAAAATTGAATCAAGATCACAATAACTGTCAAAGAAAAAAAAAATCACAACTAAATCTTTTCCTGAAATCTTTAAGTCCGAGTCTGCTCCACAACATATACTGTACTGGCATACATCGTGATGAGAAGGAGGATATGCCAAATCTCAAGTACCTGGACACTATGTAGAATTGTTTGCACATATGCCAGTCTTTCATTGCCATTCATCCTTCGACTGACAGCATTTCTCTGCGCCACTTCTTTGTGCTGCTGCATTTCTGCTATTCGAGTATCTGTGAGCTGTCAACAGAAAAGCAGTCATGAGCCACAAATGATAACCTTTATCACAAGTAAAGCATTGGTTTTAGTTATAGGAATTAGCTGGTGTTGTAAACGACTCACTTAAGTACCCAAAGATGGACTCCATTATACACGAGCACTACCCATAAAAAGTTAGAGATAACCTCTTAGGGCTGAATATTTAAGATTATCGGTAACTTAAAAATGCTGTTTCACTTTTACAAGTGAAATTCATTTAACCTCCTCTAAACCTTTGAATGCATATGTCCAAATGATCAGTGCTTCAGTACTATTTGCACAACTTGCTGTTGTGCTAGTGAGAAGCTAAATGGCAAAATTCACAAAAGGCATTTGACCCATGATGTTTTCCAAGGACCACACAATGCACAGGAATATTACCAGAAGTGTGTTTTTTTTCCACCTTCACAATATCACTAAGCTATATCCCATTCTATCCCAGAGTGATGCAGAGACCATAGTTCATGCATTTGTTACGTCTTGCCTTGACTAACATCTCGTGTTGCTTTCCCAGTCTTCCCACGTCTCGTGTCAAAAGCCTGCAGTTAGTACAAAATGCTGCAGCAAGACTCCTGACAGTGACAAGAAAATTTGTTTACTGTACCCTCATAGTGGCACACTGGCATTGGCTCACAGCCCACATGAAATGCAAGTTTCAGATTTTGTTGCTTACTCATAAAATATTACAAGGCTTAGCACCATCTTATCTTGCCGACATAGTAGTACCATATTTTCGGTCCCAGAACCTTTGTCGCAAAAGGTTGATCTTTCGGTGATTCCAAGAGACAAAAAAAGTCTACAGGTTCTAGAGCAGTGCTGTCAAACTCATTTCACATTGTGGGCCACATACGGCCTCGCGAGATGTCAAGCGGGCCGGACCATTAAAATATACCATACTCTGCTATAAATAACCAAAATATCATGCCTTTCCTTTGTTTTGGTCTAAGGAAGCACAAGAACGTGAGGAAAATGTTGAAACTACAGGCTTGTTAAGTGAGACTTGTGATGAAAGGCTGCTGTATATAAATAAACTTGGCTTGACTTGACCACTTTCTGTCACTTTTTCAGCCTTTCTTTATCTGCTGCAAACTGCAATGACACTCTGTGACACTCAATTCAGGTGCCATTGTCTCTCTGCAGCCTTACAAGGGCAAGGTACTGGTGATCAATTATTTGGTGTCGACTTGGGGTTTCATGATGTCAAAAATGTAAACATCCAGAAGAGGCCTGTTGAGATCATAATCGCATTTGAGGCGGCAAATGTATTGGTCCATTCATGGAGCCAACATTTGCCTTTCAGGTCCCTATTAGAGAACAGAAAATTGTGCAAAAAGTTCATAAACATTGGACAGTATGACAAGTGCAATAAAAAACGCAGGCATGGTCAAAATGTGTTATCTTGTCAAGCTTATAGTGCTCATCCTAAAATTTCACCCAAACGTCGACTACGTTAGGGTGAGTAGTGTATCTGTTCCAGGGGAAAAACAGTTACAAGTGAGCCCTAAGAATCAAGTCCCAAGGTAAATATCTTGAAAGTTTCTCCCCAAGGTCAAGTGTCATTGGACTGAAAAAGCAACAGCTTAAAGTTTACTTCGAATAGAATGAGAGTTGGGTAGGTGGACAAAAATAATGCTCATACCACGGGGGGCAGGATGGGCGCTCCATAGAAGCGAATGGCAGAAGACGCAGACTTTTGGCGTTCCTCCTCTTTGTTCCGCATCTGTGCTAGACGATTCTGCACAAATGTGTCGTAGTCCTCCATTTGATTTTCCTGAAGTTGGTCGTAAATCACATTAGGGTCTGTAGCTATTTTATCTTTCATAACGGTAGCTATGACGCGAGAACACTAGCTCGCTAGCCAGCTAACCAGTCAGATTGATAGTCAAGAAGCGCGTTATTTTTTAGAATAGTCTAAGAGAGACAAGTTGGTCTATCAAAGCTACACTACAACGGTGGTGACACTCAAGGATAAACCAACATACCGAACTCAATTGGGTTTAACGCGATCTCTGCTAGGATAGTGTTTACGTTTTACCCGCCTCTCTTCCCGGAGAAACTACCGGTGACAGTTTGGAGAGCAGCAAGACCAGGGGTGGATCCCGGCCTGCTCACGGATTTATTTTGCCAAGCAACTAGAATAGACACAAACATTACATGGACAATAAACGAATTCAGATATGGCTTTAACTCGTTAAGGCCTCGTTATCACTTAACAAATTGGTTATAAACTTGAGGGTAGGTATCAACATTGAAATAATCATTTAAGTCTATTTCACAAGCTCCAGTTCGCAGGGCGCGAAGAAGAGTGCTTCTCATATAAACACGCCATTGCCCTCTACAGGCAATGGGTGCATTTTTAGCTCATTTTAAATAGGGAAATTCCGTTCGTGTTTCAAGCCAATAATCAATAAATACATCACAGTGTGAGTGGTGCTGTCTATCATGTTTTTCAGCTTTGATTTAAACTACTCTCAGGAATGCAATTTTATTTTTCACAATATTCACAATAACAGTTGCTGTCGGCTACAACTCACTCGTTGGCACTCCAAATGCGCCTTTGCTCTTTCATCTGAAGTGTTTCTTTTGGTCCTTTGTTTTTTGTTTTATGGAATGACAGTGGGAGGGGGCGGGGTTATATGGCGTCAAAATTGTTTATCAAATCGAATTGGAAAAATATTTAATTTAATTTTACTCTGCTGCAATAACGATTCGAAGAGAGTTCAAAACTTTATTTTAAACCATGTTTATTGGTCATATAGAAAATAAAGTAAACTGTTTATTGACAAACATACAGTATATACATCAATACATTAAAAGAACATTAGACGGATGATGAAACAGTTAATTCCATAATTACCAGTACCTTGTCATCATCACTTATGTATCTACAAAACAAAACAATAATTTAGTTGAAGATAAATACTTACAAAGACTGTCACATGTTCAGTATTTTCCCATAGAAAGAACAGTATAATAATTTATTACACCTCATACAGAAATAGTACAAAACACAATTTCTTATTACCAGACCTTTTCTGAACAAGCTGCATCATAGTCAAACAAACTCACTACTTTCCTATAACTTTATATCGACCATTATTTACTTTCAGACACAAAAATATCCCAGCTTTGATGTATAATTTGACCAAATGATCACCATTAGATAGGCATAGTTTGAAGGGCAAACACTCAATAATGGGATGAAAAAGAACTGCAAAAAATATGGAGACATTGATTGATGCTAGAGCAGGGCCAACAAAAAACAAAACAAACATTATTATTGATCGACACACCAAACAAACGATCAAAGGAATGTTTGGTTCGCTTACTCTCAGCTTGATCAGCTTTGAGGGTGGGTTAAAAAGGCCTTTTAGTTTGGATGTGTGATTGACTACACAGGGAAATAAGTGTGTGACACCAATTGGCCCCGGCAGAATGATGAGGTTTTTGGTAAGCATTCATCAGATGTTTTCAAGGATGCCCCAGTTCATTCAGTCCTTAACACATGGAAATTGCTCACGGTTATCGTATTGGTCACTATTATCTATTTTTATGTGTCATAAGATATTTATGAATATGATTCAGCAGTGGCTGTTGGATCTGATAATGAAACCTCTTTTCATTAGTCAGGTAAAACGTCTGCGCAGGAAGCAGTAAAACATGCAAAGCTCATAAAATGTGTTACAGAAACCCTGTTTGATAATGACTAAAGGTCACTGTTTTCAGCTGACTTAATGTTTGGGTGAACTACATTCGAGACCAAGCGCACAGCTTCACACAGGAGGAAAAACACAACGACAAGAAGCGCCGTCTTTCAAACTAAAATGGATAGAAAAATAGTGGATTTTTCCTGTCTATGCACATTAGTAATACAACGATATGCTGGCAAGTCACAACACATAATCCAGATAGAAACAAATAAACGGCAAAAACATTTGATACCCAGTCACATATTGCTAAACACTGTGAATATAAAGTCTTTAACCTTGCCACATCACACTGAACCTGAACAATTTGACACAAGCCACAATAGCAGTACAGCTCCTGTGTTACAGGAGTTCTACTTATGCCTTACACAGTTTGCATATTAAAAGACAACTAAACACCATCTTGACACTGTTACACTCACAACGTATGATTTTCATCCTGAAAGTTGAGACAGTGTGTTTGCCATTGACAGTTTCAGCAAAGCATTGTCCTCCTTTTTTCAAAACAGAAGCCAGAACACCATATCAAACAACGGTCAAAAACAGAATGAAGGCATTTAACAGGAGGCTCGAGACAGGGGGAAACCACACAATTACTAGGAAACAATACATTAAGAAAAAAACAAAACAAACAACAACTTGTAAAGGTTATGAAACATGAGTTCCAAATGAATACAATGTTCCCTCGCTACTTTGCGGTTCACTTATTGCGTATTCGCTCTATCGCAGGTTTTCATTTATGACCATAAATTCATTGATTGCAATCTAACCTCACAATTTTGCAGGTTTTCTCTCTATTTTTCTTCATTCTAAGTCAGACCAGTCAAAAGATGTCAACATTTTTTGTTCGGGGACATTCTTTTACACCTTTAAAATCCTTGCACAGCAACAACAAGGATTTTAAAGGTGCATTCATCCACCAGCAGGACCTTTGGATACAATCTGAAGCATGATTCTAGTTAAGGTAAACCATTTTCGGATAAATAATAAGATTGTACTAATAAGATTGTACATAGTCATTAGACAACGTTCCGTCGTCCTCGCCTGCTGCTTTCAGAGCATACACCACTCACACATTTATGTATGAACGCAGCCTGCAGCTCTGTATTTATTCTTCATGTCGCATTTTTTAAAGTTACAATTATTAAGTGTAACAAGTGTTGGACGGTGGGAACCACATGTGGGGGGGCTTGTAACGGCTGAAAAAAGGTGTTAACGGACTCCTTACAAATGGGAGACTACATTTAAAAAAAAATCAAACATAAGATTAAAAATACCTACAGTAGAAGAACATGGCTTCCCATCTCTCTTACTTTGAAGCGTGTCACCCTTGCACAGAGACTGGTCATTGTCTGCACTAACGAGAGCAGGACATAAGGCGGACATAGAGCTGCAGAAAGAATAAATAAATAAATAAATAAATAGATAAAAAATTAAAAGAGCTTCATAAAAACCAAAAGGGCAGATTATGGCCAGATGCTATAACATGTTGAGATGGGCCTGGGCACACTATATAACGAGAGAACAAGGACGGTTACCAGCTGTGTCATCACTCGCCCTGGAATCAAACAAGGATCAAAGTTGTACCCATCAAATACGGTGAAAGTTACACAGTATAGTTTCCCCATCACAACACACCACACACTAGTTCACGGCTACACACACGTGCCTAGTCACTAGAGAAAGAACAAAGCTATTCAGTAGTTAAGCCACTTTTGGTACAATTGCAAAATAGATACTGTATATCAAACTGATTTTGTTACCTTATTTGTCACAGGTCAATACAAACAATGCAAAGCTACCAGTAATTGTCTTTATAAAATTGGAGACACTACCGTAAATGGACAATGATTAATTCATTTTGTTTTCCTTTTTTTAAGAGAACACCACGCAAGATGACTTTTTTTTGTAAAGCTCGTGTCAGTGACGCTCCATTAAAGTGAATGCACATGAAAAAAAAGAGAGAAAGACAGAGAGAGAGAGAGATAATCATATCAGTTATTGGTTAAACTACTCTGTGAAGGAGACTATACTGTTCACCGGCTTCATGTAGGTATCGTTCTAAAAATAAATAAATAAAAAAACATTCAAATTAGGGAAATAAATCAATGAAATAAATTTGTAGATACAGCACATTTAAGTGCAAAATCACATCAATTGTATTATTACTATTATTATTATTACTAGTGGCTACTACAAGCTCATAGAACGATGCAGCGTTAATTTTGTCATAGACATCCAGACGACACAGTTTATCCCATTGATCACAGGTACGGCCCAATTATTATAACATAATAATTTTACGCTTCAGCTTTTCTTCTTCTCCAAACATTTCAATTAGCAGATGCAAGGCACTTGCCCTTCCAAACGTTTTCAAATGTATACCCTACTTGTAGAGAATCATACACAAGATGTGTCAACATTTTGTTTGTTTGTTTTGTTTTCCCCTCTATTATATGTATTTTTCCACTAGGTTTTAAAGTCCGTCATCTGCTGGCTACCAGTGTAGTCGTAGAAGCCAACAGGAACTGAACAAAAGGGAAGGGCAAATATGAATGAGAAGACTCTGTCCAAAAAACAAAAAACAAAAAAAAAAGACAACTGACCAAACAGAACAAATACCAATGCAATCACGAATTTCACAGAATTCCTGATATTTAACAATTCACACACAGAGAATACAGTTTGAACCTCATGTGAATGACGACACGGTACAAAACAGTAAAAATACAGGTAACACAATTGCCTTTCAGATAGATTCCGTTGTACTGATATGAAAAAGTTGCAGCTAGATGGGACTCATCTGCAGCCAATTAAACTTGCGGGTCATATGAGATGGATGATCTATCAGATGATTCTGTCTCTCCATCCATCACAGAAATGTGCCATTACCTTCTGTTTGTTTAGCCACGGAATGGGGAAACATTGGGTCCTCACGACTACAACAGCTCATTTCGGTGATCAACTTCAAATTGCCGGATCCTTTTGTTAGCAAGTACTGACCAAATACTCGGCTTCCATCTCGCCCTTGACTGCGCTTGTGACCCGTGTCAAGTCAGTGCAGTGACACAGGCCACTGAGGCAGTGAAGGAGGCGTGACAAGCAGAGAAGAAGAAATTCTTGGACGCAGCTGAATTCCATCCTGACACACCTTTGTCAATCGAAAACCTCCCTCAAGACCGCGCATCTGTTTTGGACTTGACTATTGTAATGACACTCGTCGCCGTTGCCGCCTTCCCGGGTATGAGTGGACCAATGACTGATGACGCTACCCCTCCTCCTCCCCCTCCAGCCCTGACTCCGACCCCCACGTTGGGGCTTCTCGCCACAGTCCTGGCAAAGGTCTGTAAGGCCTCGTACTTGGACCTGAGAGCGTCCAGCTCCAGGCGCATGGAAGCGTTCTCATTGGCCAGTTTGTCCACTTCCTGTTGCAGCTGGGCCTTTTGCTTCTCCAGCTCTTCCTTCTGGGTAACTCTCTTCACCCGACAGCTGGCAGCGTAGCCCCGATTCTTCAGGGTGCGCCGCCGCTGCTTCAGTTGCAGGATCTCCTCCTTGGTGAGCCCCCGGAGATGCTGGTTAAGCTCCCGCACTGACATGGTCACCAGCTCGTCATCTGTCAAGCTGGTGCCATTCTCCCCTGGCTCTCGCTTCACCTTCATCATGTAAGAAGGAATCAAATCAAATACAGCTATGTCAATCAAATGCAACAAATTGAGTGGGATGCAGGGAGCCACTTACATATCGCGGCTCATCGTTTGCGGCCCCTGTGACATCCTAGCTTTTGAGGTGATTTGATTTATTTATTTTTAAAGTATGCAGCAGGGGTGTCCAAACGTTTTCATTTGAGGGCTGCATTCAGAAAAATGCAAGGAAGCCACTTTAACATTCTGACATAACAGCTTTATGTTAAAGATGAGAAGGCAAATTGGGATTGTCCAAGATTTTGGGGTGGCCCACGGCCCTGTCCCCACGAGACTAGATCCACACCTGCACTGAAAAGTGGCCGAATTCCATCTCCACATTCAGAACCAAAACTAAATCAAACTGCAGTGAGCAGACCATTTTTACAACAGTTCTTTGAGGGTGATTCAACTGATATGTCCATAAATCGGACCTTGAAGTATGCTTCTAAAATGGAATTATCTTGATTCCCCAGTCTTTTGTGGAGAATTTGTGTTATTATTTTAGCCATAAATAAAGTAGTTCCTTTGCATATCTAGAAAACTGCACAGTATGTGAGTCAATTTATTAGTGGTGGTGGCACCTTTTTTTGGACACTCTCCTTTCTCACTTTGTCCACCTCCTCCATCTTTTTTTTGAGCAAGCCTTGTGGGCCGTGTTAAGTGTCCTTTTTAATGCCGCAGGCCGCTGAAAAATTGCCCCGGGCCATAGTTTGAACACCACTGGTATACAGCGTAGTCTGAATTTAGAGTTGCGAGCATTCCTTGTGTTGCACGTTGTGCCGCAACGTGCAAGGCAGCATTGCGTTTTACTGGATATTCATGCCATGTAATGAAGAGAAGATGAAGCCAAGGAAGTCCCCAGCTGCTGTGCAATGATGTCATATTATTTATGGCTATTGCCATGTTGCCTCAACGCTCAGCAATGTACTATAAATTCCGTCCGAATCGGGGTTTACTGGATTCAAGCCGAACGGTGGAGAACATGCCTAAACTGGACCACTTGGTGAATGTGCTCCCTCACCTTTAAGGCTTTATTTCCTTTGTTTGTCGTCGTCATGCCCCAGGAGCCTTGTTCTTCTGAACAGACCTGCACAAATGCAAAAAACATCATCACAGTTATCCACCTTTCATAAAAGTAAGAGCCTGATCAAAAGACCTTAACAATTTTCACCAGTAAGTGTTGTTACTTGTGGATCACTACCCACCAGGTCAAGCACAGACCAACCAAATCCTATTGTACTCTATGGAGGACTGTTGCTTGAATGTCAAACGTTGCACATCAATATCAGGTTGTATGAGTGAAAGTGACACGCAATGTTTCTTAGAATTTCCCTGACTTCCTGTTTCTTGATCGTTACAGTGATAGTGCCCACTGCTTTTGTCAAGTTGAAGCGTTATTGGTTGGCTTCAGGCCAATCGCTAACAAGTCAACTGAGAGAAGAGGAAGTGATAGAATTTGTGGGAAGGACTCCAGGGGAAAGCCAACTGTTTCAGCCTTTACACTTTCATACACATACGTACGCACACGCCTGTAGCTGCACGCGAGAAAGCAGAGCTGCACTTGACAGGAAGACAAATGTCTAACGGCAGAAACAAACACATGATGCATGTGTATGGTTTACATGTAGTTGCTTAAACGTGGAAACAAAAGACAAAGGGCTGGAGATAGAAGTCAACACAGGAGTGCAAAAGATGACATCAGTCCTCCGGGTGCACATTTCGACAAGGGGATGCTTTGTGTTGGGCTGTGCAAGTCTGTCTCTCATCTCTCAGACCTCTGTGTGTGTGTGTGTGTGTGTGTGTGTGTGTGTGTGTGTGTGTGTGTGTGTGTTAAAAGGTGTCTCTTGTTGCTGCTCTGACCTAAGCGATCATCATGAGACTAGTCACGATGACTCAGCAGATTCCTGGCCTCACTCTCTCCTCCCATACCGCGCAAATTTCGCTTCTGTCACTTTCTAGAGGGCCTTTTGCTGTTTATATAAACACAATCCAGTGCACACAACACTACCAAACATGTGGGACCGTCATCAACACAGCTACAGGTTGAGTTAAAAAAAAAAAAACATTTTGCCTGTTAATGATTGGCAATCTTACAGATATGTTTTTTCAAGCATCTTTGGGTGTCCTGAAAAGCGCCACGCATGTCATTTATTATTTTTATAAAATCATTATCATTAGAAATTTGGCCTGGAAACAATGAACGCTTTACTTCCCCCACAGCGCACCTCATGGGTCTGTGAGGATGCTGCAGCTCCAATAGTTAAAAATAGCAGAAGAACAGAGAAAATGTACATTATAAGCGCATACGTTACATAGCCAGCACATATTAACGACACAGAAACCACAACTGCGCTGCCGCTGCCACTATTACTTACGCCCATCGTAGTTTTAACTCTTTCCATATTATGACCGCTTTAGAAATATTCTAATATTTTGGTTACCTCATGAAACTACCTGAAAGAGACAAAATATTGAACACACACTCAGGAGGATAAAGTCAAGCTGTACAACACAGCAAAGTACAACCACAACACTGAAGAAATATCATGTCTCTCCGTGACGGTCAATCAAAACTGAGAATGAGTGTGTTTGAGAAAGGCATCATTTTTGATTTATCGGTTGCTCTCTTGAATTGTGCTTGCAGTGTGCTCGGATGCATTGTACGCTCCCACAGCTGGAGGTGCATCATCATCATCATCATCATCATCATCATCACACAATAGATGGATCAAAGACATGAAGACTAAGGGTGCCTTTGGGGGTGGGGGTGGTGAAAACAAGAGAGGCAAAAAAAAAAAAGGCGTTTTTACTGCCAGGCACAGGTTTATTTCCCCCGTGCCCAACCCCCAACCTCCATAACCCCCATCTACATACAAACAAAAAGCATGCCAACACATTCCCCCACCTCAATAATATCCACGCGTTCCACTACCAATACCCAAACGTGAAGATGCAGTCGAATTTCAAGCTGAACACAATGCAAGCAACGTCAAGGAAACTGGAAGCTGACTATCCATATTGTGCCTTGACATCAGTGATTGAATGAGCCACATAAAATGAGAAGTGGGACACAAATACATGAATGTAATGAAGCTATTAGCACAGGAAGGTCCCTATCGCCACAGCAATGAAGACCACACCGTACTGCACCGTATTTCCTCATGCACAGTAGTGAATGGGGGGCAAGCATTTGCTTAACTGCACAGAGAACTTGATGTCTCAGGGAAAGCGTAGCTTGTGTTTCTGTGTGTAAAGGATGCATTTTTTCCAATACTACAGCATATTTTTAAATACAAAATATTATTTATTATAATACATGTCGAAAAATTATTGCTCTTAATTTTATGGGCATTTTTATCTCACAGGGAAGGGATCCACTTCAGCTTTTTGTGCAATCGCAACCAACACCAGCTTTACAGATACCATCTCTGGTCTGTAGGTGGCGTATGTAGTAAAGATGTCTGCCATGGCACGGGGTGATATCAGATGTTCTATGAAAGGTAATTATAGTGCGCCGCACCCAGCGCTAAACTGGGACATGATGTCATATAAGATACTGTATTTGAGCAAATATAGAATTTCTTACCCCCACCAGGGAGTTTTAATTTTCATTGCTATGTTGTTACTTGATAAATAAATTAAACGAGAAAAAAGAGAGAGCAAAAAAAGCACCTTTTTTAACCCCCAATGTGTGCATAAACCTCACTGACAGAATTTTTAAAAAGGTGAGTATATTTAATTTTAAATGATTTTTCACAATATTAAAATATAGACGACATAGAGTGTATGTATGATTGGCCCATGTGACATCCCTTACAATCTGATTTTTGTTTTGGGCCACAGCGCAGTGCATACAACATATGCAGTTGACCCTAGAAGATGTCAGTACAACACATCTGCAGATGAATATGTGTGCTCATACACACTCAGTGATATGATTCATTAAGTATACTGTAGTAACTTCTTTCACGCGGGTACTGATATATGATCTGTCTTTGATTTTGTCACATTCGGCCCAGGTTTAGGTGATTATAAAAAAATAACATTAATGGACGGATTTTTGTACCCTTTAAAGTCATTGTTGGAGAGGTCTGGGTTCTACATGGTAGAAGCATAAATGGACTTGCTGGAGTCCCCGCGGGAGATTGACGCACCCAAAATACATTAATAAGGAAATGCAAGAATATCTCCACTTGCAAATTTTGTATAGTTGGCCACTGTGAAGTGGGCACTTGGAGACTGCCGTCCACCTCAGACAGTGTGTAGGGGGAAAAAAACTGTGCCTTGGGAAAAATATATTAAAGGGAAAGTCAAGTCAAACATTATCTTTACAATGTGCTTCCCCATTAGTTTAAACATGATATTCTGATTAATATTGCGTTTATGGAAAAGGAATTAAGCAGAAAAATCCACCTGCAAAAATGTTATCCATCTGAGTCAGAGGGTTTTACCTTGTACTGCTGCTTACACCCCGTCACTGCAGCTCAGAATAACATGAGACACCTGTGTGATATAAAAGAAATAATTCACACATTTCAACCTATCATTCAACTAAATAGCAGAAAATATTCCATAGCCTACTTACGTTATAATTCCTACATGTGCCTTAATCTACTTTTAATGTTTGATTATACACACAACAAGCTAATGAATTGCCTTAGCCATGTTGTTAGCTCAACCAAAATAACTTAAGCCTTAAATTAGCCCATTTGCGCCAGGAATTACGTGGAAAACTTGAAGCTTACAATGAAATTCATCACAAGCCGATTATCGACTAACATTGAATGCTAGCAAATGTATACAAGATGATATGTTAACAGGACTAGCTGCGATTTACCTGCCTCTCGAGATTAAGAGTATTCTTTCCTTCGAGTTTGTGGTCACATTTACTGTTAACGCCATCTCCAGTGCATCGTGTTGTTCTTTCTGCTGGGTTGTACAGAAAGTATCTCTATATATCTTTTCTTCGTTTCCGACCACCAAGCCCTTTTGTTGACACTGCCGCCATGGTCCATCAATGGAAATAGAAAGTCTTGTATGTGACCCCAGACGTGTTGTGTTGTTCCGGTGTGTGCATGTGCCCTGCATGCTCGTCAGGTGGTGAGCGTGACCAAATAATAGGTTGCAGCATCGCAGATATTTTTTGAGAGACAGATTACATATGCACAACAGGATGAGATGTTGTGCATTTTGAACGTCTGACAGACCACAGTTAGCCAGTCTCATCTCGTCAACAAAAACTCACATATGTCACGTCATATTTTAGTCATCAAAGAGCCATGTTTAGCTTATCATCGTCTCCAATAATTTCGTTATCATCATTGTTGACAAAAACAGCACTGCATTACACCACCTGCGCCGCAACTTAGACCAGTGGTGTAAAGTTGAGTGTACATTAAGCCACCACATTGACACTTACACTGGGACAGTGGAAAAGAAAACGGCCTCAGTTCACCAGAAAACCCAGCAAGGTGCAACGCAGTCTGCCAGATTCACACGCTAAAGGAGGCCCGCTCCTGCAGGAAGATCAAGATATGCCAAGCTCAAGTGCAAGTTCGTTGCCTACAAAAATAGAACCCTTGGGGTAGAAATGCAAAGAACAGATGCATAGCCTTCCAAATATCAATCATACTGAACACAAAAAAGAAGCTCTATTTTTATTGACAAAAAAAGCTGCCCCGCAGCACAAAACTGTCTTGGACAGCAAAGGTCCTGTGTAAGTCACCCAGGTTAGGGATCACCTTCTGAGCAAAGGTATCGCCATTCATCTCAGGCTTGCCAGTGGCGTCCTTCCCAAAGTACATGTGGGGTGCTTGCGGTGCTGTGGTCAATGCCGCGGCCATTCTCGCTACAACAGACAGCTTTTCTGCTGTGCTAGGCTGTATTTTTATGTAGCCACAGAAAGAACGCTGACGACTCAAGAGCGGACCTGCTTATGGTTACTGCTGAAAGACAGCACACACACACACACACACACACACACACACACACACACACACACACACACACACACACACACACACACACACACACACACACACACAGATGACATGCTGTAGAGATGGCTAAAACACAAGCAGAGATAAGACCGTGAGCGTGAGGAGAAAAGCGGTAAGAGAGGAGGTGATGCTGGAGCAGGAGGACCGAAAGAATGCTGACGTCTCCAGAGCTGATTAGCACTACAGCAGAGACATCACACCCACAGCTGAGGAAAATGCTGAGTATGGAGAGAGGACGGGCTGGGGGGTGCAAATGACAAGGGAGACAGAAAAAAACTTGAGGGGGTGGGGGGACATAGGTGGGGATGGAGGGATGGGACGGCAAGGGAGGAGAGGAGGAGGAAGAGTGGGTGGGAGGGTGTTTGGGTGAAAATGCATCCTCAACACATTTGTAAGAGCTTAGCTGTTGGGCATGGAGGTGGGCGGAGGGAGGATAGAGAGAACACCAGTGAGGGCGGGCGGTGAGGAGGGGGTGTATTGGGGTCGGGTAGAAAAGAACTGAGCTCAGCAACGACCATGGCTAAAACCTCCAATTAGAAAAGTTCTGAAGCTGATCCAGTGCAACGAAACAACTGCTCACCATCTGATGCACACATCCACACATAGTCCTGGACCAGGTGAATCAGTTTTAATGCTAAACAGACGGCAAAAGATGAAACACTTTTCATGTAGTACAGACTGAAGACACCGTATCTGTGTTTGCACAGTAAATGTGTGTATATGTGTGTGTGCATGCACGCGCGTGCATATCTTCCTCAGACGGCAGCCTAATTAATCTTCTTTGAGAAAACATTTGCGCCAGACCAATAACAACACGGAGAGGAATTTCTTAGAAAGCGACTTTCAGCTGGTGTTTGTGTTCCCACACACACACACACACACACACACACACACACACACACACACACACACGAATAAACCCGAGGGCGTGTGCGTGCGCGTGGATGCACGCAAAGAACAAACAAGTCAACACCGAGAGAATGATTAAGAATAGCTTGTTAGAGTAATGACAGTGGCAAGTCTATATTTAGTGAGTAATCCCAGCATAACAACAAGTTTAACTGTGCCGGCGAGGTGACCCAGCAATCACTGAAAACAGGCCACAACAGTTAGTGGAGTAGGACACAGGCGACAAGAGGCAAATGTGGAGAATTACAATTCCTACAGCTCACCTTGCCGATGAAAAAAGGAAGCAAAACTTGGCCCTCATTGATCTGCAGTATGCGGGCAGTGAGTGTTGGTAAATAATTAACGCTGAGCTCTGTCGGGAGGCTAATTGAGACTTCGGAATCGTATCAGTGATAATGGCAACCTGCGAGAGAGGGAATGGCCTCACCACAGAGATCATGGCAAGACCGAGGAGGTGAATACAAAGGAGTACACTTTCTCCGCATGTGTTAGAACGTGTGTGCAGAGTGTGAAATAAGCGTGATGAACTGGGGAGAGGACCGGAAGCCATGGAGAACATATTGGGACAAAGAAGACTCTTGTCCCATCAATGACGATATTAGGAATACAAAGTAAACGGACAAAAAGAAAAGAACTACAGTACAATTTGGTTTGAAAGCTCGCTTGAAGCTTGATTTCAGTTCAAACGTCCCATTCTGTCAAATATTCATTTAACAATTTGCTTATTAGAGTGATGTTCTCAAACTACTGTCACCTTGAAATGAAGTTGGTAACAGAGAAACCCCAATAGAATATTTACAGTGTCTAAATGATCCTAGGCGCTGTTGTCTGGGGTTTTATGCCCCTGGCAGGGACACATAGGGCAAAAAGGTCCAAGAGGAAGGACCAGAAAAAGCCACAATGATGACCTCGGTTTACCTTGCTGCGATGCAGGTCACCAGGGCCATCCCTGCAGCCAGGCTCACTGGCAAACGCCTGGTGGAATGGTCTACTCTACAACCATGTGTCCAGGGCACAGCCCAAATAGGTTGCACTGCTCACCCTTCGCATGGGCTCAAAACCAGTTGGAGGGGCCAAGGGAGGTACAGTGAGCTTGGTGTCGACCTTGGCAGTCCAATCCCCGCTTAACAGAAGCTGGTTTGAGGTAGGTTGAATACTACCTATCTGGAAAGGAAACAACCTGAGTTGGTGTATGAATTGGAGAAGTTCAGACTAGATCAATCTCCTGCACAGAGTCCAGCGAGTCCCTTATGCTTTCGCTATGTAGTCCACATCCCTTTGTAACATTGAATTTAAAGGGAATGACGAGGGACGCTTCCTTTGCTGGGAAACAAGCCTGCTGTGTTCGCTCCCATATCATCACAAACGCCCATTTCTACATGCACACGTCTCTGGAAATACCAAAAGAAAGAAAACTCCACCAATGTGCGCAATTAGACCGCACTTTGTGCTCAACTTGCGCTGGGCATGAAAAAAGGGCCCATCGAGTTAGAGCGGGCCATATTCCTTGCCTTCACTGTTGAGGCGAGCTTGTAAGATAGTCAGGCAGCAATCCCCCAAACTGTTGGCGAACACCCAATGAGGCATGCGATCAAGCTCAAGGAGCCCTATTGGGCCTTTTTGGGCTGTGGCTCTCAGGAGGCAGGTGATGGGTACTGGCAAGCCAAGCAGAAAGCAGTTGCTTGGCCACTGAGTCCAAATCTTGGCCTTGGGAGCGTGTTTGGTGAGAAAAATGCACTTGCGCTGTCATGCTACTCATGGCAGTCTCGAGCCCGGAAGGAATAAGACCAGTGGCTTGCGCGCTAGGCACACGCTAAGTCCATATGCAAACACAGTGCTGCTCAGCTTCTGAAGAGCCAAGTCATGGCTTCTTGTGGTTCAAACGCGACATCAGGCAGTTTATATACAGCCTCTGCCAAGCTCTTCAGATGGAGTCAAAGCAATAACAAATGCCATTATTACAGTTTTTACATTGTTGCGCTGCTGGACTTGTCTATATTGTAAGTTTCCTCAAAATGACAGCAACTATATTTAAGATTATAGGGGTGTTCACACGGCACACATTTGCTCCGGCGCTGCACCGATGTATTTTGTTGCGATATATTTTACACCGGAGCAAATTTTGTGGAGCGGTCACATGTACAAAGCGGCTGAGCGTGTTAGCACCGGTTCAGCATCGGTGCAGCTCCACTTGCGGTCACACGGCAGTTTCTGTAGCGGAGCAAAACGACAGAAAACAAATGAGCTGTCGTGTTGGTTCTTTTTAAAACTTATACACAACTCAAGCAACTACTGTACAGGCACGTGCTTCTCCTTCTCGGTCTCCGTGCCTTCTGCTCGAGAGTGACCGCCCCCGAAAACGTAAATCAACGATGACTTCAATGACACTCAGAAAAGCAAACAAGTAATGTGCCAAACAGAAAAATCAAGAGAGGAAATCACAAAATAAATTATATGGGGGCTGTGAACACACAACAAAAGAACAAACTACACAAACAACTCAGAGACAGCCCAGTCACCTACAAAAGGAAAGATGACATTTGGGGACTACCCCCCACCCCCGCTCTAGTTGAGATGGTATAACCCAATAGGTGCTTTGCTACTGTTACCAGCCATGTCTTGTGTCGTTATTAAACAAACACATGACGGACGTCCGACAGAGCACGAAAGCAACGCATTCTCGAGACTTGAAACAGGGTTATCTACATGTGCAAGATGGTTAAGTGTGTATGAGCCAATGATTGTGCACAGTGAGTTATTAAAAGTGAGGGAAAAGTCCTGGCGTCAACACGTTTTTTTCCCATTGCAGGTAGTAAGTCGGAGTGTGATGACTTTTTTTTCCCAACACAAGCAAAAAAAATTGCATCGTCAGACTGTTGAGCCCTGGCTCTGCTGTTTTTATTTTTTTTTTTTTGTGGGGGGTGGGGGGGCAACCTGGGTTAAACTGGTTCTCATTTAGCATTGTACAAATAGAGAGGCCAAAAGGGAAACATTACTGCCAAGTAAAACCATGTCAGGTGCCATTCGTCCCCGATTATGTGCATCCAAACAAAAACAATTCACGACAGCAATGCAGTAACATCACCAGAAATCTGACAATAACATTTCACAATCTTAGCCAAAAGGTATACTGTATGGTATACAGTATTGTATTCTGCCGATCCTAATTGTCACTCTTACAAATGTAATATTTTCTACTTGCTCCAAATAGGTTATATGTCGTCCATTCTTCTTGCATACAGCAAGTTAAAGGATGCTGGCTTGTGACAATAAAAGCAAAAACTGCCTACTCAGATTGCATGAAGTCGGGTAAGCTTAAGCATGCACTCATTTGTGCAATTATGACATCCTATTATTACACTGCTGTAGAACAGAGCTCCCAGTAGGGATGTGAAGTGCATCTGTCACTCTGTGCTCTCTGTTGACAAGTGTGCACACGGTTCTGAAATAGAGCATGCACTCATTTCAGAAAGCATACACACGAGCGTAGAGTTTTTAGCTGGCCTAGTGAGCCCTGAGCTTCATGGTCATCGAAAGGCCACGGTTCTGGTGAAGTCCTTTGCATGTCTCAATAGATTAAAAATAAATAAATAAAATTAAAAATCCTGCACCCATCCAATTTCTATATCACTTTCTCTTATTGTGGCTGCGGATCTATTGGAGCCTATGCCGGCTCACGGGCAACAGGCGGGGATACTGGACTGATTGACTGGCAATTGCAAGGCACATAAAGACCATTATTTCACTGCGCTGCTCTACTCAATTCGAATACTGTGCTATAATATGAAATACTTGATTTGAGGCATTTTAATTATTAGGCGTGTGTGTTTCCCATTAAGTTCAATTACATCATAATTGTTAAAGTGATACAAGCATAGAACTGTACAAGTTGACCAATTCTATTTGTTGCTCATAATAAGACAATTTTCCACAGAAGGTAGCTGCTAAGGTAAACTATGACCAAACAAACACAAAAATGTGCATCTTCTTACTTTTATTTTGAAATTGGGCCTTGGCTGGATCAGCTATTGTACAGTATTTTTTTTTCAAACAAGTGACACCAAGAGATCTCAATGCCAAATGAGCTATTCACATGTATTCCCATCCAACAAGATGCAACAACATTTACGAACCACAGATGCCGAAATGTCTTTGCAACAATTAAGAATGTGCTTTGTTGCAAGCTTATATCTGTTTTCCACAAAACCCGCAGGAGCTGCTGGGAAACGTGAAGACGATGATGCTTCATGTGATGCGCATGTTTATCTTTTCTTCACTCGCTGAACTTGATACCGTGTGTGTGCACACGTTTCCAAATCAGTACGGTTCATGAATTCCAACGGCAATTCTGGTATCGTCACACTGCAGTCAGAAATGCGCAAGATGATGCAACTGGAAGAAAACCCCTCATACAGATTCTCTGGTGACCAACACCTTGCATCTCAAACACTGCGCGCCATTCCTAATACTTCAACATGGCATGAAAAACAATCTCACAATGTGGTTTTGAGCAATTTAGTGTGCGAACAAGGTGTCGCCTCATCAAAGAGCTCTATCTAGAGTGAGCGCTGGAGCCCTTGGAAGGAAACATTAGAGGCATTGGGCATAAATCGTGTAATTACTGATAAATACGAGCTGCTTTGTCCTGTCGGTGCTTGAATCGGCCACAATCATTTCAGCACTGACGGCTGGATCACGAAAACAAGTGGCATAAACTCAACTAAACCGCCATTCCATTTTCCAATTCGCTTTAGTTTATGTTGAATTTGACTTTTTTCCTCTCCAAACATTGTTGTCTCCTCAGGGAGGTAAACACCTTTAGACACTTTGGAGTTTGGGCTAATTTAACACACACACACAGGAAGCAGAAGCAACATACACTGATATAAAAAAAAAATCTGTGGAGCCTAGAGATGATTATGCACTAGATCTGCTTACACCATATTTCATCATTACCACTGAGTGGGAAAAAAAAAACACTCAACTATTGATCTGCCCAACTGCTTCCCCCTCACATACTCCCTGTGTTTCTTCTGTCTTACATTCTTCTTCTTTTGTTTCCACTTCACTCACAGTAGACTTTCCGAAATTGAGCCTATAGAAGCAAAATAAATAAATAAGGATCCTCAACACACACACATGCAACCATTAAAATTGGCCAACACACTCATCGAAGGTGAACACAACGTTCGGAGAAATACATTCTGACGGCTCTGCGATATACTCCATCTACTTAGTGCCATTTCTTCTTTCCTGGAATACAGGAGAGCGGACGGATGAAAACTGAAAAAATATATATTTTTAACCAAACATTGTTGCCCCTCCATATCAGCAACCTAGACCCCTGAAAAAAAGAACATATAAGATGAGGAATGTAATGTTTGTGTCGGTAAGGAAAGTGAAGGGAAGTCAAATGTTGGCCAATATTTCCATGACCAAAGAGTCACATTCATTTCTACGTTTGTTCCGGTTCGTTCCTAGCGATCAACAGCAAACACACAGCTTGGTTTCCATCAAACACCTAATACATGGGCCACACTTTTGAGGTGTGAGAATCCTATTAAAACGTATGAAGTAGTTTCCTTTACACACAGTTACGGTGAAATCCACTGGTTTGTATTATTTAAGACATGACGGACAAACTGTCATGATCCTGTTCTGTGCGTATCTTCAGCAGGTGGCAGAGGAGGGCCTTCCCTCCAGCGTGCACACCTGCTGCCAATCTGGTCATCATGTTAGCCAAATTAGACTGCCAAAATCCCATGTCTCTGTCGGATGATTGACCTTGTTACTGTTCTTCCTCAAGTGTTGCTTTCTCGACTCATTCAGGGGTAGCACCTCCACCACAGAAGTGCACCAGTAATCCTAGAGAAACAGTATGCTGATGACCTCACTACCTGAAACGAAACTTATTTCTGAGTGGAACATAGGTCCGTAGTTTACTTAAATGTTTTCAACAGTCATTTCATTTTGTTTATCTATGTGATTCCACTTTTTACGCATTTATTTTGCTCATCTGAGACAAAATATCCATTGCTGTGGCAGTTTTTTTAAACACCCAAATTAATGATAAACCAGATGACACTCAGGGTAAATAACTATGATGCTAGTAGGCTTAAATGATATACAGTAATTAGTATCCCACTGTCTCTCAATTATGTCATTCAGCCCCAGTCCTCAACACTGCTACAATAACTTTATCATCGGTCTATGAATGATCAGTACTGAATAGAATTAGCCGAAATACAGCTCCCCAAAATCACATTTTGCCCAGGGCCCCATGGAGGCGTGGACCGACTGGCTCTGCTCGGTTTGTAGATGTCTCTTACACACAAAGTCACACGCGGCTCGATCTTAGTATCTTAATGCATTTCCTGCTTACTCTGTTCACCCTCTCGCTCTCACACGCACGCACGCGCACACACACACACACACACACACACACACACACACACACACACACACGGACACACAGGAGCAAGCGCACAAGTCAAAGAAACTCGCTGTGGTAAGTAACAAGTGAAAACGCCATCTGTCAAGCGAGGGAGCATTTGCTTTGCCTCAGCATTTTCAGGGGAATGCCTTGAAGACAAAAAGGTCCTTGTTCTCAATCTCTTCGCAAATCCTATCTCTCATTCTTCCTTCATCCCCCTTGCTCCACGCGCCTTTGCCGCCGCTCCGCCACCATCAGCAAAGTTGCACACATAAGCATTGGTCAGCGTTCAATTACTGTGAACACCAGGGAAAGATGGGGAAAGTACTTGACAGAGAAATGCACTTCAAGCACTGATTAAATACTGATACCAAGTATAAAAAGCTTAGCCCCTAGGTTGTGTGTGTGTGCCTGTGCGTTGTGTGTATGAGTGAGTCGGGAGGGGGGTGCTTTTCTATCCAATACTGATACAACTATTTCATCATTATGACCCTCTATTACAGTACTTGCCAACTTGCTTACTACATACTTTTGATACACTCCGCAGAGTGCTGACTCTAACTAAAGCTGCTGATTTGGAATCATTAGGGGGTGAAGTTTCAGTTTTCTTGGGTCCACAGAGCTTCCCTATTAGGCGTAGAAAAATAAGTAGTGTGTTTCCGGTAACATGAAATTTCAGCATAGGGTCGGTAGGTCGGACAAAGTTTTTTTTTTTGAAATATTTTTTTCTCCCTCCCTCCCCCATCAAAAACGTAAACAAAATAACCATAAAACATAAAACAAGGAGACATTGAAACCAGTGCCGGATGCTCGTCTGTCAAAGAGGGGAAGCTCAATTTTGGTCGACATCATAAAATGTGTCCGTTTATTTATACGCGAATTCTACTCTAGCTCCGTTCCTTTTCAAGAAAATGATCTGTGACCCTGTCATACCAACAAGGCGTCTTTTCCCGGTACTTAATTAGTGTCCTACAACTATAGGAACTACAATAAAACTCGTGATTGGCTCATTTCAATGTCAATCGAACTGGCACACGGGCTCAGACAGATCATCCAATTGGATGCGGAAAAGCCTGGCGTCCGGTACCCTCCCACTGCCATCCAGTCCCAGAGACGACGAACTCCGTGGGCAGGACAAAAACCAGCTTGTATCCAATGACTCGTCTCCGTTCAACTCATTGGGACAACCTACCCTGAACTCACTACCGTTTAAAGCACAGCGAAGCTGCTGGATGAATGAGAAGGGAGTCGCGTCGTAACCAGTAAGAAGAAGCTGATTCAGAACAAAAGTTGAGCATGTTGTAGCGCATATTTAGTCAATGACATGTACACACAATGAAATTTACATTCATATATTTGATCACTTATTCTTTGACATTTTATGGAAAGCCGAGCTTCTCTTGCAGTCCGAGAGCAATCGCCACTGTTTGAAACCGAGAGAGTTGGGTACCCAGCGCCTGGGTGTTACAGCCATCTCGTTACCTCTGCATCCCGCGTCCTAGACGGCCCATGGTGGTCGTCAAATAGTTCGTTGAATCTTTTCGATACAGCAGTAGATGCTATTTTCTTAATATTATGGTGTGAGCATGCGACTGCAACACACAAAACGCGGTTTAAACTGTTGTCGGAGATCGTGGCCGCCGCCATGATTCAATGTTGTTGACAGACGACAGGGCAAACGACGCGCACGCTCAACGTGAATATCGCGAGAGTTTGCACCAATGTAAATGCTCTAAATTCATCTTTCCTTTTATTATTTATTTTGTCTGTGGTTTTATTGTTCTTGTTTTGATTGTAAAGCGTCCTTGAGTGTTTTGAAAGGCGCTTATAAATGAAATGTACTATTATTATTATTATTACACAAAAATGTAGAAGGTTTGAAAAAAATGCCGACCGTTAAGTTTTTCTTCGAGGTAGAAATTCTCGGTTGGTCGAGTTACCGGAAACACACTACTTTTTTTCTACGCCTTACTCTTGAGTTGCAATGCGCATAGGTTGCAACCAGTCAGCAGGGAATGTAATAATAAGGCAATGAGGAGGAGAGTGCCTCCGCTTGCAACAACCAAGAGATCATCGCTTTATATTTCTAGTTATTTAATTCTTCATTTAGATACAGTGTATAACCAGCCAGGCTGGGTTAATGAACTCCATTAGGCCATCCATCCATTTCCAAGAATGGTTATCCGTTTCAGGGTCACAGGGAGCTGTAGCTTATGCCAGATGACTTTGAGAGAAAGGCAGACTACAACCTGGACTGGTCATCAGGCAGTCTCAGGACACAAATAGCGGCAGACTATTCACACTCACATCACGCCACCACTGGGTGGGAATTGAATCCAATTGACGGTAGCGGGAGGATACCACTAACCCATCAGTAACGTGAGCTTTTTCATATTATCTTTAATATGACAGCACGGCTATACATGGGAGCTTGTGGGAAACAATCTATTTCACTTAATGCAGCGGTTCTGAAACATTTTACACCAAACACAACCTAAAAAATTAATTAGCACCAACAAGTGCTGCAACATTATAACCGACATTAAAAGACTTTGCCGTGCTTGGCCCAAGTGTTCATCAAAACCAAGTTTTACTCCTATTAAGAATTTCACACGATTGCAAGGCATTGTAACATGATGCACATTTTGAGTATTAATATTGCACAAAACTGTACTCAAATAATGACTACATTGAAATGTAGTGCACATAAACGTGAATTCAAAAAGGGTCTTTTCATAAATGTTGAAAAACCCATCTTCAAGATTGAATGCAAATTTATTGTACTTCTAAGTTAAACATAACTGAACATTATTTAACAAATGTAACGTATGAGATTTCTATCTAGTTTGTACATTTAATTCAGGGATTCTTTCGCATACCACTACCACACTTTGAGAATCACTGACTCTATTTGAATTGATTTACTCAAAAATAATGAGGTCAGCTCTCTACGCTGGCAACCTATCACCTCATCCCATGATAGTTTAGGAATGCCCAAAAAAATTCCAATCTAAAACATGCGCCTTAATGGCTCCACAAATGTCGGTAAACACTGACATTAAATCACTCATAGTTCTGAATGTCGCTTGCTGCAAATAAGCCTCACAGTCCTCATGGCGATGGGCGGGCGCACTTGTTTGCGAGGCCCCCCAATCGAAGGCGAGCGCTTTCCCCTCGCTTAGACCTTTGTCCGCCCGCCTCCCGCCGGTGCCATGTTGCCATGGCTCCTCGGTACCTCTCCGTGAACCTTCATTAAATCACGAATCTGTGTCAGAAGGCGCGAACCGAACCGAACGAGACAAGGAGAGGTGCCGCCACTGCGTTTCGTTCAGCATTCCTCCGGGTGGGAGAAAAGGCCCGTCGGGGGGCACAAAGCAAATGTCAAAACAACACGCGCGCGCGCACATACACAATTCAGCGAGCGCCGCTGCGTGGCTCTCTCAAGCTAATCGCTGACAGACTGCGTTCGCTTCCACCACGGATTGAATTCAAAGTGTCAAACCGAGCAGGAGGAGGGTAGGATACAAAACAGCTGAGCGTGTGCGACTGCGCGTCGCGTACCTGCGAACGAGCGCTGGCCATGCAGCCGCTTTCAGCACCTCCGCGCGGGGACAGTCGGCGAGGCGAGGCGATTTCCTCGCTCTCCGTCTTCCGACTTGTTACTTAGCACATTCCCCGACTTTCCCACTGAGGCTGCGACACACGCCTAATGGCGAGCAGACAGGCGACACTTCCGCCGACCTTTGCTGTCAACGTGCCCTAGCTCGCCCCGCTCATTCCGACACATGGCTTCTTTTTTCCAAGGTTGCCCGTCACCTCGTGCACATCGTGCTCGCCCTTTGTCCGTATTGTGGAATCACCGCTCAGACCCGCTCGCTCGGTCCCGACTGGACGACGAGCAGGCGGCCAGCCGGCTCGTGATGATTCAGCGCTTCTACGGGGGCGGGGTGGCTTTTAAAACAACAGCTCGACGCCGTGCGCACTCAGCGAAACAAGGCCACTTTTATTCAGCACTTTGTGGAGATTTCAAGTTGGGATTTGGACTGCTGACTCACCAGAAGTGGAAACCGGACCGGCGCCGTCCGTCCGCCCCCGACCTTCGATGGCCGGCGTTGGCCGACGGTTGGAGGTGCTCAAGTGGTTGCGGGGCGAGAAGGACGGAGCAACGTCTGGCGCCTCTCCTTCGCTTGACGCCTTGTGGCACCGTCTGTGTGCTCTATCCACTCCTTCCTCGCTTGTTTCGGTCTGGCACAGGCGAGAGACGTCAAATGATGTTTGGATCACATGGTTTCATTCATGAAGGCACTACGTAACCCGCATTTATTTAAAGAGACACGGCCCACTACTACGAACCACAACAACACTCGAGTCACAAGTGGAGGATTAAGTGGAGGATTTCGTTTCTGGAAATTCGGTTACCGACACTGCTGCCCATCATCTCACAGCTGAAAAGAAAAAGAAAATTAATCTAAATTCAGTCATGCAATTATCCTCACAAACACAGATACTAGATATTTGAAGCTTATATTTTAAATAACAAAAGGACACATATATATATATATATATATATATATATATATATAGAGAGAGAGAGAGAGAGAGAGAGAGAGAGAGAGAGAGACAGTGGTCCAGTGGTTAGCTCGTTGACATCGCATTGTAGAGGTACTGGGTTCAATTCCAGCTCCGGCCTCCCTGTGTGGAGTTTGCGTTTTCTCCCCGGTCCTGTGTGGGTTTTTTCTGGGTACTCCGGTTTCCTCCCACATTCCAAAAACATGCATAGCAGGCTGATTGACCGTTCCAATGTGTGAGCGTGGATGGTTGTTCGTCTATGTGTGCCCTGCGATTGGCTGGCAACCAGTTCAGGGTGTACCCCGGAGACAGCTGGGATAGGCTCCAGCACATATATATATATAGTGAGAATCAAGCGGATCGCAAAATGGATGGATGGATATATATATATATATATATATATATATATATTAGAGCTGTCAGTTTAGCGCGTTTTTATTGGCATTAATTTAAATGAATTTTATCGGGATCAAAAATATTCTCGCGAGATTAACGCGCAGACGTCACAGCGGATGTTACGTTGTTTCTATAAATAAACCAGAAACAAAACATCAATCGCTCTGCACAGGTCCACGACGCTTGTTTTGCCAGCCACGGCAGCACAAGACACCGAAAACGGATACTTAAATAGTTTATGAATGGAAAGTTTACTTTTAAAAACTTGCCAGATTGTTCCAATGACAAGACCAAAGTTACCTGTATGTTTTGCAGTCGTAAACTGAGCTATCATCATAGCACGTTGAGTCTGAAATACCACTTAATGGCCAAGCACACAGCTGACGTGCGTACTCCGCCCCCTCGTCTCAGACCGACAGCTATGGATCATTTCAAAGCAAACAGCGTGGGCTAAAATGTTGCTAGAACAGGGGTGTCTTTATTTAGCTCATTTTTGCATAGTTGTCATGTTTGTCCGTCTGCAATCTGACGTTTAAACGAAGTAAATTGCGTTTCAGCTTGGGTTAATAATGCCAGCGCTCCACTTCCGGGATTGAGTATTGGGACTTGTAGTTCTTTTGTTCGATTCGACTTTATGTTTGTGTTGTATGGTTTCTTACGTTTAAAACAATGAATAAGGATGACGATAATGATACATAGTGAAATCAGAGTTTATTACATTATTTATTAAACGCATTGTTAAATAAAGGTATTAGTTAATGTCAATTATATACATATTTACATTGTGATGCAGAAAGATAGATATATTAATTTTTTACTGCATTTATGTGTAGTTTAGGTTATTACCTGCTTCTAATACTTCTGTTACAACTACTACTACTACTACTACTTCTGCTGCAAAGTGCTCCAATAAATGATCAAAAAAGTACAGAACGAGAGATCCTTCCATGCTGACCGACAATCCCTATTCAGGGGGCCGTGAAAAATTATAGGCTGAGTACTAGTTTACCTTAGATGTGCACTTTATATTGCGCTGTTTTGATTCCATAAAAAGAGCTGTTCAAGCAGCTGTTGTGTGACAAAATATTGTTTTCACTGTTGTTGATGGACAGTAATATTGTGTGAGAGATAATGTGTGAATAACTGCTCCAAGTGAAAAATGTTCATGTAAAATTGAAAATCAAAATTATTTCAGTAAATATTTGCATTTTGCACATAGAAAACTGATTCATGATTCCATGTTGATGAGAGCATTAAAATGGGGGAAAATAGGACAAAAAATATAAAAGGAAATTCAGAAACGATAAAAATGCGTGAGTAATCATGATTAATTTTTAGTTAATTTGAGTTAATTATGACAGTTGAGTTTTTAATTAGATTAAATATTTTAATCGTTTGACAGCTCTAATATATATATATATATATATATATATATATATATATAGAGAGAGAGAGAGAGAGAGAGAGAGAGAGAGAGAGAGAGAGATTAGACTCAGATTTAGGAGAGAGAAATGTGAACTCTAAAAACATCTGCTTGGTTGAAGCTTACTTTTAAATAAAATACGCATTATGTCTGAGTCCTCATATTCATGATCTGAAATTATTCATCTGCATCAAACCAAAAACGCACCATCATATGAATCATTTATCACGTGTAGAGTGTGCACTCATTTGTCAATTTGAATTAAAAGCAAGCACTTCACTCAACAATGTCAAATCTATATTTGCAAAATAATAACCAACTAAACTATATTTTTGCCTTGGTGAATGCACTTTTTGCTTCTGAACCACAGCATACAGCATCGGCACATAAATGCAACTGATGTCCCTTTCATTTTCACAGACAATTGGTTGTGAACTGTCATCTGCTTTTGCGACCAATGTTTGTTTTTAATAGATATGTTCTGTTTTCTTCAGAAACATTGTTTTCCTCTGATCTGATTTATTCACTGTTTGTTTGCCTACTCTTACAAGGTCAACACTATCATCCAATCCAGTGTGTAAGCCTGCCTCTCACCCTGACTCAGCTGGGTTAGCCTGCAGCTCATCATTGACTCTAATGAGGACAAGTGTTATCGATAATGCATTGATAAATCCTCAAGGACTGTCTTGAAAGCTCCCGACTAAATGCATTCATGTAGAAACTGTAGGGGCTCCTCCTTTTTTTTGTTTGGTTTAGTTTTTGTTTCAAGTGACAGCTGCACCAAACTGATACTATATCAGCCCGCATTTCATAGTACGGCAAAGCAAACACATGTTCAGAACACCTCTCACCACACTTGTCTCAGTTGTTCATTTTAATGTGAGAGGTGTTAGATGTTCTGGGTTTTTTCCCTTTTTTTGTTGTGGTTTTGTTTTTGGATGGTTGAAAAAGTGCTTCATTGAATTAATTCATGTTAGTGTCTGGCATCCTCATCCTTGATATGCAAACAAGCATGCACCCGCAAAGGTCAGTGATTAAATTGATTGGATGCAGATGACAGGTAGCATCTGGCTTACCTGTGCATAGAAAGCTCACTCTGGTTGTGGTATGCACAAACCAAATCCCCAGTCGACACGATCCACTAAATGTTGTCTGCCATGATATTGATGTTCTACTTCTGGTGTTGAAAAGACGGACAAAAAGAAAGTCTTTCAAAGGGTGCCCGACATACACAAAGTAACAGGATTCCAACAATGAGACTCGAGCGAACGTATCTGGGGGAATGTTTAATCTTGGCAGCAGTGACAAGCATGTAATTATCTTTGAGCGTTAAAGAAGGGACAAACAAAGCTCTTCAACACAACAGGAGCGGCCGTTGCTTGTAATATTACCTTATGATAATGTGCCAGTGTATTCAAGAGAGATCCACAAGCATAAGTGGCATCAGTTAATTTGAAATGCAACAGGATTTACCACAGGAGCAGATCAAAAACATCTCATCCTACTTGTACAAAAACTTTGTTGGTCATCAGAAATGCACTTCAAGCTTCTACCACACTTCTTCATTTTTGAGATATTGAAGGAACGGCCTGTTGGGTGTGAAGAAGTGAGCAGCAGTCAAATTGTGCCTCCCGATCACAGAGCGGAGTCAAAGAACCTTAGTTGTAAATTATGTGCAGTGGTGGGAAGTAATGAAGTACAAATACTTTGGTAGATTTTTCATCTTCACTTTTTTTTCTTCCTATGTTTACCGAGATCCGGTGTTCAAAATTCTCCGCCTTATATAAGGTTTCATTTGTTTCATGAGCTAATTTACAATATTTTTGATTGTAAGTTCATATTATCAAAGCCGGAACATGTTTTGATAGCATCAAAGCCTGAGTTAATAAAAGGGATTTCATCCTATTTCATCCCTCCTGATTGCCAGAGACACGATGCTTCAAGCTCTGGATGATCACGAGTCTAACGTATGCTCAGGTCGAGATTTGAATAACAACAAAGTCATGCTACATATGTTCAGGCTTAGCATATGTAAACGTGTGTCCCCAGGAGCCTTTATTGTTCACATGCTTTGGTGTGTGCTGTGGAGTTTGCAGCTTTAGTCCACAACTCATTCTGTTTCCTGCTGCTGATTGCTTTTCACCTTGTGACCTGTGATTCAGAACATAGTCGGCCAGGGTAGCGAGCCTATCTCGCCCCCAGGGGCTGCATTAGCTGCACTTGTTCATTTTTTAAATCTACCTGGATTGCCAGTCAGCCCGGTTGGTCCCTGGTGAACTGTAAGTCTGCGTCCTGTTGTCCGTTACATCAGGTAAGACATTTTTCTCGTTTTTTCTCACTTTGGCCACTTTGGCTCAGCAGTGATTTCGCGACACATTTTGTCATTTGCTTTGTGTTTCATCATACTTCAAAGCTGCCACAGAGGAGTTGACTGTGTTGGGGTATGTATGGAATACATTGCTATTCATCGTCGTTTACCAGTGGAGCGCTTGGCTCATCTGGGGCCTTTACTTTACCTGTACATTTTTGGCCCTCTGGTGTCCGGTGGCCAACAGTGGTCTTTTCGGTTTGGTGATTCGATCATGAGTGGCGTGTCCTGCTCAACATCGGTTGGTGGCTGCGGTACTGGCCGGATCAGTAAGTGGCATACCTTGCTCATCCTGAACTGATGGTGGGTCATTGCTGGTTGGCCATTGCTGGTTGACCAAAAGGGCAATTGGACCTCTGTGTGAATATTTTTCCTGTTGTACAGTGTTAATCCCAGGGATTTATTGTGCTCAAGTACATTTTAATTTGCAGTTTTTTATTTTTACTGAACAAGTTTGATTAGTACTTCTACCAGTACGCCCCACACTTCTATTTTAGTTGAGTTCTTTTGGTATGTTGTGTTTTTGTGTGTGTGTGTGTGTGTGGGGGATAGATCTACAGCTCCAATGTGTGACACTACTGATAAGCTTTACAATTATTTATGCATAACCCTAACCTTATTAAGTTTAGATGCCAGTGACAGATGCTGGATAGAGCAAGAGACAAACCTGAGCTCTTCATAAACGTGCAAGTGGAAAAGCCGCCATCTGCAGGCCATGGTGTCTCCTCAGTCATCACTGAAAGCAGGAGCTGTTTAGTTGCCATGTGTAATCTGCAGTGTGGGAAAAAAAGCACAACAAAGTGACTGAAAGCCAAACAACTTTTTCTTTCAATTTGTTTAATGTGGCATAAAAAGGGAACCCCAACCCAGAAGTGGTTGCCGTTACAAAATTGTTAATTCAAAACAATTGGAATATTAGAAAATACACAATAAGGATGGACTTTACTGAAGTGATACTTTAAACTCATGGTCGAACAGCACGGTGTGATACGTGGGACACTTTTCCAATAGAAAAAAGGGTAACATTTGATGTCTTGATAACATCCCATTTATAAATGCTATCAATTGTTTATTGAACAGACAAGATACAGTACTTTGCCTGTGGACAGTCAAAATACACTTTACAACTACAGTCAAACCTCGGTTTTCGAACGTCTCGGTTCTCGTACAATTCGGTTTTCGGACAAAAATTTCGAGTTTTTTATGCCTCGGATGACGAACAAATTTCGATTCTCGAACTAAATGAGCGCACTGGAATGCGTCACACCTCTCAGCTTTGCTTCCTGTGTAGCGTCAATTGTGAGCAGACGAATTTGTATTGTTCAATAAAAAAAAAAAAGCAGACGTGTTTGGTGAGACGCTTCTGTTAGGGGGAGTGAAAGATGGTTTGCCCCAGCAGCACGGGGGAGTGCGTGCGTTTGTTTACGGCCGTCAGTTTTCGATACAGCGATACATAATGAACACTCTGGTGTCCTGTAGAGTCCATTGTGAGCAGACGAGTTTGTATTGTTCAATAGATTTATTTTTTTAAAAAGCAGACGTGTTTTGTGAGAACTACGTAATATCAGACTGTTATTTTTACATCGTGTATCAGCCCCTAATCATGGCACCAAAGAAAGCAAGTGGAAGTGGTAAACCTGGTGAAGAAAAGAGGAAAATAATGTGCAAAACTATAGAATTTAAGAAAGATTTGATCACGAAATATGAGTCAGGTGTGCGTGTGTCTATGTTGGCGAAGGAGTTCGGGATGCTGAAATACCCCGTCAACTGCCTGATGACAGCTGGGATAGGCGCACGCCCCACGACAGATAGAGAGAGAGAGATGTTCCTTCAATTTTTATTACTATGTTAATGTTAAAATTGGTGAAAATCAAACATATTAGTTTATTTGTACAGTATTTTACATATTACCTGCTATCCTATTACATTTGTACAGTTTATGGTGTGAAATGGTAAAAAAAAAGTGGCATAAAAAAGTTTTCTTGACTTGGAACGGATTACAAAATTTTACATTGATTCCAATGGGAAACATGGTTTCGGTTTTCGAACAATTCGGTTTTCGAACAATCTTCTGGAACGGATTAAATACGAAAACCGAGGTTTGACTGTAGTCATCTATGTTGATGTGCACACGAGACAGTACAGGTGCAACACAACATAGTTGCACGTGACATGTACATTTGCGAGACATTTTCGTCGGAAATATCAGGCTGAAATAAATAATTTGGTGACAGGAATCTGGATCATTGGTCTGGCCGTTTCGGATACCTCCGACAAGCATGGTGCATGTCTGAGAGGTACAGTATATGAGACGCATGGCCACCTGTAGGCTGGTAATCTGAAATGCATTGGTTTGTCTTTCTGCGTTTTACTCTCAGTTCTTTTTCTTGATTCCAGAGTTGCGATTGTTGTTGAACAGGCTGAGCCCTGATCTGCCATTTCCATTGCCCACTCCGCTGACTGTGACTCCGGGCTGCTGAAGCACTTTGTCCAGCGTGGTCTTCTTAATGGCAGCTGGAGAGATGCGCTCTTGATCAGCCAGAAACTGTAGCTCACTGGAGGAACAATGAGAAAGCTCACGATCAAACTCTTATTCAAACTTTAAAGTTGTCATTTAAAGAAGGAATCCTCAAGACAAAGCCCCGGACATATATTAATTTTGTCTGGATAGTAACTGTAGTTATGAATTAGCAAGACAAATGCTATAGGACTGTTATTTATTTATTTAATTTTTTTAAAGGGGGGGGGGGGTTGAAAGACTGAATGCCATTATAAATGGACAGATATATATTTTATAGTATATTTTATCCATCAATCTATACATCCAGTATTACGGGGGACGAACCCTGCCGCGAGTAGCGCAAATCAGCAAGTAGATATATAGATACAACAAGAGATGTGCTAAAGCACTACCTTTCAACTGGAAGGGGGCTTGAACTTGGCTAATAGAAGCTCCTCACCTCATTTCAACTGAGCTCCTTGGCACCAAAAGGCCACAAGATGGTGTCAAAAGTGTGCTTTGCAATTACAGTAGTCAAGGCTTAGGCACCATCTTGTAGCATCTTGGGCCATTTTAGGAACAGAAAAAAAAGAGCAAACAGCTGAGTTAGGGTGAATATATGAGGATGCGTAAAAAAAAAAACCCATCAGAACAGTGAGTTGCAAATAGGTATAGTAACACTGATATACCTGTATATCGCCACTGTCCGGCAAAAACCTCATTTGTGCAAATACGATCAATTTCATATTCTTTCAGAAATTTATACTATCTGTATTGGTCTTTCCCGAGGTTATCTGCGACACATTATTAACCAATTTAAAGTGTTGAAAATGGATTGAGAAAATCTCACAACGCTAAACTGTCTGAGATGTGTTGTAGAACTCTGCCTCTTCCTCTTCTTTTTTTTTAAACTTCCTGAAAGGATTGGTGTTGAAGTGGGATTTAGCGCAACAGTGACGATAAGTAAATGTGAGTACGGTATGTGCGCGCATTTTTACACTTAGGCATATCTTTTCTTTTTTTTAATGATATATGTATATAAACTGTCAGAAAAAATACTGGTTATGTAAAATAGCCTCTCAGGCAGAAAATTCGCAGATATCCATTTTGGAACAGATTTGACTCTGCGGGTCCAGTCACCTTACCGTGTCCTAATACAAGAGGCCTCCACTGCATTGATCAGAAGACTGCGGAAGCCCCCACTCTCCATAACATGGAGGGCGTGAATGGTGGCGCCACCTGGTGAGCACACATTGTCCTTCAGCTGGCCAGGGTGCTGCTCAGAGTCCAGCAGCATCTTAGCTGCACCCTGAAGAACAAAATGAATAGGGAGGAGTTTCTTCCAACTGATTTAAAAAAAAAAACAAACACTACTGCAGAGTTATACATTTGTTTACGCTCCAATGATAAAAGCCAAATATTGTGGTCAATGCATGAAATGACATTCATCATTTAAATTTCAGATTAGTTTAATTAAAAAAGAGGGAGAGAGAACTGGCGGCCCGGTGGTCGACTGGTTAGTGTGTCGACCTCACAGTGCAGAAGCTGAGGGTTCGATCCTGGCTCCGGCCTTCCTGTGTGGAGTTTGCATGTTCTCCCCGGGGCCTGTGTGGGTTTTCTCTGGGTAATCTGGTTTCCTCCCACAGAGCAAAAACGCATGGCAGGGTGACTGAATACTATAAATTGTCCCTCAGTGTGAGTGTTGAGCGTGGACAGTTGTTTGCCGTCTCTGTGTGCCCTGCGATTGGCTGGCAACCAGTTCAGGGTGTCCGCCGCCTACTGCCCGAAGACGGTATGTTCTTAAAATTTAAAATACTGTATCATTCAGGAATACTAAGACTTGGGAAAATTGAAAGCCAAGACGTAAGAATATTCTCTGCCTGTGTGCAGATTGCCATTGGATCAAAGAGAATTCAATGTGGAAAAAAATGTCTGAAGACCACTGACCAATAAGGCCTGAGCTCCAAGTCGGACAGCGAGTCTCCTGGGCAGACCCATCTTGACTCCTCCATCCGCTAGTGCATCCAGCGCTGTGAACGCCTGTTTATACACAAACATACCATCGTATTATCAGTCGTCATAAAACCCTCTGCAGTTCTTTGTGCGATATTGGCATGAGGGTGGTGTCTGGCGCCTTTTGTCATTAGATTCTGCTGCAGATTAACACATGCTGCAGATGAAGCTGTGACGCCTCATGCACACGGTGAAAGCAGCAATGTGGCTGTGTCCAAATTTACAAGCTGCATCCTCCGAAGCCCACATTTTCGGCTGCATTTTTCAGGGGCATGACGTCACTTCTGGCGCGACTCGATTGCGTGTGGATTCCAAATACTAGAAAGACAATTTGCAGGCTGGGTCCTTCAACGCCTTTAAAGGCTCCTCCTCATGTAGCCTCTGTGGACCGCATTAACAGTGGTGAATTTGGACACCATGTGCGGTCAAGTCACACCGGAAGTGAAGTCATGCTGCCTTTGGAAGACCCAGCCTGGGAATTTGCACACAGCCATTTTGGTGACATTTTCTAAATATGGGATGAGCACTTCAAATGCCTCCAACATAGCAAATATATTCACAAAAAAAGATGATTAAAGTAAATGAGCTATTCAGCTGGCCACGGTGCTATTCACGTGAATAATGTTCAATTGAAGATATCCTTTATTTGTCCCACACTGGGGAAATTTACAGTCTATAGCAGCAAATTTGGGGGGGTAGAAAGAAGAAAAACAAAGTGTTTGCAAGCACACACACACACAAAAAAAGTTCCCCCTTTCAGCATGATTCAGTTATAAATGTTACTGCAATTTTGAGGGCTGGCTGACCTACCTGGAGAACATCTTGGCTTGAAATATTTAACTGAAACTGACATTGTCAGCTAGTCGAATAACAGGTTCCCCGAGTAGCAGACAAAAGGAAAGGATCGATTGTAGCTGTAGACATCCGTGCAATGTTGTTAGACTGCAGAAAATGTGGCCTTTCAGTTATGATCGTCGACGTTTTACAATACCTTGTCACTTTGTATTAGTTGAACTTCATTTTCAAGTCCAAGAAGATGTAGAAAGGCATGGACTGATTAATTTTGATTTAGATTTAAGCCGGAAATGTTGTAGTATATAAGCAATATAATGACTGAAGTTACAGGCAAAATATGATTTATGGATTGATACCGTTTAACAAATTATTTTACTGTGCCATTTGATGCAATGACTTTCAAAATAAAAAACAGTCACTTTTCTCCAATGTCAACATATGGCATCTTTAACAGAGTTGGGTCTGTTAACTTAAAGTTTAAAGCCAATTTTAACAACCATTTACAATGACCTTTTGAACCTAAAATGATGAGCTTTGTGCCATTGTGGGTGTACCTTACAACTTCTGGCATATTACGGAGGATCAAGCAGAATTAACTATGTCACATCGAACGTCATAGTTGCACACAATGATTTTAGACGCAAGTCAGCCAAATGCATCCAGTCGTTCCTGAGAAAAAGCATGATAAATTCTTGTTACAACATTCATGTTACCATGGCAACCAACGTTGACGTTTTTCAAACTTTCTCCTCATCTATCCGCTCTCTGCACCACATATCATCACTCGGGTGGCAGGTGCGCTCGAGTTTACCCAGCTGGCATTGGATGAGAGACTATATTCTATATTTTTAAAATCCTGTCCAAATAATGCCCATATTTTTCCATTTTGAAAAAATGACAATTCCCTTAAACAAAGATGCTATTGAAACATTTTTTTTTTTTAATGTTAGGGTTGTAGTTATACTCAAGTTCAAGCGGCCTTTCCAACTTGGCACATTACTCGTCCAAGTAGTATTAGAAGTAGATAACCAAAATGAGAAAGACTGCACCTGCTGCCACAATGTTGTGTGCAAAAAAAGTCATTGCCGAATGACCACTTTGAAGGAAAACCTGATAGCGGTCAGGAGGAGCGTTTTTTCCAGGAGAGGGGAAGAAAGAAAAAAAAAAAAGCAACCCTGGATTGATTCCACAGAAACAAAACATGAAATTGACATTAAAGTGTGTGTGTGTGTGTGTGTGTGTGTGTGTGTGTGTGTGTGCGGGCGGGGGGCATCTTAAGAACATGCACTTTCTAATGACTCCTACACAAATTGCTGCATTTCTAATCTGGAATGGATGGCCACCAAGTGTGAAATTAACAAACCGATTCTGTTGTAATTTGCTGAAAATGTATCTATAAATCAAGGGTAACTCATTTTTGTCAAGAGCCACATTATTGTTATGACTGTAACTATGAATGTCTAATTACCTCAACATATTATGACATAAAGTATTTACAACAAATTGATGGATAACACATTTTTAAATTAGAAGACAAGGAAAATAGTCCCAGTGTCTGTGCCGCTAGCCTCTGCGGGATTTGCGGCTGGAAGTTTAATGCCACCGGGCTGCCCACGGAGCATGTTGGCAATTAGTTCCAGAGCCCTGGTACTGAGATGATGACGTCCCCGCAATGAGGTTTCCAGCAATAGCCGCGAGCCTGAGGAGTTACACAGCCAAAGCTGGAAAGAAGCCATTGCTTCAGAGTGAGGCAGCCATGAATTCTTGTTCAAGTGAGCCATTTCCTACCAAATTCAAACCAAAACACTTCATCTTCCAATTCAGAATGATTGAAATGATGAGTGCAAAGTAGACTCGACTGCTTGGTCTAACCAATTTAATTTGTTTTGCTTAATTCTTAGAGTTGCATGAGAAAATTATCCTCGACAAATAAGTAAACAATAGCACCTTTTGGACATAAAAAAGTAGCTGTTTTTAAAACTGCTGACTACAGTCAGAAAAGAAGCCTAAAATCGCCACTGAGTACTTTGCAGGGCCATTTTTGCAGGTGACAGCAATCTTAAATCCAGAATAGAACTACAAAATAAGCGCCACTGTTTTGCGTCATTATCAAGCTCCTTCAAAAAGAGTGGAAAGACAGTCAAATATTGAGAACAATAAAATGGTCACTATGTCACATATTTTTAAGGGGCAGATGTTTTATGTAATATTTGTGAAAGTGATGTTTTGTGGCTAACTGCCCTCCAAGGAAGCAAATGAATGAAGCCATTTGATTTTAAGAAGATACCGCTTTTTTCATTTACAAAGTGGATGTTTTTTGACGACTGTAGAAAGACTGTACTTTGACCAATACAAGAGAAAAAGTGGAACTGAGAATTTCATTTCAGAGGTTGTTTACTAACCGGAGCATTGAGCAAACATAGGAAAGTTTTTTTTTTTTTTAAATAAATACTCTTATTATATTGCTCTATATATTCTATACTAATGACAAGAGCTGGTGAAAATTAAAAATCAGGACAAAGAAAAAAGTACACAAAACAATCTGAAAGGGGTAGTGGAATAGAACAAGGCCTGAAGGTTAACTGTGGGGGAAATGGATGTGTAGAAATGTTGACATAAAAATGTTACTGCTCTTCATTCTTATAAGTGTCTCTCTCAGACACCAAAAGCGAAGTAAAGGCTCTGTACAAGAGGTGTCAATTTCCTGTTTCTTCATTTTCAACGGGGCAGAATCTTGCTATGAAGGCCAAACTACAAAGCAGCTGGCAAACAAATGGAGGCATTACAGTGTGTCGGTAAACAGCACAACCACACCTGCTTCAGCTCACTGCTAATACAGAGGGTTCAGCAAATGCTCATCTAATCACACCCACAATAATATCACCAGTGCCATTATGACCTCTGAAATTCCTACAAAGCGTAAAGATGCAGAAAGTAGTTCGTATAGTCTACCGAGTTAACTTACATAGGCAGGTCCACTGCCGCTTAAGCCAGTGACAGCGTCAATGAGGTCCTCCTCCACTTCGGTACAAAAGCCAACGCTGGCCATCAGCTGCTCCAGCAACTTTCCGTCCTCCACCTGACAGGAGGAACACACAACCAAAAAGCTCATTGTCAACAAAAGCAAAGGCGATCGCGGGTCGCAGGGTACAGATAGACAAACTCCCATTCCAATGCAGGAGGACACCAGTGGAAACTCAAGCAAGCCATGGAGACAACATGCAAAGTCTACAACTGGAAGCTAGTTTTAAGCCTCTGAACTGTGAGTCGAATTTGATAATTGGCATGACTGACAGACATATTCTGAGAAATTTAAACCCTTTAAAACAGGGGTTCCCATTACGTCGATCTTGATCTACCGGTAGATCTAAGGTCTAAGGTCCCAAGTAGATCCGAGGAGTGTCGAGGGGGAAAAAAACAAACAACCATTTGTGTGTCTTTGTACATGTTAGTAATATATATTTTTTGTGTTAATGTACACTTGCACCCTAATCATCCTATCAGTCTCATTTTCACAAAAAAAATATTTAAAAAATAAAATAAAGCAGGTAAATCTTGAATTTACGGTGGCGCGTGATTACGTCACCGGAAGTTGTTAGCGCTCAGCAGATTGCAATTGCAGCTTGTGATCAGAGCTGTTGCAGTCTATGTTTTATCGTCATTATTCTCATTCAGAGTTTGCTTCGTGTACAATTCACCGAGGGCACGGGCAAAGAATAGGAATCTAGGAGGGCCCAGGGAAGCACTTTAAAACCGTACGTGTGAGCTACGATAGTTAACAGGCTGCAAAAGTGTACCTGTGTGTGTGTGCGCGCGCGCATGCCAGTAAGGGTAGATCCCGGGAGGTTAGTTGATCGAAAAGTAGATCTTCGGTCCAAAAAGTTTGGGCACCCTTGCTTTAAAATATGTAATAGGCAGTACGATGTTCGACTGGTTAGCACGCCTGCCTCCCAGTCCAGAGGTCAGGGTTATAACTCGAGGCACCAGCCTTGCTGTGGGGAGTTTACACGTTCTCCCCGTGCGTACATGGGATTTCTCTGGGTATTTCAGTTTCTTTCCACATTTAAAAACATCATGGTAGGTTAATTAATTAATTAATTCATTCATTCATTCATCTTTCGAACCGCTTGATCCTCACTAGGGTCGCGGGGGGTGCTGGAGCCTATCCCAGCTGTCTCCGGGCAGTAGGCGGGGGACACCCTGAATCAGTTGCCAGCCAATCGCAGGGCACACAGAGATGAACAACCATCCACGCCCACACTCATACCTAGTGACAATTTAGAGTGCTCAATCAGCCTGCCATGCATGACTTAGGAAACCGGAGCACCCAGAGAAAACCCACGCAAGCCCGGGGAGAACATGCAAATTCCACACAGGGAGGCCGGAGCTGGATTCGAACCCGGTACCTCTGAACTGTGAAGCCGACGTGCTAACCACTGGACTACCGGGCCACCCCTGGTAGGTTAATTGAACACTCTAAATTATCCCTCGGCGTGACTGAATGTGAATGGTTGTTTGTTTGTGTACTCAGCGATTGGCTTGCAGCCCAGTTCAGGGTGTACCCCGTCTACTTGTGGTGGCTGGGATAGGCTCCTGCACGCCCATGAGCCTCGTGCGGATAAGCGGCGCGAAAAATGCATGGCGAGATGAAAGAAAAAAATAATCTTACGCCACCAATAATACAGTTTAGGTAGTGACACTGCTAAAACATTTTTTTAAATAATTTAATCTGTCATCAATAGGAAATAAAACAAATGAAGAAAAATGGCAATTAAATCTACAGTATATAATTTTTTTTTAACCAAACAACAGATACATCTACTTTCGTTTTAAACTTGCCTAACAACAGACTTAAAGCTAAAACAATGAAAAGGACCAAATACACATTGCAATGAAGTTTGCACAGTGTCCGCATCTCTTCACTCATTACCTCGGCATGAGTGCCAGTCGCATATACTGTAGCTCCTTCTCTCACTACCACTGGAGTGTTGGTCATACATCTCATGACTTTGGGGGCTGTCCGGTATTGAAGCAATTTCTAAGAATTGTCACAGATAGGATGAAGGAAGAGCTAATCAATAACAATAAAAAGATTATAGAAGGTGAGTACATTATAATGCGTAACAACAAAAAAAGGGTGGGGCTGACCTTTTCAATGGAGCTGATGGTGACACCTGCAGCACAAGAGACGATCAGATGGCGATCTTCAATGTCTGGCCCAATTTCATCCAAAACAAATGGGATAATATGTGGCTTGACTGCCAGAAAGAGTACGTCACTCTTGTTGACCGCCTCTTTATTACTCGTTGTCAGGCTCACCCCCATTTTCTACAAAAAAAAAAAAAGTAAAATGAAGCAAAAAATGCAATTAGAGCACCAAGCAGCTTCTGCATCAGGACAGGCCTACGATTGCCGCATATTCAGTAGGGCTGGGTGATTATGTAAAAAATAATCACTACTGAAAGATTAAAAACGATTAGTGAGTGATTTAAAAACTTGGTATTTATTCAACTAACAAAACTCAACTACTCAAAATGCCCATCATACCCTCATTCCAATGTATCCCTGTACATCGAACTCTATTCTTGAACACTCTAATCCAGAGGTCTCAAACCTGTGATCCGACTGCCATTTGAGGCCCGCAGGATTATATTTTGCAGCCCCTAACTTGAGATCAAACTTCAATATCAGTGGTGCCTCCACCTTTTTGCTGCATCATCGTACTTGGTGTTTGTGTGTGTGTGTGTGTGTGTGTGTGTGTGTGTGTGTGTGTGTGTGTGTGTGTGTGTGTGTGTGTGTGTGTGTGTGTGTGTGTGTGTGTGTGTGTGTGTGTGTGTGTGTGTGTGTGTTTTAAATTGGTTATGGGCTACCATAACTCAGGCTCATGAAAGTTTTGGACAACTCGTCTTGTATTTAAATATATAATGTGTGCAATTATTTTTGTTGTGAGTTTAGTTTTACAGTAAACTCCCAATTGGTATGTCATTAAAATGTTTAAAGCATGCTCAGGGAGCGCAGACTCACATAACAGTGCCTTCAGGTTACTTTCACAACATAGGGAGCTTGAAAGACAACGCCGGCCGGCACTCTTATCGTCTGTCTTTATTAGGTTTTTAAGCGTTGAGAGAAGCCAAAAGTCAAAATCCCAATTAAATTTGGATCACTTGTCAATCCCTAACATAGAGCAGCTGACCATTACCTATATTTGAAAAAAGTTGAACTCACCCTGAGGCCAGTCACAGTGGGTAGGTCAGTGTCTGGGGAGCTGGCTGTGATCCTGTGTGCAGCAATCACACCTGAAAAATGACATGAGAAAAGAAAGGAGGGAAATGAGCAACAATCGATGGACAATTGGGGGCAGATGCTATTTAAATAAAAAATTATGTAAAATGTTTAAGTACATATTAAAAGTAGGGTCGTATTTTTGACAACACTGCAAAAGACACAATTGATGAAAACTATTGTTAACATTGACGTATGATTTCTTAGAGAGTATGTTTTTTTGGGGTCAAATTCCAAATTGTATGACCATTAGGTCAGTGTTTTCCTGAATCCCAACCACGTGAACGATCATTGGATCCTACAGGAAATGATCCAATTCCACTCAATTAGTGTCCCAAGTATTATTTAACACATGTTTTTGTTCATCTATCTATGCTTGTGATGTATTAGTGATGAGCAGAACAATAAAATGCTCTTCCACTAGATGACAATAAACCTGCGTATCCACTTGGTGTCCTTAAGTTGTCAATTTTGTGTTCAACTAATCAGGTCAGGTTCCACACAGCATTACTAAAATTGCAAGTACAGTAGATCATACGAGATCATCCTTTTTAGTAAATATACTTTTTGAGGCACTTTTGATGGGTTAGATATGTGGGCTCATTTTGGTTGAGAAATACTATACTACATTAAGTCAAATTTGTTCCTGCATTGCACTGAAATGCAATTATGAGGATAAACTTCATCCACCTACCCACCCATTTTTTAAACTGCTTTATCCTCACCAAAGTTGTGGGCGTGCTGGAGACTATCCCTGTGGTCAGTAGACAGGGTACAATAGCTGGGTATACATAGACACAACCACCCGCACTCAGTCACACCTAATGACAATTTAGAGTGATCAATTAACCTACCATGCATGTTTTTGGAATGTGGGTGGAAACCGGACTACCCGGAGAAAACCCAGCCAGTTACAGGAAGAACATGCAAACACCACACAGCAAATCTGGAGCCCGGATTTGAACCCATAACCTGTGCACTGTGAGGCGGATGTGCGAACTAGTCACCCATTGTACCAAGGATAAACTTAAAAAGATTTTTCTGGAAAATATAAACTGGCTTCACCTGCAGCCGTAAAACCTTTGACCAGTGCATGAGCCAGCTGGCCTGCTCCAATGAATCCAACACTCATTCTGACAGATGATGTGGCCTCTGTGCTCTGCGAAACAAAATATTACTTACGTAATTCAAAAAAGAACCCCAATGTCATTACAATTAAATGCAACAAATATAAAATACATACTTATTGTAATGCCTTATTTTGGCGGAAACGGGTTGTCAAAATAGCTTAAAAAGTACCGCAGTTGGAAAACTTTCTGAGCCCGCAGACCGTCGACATTAAGGAGTAACATTCAATCTATTTCTGTTAAATACACACATTAAAATACATCATACATCGCAAGTTCACTGATCTTCCGGTGCTACCAAAATTGATGCTGATTCACAAGATGCTGAGGAACGTACGCCATGCTAACCGGATGGCAGCTTGTACTTTACTAGATAGCTACACTGTTAGCAAGCATTCGTAACTTAGCATTAACAGGAAAACACGACGAGACTTCCTAAAGCAGGGATGACTACCTTTGGTTGGATAAACAACCTAACGCCCGCGACTGACAGATGACAGCTGTGACACGTACCGTAGTGCGTCGGGAAAAAATGGAACAAGGACTTGCTGTGTCAACGTGGCTTGCCGCTCACACCGACCATCAGACAAGGACTCCGCAATCGTTACCCCAGACCAAGTTGACCAATCATATTAGGGATACCAAGAGTAGCAGCCAATGAGAGAGCATTTGTCAGGATTTGGGCGGGATTTGTTCATACGTCACACCCAGTTTCATCAGCTGTGACGTGACCCATACGTTAGGTTATGTTAATTTTGGAATGTGGCAAATCATGAAATGTGTTTCCTGGAAAGCATTCTTGACTGTTCAACCTGGCACGACCCTTGTAGGATAAGTGGCTTGGCTAATGGATGGATGTAGTTTAAACTGTTTGGATTCAGGACAAAATAATCAAATAATTCTGTGGAGGGGTGTAATAAAGTACTAATACTTAATTACAGTGCAAGTAGATTTTTCAGCTACTCAACTTTTATGTTACTTTTTACTTCCAAAATTTCAGATATTAGTACTTGATACCGTTTGCTTTGTCAAAATCAGCTTGTAGTGAAGTTTTTCTACTCCTTCCACTTAATGATATTTCTGTGCACTTGTACATCTTGCTAGTGAGTCAAACCTGTGCACAATTTGACATTTACACGCTACCGGCACTACTCATGAAGTGCTACATCAAGTCTGCCTTAGCCCGTTACTCAAGAGCCCCTATCTAGCCTGTCTTAGATGTCAGCTCATCAGTAAGCTTTGTAAAAGCCCGATAACAATCCTGATCATTTGAATCTATTGTGCTGGAGTAGGGAAACATGTAAGGTCCACGCCCAGACTGGATAGAGGATCTCGAGGACAGGACTTGGGCATCCCTGTGCTAGATGTTAACTATATAATGTCATTATAATAGCACACAGATGCCAACTATTGCACAGGCTTGCCTTTCTAGTCACATATAGTTCTTATACTAAGTGCAGCAGCTGTGGAAGGTAGTTGTGGATAAAACATCTCGAGAGAGACAATTATTGTGATAGTGTGCCCTAATCAGTCTGCTAGTGCACTTGATTTGATTTAGATCTTGGGTCATTGATGGACTGATGGCCCTTCTGTCGTTACTGAGGAAATGCCCATCTCTGGAAGTCTTTTTATAGAGTAGTGGAATTTTGGCACAGTTAATGTTGCAAGCACCAGGCATAATTTGTGCTGAATGCATTTTGTCTTTTGCCAGTCTCAAAACCACCAATCTGCTTTCTAATAATACAACACTCACACAAGTAAGGTGTACCTATATCGGTTGCATTTTTATTAATCAGTTTACCACATTAGCGAAGGTTTGGGTTCTCGCTTTGATTGCAAAACTGACTGTGCAAAATGAGCAGTCACACAAGATTCCTGATTGACCTGCTTGAAAAATCTCTAATTTCATTGAAGTATGTGAGTGAGTTGTGAGAAGTGTGTCACAACTACTAGTACCTTCCTTCATTTGTGCCTAGTTCATTGCTCAAACTAAAAATCCACACCCATACCTGTTCTGAAATGTTCCATCTTGTGCTCGCGTGACCTAAAACCACAATTGTCGTGACCTAAAAACACAATTGTTGTGTAATTGCAAGCTATAAACTGTTCATGGCACACCGTATGTCATTTACTAATAGTCAAAACCAGACAGAAAAGTCATAGCAAATTTGTTAAAAAAAAGAAAAAATCTCACTGGATTGCGGTTTAAGTCACATTCTTTGTAACGGTTCATTCACCTGACTTTTCTGCAGATAGCATTCCCATTTGAGCAGTTATTCGTTACCATGCCCAAGATCCTCATAAAACAATTCAGTGAACGAGCAATGTTTCTTTCCCACTGCTTTCCACCACTGTATGATATTTCTGCACACTGGTACAAACATTTTGGTAAAACTAGAAGAGGCCATTTTGGACCCACGAGTAGAGTAGGAGGCCACTACTGGGTGACACATGCCTATTATAGGGCCCTACTAGTGCAGCACCATCATTGGTTTGTTTAGGTTGAATTGTGTACTAGTAGACCAAACCTGCAACATCCATCCATTATCTGATCCGCTCTTCTTCACGTGGGTCACGGGCGTGCTGCACAGTAGGCGGGGTACACATAGAAAAACAAGCATTCAGACTCAGTCACACGTAGGGGCAATTTAGTGTTCAATTAAGACTACCATGCATATTTTTGGAAGGTGGGATGTTGTCAGAGAGGAATGTTTGGATGGTGCTCCCGTACATGTGACATATCTATATGGGGAGTTCCCATGCCTGAAAGCTACGTACCTGCTACATTGGAGCGGGCGACCGGAAGTAGTTGCGTGTGTATGGGAATATTTGGCTGGATAATGAACATCATTTTCAACTGTTAGCAGTCAGTCTGTAAAGCCCAGCTAGAAAATGTATCAACGCCTCGTTGTTGGCCTCTCACGCCGTAAAATAGGATCAAAGAGGAAAAAAATCCTGTGTTCTGCCATTGGCGAAAGTGTGGCACCATATCCTAGAGATTCAAGTAAATTCTCAACTAATAAGGAAAATCTTTCCGTGATTTGATATGCTACGTCAATGCCCCGGTTGGCTACACTCTGATACGTTTGAATGAGATAAGTAAATATGGCTGTGTAAACGTATGATGGAGATAAAACACTGTATAAGTGCACTCCCATTTACTATTTTGATAAAATGATTCTTTTTTTTCTTTTGGGGTGGGAGGGGTGTTGGACCATGTGCGTGTTCAATGGGAAGAGAGCAAGACCCATTTGAACTTCCTTCACTGACGTGAACACAAATGACAAATGAAAATTTGGGGTACGGGCCTGAGCTCTACCAATAAAGACATTCGTTCTACTAATGTGCCAAATTGTCCTACTAGTGAGGACAAAGAGTGCGCTTGTACATGGACATTTACCAAGGAAGTCAAATAAAGGCTCAAGCAGCTTTCCAAGAACTCAGTGACAGTGAATGCGGGTTTATTTCTCAGCCAGGAATGATTATTGCTTTTTTTAAAAAAAATTTTATCTCATGCTGACCACATGAGAGCCAAGGCTTGTGTCCATCAGTCCAAAGCAATGAAGCTCCTCGCCCCCAGCCCCCATAGACCCTCTTCAGGGCCACTGGAATTCTTGCATGTATCCAAGGAAGTCCCAGTCGGCATGTTTAACAATCCATATTAAGGTTGTTTATGGCATAACGCATCAATCTTAACATAGAAATGATCACAGGGCACAGTGACCTCGTGGGTTAGTATGTCCCACTGATGAGAGGTTCTGCCTTTAAATCTCATCACCGGCTTTCCTGTGTGGAGTTTGCATGTTATCGCTATACTTGAGCCTGCATGAGTTTCCTCCAGGCGCTTCATTTTCTCCACAATATTCCAAAAACCATGTTGGGTTAATTCAAGACTTCAAATGGTCTGGATGGTTGTCTATTTATTCTTTAATTCAGGCTCATCCAGTCCTCAAGTTGTGAAATTAGTTGGGGTTTTTTTCCCTAATAACAGTCACTTTGATGTTTCATTTGCAACAGCGCATATTTGAATGAGACAGGTCCTTTCTTTTGTGTGCAGTGAAGTCTCCTCTGCGTGACCGACTTTCACATCTATTTTCATACCGTGCTGCTGGATTGGAATGCAGGCAGAAGGATTGGTTACTGCTCACATCTATATAAAGCAGGGGGGACACCCTGGGGCTGGCCTCCCAAAAGCACCAGCTGTTACGATGCTTTCCATCTTCACAAAAATAAACGAATACATTTTTGCCCACATGTAATGGACAACTTTTTGGTGAAAATCTTCAGGCATGGTTGTTTGATTTCGAGGACACTGATTAAGATGCATGGGAGAAAGTGCTTTATAATAGACACTGCAAGAACTAAGAGCACGTGAAGAGTAAGTAATAGCCAAGTTCTTTTTTACTTAACACAGTCACACTCAATTTTAGACATGAAATGTGTTATTTGTCATGCTGAGTGCGACTCATCCTGTGAACGGTTGAATCACCGTTTTATGTGGCTCTGGAGAAAATTTGGATGATGTCTTTGTCTTGTTTTGACTTCATTTTTTTTTTTACCGAAAAGCAGCTTGATAACAGTGGCTGTAAGTGTGTTAGCACCCAGACAGTCGACTTGCATTATTAGCATGGGCTGATTACTCAAATTCCTGAATTCATATTTTTGCCCTTAAGCAGTTACATCGAGAGACCCAAATGAAATCGAGGGGAAAAAGTTTGCACATAGCAAGTATGAAAATTAAAAAAGTATTTTCAGGTTAACTTGACTTTTTATTTCATTACCATCATTATGAGAGGCTTCGCCTGGCCGAATTCATTTCTATTTGTAATTAAGCAATTTTTGTTTTCAGGCCATTCAGGCTTGAAGCTTCCCTTTGATCGGTGTTTTTGCCATATCAAAGGGTTAAGAAAAAGCCCAGTTTGGTGTAAAGTGGGATCAGTGATGCAAATGCAACCTGTGCGGCCACACTTTAGAATATGAGTCCGCAGATCCAATTAAAAAATCAATGTGCTAAGAAGAAGCTTCATGATATCTGAGGAGAGGCCTTTGAAATGGAATATTCCAGAGTTCATGCATAATTCTCCAACCATTTTTGTAACTGGGCGCGGGTACTTGTAGAAATGGTCTTTTGTACCATTGTGGGACTAAACGCAGACAACTTGAACACATATCGAAGCGACTCCCCTCATTGCCTTTGAATTCAGCACAGGAGAGAGGCACATGGTCTAAGACTCGCTGGAATCTGTGCAGGAGATCGGCGTGTGCAAAGCAAGTTTAAAAGGAAGCGCAAGATTTCCACTTGCGGATGATGTGAAGTTGGCTGTTGTGGATGGGCACTTAAAACACACTTCAAACGTTTCAAATCCCGATTGTGTGTCAATGTTCGTGTGTATGACACACACACACACACACACACAAATACACACACACACACACACACACACACACACACACACACACACACGCACACACACACACACACCAGTTATGCCACAATACGAGTGCTTTTAAAAATACATTAAAGGTGATGATAATAGCAATTCTAATGATGATAATAATAATAATAATAATATAATAGTAATAATAATAGTTTGAATTGATTTCTACAATGATTCACAGGGTTCGATGCACTGTTTTCATATTTATGAATGAAATACACTGCCATCCACCACACACATTGGTGTCGCTCAAAATATTTCTGCCTGCACCTTGATCAAATCCATCAAAATCACATTTACACCACCTGCACCACAACCTAGACCTGCTTTCCGCGAGTCTAAAGTCTAGTCTACTTGGTCACCAAATTGTCATGTGCACCAGGTGCGTGTAATAGAAAATGCCCTCAGTCCACGGGAAGGCCCAGTGAGACGTAGCACGGTCTGGCAAATTCCCAAACACGGTAAACTAGACTTCCCCCAGGACGATGAATAAAGATGACAGTTTTTACATCGAGTGCGCATGTGCCTACTTAAGAAAATAGGACCCTTGAGGTTTTTTGGGGGGAATAAGATGATACGTGATGAAAAGTAACACACTGCAAGGTGTAGGAAAACAATGTATTTTATAGTAATATGTATTGATTGTAAATGAATGGATTCCTTAATTTTTGTGAAATATTCTGAGAATTTTTCTCAGATAACGTGTTTCACTTTCAAATGGAGTCTGAGGTGAATTTAAACAATAAATATATCAAAGTATGGGAATAAAAGGTAGAATTCGCATAGTTACATTGTCAGGGAGAGCAGTGGGGGATAAGGAATGTGAATCTTATCTTATTGTCCGACTATTGTGGACAATATAGGGAATACAATTATCCACATAATAGAGCTCTTTGTGCACTTGATATCTTAGTGCTTGTGAGAATATTGCATTGAAAAGTGCCGGCAGTAACTGCAGTTACCTGACAATGAAATAAATAAATAGGCCCTTATTTAGAATGAGGCATCAAGTCATTGATTTGCTTTCAAAGCCAATGTGTCCAATGTTCCTGATTAATTTTTTTTTTGGGTGGTGTGTCTCTGGATTACGCTGATGCTCCATTTCTCAATTCAGTCAGTCCGAATGGATGCACCAGTGATGCAAGAGTTGCCTCTAATGGGAAATATCCCTGTGGGATTTATCATAAAGTCAATTTTAGACGTGGCACGCCTTCAAGCTCGAAATGTTTAGATATGCCAATTAAATCCTTGGAATTGGGACAAATAAATAAATAAATAAAATGATTATTTTTGCAACACTCCCTGAATAATATGCACACTATTTGTGTTTGTAGTTGACAAAACGATGGTGCTGTTGATAAGTGTACAACACACGAAGGAGCTTTCTCAAATCAGAGTTAGATTTCGATAGACGAAGCAGCCAGTTGGCTCTGAGACAGCACTGGGATACGGGGGAGAACTTGACATTTATCATGGGCATGCAGTACCCTTTTGCTCAGATGATGAGATTGAGAAGAATGAGCTACAGTACTTGGTCACAGTGACAATATGTTGGGAGGAGGCTTTAAAGGTAAAAGCAGTAATGTACTAACCGACAAACATTTTTTGCTGCAAGCGGTATTTGGTCCATTGCACAAAGTGGATGGAATAATTAGGAAGGAGGACTACCTCCAAATTCTTCACATAATATTTGATACAACTGGGTCCAATAGGACGGTGATCCCAAACACACATTCAAACTCGTTTTGGAATGGATAAAGCAGACTAGACTAACTTTCATTTTTGGCGAAGCCTTCTCAAAGACCTGACCTCAACCCTACTGATCACACAGTGTGTGGATTATGCTGAAAGGTCAGATTTGTGCAAGGGAACCAATCAATTTAAATGAACTCTAAACCCTCTGCTCAGACAAATGGTTCAATATTAATCAATTATTAGTGGGAGTGTATATCCCCCCCGCGTGCATACCGGTAATTTTGTCTCTGTGTGAATTAGACAAAAAATAAATAAAATACAATAAAAACTAAACAAATTCAAACTTGTGCACTCAATTCATTAAAGATGTACTTTACCATTGGACTGGAAAAAAAGGTTGAAATGAATTGCTGAAAGTCCAAAATATGACATGCACGGCATTGAATGTATGTAAACCTATCACCACAGCTGTGTGTGCTGATCCTGCTTAATTGGAGATGAAACATTTGATGTGAATCCCAACCACACAACCTCTCTACAGAATAATTCAACCGGTTCATCACATGGTGCTTTTGTTGTGCCTGCAAGGTCATATGTACTTTCGAAACCTGTGCAAACATTTGTGTCACATTCACTATATTGAAATTGTGCAATCATGAATGCTGTGTGTTTAAACTCCGCCGTTTTATGGGGCAAGGTCAAATATAGCAGCTTTTTTTTTTTTTGCCTAACTGCTTCACAAGTAGGGGGCCCGGTGGTTGACTGGTTAGCTTGTTGGCCTCACAGTGTAGAGGTGCAGGGTTCGATTCCGGCTCCGGCCTTCCTGTGTGGAGTTTGCGTGTTCTCCCCGGGCCTAAGTGGGTTTTATCCAGGTACTCCAATTTCCTCCCACATTCCAAATACATGCGTGCCAGGTTAATGGAACACTACAGTGTTTGTAAGTGTGAGTGTGAGCGTGGATGTTTGTTCGTTTAGGTGTGCCCTGCGATTGACTGGTAAACGGTTCAGGGTGTCCCCCGCCTACTGCGTGAAGACAGCTGGGATAGGTTCCAGCACGCCCCGTAACCCTTGTGAGGATCAGCGGATCGGAAAATGGATGGATACTTCACAAGTGCAGAAAGCCATGTGTGTTTATTTTCGGTAACATCATTCCTATCACCTGGCGTTAGCTTTTCAGAATATAGCCATGCCACGGATGCCACTGGCAGATCTCCTATTTATATTCCACACTTGTATGCATTATTTTGCAAGGGATGTAAAAGTAAAGTAAGTGTTAGGCCACATGAGTGCCCCATTCAAATCTAGTGTGACGCATGTGGCACATAGCAACTGGACGCTTGGGTGAGGCTGTCTAGTCAGCCTAATCCCCTCAGAGGGCAGGAGGGGTCAGTACAAAGGACCAAGCGGCCACTTTTTTGGGGGTGTGGTCAAGCACATGTGTTGATTACATTCCAAGTTCACATTCCGGAGAGCATCCATACTGAACTTGACAACAATCTTGTGAAAAACAGAAGATTTTTCTTTTCCGCATTTTGAAAAGTTTCACACTCAGTCTTATCCAAATGATCCATGTGATATGCCTGCCAGGCCAGAATTTGGTAAATGTCACTTGATGTAATGAAACACCATGCAGATACGTGCGACCGATTCTTGGCCTATCAGACTGAAAGTCTTTTGGACACTTGTCATTGTTCTAGAAGTTGGTTCAAGTTGTGACACAAGGTACTGTATATGTTCCTGCTTTGGAGGTTCCTCGGGAGTTGGGGAATACTTGAATGCCCTTTAGAGCAACCGATTTTGTGTCACAGACACGGACCAGTTGAGACAAGTACATGCTGCTCGTGGACCGGCAATCCTTTTTTCCCATTGCTTTGAAAGGGCCAGTTTTAAAGCACGGGTACTGACAACAAAGACAATTATTTTAACATTTTATTAACATGTATTTTTTTTTCATTCATTTCAAGCAGTGTAATTCTGCTGTACCGATCCGCCATAGTTGTACAACAAAAAGGTTTTTAACAAGCAAACCATTCTGCAAAAATATTTTTTTTAAAATTTAATCAAAATGTTCCAAACGACCTCCCGACTCACCGAGTGTTATGGCCGACGTGGGGCGTTGGCCAAATGTGAAGAGACAAATCGTATCCTCTGCGAGTAGATGAGGTCCGCCACATAGAGCGCCAAGTTGACAAAGGAGAAAACGGACACCACCACTTTGCTGTCCCATGGGCATTTCCCTTGAGGACATGAGGATGGTCGCCACGGTGAACCGTATTTGGTGTCAAAGCAGAACACGGGCCACACCACTGATGCGCTCAGGTAGAGCAGCACCTCCAGCAGGGTGCACACCACCACGAAGCGATCAAAGGGCATGCAGCGCACCGTCTTGGTGCGCCCGCACACCGACATGATGACCACCAACGCAGTCAGAGTAAAGCAGAAAGCGTAGACGACCACGCAATAGATCGTGGCTGCGTAGAGGTAATACTGGCTCCCGTTAGCCAGGGCGCCAAAGATGACGCAGGCCACAAAGCCTTGGACCACTTTGAGGAGGCCGGAGACCGTTGCCATGTAACCCGCCACGGCTTGACCCGGTCTGGCTCGGCACAAGGCCACCTCGGCCCCGTAGGCCAGAGTCCCGAGGATGGAGCAGACAGTGACCGCGATGCGAAAATTGCGGACGTCACAGCCGGCGTAAGGACACTCGGACCGGACGAAGAAGAGGGGGTAGACCACCGAGGCCGTCACATACCTGCAAGTAAACACATGAGGGGATATAGATGTGCTGTATAGCGGATGTGCGCTACATTACAGTACTGCACAGTGTATGTTAGCATAAAGCAGGCAGACTTGCACAATCGTATGACTTGGCTGAACATGTTGATGTTGAAATTTGTCATTTTGTTTTATGTACTACTTTTACAATAAACGCAACTGGGAATCACGTATACACAGCAAGAAGCACCCTTTTATTTGGAGAACCGTGTATGCAAGAGAATGACAGCAGAGGGCCCAAATCCAAAATTCTACTCCTGAAATTCTAATGACTATAACTACCGGTACTACTAAAGGGTTGATTCATTATAGAGCTTTCCTTTTTCGCTAACCTAACCACATAATTGCCGTACAACTGGAGTTCAGCTGCTATTCAACCATGAATTATTAAAATGTCAACTAACTAAAACTACACTGACAGTGAAAATATTTTTTTGCAACTACCTTTGTATTTTTTTAAAATTGATACTGTGACAATGAGTTAAAAACTGATGCGGGACACCCTGAATTGTTAGCATAGTAACCTATACTATGCTAACAATTCAGGGTGTCCCGCGCCTACTGCCCAAAGACAGCTGGGATAGGCTCCAGCACGCCCGCCACCCTTGTGAGGAGAAGCGGATTAGAAAATGGATCGATGGAAGGATGAATTTGCATTGGGGCAGCACAGTGTGTGAGTGGTTAGCAAAGCTCCCTCATAGCTCGGGGTTTTAAACTTGTGCAGTCTCCCTGTATGAAATTTTCGTGTTTTGGTGGCTTTTACCCAGATACTGCGGCTTCCTTCCACATTCCACGTAGATTCATTTTATGCTTGTGTTAAACAAGTGACTTTTTTCATCCATCCATCCGTATTCTGATCCAGTTTATCCTCACAAGGGTCGCAGGGGGTGCTGGAGCCTATCCCAGCTCTCTTCGGGCAGTAGGTGGGGACACGCTGAACTGGTTGCGAGCCAATCGCAGGGCACACAGAAACAAACAACCATTCGCGCTCACACTCACACCTATAGGGACAATTTAGAGTGTTCAATCAGCCTGCCATGCATGTTTTTGGAATGTGAGAGGAAACCGGAGTACCGGTACCTGGAGAAAACCCACGCAGGCCCGGGGAGAACATGCAAACTCCACACAGGAAGGCCAGAGCCAGGATCTAGCCCACAGCCTTTGCACTGTGACGTCGACGCGCTAACCACTGATCCACCGGGCTGCGACTTTTTCCATCAGAAATTGTTTCTTAACTCCTGCTGGCAACAGATCTGCAAAAAGTCGACATTTTGCCTCAAGCAGCTTCTTTCCCTAAAGCCAAAGCCAAATACATTTTTTGAGAGCCATAACATATTCTTTGGCCCCAAGCAAATGCTGATGTTGATATATAAGTATATTTTTAACGAACTTCAAATTTACTGACTGCAATCAACAGTTACTGGCTTGGGAATCACCTTTTTGGATTTCAGACAATGCAGTCGTTGACAACATATTATGAAATAAACAGAATAAATTGGACTGGGATGTTTCTGGCACACAAACATACAATTATTTCAATTCCTCTTAATAGACCAGCGGGGTGGAGTTTATTCATTCTGTTATTACTTGTGCCCAATAGTAGTCATTAACTATTAAATAAAGGCAGAAAACCGGTTTGCCCAGTATTTTAAAAAATACAGTATTTGACAATTCATAACATTTGTCAGCACTATTTATCTTCAGCCTTTAAAAGTGTTTTATATATTTGAGAAGGACTTTTGTGCACATCAATTAGAGATACAGTCGAAAGATGTATCGAAATATGTTGCTTGAGTTAGATAAAGTCTGTTTGGCCCGATGGACAGGTTTCCAAGTATTGCAATGTTGAGGTGACTTACACGAGCGTGGCAAAGGCTGCACACGTGACGGTGAGATTGTCCCAGGAAACCGGCAGACAGCTGTAGAGACGCGTGGCATCCAAGAAGAAGACCACCACTGACATGGCAAAGCAGAAGCACCACACGGCCATGCAGAACACGCCGTGGGAACCGCTGTACCCTGCGGCGTGGATTACCATGGCGATCGCGGCACAGCCCATTGCCAGCTGGCAAAGGCGGGCAGCGCCCAGAGGTGAGAGGAGCGCCCTCATGTTCAAGTATGGGCCGCTTTGTGAATCCATCACTGGGCGGTGGAAGTGAATACAAATTTAGTCTGAAGCGAATGTTGAAACCTTTTCCGTCCTTGGTGTCTGGCTCTTTATGAAGGGAAATCTCCCAGCGGGCATTGTCGTCGTGACGGATCGTGCCCCGTTTTCTCTGCTGACTTCTCCACGCTTCTTAAGGACTTGTGACCAGTGCGTGGAGAATGAAAAATGTCTGCAATTGGCTGAGAGATCACACGTCCTGGTACAGTAGTCAGGCCCTCACCGGCCCCTTGTAGTAAAACGTTCTTCCAGGTGATTACAGCCCCGTTGATTATTTCAATCCAAAATAAAATCCTCAAGAGCAAAATGTGACTGTACTGTACTGCTCTCAAATGCTAACACCCATCTTCGTCGTCGTCCTCACACACTTGCTGCCTTCCAACAGTGGGTACAGTGTGGACGGTATGCTGGGGCTCAGTCAGTCCGGAATGGAAGTTATTTCGGGTTGGGACGGGTCACGGCTTAATGAGTGTGAGGGGCGTGTACGTAGCGCTGCCGGCCATGGAGACACATTGGGGAGCCTATCAAATGTCACATGACCGAACCCTGGAAAAATATCACAAATTCAACAATTGATCACCGATTAATTTCTCACTGATAGTTTACAAGTAAGCAGATGTTTGATTCTGTACTTTCATTCCTTTGTGAATGTTTTTTTTTAAAGCCCATTTATCTTTTGTCACGCTTGAGCTCTGACAAGTGCAAAACTCAAGACTCCAGACCCAGATCGTCGTATAATTTAATCTGGCCCACTAAAAACAAAGACTGCGTCTCCTTCGTGTTTCTTTCCAAATTGTTTACATTTTGCCCCCAAATATAATCAGTCCCGAAATTGTAATTTATATGCACCTGTGAATATTCTCATTCACTCATCCAGTTCATTTCATTCCCAACAGTCCTAACCAACCCTTGTTGCATGAACTGGTAAAGCCTGCTTAGAATATAGAAGATAAACATCTTGTAAGACAACCAGGACAGTCCTGTTGCAATTCATTCAATGCCCCAAGAGTAGTTGCATGCTTAATTCAATATTTATTTATTTGCATTTTCAGTGACTTCAGATTTCAAGTCAAATTTGCAATCAGGTGCATGGGGATATTGTGGATATATGTAATAATACGTCGTTGCACACTTTAAATGGCCACATGAGTGAAAGCATAACGATGTGGCCTGTGATGAAAATGAGTTTGACATCCCTGTTCAAACTGAAGCACGGACCTCATTAATGTTTCAAGGAGTCCTGCACAATTGAGCTGTTTCTGGCTTGTGAATCCAAAATCCAGGACTCTGAAGTCATCGCTCCCTTTCTGATTTAAATAAATGCAGTATAAGATATCTGCTGATAAGATACAGAATTTGTTGATTTCACTGCTGAATGCTACTTTTTGCATGACCATTTTTAAGTGTATACTGTATGGCACATCTATTTTTTTCTATGACAAAATTACAACATGAGGTTGCGATGACTGGCGTCAAATTTTCAAACGGGCAAACAATGTGAAAGGGCCTGTTTTTTTCATTCATCTTCCGAACCGCTTGATCCTCACTAGGGTCGCGGGGGGTGCTGGAGCCTAACCCAGCTGTCTCCGGGCAGTAGGCGGGGGACACCCTGAATCGGTTGCCAGCCAATCGCAGGGCACACAGAGACGAACAACCACCCACGCTTACACTCACACCTAGGGACAATTTAGAGTTCTCAATCAGCCTGCCATGCATGTCTTTGGAATGTGGGAGGAAACCGGAGCACCCAGAGAAAACCCACACAGAGGGCCTGTTTTATTTTTCTAAATAGCTTTGAAGACATGATCAATACGTGGCAGTAAACCATGGGAAATTGTTTGGTAACGTTTCGAATCATGTGAGCAATCAGAGCTCAGTCCGAGTCATTATCTTCATTTGGATGGAAAGCAGTGCCTCCACTTTAATCTTTGACGATTCTGTCGTCCGACTGCGATGTTTGCAATCCGCTTTTGTCGCCCCCAGAGATTTCTTGTTAAAACGACAGAAAATGGTACTAGCAACTTTCCACTGAGCAAGAAAAAGGTAAAAGGCAATGCGAATCATATCAATTATTTGTAAGAACAATCAACGAGAGTCTAAAATTGCAACCACAGGTAATCCTTCAGACCACCAAGGGGCAGAAATGGAACAGTTTACGCTATGATGAATTGAGTTGCACCTGTCTGCATTGCTCATTTCCTAAAAAGAAGATTAAAATTGATATTGCATTTCCATGGAAAAAGATTTAAGATGTTTATTTTTCAGATATCCAAAAATCAAATGATTATCCACTTGGGTGGCATTGGTTTTTAAAACCGGGACATGGCCCACCACCCGACCTTACATTCTAATACAGTAGTAAAAACGATTGTCATGTTTATATTTGCTTTCGTTTTGGAAGGCTACAAAATCATGAATAAAATATTGAAAAAAGGAACAATTGTCATGCCAGTAAATTAAAATGTATGCCTATGCTGAATGGCAGTGTGTGAGAAAACAGAACAATGATCAGTATGCAAATCAAAGTTCTATTAAATGTAGTCTCATTTTAAAAAATCTATTCAAGACACAATCACATTGTTCAAACTGCATCATTTATTATTTAACTATTCTTAAGCTGTTTTGAATAAAACACATCCAGCACTTTTTCGTCACACACATCAACCATGATGAAATCAAATCAGTCTTTTCATCAAATATGAATTCTTCACTCCAACACATTACCTCACACAGTTTAAAGTGACAGGCATCATCCAAGTGGAATTTAAGTGTGCGGCACTCACAAAGCTGAGGTTGAAGTGCTTATATTGGCTGTGAAAGGCAGCTAGTGTCCAACATCTGGCTTGGTTGCACTTCTCACCCTCAAACACACTTATTTCTTACCTGTAAGGAGTACAGACAATCCAAATTAAAAACATCTTTGCAGCGCTGGCTTGAATGGTCTGAGTGAGGCCAATCTTTGGCGCCCCCCGGTGACGCTTCCCAACACACACAAATCTTGTACAGTGATCTCTCGCTATTTCGCGGCTCGTTTATCGTGGCTTCAGTGCATCGCGGATTTTTTCTAAAAAAAAAAAAAAAATTGAATTTTAAAAATGTTTTTTTACAATACTGTATATGTTGCTCTATGTGACTCACTGTTGTTTTGCAGCTTCTCGCGAACCGTTTGCGGACTTTAAAAAAATATATTTTTTTACCTGTATACGTTAATAGGTCGCTACTTCGCGGATTTTCGTTTATCGCGGGTGGTTTTGGTCCCCATTAACCGCGATAAACGAGGGATTACTGTATTGCACAAAAAATTAAGAGAAATGTAAAATAACCTAATTCCTTTCATTATTTCCCCAACATGCCTACTTAATTTTTGCTCTATGCAAAATTATCTCTCCATGACAAAAAATGATGTCATGAACTACAAGCAAGGTGTCTGGTGATGCTCGCACAATACCAAACTTTTAAGATGAACACACACTAGCTAAAAAAAAGTGATTACATAGACCTGTAAACTTGTGTCAATGGCCTATGAAGTGTTTCCGCAGCTGCTTGCACAAGTTATGCACTGCCAACCGTGGAGAACATCTCGTCAGCAACTCTGCATGTCTGGGATCAAACAATTTGTGTGTGTGTATGTGTGTGTGTGTCCCCTCTGTTAAAGTTTCATTCTCACCTGGAAGCTTGAGCCACTTGGGCACCTTGCCAACATCCGATCTGCTCGGCTTTGCAGCCTGTGTGTTTGTTGACTGTTGCTTTTCATCGTCCTGCATGGATGCGCCGGTGTCTGCAGTTGGCTCTGGAGGTGGCAGGAGTTCTTGAGTGTCCAAAGAGCTGGGCGAATGCTTTGCTGACTGGAACATGCAGCTGGGATGCCGGAGGTGGGTTACAGATGAGGGACAAGTAAGAAAAAGTCAAGTCTAAAGAATGTTGTTTTCTGAGGCAAAAATAGAAGAAGAAAAAAAATCTTGCCCTCTGTTTTTGGACATATATTTTTCTGGGACAACACAGAGGAAATGGCAATGATGTAAAGTAACCATTGTACAGCTTGGCTCACAGTTTAAATGTGCTGCCCCACACAGTCATTGTTTAAACCACTGGCAAAGTTAGTGAATGCAACCCTAAGTGAAATTGTCAAACTGGGCCCAAAGTTTGCGTGGCATGTTGCGATATTTTGACAGGACATTAAAGTTGAAGCTGTACATTGTGTGTTTCATTGGGTCGGTCTTGTCCCATGAAACGATCAAAATATTTACAAAAATCTAAGCGGTGTAACCATGTTTCCTCTAAGCTTTGCAAATGAGCATTTGGGCACTGCTTTCACCTTCTCAGCACACAGCAAATGTCTGCAGCTCCAGCAAATAAAATTCAAACCCGAGCTGTATTTGCATTTTGTATTTTCCTCTTCTCCTATGAAGAAATTGAATGTTTATTTGTCATTTATGGCTGAGCGTGGGAAAGGAAAATGTGACCCCCTTGCCCCCCCAAAAAGACTGGAATGCAAGTGAAGCACACATGATGCCACACATGCCGAAGCCACAACCTACGCGTGGCTGCGGCATTGTCAAATGACCAGGATCATTATCAGGCTTTTGCAAAGCTAACCTATGAGCCGATCATTTGAATCAAGTGTGTTGGAGTGGTCGACAACGCGACAGAACTACTTTACTCTTAAGTGATATACTTTTTGTTTTTTTTTATACAAATTTACATATGCATACAAATAAAGGTTTTCTTATCCATCTTATATTACCAATGACAATGTAGGTCACCAAACCACGGAGAGCGCATTTCGGGTGGCTGCGAGTGCGCCGATAGTACGCTGCTTCAACCAAGGACTGTTACATTGTGAGACTGTTACGAGAGAGCCCACGACCCACTGGAACCATGGACGGTCGTTTCTTTGGATTTCTTGTACACAATGTCCCACAATAATTCATGTCACCAACACTTGGTCTCTGCTTGGCGACGTGTTGCGAACGGGAGTGTCTCAAGCTATGCTAAGTTTTGCATTCTTGCAGTTTAACTCTAATGAGTTTCCATTGTCAACTGTCAGATGTTGGCCTTATATCTCCTCTTCAAACAGGAAATAAAATACTAATTGCCAAACTCAGACATTCCATTTGTGGTTTCACTGAATAAACGTAACCGATGTAGCGACGTACCTTGCAATGGATTCGTTTGCTTGCAAAGCAGACACAGAAGATTCGAGGAGTTCCCTCTTTAAGTACAATTCTGTTGACACAAATAGACAAATGATAAAGAGAAAGCCACATCGGGATCTACAAACCACAATTCCAATGAAGTTGGCGCATTGTGTTAAACATCAATAAAAACAGAATGATTTGAAAATCATGTTTCACAAATATTTAGATGGATGCACGACAGAGACAATATATTTAAGGTTCTGTTGAATGCAATGTCCCAATTTTATTGGAATTGAGTTTATACTTCAAATGAACACAAAAAGGAAATAAAACCAATCGAAACCTGTCTTCACGTCAGAGCCGAGGTATACCAGGGCACCCGGAAACAGGTCAGCCTGGTGGTAACACAAAAAGATGCAATACATCAATTTACAAGATGGTTGCCATGTTGTGTGCGTGTGTGTGCGTGGATCAAAGTGAAGCTTGTATTAAGCCTATATGACAGCCTGGCTAAAATCAAGTCCAGCTGGGGTCAAGGACAGTGGAGAGGGAAACAAATATGAGCACAGGTTGGAGGAGAACCAGAGACTGAACATAGAGCACCTCTGAAGATAAGTGTCATCCAGCGTGTGTGCACTGATAGTCCAGTTTTTTGTTGTTGTTGTTTTCAGAGTGTGTCTGAGGCAGATTGCTTGAATACAATCCTTCAATTGAATAGTTGTGCTCCTTGAGTGGTGCCTCTTACCTGAAAAAGTGTGACAGCAGGATCATCTAGAATTTTTTTGGGGGGTGTGATAACTGAAAAAAATGGAAATCAACTTGAGTTGTTGGAAGTTGCTCAAACATACGCTGGTCTGTACATGCTTACACTTGATTATTATTTATATTATTTATACTTATTTATTAATATTGCATTGTGTGAATGGTACTGATTCAAGTGCAAATTAAAATATCAGGTCTGCTTTTCAAACTATCATTTTTTTCAGTCTCAATTTGAATGCAGTGGAGAAAAAGCCATCAAACATGATGAGAAATTTAAAAGAAAAAAACAACTGCCAAAAAACAATAGAACAGTTCAAATGTTGTTTGATGTCATGTTAATTGCAGTAGTTTCTGTTGTGTCGGCTGTATCAGTTATGATTTTACAGACATGGGAAGACGCTATCAAGGTAAACCAAACATAAATGCATTAGAGGGAGAGGAAAAAAAAATAATGATAAACACTCAATATGCATTTTCCGTGCAACCGTGAAATGGAGAAAAAAAGCCCCCCATAACAAATGCTAAGCTGTTTTTTTTCCTTTCCCATTCCATTGATTTATTTTTAACTCCGTGTATGTGAATCTACTGTATATCGTTCTTATAGTACTACCATAAAAGAAGATTTGGAAACAAGTTTTTGCGAGGTACATTATTTTCTGCTTTGGTTGTGAGGCGGGTTGAAGAATTATGAAATGTAACCTAACTCCATTTTAATTCCCACCTCAAAATTGCGATTGATTGATTTTTAAGTAAGTAAGATAACCTTTATTTGTCCCACACTGCGGAAATTTGCAGATTTTTTTTCAAATTGCAGATAAGAAACACAGATTAATTTGTCTTCATTAAAATAAACAACATAAAATCTATTATACAAGATAGGACACTAAGATAAAGGAAACTGAAAGATTAATTCATATGAAAGTGAATTATCTGCTCCAATTCCTGTAACATGAGGGATGTGTGTGTGAAGACACCATATGTGTGTGAAGACACTATCTGACTTCACTTACAGAGGTAGAAACTGAGCAGCGGATCCTCCAAGTGGCTCCTTACAAAATCCGTTAAAGCCCCAACTAGAACAAAAACAAATCAGAATCAGAGCATGTGTGCGCGTAAGCAGCATGTGGAGTAGAATTGTTTTAGACAAGAGCTGAATCATTTGAGAAAATATTTTAAGTGGGATTTTTTTTGTCCCTCAATATTACGAATGTGATATATATATTATATATATATATTTTTTTCTTTTATTCCTTTGAACAGGTTGTCTGCACTAAAGGAAAGTCTTGCATTCTGCCACTGTGGTAATCTTTTTTCCCTAAAGTCCTCTTCTCATGTATTAAGAATTGCTCACTCTGTTTGATTGTTAGTCCCTGAATCATAAATGGATTTGAATTTTATTTTATTAAACTGACTGTGGATATTATGTTAAACAATATCTTTTTGTTACAAGTTTGATGGAAAAGGTAGAAGGTAAACTCTCTTGACGAAAATTTGCGCGAGCATGCCTGTGTATGCTTGTGTGCACGTAAGCTTTGTCTCAACTCTAGTCGGACATGATCTTAACAGGACCAGTGCCAGTGCCTGCTCCGCTTAATCTATGACAGGGGAGGAGACGGAGAGACAGAGACAAAGACAGAGACAGAGAGAGAGAGAGACACACACACACACACACACACACACACACACACACACACACACACACACACACACACACACACACACACACACACACACACACACACACACACACACACACACACACACACACACACACACACACACACACACACACACACACGTCAAGGGAGGTAGGGACAAACACAAACCTGTCTCGAGGGGCCTGAAGAAGCCCTGTAGAACATGTCGATCTGGAAACTGGATCCTTAGCACAACCTGAAGAAACAGGCCGAGTGGGCATATGTTGGGTACATTACAATGGCACACAGGAACGAGCGTGTATCACGTGTACACACTTTGGGGTATTTGTCTATCTTCTCCTTCATCTGTGTTTCTCGAAGAGATCTAGTCATCAGCGGTGTCTCCTCCAAAAACTTCCTGAAGAAAAAGGACAAACAGCAATGCCGCTATTATCTGATGAGTGAAATATATAAAAAAGCAGAAGGTGAAATCTTAACTTTGCTCAGAGGGAGCAGAGCAATAGAGAAAGACAACGTGTGAAAGTGTGTCAGCGGTAGAGATGAATGCCTCTGGTCTGTTTAACATCACCTTTGGTAATTACGGTCATTTCAGATTCAGATTCAGAAAACTTTATTTATCCCCGTGGGGAAATTAGAGTAACAAAGTAGTAACAAATAATCAGGCAGACAAACAAAGGATGTATGAGGCCTGAAATGTTTGGTTGTTGGATAAACACAATTCACTCAATGCAAACATAAAGCAGGCGTGCTAACCTGAAGGTTAAACTTAGACGCTTTTGTAGTGTGTGTATTGTCTTTTAAATGAGGCTTCCACACTCCACATCATGTCTCAGCGGCTGGGGGCCACACTCAGTAACACTGAGTAAACACTCAGAAATAAATGGCACGTGTATCAGCTGCTTAGGGTCTCTCATTATTATTACTACCCGGTAATTAAAAAGGTCAGACATCTGAGCAAATACACAGTAGAACTAACCGCTAAAATGGTCTGTTTCTGGCATGTCTCGAGAACAAACGGCCACAAAGAATTACCGGAAGACATGAACAGCACAAGTTAAATAATGACATATTGTATTATGAAATAATAATACTAGACTGTATTCTAATAAAATATGTTCATTTTCATCCACTAACCTCTCGCTCTTTAGCTGAGCAAAACGCTTGCGAACATCATCCACAGTCACTTCGAAAAACTCATCTGGCAACTCCGTGTCATCTTCAGAGCGATGGCACACACGCTCAAGGTGGTAGATGAGAGGCTCTCTGTCGACAGGCTGGAGTGTGAAAGCCAAAATGAGGACCTGACAAGTTCCCGGCAACTTTCATTTTAAGATTGCAAGTATTTACCGCCAAGAACGTTTCTGCTCCATCCATAATCCCATCTGACTTTTTGGCAGTGGCTTGATGCTGCAGAGGGAGAATTTCTAATTAGAAAATGTTGATTTAGGACAAAATTAATTGCTCAGCGAGAAAGATCCACAGGGCAGAGTAAAAGGACAACAGTGCCCTGGTGCATCCTTGCCCATATTTAGAAGTGCTGACAAAGCAGTCTACCAAGAAGTAAACAGGGAGACTCTGACAGCCCCTTCCCTATTGGCGGTGCTTTCTGACATCACAATGACACCACTCTCAAATTGAACATTGTTGAATTAATTCGAGGCATCGCGCTGTTTCATCAAACGAGCCGTTTACTGCGCCTCGACACGGCATTCTGATGGCACTACACGCTTTTAAGTGCATTGCGAGCAGGCCCTTAGCATCTCCTCCATGCTACTTGCAAGTGCTTTCATTTTAGATCGGTGTGTTTGACGGTTCGGACCATAAAATAAACGGCTGAAAGTGTATCCGCAAGATTTATAAGTTTAAGTTGGATATTTAAAGCACTTGTGAATCATGGTACCACTGCATGTACAATAAAAGTAAACAGGAAACCCATTTTCACACGACACCACATACCTTGGTGGCAGAACTATGGGAAGGCTTGGCTTTCTTGGCTTTGGGCGATTCTACGGCAGACGCTGACAGTGATGAAGATGATAAAGATGAGCAAAGCACGTGTCCAAATGCACTTCCGTTAGGACCACCAAGGCGCTGACCCCCTCCAGTAAAAGGAATGAATGGCACCACGGGATCAGAAGTAGATGAAGATGATGATGATGATGATGATGATGATGACGATGATGAGTGGAAGTTGACTCCTGAAGGCCCTGCCTCCTCACCACAGTCTTCTAACATTTGTCTTACTTCAAGAGGAGCCTTTGGTTGATTTGTATCCCTGATTTTTTCCTGTTGGACAAGAAGGGTACGAGTGGAAGAAACAGGAGTGCGCACCGGGACCGTTTCGATTAACTGAGCAGGGTTAGAGTTTTTGGCCGTCTCTTGTGATAATGAAGTTTCAGAATGAGAAGGAATAGGGTCAAGCTGACAGACTGAGTTTTGGGGTTCAGTCACAGCAGGGGGGACTGGCACAATGACGACTTCAGTTGTGTCCATGCAATCTTCTGGTACTTTGTCCTTTTTCAGTAAAAACCTAGCAAGAGAAAACCATAAAGACAACGCAATAAAATGGCTTACTTACGAACTGGGATTTGATCGAGAGGAAATTACAGGTAAACATCAAAAGGCGGTTTACCTGACAATGGCACTTCCTCCTGTAAGGCCTAATGACTTGAGAGTGGCCTTCTTGAGGGCCTCTTCCCCACACACCTAGATGCATGCACACACACACACACACACACACACACACACACGCTCTTAACAGCTGGGTGTCACACTAAATATATTTGCTTTCTTGACAGATAAATATTCAATTCGCACCTCATCTCTCATGTAAACACACACAGGAGTGGACCCAGATTCTGACAGCTCCGACACCCTGTGGAAAAGCGACATAATTAAAGCAGGGATAATTCAAGTGTCTTACTTTCATGCGGTTTAATGCAATGTTTTTCAAACCCTGTGCCGTGCCGCGGCACAGGGTTTGAAATGTTTTGTGTGACATCTATGTGCTACTAAACAAACTGAGCTTAAACTGTTTTAAACAGAGTTGAGGACTAAAGGTGGGAAAAAAAATCATACTTGATCTTTCAAAGGCAGGAGGCGCACCATTAATCTAGCCCGACACGCACCTGATCTGAGGAAAATGTGTCAGGAGTTCCCAAAGACTCTTCTCACACGAAAAGGCACTCTGGAGACGAGAGCCATCTTCCATCTGCAGCGCAATCCGCACCTAGAAAAAAAGTCAGTAAGCACACATATTTACCCAGTTTAACAATGAAATAACACAAAACTGGGAGTTGAATTAATGCGGAAAATATAAGATAGCTGTGCCAAAAATGTTTTTTAAAACACATACAAAAATCATCACATGAAACCTCAATTAAAACACAGAAGCAAAATTGTATTCAATCTTCTCAACAGTCAAACCACACTTGTTGTCGAAGTTTTTGACCGTACAAAGTTAAAAAAAAAATACATAACTCCAGCCATAAAGACTCATTGAAAAAAACAAACAAAAACAAAACAAAACAGATGGATTAGTTGATAGGCTGCTATGTCCCAAGATCTCAAGAATGAGCAACAACAATAAATTTTATATTTACTGTATGGAAACTATTAAAATATAAATTAAAACCATATTGCTATAAATCAATATCCAACAAGCTCTAATAGAGCCATAGTCTCCCCTCTGCTTGATAGGGAAAAAGCTTTTTTTGGCTGCTCCCATCAAAGTCGATCATTTACGCACCTTATTGCCAGAAATGCATTATAGGGGGTGCAACCCTAAAATGTGGACGTTCCCTGTCAAACGTGGCCTTGACCAAATCCTTCCAGCTCCTTTAGCATGTATCCTCTTACGTGCTTCAGAGGCTGTAGTAAGTCAAGGGACTTTTGGAGTTTGCACTAGTAACAACTTCTTTCATTGTAACACTGAGTTGTGTTTTTATCATTTGTTTTTATGCTGATCTGTTAAAATTACGACATCAAAACTGGTCCGTGCAACATAAAAAGGTTGGGGCTGCTCATCTAGAGCACGGTAGGCACATCCCTTTTTTATTGGTAGACTTCTATCCATGTATTCAGTCATAAGTGCAATATTCGGACTAAATTGTTTTTGTTACAACAGTTTCACACAGAATGGGAAAAAAATGAAATCCTCTCCTTTAAAGTCTTAAGTGGAGCTGGAGCGATCCGCATGTTACAACTGGCCCATGACACACTTGAGCTTTGTCATGGATTTCAAGTACAATCACAAATCTCAGGATAAAGCAATGTTTCCATGATTTGAAGCTAGCCTCAGCTGCCACAGAACCATGCATTTTGGTGTTTATTTCCAGTTTATGCACCATAGGTGTATGTATGAGATGTCTGAATGGGAGAATCTGCATAGATGAAGAGTGACGAGTCCAGTCGCATAAAAGAGGACCTGCACACAAATGGGAGAATATGGCTCATGGTAGTGCCTTGTAACTGACCTGGCTATCAGATACAGTCTGTGTCCTTGTACTTGGCACCACTTCTAACTTTGCGTTGTTGGGCAGGTTGGCAAACCTCCACTGCTGCGTCAGGTCGAGAACAGTCCTTTGAAACCTGCCCAAAAAAGGCCCAGTGGTGTCCATAAAATTGTATTTTAAAAGCATATCCATGAACTAACTGAAGATGAATTATGGGAAAGTCAAAAGTTCACTCGTTATGTGACCTAACTGTGAATGGAAATATCAACATTAGATTTGTTGGCATCACCATGAAAGATGATGCTGAGAGTTATATAGTGGACCGTCAGACCGTTGAGTAACAACTTCAAGAAGGCTGCTTTATACATTTTACTCTTCTCGATCGTACACCAATATCACAACGTGTTAACTTGGATTCAGTGCAGAATGCCAATCCTCAATCAGTAATTTACGTAATTACTTACTTCAAACCGTGATTATCGGGATTGAATCCATGCTTCTTGCAGACCTCCTCCAGCACCTGCACGAATGTCAACAAAAACTGAACCTACACAATATTATGCGATCAAAGCGTAGCAAAACAAAACCCAGGAACACAGAATCTGAGTTGTCACTAGCTATAGCTACAGTTAGCCAAACACGCTAAGGACAACATTGTTAGTCCCCATACTGATAACAAACCGTCCCATAAAGGAATCGAGAAATGTTGTTTAAATGAATATTACCTGTAATAACGGTGTATTTGGGGACACTTTAACTGTCTGCCTTCTTCCATTCGGAGTTAGGACCGTCACGGATGTACCACAAGCTGCCATTGCGTTTTGTGACGTCACACACCCTTTTTGAACAACCTTTATTGATAGCAAAACACGTACTGGTCGGTCTCAAAAATGAATTATTATCGTAATTTATAAAGTGGGGCATGAAATGGAAATAAAAACAACATTAAAATATAATGCTGTATATTGTCTTGGAGGAGTTAATTTAAATGGGCAAGGATCTGGAATCATAAGTCTTTTGTTTTGCCCGTTTTTGTTTGTTTTTGATGATTCTTTCTAATTCAATAATTTGTGTGTCTTTGTTCCACTGCGCATGTTGTTCCGACTACGCGGTTCTATACATTATGCATTGTTAATTTTAGGATTCAGTACATTGTTTGTCACTTACTGATCAGAGGCCTCAGACAACAGGCTCCTGCATTCATGGAGCATTTTGTACAATTTTATTGTCCTGATAGGCCATTTTCACTCAATGTCCTTCCCACTAGATTAGAAACTAAAGGTGCCACAGTAGAGCCAGATTGAGAGATGTACTTTCTTTTGAGTGTCCAAAAAACCCCCCACACATTTTAGGCAACCACCCCAGCAAGATTTATTCTTTTTTCTCCCTGTTTTTTGTCCTTGTGTTTACTGTAAAATGTTGATTCCCCATCCTGTATCCTATATGTATGCCTTTAAATGAGCACTGTTTCAGTCCTCTGAGTGAAAATTGCTGTATACCTTTATGAATAGAGAGAGAAATTGCTGTACTGTATACCTTTATGAATAGATAGATAGAGAGAGAGAGAGAGAGAGAGAGAGAGAGAGAGAGAGAGAGAGAGAGAGAGAGAGAGAGAGAGAGAGAGAGAGAGATAGAGATAGAGATAGAGATAGAGATAGAGATAGAGATAGAGAAAAATATATTGTATGAAGTGACTGAAGTCAGACACATTCAGAATACTTTGGACACTGTTCAGGATGCTATCAAATACATTTCCATATCAATAATCAGTGCTATTTTATGGCAAAATCAATAATCAGTGCTATTTCATGGCAAAACAGTATGCTAACTTAAAAAAAATCAATATGTGTAAAATTAGGTACCGGTACAAAGTACAGTATATGCTTGTACTGTATATACATATCCACTTTGTTCTTCAGATCTACAGAATATACAGTGATTTTTCATGCTAATTATATTTTTAACAGTTATTGTGGTGGTACTATGTTTCCAATATTTTGCTTTTGAAAAAGCAGAAAGTTATGCAAACTATTACAAATATTAGCTGCAGACAGTATGTTGTTGCATGTGTTTTCCAATTCTGTCACCCAATCTAGGACTCAGAACTTTCAGTGTGGCGTTATGTTCTCCCGAATCTGGCAATTGTCCATGGGTGTGAATGTTTGTTTGGCCCCTGTTTTCCCTGTGACTGATTACAAGTACACGACAATGTGTATAAAATATAATTTAATTTTGATGTGTATAACTAAAGAATTATAACTCTAAAAACATACAAATGACAAACGATAATCCAGTTGCCTAGAGCACACACACTTGTAAAATTATACCATAACGTAAAAAAAAGAGCACTGTATATTTTTCACACAAGAGCTAAAATAATAATAATAAAAACAGTTCACAGTACATATGAAAGTGCACCTACAAGTTTTTTTTAAAACAAATTAATAAATCAGTTACCTGATCACTTATACAGTCCATTACTTTGACTTACTAGCATGTGAGTTCAGGTATTTTACCTATGCCGAAAGCTTTGTTTCAATTTCCTTTTCCCCAGAGAGCCTGTCCTCATCAAATAAACCGATGTTCAGTTTAACAAATGCTTTACACTTTTGAATTTTGGTCAGATTCCACTACTCTTGTCAAGTGATTTTTCCAGTTAAAAGGCCTTCGGGTTTGAAGGAAGCGTGCCTGCTTGATTACAGTAGTTGGTGTCTCAGTAGGCAGAACCCTAGAAAAAAAATGTTAAGAGATGAGCACGGCATACGTCCTTTTACAATGTACTGTCAATATAATCTCTCAGTGAAGTATCTTTTGGGCTGGATTTTACACTGCATGGTCCAACTGATAACATTTTGATTGTTCTTATCCTGTAGCCCAATTCAGATATGGGAATGGGAATGGGAAGAACGTTATCATCTCATATAGGAAAACTATCTCATTCAAATGTGTATATTAATCAGATATGAATTGGATATCCACCAATATGCTTGAAATATACACATGAATGGACTTAAAAAAAAGAAATAAAAACTGATACAACTGAGATCTTGTAACTCCAGACTTCTGCACCTGGCTTGTGAGCCTCCGAGTGGGGGTTCGTCTCTGCTCATGGATGGACTGCAGGCGAGTGATGAGAAACTTCTTGTCTTCTCCTTCCTGAGTAGAGGAGAGATACACAGAAGGATGTTTGGAAAAATAGTCCTAAAGAACATTTCGGCAGGTATTATATGCAACAAACAAAAAAACAACGCTCCCCTTTACAGTTTTTGAACATATGTAAAGAGGAGCGGTGTTTTTTTAAATTATTATTATTTGGGGTATGTACTGGTACATATTTATGAATAACCTATTTGTGTATTCACACGATAACATGATTTTCTTAATAATTGATAGAGAGCACGGGGTAGGACGAGATACGTTTTTCTACTTCTTTCTACTCCCTTTGAGGATATAAACTGTATTGAACCAAGATATGGTTTGATCTTTTTTTTTTTATTTTGTTTTTATGTCCTTCATGTTTTTCATATGTTCGCCAAAAGTTAACATACATTCTCGATCTGCTCTTGTAGTAGGCCGATGATCTTCCTTTGACCATCCACCACTTGACTGTGGAAATAGATGACGATCCTGATGGGAAGAACATATTGTGTCTCCAATCAAGAATAGCATTGCAGAATACACAACATATGACCGACCATCTATTGCAAATATAGTTCTGTTGTGTTTGACTATCACAATAACATCTGTATACAGTGATACGATATTTTCAGTGTTGAGTACGAACAAGAAGATGCCTGCTCCCACAAACAGGAAGAACGGGTTCTCCACCAGATAGGAGTGAGCCCTGGCCAGCATTGATAAATTGGGGTTTTCCTTTTCTAGATCCTCCACCCAACGCTTTCCAGCCTGAAACATTGTTTTGAGATCACGAAAGGGACCACATGACGAGGAGGGCTTGATACTGGAGAGAAAGACAACGCATATGATGTGAATGAGACAAGCGGTAAGGGTATTTTGGACAAAGGCGTTCTCCGTTTGGACAGAGTGATGAACAAAGGCCTCATGTGAGTTACGTACAACGTGCATTTACCTCCACATGGTGTAGGTGACACACACAGAGGTCCCAAGGAAGGAAGGGAAGCAGAGTAGAGTGATGAAGATGGTGGTCATCTGGCTTACTCTGTACGGCCTACTGGGGGCCTGACAGTTCATCATCACACTGCTCTAGAGGGGGAATTGCATACCGTAACCACATTTACTGTATATGCAAATATTACATGTAGTATGACATAAAATGACATTCATGAAAGAAATTATTAGACCACACTTGTTTCTTCAGATTCTTGTTCATTTTAAAATCCTGGTACAAACAAAAGGTATGTTTGTTTGGACAAATATAATGACAGCAAAATAGACAAATATAATGACAGCAAAATAGCTTCTAAGAGTTTTATTTAAGAGCTGATTTCTGGTCATCTTCCAGAGTTGTTCTGTGCATAACTAAAATCATCTAAGTTCTTCACATCAATCGCGATGGCATTGCACTGCCCAAAACCACGCTTTTAAGGCATTTCATGTTATCCTTTCTGTCTGTTAGTCACATGATACACCTGTACTGGTACTAGGCATTAAAACAAACAAGAAATCGAAGAAAACAAGGTGGTCTAATATTTTTTCCCCCCATGGCTGTATACTCAAACAGCAAGAGTTAAAAGAATATCAACAATGTCAATCAGGTTCCTCCCTTTTTGGACAAGCTATATTGTTTCATTTGAAGTACGTATATGCATCTATTTACGTGGTTTCTATTAAGGACAACATACCTTTTTAATGTAAAAAAGCAGCAGAAGTTTCAGTATCTGCACCGCAGGCAACAGAGGAGTGAAGAGAACACCAAGCCTGAACAATACATGTTCCATGTAGTAATCAGGCAGTCAGTCAACAGCGAGGTTGATATAGTGTACATCAGAGGCAAAGGAGCTTATACTGTACCAGGCCAGTGTTTGCCCATAGATGAGATCGAGGACATTCTTGGCAATATCAAACACTGGTTTCCTGTTCTTCTTCAGCACCTTCTCTGAAAACAACCTGCAGAGGAAAATTGCGGAAGTGACATGAGAAAGGGAATACTTGATAAATGTCATATCGATTTGGTGCTTTTCATGATTTATTTGAATTATTCTTTTTCTTGGGTAGAGTGATAATGCACAAGCTAATATACAACTGAAAACATTCAACAACCAAAAATTTGCCCCACAGAGTCAACTCATTCAGAAATACTCAAAAATATACATGCACCACTTGGACCACTCTTTTTGGTTCATTTAAATTGGTTGGTGAAGACTTTGAAACATGCTCCACCAATGGTCAATATATTTGAGGTCAAGAGGTTTGGGAAGGCCATTCCAGAAGCTTCACGTTTGCCTGATTTTTTTTTTTCACCACTCATTCATTTATTTTATGGCATTCATGTCCATGAGCGTAAGTGAACTTCTAAAGACAATGGTAACTAGTCAAGATTTGTCTAGAATGGCACCCAGTAGAGGGCAGACATGTGCAAAAGCCAAACTAATCCGAAACTTGTTTATCTGTATACCACAGCGTGCATGTTACACAAGTTTGCAACAAGGGAGGACACAATAATGAAAACACAATCTCTTGCCACACATTGTTGCTCTCATCAACCAATAAGCAGTGACCAAAAGACCTAACTGAGAATGACCCACCTCCAAAGAAACTCTCCAAACAAGATGTCGAGCAGAGTAAAAATGAAATCCATTAACAGGAAGCGATAAAGTTCTTGACCAACAAAACTCTCCCAGCACTGTGGATCAAGAACGCATCAAACATCACACAAAACAAACCAACACAATTGACAGACTGCCAAATTATTCCTTGTGATCATAATGAGCTATGATACCTTGAGGCCGATACTATTTGGATCAGCAGCCACTCGACCGAGCCAATGGTAGCAAAGTACTCCAAGCACACTCACTTTTAACATCAAGTTTCTAGAAAACGACATGCTGGTGTTAACTACATCTTATTACTTGGTTGCCTTTTGAACAGTCTGACAGTATTTGAGCATATACAATTTATCTGGAGGCTGTTACCTGGCAATGGCAACGTATGTGCGGACGGAAGGTGACTCATAGTCCTCCATCCAGGCAGCCAGGTTGAACATAATAGGCAGCAGCAAGTTGATACAGGACACCACCACGGGGAGAGCCAGGAGGCTGGCCTCGTTCAGCAAGGGGTCCTTGGTCACACTGCGAGAACTTTGCTGGAGGTTCTAGGGAGAGACAGGGAGTGCAAGACAGACCTCGCTGACATTACATCACCAGCTGGACATGAAGTGTACAGCAATAGAATGAAATCCAACAAGAACACAACAGTGGCATAGCTGGGCTGTAATTCCACATGCGTCAAAGTTGCCTGACATCGCACACACTACACAATAGAGTACAGTACAGCAAAAGACTAAAAAAGTCAGGAATAAGTAAGCCAGGAATAGACCATGACAGTGATTAGAATTGCAATAGCTCCTTCCCACCCTTTCCAAACAGGAACATTTAATAAATAAATGACATGCAATAAAACTTGGCTCCAATTAACAACTCAAGGTACCATTACACCACCAAGCATAGAAATCGAAAAATAACTTCAATAGACATTAGTTGACATCAAAGTCCAGCTGCATGAAAGCAAAAACGGCTATTAAAAAAAATAAAAAATAGATGAGTTCAGAACTTTGCATTTCTGCCACGATTTGACCGAGCCTAGAACGTTGCTTTTCTTTTCTTCATCCTAGTAAATGTCTCGACAACATTGTTCAAGTTAGCCCTCTCAGCAAGGTCGCTCTCAAACGACAAAAAAATTAAAAATATGTATTTATTAGTTTTTAAAGAGAGAGAACGAGAGGGCCCATGGGTTTACAGAACCTACCAACCCTGCGTCATCTCCACTACTGGAGCACAATATCTATTTTTCTGTGTATAGAAGGGGCCAAACTGCGAGACTGTACATTCAATAACAATTTCACAGAGGTTTCAATGTAATAAAAATATTACTACCGCGCTATACCTGGTGCATGTGTTCAGAGAAGAAGTAGATGGAGAGCACACAAGCGGTGGTGCTCGCTACACATATAGCCCACGCCAGACAGTGGACCGCCACTCGCCACAGCTTCTGGTACAGTGTTTTGGACGAGTGTTTATGATTCACCTCTGCTAGCAGCTCCTGCAAGTTGGGGATTGAGAGAGATGACCTGAGAAAATGTTTTGCATCACATTTCTCTATGCTTATTATGGCCCCATTTCCACCAAGTAGCTCAAGCTCATTTCTGTATTTCTATCTATCAGTTGCAAAGGGGACCAAACTGACAGACCTGCACCATATTATTGCAGTTTTATGTCACCATAAAAGCTTGCCAAAGAGCCTTGAAAAAGTAAATGGGGACAATTGTAGTCTGTTGGTTGCAGCGTACTTAGCAGCATTAATGAAAAAGAAAGAACATAAAATGTTCCTTGAGCAAAAACATAATATTTAGCCCCACATTCAGAAGAAAGAACAAGAAATGTTCTGGTTATTTGTTGAATTAATTGGCTTAGTACATAGTGGGAAAGCTCAACTCAACTGTAATGCATGGTGGAAACACTGTTAAATTAAATGCGTAAAGTTATTTTTCCTTGTACCTTGAGCTGGGTGCAGATATTCTCAGACATGAGTTTAACGGAAGATTTCTTGATGACCTTGAAGTCCCAGGAGCAGAAGGCTTTCATGGCCAGGATGCTATGAGATTTGTCAATTCGGAAGCTTCGACCAAATGACTTTGACATGCTGGTGGGAGGTAACGTGAAAGTATGCATCAGAAAAGGTATTCGGTTAAGAGATCATTGTTCTCATAATGTGAGTTTAAAGTGCACATTTCTCTACAAAGAATGCATACCTGTAAACAAGGATGATACATGTGACAAAGAAAGCCATGCCTATAGTAAAGAAATAGGCAAGTGGCATCTTGTAAGGCAGATGCTTCAACGTGCAGTCTGAACTGGTTCCAATGGACACGGATGCATGTTGCCCTCCACTTTCATTTCTGCAGTTCATACGCAGCGTGTAGTTACAGTAATACCCGTAGTATATCACTGTGTCCGAGAAATATCCCTGAAAAATGACCAGATGGACGCTTGCTAGCTTTCTGAAAATATTACAGGCAAATTAAATTCATCTGCTTAAAAAACTAAGCATGAATGTTATCTAGACTCACTGCCAACAATATGAATTTAATGAGGCAAGGCAACAAAATGTGACAAGAATGGCACAAAAACATGGATACTGTATAATTCATTCATTCATTTTCCGATCCGCTTTATCCTCACAAGGGTCGGGGGTGGTGCTGAAGCCTATCCCAGCCGTCTTCGGGTAGTAGGCGGGGTACACCCTGAACCAGTTGTCAGCCAATCGCAGGGCACACAGAGATGAACAACCATCCACGCTCACACTCACACTCACACTTAGGGACAATTTTGAGTGTCCAATCAGCCTGCCCTGCATGTTTTTGGAATGTGGAAGGAGTACCCAGAGAAAACCCACGCATGCCCGGGGAGAACATATGGAAACTCCAAACAGGGAGGCCGGAGCGGGGACACTGTATAATGCTTGTCTTAATTTAATTGTTTGGTCCGTCACTATAGTTCGCTGGCATAGCTAAATGAACAATGATACCTTACTGACTGTAAATAACACCATTTTCAGATCGTGACGTCGGTTTCATAAAAGTAGATAATTTCCCGTAGCACACCTGATGATCTGATGACGGCACAATCATTTTGGGAACCACTGTGACATTGCCATTCTAAGAAGACCTAGTGGCATTTGTTATATGTGGAACATCATGAAAACACAACTTACTGCTCCGGTAAAAAGCTCCAGTCCAGTGAAAGAGTGTCTGCCCTCGGACAGAGCTGGAGGGTGCACTGCCTGAGGAAGCACTACGAACAAACCGGTCAGTAGAAAGAGGAAGAGGTTGAAGAAGAGTAGAGTCTTGAGAAACAGGAAGTAGGACAGGACCCCGCTGCCAAAACGGCCGCTCACTCGCTTGAGTGCCACTTGCCACAGCTGGAGGGAGTGCACGAAAGACAGCCAACTGTACCAACTCTGTCTTGCGGCCTGAGAGTGGAAAGTGAAAGTGAACAAACGATGTTTTGTAAACGCCACTCACACAGATCGCAGCAGTGTTCATCTTACAAAAATGTCCAGATATGTAATCCGTCTTAACCGCTGTCAGTAAATGCTTGAGTGATTAAAATGTTTTCAGAATGGACATTGAATTATAGACTGAAGGGGAATGTTCTGATGGTTTCTTAGGCATCGATACCTTTCCTATCTTTAACTTGTCCTGTGATGATGATGATGATGTGGTCATTGCCAAATGTGATTCGTATATCAAACGTATGAATATGGTTTCCTGTTAGAATTTAAAAAGATACCCTTCTGAGGCTTATTCATAATAGGGCTCATTGTGGACAACAAACAAGTTTCAAAAGTAAATGACGCAAAAAGAGGCGGGGAATTGTTGGCAGAAAAGGGACACTGGAGGTCAGAGTAACTCACAATGATGACGTAATATTTGAGTCGGCTGCAGCAGGGGATCTGATTGCCAGACAGAGTGCGTCTCTCCTTTTGCGAAGCTAACCTTCTGCACACAAGCGCAGAGGCAATAGTCAGTGGACGGTAGAAGCTTTCCATACAAAATAACATGATGAAACAATACGATACCTGAGTTCACTCTTTTCTGCTACACTGAGAGGCATAGCCCGGAGCATCCTGACTCTGTCGCTTACGGAGAGGTTCTGCAAGTTATTCACCAGACGATCCCTTTTATTTACTATAACACAAAGAGTTTGTATAAATGTTAATTAATTAAAAAAAGAGATAAACATACATGAGAGTCAGCAGGAGATGGCCATAAAATAGGTACAGAACACTCTCACAATCGAATGGCAACCAACCTGAGAGCCATTTTAAAATATTCGTTTGCGATGATAATTCAAATTTATAATAGGTCATTTCTTCTGGTATGCCCGGCCAGTGTAAATGTGCAGGGCAACATTGAGTATACGCGTTCGATACACGATGGTGCAGTGCAGTTCTAATGTACACTATTACAAGTATCTCAACTCAACTCTATTTATAGAGCACTTTCAAACAGCCATTGCTGCATACAAAGTGCTGTACATGGAGCAACTAACATATATACAACAATAAAGCAATAATCAGTAACAAAGATGGTAGTAGGCACCAAAGAGTAAAACTAAGATCAAATCTGAGTCATGCTGAGCCAAATGCCAAAGAATACAAGTGAGTTTTGAGGCGGGTTTTAAGATGGGCAGCGAGGGGGCTTGCCGAATGTTCAGTGGGAGGTCATTCCAGGGAGAGGGGGACCAGCAATGGAAAAGGCTCAATCCCCTCTGAGCTTCCGTTTAGTTCTTGGTACTTCTAATAATGTCTGGTCCGCAGACCTGAGGCGCCGAGCAGGTGTGTAGGGCGGGGGGATGAGCTCCGAGAGGTCAGGTGGCGCGAGGTCATTTAAAGATTTGAAAACTTGATCAGAGGGTTTCATTAAAACTTATCCAACAGCCATTTTCAACACATTGATACCTTTTTTTATTCATTAGCCTCCCTGTTTTAACAGTAAGGCATTATTCTCACCCTCTGCGTCTGTACTGTCTGTCTCGATGCCGTAACCTCGTATGGTCGGTCTAGCCGAGCGTGAGAAGTCTTGGATTGAGGGCCTGCTCTGCTTGCGCCTCCGAAGCTGCATGGTCCTGTTGTAGTACTGAGAGATGATGGCTCCCCTGCTGCGGCCTGAAAGAAACATTTTGGAACGCGCTTACCACTACGGTATTTAAAATTCAATCTCCTACATGCACCACAACATGAAAAGGTCAATGATGAGAGTTGAACTCTGGAAAAAAATGGCTTCAGTATTCATGTGTGCATATAGATGAAGTCCTAGTAAAGTATCCATTTTGTGTCACTACTGTATTTCCATTTTAGCACTTCTGAATACAACAGATTCTTGACAGGACTGCAGAGCAAGCAGACAAGAAAAACTCAAATGTTTTCAAAGATGGGTTACCAATGTTAAAACCCAATCCAGGATATATTATATTTAAGATGAATTTAAAATAATTCAAGGTTCTGCCACAAACTGTACATGGTGAAACACCCGACCTGCCAAAGATACTGACAGGGACATGGCAGACACTTTGGTTCCCCATGAAACTCCGCTCAGATGAAGTCAGGTTGAGTGTGTTGTACAACACATCAGCTCACATTGGGAGGACAGCACCAATGTGTATACAGGATATGGCCTGACTTACAAACAACCCACAAGGCCTCCTGGTCCTCCTTATCACAATAAATAATTGTAGTCATCGTTAGACACAGCCATGACATTTTACGCCTACATTTCAGATGCTGCATTTACAGAAGCAAAATTAGCCAATGTCTCTGGTTTAATGAATTACACGTGCAAATGTGTCTTTTTACATCTACTCTTCCCAGTATCTTGCAGTTTGGACGCACCGCGCAAAATCGCACTCCTGGGAGCACCCTGTTAGTCGATCAGCTTTCTGGTTATCTGGTTATGAGGGCAATTAAAATCGTGCCGGTTTTTGCATGAGAAAACCTTGAGTAAATAATGCTCATAGTGCTCCATCACTGATAAGCAAATATTCAACCGAGTTGTGCAAAAGGGATCATCTGCCAAGATGTCAACATGCAATGACGTACTGTACGAGATGGCCAAAATGTGATAATGAGTTCTATTTCTCTAAAGCCTTGATAGGACCAACCGATGGTGCGGCTGGGCATGGAGGACAAGATCTTCAAGGTGGCTGAAGACCAACGTTCACCAGTGAAAGGGTCAGGTTCTCTTTCATCATGCTGCATTCGCAACAGTCTCCGCTCACTGCGCTCTGATCCAGGGCTGGACAGCTGGGCCACACAGTCTAAGGAATTCAAACAAAAAGTCCAAGCCAGTGTAGTATGTATTGAGAAGACCGCAGACACAAGCCATGGTCATGCTGTAAACAAAATAACATTCCCTTGACTCACATCTTTTGGAGGGCATAAAAAGCCTTGTAGACACATGAACTTTTTTTTTTAAATAATGAAAAAATTACACACCTACTAGTCACAACATGCTTAGCGCAACAATGTAATGAGAGCCAATACAAGAGTCATATCGATAATTCTTATCGAAAGACAATATTGTTCCGTTGTGATTGGCACTACAAATTAAATCCCGAAATTATTTGTAGTTCCAATTTCTGGTGGTGCACTCTACGATCGCATCGCTTCATATCGACGGTTGTTTCTAACAATTGTACTTCCATGTAACTTTATATTTGAGCTGAAGAAAACTTTCAACATAGCTCTCATGATGAAAAAGTGCAGTTGTATGCAGGTGCAAGTGACAACCACAACAATACAGACACTCCCCAGGTTACGAACGAGTTACGTTCCGGACGATTGTTCATAAGGTGAATTCGTTCGTAAGTTGCTTCAGTGCTATATTTTGTCTGGAATGTATGTTTAAGGCTTATATTGACATCCATATAACGGGGAGAGAGCTTTTCGTCACGTTCTTCAGGGCTCGAGGGTTAGCTGCCCGGTAAACTAGCAGCGGCTTCAGCGGGGGAGAGCAGACGACCGGTCGTCGACCGGCGCGCCGGACGCCTCCCCACCCGTTCCACCGTCACCGCCCGCCCCACGCCTCTCCCGCGGCCGCCTTGAACGTCGCGCCGCCGTCTCCTCCGCCCCGTTCGGCACTCGGAAAAAGGCGCGCTATACAAAATCTAACTTTTTTTTTTTTTCGACAGACCCGTGAAAATGTTCGTATGTACCGTTTGTTCATAACTCAGATGTTCGTAACTCGGGGAGTGTCTGTAAACATCGAGCCATTATCTGACCCGCTTATACCCATGAGGGTCGTGGGCATGCTGGAGCCTATCCGAGCTGTATTCGGGCAGTAGGAGGGAGACATCCTGAACTGGTTGCCAGCCAATCCCAGGGCGCGCATAGACGACCAATCGTTCGCCTTCACAATTACACCAAGGGAAAATTTAGAGCATTCTGACCTGCCATTCATGTTTTTGGAATGTGGGAGGAAATCTAAGTATTGAAATTATACTTGTGAAAAATATGATATTGCAGTCGTCTTGAACAAACGCTCAATGTTGAAAGAATTTAGGCAAATTGTAGATGGAATGGAGTTGTGCTGCTTGCTCTACGTACCTCGGCTCTCCTCATCCAGTTCTTTCTGTAGTTGCTGTAGTTCAAAGGCTTCGCCCAGGCCACCATTGTGAATCTGCTCTGCTATTAGCTGGTGGAATGAGTCATGAACACCTTCCTCATCTGCCGGGCTCCTGACACCACGTACGGATACAAGCACATACACAAAGACGATAAATCAGCACAAAGATACGAGGGCGAATTAAGTCCCATTTCAGTACAAAAACCGCACTAAGAGAAGTTGAGAAAACATGACATATCTTGGTCACCAGTACTCCCAGTGGAACAAACTGTAAACCGATGCTCTGTGTTATCTTGATGTGCGGCAAGTCAAAGTTGACAACACAGCTTGCACGAAACAAAAACCACAGAAGCAGTTCACATCTGTGCTGTTAGGGCACAGTCACAGAGACATATGAAAATTCTGTGTGTACCTGGAGACAACAACAACGATTTTCTTTCCCCCCGGTGCATTTCAGTCTATTCATTTTCTTTCTCCTCTTTAAATGTGATCTATCTTTTTTTCATTCCGAAACGTGTCAGGGTGAAGTGAAACTGTCAAAGTCTGCCTAGATAGTCATGCGACAGTAATTAGACGGGAGCTCTGCGCTCATGAGACATAGGAACAATAAGGTCGCAAGACTGGGGGAAACTCGTGAACAAATCGAAGTCTCTTTCTGGAAGTAGGTAGGGAGTGTTCAGACAAGCAAATAAAACCTCAGGATTATGATCTACCCTTGTACAAACAAACACGATATCCAAGAGCAAAACAGTCCGATCACCTGTGTTCCTTAATCTCCACCCACTGACTGTGCTGAGCAAATGCAGGTGAGCTTCAAACAAGTCAAACGGAAAAGTACAAGACGACACTGTGTGAGCATAAAAAAGAAACATTGCCACACTCACTCCAGTCCAGCTTCCATGAGGGGGTGCCCCAGGTCGCAGTCAACATTCCGAGCCATTCTTCTCTCCCGCTGACTGTGTGTGTGTTGACTCCTTGCTGCGGCGTTCACACCTTTACCAGCTCATAAATGCACTCCACCTCCACCATGGCGCCAATACCTGTTGAAAGGGGAGGAAACATCACAGAGGAGGCGGGACTATGAGAACATGACGAGAACATGACAGGAAAAGGAAGGAACGCCATCATACAACTTCGGAATGTGGACACACGAGTCAAGACTTGCCCGGTGCACTCATTCGGTTCCATGTCACAATGAGACCTCAAGATCTATTTAGCTTATGTTCACTGAGATTTTGTTCAAGTATGTTTCCTCATAAAGGGAAAATGTAAGATTAGAGCCACATAGGCGAGTTATAAAACCCCTTATTAGGACTCTTCCAAAAATGTACGCATCCATGGTTTTGGGTCTTCAACATCAATCAACACTGGTCTTGCCATGAGAGGTTAGGCCACTGTGGCTCAGTCACTAAAGCTCCTTTGTCGCACTGCATGTGATGGGGACTGAGTCAGATGCCACCGTCTTCCTTGTAACATGAATATTCATGAATGAAATCAGAATGATGCATTGTCAGAATTGTGTGTGCGTGTTTGTGCGTATATATGAGCTCATGACGGAAATGAATTCACAATATCAAGGGATTAAAGAGTATTATTGTCACATCTATTAAATTATCTATTCTTATCCATTCAATTGTAAATCTATATATATCTATATATATATATATATATATATATATATATATATACACATTCAAGGCCACATTGACTGTGTTATATACATACATATATATATATGTGTGTGTGTGTATATATATACATTCAAGGCCACATTGACTGTGTTATATACATACATACATACACACACACACACACACACACACACACACACACAAAATAAACACCTCTTCCGAAGAATCCATCTTTTTTCCTCACCGACTGTCCTTCAAAATAGAATAAAAACATTCAAAAAACCGCTGGGTGGGGAGGCGGTTGCTAGGAATAGCCTATGTCATATCAAAATGGCGGCCCTGTTGAAATTAAGAATTCCAGCCTAGGGGGCCAACAGAAGCTACACCCACAAGCGTAAATGAAATCAGTTGAGAAGGTTAAAATAAGTTTTTCTTCGTCATTTTTTCCTCAAGCTACTACTTGGGTGTTTCCGATACCTTATATAAATGTAAGATTTTGCCCTCATTAAAGTCAAAAGGTCAGGGACAAATGAGTGACAGGGGAAGTTGGTGTGTTTATGCTCATTACACTTCTGTTCTGGGTTTAACTGTGTCAATAAAAATATAACCTCAAGACCAAGAACGGATATGACCTTAGGCTTTACAAACACGCATCAAATACCCTTACATTCGGGCTCGCACATGCCTGTCAGAACCAAGAAACACCGCAATGTCAACCCCACCTATTCTTCTGTTTGTTCCTCTATTGTTGTATTGTCCCAACTCATTTGTGTAGGAGGTTGTACAAGGAGCTGGGCATGGATATCACTCCACCCTTTGACATTGTGTCTAGTTAACAGATAATAAACATTCTTTAAAATATTTAAGATATCCTCTTTGTTAGAGTAAGTATATTTCCCCATCACAGGCCCTTTGCACTGTATCCCATGTTTGTCATTGTTTTTCATGTTTCTTGTGCAGAGCGTGTGAAGTGCCTGTGAAGCGAAATTTCGTTGCACGAACGCGTACTGACAATAAAGGCCAATCCAATCCAAATCCAATCCACAATACCTTGGTACCTTAGTATTTTCTGGAGGGTTATATTTCAAAACTAGTGCAGATTGAATCAGCAGCAGCAGTATCATCGTCATGTGCCCTAATTCATTTCTTCTAATTCCTTGTCTGACAGTTACTTCCACTCATAAAGGTTTTATGAAGGTAACAGTTTGACTCTGTATTGTATTGTATTGAATTGTATTGTATTTGACTGTGTTAATGCTGTCTTCTTGACTGGTGGGAAAAAGGCGAAATGTCAACGTATGCATTTTGTTCTCATGCACAGGACAGCAAGGACAGAATACTGTGGGGGTGACGTAGCCACTTGGGGGAGGAGGTTGCACCACTGACAAAACAAATACTGTAGTCTGGACAACTCAAATTGACAATTGACATAGATGGCCAGATTGTTCAACTGGCCTTGAATTACAACAGGAAAAAGGAGTGGTGTCATATCTTTCATAGTAAAGAAATGCTTAACTTGGTGAATGAGATGTCAGATTCCCAGAGGGACAAATAAAAAGCGCAAAGGAATTTGTTCAAAGAGCAACAACAAAACACAGCACCATAACTGAACTTGATTGTCTGCTTATTTTGCCAACGATATGCATGTGTTTACATTCAGAATGCAAATGAGGGAGAACATATGGGGAAGATAGAAAAGGGGAGTCTGCAACAAATTCAGTCCATATGGCAAGTGCCCGCATTCTTCAAGACCAAAGGGGACAAAATTATAGAGTAAATCCTGGCTTCATCGGCACTGAAAATCCCCGTTGCGGGTTTAAGCACAATGCATCTATCTAAGAACGTGAAAAAGCTAAAATCCAGTACCCATGGAACTTTAAAACAACAAACCATCCTGCCATTGTTCAGCACAAGAGACAAACTCATTCACCTGGCTCGGTGTTGTTTCAAACGACTGCATTTTTTTCTGCAGACCAAGCTTACTTCACTGGGTGACGAGATTTAAAAAAATATTGCGACAGTTTATCAGCTGTAAATTTGGAAAGTTGCTCGTTCGTTCGGTAGCTACTCCGTCAAGTAGTTAGTTCTATTAAGTTGTCAAAACTTTCGATATGGCGACGTATCAAAATTGTATTAATGTGACTGATTGAGATGGAGTATAAAATCAAATCCAAAGAAGTCCGTATTCACTCACCAGTTCAGAAACTTAGCAAACTCCTGAGTCTCAGTTTAGGAGTAAATAGTCAAACCAGTGAGCACCCCAGTCGAACCACCGATTCACACGGGGAAACCCATTATGTTTAAATGGGTGAGCCTTGTGCAAAAAACAAACGTGCAATGCTGTGTTCAAATTTAAAACGTCATATATCCTACTTACGACCATTTTCACCGCAGCCACCTCTAGATTTATATCCTATATTTAGCGACATGACACTTTGATTGATAAACAAGTAACTATAGGTTTCCCCCAAACATTTCTCGCAGTGGTTGCGCCTGATTCGCACCAGTCGCTCTACCAGTGTTTGGAAAGACATTTAAAACTGCAACAATTAATTAGCACTTCAATACTGTACAGTATACGCTATGGAATGTATAGTGCCCGTCTGACCACTCTCTGAAGAATATTCTGATTCAGCGGTTCTAGTAAATGTAGATTTTAACATTGATATCAATGTATTTTACTGCCAACTGTATAATGCAACAGGGTCACCAACATGGTGCATGTGGGCACCATGGAACCCCCGAGGACTAGCTATGAATAGCCCGTGCGCGGGCCTGCTCTAATAATACTGTGTAGGTCATAGTGATGGGACAGTGTGTGCTTTTTTTTTGTATATTTTTTTGGGGAGGTGTTATCCATGTGATCATTTTAAAATGGCATTTACAGAACCAAAAGTGTTGTATTTTGATATTCCATATCCATCCATCTGTCCATTTTCTAATCTGTTTAGGGTCGCGGGTGTGCTGGAGCCTATCCCAGCTGTCTTTGGGGAATAGACAGGGTCCACCCTGAACTGTTTGACAGCAATGTATTGTTGACAAATCATTATTGCGTGTCATGTTTCTGCATCCTGTCACATGAATGATTTCCTGAAAACAGTACAGTTTGGGGTGTACTTTTCGGTCAGATGCTGCACACCAGACGTCTGCTTCACCCAGTATAATGTGAGCTGTTCAAACAGGACTTTGCACAACAATGCTAATGCTAGATCAGCCACTGAGGAGCTTTGAATATGACTCAACAGTCCAAAACAGGATATTTTGACTGACACTGGGGAACTAACGGTTGTAGGGCAGGGTGGCTGCTGAGATAAAATGTTTTCTGTGTGAATACTTTTGCAGGACGTACATTGTTTGTACCTTTTGTTTATTAACAAGCTAATTGGAGGGAAAATGGAGGCTAATGTCAGCTTCACAAGACTCTTATCAGGTAACACAACATTTTATTCCAAATTTACTGGACAGTACACAGCATCCTTATGTGAGAGGCTAGAGGACTGAGTATTATCATAAAGAGGAATTTGACCACCTGCCTAGCATGCAGGTTTTCCAGCCTGAGCAGAGCAGACAGGATGTTTCAGAGGCTGATAAGGGGCTCAGATACATGTCCAAAAGACCCGAGGACAAGAGGTCTACTCAGCCACTCAAGAATCTTCCCATGTGTATTCAAGCAAAAAGGGATGCCAGGTGGGTAGGCCGGCCGCACATGAAGCTGCATGCTTCCTTTTGTTTCATTTCTTCACTTTGCACTTCAAATGTACCATTATTAGAAATAATGCAAGAACTGTTTGTTGGTTATTATGTTTTCCAAGCCCCTGCTCAATCCGCCGTGCTTATTTGTTCAATGCTACAATGTCGACAAGGGAGCATGCTTTTCACGTTGCCTTTAAAATTAAACTTTTTTTAACGTTTAAATTTCTTTTTGGCATCGGTAATAATAATAATAATAATAATAATAATAATAATAATAATACATTTGATTTATAAGCGCCTTTCAAGACACCCAAGGACACTTTACAATAACAAAAAACACAAAACAATATGTGTTGAGCAGCGGCAGCCAAATGCGCCAGCGTTCACTCAACCCGGAAGTCAGAAAGAAACCACAAGGGTGGGAGAGGGGGCGAAAAAAAACACGTGTGCAAGATAAGTTTTTTATGGTGTTTTTTGTTTGTGTTTTTGTTTTTTATTCCAACTCTTTCATTTCATCTGCTCGGGGCTACCTGGACCGCACTCCAGTCTTCTATGGTTTCTATACACGTGGTTCACTCAATTATCCTTGCTTGAATACTCCACTGCTGTACCTCATCGGCATCCTTGCTATCCTCTTCCTCAGTGCCATCGTGGAGATTCGTAGGTCTGTGGTCCACCAAATAATTAACAGTGTCAGTAAGATTGATTTTGATACGCTGGCTGGTCATAAGTGTCTGTGATTTTTGTTTTTGCACCGGTGACAGTGGAACAACAACAGTACGTCAGTATTCAGTACAGTATTGATGAACACTTGTCAAGTTATGTTAGCACGAGTGTCATCGCTAATTTCCCGTGGTAAAAAAAACATCTGTCCTGCAAATTTGCAGCACATGATTTCACCATCAAGGACGTTGATGCAGCCGCGCTCAACAGCAGCTTCCTGAGGAATGATCTCAAGGTAAGCACAACCATCATGCATGATAATGACCTTTAATAATTAAAGTGACCACAATTTTGCAGTTGCGTTGTAAAAATCTGAATGCAAGATTTTCATTTCAACCAACAACTAATGGAAATTGTAAAGTCTTCACTCAACATTTTGAACTATTTATATATAAAGAAAACTGGGTCAAAGAAGATATGTGTTTTGTCGAAGAACCCAATAGCCATGACCTCAGTGGAGTGATCTTGAACAGCGATTGTGTGCCAAGACCTCTTGTCCAACAATAATCCTAAATAATAATCTCGGACTTTATTTTAGCACGACTCAGGGTGGAAAGAAACCGAGTTGTTGCGCGAGTAGTGAAATTTGTTTGTTTGTTTGTTTGTTTGTTTATTTATTGAACATAAAACATTTACAGTAATAATTTGAGAGAAAATAAGGTAAGTAAAATGGTAAAAAGGAAAGAGAAATCAGTCATCATTCAACACAGTTATTATGTTCAAGGGAGTAGGAAGAAGTAACAACTATGAAATCCAAGTAATTAACCCTTGAGCTGCAGTCGATGTAAATAATTTTATATAATGCAACATACAATTTTACAAAAATGATAAAAGTATTATTCCTGAATATTTATTTTACTGTCAACCACTCGACATGTTCAGTGGCATCAGCGCTATACATACACATATAGTTATTTTTTTCTTTGTATTTTTGCACTGTACTGGTCGACTGAAATGGTCGACAACCAATCGCAGGACACAAATACACAAACGACCATTCACACTCGCATTCACAGCTACGGACAATTTGGATTCTTCGATTATATATGAGTAAATCGAGTGCAATGAATTAAACTCAAGTTGACGTACCACCATAATAATGAAATCAATAGTATGAGGAGCACTAATTTGAGGTTTAAATATGCCCGCGACACTGACACACATTGTTTATCTTCTCAGCTATACTTGCAGGAGCAGCGTTTCTCCCAGTATGAGGCAAGGAGGACAGTGTGGTAGCGGGTGCGTCTCTCCCTGCTGTGGATGATCCTCAATCTGCTCATTCTGTCTCTCCTGGGTGGAGTGTTCTACCTCATCTACTTCGCAATCGAACATCACAGTCTATGGGAAAGGTAGTTAGAGTTGATGTAATATGGCGGATTTGACTTCTTGGTAAAAAGCCTTCCCTTTGTGACACCATCTGATCTCCATGCGTTCTCCAGAACAATCACTACTGGTTGGTCAGTCTCCTCCTCCAGTACCTTCCGTCGATCACCATCACCTTTGTTAACCTTTTCTTCCCTCACATCTTCCGAAAGATTTCATTTTTTGAGGACTATTCCTTCACCCTGCAGGTTAATATCACGTTGGTGAGGTAAGAAGGATAGCATATTACACACAGTTTAAGGGAAGGCTTTTTTTTTGTATGCACACGCCACTGAACTTGGATTGTCTTCCTTCAGGAGCATCTTTTTGAAGCTTGCCTCGCTGGGCATATACTTATTTTTTGTGTATACAACAACACATGAGCGAGTAGGACATGTTTTACTTTCGTGACAATTTTCAAAGCAGCACTTTTAAAGCTCAATCATGCAACATGGCAACTGATGGCTGTCTCCAACCACCATGACACTGAAACACTCGATAAAGCTTGACAAAAGTATTTTTGTATGGGGTCAATTTTTGCTTACAACGTGAGCTTACTTCACATTAAAGTACAGTGGATGCTTCTCCTCTTTTTTTTTTTTTTTTGTCATTTAGAGTGTTATACATCAAGGCTCCACTGTTTTTAATGGAGACTTTTAACCATTTTCACAAATTAACAAAAGTATTGTATTGTGTTTGTATGTGTGTGGTTGACTGGCTAGTTCATCCGCCTCATTCCAGAGCCTAAACCCCATTTGGCGAGTAAGATCAGGGGATGTTGAATTGTCACCTGTGATCTTGTAAAACCGTTCGGGACTCTTTTGTGATTAAGTGCTATATAAATCAATTTGATTTGACTTGGTGCACGTTCTTTTCCACATTACATGTACAGAAAAATGCAGTCTCACCCTTGACCTTCTTCTTCCTGTCTCATAGACATAGTGCACAGAGAATCAATTTGGAAGAGAGCTGTACAAGCTCTGTATCTTTAACTTCCTTGCGACCTTCTGCAGTGCCTTCTTTGTGAACTACCCCAGGAAGTGCGTTTGTTTGAACTACCCCAGGAAGTGCGTTTGTTTTATCTCTCTTTCTTTAAAGTCATCATTGCAATTTGAACTCATAAAGATCAACTGTACCAAGCAACTTGCTCTTCTCTGCCTCGACTATTAGGCTGGTGCATAAGAAGTTCCGCTCATCATTACTTGGCCGCTTATCAAGGAAGCAACATTTCTCTGTGCCCTTCAATGTGCTTGATCTGGTCTATAGTCAGAATGTGTCTTGGATGGGCGTCTACTTCTGCCCTCTGCTGCCTCTGATAGGAACTGTCACGCTGATGGTGACCTTCTACATCAAGAAGGTTGGCTAAAATGACGAATGATGTCAACCATTTACCTTGAGAAAATACATCCTATATACTTTCTCTGTATATCCTATAAAGCCCCGTATGTTAATGAACAAAAAGCACCACCAGCAAAATTCAATTACAGTATCATTTACAATAGAGTAAAATGAACTGAGCTCAACACATTCCATTCAACACGTGCCACTGTAAACCTCATAATTGTTGAAAATGGTTGATATTCATTAGGGTTAAGATGAACCACATTTGCATCCCTCTCATGTCAGTTTACAGTCTTGCGACGCTGTGTGGCAGAGCAGAGGATGTTTCGAGCCTCCAACTCCTCGGTTTTATTCCACTTCATGCTGCTGCTCGGCCTTGTCATGGCTGCCATCACGCTGGGCTTCTCCTTTTTCCAGCAACAAACCCCAGCAGACAAAAACATGTAGTCCTTTTGCGCAATCCAAAAGAATTTGACTTTGAGGCTCATTCTTGCATTTAGACTGATCACTTTGATGATGTGTTCCTTTGTGTGGCAGATTCTTTCAACATTCCCCCTATGGCCCATTTGGAAATGGACAAAGTGCAGTTAATGTGGTGAGAGTGTGTGTGTAAAGTCTTCCAAGCGTGGCACAACCCATTATCCACTACCTGACCTCTGAGTTCTTTCCACTGCCACTCATACTTGCTGAGATGTAAGTCACCCACTTCCTCAGTAGGTTGAACCACGATCAACATCCTGTGCACTCTCCTGTTCATAGTTTAATACATCATGTTCACAACTGCAAACACTTAACAGTAAATATCATCAATTAACTCATCAGTTTACTCCGTCGGATCTTCTGGCGGCGCCTGAAAGTAAAATGTAACATTTGGTTTTCCTCAGCATGATCTTAACCTCCTGCGTGTCTCGAGGACGGGCCAATCAAAAGACTATCGAGATACTCAAAGATATGCTGGTTATGGTAAGTCAATTGGCCTGTCGATAGATGGGGTAGCACATTATTGTGCAAATGTATTTTTGTATGTAGAAATGCTGCAACGGTGCCTTTTGAATGTTTCTTAGTGTGCTTATGAGAATACGGAAACACATTTCGTCTTCACTTTATTGTCTCATTCTACTTCTATTCTTCGCTTGTTTTGTCTTTTGTTTTATTTGTGCATTATTGATTGGAAAATCAATCTGTTGTTTCAAATTTGCCACGAATGAAGGTTAATAGGATTGGACATTCTGTAAATACTGTGCTCCTACTAATAACCAAAATCGACAAATAATTGGCTTATAATTGCCCGTAGATTTTGCAGTGTGGCAGCAAAGCAGTACTTTTGTCGACGGGTATAGCATCACTAAATGCAGCTCCTCATCTAATCATCTAACGTCAACATAGTTCTGAGGCAGCAAGATGCCTTTCATATTCGATATAGCTTTAGGCAAAAACAGCAAGTACGGTAGTTTTTCAACGACTAACAGATGTTAGTCCCCCCCCCCAAAAAAATATGCAAGTAGGTTAATTTGCGAATAGTGAACCATGAATATGCATGGATAACACTGCTGTAGTTATTTTGATATATTTTAAAATGCGCTCAAATTCTGTGCAGAACTATTTCAAAAAGGGTGCATTGCAACATTAGTTATTAGCAAACGCAAAGACAAAAACTCAGAGGAAATAACAATGTCAAGCTACAGGGCCCTCTCAAAATGCAATGGAACCCAAAATAACATCAGTCTTCCCTGTTATTTACGCCATCAAAAAGGACTGCTGCTGCTGCTGCAAAAATACATTTTAAGCAGAAAGCCAATAGTAAGACAATCGTTGTATATTTTGATTTTATCTTTGCCTTCACGGAGCACTTCAGATAAGCGTTTCCAGGTGAAAAAGAATGCACGGATGCTCCGTCGTAACAGCATGCTCTCTCTGCATCCTGGGAGAATGCCCACTCAAACCACATGAACTGCACCTTTGGTCCTTGTTTCTACTGAAACTAAACCATTTAACTTACCCATACCGTATGTGAGTATTACATAATACTTTCTGCACATGGTCTTGATCAAGTCAATTTAAAAACAACGTAACATAATTTATTTTAAATAAATGTATGCTTATTCTGTACTAACTGTGCTTTGTATATAGTTTTTGGATGTGTTCAGTTAAATAGAAACATTTTCATATGCTTGTGCTTTTGTAATCCTTGTTCACATTCAAAAAACAGATTATTAAAGCCATGCGTGAAGCCAAAGATGACGCCTCAGTTGTTATCTATTTCTAACATGCGTAATTCATGCGTGCACATGAAAACACAGAAAAAAATGTGACGTGGTAAATTTGGAGCAGTGTTATGAGGACTCTACACGCACTTTTTTTGTTGCCACTTCTGGGTGAGTGAAACAATTTCATTTTTAAAGAAAATTAAATACACTGTGTTTCTAATTATTTCTCTACATACTGTTTTAGTTCATGAAAAAAAAAGAATAAATAAAAATCAACAAAAAGTATAATGGATTAAAAAATGTTGGATACAAAATAATTATATAGGCCTCCAAAATAATCGGTAGTCTATTGAACAAAACCAAATTAACATTACCAAAATACTATGTTCCAAATTTCCACAGTCCACTTTTCCCAAAAATATACCTATAGGTTGTGAAAAACTCCCATCAAATATTTTGCATAACATATTTAGTATTTTTTTAAATTACCACTATCATCAAAAAGACACACCTGTATTTGCCGATCAAGATAAAAATGAACATGGGACCGCTTTGTCAATATCACCTTGACAATCCTGTCATCGATTGACCTTGTGAGGCCATGAATAGTTTCTGCCCGCATCTCATTTGCCAATGCAAGACTTGCCTCCCATAAATGCTGTTTGGATGACTGGAGCAATGCACCAGCATAGCTCTTTTACTTAAATTTGCTCCAAAGGTTCTCAATAGCGTTGCGGTCATGTGATTATGATGGCCACACCATCAGTTTTACATCCCTGGTTGATAAGGCAAACAGAATTTTTTACCAGTGTGAAATCTCCAGTGTTTGCATTCCTTTTGCAAATCATAGGACAATTCCTTGGTTTTCATCAGCAGAAAACTGTCACTTGCTTAATAATGCCGATCCGCTGTCTTCATTTTCCTTTAATTAGGAAGACAGCGCCGCTGCCGGCTGAAGTCAAATAGTGCACTCATTTTGACCTAATTTCAACAATCTATCATTCGATCAAGTTCATAACAATCAATGAATCATGACAGCGTTATACCCATCCACACTTTTCCCAAATGTTTCACGTGCGTAACTAGTTGCAGTGCTCGTCGTGGGTTTCCTCAGGTGGATCAATAGCTTCTCATCCAGTGCTGAATGGTCCTGCCATGGCATACCTTGGTTCCCAAGTGGTTCTGCGTTGTAGCGCCTCCGACTCCTCCCTGCCAGTCACATATGAGCTGAGAAAGGACGGTCTCCTGATTGACGCGAGAGCACATCTCCAAGAGGTCCAGCCTGCGTCATTCTCGTTGAAGGTGACTGTAAGGTCAGGAGGGCTGTACCATTGTGAGACAAAGACTGAAGGAAGCGTGGGAATTAGCAACAGCATCAGATTCAATGTCGTTAGTGAGTATCAAACTAAAAGATGCTCATTTAAGTTGATGTACAATAACTATAATAACAAATCTTCTACCACCAACACCTCACTTGCAGCACCAGCATCAAACACCAGGGTGATCTCTGACCCCTTTCCCGCAGTCCTATATGAGGGATCCAGAATGGTTTTGAGGTGCCACGCTGCTAAGGGCTCCCACCTCTCCTATAGCTGGTTTTTCAACAAGAAGCAAGTTACCTCTGCTACCTCTCCTCGGCTGCACATCACTGGGAATCGGCTTGTGATGGAAAGGGCGGCTCCAGAGCATACTGGGGCCTATTCATGTATGGCATGGTCCAAGGTGCAGGATCTCCAAAGGTTTTCCAGCAGCTCAGAAGTCAAGGTGATAGTCAAAGGTATAGAATACTCGTAAAATGATACTTAGGTCCAGAAGTAGGTCAAGTGACAATTATCATGATTTTGCTCGTGATACATCAGCAAAAGGGCAGCATAATAATAGTGAGTGTAGTTGGTGTTTTTTTATCACCTTTGCCTCACAGTTGTGGGACGAGGCTTCCAATCTAATTGTGACCTGAGACGTAACAATAGCCAAGGAAGCGAGCTGAAGCTTGCGCTTTTGCCAGACACAATTAGAAGATCATCAGCTCGTGTTTTCACCAACATAGAAATGACAGAGTGAAATTTGTAGACTCAATTGTCAGGGGGGAAAAAAGCCTTATGTGTGAGATTTGAGATGTACTCTGTTGCTCATCGCAACTATACGAGTACTACACACCAACAGAGTAAGCATAGACTGATTTTTTTTTAATCCGCATCTTGTGTGGGGATTTCACATTTTAAAAATTGGTAAGAACAGAAGAGGGCCTTCCTTCCTTCTAGAATTAATGAAGACAAATAGATATGTTCAAAAAAATGTTTTGATTTCAGGAGGGTGACATTTGTCTCATGGGATTGTATTTTGTTCTAAATTTATGGAAGGAAAAATTCTGTAACAATTAACTTGATGAGACTTTAGAAATGCTGTTTACATGCACCACAAGGTTTTATTATTACAGTCCACTATTGTCCAGTCACTTTCCAAAGTAAAAACAAATGGCATCAATTGTTAAAATCTTTGGGGCTGTTGTCTAACTCTGTCATCTCTCATCCTCCTTCCCTCTTAATTCATTCTGTAGTCCATCTTTCGAAACCAGAGATCTCTCTTTCCATCTTCAAAGAGGGAACCGGCTACCGTGGTAACGTGACCTGCTGGTCATCCAGAGGAACTGTTCCGGTCAACTTCTCTCTTTTGGTGGACGATAAGATGGTGGCCTCCGTGGTGGCTTCTGACTCCGTCAGCTCATGGTTCAGTGTAGCAGTCATCCCTGGGCTAGATATGGGCGTGGCTCGATGCTGGGTGAAAAATGAGGTGCAAGAGTTGATGAGTGAGCCTCTGACACTGGAAGTGGGTATGAGCTACTCGTGTGTAGGAACTACCCTTATTGCTTATTGTGTTTTGTTTTGTCAACAATTCATTATTTCCTGCTTGTCCAGTTCCAGTTGGAGGTGACGTAAACGTTGAAGTTCAATATGTCTACAGATCGGACTCCAAACTGGCTGCGGCCTTAATGACATGTCATGTCAGTCGGGGGTCTTTCCCTTTTGTCTCTTGGCTTTTCAATAACGCCACGCTTCCTTCTGAAACGCAAATGGATTTCAAGGGGCAGCTGGTCCGACCTCAGTTTGCCCTGATGGACTGGGGACGTACTCTTGTTCTAGCCAAACTGGACTCGAAGACTCAGGCTTTTACCAATGCAGGGCCAGGGACAGATATGACGACTCCAGCCCCTGGGTGGAGAGTGGGGCCGTTCTCGTTCAAATCAAAGGTGAAAATTTCAAGACTACAATATACAGACCCATATCGTACACTTAGATTCCACTGAATGGTGCACGAAGACAGCAAATGAAACGTTATATCCCCCAAGCAATGGACTGTATTTCAAAAATACCAAATTAAGCTTTTCATTGAATGTAGAGCAAATTAGATTTCCTTTTATGTAAGATTTGTCCACTCTTGTTTTGGGTCATGCATTTTCAATTCTCAACCAGACTGGATGCTTGACAACAGACCCCAAGAAGCAGCGTCTCCTGAAACAGCACCAAGTAAACTCAACCCATAGCAATGATTTCAATGCTGCTCGAGCATGTATACAAATTCAACAACTGTTCTTTTTTTTCTATTAACCAAGTGGTCACGGAGATCATTGCCATAATATTCTGCTGCTTTCTCCTCCTCACTTTGGCAGTCAGCAGCTACTGCGTTTACAGGATGATTGACAACAAAAAAGGTGAGCGTGTATATGTGTGTCTGAATGTGTTTGGTTCAGTGAGGGGGCATTTCCATGGCTGCAGAATTAAATGTGTTTGGGGGGTTTTCCCGCCCATCTTACTCAGGTCTTCGCTCAAGTACGGCCCCGAAGTAAGTTATTATACTTTGCTGCATGTATTATAATTTTTTTTTTATGAAAGAAAAAAATGTGGTTGGTTAAGGATTCTTCCTTTCAGTGCTACTTCTGATGTGCTGCCTCTGTCTATTCCTATCTTCCATTTGGAGGGCAAACAGGCTGATACGTGCTCAACAGGCTGCAGTATAAACTCTCAGGTAACACAAGAAAGAAAAACTACTGGACTTGGGGTAAAAAATTTAGTTAGCTGTACACAGTACATTCAATGCTTGTGCCTTCAGAAAGAAAAAGACAATGCGCTCTGCTTTGAATGTTAACTCTAGATCAGCTACAAGCTAACATAATGATATTTGTTCCTTTTTGCTGTTCTAGATTATGGAGAGCCCTGTTTGAGAGTGCACCTTTCATCATCTTTTTCACTGTTGCATTTAATTTCTTTTGATCATCATAGTCATTTTCTACAGGTCAATTCTGATGCTATTGTTATCGACACAATTTCAGTTCACATTTATTGCTTGTGAGGACAATAAAGCAATCCTTTAGTCAAATTTAAAAGACCAGCATGGCTGTACAATGGGATTCTCTGACAAATAAATTGTGAATTTAAAAATGATGTGTTGTTTTTTTTTCACTTGAGAAGTACGTTGTCGGAATATGAAATAAGAGCATCTCAGTGTGAGAGGATTGCGTCATGCAGTAGCGTGACTGAGGGGGTGGCCGTGGGAGGGAGGTGTACCATGCTATCAGTTATTTGCACGTTTCAATGAAGTGCGTATGTGTGTGCGTGTGTTTGTGTGTTTTTGGAAAACTCTCAAAACTCACGCCTCACGCCATCTTTATTACAACGCAGCATAAACAAGATTTTCCTCAATATATTCTTCAAGAATGTTTCCGTACCTTCTTGTGGGCTTGTTTCTGGGTAAGTAGAAGAATTCAAAGTGCACAACAGTACTCATTGTACCTGATCTTTTTTTTTAAACTGTTTTTGTCCTTCTTAGGGTCATGCCACTGCAGCAAGGAAGGCGGTAATTGGACTCTTTATTACAAATGTGGATGTATTTGATTAGCTTTTTTTGTACAACCCCTTGCAAAAATTATGGAATTACCAGGGTTGGAGTATATTCATTCGTCGTTTAAATTTGGAGGAAAAAAAAAAGCAGATCAGAGCCAGGACACAAAACTAAAGTCATTTCACATGGCAACTTTCTGGTTTCAAGAAACACTAAAATAAATCAAGGGGAGAGATGTGATCATTTTCAAAACATATTTTGACATCCATGAGCATCCTATCAATTGATTGGATAAGAAAAGTGTATAAAATGTCATCGTGAACTTGTGCATTTATTGCAGATAAAATTTCAGTCGTCTCCACTTTACCTGACATGCACTCCCATATCAATAATGACTGAAGAAATGTGCATGTTTTCTTCAGGCAGTCACCTTCATAAATTTCATTGGAATTGCACCAAACAAAGGTTCCAGCATCATCACCTTGCCCAATGTAAATTTACCCGTTATCACTGAATATGACTTTCATCCACAGTCCACGATTGGTTTCACTGCTTGGGTTATACCATTTTAACTAGACCGGGGATAGTCCCCAAACAGATGTTGGTACTGCAATGTCTAGTGCAGTTATGATTTGAAACGTCGAGCGCCAGCCTTTTTATAGACTACGTCACGTGATCGTCGGCAACGTCGGCGCCAGCCTTTTATAGACTACGTCACGTGATCGTCGGCAACGTCGGCGCCAGCCTTTTATAGACTACGTCACGTGATCGTCGGCAATACGCTGCTGCACGCTATGCAGCAGCGTATTGCAGTTCTGAAACACGGATGTTGGAGAACAGCTAGTAGGTATTCTCGGCGTATATGGACTTATGAGTAACCTACACTTAACGTGTTTGAACGTGTGCAACGATCGCATAACTTACCTATTACTTATGGCCTGCGTATACGGGACGTATAGCCATGCGCTGACATCTGACGCATGCTTAAAATTTCAGCGTCGTCGACCTCGACGTGACTTCGACGTATACCAACGTGCTTCAGCGTGCTGTTACGTATAGCTTACTTTGCTTTTCCTGCTTAGGCGTTCCTGCTTTTGTTGAGCTTTTCTGGGTGTGAATCCGATTTCCTTTACACATCTTCTTATAGTTTAGTACAGTCACAAACTTCAGTTTCCTCCCATTTGTTGCTCATTGGTTTTGGTCTGCATTTTCTATTTTCAAGAAATATTACTTGAAGTTTTCTCTCTTCACGTTTTGATTTGATTTATTTCACTTCACTTGGTGCAACAGTTCTCCAAGGTGTGATCACTCCTCTTACTAGCAGATTTAATGTGATGCAGGTGTTAGTTTTGGGAATGGAAATTTACACTGTGTCAATTTTTAAACTCTTCTTGGTCTAAAAATATAACTGTTACTGACTACCATCTTTTTTTCTTGATTTCTTTTAGTCTTTCCTAAAGTCTTTCCAAATTTCCTTGAAAATAATATGCTGGCTGCACCCCCACTAGTCTGAAGTCACAAGATTCTGATTAAGGTTGTGTTTGCGAAATATGAATTAAGCGGCAAAATGCACCCATTTTTATCCATGCAGGCCTCAGACCAATCACCTGTTTTCTGAGTTTATGTGCTGAGTTGTGATTGGTGGTTACAAGAGCCCTGAGCAACTGTGATGTCATGTTCAGTTGACCGCAATGAGCAAAATGTCTGCTCCCTGAGTTGATTAAAACCCACAAATCCACAAATGCTATATTAATCAGAATACTGTGTTTAGACTAGTAGGGCTCCATTGAACAGATAATTGTTGCCTTTTGAAATTACTCTTTTTGGGTCATGTCACTGATCTGCTTTTTTTTTTCCTAAAATTGAAACAACTGAATGAACATTGGGGCGGCCCTGTGGTCCAGTGGTTAGGGCATCGACCTTACAGTGTGGAGGTCGTGAGTTAGATCCCAGCTCCAGTCTTCCTGTGTAGAGTTTGCATGTTCTCCCCGTGTCTGCGTGGGTTTTCTCCGGGTACTCCGGTTTCCCCCCACATTCCAATAAACATGCATGGCAGGCTGATTGAACACGGGTGTGAGTGTGAGAGTGGATGGCTGTTGGTCTCTGTGTGCCCTGCGATTGGCTGGCAACCGGCTCAGGTGTCACCCGCCTACTGCCCAAAGACGGCTGGGATAGGCTCCAGCACCCCCCACGACCCTTGTGAGGATAAGCGGATCGGACAATGGATGGATGGATGGATGGATGAATGAACATCTTCTGAGACTGGTGATTGCATAATTTTTACCAGTCTCTCATCCCGTTTTTGATTAGGCGTAACAGTGGGACGTCCAGAGTTATTTGGCCCTTCATTGGCCTTGGTGAATGACGTTGCCGACTTTAATTGTCTTCTGTTGATCTACCCCGAGAATCAAACTATCCTACTGGAGTTGTACAAGTGAGTATTACATGATTAAAAACCATACCAAAATCTCAGACGTAAATGTGTTAATTCTCAATTTGGTGTTCCCAGGGAGGGAAACCGGAACAAGTTGCTGGGGTTCTACAGTTCCCCGGATGGGCAGGTTGCATCCTTCCCCATCGTAATCAGAAAGTTTCATGAGGGCAACCTGGAGTGCGTGGCCATAGCGCAGAACAATTCTCACGTCGAGCCCTCTGTCAGCAATCCACATTACCTCAAGGTCGTAGGTGAGTGTTTCTATTGTACAAGGGAAATGTGTTACGCATTGCATACGTGTCTATCATTGATACCTCAGTATTACATTGGACCCCTGTTATTCTCAGGGATCGGTTCTGGGCTCACTATATTTGCTTTAGAGATATTAATTATTCATCGATTATTTGAATCAAGCGTGAGCTGGACCCTATTCCAGCTGACTTTGGGTGTGAGGCACCCTAATCTGGGCGCCAGCCAATCGCAGGACACAAAAAACTATTTACACTCACATTCAGATGGGGAATTTCTTATTTAATTTTTTATTTAATTTTAATCAGTCTTTTGACTAAAATCTAATTTGTTTTTTTCATCATAATTTTATCATCTACAGAAGATCAATTTTAGTCTAGTTTTAAAATGACCTTTAAGAGTGCAGTTGACGAAAATTGCTGTAGATTTACTTGACTACAATGAAAAGTATGTCACGGTTTATGTCAACTTTCCCTTCACTTTCTGCAATTCATTACCTTTACCAACTGCCACCAGTGAGTGATACACGGGCTTACTCCAGCGTTACATAAAAGAGTCACTCCTCAAAATGCACAATGTTAACAGTGGCTTAAAACGTTGCCAGCTGGAGCTGGACGAAAAAAATTGAACCCTGGAGGAACACCAAGATGACTATTCATCGAAATCAATACAACCATAGGCAAACCATAGTTCCTGTGCAGATTAAATATCTTCACCTGTTAACTATCTGTAATTGGACATTCCAGGAAAACAAATGACGGCTTATATGATCCATACCATGTTGTCAGTCTTTTACTACGTCTGTTCTACAGAGCCAGTTGCAGGTGCAAAGGTCATCATTGAATCGGGTGCAGAGGAGTTCTTTGAGGGGAGACCACTGGAGCTGAGGTGTACTCTTACAGCTGGAAATCATGTCTCTTACAAATGGCTAGTAAATGGGAAGGCTGTCATACGGTCACCGCTCCACAACGTGGCAAAGAACCAGCTTTTCATCTACAGGTCAAACATATCCCACTGATTGACGACATTTTTGTGTGTCTGAATGAAGCAGTATGTGACAAAATGAGTTAAGCTGTAATGATGTGTGTCACCCTCAGAACCACCTCTGCAGACAGCGGCGTATACATGTGTGTCGCTACTAATCGCTACAACACAACCAGAGTCTTTACATCCAATAGCCCTGAAGTGAAAATCACAGTCAAAGGTAATTTCACTTGTCATTCAATGTACAAAGTATATTTTTTAGAGGAAAATATAATGTTTTTAAAACATTTATTTGACTGATTATAATCCCTCAAGGGAAAAATTCAACTTAACCTCTGCTGTGTATTTTGTGTGGCACATTACACAAAGAACCAGAATGCAGGTACGCAAAGAGGGATGAACGATGGCGCGCAAAAAAACTCTGTTGGACTTCTTGAACGAGGGGATGTGGGAGGATCGTAGGCTCGTAGCCATGTCTTTTAATTGGCAGCAGGACGCAAACCATGACTGTGAACACCTCACCTTTGTATTGTTGTAGGTCAGAGGCAAATGTTGCACCCAATTGTGTGCATGCTGTTTTTCCTCAAATATTACTATTTATATTCACCACAGACAACTGATTCAATTAATTAAATATTGTTTGTATATGAACATCACTACAGATTGGGGCAATTCCTTGGTTGATTTAAAAAAAATGTCAACCCTCAGTGTACTGACTGCAAATGAATAGTGCGTGCGTGCGTGCGTGTGTGTGTGTGAAGGCATCACTCGCAAATTTAACTATACACCCCTTTGCCTTACCCCTCAAATAGGTAGATTACAAAATCTGCACTTGATGTTTAATTTCACACTTGATGAATGGCGAATACTCTCGGCATTATAAAATGGAGCATTGCAGCTTTCTAGGAATATTTGTCAGACTGGATTTCTTTGGATTGTATTTTTAAAAAACATTTCCACATCTTCCCTCAGACACGGTGTCCGACCCTGACATTTCTTTCAAGGTGCTGAAGGAGAATTCCAACTATTTTGCTCTGGTTACCTGCCAGACAACCAGAGGGACGCTGCCCGTCAGCTTTTCTCTCTACAACAGAACAGAATTGGCTTTCAATACAACAGTTGAAGAGAGAAAAGTAAACTTCAAGGTTCCATTGGTTTTGGACAAACACTTGGGATGGCTCCAGTGTCGGGCTAATAATGGCGATCAGGTTGCACACAGTCGGCGGTTGCCCTTACAAGTTGGTAAGTTTGTTTTGCAAGGTGCTGCCAATAGTGCGAGACCGACCCATGTAAATGTCCCTCTATTTGTCTATTCTTAACAGTGAGGGTCGGTGGGCCAGTGATGATGCACTACGACTACGAAATTGGACAAAACTATGCCGTAATTGGCCTGAGGTTCTACTGCAAGGCAACAAAGGGATCTCATCCACGGTACCAGTGGTTCCTCAACCAAACTCTTCTCCAAGGTCGAGGAAACTTTTACCACATGGTCAATCAGCCACCGGACGAGTCCATCCTCCTGTTGTCCGTCGAGAGCAGCAGTGCAGGGACGTATCATTGTGAAGTGTCAGACATCTTTGACAACACCACTGCCATCAGGAGCCAAAAGCAGTACATAGACAAAAAGGGTAATGTCATTCCAGTCGTCCTCCTGCTTGGATCGAATTAAATGTTTCTGATCTCTCTTTCGGTCTTCTTCTCGTCGCCCTAGTGCTCAATCGTCTCCCCGTTTCTGTGGTGGCTGTTGTCTTTGGATGTTTCACTTTGGTGGTTGTTCTGGTCTCTGGTTGTTGTTTCGTTGGATTGTTTTTTAGTAAGTCCACAATCAAAGATGTTTGTTTTTTTAATTGTTTCTCTTCGTCCAGAGTGGCATAATGATTTTAACTCTTCTTGCAGGGAGAAGAAAGAGCGGAGAAGAGTCCTTGTGAGTTCCAGTTGGGTTTTTTTGTTTTTTGAACCAAAATTGTTGTCCAATCTAAATGTATTCATAGCACACATTTAAAACCAAAGGTCTTAATCCATCATCATATAGGAAGTTGTTGTTTGATCGATGTCTAACTTTAATCTGGCACGCATTGCTATATCTTCTCCAGAACCTCTTTCAATTCTGAATGAATAAAATATGCAGTTGTCCCAAATTTTAAACACAAAACAAAATACCAATGCTAGCCAACCATCTTCACATTTAAAGTTGATTTTTAATTATTTGGTTTTTACTTTTATCTCGCAGGGTGAGCCAGGAGACAGAGAAATTTGCTGCGTATGAGGATGAGCTGGTTTGTCAGATTTCTGGATCTTTGTATATCTTCACAGAGGCTGATCACATGGAGATGTCAAGCATGCCATTGTATATGCTAAAACTATTCCCTAAATCTACGCTTGCAGGCAATGTCAGAGTAACATGAGGACAGCGATGTCGTAAGGTCAGCCAGATGTGATGAATTAGATTGGGTAAGAGCAAATACAGTTACAAGAAAAAGTATGAAGTGTGAACCCTCTGGAATAACCCAAATTTTATTTCACACACCAAGTGAAAAATGTAAGTCCACGGCGCAAAAGGTATGTGAACACCTCAGCTAGTGCTTTCTTCAAAATCTGAAAGGCGTCTGCTACCCAACTGTCAAATCAATGTAATAAGATTGGAGGTGTTGTTAAAGCTGCCCTATTAAAAAAAATTAAAAAACACTAGCTTTGAGCTTCCTATTCTCATGGAGCATTGCCCAATGTGCCCAATTGCCGTGAACATTCGTAAAACCAAAAATTGTCAACTGGCACAAAGCATTGCCCAATGTGCCTAATAGCCATGCTTTGCATAAAATGACTTTCATAAAACCAAAAAAATGTCAACTGGCACAAAGCTGGAAATGGTTCCAAAAGTATCTCCAAAAGCCTTATTGAGGTGACACCATGATTTTGGGCTGTTTTACTCCTTCAGGGCCTGGAAGCATTGCTATCATCTCTGGGGAAAAAATGAATTCCCAAGTTTATCAAGATATTTTGCAGGAGAAATTAAGGCCATATGAAGTCTAACAGGAAAAACAACCCAAATCACAGCAGTAAATTAAGAACTAAATTGCTTCAACGGAAGAGTTTTCCGGGAGTCTCCCAATCAGAGTCCTGACCTCAACGGGATTGAGATACTGTAGCATGATCTCAAACGTGTGATTCACACCAGACATTCCAAGAATATTGATGAAATGAAACGTTTTGTACAGAGGAATGGTCCAACATTTGTGCAGCTCTGAGGAACAACGACAGAAAACGTTTGTTAGAGATTATTTCTGCAAAAGGAGGCTTACACAGTTATTATAGGTTGACACACTTTTGCCACCCTGCACTATGGATGGTTAAATGGTAGTGGTCTGGAAAAATGTGAATATATGTCATTTTTTCTGTGGTGTTCATTTCAGAATACTCTTTATTTGTTGTGACTTGGATGAAGATCAGTTCACAATTTATGACCAATTCAACTACAAAAACCAGGTAGCGTAATTCCAAAGGGTTCACCCGAACAAAGCAAGTGTCCTCTTGAGTTAGCAAATGTGTGTTGTTTTCAGGTATCAGAAACTTCTGAAGATGTTGAGATCTGATGAGCCCTGAGAGAGCAACTGCTGTTTTTTTTTTTTTGGGGGATTTTTCGCCTTTTTTTTTTTCTTCACAACAAAGTGTTAGCTCAAGGGAGCGTGTGCTTCAGCGTCAAAAGGATCCGGATTTGAATGTTATCTCAGGCCTTTCTCGGTGGAGCCAATTGGTATGTCAAGCCTGCTTTTGAGGGTGCGGTGTGGTAAAGTATGAAGTGCCCAACATCCCCCGCCGACCGAGTTCCCCTATCGGATGTGCTCTGGCACCCATAAACTTCGGATCTTCCAATCGCCGCTGGTGGAGCCACGGGGTAAATTATAATAAGGGCAAACAAAAATAATTTTGTTGGGCCTTGGGTACAAAATAATGGTGTCCTACAAACTCCTAACAGCAACAAGTTGTTCACAAAAATGTGTCCATGTGACCGTAAAACAGAATTAGAGCTGTTTTGTTCATGAGGGTAGCTGTTTGCAAGCAGTCACAGACCATTTGTTGTCTGTCACCTTAGCACATTATCTCGAACGGAGAAATGGGAAAGAAATGAAAATTCTGATCTCGCAGTAGCAGAGACTAGCAGAGGCAGCAACTAATCTACATAATTATTTTTCCTTTAGAAGTTTGCCACATTGCTGTGTGTCGCATAGCAGAGTTCATACGGCTTGATCATTACTACAATATATTGTCTGAAAAACGTGCATGAGTCACACCCATTAATGGAGCTTTGCTCTTGAGTTAGATGGAATTGTGAGATGTTTGCAACTGCACTGATGTATCTGTACTTTACTGTAAGCACTAAGCAGAAACGTTTGTGTTTGTGGTGTAAAACTGTAAAATAGTATCAGTGCGCCATTAAAAAAAAATCTGAACATAATCCTGTTTTTAAAAATGTATAAAAATATGCTGCACACAATATGGGTATGGATGGAAGGAGGATGGATGCACATCATATACAGTACTGTTTATGAGGAAGAACAGTCTAAGTCAGTGGTTCTTAACCTTGTTAGAGGTACCGAACCTGGAACAGATTTTCAGTATGGGACGTTAGTATTGTAGATTTTTTATTTCAGTTTTTTTTTCAAGCTACATTTTCAATTTTAAAAACCTCTCATATAGCTGGTGCGTGAACTACCTGACCAACTGGCTTGCAGTACTTTGTGTTTTTGGGGCAATGAATAACCGAAGGGCCCATTTGAACAACCTTCTTAGTTTCCGAACGATCCGAGTGAAGCAGTGCGCTCGGAGTGTATTTCCGACGCACCCACGACGAGGAACGCAGATTTTTGGGGGGTGACAAGACTAATCTTCATGGTCCTGTTTTGAATAAAAACGAATTTCCCCTGAAAATGACGGTTTTTTCCACTGGTCCGACTTTGAAGGAAGAAAAATAGCATGAAAGCCAGCAAAATAGTGAGATAAAACTCCAACAGATGAAATTATGGTCACAAATTAAAACCTCACGACAGCGTGAGGCCGCAATAACCGAACCTCGAAGTAACGAGGGATCACTGTAGTATATAGTTGACAGCAAAAATGCATTTTTACTTTTTACTTCTCTAATTAAGTACATACACAGAGCTTGTACTTTAAATGCAGGGTTTGCATCTATGCATTTTAAGTCTTTTCAATTATAAACAAAAGTGTATTACCCGTGAGCAGACATAAAATGAAAATCAATATTAGTGGACAGTAGAGGCGCAAGACGTCACGCGCTCCCTGCCCTGGGGCACCGGTGTGGACAAATCTCCACCCCGTGTGACTGCAGCTCAACTCCTCTTGACGGTGTCAAATCAGGCAGCGCGGTGGAATGCAGGAGGCGGTATTTGCTTGTCGCGCTCAAGACTCCGGACGAGTCTCCCACCGCCTTAACTCGCGACTGGAAGAGGGAGTTGCTTGTCAAAGGGGACAGACATGGAGGAGACCGGAGCCACGAGTGCGTACGGGGTTTCGCTCCCCGGAGGAAGCTCGGACGTTATAAAGTTTGCCCGGCAACCGCAAACCATTGTGCGGCTACTGAGCTGGGTGAGTACTTGGGATGTGGGGGAAAAAATGGTATGCAAGGTCCAGAAGTTGACAAAAGGAAGAGGAGAAGAGTAGCCGAACAGGTGCAGCCGTCCGCCCGCCCGTGGAGCTTCCAGGGTGTGTGTGTGTGTGTGTGTGTGTGTGTGTGTGTGTGTGTGTTTTACGACTTAGCTTAGCTTGGAATCAAGCGCAAGAAAGCGTCCGAAGAGGCGTCATGTTGCAAATGCAGCTGTCGGGTAACAGACGGCACATGCACCCTAAGCACAAAAAGTGTTTGCTTTGAAATGAAACAAAGTTAGCTAACACTGATTAGGGAGCCATTGCGTGTGAAGTACTGTACTTAATTCTACGACTCGCTGTCAACTCTTTCAATTGGAGTATTGTGTAATTCTTAATTATGATATGATCAAGTGTTGTTTAAAAAGCAGACGTGGTACAAGTACTCACTTTGTAACTATAAGTAGAAGTGCAGACACGTGTGTGCAAAAAAGGTTTATTCAACTGCTGCACTTTAAATAACAAGTAAAAATAATGGACTCTGAGATGTACTACTGTAGTAAAAACCCAAATAACATTGGCTCGACTTTTCTGCTATTAAATAAAGCGTGTTCACATAGATTGGATAATGAAAAATACAAACTTTGCAAAAGGTAACAATTGTAAATGTACAACTAAAGCTACCTGACTATCAGAAAACTTTGGAAAGATTTGGAAAAGACCCTTGGATGTGATCATCTCACACCTGCTCACATTTTGACAACAACACTCCCACCCCACCCCTTTGTCCGTGCCACTCATGATTGCAAAGTTTCTGTTTCCGATTTTGATAGACCTCATCTATAGGTTGTTGGTTGTATTACATCACAGCAAAGACTGAAAGACTTTTGATATTGTTGCAAGGCCAATATGAGGAAAAGACTAATCTAAAGTAGTTGAGACTACCACTTTACACTGAACAACTGAGATGACGGTAGTAACGCTGTGACTCCGGAAAAACTCCAAAATGTCCTTCTGACTCTCAGTTTTTGGTCTGAGGCTGTGAAAATCTTTACTTGTAAGCCTAGCATTACTCAACAATATATTTTTCAGCATCAAAAGCTTGTTGTTTTTACAAGACACATCACATTAGCCACAAATCATTCTTGTACAGTCATACCTCGGTTTTCGACCATAATCCGTTCCAGAAGGCTGTTCTAAAGGCGTAATTTTCATTACGTGTCGTTATGTTCTATGCAGCCCCACTCACCTGAACATGACATTCTGATTCATATTACTGCTCAGGTGAACCATGATTGGTTATTAACTGGGCCCTGAGCAACTGTGATGTCATTTTCAGTCGACGGCATGAGGCAAAATGGCCACCCCCTAGGATGGCTGAAAACAGTGGATTTGGTTGCTTAACTCATAATCCACAAACACGATATTAATCAGAATGCTGTGTTTAGGCTGGTGACATTGCATCGAACATATTGTGAAGAAAATTTGGGGGTTGGCTTCCCCTTTAATTAATTGAGTGGATGGGGAATATCATACTCTGTTGCTGTTGTGTTGTCTCCTTCTTTTCTTTCCTCTGCAGCAGTTGAAAATGGTAATGAGCCTATTTTGACAAAGTAAGGAGTAGAAAGTTCAGATCTGTTGCCAAATGTCAGGAGTAAGAGTAAAAAGCTGTCATGTAAAATACATTCGAAATAAATTACTAACACCTGAAAAAGGTACAGTAACTAAGTATTCTTACTTGTTTGCTTCCCTCACATATTTTACAGGAGAAATATCCACCGACCACAAATGTCACCAAAAATTATACATACTAATGAAATGATGATCTCATCTCAATGTACTCACTTATTTTACTCTAAATTATGTCACTTGTTTTCTTTTTTTCTTGTTTCTTTTTTTAAGCCTTTTTGTTTTGTTTTTATTAGTGGTTTGTCAGTCAAAAACGAAACCTGCTAAAACAGCATTGTGCTCCAGTTAATTGGACTCAAGCAGAGAGACACTTGGGCTCTCATTGGGGGAAATAAAGGTGGCTTTTAAAAAAAAGTCAAAAAGGTGATCAACCCAAATGAATATGTTCTTGCCAAGGAATTTGTCCTGATGACCCCCGACTGGCATTCCCTTGTGCCCCTGATGAAAGCACACTTGTGTTGTATTGCTCTGATGTCAATATTCTTATTTAAATTTTTTAAATTTCTTACAAGTGGCCTGACAGGTGCGCCATTTATGTTGTTGAAGCTGAATGCACATTTGATCCAGGAAGCTGCAAATTAATTGCTCGCACCAGGATCACTAAAGTCCCCAGAATCTGAATCAAAAAAGTTTTCTGACTCCGTCGGAAATCTGGGCCTGTTTAGTTGAATACAAAGCTAGTATTGACAGGAAGCAACCACTAAATCTGTTATAGGAAAGCAGGCCAGCTGGTGGATACACACTTCAGTTCATTTAGTGCTAATAAGTGAAATTACATTATTTCCCCCGGCACACCTGGAAAGGTTCTGGGAGTGTCAGACTGCTGATCAGTTGTTTGAACTTTTTTTTTTTTTTTTTTTAGTCTGTGGTCTGCGTCCTATTATAGAAAGTCCCAAATTAACCACAACCTGGCAAGCAAAATAATGCATGCTGTCTTTACCCTGACTGATGTGAGGAAGCAGGTTGCAGGATTAATGTTTGAACTATTCCGAGAACTTTCATTCCAATGCCATCTGTCCTCGGCTTGCTCTCTGAAGTGAATTTCACAGACTTGTGACACCAAGTTAAAAATGTTACTCATGGTGGGTGAGGACAGAATGTGCTTGGAGCTGCGGGTATACACGTGTGTTTGTGTGCATGGGGATACCTTCAGTGTGTGTGTGTGTGTGTGTGTGTGTGTGTCACTTGTAAACAGGAGATTTCTTGCAGGCAAGATGTGATATCTCTGCCTGGCTAAACCTCCCTTCCAGTTTATGTCTCATCTCTTACACACACACACACACACACACACACACACACACACACACACACACACAGGAGACCTTTCACCTGCAAGTTTTCACAAAATCTACCAGCTGGATTCCATTATTAGTGCTAATTTTCTTTTTACTTTCAGTGAGTTACCAAATTCATTCTTCTACTGGCAGGAGAAGAATTGTTTGCTCAGCCTACACATCCCACAATGCACTTGTCACCACATCTGTTTGTTTCATTGACCAAGACTTGAATACTGAAATTGACAGTAATCGTTCAATTTAGGAGGGGAAAACAGATTCTATCTCAGTGTAAATAGAGTTTACAAAGAGAAGTTTATTTTCCATTTGACCCAAAATTCTCACATCTTGGAAAGCACCGCAGAGCGAGCTGCCTAACAGCCTGAGTTTGATCTAAATAATGGGGTAAAAATGCACTCAATTTGCAAAACTGTAATTACTGCATGTAAAATGTCTTGTATTCATCTCCGTTTATCATTCTGTCTGTAAATAATGTGATTGAGTTCATGTTTGGGTGGCCCAGTGGTCCAGTGGTTAGCGCGTCGACATCACAGTGCAGAGGTAGTGGGTTCGATCCTAGCTGCGGCCTTCTTGTGTGGAGTTTGCATGTACTGTACTGTACTCCCCGGGCCTGCGTGGGTTTAATCTGGGTTCTACGTTTTCCTCCCACATTCCAAAAACATGCATGGCAGGCTGATTGAACACTCTAAATTGTCCTTAGGTGTGAGTGTGAGCGCGGATGGTTGTTTGTCTATGTGTGCCCTGCGATTGGCTGGTAACCAGTTCAGGGTGTCCCCCGCCTACTGCCCGAAGACGGCTGGGATAGGTCCAGCACCCCCTGCGACACTTGTGAGGATAAAGCGTTTCAGAAAATGGGTGGATGGATGGAGTTCATGTTTTTTCAATCTGGGTACTTAGTTTTTTTTCTTTTCATATACATATACATTTTTTCATATAGACTCTATTTCGTTTATTTGTGTCATACAGTTTTGAATTAATTTGTCCTCTGGGTATAGCTGCAACAGTATCAAAAGTTCATATCACATTTTTAGCAACAAATGATGACAATCCACCTCCCTGAGCCGTCACCTAATCATGGTGGATGAGTGTGCGCGTCTCAGTGATCTGAGAAGAAAAGTTGTCTGGGGCTTTCCAGAAGTTGGCAGAGCTGTCAGCAGCTGGCTACGACGGTGGAGGAAGATGCTGGTCTGACCTGGAAGGCCCAAACGTATTATGAAGTCCTGTTGGCAATGTCTGTCCAAATCCCATGTCAGAAGGAGTTTCAACTCCCGGAGTGGATCATGTTCCGCACCTCCATTGTTGAAGCGGCTGGCTGACCGGAGCTGTAGCCATAAGGTGGTCGGTGCCTGTTTGCCGGCAATCCTTTAACGCGTTGGTGGACACCAGTGATTGACTAGTGACCCATTTAGAGTGTACCTTACCTCCCGCTCAAGTCAGCAGGCTGTAGTTGTCATTGAGCCTACGGAGGGCAAGCCGTGTCGAAAATGGAAGGATAGAAGACAAGACCGCAGTGATGAGGTGAACAAAGTGCCTTGAATTGGTGCCTAATTTTTGGTGGTTGTCATGGAGATACCTCAAAGGATTTTAGTTTTTGCCCCTCCTTTCAGCTTCTATCTTGCTATTGTGACCAGCAATGACATGCAGATCCCGTAAGAAAAGAAAGGAGAGCTCACCCCAAGTCACTCATACGGTTGGGTATCGCATGCACACATTTTGGCTCACAACACAAAGTAAAAAAAATAGACCGAGCCCGTGGATGACTCAAAACTCATAACTTGGGGCACTCATAAGTCAAGGTACCACTCGACTTCTTTCATGGTTGATCGCAATGGTGAAAAAATTGTCATTCAACATGCAATTGGTTCCAATTCAATAGTCTGGAATAGTCTTTTTTTTTAACATTCCACCTACAGTATTCCCACCCCACTGCTCATTGTCTGAATCTTTTGTCTCCTCCTCCCCATCAGCCCAAAAGCCCCTCTCTGTCCTCCCAGAACTCATTATGAGCATTATGAGGGAACTGCTGGTGTCACTGGAGTCACAAGGCTGGCAGCAAGATTCAGAACTAGGTCACATGATGAGGTGATTTGCGAATGTGGATGACAACAAACCACGGGATGGCCCCAGGAACCAGTTTAACAGAAAGTTAATAGCCGAGTGTTTTAGGTGCTATGCTGTGCCTTACTGTGGTCACATGGCCCGTGCACGAGGCCCTCTCATGAAATTCGGTGGACTGTAGTTAGACAATGTGAAAATAAAAAGATGAATGCACCACCAACGTGCTATCTGCTGCCAACAATCTTTTCGACATCATCAAAATCATCCAGAATATTTTCCTCTAAATTATATATGAGGGCAGCCCGGTGGTCCAGTGGTTAGCTTGTCAACCTCACAGTGCAGAGGTACGGGGTTCAATTCCAGCTCCAGCCTCCCTGTGTGGCATTTGCATGTTCTTCCCGGGCCTGTGTGTGTTTTCTCTAGGTACTCCGGTTTCCTTCCACATTCCAAAAACATGCATGGCAGGCTGATTGAACACTCTAAATTGTCCCTAGGTGTGAGTGTGTTCACGGATGGTTGTTCGTCTCTCGTGGGCCCTGCGATTGGCTGGCAACCAGTTCAGGGTGTCCGCTGCCTATTGCCCGAAGACAGCTGGGATAGCCTCCAGCGCCCCCCGCGACCCTCGTAAGGATAAGCGCATTGGAAAATGGATGGATGGATGGATGAATTATATGTGCACTGTAGCATCGATGTGCATTTTTGTTTTGCTCCTATCAAAGTATGACTTAACAATATGGTCATACATTTAGTTTACTTGGCAAACGGAAATTGAATGTAGTCACTGGGTCAACATATATTGTGTATACACTATATATATATATATATATATATATATATATATTAGAGCTGTCAGTTTAGCGCGTTTTTATTGGCATTAATTTAAATTAATTTTATCGGGATCAAAAATTTTCTCGCGAGATTAACGCGGCAGACGTCACAGCGGATGTTACGTTGCTCTATAAATAAACCAGAAACAAAACATCAATCGCTCTGCACAGGTCCACGCACGTTTGTTTTGCCAGCCACGGCAGCGCGAGACACCGAAAACGGATACTTAAATAGTTTATGAATGGAAAGTTTACTTTTAAAAAGTTGCCAGATTGTTCCAATGACAAGACCAAAGTTACCTGTATGTTTTGCAGTCGTAAACTGAGCTATCATCATAGCACGTCGAGTCTGAAATACCACTTATTGGCCAAGCACACAGCTGACGTGCTTAACTCCGCCCCCTCGTCTCAGACCGACAGCTATGGATCATTTCAAAGCAAACAGCGTTCTAGCAAATTGCTAGAACAGGGGTGTCTTTATTTAGCTCATTTTTGCATAGTTGTCATGTTTGTCCGTCTGCAATCTGACGTTTAAACGAAGTAAATTGCGTTTCAGCTTGGGTTTCATGCCGGCGCTCCACTTCCGGGATTGAGTATTGGGACTTGTAGTTCTTTTGTTCGATTCGACTTTATGTTTGTGTTGTATGGTTTCTTACGTTTAAAACAATGAATAATGATGACGATAATGATACATAGTGAAATCAGGGTTGATTAAATTATTTATTAAACGTATTGTTAAATAAAGGTATTAATTAATGTAAATTATATACATATTTACATTGTGATGCAGAAAGATAGATATATTAATTTTTACTGCATTTATGTGTAGTTTAGGTTATTACCTGCTTCTGATACTTCTGTTACAACTACTACTACTACTACTTCTGCTGCAAAGTGCTCAATAAATGATCAAAAAGTACAGAACGAGAGATCCTTCCATGCTGACCGACAATCCCTATTCAGGGGCCGTGAAAAATTATAGGCTGAGTACTAGTTTACCTTAGATGTGCACTTTATATTGCGCTGTTTTGATTCCATAAAAGAGCTGTTCAAGCAGCTGTTGTGTGACAAAATATTTTTTTCACTGTTGTTGATGGACAGTAATATCGTGTGAGAGATGATGTGTGAATAACTGCTCCAAGTGAAAAATGTTCATGTAAAATTGAAAATCGAAATTATTTCAGTAAATATTTGCATTTTGCACATAGAAAACTGATTCATGATTCCATGTTGATGAGAGCATTAAAATGGGGAAAATAGGACAAAAATATAAAAGGAAATTCAGAAATGATAAAAAAATGCGTGAGTAATCATGATTAATTTTTAGTTAATTTGAGTTAATTATGACAGTTGAGTTTTTAATTAGATTAAATATTTTAATCGTTTGACAAGCGCTTAGTATATATATATATATATATATATATATATATATATATATATATATATATATATATATGCACACATTCTCACACAACAACTTTGTCCACCACATAATAACTGTACGGTACCATAGTGAGGCTGGATGGGTAAAAAAAAAAAAAAAAGCTTAACAATAAAAATGACGATTGCACCGTAATGGCTCCCTTTTTAATACCGCACGAGGAAGTTGGACCGCCTGCTAACAAGATCGCGCGGCGGAGCGTCGACCCGGGGAGAGCAGCAAACGCTGGCGCGTAGCCAGAGAGACCCAAGTTTAAAAAAAAAAAGACGAGTAGTACTATTAGTAACTAAGGCAGGTTTGTCTCGTTTGGTTGTGGAGAACAGTCTTTATGCCGCTTCCTTCAATGTATTTTCTAACTTGTCTCGTTTCCTTGTCTCGCTGCAGCTCTTTGCCATTGTGGTCTTCGCCTGCATCACAACAGAGGGCTACATTAACCCGGTCTACAGTGCTGAGCCAAAGTGCATCTTCAACCAAAATGACTCGGCATGTCATTACGCCGTCGGCATCGGCGTGATTGCTTTCCTGGCCTGTGTGGGCTTTCTGCTTTTGGATGTTTACATGCCTTTTATGAGCAACGCACAGCAAAGGAAATACGCTGTCATGGCAGACCTGGGATTCTCAGGTGAGAGCGTCACATCTATCATTTTTGCAGTCACATCTATCATTTTTGCAGTTGACTTGATGTCAAATTGGTTGCTCACTGTCATGAATCTAGAAAAAAATGTGTGCATACTGATTGAACTGCATTTGCTTCAACTATGTTCTTGCTGCGAACACTTGTCATCAGACCGTGACACACAAGAAGTTAAAACCCTCAGATATGTTCGTCTCAGGTTGTGCAATATATCTATTTTTTAATGTTCTGAAGTACCAATCCAGACTCACGAGTAAAAATATTATACTGTAAATCGGCGCTATCCACTTTTTGCCTTCATACAAAAGTTATGACGGCATTGGGAGATGCTGGAACACAATAATTATCATTTCAGACGACAGGGCAAACGACACGCACGCTCAATGTGAATATCGCAAGAGCATCCCTCCCTTGTGGTTTCTTTCTGACTTCCGGGTTGAGTGAACGCTGACACATTTGGCTGCCGCTGCTCAACCCGTATTGTTTTGTGTCTTTTGTTATTGTAAAGTGTCCTTGGGTGTCTTGAAAGGTGCTTATAAATAAAATATATTATTATTATTATTATTATTATTATTATTATTTCTTTTTGCCGATTTACCGACCGGCCCGCTACTTCCTTGACACCACGTCCCATACAGAGAGCCTTAGTGTCCCATTACGCGAGACAAACAACTCACTGTTATCCTTGCATTACAAACCCATATTATTCATTGTTACTATCAGCAGCAGATGGTGCTGAATGAGCACGACGGAGGGCGAGGATGACCTCACAGATTCTCTTTCAATTCATCAGCTGGACATGACTGTGTTTGTTAGCCATTCTTTACGGAAACAAAGAAGTGCAACTGTGAACCTTGAGGCCATTTATGATAATTGCATCATGGAATGTATCTTCCACTGTTTTTACCAGTGGTGGATACAATTTGTGAGTCTGTCCTTTTCATTTCTCTTGGCAGAATTGCTTCCGTTGCCTGTATGTCAATAACAGATTTTTTGTTGTTGTTGTCAACCTCTATTTGCTCCCGTGACAATGTTTTTTATTTTTATTTTATTTTTTTAAAGAAATAGAACCGTTTATTTAAAGCAGGGTTGTCAAACTCATTTGTAACCAATGACCACATTAGCGTAATGCCTGCCCTCAAAGGGCCACATGCCACTCTCAGGCTGTATGAATGTCACTAAATGTAGCCAAATATATTATAAAATCAACTACTCCTGAATGTTAAATAACCTAAAATGCGTAAAAAAATAAAGGTACAAATATTGTATAACGTATGCGTTTTCATGGGTTTAAAATAAAATGTTTGCTTGCTGGGCGGCCCGGTAGTCCAGTGGTTAGCACGTCGGCTTCACAGTGCAGGGGTACCGGGTTCGATTCCAGCTCCGGCCTCCCTGTGTGGAGTTTGCATGTTCTCCCCGGGCTTGCGTGGGTTTTCTCCGGGTGCTCCGGTTTCCTCCCACATTCCAAAGACATGCATGGCAGGCTGATTGAGCACTCTAAATTGTCCCTAGGTGTGAGTGTGAGCGTGGATGATTGTTCGTCTCTGTGTGCCCTGCGATTGGCTGGCAACCGATTCAGGGTGTCCCCCGCCTACTGCCCGGAGACAGCTGGGATAGGCTCCAGCACCCCCCGCGACCCTAGTGAGGATCAAGCGGATCGGAAGATGAATGAATGAATGTTTGCTTGCTGCGCTATTGTTACAACAAACATAAATCCTTTTAATTTGTCGGGTTAAGAAAGCCACATGACTACGTCATTCTTTAGTAGTTATGATATCAACTTAAATTTGTTCAAAACTTTTCCTAACTGGCCAAAAGAACGGCATATTCAACAATTAGCCCTTGAGTTTGACACGTGTTTGAAAGAATCTGATTTCAAATTCATCCTCACAGGGCCAGCAAGCTGGCCATCAATACCATTTTTCCATTCTCTGATTGGTTGGTCAGAGTAAAACATATTGCGGACAACTTTGACCAGCGAATCACATCTGTAGCAAGTCACATCTCTTGAATATGAGCAGCATCTCTTTTAAATACAATGTATTTGAATTGTTGTATTTTTTTGGTCATATTATTAAATAACTATTGATTCTGGACAGTACATGACTCATTTGAAACAGACTTGATTTTGGCATTTCTTTTTTGGAAGCCTTTACAAATCAGTAGTTTGATCTTCTCATGCAGTGACTGCATCTGTGTTCTTCTCCTCAGGGACATGGACCTTTCTGTGGTTTGTGTGCTTCTGTTTGTTAGCCAGCCAATGGGGTCGCACACACGACGTCAGCGGAATCCCCCAGGATGCTGCGCGTGCAACAGTGGCCTTTTCATTCTTCTCCATCGCTACCTGGGTGAGCAAGGCAACATTGTTTTTTCCACCCCAAAACTCAGCAGCCACAAACAAGAAACCCTGTGTTAGTAGTTTTCGTTTGTCGTCGCTGTCAGGCAGAGATCCACTATATCCAAATATGGTCACCCTCCGCCCCCCTTTTCTTTTTTCACAACTCTGTTAATGATCATTGTTTTTTTTTTTTTTTTAAAACACGATTAACCAATTCAGAGTGTTGAAATAAGTTGAGAACAAATTATGACCCGCTCAGGCTCATATTGACCCCAATCTCTCATTTTGTTTTATTCTGCAGGGAATTCTGACCTACTTCGCCTTCAGTCGTTTCCGTACCGGTGGTGACGACATCGCCGTCCCGACCTATACCGAGCAGCCTACCGATGAACACACGCCTTACCCTCCGACCTATGCCCCGCCTCCTACAACCCCACGCCATACGCCCCCACCACCTATAGCGCCTATCCCGACTTGAGCCAGCAGCCCGCCTTTACCCCAAATTTGCAGCCGACGCCCGGCTATCAGCCGCCTAATTACTGACACAGAGGGCGCTGGTATGGCCAGTTAGTCAGTAGCAGATCCAGCGTGTCCGAGACATGTCTCCATTGATGATATGGCTTCTCGTTGGATTTAGCACTTCGCTAATTGTCAAACCCGAAAAGTTAAAGAACTGCATGCAAGTGAATAGAAGGACAGGGCGTATTATTACCACCAGGGGTCGAGGCTCACTGCTCTGTGATCAGATCTTCACATCGGACTGCACGCTGACATTAGATGTGATCTTTGGATCAGCCGACCTCTGTGCTATGAGACAACACTTACCTCAAGCAGGTTGATAGGCAAATGGAATGCACCCAGGATTTTAGAGTACCGGTAACTGAAACTGCCAATCACAGTTGATGAGATCAACACTGTGTTTCTTACATTTGTACAGATTTCTCTGTGAAACTGTTGCCACAACTTCTTTTCATCTCCCACGAATTGAATTGTCTTTATTAGCTGCAAACAACTCGCAAGGTATCACATGGAGTAAAAGTAGCTCTGGCAATTTCAGTGCAAAATGTTTCTTCTGTTCATTGTTTTGTGTTGAGATGGTGCAGTTTAATTAGTCATATCCTAAAACATCTATGAGACAGTTTTAGGGTCTTTTTTTTAATCTTTCACCGTTTGCCACAAAAAAAAAACACCTGTGCAAAAAGACCTAGTTGTGTGACGTTTCATTCCGGTGCCCTTTAAACTTGTGGTTTAAATTATGATAGTGAAGGTGGGTGGGAGTACAGATACAGTAATGGCGCACCCACTGAACAGTGACTAATTAACAAGAGAAGTGCTTCTTTTGGAGCCAAGTACATATGCCTCTTCTTGCAAACGTATTTTGACAACAAGTCTAACTGCTGTACACTTGACATGGTTGTACTGTCATGGAGGCTTCTCAGGATCGAGTGATAAAAAGTGCGTACTCTTCAACTTGTGCCTCTTGCTGAAACACTCGTGTTATGGCAACATCCCGACTTGGATCTACGTTTCGCTGAATGATTAACTTGGGAGTTAGCTGTTATGGGTTACCTCAATAACAAACATGAAAGCACGAATGATTTGCCCTTTTGGGTCCTGAGGAAAACCAGAAAACGGACATCTACCGTAAGCTTGTGTACAGTATAGACAGAATATGTCACAAACTTCGATAATTGACACTATACAGTTGAACGAGTCCCGTCCCTGCTGACAAAGTTCATATAGAGAAAATGTATGAATGAATTTGGATAGGAACGTTTTTTGTCCAATCGTGTTTGAAAAGAGAGACAGACCTCCACACACCGCTAACTAGTGGCTTCAAATAAATAGTTGGCCATGGCACAAATAAAAATGAACAGTACATCTACTTCATTGCAGTCACTTGTAATCGGAGCAGTTATTCTCCTCTGTCTAACCACTGAAGTGTGTATTTTGAGGTGATTTTTTTTTACAGTGCAGGTCACAAATCATTCAATTGCTTGTCATTTAAGCATGTTTTATTCTGATACTTTAAATTGGCGGACACGGGCTATAAAGACCCGATCCACCATGCAATTCTGAAAGCCTCAAAGGAACTGTAGGGAACACAGTGATGTGAAAGCTGCACAGAAATATGTCGCCACAATATTATGTATTGTGACATTTTATGTAATTCATAAACAATGAACATCACTTTCAGTCAAATCGTATCACCACATTCATTTTAAACCAATGCCCGGTCTCTTAATAGACTGCTGCTTAAATCAATTTCACCCCAAGGACTGCCAGCTTAAAGAAATTTCTGTATGTGTTCTTACTGTCCCTTATACCAACAAAAAGGCAGAGTTGTTTTTGAAAAAGAAAAAAAAAACTTTAACTGGCAGATTACACTTCACAGAAATATACCCAAAATTAACACGCAACCTTAGATATACGTTCAAAAGGGAAGATAAAAGTAACCAAGGTGTTGAAAACAAAAACCATGAAAAACACTGCACTCATATCAATACTTTTACGCAATAACTTATTAAACTAAAACCCGCTGAAAGATACAAATATTTAAGTGCTCGTTTAGGTTACATTGATAATGTATAAAAATACATAATCTGTAAAAAATACAACTATTATATGAATGGAACCCAAATAATTTTCCCATGTCACCATTTAGGAGGGACTTCACCACAATTGTAATTCATTAAATTGTAACTGCGTGCAAAGCAACGAGACTTTCTTTTAAACATACAACAGTTACAGTTCAAAACTTGCCGCTTGTGTTTGAGTTTTCAGAGGTGGAGGGAAGAGAAAAGCTTCCTGGGAATTCCAGAGTCCACAACTTTTCCATGAAGTGCATTTTGAGGAGTCTCATCCCTGAGGGGAGGTCGGTTCTCTTTGGTCGCCATCAGAAGTCCGTAACACTTTCGACAGACTGCCTGGTACTTGTCAGCTCCGCCGATCACTTCCACCTGTGTAACACAGGAAACGTGACGGGGGTGGGGGGGATACAAAATAAACCTTGCTAATTTATTTCCTTGGGTGTATGCTGACCTCTTTCTCCGCTCCAATCCTCTTGGTGTAGGCCGCTTCTTTGTAACACTGCATGCAGACGGCATGCAGCTTCACCACGCTTTCCGCCAGAGGGACAAGGTTCAGGATGTTTCCAAATGGCTACAAAAATGCATGAGAGAGTAGTTGACATTTGACTGAATGTAGGTATACTGTAATCTCGAGAGAACAGAGATTTCATTGTGAGGAACACCGAGGACATTGCAAAATGTTTGCCTCCATCTTGACAGTTTAATGCGTCAAAACACATTCCTGCTGGACTAGACAGACAATGTGCATTTGCCAGGGGGTGGTGGCAGAGAAGACCTCACCCTTCTCTGGAAGGTCCCATCCAAGGCAGCAACAATAACGGTCTTGCCCAAATTGGCCATCCCCTCACAAAACTCCACTGTGTCTGGGAACTGCAGCGATTTAAAAAAAATATATATAAAAAAACAACAACAACAAAAAAACAACAACAGTTGATTGGTAAAGTGGGAGTCCATAGCCACACACCAGTCCATCCATCTACAAATGGTGTTAATAATAATAATAATAATACATTTTATTTATAAGCGCCTTTCAAGACACCCAAGGACACTTTACAACACATATGTCAAAGTGCCGGCCCGCGGGCCGGATCCGGCCCGCGAGAAGGTTTTCAGTGGCCCCTGGGATGATGTTGATTTATTATTAGAACCGGCCCGCGGACGGCCGCAAGCCGAGAGCCCACAGATCTTTTACACGCACCAATACTACATTTCCCACAATGCAACGGTGCCGCGCCAAGCAGTCGGGCGCTTTATTTCAATATTTACTAGTGCAGCAGTCGTTCGGATAACAGTGACGTTAGCTTGCAGATATCCATCAAAAATGGCAAAACGGAAGGTGGACACCGAGAACCGGGGGTTTCAAACAAGGTGGGAGTCATGTTCACGGACGTAGCTGTAAAACCTGTGTGTCTTCTGTGTGGAGAAAGTGTGGCCGTATTGAAAGAGTATAATCTGAGACGACAGCATGAAACGAAACGCGGACAAAAACAATAATATGGACATCGAACAAAGGCTACAGAAGGTTGAGAAATTAAAACAAAGCCTCAAATCTCAACAGGCTCTGTTCAAAAGCCAAATCACAAAGCCAGGCTGCTGTCAATGCCAGTTTTATTGTGGCAGAAGAGATCGCTAAATCAGCCCGGCCATTTACGGAGGGGATTTCATTAAAAACTGTATGCTTAAAGTTTGTGACGAAGTTTGCCCTGAAAAAGCAACTCTTTTAAACGTGAGCATGAGCAGAAACACCATTGCCGGCGAGTAGAGCAGTTGTCCATTAATCGAAAAGAGCAGCTTGTGAAAAGGGAAAACATTTCATCGCATACTCCTTGGCTGTGGATGAGAGCGCCGACATTTCTGACGTTGCCCAGCTGTCAATCTTCATCCGCGGAGTGGACTGAAGCCTAAGCGTGACAGAGGAGTTTTTGGCGTTACGTCCTATGCATGGCACAACTACGGAGCATGATTTATTTGAGGAGTGAATGATCGAAAATTGCTATTATTTGGGGGGGTTTCTGTAAATGTAGCCCAATTTTGCTAAAAGAGAAAATATGGGCTATTGCTGGTGCTTCTTTTCATTCAATGTTGATGGGTATTTTTATCCAAAGAAACTTTGTCTTTTGTGCCTGTCGAAAATTAAAGTTTACTGACAGCCATAAGAAAATGTTGCTTTATTTATTTGATCATATTGAAATTAAGTTTTTAGGTTTTCAGTAGATTCAATTCGGTTCAATAAACTACATGCGGTAGGTTTAAAATTTTTCAATGAACATTCGATCAGTCCGGCCCTCGGCTTGGAGCAAAATTTTTTATTTGGCCCTCCGTCCATTTGACTTTGACACCCCTGCTTTACAATAACAAAAAACACAAAACAATTAAGCTGTGTTTGTGCCAAGAATATTGCACTCCACTTTTTGCAACCAATTATAGTCCAATTACATTGGCTTGTGTATTCGCCGCTGCCCCCCCCCCCTTTTTTAAAAGAAAAAGATCAAAAATAAATGTGAAAAGTGGGGTATGCAAAGATATTTGACCCTTTGAGTCAATACAGCACTTTGTACGACGACCTTCTGCTGCGATTACAGTTGCAACTCTTTTGGGGCATGTCTCTATCAGTTTTGCACACGTGCAACCTGAAATATTTGCTGATTCTTCCATGCAAAACAGCTCAGACCCAGTAAGGCTAGCCGGAGAGCGTTTGAGAACAACAGTTTTCAGATCTTTCCACGGGTTCTCAATTGGATTGAGGTCTGGACTGTGACTTGGCCATTCTAACACATGGACATGTTTAGTGTGGAACCTTTTCATGCATCATTGTCATGTTGGAAGGTAAACCATCCCAGTCTAAGTTTTTTTGCAGAGTTCATCAAGTATTCTTCACAAATTGTCCTATATTTGGCTCTATGCATCTTGCCACTAATTGTATGCATTTTCCCTTTGCAGTAGAAAAGCAGCCCCAGACCATGATGCCGCCGCCACCACCATGTTTGAGAGTGGGAATGGTGTTTAGGATGTGTAGTGTTACTTTTACACCAGACAAAACGTTTTGCATGTTGGCCAAAGAGTTTAATTTTGGTTTCGTCGGATCTTCCACACGTGCCATGTGGGGCCCTCATGGCTTGGCAAACTTTACACAGGACTTTTAATTAAAATGGGCATTCCATACTTTTGTTCGAATTGTGTACAGGGTGCTCAGATAATTTCAACACAGCTCCCCAGACACAAAGATTCTCTTCCACCACTGGTCAAGAATCCAGCCCTCACAGGCAGCGCTCCCACGTGATCACACCCTACCCGACTACAAACATAACACTGCAATTAAAATAATTTTAATAGTTTTTTTATTTTTTACATCCTTTATTAACTACTATTGCTAACCCCCTCCCCCACAAAATTTCAGGAATAGAAATGTAAACTTACAAACTGTCCTTCATCAATTCCAATGACACTGCTTTGGAGTGCCAACGACTGCACATCTCGCAAACAGTTTGCAGGTACTGCCTCCATTGTGTTTCTAAGGGCAGTAAAAGGTCAAATTAATTATTTGCATGATTTAAACTCCCCTCAATCCTGCCAAATGCGTGCAATTGTCAAGTTAAAATATATTCCGCGATAAAATAGACAAAAGGCCATTCGATGTCAGCTTGGTCCGGTTGTCATCGATGAAAATGGCAAAAAACAGCGCAATACAGTACAGGACAGTAAAAGCTGACACTGTAAATACAAACACTGCCTCGGGACTTGTATACAGGCAACTGTTTTGCAAGATAAAACATATTAAAAAAATAGCAGGTTGCTTACTTATCATGTGTGGCCACGCCTAAGTCAGAGTAACGTGTATCTTTGGCATATTTGATCAGCAAGCAGCTGTACTGGGCTATTTGGAAACGCCGCACCCGTCGCATCAATTCGGTGCTGTAAAAAACAAACAACAGATTAGTAAATTGATGCAAATTTAACAGAATAAAATCAATTGTAACACATGATGCATGTCCACATGCTTAGCCCTGTGATTCTCAAAGTGCCACTAGCGGAAGTCGAATCAATTACTGTATTAAAAATACAAATTAGAACATGCAATACAATCAAACATACTACAACAGATTAAAGTAATTTTTGTCGCTGGCCACATCGTAGTTATGGTTTCCCTTGGAAGCCCATTATGACTGTGAACACAAGTGTTGGATCGCCCGGCATTATCACATATGCACACATTGATGAATAACTAGTACTGAAATAGAAAGTAAATTGTATGATCAACTATTTATCATTTTATTTTAAAGAGGGATTGGTAACAACAAGAAAATACTTGCATTGTATTTTCTCAGTGTTACTATTTAGAAGTGAAGACAATTTGCAAGAAACATATCGATGCACATGATTTGCCTTCATAACACTAATGTTGCTCATTATGGCGGTATGGTATTTTGGGAGGCGGTACTTTGTGTAAAAAGTTTGCGAGCGATTAGCAGAGCACATTTGAGTGAAAGAGAGCGGAAGTGAAAGGAGTTTAGTGACGAGACTGATGCGTGAATTGGCGGGACTGATTTAAAAAAAAGTTGCTGCCAGACACAATTTGAAAGACGCACACACATTGATGAAGTGAGGTAGTAACTCTAACGAAGAATACAGTACAGTATTGCAAAAGATTACCTTTTGCCTGAAAACATCGGTCCAAATATGACCTGTAGAAAAAACATTACCGGGGACACAGTTAGCAATGAAGTTACGGAATTTACGTGCAAATGTATTGCTGGAAAAAATATGTAAAAAGGATTACATAAAATACTTAGGTTCGTTTCGATGAAAACAAAGCCATTGCAGCAATGACAAACCTGGATTTGCCCCTGGGCTTTCCTCGGAGAATTCGGAAAGACTTTAGGAAAATCCACACAGTCCATTTCTTATGGGAGCAAACAAAAAAAAAAACTGAAAAAAAGTGAAGTGCAGATGTAACCAAGGCACACGTAGTAGCTGCTCTCAAACAATAAATTAAACGAGCGCGCGCCTCTGAGTACATCCGCCCGGCCAGTTCTATACCGGAAATGATAAAGACCAATGGCAGTGGTTCTGAATGTCACATGATTCTTTTTAGCGAATGAGGCCTGAAACGTGCCGCTATCAATTTTTTCCGTTTGAACTTTACTCAAACCATGCACAGGGTAAAAATCGAAAATATCTCCCAGCCTGCACGCCTTCACTACAAATGTCGTCCAAACCGTTCTTTTATCGTGTCTTCAAATAAATGAGTGCCGGGACCTCGTGCGCGAGGCAGTATAGCCGAAAACAGTTCAAGAATGAGCTGCTGATTGGTTTATAATATGTTGCGTTCGGAAATGAATGGGATGGGAGCGCGCTCTGCCTCCGAACATACACAAACATGCACAGTCTCTTATACGGTGTCTGAACAAATTTCCGAACGCACCCACAGTCGCACTCTACACAACGCCTACAAATGACAGTACTGTATTCACATTGAACTTTCTTTCAACTCCTTTACTTCATGCAAAATAAAAAGTACAGACTTGGGAATTCATCTTTGTTATTAATTTATTGTTTGTTGCGCCAAACGCTGGGCGTGGCACAAGACATTTACATTTATTTCAATGAATTTCCAATAAGAATTTGGATTAGAAATAGTTAACAGCGAATTTACATCTGTTGTCACCAACAATTTGTCATGAATGATTCTTGAATCTGACAACATCCAGGAATTCTCTTAAATAAAGCCATGGATTGAGAATATTTTACTTTTTTTTTCAAAAGCTAAATAACATTTAACATATGCATATTGAATGATTAGCAGTCTGCCACTCGAGTTAACTTGATCCCCGCGACCTCTATGTATATTTTTTTTACATAGTGTCATCATCTGTTGAGGGTGTAAATAAACAAAGAGTTGGAAATTACCGGTAGTCCAGTGGTTAGCACATCGGCTTCACAGTGCAGAGGTATTGGGTTCAATTCCAGCTCTGGCCTCCCTGTGTGGAGTTTGCATTTTCTCCCCCGGCCTTCGTGGGTTTTCTCCGGGTACTCCGGTTTCCTCCCACATTCCAAAAACATGCATAGTAGGCTGATTGAACACTCTAAATTGTCCCTAGGTATGAATGTGTGCGTGGATGGTTGTTCGTCTCTGTGTGCCCTGCGATTGGGTGGCAACCAATTCAGGGTGTCCCCCGCCTACTGCCCAAAGACAGCTGGGATAGGCTCCAGCACTCCCCGCGACCCGTGAGGATAAAGCGGTTTGGAAAATGAATGAATATTATAATTGGTTTACTAACATCCACTCCCCCAGATTATGAAAAACAGTATTCTGAACTTCAAGAGTAAACATTAGGCTTCAAACTGTCTGTCAGGGGAGTCAAGGGTCAAAGTCCAAAATAGTTCTCCCCACTGCTGTTCACAGTTACCTTGGTCATCTATCAAGAGAGTTTCAAGAAGGGTTCTTCAAGACATAGAAAATGATATCCTGGACTGCCATGAAGAAAGACGTAAGGATGCAGTTGTGTTATTGTACTTGGCCAGCCATATTCTAATCTGTATACCTTCACGAGGGTGGCGGGCCACTCCAGCCAATCGCAGGAAACACATAGAGCAGAGGTGTCAAACTAATTTCTGTCTTGGGCCACTTCGGAGTTACATCTTCCCTCGGAGGGCCGTCGAAACCGCAAACATTTTTAATCGTCTCGTCGCATGATTATTTGTGCACAGCAAATGATTGGATTTATATAATTTATATAACTGTAATAGTTTGTTCAATTACAGTTCAAGTGAGTGTAAACGGGATCACAAAATGATTGCAAAATATAATTTATAATTTATTACATATGACAATTTGACATTTCGATGCACATTTTAGCAAGGATCATGCAAGTTGACACACATGATTTGCTTTCGAGGGGCCACATAAAATGACGTGGCGGGCCGGATCTGGCCCCCGGGCCTTGAATCTGATACTGGTGACATAGAGGAACAACCATTAAAACTCGCATTCACACTTACATACATACTGTAGCTGACTAACATGGCGGATGGTCACACCAAATCAGAGGAGGGCGCTGTTTTCCTTGTTTACCGTATTACTCCGTTCAATGATGGCGGACGTCCTGTGCGGCTTGGTTCGGCTCATCAGCGTACTGAATCACTGCTCGTACTGCGTAACCAGGAGCTCGAGAGGCATTATTCACCCAGCCGATGGTCTCACAGGATGGCGGCAGACGACGTGATCAAGGCCCACGTCAAGGCTTTAAAGGAAGGTCGGTTGCTTTTGCTTTTAAAACTGAAATTTAATGTCGAAACTATAATATAGATAGCTACTGTACACAGAAGCCCCGTTCACGTTGACACCATCGAGTCATGGAAGAAACGGGCAAAATAACTCATTTTAAAACCGTGGGAAATATTGTGCTTGTCTTGAGAATTTGTAGGCAGTAATCGTCATAAAAGACACCATATTCGCGAGTGAAGGATGTTTTCTGATCAATTAGGGATTCCTGCCATGCAGCGTTGTTGGCAGGTGTTTGTCGTCTGACATATACTACTGTTGAAAGTACACTACGAGTAATCGCAACTTTGCGTGTTTGGACTTTAAAGTGAAAGTTCATTGTGAACCCTAAGTGCATGCACTGCATATACCTACACTGTTAATTTCTAGGTTATCCCAATATGACCAATACACTTTTCAATGCACATATCCAACTGTACAATGTTTCAGTATTTTTTACACAACTTTCTGTTTTCTCTTACAAGGAGCTACGTGGGAAAATTAATGTTTGTGTGTCATCCATGAATCAACATCCACTTCTGTGCCTTTCTGTCTGTTCCCGTGTGTCTGTGGCCTCTTTTGAAGAGTATGGTCTTGTGAACTCGCCAAGAACAGTCTTCCAAAGAAAGATGTTCTTCCTAAGAACGTGAATGTGTTTGTAAATTGGAATGACTGTGTACTTGTTAAGCCCCAAACAACTGACATATTTCTCTGATAGCAGCAAGAAACGTCTGTTGGAATATTTTCCTACCCAATGGGTGCGCAGATGGCGTTCTGTTATTTGTGGATAAATAATTTTCAAACCAATTACCGGTAGTTGGAATGGCACGGTGGTTGGGACTCACTGTTTTAATAACTACAGGTATGATAATACCATGGATTAAATGCTCAAGAATTTAAATCACTGAAATGCATAATGGGATATTGACGTTGTGTTTTTTGAGATGCAGGTACAGACCATGCACGCAGTCTGGCTCAAACTCTACTCAATGTGCCCTATGGAGAAGGTGAAGGCGAAAAACTCGATGCCTACCTACCCACCACCAGCTCTCTTGGTATGCAGCTGTCACAACTCGCTAACGTAGTGTTCACTGAATTCTGATGATGCTCTCCCGTTTTTCAGATGTACCTCTTGTTATTTACCTTCATGGAGGATACTGGCAGTTTCTCAGGTTTGATAGTATGCTCATCACAATCTGTTTTTTGTTGTTGTTTATTTGTTTTCAGGCCGCAAGTCTGCCTCGCAGTTGAGAGATCTCAGGCTCGAATCTCATTTCCATATGCATCTTGTCTCTGTGCTTGTGTCGGATTTATGCAGGCCAGGGTTATAGTTTTTAATCTTTCATACAGTTTTTGTTTTATAGGTTAGTTTTAGAGCATATGTGTAAGTTTTTATTTTTAAAAAGGCTTTCTTTTAATTTTTATTAGTTTTAGTATTACTTTTAGAAAATAGAAAATAGAAAAAAAAGTCACAAAGTGTTATATAATAAAATAACTACAATTCTCAAATGACTGTTTGACCTTCCTTCTTTTGTATAGACAATACAGCAATATCTAAGTCACTTAAAATGAACCCCAAATGTCATGAATGACAATAACTGACAAAAGATGAAAAACAAAGGACATTCTCACAATAATTCTAGTTAGATTTATTAACATGAGATTTAATTGCAGTTCGTTTTAAATTTTTAAGCATTATCATTATTTTATTTTGCTAGTGAAAATGTTCTTTCAATTTTAGCTTTAATTATTACTTTATTTTTTGAACTATAATAAATCTAATGCGGATACTGTGGCTTCTTCCCAGATTTTAAAAACATGCATGTTAGTTAACTGAAAGTTACCTTCAGACTCGAAATTGTTCAGAGCTATGAATGGGAGCGTAAATGGTTGTTTTGTCTATATGTGCCCCATGAGATCAATTGCTACATAAAAATTGATGGATCGTTTTTGAAGTAGTTGTTCACTTTTTTCATTATTCTTCGACAGTAAGGAGGAGTCAGGATTCATGGCAGTCCCGCTCATGGAAAAAGGTGTAGTCGTGGTGGCAGTTGGCTACGACATCGCGCCCAGAGGTAAAGTCCATTCCCGATGGTTGTCCATGTCTGTACACTACACTGGTTCAGGTGACACGATTCCTGCTCCCAAGTGGCACGCTTCAGATATGCGTCATGGCCCCATAAATAAATGTAAAAAAGCCATGCACTTGGCTATCTTCTTGCCTTTTACAAATGTGGATGAAAATCTCATGGGTGTTGGATATCTGCCAATTGAAGTAAACTGTAATTTCGTATTGGAACGAACAACACTGGTGCGTCAGCACTGTGCTGAGTGCGCAAGTGTGAAACCCCGTATTGGTGCATGTATCACTTTAACAAATCATGTGACCAATACAGGAAGTGTGTCGTTTGGATGTGCCACGCCACATTGTGTTTATAAGGAAGCAAACTGCATCTACATGTTGTGGATTTGTTGGATGGAGATTATACCTGTGCCATTGCCTGTGTCTGTGTTGGAGTTTTGCTTTGCTTCTAAATGGAGGTAGAAGCGTAGAGGGGTAAATGGAGGAAAATAATCATTAAATATCAATGCATTGGCCCCAAAAGCCCACCGGGTAGCTGCTCTGTATGCCAGAGCACTAGACCAGCCCTACTGTCAATGTTACATTGACTTCATTGAAATACACTGATTGATGATGCACACACACACACACACACACACACACACACACGCATATTTGCAAACAGCACAAATAAACAACTTTTTTAAAAAACCTCCTACTGTGAGTTTGAACGACAGCAAAAGCATAGACACTTAGATGTCGTTCAAACATGGTATACTTGAAGTGTATTGATCGTCAAATACATTTCCAGCTGCTGGTTAATGCAGAGGTTTAAATCGGTTGTGAAAAGTGTACGCTCGGGCTAATGAAACATAATATATCATGTTATTTATGAATTATCTGAGTTGTCACTGCTCCCCTTTAGGTAATATGGACCTGATGGTTTCTCAGGTGCGCAGGAGTGTTGTGTCTGTCGTCCAACAGTATTCTCATATCAGGTAGTCCTCACATTCACCATTGGTCTCGGTTATCTTCAAAACCACCACGTGACACTTCTCAGTCACATGATGTGTCTCTTCATAGCGGTTTGTACCTGTGTGGCCACTCTGCCGGTGCTCACCTGGCTGCAATGGTTCTTTCCACGGACTGGTCGCAATATAGCATCATGCCTGAAATCAAAGGTGAGCAGCGTCTTGAGTTCTTATGCCTGTAATAAAGAAGAATGAGAAAAATGTTCACAACATCTTTATTTTTCCTGAGGTGCTTTTCTTGTCAGTGGTATCTATGAACTGTTGCCCATCTTGTCTACTTACGTCAACGAGCCTTTGAAGATGACAGAGTAAGTATGTAGATGGCCGCCTTCCAATCTGTCACATGGGCCTCTCTTGCCCTGCTCTCAAAACATAATTGTGAGCGCTCTGTTGTTTAGATAATCATTCATTTTGGTTTGTTTCGATTTGTATATTTGACATTTGTATGTTTTTATTTGTTATCATACCACACCTTGTGTCAAACACGGTGGAGGTAATGCATGGCTGTTAATGTGCTTTTGGCACGGGATCCCTAGTGTTTATTGATGACTTGACTACAGGAGGAGTTCACTCAGTTTGAGAGAGACTATCATAGGTGCAACTCACTCATGACCTGAGCGAGGTCAAGCGCAATAGAAAATGGACGGATACAATGGCTACTTACGGTCTGGGGGTTGTCAGTCTCTACTGTAAACTGCGATTGACAAGTGAACAGTCCAGGGTGTAGTCTGCCTTCAGCAACTGCAGAGAATAGAAACTTGATAAATTCTACTTTACATTTTCACTATTCTTTGTATTAATAGATATACAATATAATCAATGTATTTTTATGCAGCAGCTTTGATAATCACCTTTTGCAGTCTTCAAAAGGAAAGGATAGCCTAATTTAGAATCATTACCACCACAATAATCTCTCATTGTGTCGTTATTTTTTTTTATAACTGACGGCAGGGAGGTGGCCATAAGAAACAGCCCCAGCAAGCTGATCCCTCAGGTCAAACTCTCCTCCTCCAGCTGCCAAATTGTTGTGGCCGTCGCTGAGAACGACTCACCGGAGTTTCGCAAGCAGTCAGAGGATTACTACAATGTCTGTGTTCCGTAATTCATTGTTCCTGTCCGCTTTTGCCTGTTTTCCCAAATGATTCCCGTTCATAAACTGGCTTTTTTATTTCCCGCCAGGTTATCAGTATTGTATTTAAGGATACTATAATGACGATCATAAATTGACAATTTCACATATTTCTTTACTTCTCTGTGACAAGTACTTTTTAATGTTGTCTCTTAAAGACTCTGAAGGCAACCGGGCTGAATGTGACCTTGGAGGATGTGTCGAACACCGACCACTTCAGTATCATAGAACAGCTGGTTGATGAAGATTATCACCTGACAAAGGTAGTAAATTAAACTGTTGTACTAATGTACTAACCATGACGGTTCAGAATAATAAATTCCCAAATTTTAGAGCAACTACCTAAGATCCACTTTTAGTTGACAAAGAGAAAAGTGCTTGAAATTCAGTACAAATAGCGTCTTTGAAGGTATGACTGTTACTCCTGCAGCTCCTGTTGAAGATGATGGGGAAACGCTGAGGCGGATGTGTCACCGATTGACATCCCTCTGAGGAGACTTATCATGCACTGATTTGGAAATGTGCTATGATGATAATTGAATCCCATCATCAGGTTAAAGTTGTGTATCAATGTTCAGTGAAAGTTACTGTTGTTTGAGTGTTGAAAATGTTTAACAATATTGTATCCCGTGCGGAAGCCTGCGCAAATACATGGATTCATGGCTCGCTATATGCTCTGGCATTTTTGTCAATTTTTCCTGTGCTCGGAATGCAGTTGATCGTTTGTAACAGCACTGGAGAGCTCACCACGGGCCTAAAATGCCTGTGGTTTTGAAATTGTTCGTATGCAACCATGCTTTGTTAGATATCAGCAACACAGACTAAGACACTTCGGTTTATCACTTAAGTGTAGCAGTATGGTGCCATTATAATCTGTCATCGTTGGTTTGTCTGAAATTCAACAACAAAACACACTGGGAATATCACTTAAATGTCACCTCTGTAGAGCTGCTAGGTCATTATGGCATTGTTAACTTAAATGTGAAACTGAAAAATGCATACTGTATGGTTATTAAATGTAAAGATTTGATATAAGATGTCTATATTTTAAATTGAAGTACGGCCTAAATAAAGTAATGAATAGATGCACACGATCATTCACCACTTTAATTGCACCTTAACTAGTGACATTATTTGTATTGTTGAAATAAAAAGGAAATACATATTACAAAATGGATGTGTCTGAGGGTTTTTTTGGTATGTTTAACTGGTTCACTTTTATTCGAGATGTGGGTTTTAATGATTTGTAATTTAATTGCAATTTTCGTCAATTCGTGAGAACGAAAGGGGCTTTTGTGTTATTGTCAATAGTATCCAGCTGCAGACTCGGAGGAGGTAGCTTTAGGCAATGGTAGATATACGCCGGAAGTGGCTGTGGTAAGTTTAGGCAAATTGATTTTCAAAATAAAAGTAGATTCATTAATTGTAATAGGGAATTTACATTATTTTATCTTTCTTTAAAAATTAAGTAAAGATTATTAATATTTTTTATATATTTATATTTTGTATTAATATTTATATATTTTTTTTATCATATCCGGCGCAAAGTTACTTGCCTAAACCTACCTTTCCCTGAATCGGCCTCCTCCGGGTCTGCAGCTGGACCCTTCTCGTTATTGTTGCAGTCAGTATTTGCACGCACCGCCCCCGTTTTGTCTTCTACCAGGAAGAAGGTCGTTAATGTGACGGCCACGCACTATTTCAGTTTCCAAACCGCCGTTAAAACACAATCAAGAAAGGGAGGTCGCTAACTCTTTCCAAAAAAAGTTAACGAACACGTCCATGTCGACATGGAGCCGAACATCTACGCCAGGTAAGCTAACAGTTTTTAAACATCGCTAGCCGAAACTTGACTCACGTCAGCACTATGGCGACATTCTCAAGTGGGTTATAAGACATTAACTTTGTTTTCGTTCTTATTTCGACAGTAATGCGTTCAATCGGTGCAGCTCATGACTAGGTGACCTGAGACTTGCTAGCCTAACAATCGTAACGGACTGCTGGGACCATCAAAACACCTTCTCTAAACTAGGAAGTAAACGTGCCACGCCGTAACTTGATGTATTTATTTTCAGGTTCCGTTTTCAGTGAACCAGCAGCCTTGCGTGTATAAATGACGTCTGTGAGGTGAATTACAAAGTAGGAAAGTAGTAGCATTTTTTTTTCACATTGAAATCTGTATTTGACGCATCTTCTTAACTTCGTTCCCACTGGGAGCTAAGATGTACTATATACAGTATTAACAAACTGTACATTAAACAAATACATATTTGTACACAGTTAATAAATTACCTGGATATGGTAAGGTATGCTTTCTCTTGACTTTGGCTAGTGAACTGCTGGTTCGCATGTCTGCCTCAAAGTTCTTCCCGGTACTCCAGCTTCCTCCAACTCCCCCAAAATATACACGTTCGGTTAATTGAAGTCATTTATGGCGTTGTTTGTTTCTTTTGTTGCCTTAATTGCTAGTTGGCATGCACTATTTTTTTCCAGTCAAATCTAGCTATTATGTGATTTTTTTTCTGTTATTGTCTTCCTGTGTGGCTTGATTAGAAGGATAGAAGCATCCATTCATGTGTTCAAGTTGTTGGGGAGCTGGAGCACATCCCAACTTCCTTTGGCCAAAAGGCAGACGACACCCTGGATCGGTCACCCTTCAATGACAGGGGAAAAAAGCACATAATCTTGAGATGTACAATCAGCTCTCAGTGGGACATAGATATTGTGGGACGCAAGCAACAACACGATATCTAATCTGTTGATGCAGGAATCCGACCAAAAGGGGCCATCAGAGGGGAGAGTCAGTGATGCGCAGTCATGGCAAATATGGGTCGTGCTTACACGAGTGACAACAAGAGCGTTCTTTGTTGGTTGTGTGTGGGAAAAGTTGAAGAACCGTTGGGAGTGCAAGGAGCACGAAGGGCAGAACAGAAGTACAGAGGATCGGTTGTCCTCAAGGTTTAAATTGCGAAAGTAAAAATTCCCATAGGAACCAATGGATATTATATTCCAGGGTAAAGTTGTCCATGTCATTCAACTGTTCACTGTTTAAAACTACCATTTTAACATTCTGTAGCTGTTCTACAAGAACAAATTGAAAAAGTTACCGGGAACTGATATAATACAACACCCCATAGAAATAAGTGGTACAGTGGTCCCTTAAACTTTGATTGGACCTTCAACCTTCCCATTCAGATCAGTTGTTTTTAGAATACACTTGACTTGCATATTTGCAGTTCGCCACTTGCAGATTTGCACATTCACGCTTTCCCTATTTTTACAATATTTTTTAAATTATTATTTTTTTCCAGGATTATTTTTTTCTGACCTCCAAGCGACTTTTCCTCATGCCTCAGACCTCACATCAGAGACATCCCTCCAAATCTAAGCATATAACTAAGGACAGAAAAAGAAACTAACAAGGTTAGTTGATTTATTTTATTTTTTACTTGGCTTTCTCTTTTATTAAGTGTGTATCTCTTGTTCTTATGACATATTTTTGGACTAAGCAAAGGAATCACATTTAGTAGGCAGCAGAGCATTATGTAAAGTGCATTTTTTAACCCAAATGTTTAAAATTGAGTCCCAATATCAGAGCCCGACACTGCGACAAATATGATGGCACATGCGGCCAAATTTTCACTTGTGTTCGCCCGTCACACCGTGCATAGAATGGGGATAAGCCTGTCTGTGCAACACGTCAGGTTAAATCCTTCCTGTATAAAACGAATACATACATATCTAAATCTGGGTGCGCACAAATTTTGACATGTTTGGCAATGGAAAGAAAAAAAAGAGAACTCACAATACTTTAGTTTGAGACCGCTTGTTTGAAGACATGCTAACAACAGACCTCTGGCAAATTAAAAGATACCACATCATTTTAAAGCTCAAGTATAATTTGATAAAAACAGTTAAACCTGTTCTTATATATTTTAATTTCTGTCAGAATAATATTTCAGACTTTAGCACAGTGGTCCGGGCTGCACAGAGAAACAGACAAAATACTTTAGTGGCAATCAAATAACCCATGAGTGGAGCGCAATTAAGGACTATCTGCCAACGCTAGCTGCTAGCGGCGACATTCCCAAAGAAGACAAAGGCAATGTGCATTAAAAATAAGCTGTAGCTTGCCCAAATCTCAAAAGATTTTCAGGAGGCTGACTTTTTTGGTCAGCACCAAATCTTGTGCTCTCAATACAGAACTTGCTTTCATTGAATCGTGTGTGTGTTGGAGGAGGGAAACATCTAAAACATGCTTTATAGTGGCTCTCAAAGACCAGAATTGGCCAACCCTGCTTTAGGTTTGTTTGTAACATAGCGCCATCCACGTCAATCACTTGTTTCAATCTGCAATGCTTTGAACATTGCTGGTGAATGTTAAATTACAGTATATATGGAAACATATTTCATTCCCACGAACAGTGGCTGATTAGGATCAGTGTCCGATCGATTGAAGCACCCCTATTTAAAATGTACCAAACAATGACATTTATCTTGCCTGGCCTGGATCTCATCACCACTAAATATTTGATCTTAGAACCGCCTTTGCATCCTCCCCAACCCGAACTGCCCCATGAGGATGGAGACGATCCTTCTATGAGCACTTTAGGCATCGCCGTCCAAGGCCTCCCCTTGGCCCTGTCCACCATGACGCAAGCTGTTTCCTCAGACTCCCGCCTCAAGCCCAAATGGCCGGTGATCTCTGTGGCCGTCCTGCTGGCTTTGATGCTGATGTTGTACCTGCACCGCACGGGAGGGTACGGAGACTCTCCAGCCAGCCAGTCCTACCAAAACAGTTTGCAAATGTACCATCAGGGTAATGACCAGATGATCTGGGACACTCAGAGACAACGTATGCTGCGCGTCTCCCAGCTGCATAAAAGGGAAAATCCTTACAATGACACGTACCCTCTAAGTCCGCCTGTGAAGACCAGCAACGGCATCAGGTACCGCATCGCGGTCATTGCAGACCTTGACACAGCGTCGCGCAGCCCGAAGGACCAGACGTGGTTTAGCTACATGAAAAAGGGTCACCTGACCGTCGCAGAAAGTGCCGACACACTGGAAGTGGAATGGGATGAGGAAACGATCACACTGGAGAGTCACCTCGCGGAGAAAGGACGAGGTTGAAGCCACACTTTACGCCAAAGTCCACGTGTCCTCCACTTTGACTGAAAAAAGTTTCTTCTGCAGGTATGGAGTTGTCCGAGCTGGTAGTGTTCAACGGGCATCTGTACAGCGTGGATGACCGCACAGGGGTGGTGTACAGGATTGATGGCAGGCGGGCGGTCCCCTGGGTCATACTGCCTGACGGCGATGGGTCTGTTTCCAAAGGTCAGTCAACTAACTTCTGTCTTGCTTGGCTGGATTTACACTGCTGATGCCTTGTCCCGTCCAATTGTGCTCTTTATCCTTAATTGAGTGATGATGCGTTGTGTGCATTTGTAGGCTTTAAGGCAGAGTGGCTTGCAGTGAAGGACCAGCAACTATACGTTGGCGGTCTTGGCAAGGAGTGGACCACCACCACTGGCGAGGTAGTCAACCACCACCCGCAGTGGGTGAAAGTCGTCGGTTACTATGGTGACGTTGAGCATAAGAACTGGCTGTCCTACTACAACGCCCTGCGGAGCGCTGCAGGGATCAAACCACCAGGTTGCAACAGTTCTCACGTCCGTCACTCTCCTTGACTTTTTCTTAGAATGTCTTATGTTTTGTTGGTCTACTGCAGGCTACCTTATCCATGAATCTGCAGCATGGAGCGAGCGGCTTCAACGGTGGTTCTTCCTGCCTCGCCGCGCCAGTCACGAGCGCTATGACGAGGCCGCAGACGAGCGGCGCGCTACGAACTTGCTGCTGTCCTGCCGGGTCGATTTCAGCGACATTACGACGCGCCGTGTTGGACCTCTGAACCCGACCCATGGTTTTTCCTCATTTAAATTTGTTCCTGACACAGATGATCAGATTATTCTGGCCCTGAAATCCAAGGAGGATGCGGGCCGGATCGCCTCCTACATCGTTGCGTTTACGCTCGACGGCCGGTTGCTGATGCCTGAGACAAAGATCGGCGATGTCAAGTACGAAGGCCTGGAGTTTATTTGAAAATAACGAGGCTTTCTTTCCAGTAACATGTTGTTTGCGCCCCCACTTGTCTACACACTGCATTCTGTTTAAAAACATTGTTTGCGAATTATGATTCAGCAGGAAAGATCACCCTTTTTATCCATCTCAGGGGGCGGGCCATTTTGCCACCTGCTGCCAACTGGGGAAAAAAACATCACAATTGCTCAGGGCTCAGGTAACAACCAATCAGCACTCAGCTTCAGAAAACAGAAAAGCTGTGGTCGTTAACCGAGCAACTGTGATGTCATTTTCAGTAGATGATAAGTGGTAAAATGGCCGCCCTCCGAGATGGATAAAAACAGTTAGATTTTGGTGCTGCTCAATTCATTCCATGAACAAAATATTCCTCATGACACCATGTTTAGACTACTGGGGCTGCATCCAACAAATTACTGTCCAAAAAATTTGGGGGTTGACTTCCCCTTCAACTAATCTAAGCATACTGGTTCACTTGATCATGGTTACCGGTACCTTCAAATAACACACAAAATATGCAATTTGTCTCCTGTGGGTAAACTCTGCTGGCCAGACTCTCAGGGCCACCCGTATAACATCGCACACCATTGAATGTTCATGAACTACTTGAAATGAATAGTTTCACTTATAGCTTTGTCTTGAAAGGCTATTTTCATATTTATACTGACCAGATTTTAAATTTTTATTTTAAGTTTGAATGAATCAGTAAAGCAAATAAGCAGCAGAATTATTTAATATAAAAATAAACCATTAATATATTTTGGAACTAAGCCACACAACAGAATAAATGTATCCCCTACGAGTGACATTTTTTATGCTGACCATGGACAAGAATACAAATTTAAGAGGAGGTTTTCTCTTTTGGGTCGTGAAATCAAACAAGGCTTACATCCACCACATGTTTACACCGTGCAACAAATCAATACAGCCTTTTATTGAGCTGAGAATGAAAAATTGGACATTACAGTTCATCATGCAAAACTCGAAAAGTCTTCAAAAATGAATTACGCATTTTCACAGAGCTTGTGAGGCAAATGTGTTTTTCATAGCAGGTGATGACTGCTATTAAACATGACATTTTTACTGTCAATTTTTCTGAAGTGATTTGAGATTAAAGGCTTGTTCCCATGGCGATGACATCTGGGGGCAAACCAGCCAATTTGATTGGTTGGAAGGAGCAACTTTTGGTGTAGAAGTCGAGCATCCTCCGGTCACCGTGTCTCAACTCACAGAATACTCCTCTGGAACCTGTAAAACACGCAAGTGTTTTCAATTTTACCTTAGCAACGGGAAGCCACTTTACCACATATATAATAAGAATATTCTTGAAACGGCGTGAGTACAGTATTTGTTTTATGGGTAGATGGATATCAAGGATAACAATTAAATGCTCAAATGGCTTTCCAGAATAGTGCCAATTTCAAAGTTGACAGAATGACAAAACCAACATTTTGCAGATAGTAAGATAACCTCTTCATTAAATGTGTCAATTTACCACAGTTCCTGATGGTGGACAACAGTTGTGTAATCATACGCTTCACCGGAGAGGGGTCGGTGACCCTTGGCAGCACTTGTCCAGTGATTAACGAAGGGAAGTCCTCAAATACACGCTCACTCGTATCCCTCTGGAGGCAAGAGATAAAGCAGCGGCATTTGGAATTCATCTTGATCTTCCCGTTTTCGGGATTTGCTCATTCCAAATTGTCACCTGTACGGAGGCCGCTTTGACATCTGTGAGCGCCAGCATGTAGCCGCACGGCCCCGCATCATCCTCCAGGACAAGCGCGCAGTGAGGGCTCGGGGGGATTTCGCCTGCTGACAGGCTGCAACCGACACATACAAATCAGGAGAGGAGTGTGTGTTCATTCAGACTTCTCACCCTAACCTGCAGCTAATAATTAAAGTGTGTGTCAATTTCCTCATCGAGTGGTGATTATCTCGGACTGGAATGGCAGCAAAACGCAAATGCACTTGGGGCACCATTTGAGTCTTTTGCTGCCTTTGCGTAACTTTCTGTGGATATCCTTCCTCGCACAATACATGAATAATCTCAAACCCAACCTACGTGTCACTAATAAGAGGGGACTCTGTCACGGAGGTGACTTGAATCTGTCTTTCTCGTTGCATCTTCGCAAAAATTCTCTGCACGTCCATCTAGAAAAGGCAACAAAGTGACGCGGTGTTGGCAAAAGGAATGTTGGGCTGGTTTAGGGCGACTGATTGAATGACCTCACCTTATCCTCTGCGCAGTAAGGCCGTATGCAGTACACCGACGTCCTGGGCGGATGTTTGAACAGGTCTCTGTTTCCATGGCCCGGCAGCATTCTCTGAAAGGACATAAACGGTGTTTAATGACAAGATCGCGCTAAGGTCAGCAGTAGCAGCTTGTTTCGGAAACGCTTGGCTTGGGTTTTGAGAACGAGCCATGCTGCATACGAAAATTCACAAGTATTTGATAAACCTGCAAAAGGGTTTTTGCCATAAGATTGTGGCAAAGTGTTAGAGGAATTTATGAGCAAAATTGTATCATGTTTAAAGTTTCATTTTAAGTCGGTCACATCCAAATCGTTTGGGTGCGTATACAGCACCCCCAAATGCCTGTACACAAAGGCACCGGCCACCTGGCCGGAGGGCCGTTGGAGTCCACAATTAGCACATCAATGTAGGTGGGCGATCACAGGGGAGAGGGCGAAACTCGGTCACAAAAGGGGAATGAATAATTCGGGAACAGCGGTTGAACAACAAAAGACGATTTGAGAACACCCGCCGCGCCCAGGCGACATTGGCCATCCGCAACGTCTGCGACATGTTGGTTCATCGTAGACCAGACAGAAAGGCGCCAACGTACTGGTGGTTCAAAGCTTAAACACAGGTAACCAATCACTACCGAGGGGCGGACCGGGGTGCGGCATGCAAATATCGGGGCAGTGTTTTTCTTGTATTTTGCATATGTTACAATAAAAGGTCGAACTCGCGGAGGGCGAGCTGGGAGTGTGATCACGGAGCAACTAAACCGTCGTTCGCTCTCAGAGATCCGCTTCCGTCGACATTGAAGACAATTTCCCTGTGTGCCGAGTCGTTTCTTTAACTTTGTCCGAGAAAAATCTCTGACAGAAACTTGGCGTTGTCGGCAGGATGATGCGCTTGTTCGAACGGATTTGAGCTTGTTTGTTGGACTCTCCGTTTTCCTCCGGTGGACGATTCGTGGCTGATCGCGCGTTTTGCGCCTCAAAGACCAACCAGACCCCGTGGAAACTTTTCCTGGAGGAGCCAGCCGCGCACCGGACGCCGTGGGGAACGAGCAAACGCCATCATCCAGCGGACCTGGGATCGGCTCGGCATCGGGACAATTGTCGGAAAATAAGGTCAGTCGGCGTGGTGGAGTAACCGTTGCGTAGTCGGTTATCTCCACTGAGTGACGGAATTAGACGAGTTAATGCCGAAAATTAGTAGGCTAGCTCGAGTACCGTTTTGTGGTTAGCGGTACGGGGGACGTTCGATTCCCACGGGACACAGAGCCCAAGCGCATCTGTGAGAGCATTGGCTCATTTAGATACCGTTTCTTGCTAAGCATAAACGGTAAGGAAGCGCTGCCTTCCTGCAGAGGTTGACCACCTCGGCGTATGTTTGTCTAATTTTGTATGTTGCGCGTATTGTTTTGTGTTAGTGCGTAAGTGTGATTGGCGATCACGATATTGTTTCCTTTCGGGTAACGACCCAGAATTAGATCGCGATTTTTGTGTGTAAAATACCTGTGAACGCTTCTTGTTGTTGCCAGGCAACATGGCGACACGGAAGTCATCGGGCTGCTGGCAATTGCGCGGAACGCGACAGACGACAGCACGTCACGATATAGAAGCGATAATCGAAAACACACGTTTGGCTGAAATTGACTGCAGAGGGTCAACGCGATTCGTGAAAAAGTGGAAAAAGAAATACGGTTTCTCGGGAGACGTTAATGATTGCGATGAGTTGGAAACAGTGTTGGGCAAACTAACGCTAAAAGACAAAGAAAAGCGGAAAAATAATGAACACGGAAAACAATGGTATAAGTGTAAAATTGTTGGGTGACGATGTACGCCACTAGCATTAGAGTTTAATGTTGGTACTATTTTGTGTGGAGGGATACCATGTTCTGGGGTGTATGTAAATAAAGGGGGTGGAGCTTCCCTGCAGTTCGCTTCTGGCAGTGAAGGTGCACTGTGGCACGCCAGGTGTTTAGCGACTCAGTGATAGCGACCACACAAAGAAAAATAAGAATCGTCTCCTGTCTTGTGCCTCGAACCGAGTGTAGTCACCAGCAATGATGCCTACACATGAACAGCGAGGGACTTCCGCAGCAGAAGGATCAACAGGTTATGGGCCCAGGTGGGTTCCAGGCACAGCGGCGCTCCATGGGAGAGGATTACCGCCGCGATTTGACGGAGATGAGGCCCGCTATCACATCTGGGAGGCGAGGTTCCTAGCATACTTGAAAACCATCGGGCTAAAAGATGCTATCCTCGGTGTGATGTAGCTACGGGATCCAGCGAACAGGCCGCAACAGAAACCGTGTGGAAAAACGAACTGGCATATGCTGAACTGTGCGGCTGCTTGGATGATAAAACACTGACACTCATCCTGTATGAAGCACCAGAAGATGGTAAGAAAAGTCTGGAAATATTGAGACGCCATTTTGAGTCCGAAGAAAAGCGCGAATTGTCGGGCTGTACACAGAGCTAACCAATATGCTAATGGATAACGGCGAGGAGCTAGCGGGCTATCTAGCACGTGTCGAGAAGCTAGTGGCCGCGCTACAAAGAGCTAAAGAGAACCTAAGCGATGCACTATTGGTGGCTATGGTGTTGAAAGGACTCACTGATGAATACAACCCATTTTCTGTGCATGTGACTCAAACGAGGGAAGTGTTAACCTTTGCTGAATTCAAGACTAGGCTGAGAAGTTTTGAATGCACCCTCCGCTACCGAAGCAGGCCCAGACCAGATGAAGTAATGACCGCCAAGTCATTCAAGCAGAAGCCCAAAGAAAAAGACAAGAAATACGTCTTCAATGGAGAATGCTTTATTTGTGAGAAAGTGGGGCATAAAGCAAGAGACTGCACGAGTAAGGATAAGAAACCACACAAGCGAACGACAAAAGCTGATAAGAACAATAAAGTGGCTACAGTTATGGACGATTCGGAAAAAGTTTTCCGTGGCAGAGACCAAGCCAAATCTTCGAGGGAAGAAGAAGAAACATTATTGCTCGGGTGAGTGAATGGCGACCCAAGGAGCGCAGCAATATGGACTACTCGTGGACAGCGGTGCTTCTGCCCACATAATCACCGACAAGACCGCATTCATCCGATTTGATGAGAGTTTCCGGCCTAAAGATCACATCATGCAGCTGGCTGATGGAAGACGGATCACCGGAAGTGTCGAGAAGAGGGGGGACGCGCAAATCAAGCTGGCCGACAGCAGTGGACGAGTAGTGAGTGTCAAGCTCACAAATGCTCTCCTCATCCCAGAATACCCGCAGAATATCCTTTCTGTGGATGCAGCAACCGAAAGGAGCGAAGTTCAACTTTGCGAAGAATGACAACAAAATGATTCTTTCAGATGGGACAATATGCAAGATGATTGTAAAGGACCGTATGTACTATCTTGACATTGTCACAGAAAATTCTGAATGCAGTGAGGACTCCTGCAATGCATCTTTAGACATGAAAACATGGCATGAGATAATGGGCCATTGTAACTATGGTGATATTGCTAAGCTTGAAGCTGTGGTAGAAGGTATGAAAATTAGTAACAAAACTAGACCTAACCAGTGTGAAACCTGTATTCAAGGGAAATTCACCCAGAATAGAAACAGGAAAAGTGATGTGAGAGCTAAAGAGCCATTAGGGCTGGTACATACAGATCTAGGTGGGCCTATTGACCCAGAGTCATTCGACGGGTACAAATATGCCATCACTTTTACTGATGACTTTTCTGGAGCTGTTTTCGTATACTTTCTCAGGAACAAAAACATGGCAGTCGAGGCTACAAAGCAGTTCTTGGCAGACACAGCACCATATGGTAAAGTGAAGCGAATGAGATCGGATAATGGGACAGAGTTTGTTTCAAAAGAGTATCAATCTCTACTTGAGATAATATGATAAAACATGAGAGATCAGCGCCCTACTCCCCACATCAAAATGGGACAGCAGAGAGGAACTGGCGCACATTGTTTGAGATGGTCAGGTGTATGCTGATAGAATCAGGCTTACCCAAAGAGCTATGGCCATATGCAGCCAGAACAGCAGCAGTTATACGGAACAGATGTTACTGCGAAAGAACAGGGGAGACTCCTTATTTCCTTTTCACAGGAAAAAGACCAGATTTGTCAAAAATGAAAAAGTTTGGTTCAGAATGCATGGTGTATGAGCAAAACAGGAGAAAGCTAGATCCAAAGGGCAAAAGGGGATCTTTGTTGGTTTTGACCGTCATTCACCTGCTTATTTGATTTATTTTCCAGAGACAAACAAGGTTCAGAAACACAGACTGGTCCACTTCATCACAAAGACCGTAACTGAGAGTGAGACGCAGACCGAGAAGACCCAACTGGAGGACCACTATGTAGAGTGGGTAACTATGCCTAAAGCAAGTCAGTTACAGACGGAATATGTAGGAAAAGATTCTGACACTGAACCAGAGCTTAAACCTGACTGCGACACGGACTCAACCAATGGTAATGAGACTCCTCGTACTTCTGGTAGAGAAAGGAAGACACCAAAATATTTAGAGGATTATGAATGTGTGATAAAAGGCAATGAGATCACAATTGATTACTGCTATAGAGCAACAGTGGGATTGCCACAAACATTCTACGAGGCAATGGCATCGCCAAAGTCAGAAAAGTGGAGAAAGGCAATGATAGATGAGATGACTTCTTTTAAAGAGAACGACACTTTCACCCTTGTGCCATTACCGGAGGGTAGACAGACAGTGGGGGAAGGTGGGTGTATGCTTTAAAGGAGGATGACAAAGGCAATGAAACATATAAAGCGAGATATGTAGCCAAAGGGTACAGTCAGAGAGAAGGACTTGACTATTCTGAGACATTTTCACGACCGCTAATCTGACATCACTGCGACTACTGATGCAGCTTGCTGCACAGTATGAGTTGCTGTTAAACCAAATGGACGTGAAGGCAGCATACTTACATGCACCTATTGACTGCGAACTATACATGGATCAACCTGAAGGTTTTGTGTGAAACAAAGGGATGGTGTACAACTTGTGTGTAAGTTAAACAAATCCATATATGGCCTCAAACAGTCTGGGAGAAATTGGAACATGATGCTTCATGAGTTTTTACTTATGAACGAGTTTGTACAGAGTCAAGCAGACCACTGTATTTACACCAAAATGTCTGACAAAGAAAAAGAAATTTTGTTAGTGTGGGTCGATGATATCATTGTGGCTGCCAGCAATGAGAGGTGTTTATGCGAGATCAAAGAGAAACTCAAGAGTAAGTTTAGGATGAAAGATCTCGGATGCCTCACTCATTTCATTGGGATTGATTTCAAGCAAAATGTGGGCTCAATCACATTGAACCAATCCAGATATATTGAGAAAATATTGGAAAGGTTTGGCATGTCTGAATGCAAAGCAAGAGCCACTCAAGTGAAATCAAATGTGACCTGGCTCCAGAGGGGACAAAACCGATCAGAGGAAATATAGAGCAATGCTGGGCAGCCTCATATACATCATGACCTGCACTAGACCTGATATTAGCTGGATTGTGAGTAGACTATCTCAGTATATGTCTGATCCAAGAGAAAAGCACTTGACAGCATTAAAACATGTGTATAGGCAACTAATGCAATGTTAGTGTATGTGGCGCCATCGAGTGGGGGTGTTGGGTGACGATGTACGCCACTAGCATTAGAGTTTAATGTTGGTACTATTTTGTGTGGAGGGATACCATGTTCTGGGGTGTATGTAAATAAAGGGGGTGGAGCTTCCCTGCAGTTCGCTTCTGGCAGTGAAGGTGCACTGTGGCACGCCAGGTGTTTAGCGACTCAGTGATAGCGACCACACAAAGAAAAATAAGAATCGTCTCCTGTCTTGTGCCTCGAACCGAGTGTAGTCACCAGCAATGATGCCTACACATGAACAGCGAGGGACTTCCGCAGCAGAAGGATCAACAAAAATCCTCGTTGAAAGGGCCAGACAAATACGGGTGAAAAGGGAGAAAGACAAACGTCAGAGGCTAGATGAGGATTTAATTGCAGCGGCTGCTGCAACGCGACCCTCAGCCGCTCCAGCGGTCGCCATTTCGGGAGGGCTGTACCCGGCTCTCCCCCCGCATTCGAGAACTACCGCAAATGATTGGGGTAAAGATAACCCGTTACAAGCTTACCCCATGGTTGAGATGCCGGGGGCCGGGGGTGAGGGATCGATACACCTCTACCGGCCATGGACGCCGGCCGAATTTCGAGACATCGCCGCGTCACTTCCAAAACCGAAAGACGACCCGGACGAGTTCGTGAGAGAATTATCGGATTTGGTCCATAGTCACAGGCTTAACGCGAGTGAACTTTTGAAATTGCTCTCATTAACTACGAGCTCTAAATTTGGCGCAGTTGTGGGCAACTTTAATGGTAGAAGGGCTGCGGGAGGCTATCTGTGCTATGATGAACTCACGCAGCTTGGGGGGCCCCTTGACCAAATTGTGGAACGTTGCGCCAAGGCGTACGAGCGGACGCAAGATCCAAAACAAATTGCCACATGCATTCAAAAGGCTGACGAAACTACGGACGATTTTTTCCACCGTCTGCGGACAGTGTTCAAATTACACGGCGGTATTCCTGAGACACAATCAGACTTGTTCAATTCGCATTTAAAACAGCATTTGCTGAACCAAACACATCCTGATGTTATCCAATATGTCAAAAGACATAATTTGAATTGGCCAACATGTCCGATCGATGAGGTTTTGAATTATGCACGGAATTTCGAGCGACTTGAGAATAAAAAAAAGAAGACAGAGAGTCATGTGACCAACATTTATTACGCCGCAAAAAGCCCACGCACACACATGAAAACCCCTCCTTTTGAAGGTAATAAACGAATAAGGTCGTTTGCTCCCTTCAAATTAACTCCTAGGGACCAAAAACGTTTTGTTGAGGGCCGATGTTTCCTTTGTGGGCAAAAGGGTCACATGGTAAAAGAATGTAGACAACGGCGCAAGGACAGGCGCATGCGGGAGCGTGATAGTAGCACGGGCACCTCCTCATCAGATGAGGAGGATTTACGACCAACACAGAATAAAACGGAGGGGGTAGCTTTGACAGCAGTTAAGGCCTCTGCGCCTTTGTTTGAAACGCCCTCCTCAAGTGAGGACGAGGGTGACATCTCAGCCGATAGCAATCATGTTTTTGACACGGAAAACTACCTGCTGAGATGTCAAACCTCGTCCATGACTAAACCGGAAATGACGTTGATGGTCGAAGGAATCCCGACTGTTTTCCTTGTTGATACTGGCGCAGACATCACCGTTCTCGGTCGGTGGGATCGCGATACTGTGAAGCCAGGCGACGGCAAAATTCGCATGAAAGGAGCACACGGCTCCGTGCAGCCCATGACGTTATCGCAAACAGTAACTATCACTTCCCCCACGGACCCAGACCGGAAGGCACTCGTCGAAGCTGCGTTAAACCCTCGTTCTCCGCACAATTTATTGGGACGAGATGCTCAAACGCAACTCGAGATTTACACCATCGTAAATCACAAGGGCCAGGTCGAAGCCCGCATGGGGAATAGTCAAGATGATGCTCGCTATTTTTGGACACTCGATTTACCGAACGATGACGTAACTCGGATTTCCGAATGTCTAGTTCGATTGGCAGGTACCAAATTAAAGCCAGGAGGTAACGTGCTAACGGCGAACAACCTGCACGTGACCATAAGACGTAAGCAGACACCGGGACCAGACTCAGACTACACAAAAGTTTTTCTGGGCCTGGAACCTCAGGGTATTGTTATTGAACATGTGTATTGGAAAGATCAGTGGTGTTTCGCCACAGCGCGGGTGGGAAGGGCTGTCGAGCCCCTCCTCGCACTAGGGCAACACATTTACATACCGCTCGGCAAACCAGAGCAATGTGAATGGAAAACCATGAATAACCTTGCCAGCTCCGTTCCAAACCACCTGTGGAGCCCCTCCCCCACCAATCCGGGGTGCGAGGAAACACAGGATGGCTGGGTGCGTCAATACATCAATTGGAATGTGATGACCACTCTGGCCGTTCATTTCAGCTAACAAATTGCAAGAATATGTGACGTACTAGCAATAGAGGCGTAGAGCACGACACATGATGATTTGAAAATTAAGACAAATTTTAGCACTTCACACAGAACGAAAATATCGGACAAATGAAAGAGCAAAACCAGACTCAGGGTTAAAGAAATTGGAAGACGGGAAGCTGCAAGGTTGACACATGGCTTGTCACATGTGTCAACAGGGGGGATGATAGCATAGGTGCACCAATATTATACACACATGGGTTTACGCATTTTAAAATTTTCTGTTGATGTTATATAATCTGTGAAACGATACTGTCTTGTCTTTGTTTATGTATGGGTTGAACTGTCTTTGAGCGCTCGCGATGATTCGGGAACTGTCGTGAAAGCATTGTGCGAATTGTTGTACATTGATTTGAAGCGACACTGTGCGTACCACCTGCAATCGGCTGGATTTGTGGAACTGTCAAAGCCAGGCTCATTAAAACAATGAGAGAGACTAAAAGACTATTTGATCAGAAAGAGATGCATAGGCACAATGACTTGCCAGAATGTTCTGCTCCACAGACTCGCCAGGTCCGGAGTGGTGATCAGAATTTCCTCAAGGTGCTGAAAAGCCTTCTCTGGGACAGTGAACGCTGGAATGGCCCCTCCCAAGTGATTGCAGCAACAAAAACTGCGGTCGAGGTCGAAGGACGCGACGGCTCGATCCACCAGTCGCAGTGCAAGCTCCTTCGGTTCGAGGTTGAGGGGCCTAGCGACGCCAGTCCCAGGAAGGAGAATCAGCACCTAAGTCCAAGTGCGCTGACCTTGCGCGCCGCCGAAAGACCACAGGAAGGGCAGTCAAGCGTTGCCTATGCATCATCTTCATCATCCTCATGTGCCTAAGAGCAGTCACGGTGGGCACACAGGCCCACGACAGGAGTGACTTGCCTCATGGGATTCAACGTCGGGAGGCAGGAGAGACGATTGTGTATTTTTATTTTCCTGTTTTCGCGTCGCTTGCAGGATCCCGTTGGTCAGAGGTTGGTTGTGCTGCCAAATTCATGGATGCTATCAAAGTGAAGTGGCGGCTCAGCTGACTGTGGCCATGTCGCAGTACCAACAGGTGCACACGGAGTCTGACGAAGATTACTTTAACACTGATTTTGACGATGTTTTACTGTAACCTTTTGATGATGATTTACTGTAACCTTATGTAAGCCCGTATGATGACTTCACAGAAAGGCATTGCAGATGTGATTGTTTGATGTTTTGGGTTGGCTTACTTTGTACATAGTTAGTTAGTTAGTAGTTAGTATACAGGTAGATTAGGTTTTTGATTTTCATTTCATGTGTGTTTAGATTAGATTTTGATTTTCATTTCATGTGTGTTTAGATTAGGTTTTTAATTTTCATTTTATGTGTGCTTAGATTAGGTTTTGATTTTCATTTCATGAGTGTTTAGGTTAGATTTTGGGTTCCATTTAAGGTGTAGCCATTGCCGGGAAGGGTTTTCTGTCCTGATCTTGTTACACCCCATCCTCCTCAGGACAGTTTTTCCTCCCACCCGTGCAATTGCATCTCAATGTCACCTGGGCGTTAGAAGAAACTTTAATTATGATACAGAGGTGGGAATGTTAGAGGAATTTATGAGCAAAATTGTATCATGTTTAAAGTTTCATTTTAAGTCGGTCACATCCAAATCGTTTGGGTGCGTATACAGCACCCCCAAATGCCTGTACACAAAGGCACCGGCCACCTGGCCGGAGGGCCGTTGGAGTCCACAATTAGCACATCAATGTAGGTGGGCGATCACAGGGGAGAGGGCGAAACTCGGTCACAAAAGGGGAATGAATAATTCGGGAACAGCGGTTGAACAACAAAAGACGATTTGAGAACACCCGCCGCGCCCAGGCGACATTGGCCATCCGCAACGTCTGCGACATGTTGGTTCATCGTAGACCAGACAGAAAGGCGCCAACGTACTGGTGGTTCAAAGCTTAAACACAGGTAACCAATCACTACCGAGGGCCGGACCGAAGTGCGGCATGCAAATATCGGGGGCAGTGTTTTTCTTGTATTTTGCATATGTTACAATAAAAGGTCGAACTCGCGGAGGGCGAGCTGGGAGTGTGATCACGGAGCAACTAAACCGTCGTTCGCTCTCAGAGATCCGCTTCCGTCGACATTGAAGACAATTTCCCTGTGTGCCGAGTCGTTTCTTTAACTTTGTCCGAGAAAAATCTCTGACACAAAGCACTTTTTTTTTGGTACCAGACAAGACTATGTGTTGACTAAATGAAATATAACTCATTTCAGCATTGTTCATCCCAAAATGGCACCAAAGCAATATTTTGATTTTTGACATGCCTTTGTCCTGAGCACAAAAAAGTTTTTCAACAAATAACACAGGATAGATTCCCAAATATATCAATCGGCAAAAATGCAAATTTGAAAAAGTCTTAAAATCTCCTTGAGCAATACCGAGGTCCCTTGAATCATAAACTGCTCTGCATCGTGTCTTCAAGCGCACGACCACAAGAACTTGTTTGTGCATGTGTGGCATTCCAGCTTGTCGGTAGGCAGGAAGCACAGTAAAAAACATCGATGTCAATGTCACCAATAATAATAGAGGCTAATAAGGAGTTTTTTGTCTTATATCCTTTTATCCATCAATCCACTTTGTGTAGCACGCGTGCGCCTACCTCAGCTTACTCTGACCAAGAGCCACGGTACAGCCTGGACTGGCACATTTACCCTCACAGGTATTTACAGGTTGGAGTCTCCAATGAACCTAACACACGTTATTGGAATATGAAAGGAAGGTGCAGTACCCAGGGAAAACCCACCCATGCATGGCGAAGTCGTGCAAACTCTACACGGGTTTGAACCCAAGATTTGAACCCAAGGTTGACATGCTAACAGCGGTGAGTTGTCAGGGCCAGCAACGCTTTCCCCGGGTGCCAAAAAAACCATAACAGTCAGGCACTGCCCTCCATTTTACAACCTAAATTTGAATATTTGTTTCATCAATTTGTCTTTGTCCCAATAGTCTAACCTCCTCATTTGTAACTTGAACTACATTTATAATGGGACCGTTTTGTTGTTTTTTTGGGGTCCGATGACATCCATTTAATAATCAGCATTTCTAGTGAGTGTAATATATTTTACTTCAATATTGATGATTCCGTATTCATTCTAAAGCACTCTAGATAATATATGTGGCACAGTTGCGGGGGGCTGTATATGTATGCATCGGTTTCCATAATTGTGACGTCGTAGTGGTTGGATGAAATGGGTAAGACCCAGGTACCGCTGCACGGCCTCCGGCTGCGTGCCAACTACTACTCTGGCAGCTGCCTTTTCAAATTCAAAACAAATAAAAATGAACTTTGGCATCCATCGCTTTCAGATGACAACAAGACAGTCAGTTCACCTGAAACTCTCCAGAGAGGCCTCCTCTGAATCCCCACGGTTCAGGATCAGCACTCATTAGCTGGGCCGATGGTTTGCCAAGCCCTCCTGTGGTGAGCAAATGTTGATGTTAAGCTTGGAGTGTTCCAAATATATTCCTTTTGTCCGTACAAGGTGCAATTTGTAAAGGCTACGCAAGCAACCAGCTACCTTAATCCACTCTAGCACAAAGGAGCTGCACATTTTGCACAGGATCTGCAAAAATGTCTGTGGTGCGGCTTAGCAGACAAATTCTTAAGGTGATCCAAAAAACGAATTACTATATTATTTCCGATAGAGAATGTACAAAGGTATCAGTGAAGGACAGCTCAAGTGTCTTTGCAATGAATCTCTGAGGGGGGGGAAGGCAAAAACTTTCATGCAAGACCTATGATAAACTACATCCGAATTGGGGGGGGGGGGGGCATTCATTCATGTCGGAGAGAGTAACTTTTGAAGATCTGTCCACTGTGGTGAACGCCGTCCCGGAAAAGGTTAAAAAAAAAAAAAAAAAAGAGACCAATCCGAAATACGACACTGATATTGACCTGCATGTAGTGAAATGACAGTGACATTATTCTGCTTTTCTCACCGAGCGATTTGACGTATGCTTGAGCCAGATTGACGCCGCTCTTGATGTCGCAGATGTAGTTGTAGAGGTCATACAGAATGCTGCGGTTGGGCGCATTGGACAAACGGTTGAACATCCGCACCACCGCTTCGCACATGTCGTCAAACTGCCGTGCTCTCGAACACCACTCGGCCGTCTAGAAACACATCAGTGGGCGACGCGCTTCAATCTTCAGGTCAGATTTGACCAGTTTTGAAATTTGACACCAATACAAACGACCACAATGTCATTTTGTCCCTCTGAAATGTGACGCTCAAGTATCAAGTACAACTTTATTGTCAAATCTGCTGTATGTGTATCATACAGCACAGATGAAATTTCCTCCCTCTTAAACAGACAACAAGATGAGCTGCTGCGGGTGCCCACGCCGCCATGCTTTTCCCTCAAGTGACCTCAAATAAACAAAAAAGAAAATCGTTTTTAAAATGTCTACAGGTGCTACAAATTTTGCGTCCATTTGAGGAAATTTGACCCATGCTTCCTCAAATGGATTTTAGATTTTGTATGTGTTAAATCAAGTAAAATGGTGGGACTCTTGAAGCTGTGAAACTGTCCATGCCACAAATGTGTGGGGCAGTGTTAGCGGTGTTTAAGAGGTAGCTTGAAAGAATTCAGAACTTTCTGTGTGTGTTCCCGCCAAATCTTGCAGTTTCCCGCAAGAAAGAGTAAAACAGCATAAGAATGATCCTGCGCACTCAATACTAAAAAGTGACAGTTGGTGAAAAACGAAACTTTTCCTTTTCCCTGAAACAAAGGATGAAACATCCATTTACTCTGTATTAAGGTCAACACTTTTGAAAATGATCTACAGGTCATAATTTTGCTGAGGCAATTATTATGAGGTTATTCTTGGCCGATGGAAAATGAGGATGATTTATGCAAGTGTGATGTCAAATCTGACCTGGTCCGTCTTGACGGCGGCAGCTTGACTGTGGATTTTGAGCCAGTTCAGCTCATGCAGCATGGTCTTTGCTGTGGAGCCATATTCATAAGGCAGGTAGAAGAGGTCGGACAGCAGCTTCAGGTCGTCTAGGGTCAGGGGCTCGGCTGTGTAAAGCGGGTTCTCTCCCGCTCCGGGCACATACGAGTGTTCTCCAAGGTCTGTCTGCATGGGCTCCTCATCAGACGATTCCTTCTTACAGCAAGCTGGAACAAAATTGGGTAGCGGGTTTACAGTTTGACTTCCATTTCGTTGTGTCGCTCTGCAGCATGTGTATAGGGTGTGATACAAATCTGTGTCTCAAACTTCTGCCAAGCCAGAACATGCATACAGTACATGCTGCCTGTCACTATGTTGAGATTGATTTCAGGTGATCGCGATATCAGAAGGAGGTGTTTTTTTTGTTTGTTTTTTTTGTGCACCACAACAACAAGCAAGTTCAAAGCTGTGGTGGAGCTTATCTACCTGTAGGCTGATCTGGACACAGAAACTCCTCCAGCCAGTCAGTGAGGGCCAGCGTCAGGGCTTTGTGGGGGCTATAGCAGGGGTCCTGTTCCTCGTCGCCTCATGTCGGACACACAAGAAATAACAACACAGGAAATCTCATCGAGGCATCCATCACGGCGAAAACGGGAGAGCTCACCCATTTCCACATCCCTGGCTGCTCCATCAGCAGAAGCTTTGCACCAGGTACCCAATGTATGGATTGCCACAAAATTTGGATGGAACTCACAGTTGGGATTTGTGAGCACACCTCTAAGTTTGGGGATCAGTTCAGTCGGACGATCCTGAATGGAAAAGAAGAACATTTCAAAAGTGCACAAGCCAGGGGGAGTCCAATTCCATTTTCAACGCTTTTTCACACTGTTGTCAAACTGATAGATTGTGTATTACTATTATCTTTCTCATTCAATGTTTACAAACTTTAAACAAATTTTAAATTCTAATTTAATGGGCACAACTAGGTAAATAAAAAAGTACCGGTAACATGATTTACATTTTTAACATCGAGGTATGGATCTTTTTGCCTTCCACTCAGCATGCCGTGTCTCACTCACAATTTGAGATATGAGTACATTGAGTCACAAATTAAACTTGTAAACCAAGGTACGACTATATTATGAAAAAAATGTTTTCCGTTGAGCATCATTTCTTGAATCAATCAGTATTTACCTTATAGGGGCCCATGAAAATTCTTTGTGGGTCATAGTCGTTGGCGTGTATATTGTCCCAAATGACTGGCGCCCTCTTAAGGATGGAGGACACCTCTTCTATGGACTCCAATGAGATTTTATGAGATACCACCTTTGGACCTGAGATCAAAGTTTACTTGTGTAAGGTCGTGTACTTTTTGGGGGTGAGTGGGGGAACTTTGGATAAACTCTTAAAACCTGTACTTCAATGCGGTTCTGTATAAATTACCTGTCCACAACACGTCTATCCCCGGTAGCAGCTCATCTCCCACAGTGTGAAGGTAAGATGACTGTGACACGCTTGGAGTGCAGAAAGCAGCACAATAATCTGCAGTTTTGGGGAAGAACATTGGTTAATGTGCAAAACTATGTATTTACTTGATGGCATACAACATATTAAAATATGTACGCACACAGCAAACCCCCCGCCGATTCACCATTCGCAAATTCACCTAATCTTGAGGGTTTTTTTAGGGGGAAGGTAATTATTTGCTGAAAAACTCAGCTATTTAGACCTATCTGTGTATTTTTGGTGATCTTTCTACAATGCCGCAAGATACCGCCAAACCACCCGGCGAAGGCATGTCCGGTTCATTTTTTCCTAAATCAAATGTTCTATTTTGTTCATTTTAAGAGTTATGTTGGGAGATGAATTTCAAGTGTTTTTCAATCATATTATTGCTTGTGGTATATTTAGAGTTTAAATTATTAACAGAGAAAATGATTCTTGCAGGTCTTCTTCGTTATCGCCGAAGGTGCTTGGTCCCTAATTCTCGTGAATGGCAGGGATTCACTGTGAATAAAATTTGCACGGTCAACTGAAACTAAATCTTCACAGAATTTAATTAAAGGGAGTTGATTTGGACACGTTTTTCAATATGACCTGTGGGACAGAAGAGGAAGGTCTGCGGTTCTCTCAAATGCTGGTACACCTCATTGGTGATGGCCACCTGTGCGTGGGCGAAGGAGCTGAAGGCCTGGTTATCGGCAGGACACATCTCTGTTTCGATGTCATCAAACAGTAACGAGAAGGAGCTGCAGCCAAACTCTCGAACCTAGAGAGGGTATGTGACAGGTTTTGAACACATATTTAATCTGCAAAGGCTGCATTCGGGATCACTCTTTATCTACTATTTCGTGCTGTAAATAGTATGTTCACCATTGGTAGTGCTGTACGAAGGTGTAGTAAGTATAGGTTATCGACTATATTTTGTGCACTATAAGGTCCACCTTCAATGAATGGCCTATTTTAAAACAGTTTTCATATACAGTCGTACCTTGATTTTCGACCACAATCTGTTCCAGAAGGCTGTTCGAAAACAGATTTGTTCGAAAACCGAAACCACACTCTTTAAAAAAAATAAAAGTCTTTATTGAACACGTCTGCTCACAATGGAACGCTACACGAGGAAGCATCACTTCCTCGTCTACCTGAGGAAGTGTCACTTCCTCGTGTAAGGAAGGCGAGAGGAGTCAAGTGGCAGATTCAAGTGCGCTCAAGTTTGGTCGAGAACCAATTTTCGGTCGTAATCGGAGACATAGAAAACTCAACATTTTTGGTCGAAAACTGATTTGGTTGAGAACAGAGACGTTCGAAAACCGAAGTTTGACTGTATAGGGCGCACGGCGTTTATAAGGCACATAGAATAGAAACTTCAATAGTGGCTGCGGTTGCATTATGCATCCACTAGATGGAGCTACACCACTAATTCTGTCAAATACACTCATCTTAAAACAATGTAATCTTATTAAAAAGTATGCATTCATTCAATAATTATTACAGATGGTCCATGACAGCACTGATGTAATTAACATTGCACTCGAGTTGTGTTCAAAAATTACTTTTCATTTAACTAACATTAAGTGCTGAACGATATACTCCTTGATTAGGCACTAGGGCAGTGGTTCTTAACCTGGATTCGATCGAACCCCAGGGGTTCGGTGAGGCGGACTCAAGGGTTCGAAGGAGCCTCTGCCATGGAGGGTGAGACACACGCGATTCAACATTAATTTAGTTATGACACGCCCGCTTGACCATCATTGGCTGTAGATGATCACATGACATTGCTTGTCTAATCAGTGCTGTGGGAAATTTCGTTCGCTTAGTAGTCAACGCGTGACTGTCGTGATAGTACGTTGTGCTATTTTTTTTTTCAGTATACTTATCTCTTGAAATTGTATTTACTTTTTTCTGTTTTTAATAAATGCGTTTTTTTATATCTTGAATTTGTAAAAAATATATACGGTATATTTATTTTTCACTCATGAAGGGTTCGGTTGATGTGCATATTAACTGCTTGGGTTCGGTACCTCTAAAAAGATGAAGAACCACTGAACTAGGGAATCAGAATGAGTGACAAATTACAAACACAGCCTAATTCTAAGTCATTGCTGGGAAGACGGCCGTGCCGCAAATCCTAGTTGACCTACTTGTGGTGTTTTAACCGCTAATAAAACTTTAGCAATGATCAGCAATAAACATGGCTCCTCCTTCTAATCATACATACAAAGTCCTACCTGATCCAGTTTCCTCTTTAGTGCAGCCACCTCTTTGCGGTTGGAAAAAGTGATGTCCAGGCCAGGTGAGATAGCATAGATGAAGTTGATGTTGTGTTGCTTCGCTGCTGATATCAGGGCTATGAGTTGCTCTGCACGCATACACAAAGAATAATAGTTTTCATCAATGTACAAATGTCCAAGAGTTTAAAGTAGGGATGCACGGTAGTTATCAGACAGAGTGATACAAGATCAGTTGTATTAATGATAGGAATGTAAAGATCACTACAATTAAAGTTTGCACCATGCCGTCGTCGTGTCACTATATGAAAAGCAGCACACCTGTTCAAAAGGCCAGATAATTTCCCATTTGTGCAGTTCCAGTACCCTCTAGTGGACAGTTTATCAACACAGCTTAATTTGAATTGGCCATGTTTTGGCCACCTTCATGAAACGACGCTTGCTATCATTGCCAGATGAAGGGCAACGTAATACTGTACAGTTGAGTTCCTCCACAAATTGACTTGATTCATAATGTGTAAGTAACTCGTTATTGAATGGCATTAGTGACTGTAACCGTAATATTAAGTGGTATTAGCGATTGTAAGGTATGTATGTACATTGAGGTTACTCTTACCTGAACTATTTCAACCGTATGTATAATTACAACCTCAGATAATTAACATTGTATCAACAATATATAAAATGTATTCATGTTTATTTTTTAAAAAACAGGAGCAATTGCATCTACATGCAGGTTTATTTTATTTCGATTTGTACTTTGACCGGTTGTCACTGCCATAAAATCAGTCATACAAGCAAATATTTTTCAACATCTCCATCAAAAACATTACTTTTCTCCCGCTTCACCCAAACATGGCAGGGTGAATTACATAGATCATCATGATACTTTGCGCTGCAGAGCCAATGCTATTTCTTTCTCATCGCTGTTATTTTTCTACGATACATGTACAATGTTCAATGTTGATAGGTGAGGTCAATGCTTAGCAGCAACAAACCAATAAAGCGTTTAGCTGTGGTGACACGGACTCACCTGCCTCCCTGGGGGAGTAAAGGTCTCGCCAGTACATGCGGTGTTTGTAGTCATCCTTAGGAGCGTACAGGTACGTGTTCAAACCCCACTTCTGTTCCCTGAGAAAATAGGAGATGCAAATTACTTCACATCACATTAAACGGCTTTTTACATCATTAGAACATATTAAAAAAGGATGTCTTGCTTTGCAAATGAAGGTGCAGGTAAATACACAGAATGGGGCCATTAGCTGCGTCCACACAACGCCTGACCGAAAATAAGTTGTATTCCTTTTTTTCAACACAAATTAGCAGAATGTTATCAAGTAGTGATTATATTAGTGGTTGTGGGCGGGGTCACAAGGCTTTCCGTGCTGGCCCAATCACTCTATTAATTCTAATATTTGCCCCATGAAAATTGCATTATTTATGCACAACGGTCAATTCTGATCATTTTGTCATGTCTCACGTGGCTGCACCGCTTTTCCAGTACTGTTTTTCATGTGTGATAAATGAAATACCCAATAAAAAAACAACAACATAAGCATAGTATTGAAAATATTGATCATTACTAATGATTCAATCAATAAAAAAACAACAACATGAGCATAGTATTGAAAATATTGATCATTACTAATGATTCAAACTGAAGCAGCTTGGAGGTGTTTGGAATTTGGATTGCATTCTACCTTTTGAAGAGCTCTGTTCTTTGCTCCATCGTCCAGGGTCGACCATAAAATCCTGCAACAAACCAGGTCGGATTAATAATACGACTTCACGGAAACAATCCTGTCAGTCATATTGCATTTGGGAAAACTCCGTAGTTACGCGTGCGTTTGTTTACATGCATCGTGGGGGAGAAGTCGGGGGCTGACTCGCCATTATTGTCCGCGGGGAGGGGGGGGGGGGGAACCGAACCTAGGGTTGCTCACCTTCGACCACGCCGCCGATGAAGCGCTTGGTCCCACTGCGTGCTTTCTCGCTGACTTCCTTCGAAGTTGCCATGACTATATCTGTCAGTCTGCCGGAGTCAAGCTTCTCTAGTGTATTCGATGTGTCACACCCTCCGACTGTCAGTCATAGCTTGGAGTAAAAGCAGGACCGCCCTTTCTTCTCACACGGCCGCGCGCGTACACACGCACACACACACTTGCGTAACACAGATCTGGGCAAGCTCTAAAGTCTGCACTTGTAGATATGTAGTGCGTAAACTACCGCAAGTGAAGATGAGTGAAGTTCACCACCACATGGGCTGCGGCTCAGCGCCTGCGTATGGACTCAACGTCACCTGCAGCGGGATGAACGTCTTAAAGAGACAGTGCACCAGCTTTTTAAAGGGACTGTGCACCAACTTCGAATAGGCCGCATGAAAAACAAGCTGTTTCAAGGATAAGGAATGTATATATTTTTAAATATATTAATGTATTCAATAGGTAACATCAATCAGAATCAGCTTTACTGGCCAAGTATGTAGAACACACAAGGAATTTGTCTCCGATAGTACAGGTGACACGACTATCTGCAATAACAAGCAAATATGAAAAACGAGTACACGACAAATAAGTATCAAAAGACATTCCGTAATGTAAGGGTACCTTCATGCAGTTGTCCCACCCATTGACAGCTGTGAGACAATGTGCAAAATATCGAGCAGAGCTAAAGTGATCAGTGGTAGAATACAATACTATGACTGTTGTGCAGTCAGTGCAGATAATCATTGTATCATTTTAAAGTGACCAGGAGCAGTATTTGTAGAACAACGTTAACTGTGCAAATGTACAGAAGTCCTTATGAGTTTGACGGCTGGGTGTGGCGAGGTGCCGTTGTTCCTGTAGAAGGAGAAGAGCAGTGGAGAGAGGACGCATTCCTGGGGGATCCCAGTGCTGGTGGTGCATGTTGATGATGTTGTCCTTCCCAGCCTCACCTGTGGTGTCCTTCTCGTCAGAAAGCTGAGGATCCACTGGCAGATCGGAGGGGACGGACCGAGGCGGAGAAGTTTGGAGGTGAGGAGTTGATGGATGATGGTGTTGAACGCAGAAATTAATTCCACAAACAGGGCATCGGTCCTTGCGCTGTCGAGGTGCTCGAGGATGTAGTGCAGCCTGTTAAGGAATTTATTCCTTACTGTGTTTCTCTAGCCCCTCTATGTTGTTGGATCTGTTCAAACACTTGAATGTAGTATGCTGTTGAAGGTATTTCCTGCTTACTGTGATCACACCCCCCTTCACCCCCACCATTTTTAGGACCCCTCCAGAGAACATGTTTAACATCAAAAGAGAAACTGTTATCTCAAGTATATGTGTTGCTGCCACCACATCAAAGTTCAGACTGAAGACAATAGGGGGTAGTGGTGGTCTGGTCTCACCTCACCACTCCCAACTTTTCTAGCTAAACCACGTCAGATGACGTTAATTTCTTTGCTTCAAGGGATCTGCGCATGGAGGCGTAACTGCTCACCTCTCATTATCATATTGTCTTTAAATATGCTTGTGACTGTATTTTCCAATGTTTTTCTGACAAAATCTGAAACTCTCAGAAGCCCGATTCTTATTGTGTTGTGATAAACTGCAGAAGAGACAACGTCGTGTTGGGTCTTTATTCCACTTTATAGAGAAAGGAAAGAACCTGTGTCCAAGGAAGGGCCATAAGGAAATGGACAAATCCCGTCCACAAGCCCAATGTTGACTGCATCCTCCACAGACCTGTTTGCCCGGTCGGCAAACTGCAGAGGGTCCAGCAGGGGTCCGATGATGTTCCTTAGGTGGTTCAGCACAAGGCGTTTGAAGGACTTCATGACCACAGGCGTCAGAGCGACAGGCCTATCGCCATTCAGTTCAGATGTTGCTGGTTTCTTGGGAACTGGGATGATGGTGGACTGCTTGAAGCAGGATTGGACCTTACACAGCTCCGGGGATCTGTTGAAGATTTATGTGAAGACCGGGGCCAGCTGTTCAGCACAGACTTTCAGGCAGGTGGGGGACACCTAGGCGGGTCCCGTGGATTTCTTGATCTTATGCTGCTTGAAGAGCCGTCTCACATCCTGTTCGTGAATCTCCAGGGCAGGGGATGAGGGCGGGGGTGTGGTGTCAGAGATTTTCTCAGACAAAGTTAAAGAATGACTCGGCACACAGGGAAAATTGTCTTCAATATCGGCGGGAGGGGATCTCTGAGAGAGAACGACGGTTGTTGCCCCGATGATCACACCTTCGAGCTCTCTTCCCGCCAATTCGGACTTTTATTGTAACATACAAGAAAAACACTGCCCCCGATATTTGCATACCGCACCCCCGGTCCGGCCCCTCGGTAGTGATTGGTTACCTGGGTTTAAGCTTTGAACCACAGGTACGTTGGCGCCTTTCTGTCTGGTCTACACTGTATCAACATGTTGGTGACTTTGCGGACGACAAACGTCGCCTGGGCGCGACGGGTGTTCTCAAATCGTCTTTTGTTGTTCAAACGCTGTTCCCGAATTACTCAATTACCCAAATGTTTAGACGTGCTCAAATTAAATGAAACTTTAAACATCATACAATTTTGCTCATATATTCCTTTAACATGGGGATGGAGTAGTTTCTGGTCGAGGTGGGCAAGTGTGGGAAGTGGGGGTGTTCTTTTGCAAAAAAATATGTTTAGTTCCTGTCCCTTATTGTTCACTGCCTGAGGGGATGGTGTCCTATAGTTTGTAGTTGCTTTCAGCCCGTTCCACACAGATGCAGCACAGTCATGAACAGAACACTGTTTTTCAGCCTCTCGGCATAGCTTCTCTTTGCGATGTTAATTTCTTTTGTCAATTGGTTTCAGACATGTTTGTACAGTGCCTATCTCCACTTCTATTTTTCTTTTCTAAGTTGCCTGAGTTTGGCAGTGAACCATTGCTTGTTATTGTTGAAGGAGCGGAAGGACTTTTTTGGTATGTATCGTATGTAAAATGCCGTAGAAAGGCTTTGGAAACTGTCCACAGCAGTATACTGTAATAAACACAGTATACTGCTGTGGACAGTGTATTTGCACTTTACAAAGGTCACAATTACTGTAATGTGGCAACAGGTCAATTTTTTCAATATTTTATGTAATATCCCTTTGATTAATCAAAATTCATATCCTTAAAAGAACTTCTCAGGGAAGGTGATATTCAGTTGTTTCCCAAGAGGGAGACTTTAGTCTCCACTCTGCCCCCCACAGAAACCAAATATGCGTCACACCCTAATTACCGTCCATTCTATTCTTAAGTACCCATCAACAAGTGGGTACTTACCAACTGACAAAGTCGCAGCTGTCCTGCACAATCTCAAATGCAGTGTCAACATCATGGACCAGAATTTGCGCAGTTACACTGTGCATGAAGGTACAAGGAGATGGCCGATGGCTGTGTTTTACAACCTCCTTGACATGGCTGCCACAAACGCACATGTTTTGTACACAGCGTGTACAGGGTCAAAAGAAAGTCGCCGATTGTTCATGCTGGAGCTTTCAGAGGAGCTCAAAAGGAGACCGATGCAGGAAAAACAACAAGTGGAAGAGCGTAAACAGCTGAGCCGTAAGATTAAAGTTGAGAGTCAGCAGATACAGAATAAGTGCCACACACGCTTTCACTGCAATAATAACAGAAGTACTCGGCCTTCTGCAGCCTGTGGCAAATTTACTTGTGGCAAATGTAGGCGGACTTCACCTTGTGACAAATGTGAGGTGTGAAGATTGTGTGGAACAATTGTTTGCTTGAAACATTTGTCCCGCTTGGTACCTTTGTCCTTTTTTTTGGCTTATCTTTTGTGTGAAATAAAAATAGTCTTCAAATGATACAGTTTGTTGTTTTTCGAAACTGAAATTGAAATGTGTGGGGAGCTAATTTTGTTCCTCTGTCCTCTAAAATGTTAGAATTGGCAGTATGCAAGTATGCCCTCCGTAAAATGACTGGCCATTATAAAAATAATTCTCATGGCAAATAAGTAAAAATGTTTCTTGACTCAAAAGCCAAAACAGGATGATTGTGGAGAGCTGTTGAGAATCAAATACTGTACGCCCAGGGCTGAGCATGCATAGTTAGCAATTCAATGGACACCAAGAGTACCCTGAGTGGAATTAGCAAATTTTGGAAGAGGGAGGGGGGGTGCAGCAGAACTGGAAAAGGCCGGGACTCTAAGTGTTTTCTATGTATTGTGTGTGTGTGCGTGTGTGTGTGTGTACGTGTGTGTGCGCGCGTGTGCGTGTGCGCGTGCGCGTGAGTGGCATGGAGCAATTGTGATAAGACGAAATACCAGTATTTTCCGAGTGTTCGTGTGGAGATGCGAATTTATTTGTGTTTGTGTGTCTGCACGCGCATTGCATTGCTTAGTATTGTTGCTGGCTGAAATTCTTTTGGAATCGAGAGATCAGCCGTTGTCCGCGTTATTAACACCATGTGGGGAGGAGCTGGCCGTTCAAAATGCGTTTCTTGTTTGAATCTCAGCTCTGATTGGTCTGTTTGAAATGTTTCCTCCCCCTTTTGTCTCCCATTGGATCAGGGCATTTCCAGGTAACTTTATAAATGGGGGCCTGCTCAGTTGACGTTACTTCACTGAACTGCCACACGCAGCAATGGAAGGGTACGATATAAAAGAGGAAGAGGAGGAGGGAGAATTGAATTCTCCAACAGCCTCTTCCTTAGTGAACTCTGAAGGAGAGTCTGAGAAAGATTATTTGGCTCCAATCTCGACAGAAGAGGAAGACTCTGAGGAAAATATGGAGGAGGAGGAGGAGGAGGTGGCTCCAATCTCGACAGAAGAGGAAGACTCTGAGGAAAACATGGAGGAGGAAGAGGAAGAGGAGGAGGAAGAATGGGGCCAGCAGCTGATACAGGAGAGGGACCAGGAGGAATATAACGACATGTGGCCGTCAAAGGACAAAACGATTTTGTGGTCTCCGAGCAATGAGGTGGCAGGACGTTATGTCCCCCCTCGAATCCCCACCCCCGGGCCAACATTGTACGCTATAGCCAGGATCAAGAGCCCAGAGACAACATTTAACCTTTTTTTCCCAGATAACATCATCCAGTTGATTTTAGACATGACCAACCTACACGGAAAGAGGACCATCAAGGGCTGGGCAACCCTAAAGGCACAGGAGCTGCGGGCATACATGGGGCTGCTGATCCTGGCTGGTACGTACCGATCTAAAAACGAAGCTACGGCCAGCCTCTGGGACAAGGACATGGGACGTCCGGTGTTCGCCGAGACAATGACGCACGGGAGATTTGCGCATATCAACCGCGCCCTGTGCTTTGATGACATGCAGCGAACGCCACCTGGTCACCAAAGAAACAACATGTTCCCAATTGAGGACCTCTGGTTGAAGTGGAACAGCCTCCTACAAAAGATGTTTTACCCAGGGAGGGATATTTGCATTGATGAGCAGCTCGTCTCCTTTAGGGGTCGCTGCCCCTTCAAGCAGTTCATGCCCTCCAAACCAGCGAAATACGGATTGAAAATCTGGGCGCTTTGTGATGTCGCCACCTCATACGCATGGAAGCTTGAGGTGTATACAGGGAAACCTCCAGAAGGACAGCTGGAAAAAAACCTTGGCATGCGAGTCGTTCTGGACCTGTGCAGCGCTTTGGAGGGCCACACGGTCACAGTGGACAATTTTTTTACCTCAATACCCCTGGCTCTGGAGTTAAAAAAAAAGAAAATTACTCTCGTCGGAACCATCAGGAAAAACAAACGGGAGCTCCCTCCACAACTCCTCCAAATGACCAATAGACTTCCCCTTTCAAGCAAATTTGCTTTTACAAGCTACATGACCTTGGTGTCTTACGTCCCCAAAAGGGGAAGATACGTTTTGTTGTTAAGCACAAAGCACCGTGAAGCAGAAGTGGCGGCAGAAAAGAAGAAAAAGCCTACAATTATATTGGACTACAACAAATGCAAGGGCGCAGTGGATAACCTGGAGCGCGTAAGCACAACTTTTGTCTTTCATCAAAGCTTTCTATCAACGCTGTATTGTCATCTGTTTGTTTGTTTGTTTGTTTTTGCAGGCAGGTAGCGAGTACTCTACCCGCCGGCGGACAACAAGGTGGCCCATGACCCTTTTTTGCCACATGTTGGATATGTCTTGCTTCAATGCGTTTGTCTTGTACACAGAAGTAAACCCAAACTGGAACAGACAAAAACTATACAAACGGCGGTGTTTTCTGTCAGAAGTCGCACTGGCGCTTATTCAGCCTGAAATTCAGAAAAGACGGACAAAGAACCTCACAGTTCCGCATGGCCAGAAGGCTGAAGTGGTAGCTGTGGATGGCCAGGATGCTGAAGTGGTAGTACACCGCCGCAAAAGAAAGCAGTGTGCATATTGTGAAAAACCACTGAGAGCATCAAACTCCTGCTTTAAGTGTGGCATAGCGATCTGCCACAAACATAGTAAGTTAACTTGTATGCATTGTTAAAAAAAAAACAAAGAAGTGTTGATTGTGTTTACTCTTGTATTTGTTGGTTGTTTTACTGTATTGACATAAATTCTGTTAAGTCAAAATCTTGAATAGTTGTGACATTTTTAACTTTTCAAGGTTGTAATTACCACACACACACATACTGTGTGTGTGTGTGTATATATATATATATATATATATATATATATATAACTGTCATACTACTACTTATTGCTTTAATACAGGGCAGATTAAAAAAGGCAAAAAATATATGCATGGATAGGTCTGATGCCACTAAACACTTTCAGTGGTTGAATAAAAAAAAAATGAAATGACTTAGTTATAAAACCTCAAACGCAGAGCCAATCTCAGGACACATTTTGCATTTAAAGGATTTTGGAAATTATCCAATACTGTATTCTGTCATATGAAATATCCACCCCTCTCCAAAAAAATACGGTATATATATATGTATATATACATATATATACAGTATATACGCACACACACACACACAAAAGTCACAAAAAGTTGGGAATATTTGTCTTTCAGGTGAAATTTATGGAAAATGTAAAAAGTTCACACGACAGTGATATTACATTAAAGTAGGACATTTAAGAAGGATGCATTGGCGATTTCCTCATATCAAACAATTGAAATAAAAGTTAATGGTGGGTACACCACAATAACAAATCCAGCTTGACGACAAAATCTCATGCTGCTCACAAATCGATTGTCTACGGAGACATAGCATCCCACTTTTCTTGAAGGGCAGCCCACAGGTCATTGAGGTTTGGGGTGCAGAGTTTTGAGCCTCTACACAGTGACTCACTTGATCCCACAGGCTTTCAATAGGATTCAGGTTTGGAGAAAGTGCAGGCCATTCCATTTGAGGTTCACCAGTCTCCAACAGCCGTTCCCTGATGATGCGCCCATTAGGATGAAATTAGGCCCATGTTGTTCATGTAGGGGCACAATCAACGGAATAATGTTATTCAGGTAGTATGGGATTGTCACAAAAGGGCAGTTCTGTTCCGACTGGATACACTTTGCCGTCACTGTTAGCACCGCCACCACAATATCTCAAACATGGTTGTTGGCCATCATTTCTGCTCAACGTGAATTGACTTTCATCACAGAACAACTCAAGAGAGGCCCACCGTAAATGCTCATGCAAGTTGAGGACACCTGTGCCTGATGGTGTGGTCAGGTACCCTTGCAAGCGATCTAGCGCGCAGACCATGCTGATGTAAACAGTTTCGAATGGTCTGACGTGACACTTGGGATACCTCTCACCTCCCATAAACGTGCTTGGAGTTGAGTGGCCTTCATCATCTGGTTTCTCAGGGCATTGTTCACAATGTAGCGGTCATCAGCATGCGATGCAGCCAAAGGACAGCCATTTCTATATCGTTCTGTCATGCTTCCAGTCTCTCGGTAGCTTTGTTGCAACCTGCCGATGACTTTGTGAGACTCTAAGCTCAGTGGCCACTTGCGTCTGAGAACGTCCTGTTTGAAGCATCTTGATGGCAAGGTGCTGTTGATCCATCGTTAGGTGTCATGATATAAAAATGAATGCATTTTAAGCTCATCCTGAAATTTCACCTGAAAGCGAAATATTACTAACTTTTTGGGAGGTGTGTGCGTGTGTGTCTCTGTCTCCCCACACATTTGTATATTCACATACATAGACACCCTGCGTATTAAGCAGTTTCAGATAAAACACACACACTCATCATAGTTAAGTTTTCGTATTGTCATCATACTGCCGTTATGGTCTATAGAGGGCATAAAAAATATACATAACTATGCAATTTGCTAATTTCCCCAGTGTGGGACAAATAAAGGTTATCTTATGTATGGACAGCTCCGATGTCACTGAATATTTTGAGTAGTTGCAAAAAAAAAAAAATGCACACCTCAAATGCAGAGCCAGTCTTGAGACAAATGTTTTGTGGCTGCCCCCTCCCGATGCAAACGTGTGGCTAATAATTTAATGGCAAAGCTGCGAGTATGTTTGGCTTATTTTATAAACCTGCTTATAATATCAGTCCGAACCTCATCAGCGACAAACCGTACCGCATGTCACTGTTCATGGGGTGGGGGCCCGTGGGGAGCAGTAGACACTGAAATAGCCAACATAAGTGCGAGCAAAAAGTTCTGAAGTTGGTGTTGTTCTCTCTTCTATGAACCTCTCCTCTTCCACTGCTACCTCAGTCCTCTTTGGGCTTGTTTCAGTAACGAATCAAAGTCAAGCTCCTGAAATCTGCTCTTGGCTGGAGACACCTCTGCATCCACTTTTGCATCTGAGGAACACAGTTTGATAACATGTTCAGTGATCCGGGGTCAGCTTCAAACTGTCCAATTTTTGACGCATTTGTGACTATCACTAACAATAGGTTCATAATAACAGCACACTTTCTGGAAAAATGTACAGTACAGTGGAAGCTCTAAATCTGAATGACCTTTATGTATTCCAGCAACATTTAACCCTTGTGCAGTAATACAGTTTGTCACGTTCTCAGTATTTGTCCCAAATTGGGTTGCGCTTTGAGGTGTGACAACTTTTTTCACTTTTGAATTTTTTTTCACTTTCAACTTTCAAAATATTCAGTGGCATCAGGCCAAGACATGCATATAATTATTTATTTATTTATTTATTTATATTTGGCGCCCTCTATGAGCCACAGCAGCAGGAGTGTGTCAATCACACAGTCACTATGCTGCATATGTAAATTAAAAAAAACACCCAGTCCAAATCTTGCATATGACATAAATAGAGCCTTGAATATGTCACCAAACCGCAGGAACAGAATTGTATTTCATGCCTGTTTTTTTCTGTAATGGCCATTTTTAACCCTTGTGCAGTATCTGTCCCAAATTTGGACATTTTTGGACAGTCAGACAATTGTACACACAGCCAGAGTGTGAAAAATAACCCCACGAAGCTGAAATTTCCATAGGATGTCAAAAGGGGTCAAAGTTCAAAATGACAGCAAGCTGGACATTTTTGAACATTGCAGTTGGTATATATGACATTGTAACAAATTTGGAATACCGTGATAGTAGAAATCCCAAATTTGGCATATTGACGCCCATTATAAATTCAAATTTCCAATAGACTGTAAAACTGGTGTATTATCGTGCATTTTTCTCAATTTCTGCACAAATCACATCACCGGCGGCTCACCAATACTATCAAAGCTTTAGAATTGTGGTAGTGAGTTTTTACCTCACTCTCCACGAGATGGCGCTTTAGCCTAAGATATCATTTTCGTGCCGAGTCTTTACGTCATTGAGAGTACTTCCAGTTCGTCATTTTCATTCGAATAAACGGTGTAGTTTGTTGCGAGAGGTCTATTTGCATCTATGTGTGTGGATATGATCGTTTGTGCACGTCACATAGAACAGTACTGAGCAAAGACATCGAAGCAGTATATTTCCGCCATTTTGTGCACATTTGAATGCGAGGTCGTCGCGTCTCTTGCAGAGACGTCACCCAGACAGACTCAACTTCCTGGTGTCACCTCTTAAGATGTCCCACCGCGTATGTTGCACATAAATTACTTTGGTTTGCACGCGCACGCGCGCGCGCGCGCAAAACAATGTAATGCAGTTTGTAGAGCATTGCTAGCTGGGTGTTTTTGGAAAATCAGGTGTTATTTTTGAAAATCGACTTTTGAATTGGTCAAACTGTTATGCAATGCACGTCCGGCCGTGTGGGCTCGTAATGAACGTGACGCGCCACGCGCTCACGTGAACGTGCTCAGCACAGGCGAAACAGCCACGCTTCAGGAGTGTACTTACGGCCATTTGAAATGATGGGCTCATCAGTCTTTTTCTCGTCTTCACGCCAGTAGATCGCGACTCACAATGTGCATTTGTGCACGGGCATGCCCAGTGCCCTGATTGATTGGCATGATTGGCTTGTTTGAGGGTGCAGCACGCGCAAACTCAACGCGTAACGATAGTTACTGGCTGGACGTTGTTTTGAAAATCAAGTGTTATTTTTGAGAATCGAGTTTTACATTTATGGAGCGGTTCGAAGATGAATGAATGAATGAGTTTTACATTTGTTTATGCATGTAAACACACCAACACTGCAACTGCAGCTGCACAGCAGCCGGTGCAGCAGCTGCAGGAAGAGGACATGCGAGAAAAGAAAGCAATACGTATAGCTTTTAAAAACCACTTGTGCTTGAATTATTGTGGCAGATGTGGAAAGGCCAATCCGCCACAAACACACTACAACCATTTGTTCTGATTGTAAAAAAAAAAAAAAAAGTTTTGTGTTTGTTTTTCGCTTTTGTTATCAAGTTTGCATATTAGTTGCTGGTTGTTTTGTTTGTTTGTTATAAAGTATGTTACTTCAACATTTTTCATAGTTTTTGTGACTTTTATACTTTTTCAAGGTTCTAATTACCATGTACAACATTTTTCACTCTGATATCTATATAAACGCTATACACAATATTGGACACATAGAGTTAGAGTTACTTATATAGAGTCATAACCCAATACTCATTTTGTTATTCAAGAAAAAGTAATGCAAACTATATATGTATGGCTAGATCTAATGCCACTGAACATTTTGAAAGTGAAAAAAATTCAAAAGTGAAAAAGTTGTCACACCTCAAAGCGCAACCCAATTTGGGACAAATATGTTTGATGTCACATTTTTTTGAAATGGCCATTACAGAAAAAACAGGCATGAAATACAATTCTGTTCCTGCGGTTTGGTGACATATTCAAGGCTCTATTTATGTCATATGCAAGATTTGGACTGGGTGGGTTTTTATTTACATATGCAGCATAGTGACTGTGTGATTGACACACTCCTGCTGCTGCGGCTCATAGAGGGTGCCAAATATAAATAAATAAATAAATAATTATATGTATGTCTTGGCCTGATGCCACTGAACATTTTGAAAGTTGAAAGTGAAAAAAATTCAAAAGTGAAAAAGTTGTCACACCTCAAAGCGCAACCCAATTTGGGACAAATATGTTTGATGTCACATTTTTAAAAAATGGCCATTACAGAAAAAACAGGCATGAAATACAATTCTGTTCCTGCGGTTTGGTGACATATTCAAGGCTCTATTTATGTCATATGCAAGATTTGGACTGGGTGGGTTTTTTATTTACATATGCAGCATAGTGACTGTGTGATTGACACACTCCTGCTGCTGCGGCTCATAGAGGGTGCCAAATATAAATAAATAAATAAATAATGATATGTATGTCTTGGCCTGATGCCACTGAACATTTTGAAAGTTGAAAGTGAAAAAAAATTCAAAAGTGAAAAAAGTTGTCACACCTCAAAGCGCAACCCAATTTGGGACAAATATGTTTGATGTCACTTTTTTTTTTAAATGGCCATTACAGAAAAAAACAGGCATGAAATACAATTCTGTTCCTGCGGTTTGGTGACATATTCAAGGCTCTATTTATGTCATATGCAAGATTTGGACTGGGTGGGTGTTTTATTTACATATGCAGCATAGTGACTGTGTGATTGACACACTCCTGCTGCTGCGGCTCATAGAGGGCGCCAAATATAAATAAATAAATAAATAATGATATGTATGTCTTGGCCTGATGCCGCTGAACAAATACTGAGAACGTGACAAACTGTATTACTGCACAAGGGTTAAAACAATGTGACATCAAACATATTTGTCCCAAATTGGGTTGCGCTTTGAGGTGTGACAACTTTTTTCACTTTTGAATTTTTTTTCACTTTCAACTTTCAAAATGTTCATCTAGCCATACATATATAGTTTGCATTACTTTTTTTCTTGAATAACAAAATGAGTATTGGGTTATGACTCTATATAAGTAACTCTAACTCTATGTGTCCAATATTGTGTATAGCGTTTATATAGATATCAGAGTGAAAAAATGTTGTACATGGTAATTAGAACCTTGAAAAAGTATAAAAGTCACAAAAACTATGAAAAATGTTGAAGTAACATACTTTATAACAAACAAACAAAACAACCAGCAACTAATATGCAAACTTGATAACAAAAACGAAAAACAAACACAAAACTTTTTTTTTTTTTTTTTTTTACAATCAGAACAAATGGTTGTAGTGTGTTTGTGGCGGATTGGCCTTTCCACATCTGCCACAATAATTCAAGCACGAAGTGGTTTTTCGCAAAAGCTATACGTATTGCTTTCTTTTCTCGCATGTCCTCTTCCTGCAGCTGCTGCACCGGCTGCTGTGCAGCTGCAGTTGCAGTGTTGGTGTGTTTACGTGCATAAACAAATGTAAAACTCATTCATTCATTCATCTTCCGAACCGCCGATAAATGTAAAACTCGATTCTCAAAAATAACACTTGATTTTCAAAACAACGTCCAGCCAGTAACTATCGTTACGCGCTGAGTTTGCGCGTGCTGCACCCTCAAACAAGCCAATCATGCCAATCAATCAGGGCACTGGGCATGCCCGTGCACAAATGCACATTGTGAGTGCGCGATCTACTGGCGTGAAGACGAGAAAAAAGACTGATGAGCCCATCATTTCAAATGGCCGTAAGTACACTCCTAAAACGTGGCTGTTTCGCCTGTGCTGAGCGCGTTCACGTGAACGCGCATAGCCGCGCGTCACGTTCATTACGAGCCCACACGGCCGGGACGTGCATTGCATAACAGTTTGACCAATTCAAAAGTCGATTTTCAAAAAATAACACCTGATTTTCCAAAAAACACCCAGCTAGCAATGCTCTACAAACTGCATTACATTGTTTTGCGCGTGCGTGCACGTGCAAACCAATGTAATTTATGTGCAACATACGCGGGTGGGACATCTTAAGAGGTGACACCAGGAAGTTGAGTCTGTCTGGGTGACGTCTCTGCAAGAGACGCGTACGACCTCACATTCAAATGTGCACAAAATGGCGGAAATATACTGCTTCGATGTCTTTGCTCAGTACTGTTCTATGTGACGTGCACAAACGATCATATCCACACACATAGATGCAAATAGACCTCTCGCAACAAACTACACCGTTTATTCGAATGAAAATGACGAACTGGAAGTACTCTCAATGACGTAAAGACTCGGCACGAAAATGATATCTTAGGCTAAAGCGCCATCTCGTGGAGAGTGAGGTAAAAACTCACTACCACAATTCTCAAGCTTTGATAGTATTGGTGAGCCGCCGGTGATGTGATTTGTGCAGAAATTGAGAAAAATGCACGATAAAAACCCAGTTTTACAGTCTATTGGAAATTTGAATTTATAATGGGCGTCAATATGCCAAATTTGGGATTTCTACTATCACGGTATTCCAAATTTGTTACAATGTCATATATACCAACTGCAATGTTCAAAAATGTCTAGCTTGCTGTCATTTTGAACTTTGACCCCTTTTGACATCCTATGGAAATTTCAGCTTCCTGGGGTTATTTTTCACACTCTGGCTGTGTGTACAACTGTCTGACTGTCCAAAAATGTCCAAATTTGGGACAGATACTGCACAAGGGTTAAGGAAAAATGATACCGTTGAACGTGCACAGAAGTTTTGGAGTTCCAACCATCGCCTGCATGTGGCTCAGACATGACATGAAACTTTGGGAGTGTTGTGTTTAAATGAGCTAATATGCATGTAGGTATATTTGGCACAGAAATTGTGATGCAAATGAGCCTCATTGGTCACATTAATTCAAAAAAACCAGCACTAAAAGCCAAATGCAGTTTGGGTGAAGGAAGCTGCAGAAAGCTGGTGTGTAATTGGTGGAAACCTCACTGTTGCAGTAGCACATAGAAGGCATGGTCATGCCAGGCAGAGCTGCCCCTCTGCTGTCACAGATATAAAGTACAAACTAGAGCAGATGCAGTAAAGTGGTTAAGATTGAATGACTGTCTGTGTCTTATGCGCTGTGTTGTATTATTTTGACTTCAAGATGGCGCCGCGAGTGGCTGCCTTTACAGCAGCTCCTAAATTTTGTTCTACTTTTTCCTTTCATAACTTTGCTGCTGTGAATTTGGAATTTCTCCATTGTGAGACTCATAGAGGTTTTCTTATCTTAAACAATCAGTGGAACGCATGCACACAAGCTTAGCATCACCGTAGGCATCCAACTCAAAAGGAGCGTTTAATATCAACCTTTTCATATCCATACCAAGCTCGAGCGGTGTAAGTTTCGATAAACCTCTAAACTTTTTCAATGGTTTCCACATTGTCATCATTATTTCCAATCATTTTGTACATTACTGGGCATTTTTTGGCCACGAAAATGCACTTAAATTCCAATCAACGATCAATCGTCAATGGTTGACCCCTTCCCCCAATTAGTCCATTAAATCGAGGTTCCACTGTATTTTGAAATGGGCTAATATCAGCCAATATTATCGACAGGCAGGGAAGGCTCCTTTTAGGGCTGGGTTCTCAAGATGATATCGATAAAGGTCAGTATTGCTACTGGCGCAATTGGCAGAGGTTGAAGTTCACATCTGATTATCTGCTCAACATTAAGTACAGTAAGTACCCAATTTCACCCATTTCCCATGCCAAACAAATGAAATGCTCGCAACTCAATTCAGTTCCGAGTAGTGTCTACAAACAAATTGCGTTGGGCCTCAGAGATTCCACTGTACCTACTTGGTTACACTCTCACCTAAATCGGCATAGTCTGAATGACAAAACTGTCTTCTTCCTCCAAAGCAGATGTCAAAGGGCAGCTCATCGGGTCTTCTTAGTTTTGCACCATTGTCGATGGCTGCAAATGCATCATCCATGCGGTAGAACGTGACAAAGCCATAATGGTCACTTTGGGAAGCAAACAAAACCATTTTAGTACTTCACAGTATGGACTCGCAGCACAGAGGAGACATTTTGGGTGTACCTACCCTTTATCTCTAAAGTGCAGCGACACGCATTCTACTTCTCCGAAATAAGAGAAGCGCTCCCTCAGTTCATCGTGCGTCATGGACCTGCGGATGCGGCCGACGTACACAACTCTGCGCTCATCCTTTGGTAAAGAATTTTAGATGCAAATGAGCACGTGTTGTACAGCAGATAATCACTCAGACACAAGATGACATGTTTGGGGTGTAACGGAACACATGTACCGACGTTACGTATTCAGGAAAAGAATAACTAAAGAAGAGTAACCTCCTGTAATGGGGTCATGATTGAGAGGGACGGCCGGGGGTATTTTGCTGCTTGAGGTGACAGTTTTGCAAGACGGGCCAGGCCTAAAGCATTTGCCAAGAATGTTTTCATGAATGAAGAAAGAAAGTCAGCGGTTCAAAGGCGATCAGATACCGTCGTAGTTCCGACCATAAACGATGCCGACTCGCGAATCAGCGGCATCACTCCCATGACCCGCCGGCCAGATCCCGGGAAACCGGCAATCTTTGGGTCAGGGGGGAGTATGGTCGCAAAGCTGAAACTTAAATTAAAGGAATTGACGGAAGGGCACCACCAAGAGTGGAGCCAGTGGCTTAATTTGACTCAACACCGGAAACCTTATCCGGCCCGGATATGGACATGATTGACTGATTTTCAGCGCTTTCTCGATTCCGTGGGTGGTGGTACATGGCCGATCTTAGTTGGTGGAGTGATTAGTCTGGTTAATTCCAATAACGAATGAGACTACGGCATGCTAGTAGAAGTAGTTGGGCAGCCCCAGAGCGGATGCCATGCGGCCTAGCGGGGAGGGTTGGTCTGTAGCCGGGCATTCGCCCCCTGCCCGGCCAGGCCTCCTAACCCGACCAGCTGATAGGACAAGACTGTTGGACTTACTATGGCTTTCAGCTTCTGAAGTCTTGCCTTGTGTTCTCTCTTCAGTTTCCAGGACTTTCTGGTGATGGAGAGATCACATTTTAGTGATACCAAGACGACATTTCTATTATTGCAGTGATATATTGAATAATAAGTTCCTCAACTCGTGGGTTTTTCAAGGGACAAGCCTATGCTTGGTCAATTTTTGCCTTGTGGTGTGAACCAAAATTGTAAGGTGCAAGCAAGCTTCAGATACACCGCCATTTGGGTGGAAAATTAAAAAAGAGCAATTAAGGTACTGTACCACATTAGCATGTGGGTAAAACAGCCAGTCACGATTCACTTTCAGCTATTTCTTTAGCAAACATTCATTCACACAAATACAAAATGACAACAAGGAGCTGCTGTATGCCAGTACTTACTCCTTGACACACACACGCACACACACGCACAGTAACAGGCTAATTTGACCCTATCTCCATTGTCACCCAATTGACTTAAATTTTCTTAAAAAACCCTCACTGGTCTAAACACGGCATTCTGCTCAGGGCTCAGGTAACAATCAATCACGGCGCAGCGGTTTTCTGAAGCTGAGCCATGATAGGTTGTTACCTTGGTGCCGAGCATCTGTGACTTAAGTTTAGTGTCTTAGTAGTGCTTTCTTTAATTGTGATTTTTATACGATACAGCATAGTTTGCCAATTGAATACTTTTTTTGGGGGGGGGGGGGGGTCTGGAATGGGTGAATGGCATTTTAATTCATTTTATTGTGGAAAATGTATATGCTCGACAAGTAAATATATCAAATGAATGAAACTTGCAAGTTACGGTATGATTCTATTTTCATCACTTAATTGGGTAGTGTGGCTATCTAAACCACTTCATTTGCAAACTCACCTGTAAATGTTTCTCCTGCGCGTATGAAAAGTTGGTGACGAAGGAGACGGCGACCTGGAGCGAGACCATGATTGGGGTCTCGATCTGTTAGATGTTAAACATGTACAAGACAGTTTGCGGCGCCGAGGCGGGGAAGGGGAGGCGGAGCGAGAAGGGGACGATGACCAAGACCTGCTTCCTGAATGCTCACAATGGGACCTGTGACGCATGCACAAACAACAGTTGAGCACAAAACGCTAACTGAAGATCAAGAGAGGGTAACGCGACTACCTTTTTGGGGAGCGGGATGGAGAGCTGGACGATGATGACGAGCAAACGTCAGAGAGTGGGGATCTTCTCGAGTATCTCCTCTTCTCTCGCCCTCTGCTCGGAGGGCTGGGTGGGGGTGTAAGTTGGGTATATGAAGCGGCTGTCGGGGTGCAAGAGGATGAGGCTGACTGGTATTTCCCATCAGTTCCGATGGGAGAGTCACATTTCATGAGGGAGATTTGATTGCAGTTAACAAAAGAGGAGGTCACTTCCACTTCACGAGTGTTCCTGAGAAGAGGAGGGGCTCTTGGATGCAAATCATCCACAGGCATGCAGTAATCGTGATCTGTGGACACTGATAAACATATGTGAGGAGGTGCAGCGAGATCTGTCGCGTTTGTCTTCCTGCATGGCAAAGGGCGAGGATCAATGATCTGAATGCCCTTGGATGCTGGTGTTCTCCGTCTTACACTGACAACTTCCTGAGTGTCGAGAATGACTTCAGTGCTGACAGGCTCAGGAGCGACATGTTCCAAGCTTCTTTGGCGCTCCAGATATTTGATGGCGCGTTTTGCTTTCACGGAGTACAAAGTTCTGACAGGTTTGGGTTCCTTCGTGGAGGTCTGCATAGGCATAGAGTTCCTCTCCGTGTCTTTGTGCAGGTTTGCGGGTAAAGCATTTAAAAAGATAGCTGGATCGGCCTCTTCAGCTGAAAGGGAGACAACCACAATGGGTCATGTGTGCAAATGCGCATTATACATTACACATTATACATACAAGGGGAGTCCACAATTGCTCTTTCTCAGTTGTCCAGACTTTTTGCGTGTGGCTAATGCGGGGTGCAGTGACGCACTTGGGCCCATGGCATGAGCTGGCCCTCACCCACAAAAATGGACTTGTGCAATCTTTCCTGTACATCTTCTCTTTGAAGTCAGTGGCTCACGTTTCAGTGAGTCTGACGTTTGTATCTTGCTGCTGGCGCCGACCTCTCACTCCAGTCAGCTGTACAACTGAGGGATGGGTGTGCCAACAGAGCTGTGTCAAATTCAAATACCGGTAATGAATTTGCCCCAGGGCAATATTGTGATTTTTTTTTTTTTTTTTTTAATGAGAGCAAGCATTGATCTTTTGGGACACTGCCTGAATTTGCGGGACACATAAATTGAGCTCCAAACCCTGGATGTGCATGTGCTACGCGGGACGGTTGGTCACCCTAATGCTCTACTGTGGCCAACAGTGCAAAATTTGGAATCATATGCTGGACAACATTGTTTTTGTAACAGATATATCGATGTCCGTTCAGTCAGTAAAATTACAAAAGTGAATCCAAAATGACCAACTATCTACATGTACTGTATTTGAAAACAACAACAAAAATATAGTATGCCAAAGAATCACTTTGTTTCTCCTCAAACTGCTCCAACAAGCTGGTAAGGTCACAGGCTTCAATCCCTTTAACAGAAGAAACAGAGAGTGATGTCAACAATTTCCTTGTTTCTGCGTTATCCATCCATTATCTAAATTGTTCGTTAATACCAACATCATCTGATAAAAGTCGTGTATGTGTTTGGTCTGTACCTGACTCAGCTGCAGCACTTTGGTTGTGACAGGTATGTTGAAATGATGGTCGTGCTTTCTCGGAAAGAGAACATCCTGTGGGGCCCTCTGCTAACGCTTCCCTGACTGACTGGCCTTGGTCACACGTTACTGGATCCGAATTTACTGACTGAGAAATCTGAGGCATGAGGTTTTGTGGTTTCTTGCATTCTGAACTGGATTTTGTTTGAGGCGTAATTGGGAAGTAGCACTCCACTTCATTACTTGAATGAGGTTCCATAGTGGACTGTTGTATTTGTGATGCTGCAACTGAGTGTTCAACGCTGGACATGAGAGAGGAGTGACAATTAGATGGGTTGGGCGTCGGGCTAACAGGCAAGTGAATGATGACAGGGTTTGGGGGATCAGTGCTGAGCGGTGTCCGATTCTTTAATGGACTTGTCTTGCTTGCAGCTCCTTTACTGTGCTCATCACTGCACTTTGAACCATCAAGTGAGGTATGTTCGGATTCACTTTGAGGTGATTTGGATCTGCGATGCCTAACAGTCAACAATGGCTTCTTGTCGAGTGGTCCGGGAGGATGACGACATGTTGTCTTGCAAGGAGCTCTTTGGTGTGGATCCGAACTGATTGGAGACTTTTCTATCAGACGGAGTGAAGACTTCATCTCACAGAGGTTTTGTCTCTGCCCATGTGAACAGAGAATGGGGGTCAGTTCTTTGGGGGGCTTGGGAACAGAGGGCCACCTGGTCGTGTTACTCCCCCTTTTCTCCACCAGAGGCTGCCTTTTCTGTCGCAGCTGCCTGTACTCTTGGAGGCTTAGCGATTTGGCTTTGCCCTCACCTTTTGGCGGTGGAGCCTCAGCCTGGCTATTTAATTCTGATAATATCGATGCTGTTGTTGGGGCTACAAGTACTGGGTCGTTGGGTGTATCTGCAGCGGCGACGCTTGGGAGAGTCTTCTCATCGAATCCAACCTCCACAGACTGATCAAATGAAGCCACTTGAACGGGGCCAAAACTGACTTTTTTCTTTGCCCTGGGGAACAGACCTTTGGATGATTTGCTCGTGAGGAATGCGCTTTTTAGCGGTGTGCTGCTCTCTTTTTTTGCAATCCCCTCTTTATCCTCTCTCTCTTTCAGGGGGGTATCATCATCATCAGATACGACATTTATGTCTTCATCACTGTCTGCAGTTGGCTTCTTATACTTCCATACTTCTCCCTGGGAGAACATTGTGTGTTTCTTCTGTAGTTTGTCCCAGGGCGATAGTGGTCCAGCTGTGCCCCGGTGGTCTCGCCCCTCCTCCTCCACATGCATCTTAAGGCAATAGGGGTGCATGAGTTTCACTAGGTTGACCAGAGAAGATGTAGTAAAGATGTTCACTTGAGTATCTGCTTTCTTATTTGGACCTTGAAACAATGTCTGACTTTGGTGTTGGAAGACTGGCTGAAGTCTGGCCACTTTGCTCCTGTCTTCTCTTCCTGCGCCATTTGTGGTTCTCGATCTAAGTTTGGCAGTAAAGGCTACCTCATCCTAAAAAGACATGCAAACATAGGAAATAGTTCAGATGTTTTGCCACTGCAATCTGGCCCATACCACTGTTGCCAGATGACAACATTTTGAAGAATGACGTATATTGTTTGACTGAACGACAAAAAGCATGACGCGATTCTCATGAAAAAAGCAGATTGCCCTGGTCGCTATGTTATTTAGAGCACAGGTGTCAAACCTAAAGTCTGGAGGCCAAATCTGTCCTGCCACGTCCTTGAGGCCCACCGCTACATTCCCCGCTATACTATAAAGTTGCCAGTAACACTAATCATTTATGTACGGTTGATGCGTCTCGTAGATGTGGATGAAAATATGTGCCATAAATGTCCTGACTTGTGTGTCGCCATAGGTTTAAAAACCCCCAAAACAAAAAAAAAAACAGGACACATTTGGTCCGCTCAGCTCTGCTAAAGCCACTAGTGTTAAATTCATATTCCATTTCATTTCAAATTGGTTGCTGAGCAACGTGGAAAGAATGGTGTAAATAGCAGTGTGCGAGCATGTATGTGTGTGTGAGAGATGTTGAAATGTAAGTGGAAAGCAACAATAAAAAAATAGAAAAATAAAAGTGTGGTAATTGTACATACTTCTATAAATTACAGATTGTCCAACCAGAAGCCAAAAGATGACAACTCCTTGCTTTGGTGGTGGAAAGAAAGGTAAATAAAATTATTGTACCTCACTCTGCAGCAATATACATTTGCAACTTTTTATGTTTCTATAATTTATAGCTCGTGCATCTGGACGTGGTGGGATGAATTGATATGGTGACAAACTGGATGGAAGCCGAAAACCATCCTCTCCACAGCTGCACTTTCGTTCATTGTTCAATTTGCACTTTTGTTCATAGTTCAATAGTTTTGTTGTGTGCAAATAAATTATTTTGCTATAAAAAACATTATTTGTAATGTTCTTTTGTAGGAGGAACACATTATTGAGGTATTTGAGCTGTCACAAAAGCAAAAAATAGTGTAAAACTTGAAATGCTGCTTGAAATGCATGCTTTTACAAAAAGCTCATTTTCTCTGGATTTCTGCAGAAAATCGGCCTTTTCCATAAAACTTAGCAGTTTTCTAATGCTGATTGCCAACGAACGGAGAAAGATAGAAACTTTTTTCTGCTGAAAGAAGAGAGTCTCACCTTTCTTTTGACAGGTTGTATGTTTATATAGCCATAGAACAGAAAATTCTGTGGGCCTTGCAAATCAGTCAAAATTCAGGAAAATGTGAGGGATTGAGGGTTTTGCTACAGTGAAAAGGGGTGGTATTCAATGAGTTAACAATTGACAACATTTAAAAATCGAGTCATTTTCAGCCGATGCCATTTAGCCGATGCCAATCATCAGAAAATTACAGGATCTGCCCCGATTCAAGATTATGTGATCCGAGCGGGACGACGCTAGATATAACCTGTCATGGTAATTAACAGTCAACAACTATGCTGTTTTGATGCCATTCCTGTGTGACTAATGAAAATTTGTTACAAAACCTCACACACTGTATTGCACAATGAGACTGACTAGTTCAGTTGCGTTGCGTCACTGAGTGTGCTTTAGGCTCACTATTCTTTTTTTATCCAATGCAGTTCTGCGGTGGCTTAGGGTTAACAGTGAATGATTTGATGATGAAACAATGAAAATGATTGTTGCACTTACAGTAGTCATGCTGTTCCCAAACTCCTGACAGTTGAGGAGCTTGGTGTCAGGCAGGGTGTCAAAGGGAGAAAGCGTGCTGCCGACATCATCCTCCACACACTCTAACATCTGATTCAGAGCAGACAGCAAGGTCTCGCTCTCTTCTTCCGCTTGCCTTGTGTCCTATAATGGGTAACAAAAGCTCGTGATTATTTTGGCCCATCCACTTTTAGCGGGCATAAATACAAGCCTCTTCCTCAGAGCTACTGCCATTCCTGGCTTGCGCTCTGACCTCTGATGAAGCAGCGGGCTCCTCAAAAATGGCCAAGATGGAATGTTCCATACAGGACCGCGTGTCCATGTCCTCTGCACCCATGGTGCCTCCACACGAACCAATCTGCAGAGATATGGACAAAAATGTATACTGTATGTATCATACTAAACACACCAATGTCTCTAAAAAAATTATCCTAACGGAATATCCTGAGGTGTGCGATGTGTTGCATGATTGTTTTCTTCCTGGACAATCAAGAAACGCTAAACCTGTTCAAGGCTTCCAAACACAAATCCTTTGTGTGTAGCCAACATTGAGTGAGAACTCTGATGTGAGATGAAACAGAACAATAATAGAAAGTTAGGGAGCGACTTGGAAGTTTGAATGAATGGGTGTTCAAACATGACACGATATTATGTTTTTGGAATATAGTTTTTGGTATATTTGTTGTAATTATTAATATTGGGAGTTCTTAATGGGTGTCAATTATTTTTGTGATTACTCAAGGTAGTACTCAGTGCCTTCTCCCCAAGAATAGCAGGAATTTACGATAAGCACACACATTTTTAAAACATCGGTTAACATGTTAGAAATCCATACTCGAATGTGCCGAATAGCACATTGACTGTCTCAAGATAACCTAGAGCACATATGTCAAAGTGCCGGCCCGCGGGCCAGATCCGGCCCGCGAGAAGGTTTTCAGTGGCCCCTGGGATGATGTTGATTTATTATTAGAACCGGCCCGCGGACGGCCGCAAGCCGATAGCCCACAGATCTTTTACACGCGCCAATACTACATTTCCCACAATGCAACTGTGCCGCGCCAGGCAGTCGGGCGCTTTAATTCAATATTTACTAGTGCAGCAGTCGTTCGGATAACAGTGACGTTAGCTTGCAGATATCCATCAAAAATGGCAAAACGGAAGATGGACACTGAGAACCGGGGGTTTCAAACAAGGTGGGAGTCAGAGTACATGTTCACGGACGTAGCTGGAAAACCTGTGTGTCTTCTGTGTGGAGAAAGTGTGGCCGTATTGAAAGAGTATAATCTGAGACGACACCATGAAACGAAACGCGCGGACAAAAACAAGAGTATGGACATCGAACAAAGGCTACAGAAGGTTGAGGAATTAAAACGAAGCCTCAAATCTCAACAGGCTCTGTTCAAAAAAGCCAAATCACAAAGCCAGGCTGCTGTCAATGCCAGTTTTATTGTGGCAGAAGAGATCGCTAAATCAGCCCGGCCATTTACGGAGGGGGATTTCATTAAAAACATGTATGCTTAATGTTTGTGACGAAGTTTGCCCTGAAAAAAAGCAACTCTTTTTAAACGTGAGCATGAGCAGAAACACCATTGCCGAGCGAGTAGAGCAGTTGTCCATTTCATCGAAAAGAGCAGCTTGTGAAAAGGGAAAACATTTCATCGCATACTCCTTGGCTGTGGATGAGAGCGCCGACATTTCTGACGTTGCCCAGTTGTCAATCTTCATCCGCGGAGTGGACTGAAGCCTAAGCGTGACAGAGGAGTTTTTGGCTTTACGTCCTATGCATGGCACAACTACGGAGCATGATTTATTTGAGGAGTGAATGATCGAAAATTGCTATTATTTGGGGGGGTTTCTGTAAATGTAGCCCAATTTTGCTAAAAGAGAAAATATGGGCTATTGCTGGTGCTTCTTTTCATTCAATGTTGATGGGTATTTTTATCCAAAGAAACTTTGTCTTTTGTGCCTGTCGAAAATTAAAGTTTACTGACAGCCATAAGAAAATGTTGCTTTATTTATTTGATCATATTGAAATGAAGTTGTTAGGTTTTCAGTAGATTCAATTCGGTTCAATAAACTACATGCGGTAGGTTTAAAATTTTTCAATGAACATTCGATCAGTCCGGCCCTCGGCTTGGAGCAAAATTTTTTATTTGGCCCTCCGTCCATTTGACTTTGACACCCCTGACCTAGAGGAACATGTTCTACTCACATCCTCAAAATTCAGACAGTAAATTTAGTAGTGCTGAATAATATTACCCCATCAAGTAATCCAAGTTGATGTGTGAACATTTTGATGACCATAGATTATGTTTTTCTTATCCGATACGCTTTTATATTTGCTGTACGTGAAAAATAATTGGAACAAAATTGAGACGGATAAGATATAACAATTATGTCACGATGGAAATCTGATTATAAACCACCAACTGTCACATTCGACACAGGTATTTGTCAATCAGTAAGCAATAATAGCAGATGGCAATGGAAATTGCATCAAGTAAGACGGTTTATCACAGCACCAGATCAAATGACACGAAAACAAAACTTTCTGGTCTATTGGGTTGAATAATAAGTACAGTAGTATTAAATCCGTTTCTGGGTTCAGAGATCTTGAGGTTAAATGTAGTGCTACAATGAAAATAAATGTGGCGTTTTTAAGTGAAACCGGGTCAAAATGAAACACATCTAAATGATGAAGAAGGCCAACAAATGTCTCTTCAGTCTCGTTCATCTCGTGTTCAACAAAGAACAGTGGAACGTGCCTGCCTAGGCTGACTTCAATGAACAGTGCAGTCAGGAAGTGCTGCACTCCTTCGCTTTCAACAATCCATTGCTGGTTGCGATTACAGGAAGCAACACTAGAAGACCCAGCGTGTTGACCATACGTGACAGTCAGCGGTTTCCGGGCTTTTGAGGACCAAAAAGAGTGGAGCGGTCCATCTACAGCTGATCGCTAACCACGTACCCTGCCGACAAGCCGTCTCAGCCACGTGTCGCCACGCGCGCATGTGCCGGTGAAACAACCGTCACTACGACGCCGAAAAAACGCTCCATTGTCCTACTTGATCAGCACAGTAGCTTAACTGGCGAAAGCGATACCTGGCAAGGGCTCCTGATGCTCAGAAAGTCCACGTTGCCGGCATTTAAAGCCTCGTCTATGGGCCTCCACTGCGCCGCCATCTTGCTGCTCCACATGGTCGACTTGGCAGTTCTGGACACGTGACCACCAACAACGCGCGAACAGCTGGACTGACCTAGGACCAGTTTGATACTGACAACACACTTTGAAAACGCTGACTATCAGATCCTAGGTCAGAGACTCCTTTCCACTCAAACGCCATATTTGGCACAGAAAACGATTCCCCCCCATAATATTGGCCCATTTCTGATAACGTTTGTTAGAAGCTGGTACATTTGCATCTTGGTTAGGTACATTCCAGTCACCAATTTACCAACTTCTCCAATGCACGCGATTTTGATTGTGCTGAAGCGACATCAAGCGTTCAATTTGCGGTATCACAGCTTCACTGACAGTTACTGTACTGTACTGCACTGGTATTTACATTATACAGAGGGCAGTGTGAATGAGTTTCCCCCGGTATCTGTACTTTACATGAGGATTTTATTGTAATTCCCTACATTTGCAATCAGATAACTGTTCTGTGTAATTCTTACTTTGACGAAAGAAGAAACCCCTTTATTTGTCTCACAATGGAGAAACAAGCAAAAGGCGTGTTACTTTTTTTTCAACACTGCCATGGCGTAAAGTGAAAAAGGCAAAATGAAAGGCTCATAGTGTATTTGGAGATGTAAAATATTCTCCATCCATGGCTTCATTTAAGAGAATGCTTTGCTGTTGTCTCTTCCAAAAATGATTTGTGGCTTGTGTTTTATCTTGTTCCATCCTACAAACCACAAGCTACTGGCGTTCAAACATTTTCTGCCAAGCAAAGGGGTCACTTTGTTTTGGTAGCTTTTGGGGTTTTTTTTTCTCTCAATATTGCAGGTTTTGGGTTGATGGACAACCAAACAGTTGCAATGGCAACCAGGACTGCGGGGAGGTTTTTTTGGGGTTTTTGTATCATACTATAGGAACCGCCAAATGGAATGATGAAAATTTTGTCCACAGAGATATTGGGTGTGTATAGATCCTTTGGGAATATTCTCCCATGTGCTGAAGACAGAAAAGGCATGCGGCTGCAACACTTTGGGCTGCACAGCTCATCCCATCGACTGAAAAAAAAAAACATGCAGGCACAGGGAGAACATGCAAACTCTACACAGGAAGATCAGGACCTGGAATCGAACCCTGCACTTCTACACTGTGAGGAGGATGTGCTAACCAGTCGAGCACCATCCTATTTTAAAGCATTTACAAATAAAAGAGTTAAAGACATTTAAAAGTAAATAAATCACTAAAACTACTCAAACAACAAACAGTGCAAGAACAAACTTTTTGAAAACATGATTTTGAAAATGCTCTGAAAGACCGCAATTATAGGTATGGGCTGAAAGGGATAGTTTTTAACCTGCATTAAAAGCATCAAATTGACTTGATGACACATAGTGAACCAAAATGCTTTTAATGTTTCATGTGAAAGGGTTGGATCACAGATTCAGACGCTTCCCTCTCAAGTGGACTTTTCACTTACTCCACTTATGATCTGTTAATTCAGACGTCCCCAAACACAGGTCCGCAGCCAGCCGTTTGGTACTGGGCCATATAGACATTCCCCCGCCCCCATTTTTAAATTGTATTTATTTATTTATTTTTTTTGGGGGGGGGGGGTAGCAGAGCAATGTGGCCCGAGTGGGAATGTTTGTTGACACCCCACCGCCCCATCAACAGATGCCTGCTAATGGTTTCACTGGAGCAAATTTGTCCTAAAATGTCAGCTCACAACTTAACAGTGTGGAAATATCTGTGATGCTAATTAGAAGACACCTGTGGTCAAATGATCTTTTCTCAGGGTATCATAATTTTTGTCAGTTACCTATCCACAGAAAATACCAATCAGATAGCAAATACATAACACATGCAAGGCAGAACAAAGCACGGTTCATTGGCTCCTTATGCTTGTGCTGCTATTTTGTATTATCTCCCCATTTTTGAGAGAGGACGATGCATGTGTCTGGCCTGTTATCTCTTGCATACCAGGAAAGGGTTGACCTTTCTTCTGAATGTCATGCCGGTTTACAGAGTCAGTGGCTATGCAAGATTATTAGGAAGTGAGATTTAGTCACAGGAACCGCTTTTATGACCTGGTGTAGAAGCTTTTCCATATTGTTTTCATATGGGTTGCTTGTTGGGTTCTTGTCATTACTTCACCATTCAGTATTTCATCAATGTTTCTTTGGAATGACTGAACACAAAAAGTACATAACCAGTTTCCACAATCCTGTTTGAATCGGTATCATAAGCAGCCATTCAAATTTGGTACCAATGCAGATCAAGGTGTGAATTGTTCTTAAATTTCCCCAATGTTAAAATGAATATTGCTGATATCGAAAGAACTCGAAGTCTGTAAAAGCGATTTGGAGGTGATTTTTATATATATATTTTTGCTTCTTAACCTGGATTGTTTTCGTTTTGCTTATCATTGTTTTGGTATTTAAATGCCTAAATTTTGCTGCTACTGTTACTCCCTCAGCTCTCACTCATATGCCCACACGCACACACGCACGCACACACACACACACACGCACGCACGCACGCACGCACGCACGCACGCACGCACGCACGCACACACACACACACACACACACACACACACACGCACACGCACACGCACACGCACACGTCACACACCACGTCTTGAAACACATTACTGCGTGAAATGGGGCCAAAGCCTCCGTCAGTCTTCTGCCAGTGCAGTATGTGCAGGAAAATGTGGAGAATTGAGTTGAGGAGGGGCAATTCAGTGTAAGTGGGTCACCTTACTGCAGCATTCAACACCAAACATCCACATCAACACTCAGCGTCACATACAGCGTACTGTCCCACTGTTTTTGTTTGGCAATAGAATACATAGTCACTCACAAATGGACACTTTTCCAAAGCGTTAGTGCTTAAGGGACAAACACACGTGTAAAAACCTATTTATTTTCCATCATGTTTCTCAACCTCCAAGGACTCCCTATGATCTTGTTTGAAGAACCTGCGGGGTCTTGGGAGTCATGTTGCTGCTTATGTTATACACTTCCTGTTCTGTACATCCCCCGCCCCTACACTGAGTTCATGAAATACATGTGTGTGCACTGTAGCGCCCTGCAAAAGCACTTTGATCTTTATCTCGTCATCTCCCCTCTGCAGGACGCGCGAGCATTGTTTGGTGCAGGTGTTGTGCCACTGCTGTCCTCATTGGACTTTGCCTCATGTCCCTTTGCTTTCAGAGCGGAGAGGAAGAATACCCTCCCACATGGCCCAGAGAACATCTGTTGAAAACAACTGAAGGGCTGAGAGAAGCACAGGAGAAATGGGCCTTGGTTAATCAAAAAAGAAAGATCAAGGAATGATGCGGGCAAAGATGATAAAAAGACTGGGGGAGATATGGAGGCGATGCTGTCGATAGAACAACAGAGGAGGCAGAAGTGGGGACTCAAGGGTGCACATACTGTATTCGCTTGCACACAAACACAGCACGGTGACGGAATCCTGAAGACTTGAAAGAAACAAGAAGCCCATTTTAGACTGTATTACGTAAGAGTTTGCGGCATCAGAGCACCCTTAACCTGAATCTACCACACAACATACAAAGGTACGATAACACCAAATAAAAGCCATATAACTTGACATTATAGATATAGACCTATCTTTCCGTAATTGAAATGATTAAAAACGTATTTATGTAGCAGGTGCAAGTACAAAAATGTTCCAATATAATGACTTTGGGACATTGATGTCTCGTTTTTCTTTGGTTTGGGAAAACAGATGTGATTTATGAATATGCTGCATTTGCCAATAAAAATAAATATAACTGCTTGTTACATAGCATTTAAGGGAATGTTCATGCCGTGGATATAAAAAGTCTACACACCCTGCATGGTTCAAATGCCAGTTTCTTTTAATGTAAAAACATGAGACCAAGATAAATTACTTCCAAACTTTTTCCACCTTAATGTGACACATAACCTGCACAACTCAAGTAAAAATTAAGTCTTTTCAAGAGGCGAAGTCAAAATCAACAATTGTGCTAATATAGTTGCACAAGTGTTTTAGCTGTGTTCAGAAATCACCAATCACATTCAAACTCATGTTACATGGTAGTCAGCACACACCTGTCACAATATAGTTTTCAAGAAGTGCTTCTGATTAACTCGAAACAAAGTTAACCCATTTTAGTGTGCTTTTGGTGAGGTTTTTATAATCTAGTTTTAAAGCACAAGCCTGGTCCTCAAAATGCTTCCACAATAACTGGGGGAAGAGTCTCATTTTTCAAAGGTCTAATTCAGGGGAAGGGTATAAAATAATTTCCAAGGTATTAAATATGCCATGTTACACTGTGAAGGCATTCATTATTATGTGGGGAAAATATGGCACAACAGTGATATTAGAACTAACTGGGCGCCGGTCAGGGAGGCTACCAAGAGGCGGACAGTAACATTGAAGCAGGAGACATTTCTGGCAAGTCTTAGCATTTCAGTCCATGTGACAGACTGTTTTCTTCATATATCTGGGCTGAGGACTGAACTTTTAGGTTAACAGTATGTTTGGTGCAAACACAACCCTGCTCATCACCCCAAGTAACGCAATGTTTGTGGTAGCATCATTCTTTGGGGCTGTTTTTCTGTCAAGGTGGAGGGAATTATGAACAGTTAAGCTATGACTGTTTGCTTGCTACCTGAGCCCCGAGAAAGCACGACAAGGTGATTTTCAGCGAAGAGCGAGTGGCCGCCCCTTGAGAAAATGGATAGCTTTTACGGCTTAGCTCATTCCACATGTCTACGCCACGTCAGGACGAGCCCCTGTTCACGTCCGGCTGTCCCATGTCCCCGCTACGTCGAGCTCCGTCCACGTCAGGCCAAGCCCAGCCAAAAGGTCGCCGTCGCTTTTGTTCCTGTTCTCCGGCGGCGAAGGTCGCCGCCGCTTTTAGTTCCCGTTCGGCGAGGCAAGGGTTGCCGTCGCTTTCGCTCCTGTTCACCGGCGAGGCAAGGGTTGCCGCCGCTTTTGTTCCTGTTCCTGGCGAGGCGAAGGTCGCCGTCGCTTTTGTTCCTGTTCCCGGCGAGGCGAAGGTCGCCGTCGCTTTTGTTCCTGTTCTTCGGCGAGGCAAGGGTTGCCATCGCTTTTAGTTCCGTTCCCGGCGAGGCAGCCTTTTGGACAACATTGGGACGTCTGGGTTACGTCCCGTGAGGGAGGGGTACTGTCATGATTCGGTTTGGGACCAACAGGTGCCACTGCAGGGCTCTCCCTGAGCTGCACACCTGTTGGTCATTTGGCAATTAGTGCTTTAAAAGGACTCCCACCCCGAGCATTCAGTGTCGGGTCATTGTAGCTTTTTGCCACTGTCATGTTGCTGTTGTTTGCTACTGTCATGTTTGTTTGTTTGCTGCCATCAGGTTTGTCATGTTTCAGTTACTGTTATGTTTTATCTTCAGTCATGATTTTTGTTTGATACTTTGGACTTTGTTTTGGACTTAGTTTTCTGTGTTTTATTAAATACAATTCGTCAAGTACACCCTGCTCCTCTCCTGCCTGCTCTTTGGGGTCCACCACCACCACGCAACGTGACAGAATGACCCGACCACCTGGATCCCGCAGGTACAAAGGACTGGTCCCTATTCCACCATGTGCCTGGCGGAGCACGTCTGCGGCCGACACCCTTTTCCCCTTCAGGCAGTGCTGGTGATGCAGCTGTCCTGTTTTCGTCTCGTCAAGCCGCGTCTACGGTGGGCCGAGCCCCGTCCGCGTCCACGTTGAGCCGAGGCTCGTCACGTGTCTGTTTGAGCTGAGTCACATTCACGTCGACGACGAGCCGTGCCACGTCTACGCCCACGTCAGGACGAGCCCCTGTTCACGTCCGGCTGTCCCATGTCCCCGCTACGTCGAGCTCCGTCCACGTCAGGCCAAGCCCAGCCAAAAGGTCGCCGTCGCTTTTGTTCCTGTTCTCCGGCGAGCGAAGGTCGCCGTCGCTTTAGTTCCTGTTCCGGCGAGGCAAGGGTTGCCGCCGCTTTCGCTTCCTGTTCACCGGCGAGGCAAGGGTTGCCGTCGCTTTTGTTCCTGTTCCTGGCGAGGCGAAGGTCGCCGTCGCTTTGTTCCTGTTCCCGGCGAGGCGAAGGTCGCCGTCGCTTTGTTCCTGTTCTTCGGCGAGGCAAGGGTTGCCATCGCTTTTAGTTCCGTTCCCGGCGAGGCAGCCTTTTGGACAACTGAGTTCATGAAATACATGTGTGTGCACTGTAGCGCCCTGCAAAAGCACTTTGATCTTTATCTCGTCATCTCCCCTCTGCAGGACGCGCGAGCATTGTTTGGTGCAGGTGTTGTGCCACTGCTGTCCTCATTGGACTTTGCCTCATGTCCCTTTGCTTTCAGAGCGGAGAGGAAGAATACCCTCCCACATGGCCCAGAGAACATCTGTTGAAAACAACTGAAGGGCTGAGAGAAGCACAGGAGAAATGGGCCTTGGTTAATCAAAAAAGAAAGATCAAGGAATGATGCGGGCAAAGATGATAAAAAGACTGGGGGAGATATGGAGGCGATGCTGTCGATAGAACAACAGAAGAGGCAGAAGTGGGGACTCAAGGGTGCACATACTGTATTCGCTTGCACACAAACACAGCACGGTGACGGAATCCTGAAGACTTGAAAGAAACAAGAAGCCCATTTTAGACTGTATTACGTAAGAGTTTGCGGCATCAGAGCACCCTTAACCTGAATCTACCACACAACATACAAAGGTACGATAACACCAAATAAAAGCCATATAACTTGACATTATAGATATAGACCTATCTTTCCGTAATTGAAATGATTAAAAAACGTATTTATGTAGCAGGTGCAAGTACAAAAATGTTCCAATATAATGACTTTGGGACATTGATGTCTCGTTTTTCTTTGGTATGGGAAAACAGATGTGATTTATGAATATGCTGCATTTGCCAATAAAAATAAATATAACTGCTTGTTACATAGCATTTAAGGGAATGTTCATGCCGTGGATATAAAAAGTCTACACACCCTGCATGGTTCAAATGCCAGTTTCTTTTAATGTAAAAACATGAGACCAAGATAAATTACTTCCAAACTTTTTCCACCTTAATGTGACACATAACCTGCACAACTCAAGTAAAAATTAAGTCTTTTCAAGAGGCGAAGTCAAAATCAACAATTGTGCTAATATAGTTGCACAAGTGTTTTAGCTGTGTTCAGAAATCACCAATCACATTCAAACTCATGTTACATGGTAGTCAGCACACACCTGTCACAATATAGTTTTCAAGAAGTGCTTCTGATTAACTCGAAACAAAGTTAACCCATTTTAGTGTGCTTTTGGTGAGGTTTTTATAATCTAGTTTTAAAGCACAAGCCTGGTCCTCAAAATGCTTCCAGAGTCTCATTTTTCAAAGGTCTCATTCAGGGGAAGGGTATAAAATAATGTCCAAGGTATTAAATATGCCATGTTACACTGTGAAGGCATTCATTATTATGTGGGGAAAATATGGCACAACAGTGAAATTAGAACTAACTGGGCGCCGGTCAGGGAGGCTACCAAGAGGCGGACAGTAACATTGAAGCAGGAGACATTTCTGGCAAGTCTTAGCATTTCAGTCCATGTGACAGACCGTTTTCTTCATATATCTGGGCTGAGGACTGAACTTTTAGGTTAACAGTATGTTTGGTGCAAACACAACCCTGCTCATCACCCCAAGTAACGCAATGTTTGTGGTAGCATCATTCTTTGGGGCTGTTTTTCTGTCAAGGTGGAGGGAATTATGAACAGTTAAGCTATGACTGTTTGCTTGCTACCTGAGCCCCGAGAAAGCACGACAAGGTGATTTTCAGCGAAGAGCAAGTGGCCGCCCCTTGAGAAAATGGATAGCTTTTACGGCTTAGCTCATTCCACATATTAATTGTCATGATTCGGTTTGGGACCAACAGGTGCCACTGCAGGGCTCTCCCTGAGCTGCACACCTGTTGGTCATTTGGCAATTAGTGCTTTAAAAGGACTCCCACCCCGAGCATTCAGTGTCGGGTCATTGTAGCTTTTTGCCACTGTCATGTTGCTGTTGTTTGCTACTGTCATGTTTGTTTGTTTGCTGCCATCAGGTTTGTCATGTTTCAGTTACTGTTATGTTTTATCTTCAGTCATGATTTTTGTTTGATACTTTGGACTTTGTTTTGGACTTAGTTTTCTGTGTTTTATTAAATACAATTCGTCAAGTACACCCTGCTCCTCTCCTGCCTGCTCTTTGGGGTCCACCACCACCACGCAACGTGACAGAATGACCCGACCACCTGGATCCCGCAGGTACAAAGGACTGGTCCCTATTCCACCATGTGCCTGGCGGAGCACGTCTGCGGCCGACACCCTTTTCCCCTTCAGGCAGTGCTGGTGATGCAGCTGTCCTGTTTTCGTCTCGTCAAGCCGCGTCTCGGTGGGCGAGCCCGTCCGCGTCCACGTTGAGCCGAGGCTCGTCACGTGTCTGTTTGAGCTGAGTCACATTCACGTCGACGACGAGCCGTGCCACGTCTACCCACGTCAGGACGAGCCCCTGTTCACGTCCGGCTGTCCCATGTCCCCCGCTACGTCGAGCTCCGTCCACGTCAGGCCAAGCCCAGCCAAAAGGTCGCCGTCGCTTTTGTTCCTGTTCTCCGGCGAGGCGAAGGTCGCCGTCGCTTTTAGTTCCCGTTCCCGGCGAGGCAAGGGTTGCCGTCGCTTTTCGCTCCTGTTCACCGGCGAGGCAAGGGTTGCCGTCGCTTTGTTCCTGTTCCTGGCGAGCGAAGGTCGCCGTCGCTTTGTTCCTGTTCCCGGCGAGGCGAAGGTCGCCGTCGCTTTGTTCCTGTTCTTCGGCGAGGCAAGGGTTGCCATCGCTTTTAGTTCCGTTCCCGGCGAGGCAGCCTTTGGACAACTTTGGGAAGTCTGGGATCCGTCCCTTGAGGGAGGGGTACTGTCATGATTCGGTTTGGGACCAACAGGTGCCACTGCAGGGCTCTCCTGAGCTGCACACCTGTTGGTCATTTGGCAATTAGTGCTTTAAAAGGACTCCCCACCCCGAGCATTCAGTGTCGGGTCATTGTAGCTTTTTGCCACTGTCATGTTGCTGTTGTTTGCTACTGTCATGTTTGTTTGTTTGCTGCCATCAGGTTTGTCATGTTTCAGTTACTGTTATGTTTTATCTTCAGTCATGATTTTTGTTTGATACTTTGGACTTTGTTTTGGACTTAGTTTTCTGTGTTTTATTAAATACAATTCGTCAAGTACACCCTGCTCCTCTCCTGCCTGCTCTTTGGGGTCCACCACCACCACGCAACGTGACAGAATGACCCGACCACCTGGATCCCGCAGGTACAAAGGACTGGTCCCTATTCCACCATGTGCCTGGCGAACACGTCTGCGGCCGACACCCTTTTCCCCTTCAGGCAGTGCTGGTGATGCAGCTGTCCTGTTTTCGTCTCGTCAAGCGCGTCTACGGTGGGCCGAGCGCCGTCCGCGTCCACGTTGAGCCGAGGCTCGTCACGTGTCTGTTTGAGCTGAGTCACATTCACGTCGACGACGAGCCGTGCCACGTCTACGCCCACGTCAGGACGAGCCCCTGTTCACGTCCGGCTGTCCCATGTCCCCCGCTACGTCGAGCTCCGTCCACGTCAGGCCAAGCCCAGCCAAAAGGTCGCCGTCGCTTTTGTTCCTGTTCTCCGGCGGCGAAGGTCGCCGTCGCTTTTAGTTCCGTTCCGGCGAGGCAAGGGTTGCCGTCGCTTTCGCTCCTGTTCACCGGCGAGGCAAGGGTTGCCGTCGCTTTTGTTCCTGTTCCCTGGCGAGCGAAGGTCGCCGTCGCTTTGTTCCTGTTCCCGGCGAGGCGAAGGTCGCCGTCGCTTTGTTCCTGTTCTTCGGCGAGGCAAGGGTTGCCATCGCTTTTAGTTCCCGTTCCCCGGCGAGGCAGCCTTTTGGACAACTTTGGGAAGTCTGGGATCCGTCCCTTGAGGGAGGGGTACTGTCATGATTCGGTTTGGGACCAACAGGTGCCACTGCAGGGCTCTCCCTGAGCTGCACACCTGTTGGTCATTTGGCAATTAGTGCTTTAAAAGGACTCCCACCCCGAGCATTCAGTGTCGGGTCATTGTAGCTTTTTGCCACTGTCATGTTGCTGTTGTTTGCTACTGTCATGTTTGTTTGTTTGCTGCCATCAGGTTTGTCATGTTTCAGTTACTGTTATGTTTTATCTTCAGTCATGATTTTTGTTTGATACTTTGGACTTTGTTTTGGACTTAGTTTTCTGTGTTTTATTAAATACAATTCGTCAAGTACACCCTGCTCCTCTCCTGCCTGCTCTTTGGGGTCCACCACCACCACGCAACGTGACAGAATGACCCGACCACCTGGATCCCGCAGGTACAAAGGACTGGTCCCTATTCCACCATGTGCCTGGCGGAGCACGTCTGCGGCGACACCCTTTTCCCCTTCAGGCAGTGCTGGTGATGCAGCTGTCCTGTTTTCGTCTCGTCAAGCCGCGTCTACGGTGGGCGAGCCCGTCCGCGTCCACGTTGAGCGAGGCTCGTCACGTGTCTGTTTGAGCTGAGTCACATTCACGTCGACGACGAGCCGTGCCGCGTCTACGCCACGTCAGGGCGAGCCCCTGTTCACGTCCGGCTGTCCCATGTCCCCGCTACGTCGAGCTCCGTCCACGTCAGGCCAAGCCCAGCCAAAAGGTCGCCGTCGCTTTTGTTCCTGTTCTCCGGCGAGGCGAAGGTCGCCGTCGCTTTTAGTTCCCGTTCCCGGCGAGGCAAGGGTTGCCGTCGCGTTTCGCTCCTGTTCACCGGCGAGGCAAGGGTTGCCGTCGCTTTTGTTCCTGTTCCCTGGCGAGGCGAAGGTCGCCGTCGCTTTTGTTCCTGTTCCCCGGCGAGGCGAAGGTCGCCGTCGCTTTTGTTCCTGTTCTTCGGCGAGGCAAGGGTTGCCATCGCTTTTAGTTCCCGTTCCCCGGCGAGGCAGCCTTTTGGACAACTTTGGGACGTCTGGGATCCGTCCCTTGAGGGAGGGGTACTGTCATGATTCGGTTTGGGACCAACAGGTGCCACTGCAGGGCTCTCCCTGAGCTGCACACCTGTTGGTCATTTGGCAATTAGTGCTTTAAAAGGACTCCCACCCCGAGCATTCAGTGTCGGGTCATTGTAGCTTTTTGCCACTGTCATGTTGCTGTTGTTTGCTACTGTCATGTTTGTTTGTTTGCTGCCATCAGGTTTGTCATGTTTCAGTTACTGTTATGTTTTATCTTCAGTCATGATTTTTGTTTGATACTTTGGACTTTGTTTTGGACTTAGTTTTCTGTGTTTTATTAAATACAATTCGTCAAGTACACCCTGCTCCTCTCCTGCCTGCTCTTTGGGGTCCACCACCACCACGCAACGTGACATTAATCAGAAATTCATGTTTCGAGGAGTGGGCCAGCAGAGGACATATTATTGCGAAGACGATTTTGGGGTTGACTTCCCCTTTAGTCGAGACGTAAATTTTGTAAATGTAGGTCTGTCCATTGAGTGAGATTTCACTTTTGATGTGAAAGATGCAGCGCCGGATTGTCTTTTGATGGCACAAAATACACTTTGGAGAACATGTGGTTCAGGAAATATATCAGACGTGGTGATTAGTCGCAAGCCTCACATGCATGGACCATGCTGGAATGATTAACACAATATGTCCTTCCTACCTGTGCGCAAGATGAACAGAGAACTGCTTTGGTCTGGTGTATAATTACAAATCATATAAATAAAGATGTACGCGTTGCATAATTTACGAGCATGGACTCCACTCGCATTATGGACGTAATGACCCAGAAGGCGTCACTTGCACCAGGGGAATAGTGGAGGTTTAAGAAGACGTACAGATCCTCCTTCGGGCAATTAAGCTTGTCGCCCACCTCTTGCTCATTAAAAATATTCTGCTCGGCATTGAGTTTCAAAATCACGTGCGTGATGTGTCCCATCTCAAATTGTAATTGACTCATATCCTGTTGAAATGTTCACGGCACGCGACACGCGTGCCTTTCTGTCCTTGTGCATACAGGGTGCTCAACAAAATTTGCATAAGTACACTTTTTGTAAAAAATGTGTATTAACATGCCAGTGTGCTGCTTGTTTGCGGTGTCTAGTTGACTCCTTGCAAATTTGTGCTGTGCTTTAAGGCGTTGTTTTTCTTTGTGTTCTCCTCGTTGTCCACTGTGTGTCTCTTGTCCAGCAGTAAATTGTGTACGTTACGTTGGACCCCATATGGATGTACCCATTTATTCAAAGTGTTGCCATAAAAGTGAGATACATCATTATGGAGGTGTATTTTTTTATTATTTTTTTTCCAAGTTCAACTAATTAATTACCTATTAATTAAGACACACATGCAAAATTAATGAAACCTTCTGTTAAGGTACTCTGGATCCAAACAAAATGATTTATAGATTTATTCATTTCAAATCTCTTTTACAGCTGATTGGGAGCCAGTGCAAACCTTTTAGGACTGGAATAATATGTTCTGATCTCTTTATTTTGGTCATAAGCCATGCTGCAGCGTTTTGATGCTCTTTTGGCGGAGTCCAATAAGAAGACTTTACAATAATGAAGTCTACTGGAGATATAAGCATGGATATGTTTCTCCTGGTCTGCTTGGAGCATACTGGAACATCTGAACTTTATTTGGGGTTCATCAGAGGGACCTTTAAAGGGTGGAAGTTGTGTGCTGACTCCCATTAAACATGCGATTGGTTAATTCTGAACACAGCTTCATCCTCATTATTATGAATGTTATCGCAGTTGTTTATTTTTACTTTCCCCCTCAAAGAGATTTACTTTTGTAACTGATTTGTACAGGGTACTTTGTAGGTTATATTACTGGTGGAAAAAGTTTTGAAATGACCTAATTTGGTCTCATTTGTTAATATCACAAAAAAATTGCATTTAAACTGGGCGGTGTAGACTTTTTTAATTACTGCAACAATTCAGGACTAATAACACTAACAATCTATCCAATACTCAGAGCAGCTGATATCAACAGAATACATATACCTACAGTAATGCATGACCAATATGATTCATTTTCTTGTGGAAAAATATAAATATGTGTTAAATAATTCAGTGCACAGTTATCTAAGCACAGAATAAAGCATAGCAAACAGTTGAGGAAATGTGGAAGGTGAAGATTTGTCCAAATAAAACTTGGATAATGGAAGTAAATGTTTGGCAACCGTGATGCTTCTCATTTTTCCCCTCGTCTTTCCTTTGTAATGGTGTTCACTCCTAGCCCTTTCTTTGCTCTCTTTTTTTTTTTTGCTTACTCTGTTTTTTACACTTTCTGTGGCACCCGGAGACTGTTATTTGTCTTCATTACTGGGGCTTTGATTGTTCATCAGTCGATTTTACAATGTGGTTTCATGTGCTCGTAGATAAGTAATGTAGGTAGAGCAGCTGCTCTCTCGGTCATGTACATACTGTAAGATTCTATGAACTTGTCAAAAGCATTTTAAGAAACAGTTTATGAGGGCATATTACAATTTTTACTGGCAAATGTGTGTGTACGTGGTCTTTGAGAAGCTGATCATGCTTGTGCTATCCTTTTTCTGCCACATTGCCATGGCGACAGTGCCCTCCCGGGGTAATGGGGGACGAGTGCGCTAGCGCTATTTATTCTCCCTCCCTCACCCTTGCATTTCCTCTGTGTCTCACTCACTCCATCTTTGCCCTCTCCCTTCTGCAACCTCTCCGTCGCTCTCCTTTCGCCATCTCCCTCCTTCCCTTGCTCTTTCTTTCCCTCTCTGATTGGCTTAGCACTCCCCTCCTCAAAACGAGATACTGCCTAATGAGACGAGGGTGAGGACAAGAGCAAGGGAGACAAAGAGCAAGTGTCTTAAAAAAGAGAAAAAGAGAAAGCATGGGGGAGGTGATCTATGCAGACTTACGTTCTTCTTTGCATGTAAAGCGACAACCTGTTTCAACACAACTCTGTGATACCATTTTGGAAGCAAACAGTGGACAATGATGATAACGGTGCCTAGATATGTGACCTCCTTTCTCTGACGTGTGGAGTCTGCGCTCACAGGTCACATCATTAGATACATGTGCACAATCTGTGTCAGGAATTCTGCCTTTATTATGATAATGCTCAATTTGTTTTGACACTGTAAAGAGGTATATATCCTTGATGTTCTGCCTGCAGTGCCCAAGATAAAAAAAAAAAAATTCCAATATTTCCGTCCTCAATATTTGTCGGTCCTCCATATATATATATATATATATATATATATATATATATATATATATATATATATATATATATATATATATATATATATATATATATATATATATACATACATATATATATATATATATATATATATATATATGTGTGTGTGTGTGTGTGTGTGTGTGTGTGTGTGTGTGTGTGTGTGTGTGTGTGTGTGATTATAATTGTCCTCCATCCTTTTGTGGGTATTTTACTGCAATGCTTCAGAAAAGTTTAGTGCCGTTCTTTTTCTCCTCTCGACAACTCATAACTTGGAAGTACATAGTCATTTGTGTGCTAATTTCATTTGATTCCTTCATGTGATTTTCTGATATTTAAACATATACATACATGAGCAGAAGAAATTCTGTCTCACTCACTTTGTTTCATGTAACAATTAACCAGTTCAACAATTCTGTGACACAGTTGGATGACCACAAGCAGGGCTGAACATCTATATCTGGGAGACACGAATGCCATAGTGATTGGAGACCGATTATAAACAGTGGGAGGGGAAAAGGAGAACAGAAGAGCAATAAGGGAAAAGAGAGGTAGTGCGTGAGGGAGATAAATGACAGAGGAGTCGAGAAAAAAAGATGAGTGAAGTGAGAGAGCAACACTTTGACATACCGCAGACAGAAAGACTAACGGAGCGAGAAAGAGAGATGACAGAGAGAGGGAGCGAGAAAGGAAAGAACCGAGGCACGTCAATCGCCCCCATCTCCCTGCTCCTCCCCCTTTTTGCCTCCCCCCGCCGTGTAGCAGACCTTTGCTAGATGGTAAGAAGCCACTCGGACGGCTGGAGCACAGATACACAAACACGCACACACGTGTATATTTGGACCTCGCTAGATTCCCTGAAGATCCTTTGAACATGCGTGTGTGCACTTTCTTGCACTGGAGTGTGTGTGTCTGTCACTGTAACAGCACACTCTCTACATTTTTAAAGGGGGAAAGGACCCACATCACATGCTTGGTTTTACTCAAATCTTTCAGGTCATTTTGACATATACATACACGCACACATGCAGTCTCTATACCCGCTATATACACACATATATACATTCTGGCACTCGGCATCATTCCCTCCCTTTCTCTCCTTCTCTCCTCCCACCTGAGCTGTAATTTGCAGGGCTGATGAGGGCAGAGCAGAGGCAGGACTGAATTCTGCTCACTCTATATAACATTCACACACTTACACACACATCCACAGTGCTCTCTTACTACTGAGAGAATCTGATCCTTTGTGTCTGTCTGTGTGTGTGTGAGTCCGTGTGCATGCATGTGTGTGTGTGCGAGCTCTCTTTTTAACCTCTTATTCTTCTCGTCTGTCTCTCTGTTGCATTTTGTCACTCTCCTTTCCTCCCTCCTCACTCTCCCTCCATCTCGCTCTGCTCCCCGGCTGTGTGTGTGCGCGCGTGTGTGTGTGTGTGTGTGTGTGTGCGTGCATGCGTGCGCGTGTGAGAGTGTGTGTGTGTGTGTGTGTGTGTGTGAACCATGGGGAAAACAGACGCTCATGTGAGCAGCAGCAGTGACTGGTGAGAGACAGGATAGAGGAGAGGAAGAGAGCAGGGATAACAGAGGCAACACCATCATTCTCATCGTATTCCCACCAGACATGTGAGAAGATGTCGGTGGGCGGCTGCGCGTGTCCCGGTAAGTAGCCGCCATGCCGATGCTGGACGTTGACGACATCTGCAGCGACCGCCACTGCCATGGCCAGCCGCTGACATTTCCATATCATGTGTTGATGTATTTTGAGTTGGAGAGTGCTGTTCCTGCCGTGGCGTGACTGAGGCACAGGGAAACAGGGAGCTCAGAGCCCTGGGGCCCTGGGCTCAGTTTGCAAAGGCTCATGGGATGTTGCCTTCGGTCCTGGCCTGAGAGGAGGGACAGAAGAGACCGGTCAACCGTTATCCGTTTCTTTTCACTTTTAACTTCAACGTAACTTTTAGAGTTCAAAGATAGATGTTGACATGCTACATGTCAATGTATGCATATTTGACAATAAAGTTGAACCTTGAACCTTGAACCTTGAACTAGATCATGAACAGATGTTTGTGTCACACGGCCAAGAAGTTGTTGCTAGGGTATTACGAATATTCCTTCTTTGTGCCTCGGCCCATTGTTGTTGAAGATAACAACTATTTATGAGTGAGTTCTTCTGAGGTTGGCATGGATGAAGTCTTGTAAACATGTACTACAGACTTTGAAGAACTGTAAAAAGAATGCTGAATGTGCTGTTGGAGGTCAAAGGTCGCACTGATTGCAAGACTAGTTCAGCTCAGTTAATAAAGATGACTGGATTTCTATTATTTTAAGATGCCTTTACAAAGAAGCTCACATCGATGACTCTTGTCCATCTCACGACTTCAGCAACTTTTCGGCCAAGACATGCTTGCCCCGACTTTTCCCGACAGGTTGTTGTTATTGGTCTTGGGTTTGGGGAGCGAGTAATTAGCATCGTCGAATGCTCTAATTTTGGCGAGCATAGTGGTACAAGTGTGGTATTCGATTGATGTTTGTCTTGTATGTTATCTTGACTTGACATGTCATAATTTAAAATCGAAAAAAAACTTCACAACAATCGTCAAACTCTCTCGTACATGTTACTTTGCAAAATGGCTTTCCCTTTCTACCCAGAATTCCTTTCTTCCCGAGGTCATGAAAGAGGTCAGCACATGTACACCTGACAGTGTAGAAACATTTTGATACTCAGAGGCATTTGTGTGTGGTTTAACCACGCATTTAGCTTTCTTGTCCTCTTTGTTGTAGCATAGCAAGGATGCAAGGATAGACATTGTTCCAGATGGTTGCTTGTTACCTATTTGATTTTATTTTATTTTTTAAATCACAGCTGTTTGGTTTCTGGGAGTTCAGTCACAGACAGCAACTTGGTGGAAGGAGTATCCATCATATTAAAGTACTATATTGGAAAGTCTGTGATTTGTCGACTGTCTTTGAAGGCTGAGGAACTCCCTGCAGGCTACATATGGTTGTATTTGGGTTTGGAGAGTCTGACAGCAAGCAGATAACTCCACTCATTTTTATTGACTCTAATCACACATGGTAGGAAAGAGAAAGAGGAATCATGGTCGAGAAATAAACCCTGTGCTGGTGTGCCCCAGGCATAAGCGTTAGCGCGATTTATATCCCACTCCATAGCACATGTGGACATGAAATAGGTTATAATCCCATAGCTGGAAATGTATTACTATATATTACTTGTACTGTCATGCAATATTCAGCCGCGGGGGAGTGGAAGTCAATGTGTTTTCAGTCTTTTGGAGAGGGTGTAGTATCACCCTGACATGGCCTCTCTACCCCTCCTGTCGAAACAGACCACAGTGACTGCACCGGTCAACAGCCGCGATGAACGCTGAGACATGTGGCCAGCCACAGACTTTAATCATGAGAAGGATCGAAACACTAAATACTCTCATGTTTTGTGGTTTGGAAAAGATTTAACTGCTAAGTTATTCGAGAGGCAGCCACTTCAGAAGGAGAAACCAAGTTCAGAGACAATGTTTCGTCATCACAATGGATGATCAAATAGCAGCGCGTTGTTGTGGCAGATCTATAGTCGATGTAGAAATGTGGAGTCTGGCCGTGTGATTAAGCCTTCGCATGTGTGATTAAACCCGCACGTGTGTTTCCAATCTCTGGGCCCTGTGTTACACAAGGCAAATAGTGCTGCCACTTCAGCCGTTAAACAAGCTTGCGCAGCCGAGGTCTGAGCTCTTGTTTAGAATGGGTCCTTCGCTGTCTTGCGGTCAGATTGCATACTTAATCAACACGGTCATGGAAATTTCCAAAAAGACGTATGACTGCCCTGTGCATGGCGAACCTCCCGTTTTACTCTCTCATCTTGTTCTCTCCAGTGTTTCAAATCATTTCTTTCCACCTCATATTATCTGCTTGGTGCATTTTATTTCCATTCACACGGCAACTTATTTGTTTGATTATCTTATCTGGAATTCACATCAGGGACTGCCTCACAGTTCTGAGTTTTGAGGTTTGACTCGTCCAAAGTCAGCTGAGATAGGCTCTTGTTCCCTGTGACCCTGAACAGGATACAGAATATAGGAAAAGGATAAATGAACGGATGGAATTTCATTCGGCAACACAGTGGACACGGGCTTGGTGTGTCTGGCTCACAATTCTGAGTTTCATGGTTTGATTCTTAGCTCTGGACTACCTGTGTGACATTTGCATGACCTCCCCTTGCCTGCGCAGGTTTTCTCTGGCTACACTGACTTCTGCAAACATTTCAAAAACATGTTAACAAAAGATTTGAAATTGCCCTCAGTGCGAATGTGAGTACAAATAGTTGATGCCGACATGTGTTGTGCATTTAGCAGGTGCCCACCAACCCAGGATGTACTCTGCCTTTCGCCAAAGACTGCTTGGTTGGCCCGAGCTCACCCTTGACCTTATTGAGGACAAGCGCCATAGAAAATGGATGGATGATGGTTAAGGCAAAACGGAGTGCACTACAACTGTTGATTTAGTTTATGGTCCAGAGAAAAAGAACAACATGACATCACCTATGGGCTGCAACCACTCAGACCTCATATGGCAACATTATTTTTGCACAAAACAGCACAGGAATCATCAATACAGGAGTTCAGAACATAAAAATAATACTGCTTGTCCTCATTGGGGTCATTCATTCTGGATCCTATCCAACTCACACTGGGTGAACTAGTCACATGCCACAGGGCCATTTGATTACTTGATTGTGAATTTTACTCACAGTCAATCATTTAGTCATTTACATGTAGTCAAAAGTAATTGCAACAAAGGCCAACAAACGGTGATTCACTCCACCTAACCATCTGGCATGTTAGCCATGACAGAAATGATCAAACTACAGTCGCCCAATAGTTGGTCCACTCTCTGTCTCCCTTTCTGGCTTGTTTACATTCCAGTGCCATGTTCAACAGCATAGGGTCCTCCCCTCCTTCTTGTGTGGGCTCAGCGTTTGTGCTCGTACGTGTGTGTGCATGTGGATGTATACACACTATGTGCCCCAGCATTTGGATGACATCAACACTGGAGCAGAATGTTTGCCGATGTGGTCCAAGCTGTGACAAGAGAGAGGACTTGTTATTGTTTCTGAACTAGCAGATGCTCCGATAATTACATGAAATGTCCCCCCGGTTCCAAATGTGTAGTCTCCATTTCTTTCTCAACTTTGTTTGTCTCCCCTCACCTTTCTCATGTACACTGATTTCCTACTCCTCTTTTCTTTTTGACTCCCCTGATTGCTCACGTATGTTGCCTGGCTTGTCGGCAAGATTGGGAGGAGAGGGGGGAGTAGGAGGGAGAGAGACAGACAGAGAGAAGAGGTGGGAGGGACTGTGGCCTCTCATGCGGGGAGTCACATGGTGTCCCTGATTGGAGGAAAATGAGTAAAGACTGCAGCCTGGCTGAAACGGCAAGAGACAAAAAGGCACAAAGGCTTAGCTGTTTGGAAACGGGTTGCACAACAAGAGAGCCTGAAGAGGAGGGAGGGGGGGATTATGAAAAGAAAAAGAAAGCGAGAGTAGAGAGATGTGATTTGCCAAAGGAAGAGTTAGAGGGAGGGCTGAGATAAGAGAAAACAGGAGAGGGTGACAGAGGAGGTAGAAGTAAGAGGGATGAGGAGCAAATGGGAGATGAAGGTTGCAGGAGTGCATGAGGAGTGGGGAGGGAGGGGGGTTGAGACTGGGAGAAATCAGACTGTTTCTGTTTTCTGCAAGGCTGAGCGCTGACGTGATTGGCTGGAGGGGGTGGATGATGGTAGGGGGGCAGACCTGACTCGGAGATCAGAGGGAGACAAAATGGCTCCCAGAGAACAGAAGAACGCAGCATCAGGCCACTGTCACATCCCCTCACACAGCTGTCAGCTGACTCGAGATACGCACTTACGCATGTGCGCGCGCACACACACACACACACACACATACCCCCCAGGCCCCCCAACATACACCCACCCACCCACAGCACAGGCTAAGCCACCTGCTAGTGTGAGGGAAGAATGCTGACAATGATGCAGAACGATGACGATCGTTGATTTTGTAGACCACATCGGCTTCTTTTTTCTTTTTGCTGCACTTACAATCCACTCGCCCATTCCAACATTACTTCTTGCAAATACTGTACAGTATAATGATATCCGATACAAAAGCTTTATCAAATATTCAGCTTTTACAAAAACAGTATATCCTCCTTACTACCAGGAAAAAAAAAATGTTGCCCAATCACATTTATTTTGAAATTCCCCAATCTATGTGAAGTAGTAATTGGACTACTCCAAAAGAAATTTTTGAAATTCCACTACATTTTTGAATACTTGAATACTAAGCTCAAATACACTTAAAACAACTCAAACAACACTTTAACGTGTTCATAAGAGTCTTATAAATAAAATGCCAACAGCATTTCAAGACAAAATGTGTTTGATAAAAAGTATTACTTTTCCTCTTCCCATAAAAAGTGCTTGCACTGAGGGAAGCCATTTTCTTACTTTTTCTAACCCCTACAAATGTGGTATCATTAGAAAGCACTGAATGTCCTCGTTAGAGTAACAAAAGGAGTTAATACGACTGGATGCACTGGGTGGGAGATATTTAGGTTCACAAATGTGCTCTACAGAGGACAAATTTCAACTATTGGTAGTCAGGAAGATATCAGTGTCCACTTTTGATTGACACCACACTGCATCTTATTGAGTGATGAGATTTCTGATATTTTTAAAACATTACGCTCTCATTATAATGGAGTACGGATCTACACTTCTGCAAACCACAACCACAATGATGAACATGTTGAATTCGCACTTTGGGAATCAAAATTGAGCACTGTTGTCTTTGCAAAAGCAAAAACATTGTTACAGATCGTGTTGGCTATTATTACTGTATATTGACGAGGTTGACATTAAATTGTGGCGAGCCGGTTTGATTCGACGATCGCAGCCAGAGTTCACGTGTCACACATGCCATTTATTTTGTCGTGGTGATCCTGTATGTCGGTGCTCACCTGAAATCCTGCGGGTGGGTTCGAGATGGGGGCAGAGCTACTGCTGAAATCAGGATGAAATACACAATGCGGACACAGGAGGGCGCTGCTACCAAGGGTCCGACTAACAGACTTGCCTTCTGCCTCTGTCAGCATTACTGCCACTTCTTACTCATCAATCCATTTTCTATACTGTTTATCCCGTTTATGGTCATGGATAGCTGGAGTCTATCCCAGAAGGGCAGATTTACTGCAGAGAGACAATTTCTATACTGACAAACTCATTGACTGTGCTTATATCTTTTTTTAGGACTCACTTTTATCATGTGGCATTCTTCCAATGGTTTTTATTCTTTGTTTTTTTTTGCGGTTCTATCGTATTATTTGCTTTTCTATTGTGTTATTTATTTTTCTATTTATTAATTATTTGTTTATGTGTTTGTTTACTTTAACATGCATTTTACTTAGCTGAAAATGTCAATTGATTTATTTTGGTCATTGACTGTTTTGAATATGGAACATCTTTGACCTTTGATCCTAGATGTGCTATATAAAGGGAATGATGATGATGATGATTATTATTATTATTAGTTGTACTAGTGTGAATATTATTGAAATGTTACAATTATTTCTATTTTTATTCACACTCACATACACACCAAAGTCACGTGAATGAACCAATATGCCGTTTGAAACTCTGCAAGAATGTTCTTTCCACAAATGTAGAGTGATTTTTTTCTCCCCTGCCGCTGCAGCATCATAAACACTTGTAATGGGGCTGCTCATTGGTAAAACAATTCCGCTCTGCATTTAAATACGATTGTCAAATCGGAAATATAAAAGTCTGAATGCTTGACTGAGTACAAGTTGCGTACATTTTTAATCAATGGATATGTTGCAAAATATATTTAATAATACATTTTGTTGTAGGAGTTGATTCATATTTAATCTATAAACTAGAGCATTATCCAATTATTTACGACACTGACATTTTTTTGTGAACTTACAATTTCAAGGCAACAAACTTCAATACAATTGGAATGTGGGAAGTTAAAAAAAATATTTATAATGCTTTCCCGCATTTTAAAAAAGAAATAAGATTTTCACTAAATGGGCCATTTATTGTGCCCCAACTTCAAGAAATAAAAACAAATTGTTTTGAGGAAACAACTTGATTGTTTTGTTGTGCTAACTAATATGGTTGCCATAAATGTCATTCATTTATATTTTATTTTTTTCAAAACTTGAGTCCCCCAAAATACAAGTTGTGTTTTTTACAGCTTCTCCTCATTAGGGTCAGTGATGAACTTGAGCCTTTCCCAGTTTGGGCGAGAGACAGGGTACGCCCTGAACTGGTTGCGAGTCAATTATCGAAGGACACAAATTGACAACCAGCCATTCACACTCACATTCACTTTACTTAATCTAACATGCATGTATTTACAATACTGGAGGCATCTGGATTACTTAGAGCTAACCCACGTAAATACATGGAGGACATGCAAAGTTTTGCGGGTGCTGAGATTCAAAACCTCCAAACTGTGATGCAGATGTTCTCAAGATTAGTCCACCGTGCTGCTGAATAATAAATCATCCATCCATCAATTTACTATCCTGTTCAGGGTCGCAGAACTGGAGTCCATCCCACCTGACTTCGGGCAAAAGGTGGACTGGTCAGCAGCCAATCACAGGGCACATACCGTTGAGACAATCAATAAAATGTTGTACCCCATTAGACAAATCAATGTGTTTCATCATAGTGTTGCACAAATTATAGGAAGCTAAATTTCTATTTAATGCAGTAAACAGGAACTTCATAATAGTCATTTTGCATTAGTCAGCTGACTTCAGATGAGCGCGCAAGAGTGAGTTGTTAAGAGAGGGCAAATGGGATGGTTGTTATCAGAACTGAGGCAGACATTCAGTTTCCTGTTGACTAGTGAGTGGAAGTGCCCCCTCCTCACTCTGCAATGCCTCCGAGCTGACAGTCTGGACACTGGAGATATCACACAGAGGGAGAGGCATGAACACACGACACAAGAGTGTAGGATTTTGAGCAGTGTATCGCGGTCAACGTGACTTTATGGGTGACAAAATGGCCATGTCACAGCTAGAAACTGAGGGAGGTAAGATGACCTTTTCCTTGTGGCCTCTCGCACAGCTGATTCAGCAGCACATGACTCAGGCACGTTCAAGCCAGACTGCTTTTGCTGTGGCTTCTCTCAGCTCTGGTTCATTCTCATCTGCCCCCCCCCTCCCCCCCTGCTCATGCTTTGATTAAATTGGATTAAAGAGAGAGGTCAACTTCTCTCAGCGCACATCGGGGAGTTTATTCATGGTGTGCCCCCTTTAATTACTTATCAAATGTAAAATTAATATTTGTTCACCAACTATTCGAGGTAGGCTCATTACTGGAAAAATGGCAACCCTCTCTTATAGTCTGATGTGTTTAATTTTTTTTTTATGCCATTGATTGTGATTCACCTCAAATGTGTGCTTGTCCCCTTGTTGCTGGAAATGAATTCATAGGTGTCAATCACGCCTGCCCCTTGGGCAAAAGAAAACAGTTACAGTAGTGGATGCCAGCCATGGCCACTAAGTTGTGTGAATGGGAAATTAGGGGCTGAAGAACCATAAAACAGACAGACGCACGCAAGGGAATTGAGCTATGAACACCACAATAAGGATCATGAGAAATGTTTGTGTTTACACAAAATTTCCCAACGGAATCATTGCTCTGTGTTACATATAACATAATCAGTTATCTTAAGCTGTGATGTGAAAAAGCAACCAAACACAAGAAGATTTCCAGATGCTTTCATTGGATTTAGTTGTTATTCTTTATGCTTTGTACTGTCATTTGAACACAGATGATGTCTTTGGCCATATAGTTTTCGGTTGCTCATCATTAAATGACGTGCTAGATTTGAATTATCACACAATATTTCACTTTAACCAAACCAAGCCCGTAGTGAACAAAATACACATTGATGGTAATATCATAATTGTTTTCTCCCTGACTGGAATACAACATGATCTTATTCTTCTATGATCATATATTTTGAGCTTAACTTGAATCATATTGTGTTTTAATTGGAAGAGTTGCGTGGTTGTTAATGGAAGAAGCTAATCAATCTTTTGCATGAGTGGATTGCTTCGCATTATGGAGCATTTGCTGATCATACCCCTGTTCATTTACTGCCCATTTTTGTCAGAGCGCAAGCTGTTAATTGCACAAACTGCTACTGTCTAAAATGTAGCCTGACAAGCAAACAAAAATGCTTTTTTAAATCTATTTTTTCCTTTCGGTGATATATTCTGCTTACATAGTACTTGGATTTCTGGCTTTAACTTTGAGGCTAGCCAGTGCAGGGAAGGTTCAGCGGCTTAACATTTGGGTGCGTCGTGTGTATGTGCGTGTTTGTGTGTCACTGGTTAGGGTGGTGCTTGAAGATAAGGCCTGCCCTGTGCCTCACAGCGAAAGAGACGGTGTGTGTAAGCCCTTAAAGCCTTATCCTGATACACCTCCTACCCCCACTGCATCTCCATCACCCAACACTTGCTCTGTGGATTAACCCAGTCCCAGTCATGTAGCATTTCAATGGCAAAGCTTACAAAACACACACGCACACACACACACACACACACACACACACACACACACACACACACACACACACACACACACACACACACACACACACACACACACACACGCACACACACACACACACACACACACACACACACACACACACACACACACACAGACACACACGCACGCACAGAGGATTAACCCCTGTGTGCCCATAGATGATTCTTAGCCACTCTCCAGTTGTGAAAACTTGCTTGCGTTACCCTGGCTACCATGGTCATAGTGTAAAACAGAGTCCACATAGGTTACACATTCGCACGCGATGCCGTAAGGGACTCTTGTACTAAACTAAACGGATGCTGCCAAAAATATTGAGAGAAACCTCCTAGGCTATGAATGTAATTGTGTCATACATTTACTATGTTTGATGAAATACAGTATACAGTATCCACATAAAATCAAGCTCAGACTCGTTTGGTCTCTGGTCGGGTGAGTGGCGTGCCTTGACGTTTATCTCCTTAATGTCTGACACATTGTCCTTTACGGAGGTGCATATTCAATTTTTCAATTGCCATGTCAAACTATTGACATGGCACTTATATCCGAAGATGGTTTATTTACTTGTTCACTCAATTCAACTTTATTTATACAGCACTTTAAAACAACTACATTATAGGGTGATCATGTTGTAGTAAGAAACCAAATAGCAGTTTTCTGCAGTTGCGTGGAAAACTCCATTTATCTCAGTAGTTAAATTGAAAAAGTAATATTACATAGATTAATTTCAGTGCAGGTGAGGCACACAGGATGTGTCCAAATTTACAGGTTGCGTCATTCAAAGCATTTTGGACCGCACGTTGTTTCCAAATTCTAGAAAGCCAATTTCCAGGCTGGATCCTGTGACACCTCCAAAGGCTCCTCGTCATGTAGCCCCAGTGGACCCCACAAACCATGGCAAATTTGGACAGGTTTATTGTGAATTTGGACACCACATGCAGTCGAATCGTGCCGTAAGTGATGCCATGCGGGCTGTGAATTTAGACACAGCCACAGACTACATGGCAGACGCGTAATTCAATTCAGTGAATTGATTTCTAGAGTGATTCAGAGGATTTGATACACGCTGTTGACATATGTCTGAATGAAATACAATGATATCCACCACACATTTTAGTGGAGTGCAGAATATGTCTACCTGCGCCTTGATCAAATACACCAAAATTTACACTTGGTCTCACCTGGTTTCACCTTGTCTTCAATCTAGTCGACTTTCTGTACGGTTACCAAATTGTCAGGTGCGTCGGAGGTGTGCAGTAAAAAACATCCGCTGAAATGCCTAGCGAGGAGCAGCACGTTATGTTGTCAAATTCCCCAAAACAGTAAAACACAATTGCTCCCACACGCAAATGAAAAGTTTTTACGAGAAACGCACGTGCACCTGTTTTTGTTAAATGGGGATCAAGATGTCAAATGTTCAAACTAAAAAATGTGATTGTTTTTGTTTGGGGTTTTTGGGGGGTTTGTTTTGGGGTGTTTTTTGCACATATTTTCTCATTTTGAATTGGATGCCCGCAACACATTCCAAAAAAGCTGCAACAAAGGCATGTTTTGCCACTGCATCACCTTTGCTTTTAACAACACTCAAGCGGTTGGGAATGAAGGACACTGTTCCTTGTGTGTTCTACATACTTGGCCAATAAAGATGATTCTGAATACTGATTCTCATTGTTCAAGCATCGTAGGTGGAATTCATTCCATTCTTGACGCATAACTTCAGTTGCTCAACAGTCCCTGGTCTCCTTTGTCATATTTTGCGCTTCATAATGTGTCACATTTTCAACTGGAGACAAAACTGCTGGCAGGTCAGCATATTATTGGCACTGTTTGACTAAGAAGCCAAACCGTCCTTGAAAATAATGTTATCTTCATGTACCTTTCAGAATGAATGTGGCTTTCACAGATGTGCAAGTTACGCTTGCTTTGGACACTAACATCACAGATGCTGGCTTTTGAACATTCAATCTATCCGGATGGTCCTTTTGCTCTTTGACTTTCCTTGTGTCATAAACAATTTGAACTGTGGAATTCACAAGTCACAGCATACTTTTCACTTTGTGTCACTCCATCTCAGATGAGGTCGAGCCCAGAAAAGCTGGCGGCATTTCTGAGTGCTGTTGATAAATGGTTTTTGCTTTGCATCGTAGAGTTTGGAGTAGCACTGAACGGATGTGGTGCCGAGCTGTGTTGACTGACATTGGTTTTGTGAAGTGATCATGAGCCCATGCAGTGATATCCTTGACACATTGATGTCGGTTTTTGATGCAGTGCTGCCTGAAGGATCGAAGGTCACCAGCATTCAGTGTTGGTTTTCGGCCTTGCCGCTTACATGCAATAGATTTCTCCAGATTCTCCGAGTTTTTTGATTTATATTGTGGACTGTGGATGATGAAATCTCTAAATTCCTTGCAATTGGATGTTGAGAAACGTTGTTATTAAACTGTTGGACCATTTGCTCACGCAGTTGCTCACAAAGCGATGAACCTCGCTCCACCCGAGCTTTTGAACAACTGAGCTTTTTGTGGATGCTCCTTTTATAAACAATTATGACATATTCCAAACAGGTGTTTTTTGAGCACTCCTCAAATTTGCCAGTCTTTTGTGTCCCTTGTCCCACCTTTTTGGGAACATGTTGCGGCATCAAATTCAAAATGAGAGTACAGTATACAGTATTTGCAAAACATAACAATGTGCATGGCTGGGATAGGCTCCAGCACCCCCCGCGACCCTAGTGAGGATAAAGCGGTTCAGAAGATGAATGAATGAATGAACAATGTGCATGGGCGGCCCGGTAGTCCAGTGGTTAGTCGGCTTCACAGTGCAGAGGTACCGGGTTCGATTCCAGCTCCGGCCTCCCTGTGTGGAGTTTGCATGTTCTCCCCGGGCTTGTGTGGGTTTTCTCCCACTGATCGGGCACTCTAAATTGTCCCTAGGTGTGAGTGTAAGCGTGGATGGTTGTTCGTCTCTGTGTGCCCTGCGATTGGCTGGCAACCGATTCAGGGTGTCCCCCGCCTACTGCCCGGAGACAGCTGGGATAGGCTCCAGCACCCCCGGCGACCCTAGTGAGGATCGAGCGGTTCGGAAGATGAATGAATGAATACATTGTCAGGTCTGAATGTGAGCGTGAAGAATAGATGGACATGTTACCATAATATGGTTATTGTTTGCCCGTGTGCTCATACTTTAATTAAAAAAACATTTTTAAAAATTATGAAGGGCTGCATTTTCACTTGTCATGGTGTACTAGTGGTTACTGCTTAGTATATTCCTCCAACAGTTCTGAGTTTGGGTTTTCTAAAATGGGCTCTGGCCTTCCTGCGTTGTTGCAATGGTTTCCCCCATGACCCCAGCGAGGACTAGCAATGTAGAAAATGGATGGATGGCTGCATGGATGTGATTTCACTCTCTGTATGTGCAAAACTCAGCACCCTGTTTTTGCTGATCCACACATGAGAGACATACACTGAATAATACCTGTTCTTTTTTTATTTCCAACTTTATCCATATGGGTGAATCCTTTCTGGCTGTGATCTGAATATCTGATTATATTTTGAGGCGATTTAAGCAGATTTAGAGGCCATGGGATTCTCCTTTAGGCTTAAGCTCTGTGCGCGTGTGCGCGTGTGTGTGAACGTGAGTGTGCATGAGTGACTGTGGAACAGAGGGTGGGAGAAAAGCGGTACCTTTTGAATACTACAATGCTATAAGAATCACACAGCCTTGTGAATACAAAATATCATCATAGTTTTACACTTCTGTATTATAAATGAAAATATGAACAAACGTTTTTAGTGAGAGAGAGAGAGAGAGAGAGAGAGAGAGAGAGAGAGAGAGAGAGAGAGAGAGAGAGAGAGAGAGAGGAGAAGACCGCTAACCCTTCAGGACATTCTAAACACTTTCAACCAAAGTGAGTATAATACAGAAATGCAAACGACATACGACACAACATTTTCTATTCGTCTGTACGGTGTCACAAAAATTGATACGAAATACTGTACCTGAGTTTAACAATGAGAAACTTCACTGAAAACAAATGAGAGACACATTCACAGTGTAGTGCAATATATACTGTCTTTTTTTTTAGTTCGATCAAAAATGCAGTGGACATAAGAACTGTATGCACTCTTTTTTGTGACATAGAAAATGAGAAAAAAATTAATCAATGACAAAAATTAAAATGGAAAACATTTTTGAAAATGAAATAGGTTATAATCGAAAATAAAATGCTTAAAAAAACTAAAAGTAACTGGAACTACATCTTACTTTTCTAAAACTAACTAAAACTAATTAGAAAACCAAGTAAAACTAAGCGGAACAATTAAATGCTACCGTATTCCATTAGGCACATAAATCACCTGCATATCCACTTTTTGTGATACAGTATTTTTATGAAATTTTAAAAAGTTAAAATTGAAAAAGTCTTTCTTTCTTTCTTTCTTTCTTTCTTTCTTTCTTTCTTTCTTTCTTTCTTTCTTTCTTTCTTTTACTGATGCAACTCAAGCTGGTGTGCACTAATTAGGTGAACATGAACATCACTTTGCAGTCAACATGATCTTCATTTCCAAACGTACTTCCACTTGGCTGCATTAGGCCAATTGTCATCTGTGTCACTTAGAAGGACGACATGGGGTGAAGGAGGAGGAGGAAGAGGGGAAAAATGCTTAGCAGACAACCTATACGAGCATTGGAGTGGAGGGGGGAGACTGGCGGTGGCGGTCAGAGGAGAGAAGAGCAAATGTACTGCGGAGAGAGAGGAGGAGGAGGAGGAGGAAGAAGAAGAAGAGGAGGAGGAGGAGGGCCTTGAGCTATTGTTCATGTCCTCCCGTGAACAAAGGGCTCATCGGGGTCCGTATGTAAACCCACAACAGGCTTCAGCCCTTTGACAAGGCCTCATGCGGGACAACACATAGCGGCCACACTCCCGCAATTTGGGCCGTATCGTTTCCTGGGCCTCACAGTTCGCGGAGAACTGCATCGATCGCCTTCACTGGGACGTGTTGTGTTGGCTCCGTTGCGCCTCGCCGTTCATTCAGCGGGCCTATCGGAGCGTACGCACGGACCCTACCACAGATCTGTAAACATTCGTTTTCTCATTGGACTTCGGCGCAGGTAAACGCTCGCTCGGCCAGGCTACAAGCCGCGCACTCTTCCGCAGCCGGTGCCACGATTCGTTATGGCAGACCGGCTGATGGGGCTGCGATTTCTTGCTTATTTTGGTGACTTGTGCTTTAAAAAGAGATTTAATGCTAAGGCGTTAGCAGAGCAGCTAGCGGTGGATACAAGCTGCCATCTGGGCTTGCTAACGTGATCTTGTCCACTAAATATTCGACGTGGTCTGGTTTCACCAATTGGCGATGAAGACCAGGAAGAGCGTTTGTTGTGAATGTTTAAAGTTTGTCTGCTTCTATATTGTTTACTTTCATGCGCGCCCGAATCCGTCTTTTGCTTCGAAATGTGTCAAGCTAGCGCTTCGCATAGCTAGCTGCTAATGTTTAGCATTGTGCGCTTGGTGCCTTTCTAATTGCCTTTGTAACCTCGCAGTCCCTCATAAAATGTGTGCGAACGGATTGAGAAATAATGTACGTGTCCACGATGCCTTTGCAAGTGTTACTTTCAACTTATAACGAACCTCCCGGCTTCGCAGCAGGTTTTGTTTGTAGGAAAAGTTTGATTTGTTTGTGTTTCCCTGCAAGCTGCTGAGTGGTTGAAGTCTTCGTAACGTTTGTTGTTTTCAAGTGAATACCGTAGCTAGTTTTTGTGCGTATTTTTCTTGAGCGGGTATCTTGTAGTCATTGGTGTCATACAAGTAGTGTTGAGCCTCGGCATATCATGCCGTGTGTGTGTTTGAACAGTGCAGCTTGTTGGACAGGAATGAACAAATTCCCAATGGAGGAAGTGGAATTCTGCTGATGTGATTGGGACTGCCTGTCATTAACCACTAACAGTGGAGGAGAGGAGCTAATGGAGCTCTCACCAACTAATGGACGCATAACATCGATTATTTATTTATTTATCAACTCCATTTGTGTTAGGGGTTTTTCCCCTCCCTCTTGTTGTTGCGCTCAGTCCATTGCACATTACTGTTTGCTTGTATGATAAATGGCTTCTGTTGACAATGAAATGAAGGCATAGTTTTATGGTTGAAGTTGTGAAACTTGTTTTTGTTCCTGACAAAGCAATAATCTTGCGTTGTCACAGTCAAAACAATTTTGGGGGAATATTCATGCATACCAGTGCCTGTCACATTGTCTAGTAGGAATACAGTATATTATGGAAATGTGAATTAAACATTTTAAACATGAATATACTTTATAATTTTGTTGTTGTTCATGAACAAGCACACATTCCCTTTATATGTGCTTGAAAATCTGTCACACAAAGACAAGGGGGAATACCTTTATTATGTTGAGACAAGACATCATAAGGCGGGGCTTCACCATGGTAACGGCTGGGGTTGTGACCTGGTGGCTGCAACTGTGGGTAGCCTGAAGAGAGCTGGTCAATTAGACAAGTATTAGGGGCAAGGGACTTTGTGTTTAGCCATGTCTGTTAGTAATTGTGGACTGTATTATATTGATAAGTGTGTAACAGAAGCACAGTGCATACAGTGGCGTGTACCCACTAATATTCATTGTCGATTACCATAATTGAAATTATTTTTCAAAAAATGTTCGGTATTTAAAATTTTATTGAACTAGTTTTCCCTAATTTCCATCCGTTTTCCATGGAAAGCGAATATGGAATGTGTGTGTGTGTGTGTGTGTGTGTGTGTGTGTGTGTGTGTGTGTGTGTGTGTGTGTGTGTGTGTGTATAAAAACATGTACAAAAACATTCTCTGTGTCATATTTTCGCTATTCGCGGGCCAGCCTCGTTCCAAACCCCCGGGAATAGCGGGGCCCCACTGCACAGTAACTTTTTTATTTGTCATTTAATTTTTTTTGTCATAATATTGGACTTAATAGCCCCAGGTGGTTGCATCTTCCAGAAGTGTTCTATGCATAATTTTTATGCTATACTATATGTTTAATTTATTATTTTCAGTTTATTATCAACGCTGTAAATTAACTGCAGTTCCTCAAGATAAGAAACAAATAGTACCTTTTGTTTTAATTTTTTTCTCCCCTCTGGTTTTCCTTCCAGGCTGTTCCTCAAAGTCGTTCAAGCTGTACTCCCCCAAGGAGCCCCCCAACGGTAGCACTTTCCCCCCTTTCCATCCCGGCACCATGCTGGACAGAGACGTGGGGTGAGTTTTGTGACTGTGAATTAAATCTGGCAGATTAATAAAAATTTAAATCATGCTTTGGGCTTTTCTCGGTCTTTAAAATATTACAATCGCAGAACGGCGTGGTGCGTTTCCAAGTTGCCGACGTTGTGAAAGTACCCTGACTGCACCATGTGTAGTGTAGTGTGTGTGTGGGTGTGTGAGATTCTGCCATTCCTGAGCATTCTTTAAGTTGTTTAATGGCACCCTTTAACATTGCTTGTGCGACTGCTTAAGTTAAAGGAGGATTCCATTGATATGGTAACGGGAAAAAAGTGATATTCTTTCAAATAATGCACAAACACTGCGGAAATATCCATTCTTCCCAATCTGTGAAATACGAGCTGTATTAATAGATTTCGTTGACAACTTCTCTTCTCATTCCGAGTGTTTACTCCATCCATGCACGGTACCACTCTGCCATGTTCTTATTTTACGTTCTTAGTTATTTTGTCATTCTCCTTTCAAATTCTGTTTCAATTTGAGTTTTCTAAGATTCAAGGACCTTTACTTTCCTCGAAATTCAAAGATACAAGCATCCAAGCACTTTTTTTTGTCCTTCCAACACACATTTCCACCTGACGTGGCACAAAGTAGAATCCCAGAGGTCCTAGGTTAGCCCAGTAAGTCTCAGATCTTGTGAAAGTACCGGTAATGTACGATAAAATAAATATGATAAAAGATGTAAGGGTAATTCTTATTCAAGGCTTTAATGTGTGCAAAGATGCCAAGGCATCAAAGCTGTGGATGTAGCAGAATGAACATGCAAGAGTCTTGAATTTCATAAAATTGACTTCCAAGGTCATTTTGTACTTGACAAAAAAAGAGAATGTTCGACGTGCAAGGATGAATGAGCATGAGGCCATGATGACAGTTTTGAGTAGTTGAGTTTGATTTGGAGAATAAATGACATAAGTTTTAAAAACATGCTGATGACTCTGGGAGCTCCATGCACTTTGTTAGATCTATTGTCTAAAATAAAAAAAACAACAAAAAAACCCTCCTGAAACTCTGTTTTTTTTTTTTTGCATAAAATCAGCGAGTACATGAACAAAAGCCACAAATGGCATTTATGCTAGTACAATGTTAACATCAAGCACAATATATATCAGTGTGCAGAATGCTTTACAAAAATGTATTTTTACGTTTTGTATAGTGCAATATATACATTTTATTTCCTAGTGATGCAAATGGACCCAGTTTTTGGAAAGGCCGGAAGCATTAACATAGAATGAGGCATTCCTCGATTTGAGTGCATTTGATTTATCTAATGGTTAACAATACATTTACATCAATATTTATTGCCGTGTGCGGGCCAAAACGACAAATCGAGGCAGTTATATAGTTGTTTGGTACGTGCCTGATTTCTCTCATCTACAAAAGTATTGATTTATAACCTGGGCAAACAAGCTTGCATCGATATGAAGTTACGTCGTTTGGACATGTCACATTTGCTGACCGCCTGGTTGCCTCTCTTCAGTGAGGCAGCTTTATAGCAGGGAGGGCTTAGAATATTTTAGAAGCATATTTTGGCTTACCCTGAGTGTCTTCACATGTTTTGTGTCGTCGCTGCTGCAATTTACGACTGCTGCAATGGGTAGAGAGATGACGTGCTTGTGAGTGCCACTGTGACCACTATCGCGACCCCCCGCACCCCCACTCCATATTAAACAAAATATAACATATAACAGCTACTACTGCTCCATTTGACAATAAATGTATAGTTTTGGATTATTTCTTACTTTGGAACCTATATAATTTCAGAAAATGAAGAAAAACGCTAACCATGTGATCAGACCACAATTTTGATTGGCTTGAGACATCCCTACTCTTGACAATACCGGTTATCCATCTGGTACTTAAACACTATTCTTGTCTGTACTGATATTTTTAGGAAGAAAAAAACAACAAATGATATATTTACAGTCAAACCTCGGTTTTCGAAATGTCTCTGTTCTCGACCAAATCGGTTTTCGACCAAAAATTTCGAGTTTTTTATGCCTCAGATGATGACCGAATTTCGGTTCTCGAACAAACTGAGCGCACTTGAATGTGTCACTTGACTCCTCTCGTCTTCCTTACACGAGGAAGTGACGCTTCCTCGGGTAGACAAGGAAGTGATGCTGCGTTCCATGGTGAACAGACGTGTTCAATAAATATATTTTTTTTAAAGTGTGGTTTTAATTCTTTAAAATGTTCAAATCTCAATGTTCATATATTTTAACACGCAGTATTGAAGCATTTGTGCTAGTTTTGCCAACGGACAGCCTTGGAGAATGATTTTATTCTCTGATTTTATTTTGTTGATTATGGTGATGTCTTGCTGTGTGCTACTAAGGGAAGTGTTGTCCAGAATATGGTTCTTGTGGGCTCTATTAGGTAACAATAAATATGATGTTGGGTGGAGTGGAGAAATGTTAGATTTATAGTCTCATCCTATTTGTCCGACAGTTTCTGTGATCTTTGTTGGTTGCACTGTTTGTGATTAAAAATATATCTCTTTCTCTCTCTCTTGCTTCTCCAGTCCAACCCCAATGTATCCTCCCACATACCTGGAGCCAGGCATAGGGTAAGACAACATGAAACCAGTTATTGTTGTGGTCTCCTATCGTATCCAATTGAGCAGTAATGTCTGATCCGGCCAATTGAGGTTCTGAAACAACTCTGATCGTGCTGCACCTCAGAATTTTCCTTCTCTTTTATTATCACACGCCAACTGTTGTACTTTTTTGTTATCACCTCCTGTCGTTTTATTGTGTAGGAGGCACACACCATATGGCAACCAGACAGACTACAGAATATTTGAACTAAACAAACGGCTACAGAACTGGACAGAGGTTTGTAAATTCTCGCTTTTGCATAACACTAGCGCTGTATGTGGGTAATGGAATATATGTCCTTTTTCCAAACTGTAGGAGTGTGATAACCTATGGTGGGATGCATTTACTACAGAGTTTTTTGAAGATGATGCCATGTTGACCATTACTTTCTGTCTGGAAGATGGGCCCAAGCGTTACAGTAAGGACAAATGTCAAATGAACATACTATCCTGCTGATGTGCTGCCTATTTAGTACGGGTGTGCATTTCTATGCCAAAGATGATCTGATACGGTTTTGGATGTGTGAAGTGCGAAACGATTCAAGGAGAGTACAGTTTGAATGTGCAACGATTTGATTCCACTCCGTGGGATTACAATTTGATTCAATATATTACAGCTCAGTTCGAGAAGGTCTAAGGCAAAGCCTTTTTTTGTTGTTACATTTGAATCAAATGTGCCATTTGCTTATAAGATACATCTTGCTAATAAAATAATTTGTTATGCATCTCGATTAAAACAAAAGTGGAACGATTAGATTCAGTTTGATTTGATGTTCTTACATCTTTCAAATCAAAAAACGATTTTCTGGTTTGAACCATCTTTGTTACACCCGTATTTAGCCTGTTATCCACTGTTAAACTAAATTATCCATTTTGTTGTGTGACCCATTTGTTTCCTTTCCACCCATCAAGCAATTGGTCGGACGTTGATTCCAAGATATTTTCGGAGTATATTTGAAGGTGGTGCCACTGAGCTTTACTATGTCCTGAAACACCCCAAGGAATCATTTCACAACAACTTTGTCTCACTTGACTGTGATCAGTGCACCATGGTCTCTCAGAATGGAAAGCCAATGTTCACACAGGTGAGTGTCCCCCTCTTCTATTATCTTTTATTCCCGTATCCGTCTAGAACATAGCTGTATTGCAAAATGGTTGATTAAACTTACAGATGCAAAACACAAGGTAAAAATCGACCAAAATTGTAAAGTTTCTTTCTTCACTCTTTGCGAGCATTTTTTCACCACATCCCTATAATAGTGACTGCCAAATATAATAAATTTTCATAGTATGAGTTTAAATTCAGAGGGAAGGTGTATGCCAAAGTACCGTATTTTTTCGGACCATAAAATGCAGGTGTCTCAAAAATTGACAGTGGGCCTTATTTAGTGGGACGTCTTTAATTCAAATGACTTCCTGTTGCATTCGCCTTCTCATTCTCATCCATCCATATCTAATCACTAGCAGGCGTTAATGTTTTCATCATACCAGAACCAGAACTACTCCCACCCTCCAATGTAGTTGTTTGGCGAACAGAAGCAAGCAAGATATGCGATATTTCGTGTTCGGTCTCAACCTGACATAATAACGCTAAATATGTCAAATAAACATGCAGTATGATCACAATAAACTATATTTAACATACGATGCTTCACAAGGATAATGTGCTTTATAACCCAGTGAGTTGTTACGTATGAAAAAAATTCACCTAATAAATAATACGCTACACTTACTTGTGGGTAAAACATGGTAATATTATGAAGGGAAATATTTAGTATTATTTATGGTCACAAAATCCTTCTAAGCCAGCGCTATTCAATTATTTTCTGTTAAGCCCGCAGAGGAAGAATACATTCCCCCAAGAAACAAGAAAACATTTCACACACCCAACAATTCTCCGCCACCATTAGAAATTGGGTAACTTGTCATTAACATTGTTGTAAATTAAAGAAAAAAGAAATACTAGGAATAACTTTATCAACATTGTTTTAGTCTACAGAAAAAAAATGAAAGGGCATCAAATTGCCCAAAATTTTATAAATAAATAAAGGAGGGGCCTACTCTTCGGGCAACCATATCCATGATATAACTTGTAACATAATGAGTAGAACACCCGCATACGAACTCAATGAAGAGATTATTTTTTTGTTGATGCAATGCTGCATACATCCTAACACAGACTTAAATAGACAGGCACTTTGTAACATGTGATCATTACGATTTAGGGCTCTGAAAATGAAGAAAAACGTTCAAAAAAATTGTCCATCCTCAATATGTTTGAATGGGTTGGGCTCTGCTTTGTGCACCGGGATGCGAGAGGGGCCGCTGAGTTGATGGCATATATCCAATATGGCTTGGTAACAGGAAGAATTAAGTTACAGGCAATTATCAGGGCCACTGCCCAATCCCTGTTAATATAGTATTTGTCTACTTGAGGCGTCATTGTAGTGCCAAGTCAAACAAGGTAAATGCTCTTTGTTAATCGCTAATCAATTTCAAGGATCAATTAACTAACATTAGTTGTGAACCCTTCTCCAATGATGCAGGGTGAGTCATTGGAGTAATGATCAAACTCTGAATATGCACATTCACAATCCTACTCACCTTCCTTCCGTAGGTGTGTGTTGAGGGGCGATTGTACTTGGAGTTCATGTTTGATGACATGATGAGGATAAAAACGTGGCACTTTAGCATCCGACAACATCGTGAACTCATCCCTCGCAGTATACTGGCCATGCATGTGAGTGGATGGCAGCCCTGAATCTTTTATATCATGTTATTGTCTGTGTGTGTCAAGTGATTTACTCTGTCTTGTTGAATACCGTCTCAGGCCCAGGACCCACAGATGCTTGACCAGCTGTCCAAAAATATTACAAGATGTGGCCTGTCAAACTCTACTCTAAACTACCTCCGAGTAAGTTGTACACAAAACATCATGACCCTCCACTTGGTCTTACCCAATTTTTACTTCAACAATATATTTTTTTTATTTGACCATATACCTGAAGACTGTCTTGCAGGTGCGTAGAGACAAAAGGTCAAAAAAAGGATGATCTTCAGAGGAGTGTGTGTCTTAGTCTCTAATAATACGTGTACAAGTTGGACTGGGTCTGCAAGTTTATGTGCCTTCTGAACAATGTTCACTGCATGAGTCACAGTCTTGGGTTGGTGAATGTGCCTTATTTTCGCGTCCATACAGCTTACCGCATTGAGAGGTCAGTTACGGGTGCAATTTCTGTATTTTACACATATCCAAATTATTACTTTAAACAAAAGGAAAAGCAGAATACTTGTGGATGAAAAAGCAGCAGATTCCTTTAGGAGAGAAATAGTTGGTGTAGCTTTTTATTTTCACCCTGGTTTCGGTCAGGTAATTAATTAGTGCATCCCTCCATTGCATCAAAATATACATCTATTGAAGACATGCACAATATTTCTTCATGATGTTGAACCTTGAATTAATGATGATTTTTATCAATAAACAATGGATAATTCATTGACTGTGCACCAGCTGTGTGATGTACCTGTACTATGTCAAACACAGGCTCAGCAGAAGCAGACATGCAGCCAAATAAAGAAAAGTAAATAAATAGTGTTGAATACCTTTTGGTCCCGCTGACCGCAATGACATTGTCCCATATTGTTTGCTGAAAACTCAATTTTGTGTGGGTTTATAAAATGAAGACTACATGAAGTCATTAAAATTATGCATGTGTATTTCTTTGAGGGACATGTATTGCGGTAAGCTTGGTTTGTACCAAGAAGTCAACTAAAATGTAACTTGTAACTCCTCCATAAGGAAATAGAGGGTCACTTTTCAAGTCCTGCTGCTACTAAAATGTATTGGAATCAATTGTTGCGAATTTCCTCATTCTGACATCTTTCTATGCATGACTGCATGTGTGGTCAGCTTTGTGTGATGTGCACCAAAATTATGTAGAGCAAAGTGTAAATTGAATTTCCCCTAGAGAGATCATAATGAGAATAATTTATGACTATACATAGTGGATATACTGTATATTTTTAAAGCTATAGCTCCTTCATACTACTTACTCTATTGTAAGCAAAGCCGAACGCCATTGATGATATTATAATTTTGTTGTATACATTAATTTGAAAATCATTGTACTAAAAAAATTATATATGCTGAATTATAGTGCAATTTAGTTTTACTCGTATTTAACATCTTAAAAAGTTGGCACTGAAAATAGGAAGGGGTTTTTATTTATTTATTTTTTATGTAATTTAATACCAGCTTTCTGCTTGTGTGCTCTCTGCTCTAGTTGTGTGTGATCCTGGAGCCCATGCAGGAACTAATGTCCAGACACAAGACGTACAGCCTCAGCCCCAGAGACTGCCTCAAGACCTGCCTCTTCCAGAAATGGCAGCGAATGGTGGCACCTCCGGGTATGTGAACACACATATTCCAACATCTGACAATGTAGTAAAAACACACAAACATTTCCATCCATGTAACTTCCTGTTTCCCGTGTGTAGCCGAGCCATCCAGACAGGCCCCAAACAAACGACGGAAGCGTAAGATGTCAGGTGGCAGCACCATCAGCGGAGGAGGAGGAACTAACAATAACAACAATAACAAGAAGAAGAGTCCTGGCACTGGCTTCCCTCTGTCCAGCCAGGTTCCAGTAAGTACATCACTAATCGTCTTTCTATGCTATCGAAACTTGACAGAAAGCTCTGTTGATTCATTGCTTGCATCAGGACATGGACCTTTATAGGCTCTTGTGTATAAATGGCACAGAATGTGGGCGCAGAATTCCGTTGTACTTCAAGCAACAATTACAAGAACGTAAGAGGAGATGTTGGGGACAAAAGCATGTTTTTGAGCGCAGCTGAGTCACAGAGTGCTCATCCGCCCACAGAGAAGCCGCCGCTATCCGGGCGTGGCGAATGCATGCTGAACGAAACCATGGCTTAACTGTTCAAATAAATGACTAGTCAACTCAGTGCAAATCTTGTATTAACATTATTTAACATTATATAATGCAAACTAACTGGATTAAACACCCACCTCAGTGTGGCTCCCACATGGAAGAAAGGAATGATTGACTTGAAAGTGGTGAAGAAGAGTCGCTTGCTCTGTAAAGAATTAGCTTTGTACGGAAAGCTAACAAGCATGTCTTGCTTTCATCTCCTCGTCTCGACATTTACCGCATCTCCACAATTGGTGACCTTGAGGTGAGTAGTAATGACAGGTTTCTACGCAAGCATCTAGCCCGCAACAGTCATGTTGTCTGACTTTTGACAACACAACCCACGGCCATGGTTTCAGCACATCAAGGCTCAACTTCAGCTGAGAGGAATAATGCAGGATGTTACAAAACACTTCCATTTTGGATTGCCTTAATGACCGCTAGAGTGAGGGTGCTGCTGGAGTGGAGCCTCCACTGGCTGTTGGCAAGCACGATGGGCTCAAGTCATTCCTTTGGGACGCTTTGAACTGTCCAAACTGGAGAAGGCAGACCGCCTGCTGTCCCTCAACACCCTGTGCGACGGCGAACCATCCGAATTTATGGGAAGGATGCTGGCTGTGTTGATCCCTCATATTTCACCTGGAGCTTGATTACGCTGTTATAGCCGCTGAACTGGCTGCCGACTCTGACACACAAGCCTACCATATAGCTGCCACCGAACTGCGTCTATAGGACATCACATTTGATTACGCTAATGCCACACTCTTCTGTTATGTCGCCACCGGCCAGCCGCACCCAATAGTGCCTGCTGCCTGCAGCGCTGTTGGACACCATCCACGGCCTTTCCCATCCAGGTGTGAAAGGCCTCCAGTACCGTTGGCTTGACCTCATGAGAGATGTCAGGATGTGGGCTGGTATTTGTATGGCATGCCAGCGCGCAACACTATCAGAGCCCCGGTGGCACGCATTCTAGTACCAGAGAGTTGTTTTGACCAAGTGAGCATGGACTCACTTCCTCTCCATGGTGGGCAGGACCACCAGGTGGCCAGAAGTTGTTGCCTTGTTATCGACTACCTCAACAGAAGTGGCACGGCATTCATAGCATCCTGGGTTGCCTGCTTCAGCACACCAGCTGACCTCACTTCATGACAGGGGCCAACCACTTACATTAGAGCTCCGCACAGCAGTCGCTGAGCACCGGGGGTTTAAGATTCACAGCACTACGGCATACCACATTACATTTTTGGCCATATTGTCCAGCCCTGGTTAAGCAAAATGCATTTGGCCCAAACAATAAACAACACGAAAACAACTGAATATGCAAGTCCATGGGTGCCGAAACATTATGTAGGGATTGACAGTCCAATGATTTACAAAGAGTGTTGACTACTAGTGCTGTATTTAGACTGTATTCAACATTTATTTTGTCTGTGCAGGATGTGATGGTGGTGGGAGAGCCTACACTGATGGGAGGGGAGTTTGGTGACGAGGACGAGCGTTTGATTACGCGGCTGGAGAACACCCAATTTGACGCAGCCAACGGCATCGACGACGAGGACAGCTTCAACAACTCCCCGGCTCTGGGATCCAACTCGCCATGGAACAACAAGGCGCCCTCTAGCCAGGAGAGCAAGAGCGACAACCCCACCTCGCAGGCATCGCAATAGAGTTTGGGCTCCTCCTTCGCAACACAATTCCCTCGCGCCCTCCTCTGAGCCTTCCCAAAGACAAAAGTCACGAGAGCAACAGGTTTCTTAGCAGACCCCCGACATGCGTTTTGAGCTCGGACTCTTCCAACACGCGGTGCCTGGCGGAGCCTAGTTACACCTCCTGCCAGAGCTTCATCATGACGTGTGACTTTACGAAATCAAGGCCCCAACCCCCTTCTGGTCCTTTTCCGCATATCATACTCAAAATGTCCTGTCTGCTCTTGCTAATTTCAACTTTGGACAGTGACATGATAGTTGTGATGAAGAAGACATGGTGATTGAATCCAGGAGAAAACTAAACCACACTTAACTCAAGACTGCTACAAAGCGGAGGGGCATGGCCATGGTGGCAAGATGCTTAGGGACAACTTGTCCACCAGCCTCTAAACAACTCAATTCTGGACAGCTCTGATGCAGCAAGGCACTAGAAAACTTTGTTGATTAAGTATTGGTGAGTGGGCAAGTGAGAGAGAGAGCGAGACGGACACACACAGTGAAGTGTGTGTGTGTGAGAAGTTTGAGGAGAGAAGATACCTAAGCACGTGTCTTTGACAAACTGAGCAGGCCAGAATTTAGAGACGTCTTGCGAAATTGTTGAAATTGTCACACTTTTAGCGTGAGATGCAACAATTCACACTAAACACACACACATACACACAAATGATGATAGGAGTTTCAGTACCTTGGTGCGTGAGCTATCTGAGTAGACTCTGGCGTGAGCAACAGACACTTACACATTTGAAGAGTTTTTATACAGTATATATTTCCCTAGAATGTTTTTTTTATTTCTACTATTAAATCTTCAGTTCAATTAATACTTTATTTTTATTTTTTAACCAATACTGAAAAGCTACAGACCAAGGAGCACCATAGGACTTTTATTCCTCCCCTAAAATATATTGTTTTTATCTTTTGTGTTTATAAAAGGAAAATTATTTAGTGTGGATGTTTTATTTTGTCTTTTATGTTGCTTTTGGAAATTTGACATTTTGTGTATTTGTGCTTGTATATTTAAGGTAGTAGCAAAGTTCTGTCTGACTGTAATAAGATGTATTCTTACTTAGATATACCTAAAGCCATCTTGATCTAATGTAAAGAAACAAAATAGGAAAAATGAGGAACCCCCCCCAGCTCTTTCCTCCTCCCTCTTTTTTTAAGGGTTGTGTAAATGAAATGATAAAAGCCCTGAGGGTACAATGGCACCATGGGACGGTGTTTCCTTTGTCTTATTTGACTTCTGTATTTATTTAGGACATTCTGAAATTCACTCAGCTGTTTCATGTCTGCATAAATTGTTCGTTCTTTTCCCCTCCACTGTCAGAAGTTTTAAGTATTGGGTAACCTGATTTGACCCGATGTCAAGCGAATGTGCTGAAATGTTAGTTTGACTTTGACTCCAATCACTGGCTTTAAAAGTTAAAATGACTTCCTCCATTTCCACAATGTTTTAAGTTGTGCCATCTTCAAACATGTTCTAAAACCAGCTTGACATGATGTTCAGCCTGCATAGTTTGTAACAGTTTAGTCTATAAATTGCATTCATGAGTCATAAAAATCTTGAAAGAAGTACTGCTGTTCTTGATTTTGCCCTCCTGGCATTCATCACGACCATAAGTGAAGTGGAATCTTATAAGTCTTTGTACATTTCTATTTTGTTACACTTTCAACACATTTGAAATTGAGTTTGAATGGTGACTTGTACCTTCCTCAAACCCTGTAGAATCATTGTTTGGTATCAATTTTTTGATTTGGTTAGTTTCTGCCCTTACTAATTAATGTATGGTACCAATAAAAAAAGATACATTTTCACTTTCGAGATTGAAGTTATGAAGTTATTGCTAAACTAACAAAGTTGTTTTTTAATATTGCAACAATTCACTGCAATTTTTAGTTTTTTTTTTTACTTTAACAAATTGATGAAAATGACATGTGACAAGATAAGAAAACCATTTGTCTCACAATGGAGAAATTCCCATTTTACAGCAGCAAAATTATGAAAGGGAGAAAGTACAAGACTAAAAGTATATAAATATAAAACATGAACTATAAATAAACATTCGCGAGGACCTCAGATTTAGGTTTCAATGATTAATTTTTACATTGTACTTTAAACTTTGCATTGTCACAGGAAGAAGCAGTTAAATATCCACTGATTACAAGATGATGAAAATACAGTTTTAATCTTAGAGTGAAAAAAATAAAGATTAAGATGTTGCATGTCGGTATATGGTAATATACAAATATTGTCAATATTACTCTAGTAATATTTGTCCAATGCAATGAGTACAAAGTAGGAAGTATATTAACAGTGATATACAGTATTTGCGGTGAGAGATGTATTACAGGATACCACTGTGCAAAATGCGAGGTTAATGTGGATAATTAGCACCCAAAGACCACATGATCAAGCCCGTGGAGCTGTTCTAAAAATTTCAATGGGATGGGACACTATTTTTGGAATGTAGAAGTGATCGTTTAAAAACATTAGCAGAAATGTATACAAAGTGTTGCATATGATATTTATCTGTTTCTCAATTGTTGTAAGAAATTACAGTACATGATCAGTATCATGATCACATATAAACGTAATTTGAGCAAATGTTTTATTTCAGAAGTGCGTCTAAAACTGGCATCCCTTCAGATATCACTAGAGGTATCTCTAAAGACACAACACTTAAAAAGTTTACAAATTGTCTTTTATCAGATTCTTAAATATTTCCAATAAGTCAGTCAGTGAGTCTGTAGATGTGCCCTGGACGGAGAGAAAAAGACCACGAAATGAAGATCCTCGATAATAAATTATAGGCCATGAAATATAAAGTTTAATTTATGAGACCAAACACCTGTACAGCATTGTACTGTATGTGTATAATCTGGGTGTAGTGGCACCATGGGCCGGTAGAAGAAGACTCAACATTTAGTTAGCACTAGCAGTATGCTAGCTGAAGAGCAACTGTTGTTTCAAGGATTCATGACCTACATTATACACTCAAAGTGAGGTGAGAACTAACACTCGTATCTTAGCAGAAACGTGGCAAATTCATGTAACACGATTTTTGACATCAATTTCCACGGCCACACGTTGCTCGTAAAAGCTCGATAAATGGATGCTAACGTCGTTTTCTTGTCAGACTTTAGCTAGGTAGCGTTAGCTGTAGATTCGCTAATCAAATACTCAAAAGCAGGGTGTGACCTGAGAGTTATTATCAGCCGAATAGAATGCTTTCGGTAACACGATGAACAGATTGCGTTTTGTTCACTAATCAGGTAAAGTTTAAAAGGCTAGTTTTTAAACGCAGCGTTTTAGCTAATGCTTGTTGATTAGCTGTCCATCCCGTGCATCATGATCGATTCGTTTTAGCCAACGTCCGCTGGTAAATAAATTACATGGCTAGCTAATGAGCATACTCGCGATTTTCCATGCGAAAAACACTGCCGCACATTTTGTTAAACTGTCAAACGACTGACAGCACTACTCAGAGGCGGCTAATGGCAAAAGCACCCCACTTTTTGTTCTGCCTTTGCTGTGTTCCTCTGCTCCATATTCACATGTTTTCATACCCCTTATTTATTGCGCTTCGTGGTGCCTATATGAACATCTATCAGTTGTTGAATGCATAGTAGCATGGGTTAGAGCTTTTACCAGTTGCTCACACCAATGTTCCTGCTATTCAAGATATATTACTGTTCAAGAGATGATTGACGTTCACAGAGAACATACCCTTGAATTAGAATGGCATAGTAATACGGAAAAGGATACCGCAACAATCTTTTTACACTTCATAGTGGGTTTAGTTTACGACTGTGAACCTATTGTAGCCCAATTTATCAAGAAATAAAGCCCTTACAAGTCTGAAAAATGTGTACTGAACTGAATAACATTATGGATGATGATTGATGTCCTACAGCCATTAGTCTGAGCCATTGTCTAAAATATATCGTCATCTGTGATGAATATTTAAATGTCAATATCCTTAGACCTCACCATGTCTCAGATGGAGAAGAAGGCAGGTTTGCTGAGGAGGACATCATCCTCCAAGAAACCGCTGAAGGAAAAGGTGGTGTTGATGTATGATGAGATCTTTGCAGTGAGTATCATGCATCACACACCCACATTACATCAACATTTATAGTCATATTATTTTTGTAAATAATGTGTTGTATGTTTGTTTTAGAAAGAGGACCCAGCTAAGAATAATCCTCGCTTCTGGGATGAGTTGTTTCTGATGAAGGTACATTGTAGAGTCAATACTTACTAGTGTAATAATGTATGAATGTGTTCTTTTAAAATCAGCATTTTTTTCCATCCATCCATCTATCCATCCATTTTCCAAACTGCTTATCCTTACGAGGGCCGCAAGGGTGCTGGAGCCTATGTCTTCGGGCATAGTAGTGTAAATATGCTCAGCAGACACTTACTTGGCTATGTGGATTTCAACATGAAATCTGGAGAATACCAAAGAATTTTGGGGTGCAATACAGGCCCCAGTGTTATAAAGCTGGGTCACCATCAGACTTCAAGGGTTATATGAAAACTAATTGCACTATTCTGTTTATGACAGACATACAGATCGATAGTTAGATAAAGTCGTGTGTGTGTGTGTGTGTGTGTGTGTGTGTGAGACAGAAAAATATGTATAACAACCAAAAATATTGTTTATCTGGAAATCAAAAGGTGTCATAAGGTGGGAGTTGAAAATGTTGCCGTTGACTAAATTTCATGGTCTTGTGTCTTTTATGTCGTATTTATTACTTGTCTGTCATTTGCGTGTTCAGCATTGTTTTGTGCATTTCAAAATGATGTCCTTCATTTTCCAGGTGAACTTGGAGTACCTGGAGTCGAAGCTGGAGAGTGTGGATGGCGAGGAGGTGCAACGGATCCAGGACAACATCAATTCGCTCTTCCATCACAGTGTTCAGGCTCTCGGAGAGGAACATCAGATCAAAGTGGTCAATGCTCTGCAGGTGCTACAGGTTTTGGACTGCATTGTGTGCGTGCATGTTTCATCTCTAACCAAATTCTCGCTTTGTGCCACCGGTCTTCTCCCTTTCTGCCCTGGCAGACTCTCTGTGCACTTTTCAGAGGAGTTCATCAAAAGAATAAGTCGGCGTCTGGCTTCGACATCATTAATATGCTTGTGGGCTTTGACAAGGCAGAGCAAAGGATGAAGGTAGTCAGTCAATCTAAAATGTGGAAGCAAAAAAATATATCATGAGCTTGCACGGAAAATGTATAAAGTGAGGTTCAATCATTGATGTGTTTGCCACAGGATCTAATGGAAAGACTGGACAGCCTCCTTTGTGGAGACGGCTCAGAGAGTCTGAAGAGTCTTTGTCTCAAACTTCTGCTGTGTCTGGTGACGGTGAGACATTACTACAATATTGAAGAGTACAGTTGCTACTATTACGGTCAGGGACCATTTTTTACTTGATTATACACTGTTTACAGGTAACTGACAATATTAGTCAGAACACCATCTTGGAATATGTGATGATCAATAGCATCTTTGAAGCCATTCTGCAGGTGGGTGTGAATATATCCATTTTGTGCACTTGCTTTTGAAGTAAAAGAACACATTTAATGCAGAAATATCCCATATTTCAAGTACAATGTTGAGTTGGATTATTTGTCGTGATTCAAATCTACATAGCAAAATGCTGCTGAGTTTTAAATTTTGAAAATTTGGAATTAGTATTAAAATTAACCGGAGGAACCGAATGCCAGCACTGGTGATCAATGAACAGGTGCAAATGGGAAAAAAAAATCCAAAAGTTGGTTGTCTTATCAGTTGTTCACATTTCCTCGTGGCTAGTATTGACTGTAAAATGTGTTTTGTGATTGTTTTCTTTTGGTCATCAGTGCTTCTGCTCGGTCTCTGCAGATTCTTTCTGATGTGTCCAGCAGAGGGCAGCATGGTTATGACGCCGTCGTTCTTCTCGCCCTTCTGGTCAATTACCGGAAGTATGAGGTTTGTTCTTAGACTGACTTGATGCACTCGTAATCCACTCGTAATGTAAAAAATACAATACCTTGATTGGACCTGGGCAGATCTTGTCTACTCCTGTACATTTGTTAGTGTAATTTACAATATGTAAATTCCTTCAAGGGATCTATTTTCACTGCTTTTTTTCCCTCTATGTCAGTCTGTAAATCCATATATTGTGAAGCTCTCCATTGTGGATGATGAGCCAACATTGGATGTAAGTATGTCTTGTATAGTGTTGGGCAATCGCTTCAAGCTTCCTTTTGCTTTGTTGTTTGAATTACCCCTTGTCACACAGTGATTTGGAAATAGTCCCAAAAATAAAAGGGACATACATCTAGCTTTATTGTGGAGGAAAAAAATTACAGATTTCCTGAAAACAGATACAGCTATGTACTTATCTTCATTCGGTGGAAAGTCGGCTTTCTGACTAACTTTCTGTTAGTCATCCTCACTGAATCAAGAAGTGGCCATGAACAGATGAACAAACATGATGCACCCCAATATTTGTTTTTCATTTGTTAATAGTTCACCCAAGGTGTAAATTTGCTCTTCACTGAGTGATGTTTTAGTTATACATGTGATCCATACAGAATTGCTCAAACATAAAGTCCAACCGTTCCTAAAACATCTGCAGAAGACTGTATGTATGTCACCACTACTCCAACAGTAGTTAATCCAAAAACAATCTAACGTGTATCGGTGTATTGTATTTCTTTTTTTCTCCCAGGGAATGGGCCTTGTTGTCCACCACGCGCTAACAGAATATAACAGGTAAAATGTAATCCTTTCCAGGTACAGTATAAACAAAAAGTGACAGTCTACAATGATGAGCCCGCTGGCACCATGAACTCTATGGGATGTTTTAAAATATTGACGATAATACTGTATGTTCTATGTGCCTCGATCTGTCTAAAACATGGCTTTCTGATTGTCGATTCTGAGTTAAACAGCAAAATCCACCTGTTTTTACCCATCTCAGGCGGTGGCCAATTTGCCTCTTTCTGTCAAATGAAAATGACATCACCAATCATGGCTCACGTGTTTTCTGAAGCTGAACCATGATTGGTGGTTGAGTGAGCCGAGGAACTGCCCCCCACACCCCAATGGACACAACAGGTAGATTTTGTTGCTCAACTCATATTTCACAAGCACAAAATTAATCAGAATGCCTTAGACTAGTGGAGGCGCATTGAACAAATTGTCAAGATAATTTTGGGATTGAAATCCCATTTAACTCATTCACTCCCAAAGACGTTTTTATACGTCTTTTCAGACTTGGTTTAGAATTGTCTGGTACTGAATGAGTTAAGAAAATTGTGAAAAAGTTACCGATATAGCCCGCTGTCCTTAGTCAGTCTGTCAAATGTTTTTGTATGCAGCAATGTTTGGAATTCTCAAGTAAGTGGTTGTGTTAATTGACAAAGGTATCCGAGTAATGAGTGACAGCTTTGTTTAGTCCATTGCTGTGCACACAATGCACATACCTTTTGGTTACTTTGTCTTTGTCTGACTCTACCTATCATTTTGTCAACTTCGTTACTTCCTTCTTCTTGTCAATTGTCTCAATTCATTCTATCGCTACAGGCAGTACAAAGACAAAGAGGAAGAGCACCAGGGTGGCTTTTTCTCCACCCTCACAAGTATGGTAGGTATTTTTGGTATAATTTATTGAAAGGAATGATGAACAGTTTAGCACTGATGGACCAGAGTTGTTTTCCCAAGTTGAACAAAGCTATGTTTCTATATTCGTCCACAGGTGGGCAGCATGTTTATTGCGGATGCAGATGAGAAGCTCTCCATTCAGTATGTGACAATCTCAGTTTTAACGTTTTTTGTTTTAGTGGTTGCAACATTTTCTGTTGTCTGATTCTGCCATTCTTCATGGTTAGCAAACAAAGAAATGTGCCTTTCTGACTCAAATGCCACTACATATATGATACTCAACGTAAAGAACAGTTGGGATGGAATTAAAATGGTGGATTGCTTGTGTTGCTGTCTCAGACTTAAATTGTTTTTAACCCAGAACAAATTTAAGGACTATTTATCAATGGAATACTGTATACTAGAAAGGGTCACCAATGTGGTGGTCTTTGGGGGCTACGTAGTGCCCAAGTAGCCTGCAGGCCTGCTCTGTAAATAGCTAATCAGTTTTGGGATATTGTGATTTTCTAGGAATGTTACAGAAAATGTGAGTACCGGCAGAGATTTATAGAAAAAAAGTGTTGCATCTTCACCGCAATATATCTGGTATCAGTCGGCATGGTGGATGACTGGTTAGCACCAACCGTGTGCCTCACAATGCAGAGGTCATGAGGTCGATTCCAGCCCCTGGCCTTCCTGTGTGGAGTTTGAATGTTCTCCCCGTGCCTGTGTGGGTTTTGCTCTGGTTTCCTGACAAATTCCAGAAACATACATGGTAGGTTAATTGATCATTCTAAATTGTCCCTAAGTGTGACTGTGAGTGTAAATGGTTGCTTGTCAATGTGTGTACTGTGATTGGCTGACAACCAGTTCAGGGTGTATTCTGCCCATTCCCCGTAGTCAGCTGGGATAGGCTCCAGCACGCCTGCGCCCCTGTTGAGGGTAAAGCAGTTCAGATAATGGATGGGTGGATATGTCTCGTATCCTCCTTTAGCAAACGTTTTGTAGTGTGACATGACAAAGCTATTTTCGTGTATGATCAAACACGCTTGCCTGTTGATGGCATGAATCACATTGCTTACGCTGAATGATGAAAGCTATTTTGAATATAAATAGCATTAAATACATTTTTTAAAATGAAAGAAATAACACATACTTTAGCTAGTTGTTTGTTTGTTTTTTACGTAAATAAAATGTTTTTTGGACTTCTTACCAGTCAAACAGAAAAACAACACGAATGCTATTACCTGTACTTTATAATTCCATGGTCAGGGGTGCGGTGGCAGTTTCCTCACTATTTGTGAGAAATCATTTCGATGATTAGTGTCTTCACATAAATGACTATCAGTTATTATTGTTAATAACATGACATAACAATATTATTAAAAGGTAATTTGAAAAAAAAATTCTCAAATGTGTGTCAAAGTGGTAGCCTTTTACATTAATCATGACCCGAGATATAGCTCTTACCTTTGAAAAGGGTGGTGGCCCATGCGCTAGACTTAGCTCTATTTGTTTATTTTAGTTGTTTTTGACTTTGTTGGGACAGATTGGTAATATTTTTAATGCTAAGGTTGTTGCATTTGTGTGCTGGCTCCAACTTTGAATTTCCATTTTGTCTGCAGGACCAATGAAGCAATTTTGCTGGCATTGTATGAGGCCGTGCACCTCAACCGCAACTTCATTACTGTATTAGCACAGGTAACATTCAGACCGTTTCTATATGTTTGCACGTCTGTCCACACACATCGAGCTGCATGTTTTGCCCTGTGTGAACTGCTATCAGTTATGGTCGTCCATGCTTTTCATGAGCATATCATTTTGTAAGTTATAACCTTTGGGTAACTTTTGGTGTTTTTTGTTGTTGTTGTTGTTGGTTTTTTTAATGGCAACTCACAGGTAGTTTCATTTCTTAGTACTCATTTGTAATGACATTTTTTTTCCTCAGTGCACAGATGGAAACATGAACTCTATTGTTCACTTGAGTGACACTTTACTAGTAAATTCTTCGATTGTTTTTTGGTCTTTCCACAGAGCCACCCTGAGATTGACATTGTAGCTACGCCCACTAACCAATCTCAGAACACACCAACAACGCCGCTTGGCACGACGCCACCCTCTCTAGACAGTATGTCATTCTTGTTTTTTCCTTTTCTTGTTTCTCTCTTCTTCTTACAGGCGTACAGCTGTTTCTTTGGAAATTAGTCAGGGAGTCATACCACACGGAATAGCGTGCTAGATTGCTTTTAATGCTCTAAAACCTTCTGAATTTATAGAATGAAAAAGTAATTTCCCCTGCATTGCCCCCAGCAAACTCTCCTACTTTCAAATTTTAAGTTCTTCCACTGGAACTACCGGTATGTATTTACAAAAGCTTGAAACTGAAACTTGCTCTGTAACCAGTTTGGAAGTACCTGAAGGGGCCAGAAAATAGAACATGGTATTTTGAAAGCTTTTTAGCATTAAAGGTCTCTGCCTCATGTTTGATTTTGACCGTGTTGCAAAATTCCTTTTTTCATTACTCCTTGACCAAACATTGCGACTTTCTCCTGTCATGACCAAAATCTCTTAGAGACACAAATGCACCTACACAAGCAGGCTTTTCAAACATTTAGTAGTTTGTCTTACGAAGTGGAGTCGCTTCGTTTAACTGCCCTGTTGAGACAGCTGGAAGACACCTTCGTACTCATGTTTATTTTCGAACCAAAATGCTTCATGTTTCGTATTTGCACGTATGGTTGATTTGGGATACACACTAATACATACAATACATACAACACTAGTACATGTTTTTATCTCAGGCTAGTTTTCCCATGGCCGTGAGAGCATTTTCTGTATGAAATATTAACTGCTCTGTTCAGATGAACCTGTCACGTGCAGGCTGCGTTAAAACCAGATCATACTGATACCTGCAGTCAGGAATATCCAAACATAATAGAACTCCCTGTGATGAAATCTGTTCAGACAGATCCTCTGCTGTGTGCCTGCAGTGATCGGAGGAACATGGAAACAAATGAGCATTTGCGCGAAGGGGGAAAATAGAAATGACCGCTTCATCATTAGTGAAACAATCAATTGTGATCACAGATTTTCGGCGGCCGATCTGAAACGTTCCTTCTCTTATCATTGTTTGCTTAAAATGAATACAACCACTATAAGGCGGTGCTCTCACTTTTAGAGGGCCAAGTCAAGGCTCAGGGATTTTTTGATTAGGTTATTAAGGGAGGAACTGACCTGGAACTGACATGTGGTGAATGGTTTGTCAGATTTAAAGTCATTCAATGAAAGTTTTCCATACACTTAGACCCAAAGTGGCTGAAGTTTTAATTGTTCATGCTCCGTGTAGTGATGAACAACCCAGAGCTGCCACTGGATCCCAACCTGCAGACAAGTAACCTTCTCATCACTTTCCTCAAATACGCCTCTATCGTAATGCAGGATACGAAAGGTAACAAATAGTACATTGCCTGTTCCATCCCCTTTCTTTTATTGCGTCCATTAGTCCTCATCTTCATACATAGATGTGTGCCCATATCCTGGCAGATTGATGTGGCGTAAATCATTTTTACTGATCTCGTTCTTAAAAATAAACATGTTTTCAGATGAGCATCGACTCAACAGTGCCAGACTGTGCCTAATCATCCTCACATGTATAGCCGAGGTAGGAGCAGCGTGCATACTTGGACATCCTTCCGTCACCTGAGCACTTAATCTCAGTCGTGTTTACCACGTGATGTTTGTGTGTGACAGGACCAGTACGCTGATGCCTTCCTGCATGACGATAATATGAACTTCAGAGTCAGTCTGCATCGAATGGTGAGTCAATGGTAGGGGTAGGCAACTGCGGTCGGATAAAGCCGCAGTTCTGCCTGTTTTAGAAGTTTCCCTCTGATTCAAATGAACAGCTGATCAACACGCTCTGTAAAAGCCTGATAATGATCTTGAATCAGGTGTGTCGGAAGAGAGAAAACAAGTAGGGTTGTGGTTCTCAGGACCAGAGTTTCCTACCCATGGTCTATGCCAGGCATGTCCAACTCCAGTCCTCGCGGGCCGCGGTCCTGCCTGTTTTCCATCGCTCCCTGCTGCAACATCCCTGAGTTCAAGGATCAGCTCACCAGAAGCATGAGAATGGTCCTAATCATTTGAATCAGATGTGTGCAGCAAGGAAAGTGGGAAAACAGGCAGGACAGCGGCCCTTGAGGAACGAGTTTGGACACCCCTTGTCTCTGACATGATTATTTAGAATTGTGTACTCTTGTCTGTTTGTGCTATCACCTTGTGCGTCATTGTGGTTATAACTTTTGAAACAATTATTTAAACCTGGTCCAATTGAAGCATAGGCCTTATTATGAACAAAACTGCCATTTCTTGACTGGCTAAGGGACATGTTGGTTGGGCTGATGGAAATTGGCTGATTTGTCCCAACAATACTGACATATGTACTAGAGATATTTATATTGAGGTAATGTGTCACGACTGCATGGCAGTCGACTGTCTAGCGCGTCCGCCTGGGTTCGAATCCGCCCCGCACTTCTCGTGTGGCAGCACTTGTTGAATGCTGTGGTAAATATGGCCAAAGGTAGGATATTCAGCATCATAACAAGGAAACTATATTATCAGGCCAAAAACCTCCAGAAAAGTGGCATTGATATTTTGATTTATTATTATTATTATTATTATTATTATTATTATTATTATCATCACATCAGTCCATAACGGGGGTAGGGGGCAGCAGTGTAGCCCAGACTTCCCTCTCCCCAGCCACTTCTTCCAGCTCATCCCGGGGGGTTCCCATGGCATTCCCAGGTCATCTCGGAGACACAGTCTCTCCAGCATTATTATTATCATCATCGTCGTCATCGCCATTGTTGTTATCATCTTGATGATTGTTTGAACCATGAACCACGACCCATATTATGAAGCATCAGACAATCATGTCAAGTTATAAAAAGACATGTCCTTGTTCATGTTGGTATTGTTAAATGTATTCCCCTTTGCAGCCCATGAGGCATAGAAAGAAAGCCGTGGAGAAGAACATCCCTTCTCTGCCGCTGGTGTGTGCAGTTTTAGGTAAGATGTTTTACATGAGTTGTTACGTACATTTGCCTCACCTTTGAGGTTCCATTTAATTCCTGTTTATAATTATGTGCTGTAATTAGTGGTTATTTGGGAGTCGTATGTGTTACCGGAATGTCAATAGCATGTTCACTTTAACATGCTTTTGTAGTCTGGATGTTGCTTGCATTTTCCAAAAAAAGGCATCAGCTTTTACAATTAACTTTTCAACTGCTTTCCATAGATCTGATGGTGGAATTTATTGTCACACACATGATGAAGGATTTCCCAATGGATTTATACTTGTGAGTAAACACAGTACATACTCAAGGCACACAAAATTGCATACATATCCATCTTTTTTTTAATTTAATATCTTTATTTTTATTTTTTTATGTCTTGATCAGGCGCTGTGTTCAGATCATTCACAAACTTCTCTGCTACCAGAAGAAGTGCAGAATCAGGTTACACTACACTTGGAGAGAGCTATGGTCAGGTATGCATCATTTCAAATCATGGAAACTCAACTGTTTCAAAAATTACATTAACCAGTCACCATAACAATATGACTATATAAGAACGATGTCAAATATTCTGCCTTTGCAAAGATGATGATGTTCAGTTTTGTTTGTCTGATACATCTCTGACACTGTCAATTGAATCTGAACCTCACTATATTTGTAAAGGCAGAATATTTTATAGTGAATCCTCATAGTTTTAAGTATCATAATGGGGGCTAGCTTTAAGGTTTGTGTTAGATTTGTGCTACAATTACAAGCACATAAAACACAGCACTAAAGTGTGTTTTGAGCACACAAGAACAATTCTTTTGAGCCGAGTTGACTGATCACCTGCCGACCCGAATTAGAAGCTGCCGAACCAATGAAGTGAGCGCACTTCATGCGTGTCACAAACACGGCCAATGGAAGTGTGGCTTAACTTTGTTCAGTTTTGCTCGCCTCCGTTACACACAGAAGCTATGCTTCAGAGCTATCAAAAGCAGCTGAGAGGACTTAGAACCAGTGCAGAATTTGCAGCACTCCTGCTCGACAGGTAGATTTATCACCTCTTTGGTTTTTATTTGATAGTACATTCCATAAAAATCAAACTTCAAACCGATAAAATTCAGTGTTTTGCAACACTTGATTACAAGTAAGCCAAGGCTAGCAACATAGCAGCCGTGGCTGACATGAGCTTGTTTATAGTCCTTGTTTTTATAGTGTGCATCTCGTGCACGTTCACATTAGTGAGGCGCGTGTCTGAGGCCACGTGGCTTTGGTCAGAGACTCGCGAGCAGGATGGAGTTGTGAAGTCAAGTGAGGCTTCATTCAAATTTGGGTGGCAGCTTTAGAACCACAAACCCCCCTTTAAAGCTACATACTACATATGTCCCAATTTTGCTATCTTTCATCTTTTTTCCTCCCTCATAGCTCTGGCAAGAAATACTGTTGTCAGGTTTGTGTTGTAAATCTCTTGATGCTTAAATTTGTTGTGCATCAATGTCGAAGAATTTGCAAGCCAAATGCAATTTCACTCTGAAGTCATTGCCATGTGCATTTGGAAATAAATTGCATCATTGAGTTTGGATAATGAGTCGCTGAAGAAAGCAGAATCCATCGTGGTGGTCCTAGTTTCAGCCTGGTCAACACAACACAGGATCACATTCTACTTTTTAATGGTCCCATTGCGCTGTGTCTCATTAGAATACCGATTCCTCTAATCAGACCAATAATCAGCTTCATTCTCTGGATGGCGCCGCATTCCCTGCTTGTGCTGATGATAATAGAGGGAAAACAAAAGAGAGTCAAATTCAACCGGCAGATGCTTGTTATCTTTCAGTGTGTTTGAAAAAGCATTTATCTTTATGCTTGTTTGAATAGGTTTCTCGATGTCCTACATTATTATGTCTTAACAATAACTTGTGCACCGAATAAATCTTGGTGCAGCCATAATTCTCTGCTTAAAGATGTCTATCAAACTCTAGATTTTTTTTTTTTTCCATTACCGGTAATGGTTTTTCTCCCTCTGCATAGCACTTATAAACCTGCTCAAGTTTCTGCTGTCAAATGAAACCACATTGCTGGCCAAGCACAACATCTTTCATCTTGCACTACTGGTAAGAAACACACAGCAGTGTTAAAAGGTGAATAAAGGCTGAATAGAGAAGTGTCTGGTAATTCTTCTGCATGACTTAAGTGCGCAAGATTGAATTACAAGGTGTGTCAGAAATGATCCAAGACTGATGTCACAAAAGATATCTTTCAAATTCAAACTACTAGTTCCCCTTGCTCAAAGGGGCCATTAAAGACCATTTTTAGTCAGAGGATCCAGGGAAAAATCCAGCATGGCGTGGCAGAGAAAGCCAAAAAAAGTGTGTTAGATTTCAGTGGGGTCACTTCAAAGGAGGAAATTTAGATTTGAAATATGTCTTATGTGACACCAGTCCTGCAAATTTCCAGATGAAGTTAATTAAGTGTAAGCACAATCTAATGTTGATTTAAGCCTACTGTAGTATTAAATGGTTCGGCCTTCCTGTTTTCCCTATCCAGGTGGTAAACCTGTTCAACATGTTCATCACATATGGCGACACATTTCTTCCCACATCTAACAGCTATGATGAGCTCTACTATGAAATTGTACGAATGCACCAAGTGTTTGACAACCTCTACTGTATGGGTACGTTTCAGTTCTTAAAGCATTTCTCAACCCAAGTAAAGCTGAGTTCTCCCACAAAGAATACACATTTGCTCAAGTATTCATGACAATATAAGGATTTTTGAAAATATTAGCAGCATTCACATGGGTCCTCAATAACGCTTAAATTAGATTTAATGGAATGGAGGCCTTAATTATCCTTGAAATTATTTTATTATTATTGTTAAACATGCAGATATCATGCTGGAAAATAATTACCTGTAACTTTACTTTTTTTTCCAAGCAACAAGACCATTCCAGGTTGTGCTAATTATGAAAAAAAAATGTAATTACTTACCAAGAACTTGCTATAAATCATTTGTTAATTAACTGTTTTGATCTGCAACTTTTGCTTTTCAGTGTTGAGAGTGTCAACAAACACCGGCCAATGGAAGGAGGCTGCGAGTAAAGTCACACATGCTCTTGTTAATGTTCGGTAATAAAACACACACACACACACACACACACACACACACACACACACACGAACATCAGAAATGTATGCAAAAGAACAGTCAGATTGGGTGGCGTGTTGAACAGATTGCAAAGAAGAATGTGGTGGGGAAAGGTCAAAATGGAGTGAATCAATTATTTGTATTTAATTTTGTTTCTCGATCTCAACCTAATCCCTGTTTGAACTTCCTTCACCTCTCCCTAGTGGCCCTCAGTAAGGTTCACACGCAGACTGTCTTTTCCCAGTCATAAAGTAATTCCTCATCCATGATCCTCAGGGCTCACCCTGGCTTTGAGGTCCCTTTATGAGCTGGTTTCTCCCTGAGGTTTCTTTCACCTAATCAGTTGCGCTCTCCACGGAGCGTGGGCTGCTTCAATTGGCAGTTGTAAAGGTTGAAGGGAAGGCAGCTAGATGTGAGTGTTGTGGAATAATTTAACAAAGACTAAATAAATGAAGGCAGGGAGGAATAAAGACGTCCAGGTAGTCGATGGAGAAACTAAACCAATTTGATTTCTTCCCATCATCCCCTTCCGACATTCAATGACCTTCCTCACGTAAATGACAGTGGGAAATAACAGAGCGCAATTCTCTGTGTTGCTGTCACTAGAATTTATTTGCTATATAATGCCAGTACAAGATGAGCCATTGCAGCTTGCGCTTATACCATCAGTTTATATTTGGCCAATAAAACAGATCATTCCATAGAATTGAATGCTAATGTGGGAAAATATTGCCTTTTTGAAATTCACCAGTGTGCTCCAATTAGATCCAATCGAACAGAAATGAGGTGCTGAACAGGTCAGCTGTTGCATAACTACTATCTTCTCAGACCTGTACACTATATATAATACTACATTACTTGGGTGCACTTAAATGTGGGTTTGCCATCTGCAGTTTACCAAACATATAATAACACATCATAGTTTCCTCATGTAGTTCACTGCAGTTTTCCCCCAAGGTATGCAAGCACATTGCAGGGGGTGCATGGGAACATATAACAATCTATTTCCAAAACAATAAGTAAATATCGTCAGGTCAATAAAATGGTATATGTGCGCTGCAACTTTTTCCCGAGAGAGACAATAACCTGTGGCCAGTCCCGCCAAAATCACAACACCCTTTTCTTATTAAAGCTCAGATGACTGATTAAAAAGGGAGTCAAACTGCTATCGTGGGGCTGAATGTTATTCTTATTCCGTTTTCTTACTATTTCAAGTTGCAATGCCATTTTAAAAGGGACTTATTTAAGTAGCACAGTTTTTCTTGTAATTGAGAGATACATATGTGTAAGGGGATACACATAGTAAGACACAAATGTCGGGAACCATTGCTTCACTGCATATCAAATGTATTTACAATTTGATAAATGTAGCCAAATCCAAAGACGATATATATGCTTCAAGTTTTATCGAGCGTTAGCATCTTGATACGATTAGTGCAGTCTTTGGTGTGCCTTGTGCCCTCTCTGCTGCAATCTGCTCTCAGAGATGAATTAGACTCAGTCTGTGAGCCAGGCCCTCATCAGTGCCTCGTGGCCCTAATGCTCTTGTGGGTGTTTGGGAGCAAATCTCCCGGAGCCTGCTTCCAAAATCGTGATGAAAGCTTTTGCAGCAGACTGGACTAGCTGATTTAATTTGTGCAAATAGTGAAATGAGGTATTCCGTCACAAGTAGCTGTACACTCAGTAACAGGCTCGTTTTGTCTTTAAAGGGCAATCATCAACCATTTTAACCCGAAGATTGAGTCGTATGCTGCTGTGAACCACATCTCGCAACTGTCAGAGGAGCAGGTAACAGTACACATTCACACCAGAACACTAGTATCTCTTGGGCTTTTGGGCTAGATGTGGCATTACACAAAATTTAGACTGGACTCATTAGTATTGTCCAATACAGGGTAAGTTTCTTAAGTGACATATCAATTGTAGTCACGAATGGCGTCAAACTCCGGTCCTGGAGGGCCGCTGTCCTGCATGTTTTCCAAGTCTCCCTGTCGCAACACACCTGATTCAAATGAACGGGTCCAATGTCAGACTTCAGCAGAGCTTGCTGATGATCAGATAATTCCCTTAAATTGTGCATGTATTCATACACGTGCGATTAACAGGATGGTCGCGGGAGGTTTAGTTGCTTGAAAAATACATCTTCGGTCAAAAAAGGTTGGGCACTTCTGATATACAGGGTAAGCAGTATAGAAAATGGATGGGTGGATGGATGGATTCCTCACCTTAGCATTCCTCTGAGAATTTGGTGTTAATTTGGTGTTGACAAAACTACCATTTGATACTTTCCATGATAAAAAGCTCCCATTCCAGCGTATGTCAAACTCAGTTTATTTAGTTAAGAGCCGGTGAATGTGGAAGCCAAGTTTAGTGCAGATAGATATCATCTTTCTGAAATGATTTCCTTTCTTTTTGTAAGTAGCCATCTGAAGATTGTCCACTTGGGACAATAGTCAGATTATCAATTACATTCAAACTTCAAATTTCCTAGTTAGGGCAATGCAGCACAGTCGATTTGTGGTTCGTAGGTATGCTTCACAGATGAGAGCTTAAGTGCGTAAAAGTCAGAATATACCCCGTCTGTCGCCCTAAGCTCACCCGCAACCCAAATGAGGTCAAGCGCTTTTGGAAATGGGATGAAAGGATGTGATGTTGGGGCCATGAAAATATCCCCTGCGCCATTACCTCACCACCAGCGTGAACCAACCATTTCATCAATCTACCCCTCTTAATGATGCAGTAGAAATGGAAACTCATCAGACAAGCAAGGTTCCATCCATGGTGTACCAGCTCCTTGAGTAGTGTCTCATTTTGGATCAGCCCATGGGAAACAGATCCTCAATTACATGTCTTTAGATGACACCTGGCCGAGGCTTCTGTTGGAGCCAATGTTCTGAAAAGCTTTTGTTTTATATGACAAGCGGTTATTCTAGTCATTGTTGGCTTTGCCTGCCATCAACACCACCTCAGTCCCACTGGATGTTTTTTTTGTCTCGGTAAACAACTAATTGCTGTTACAGTCCTTGTACATTTCCAGAACTAATTGACCCATCTGTCGCTTTCCTAATTCAGCTCTTCGCCAGGCAGAACACAAGCTATGTGTCAAACTGCTTTGACTTGCTCCTACGTCATTGCCAGATTTGTTTTCAGTTTCCCTCCACTTGTGGCTGGTTGCTGTACAAACCACACGAGGACTTACTTATTTTGTCTTTTTACAAACATAAAATGAAATGTTTTGAAGACACATCTAAACACTAAATTACCTCTTTTTTGTCATTAAGGGAGAGCGGCATGTAATGATGACGAGACAAGCTCATTAAAAAAAGAGCACAGCGAGGATACGGAAAAAAAAAATTCTAAATGATAAGAGTGATGGATATGGTCATTATAATCCCACCATACTCTTATCTGCTTGACTTAATCACAACAAGCAAGCAAGGAAAATGGAAGTTGGCTGTGACTGAGCTGCTAGCATCACACCAAGTGACAAAAGAGTTCCGAATTAGACTAAGAAGCCCAATGGACCGACTCGTGCTTTGCACATCAGCCTCAATGTTATCTTGACTGCTTTCAGAGCTCATTTAAACCATCCGTCCTCAAATGCAGCATTAAGCCTTAAATTTCTTTATTTCACCTTGAGTGAGCACGCGCGCGCACACACACACACACACACACACACACACACACACACACACACACACACACACACACACACACACACGTTTTACCCGTGCACGATCTTCTTCTTGTGTCATTTGTTCCCGATTGTGACACAAGAAGATTGATGATTTCCACAACAACAGATCAACATTAAATTGCAAACGCATCCCAGCATGGGGCCGGTTGTGTTTTTTTTTGCTATTTGAGATAACAAAAACACAACGGTGACGTGCCTGCTTGATGATGCAGAGCGCTGCCTCGGCGAGAGTTGTGTTTGTGGCCCAAAGCCTCTTTGCTCAACCGTCACGTGAGCCAGCTTCCAGCCTCCTGTCTTCTCCGGATGCCTTTTTCATGCTCTGTTTACTTTCCTTCCATTTTTCTTTTCTTTTTTTTTTTTGTGCTTCCAGCCTGTTTGTCACAGCTGATACTTCTCCACTTCCTGCCAGTTTCACCTCTTCCAGCTTTTCATTTCTTTTTTTGAGGCACATTAACTGAGGTTATCATTCAAACATGTCTCACACAGGGAGGGATGAATTTTTCATCACAGTGCCTTTTTAAAATAAAAATATGTGGAGAGCTTCCCATGAATCCAAGTAAAATATCTAAAAGTGATGGCTCAGCTGTTTTTGTCATACCGCACGCCATGTGGTGAGTGCATCCAATAAATGGAACCGATCTCCACTTAACATCGATGTGTTTCCATTTGTCCACATCAGCAGCATTTTTGTTTGTGGAGGAAAGCGTTCCAATGCGAACGCTTCATGCTGTGTTTCGGGCTCATTAATAAAATAATGAAAAATGTCCACATTAGTGGCTATTTCATGGATGAGAGGGTAACTGTCAGGGGTGGAGCGGCGGAGAATCTTGGCATAATTAGCTCTGATTTCACTCCAGCTTCTTATCTCAGCTGGACAAACGCACGCACGCACGCACGCACGCACACACACACACACACACACACACACACACACACACACACACACGTCAAGTTTGATCATTTAGAATAAAAGAGCCGAGGAGCCCCAGTTGATTATGCACACTTTGAAGCACAGGAGTGGAAGAAGAGCTGCAAATAGCTTAGAGGGAGCCAGCAAACGGTTATGATGATGACAATGCAGCACGTGATCCCTCATAAATAACATGTCGTGTGGAAGTATGCGACCCTAATGAATATTTGACTTTCTCTGTATGCGTTTCTTTTTTGCCTCTGGCTGCGTTAGGTGCTGGAGGTGGTGCGCTCCAACTATGACACCCTGACACTCAAACTGCAGGATGGTTTGGACCAGTTTGAGAGATACTCGGAGCAGCCCAAAGAAGCGGCTTTCTTTAAGGAGCTGGTAAGATGACCAAAGTACACCTCACTTTTCCAGCCATCAGTAATGCTTGTGTCGATTTGTTTTTATGCTATGTCAAAATGACTGTTGCGAAAAAGATCACTACAACTATGGGGCTTCACACCTGGGACCACTTTCAGACATGCAGTTGCACTGGGATGAACACATCTGTGAATCTGGGGAGGTTTTGTCTTATGGGAAAGCCCTTGAAATTGCGTTTTGTGTGGGTGGATCATTCAAACAGGATAGCAAACTGGTCAAATGGCGTTTAAAAGCTGACTTACAGGGCCTCTATATAACGTTATAGTTTATTTTTCAGCCACAAGCAATTTGCAACATCACTTAGCTGTGACTGCATTGACCAGGAGGTGTCCTGTGTGTGTCTTCAGGTGCGTTCCATCAGCCTGAATGTGAGGAAAAACGTGTCTTTGAACACCCTGAGTCAGGATGTGCTTCTCAAAGAGTTCTCCACCATCTCCTGAGAAGCTTTCCCATCTCTAGGCAATGTACGGGCGCACACGCTAACATCAACTTTGAACCTGTCCTCTTCATTCCTCTCGGACTATTGAAACCTCTTTCACAGGACGGTGCACTTTCTCAAGGGTGGCTCTGCCATGTCTGTGGGTGCAAGTGTGGGTGTGGCTCCTTGATGAGCAAGCTACAGTATTGGCTGGACTGTTAACTTGCATGAATATTTGGATTCCAGATAGTTTGAACAAGTATTTTTAAACCAGTGCTAGTGGCGCCCACCGTGATTGGGTGTGTCTAATTTATTTCTCCACTTTGCGCTTCGTGTTTCGTATGTGTTCAATTACATTTCATGTATTTTCACTTGACATGTTTTGCTGATGGAAGACAAGTAATGAAGTTGATGCGCTGGGGTAACCAAAAGGAAGCCATGACTAACTACTGTATATCTTGCCAGTCATTTCTTACTAAAGTTTAATGAAACTAATTATGGTGAGGGTTTTTCCCCTAAATAGATGCTTTTTCCCCACATGGTTTCATTTTTGCTTCAAGTCTGACAAATAAAAAGTATATAGACACGTACCTGTTTCTCTCACTTATTCACTGGTATAATATATTGCTCTTTCAATTTTCTTTGCTCAACGTTTGTGTTTGTGCCAGTTTATTGTGGAAATAGAGCAGGCTGTCTGCTCAGGTGGACACATTTCGTAAAATGTTTGTGTTTATCGAAATGGTGCAAAGTCAACAAGTTTTAACTTCATTTTCTGTGCTCTTTATTTTTGCCCTGTCAGGCACACACCTTTGTCCAAATGTGGTCTCAATTGAATAAACAGACATAATGGCCATGCAAATATTATATTCTGCAGATCTTGATATAGTACAGGAACTGAGAAAAGGATTTATGTTTTGTACGTTTATGGTCAGGCTGCTTGTATAGTGGTTCACTCGCCTGTCTTTACGAGAGGCAAAATGCAATCAGTTCCCACTATGTGACGGTGCAAGTGTGAATGGTTGTGTTTTCTGTGATGTACCGACCAATCGAAAGTGTAGTCTGCCTCTTGCCAAGCTAATCTGAGGGTGAATGAATGGATGGATGTGTTTAAGTGCATACCAGGTCAAATGTTTTACCATGACGATCCATTAATGCTGCTGAGTGTTTGGAATGTAGCATTTAAGCATATCGGCTTTCTCATCAAATTTTCATTCAGATGAAGATTGCCTACTTTGTTTTTGCTGATCTTCCCAGCTCTCCTGTCCTTCATTTCACTTTGTGTGGCTTGGACTGCATCTCTGTTTGCAACACACCAGACTAAACACTCCTGAAGACGTCTGGCACTACTGTACTGAATGTTTTAATTTGTTGTCACTCATTTGTGCACATGTAGGACAGGAGGCTATTGTCATCTGAGAATTTTACTCTGTGGCCGCCCTTTTGGGAAAACCTGCAGCTGTCTGCACAAATGATAAAGAGCCGAGGAGAAAGGAGAAAGCCCCATGGGGAAACTGGATTTGAGGTGATGGTATTGGACGTGTGACCATTCACAAAAAAATTCTGTCTGTTAGGAAGTTTCACCGCAACAATAAAAGCTGCTCTGGTAGATTCAAATCAAAGTATTGCATGTGAACTGGGTTTTCTCTTGTACTGCCCTTTATAACCTGTGTACAAGATTAAAAAAATAAAAAAATCTTGGCCTCCTGTACACCTTTCCTAGCTTGAGTGGGTCAGTTTAATTGACAGTTCAATCTTGCAGTATTTTCCTCAGGCATTCCATTAATAGGCATCTTAAAACAGCTGCACTGAATTCATCCCTCCACCAACAGCAACAAAACTCACAAATTAACTTTTTTTTTGCAGCTTAGCAACTTCATTTGTTTTTCTGACTGTGTGACAGATGAAATATTTTTTGTGTCATTTATAGCGAAAGTGTGATGTTTCTTTGGAGAAGCACAATTAACTACTAAAATGGCATCAATGCTTTTTCCGCCACCCACCGGTCAACAATAGTAAAATAAATACTGTCAATGAATCGGGGATACTGTATACATTTTTTTGTGCGCTTCTGCCCTTGTTTTTACTTTAGCACGTCATGTATTAATAGTAATAATAATAAAAAGAAGAAGAACAAATACAATATTTTGTAATGGTTATGAAATAATGGTTCGGTTCAGCAAAAAGGTGGATTTTTTTCTGAAACGTCATTCCTATAAATTACAATACATGGTAAAATCCACATTGTGCAAGGTTTTATTGGTCAAACTAAAAACAAACAAACAAACAAAACAATTGAAAATCTCTCACAAATCTGATGTGCTTCGAAAAAAAGAAAGACGTTTTTGAAATCGGGGTCAAAAATACGTTTTGGGACACATAAAGCCATGACTGATTGACATTAGCCTTTGACCAGTGTAGTGAACATTATTAATAAATACAATTCCTCCATTTGCCAGAAATCTTGATTGAGTCTTTTGATCATTTGTATTGGCTGACGTATCGAATGAAGCGAACAGAAGTGTACGGTATGGAACAAGATGCTCGGATAGAATAAATTAATCAAGTTTGTCTCACATCTGCATGCTCCCTCTCGTCCTCCTCCTACCCGGGTGGCATTCGTGTACCCGCGTGACCGGACGAGGCGAGCAAACAGTGTTTTGAAAGTTCGTGCGCAAAGTGGAGCAGATTGGATGAGCCAAGGAGGGGGAGCGGGATCGTCGACATAATCACGCTCCTCCGCGCTCGTCCATACTTTGCAGCCTTGGCGACGTTTGGGAGATGAACACACACGCAAATCGTGTGCAGGTCTTGCGGTTCCAACGGGTCCAGTAAAGTAAACTCGAGGGACAAGCATGAAATCCCGAAGTCAGGATCACAGCTTGTCGGAGTCCACGGAATTGGATCGATCTTACGACCCGCTCACAGGTACGTGAATCTCATCTCGGCACTTGCCACTTGTTCATGTTTTTTGTTTTTCTTTATCTCCACTCTCTTCCCTCCCAGAAACGGAGGGAGGAGGTTTAAAACTTGTCCAAGCAAGGTACTTTAGTGTATTGTTCATGTACTTTTTAAATTATATTAAATACGACTCAAATAGCTGCATTCTCATTTGACTTGACATACTTCAAACGTGATGCAAAACAAGCAGTGTTTCTGAACCTTTTGTTGAGTCAAGGCACATATTTTACGGTGGAAACATCTAAAAAAAGTGAATAAACAGGTCACTTTAATCTACCGCCCTTCTGTAATTCAGTGGAATAGCATTTCATTATCCTGCATGCCATTGTACATAGCTGCAATAGATACCTTAACAAAGGAACATTATTTGATGTAGATCCAAATTTTGGGACCAATTACATGAAGGTGGATAATTTAGGGTGCATGTTAGGAGTCACGATGATGATAAAATTGAAAATAAACTCGTTTCTTTCTTGTGTGTGTCCATACTTTGGTGATGCAGTCAACATTACACTAAATAAACACTTGACAGTTGAAACTTTGAGTTATAAAGTTTGTGATGTTTGATATACGTCTCACTCCTCTAACATTTGGGTTCAAAGTTCAGCTTCAGACATCCTGTGTGGAGTTTGCTTGTTTTCTCTGAGCTTGCCTGGGATTTCTCCAAGTACAGTACTCCCACTTCCAAACACGTTCCAATCACAAATAAGGTTCATTAACGAATCTAAATTGTCCATAGCTGTGACTGTGAGTGTGAAATGTCGTTTGTCGAAATGTCCCCTGCAATTGACGGGTGACCAGATAGATGGATTTTATCAGATTGTGCAGGTGTACCCAAAGACGTTCCCATTTGTGAAGCCTGCAAGAACATTTGATCCAGTCCGCGATTTTAAAAACAAAAAACACCTCAGGGAAACTCCAATTAAAAAAAAAAAAGGCCAAGAAAAGGTTTAACTCAGACTAGTCCTGTAACTGAATGACAACCTGTCCAGGGTGGTGTCATCTGGAATAGGATATAAATAGTACGGATAGTCGGATGAATTTTGAGGAAACATTTGTATGTATAACTGCGAAACTAATTGGTGTGTGATTAGGATGATAATGCAGCCATAACTCTGTGTTAACAGCATTAAAGGAGATATTGTATGGGCGATGTGATCGTTTTTAATGAGCTCGAGTCTCTAAAGTGATCGTGTAGAGAGAGAGAGAGAGAGGAATGAAGCAAGAAGGGAGGCGCAGGCAAGAAATCTGAACATCTCCAGCACCTCTTGTCATCTCCAGCGATCTTCCTCAGTGTGTTTGGAGTGTAATTAGATCAGTGAGACGTTCTTCAACTCCCCCACCCCCCTTTTTTTTTAACATACTTGCAAAGACAAGCACACTAAATTATTCCTCTTAGATCATCCCAAAATAGACATAGTCACCAAAAATAACCGAGGGCCTGCGCCGATACTAAATCTTTGAACATGAATATGCACAGCTGGCTGGTTTACAGACTATTAGAATGAAGGTTTCATTTCATGTGAGTCGGTTACTTCTGCTGGTGTGATGGCCATTCAATGTTTGCTTAACCAAACAGTCAACAGGTGCATTCACACACAGGCTGCACTCCACAAGACACACAAACGGTCCTTTGTATGGATAGACGACAGCCACCGCGGCAGGGATTACAACAACACACTCACTCATAAACACAATCAAGTGTGTTTACAACCTCACGTTGATGTGGCCCACAAAACGCTTCATCAACGATTGTATTTTTTTTTTTTTAAGGAGAATGAGAACCTTTTATTGAATCTTGTTTCATCCTTCTGTCTTGTGGCACAGTTTGGAAACCTGAACTTGTCTGGCCTCTGTAGTATTATCAAAACGACTGGAAAAACATCAGCAAGTCAGCAAGCTGGGCTACTGTCTACCTATAAGAGATACAGGTCCTGAGGAAGGCGAATGCTATTTGGAATACCGGTAGTTGTAATCATCCACTCCAAAATGAGTTTGAGCTTCTGCCCTCAGGCTGTCGATTTAGGGTTCCGATGAGGAGGACAAAAAAGCTCCAGGTTTCATTTATCCCAAGTGCAATTTATTTACTTAATGGAAACTAGCTCCGAGGTTGCTCATGTTCTTTGTTATCATTGCTTGTTATCATCGCATGTTGCACTTTTTGCAATACGTGATAACAATTGTCTATTTATGACATTAGCTCTGGGCTGAATGTGTTCGCAATCATTTAGAGGTATGATGTCTCCTATAATTTTGCTGTTTAAAAATATATATATATATTTCTTGAGTCTAGGTTTCAATTCTTAAATTATATTTTGTTACAAGCCCAATTCCAATGAAGTTGGCACATTGAGTTAAACATGAATGAAAACAGAATACAATGATTTTCAAATCATGGAATATTTAAATGAATACATACATAAGAGCAACTTAAAACTCTGCTATACAAGCAAAAAACCATTTATCAACAACATCCAGAAACTCCACCGGCTTTTCTGGGGCCGAGCTCATCTAAAATGGACTGATGCAAAGTGGAAAAGTGTTCTGTGGTCTGATGAGTCCACATTTGTAATTGTTTTTGCCAAACAAACATTCTGCATGTGTTTCAACAGCATGGCTTCATAGTTAAAAGACTGTGGGTACTAGACTTGCCTGCCTGCAGTCCAGACCTGTCTCCAAAGGAAAATGTGTGGTGGGTGCATTATTAACATAAAATACAACACTGGGGACCCCGGACCGCGGAACAGCTGAAGCTGTACATCAAGCAAGAATGGGAAAACATTTCCACCTACAAAGCTTCAACAATTTGTGTCCCCAGTTTACACGTTTTGAATTTTGCTAAAAGAAAAAGTCATGTAACACAGTGGTAAACATGACCCTTACCGAGCTTTTTTGGAATGTTTACAGCCATAACATTCGGAGTTAATGATAATTTGCTCAAAGCAATAAAGTTAATCAGTGCAAACATTAAATATCTTTTCTTTGTAGTGTATTCAAATAAATTAAACATGATTTGTTATCCTGTTTTTATTTTTGAGTAAAACAGTGTCCCATCTTCATGGGACTATATAAATTATTTTTCATTATTTCTTTTTCTTTACATTGGCCTATAGGGCAGTTCACATCAGATCGAGGAAAGTGAATTCCAGTGCAAATCTTAACATATCTGGAAGATTTTTTTCCAGTGTCACCATCATAAAACCGTTGCACTCGCAATGTTAGTGTCCTAGAACTCAAAGCAGAAGCTATCCGGTCCAATTGAAATATTCTACAAACAATAAATAATTCTGTCATATTTTGTTTAACGCTCACTGTCACACAAGTATGGAATGAACCACTCATATAATGGAAAACGTTCTGCATAACACGACCTATTAACAATGACAATAAAGTGTAGCGTAAGGCTAACTTCACGTTTTGAATCAGATTTCCTTCTTTTCATCACATATAGAAGCACTCAAACGGCAGCTGCAAAATAATATCTAAATCAAAGTCCTTTGTTCACAAAAAACTGCAACAGTCAGCTCGGAGTCCTGCAAGACCAGTGGGAATGGCCAGAAAAACAGAACAGGCCAGTTCATAGGATTCAAACTTCAGACTCCTAAAATGGAACATTGGAATACACTTTTCACCTCAAATGGAGTCAAACTCTCAATTTTCCCCACTTTTAGAACACTGGAACGTCATAGTACGACTGTATCATGCAGAGGCGATTGCTCTAAGACTGCAAGGGAAGCTCAGCTTCCCCTCGAATGTAAAAAAAAAAGTGATCAAATATACGTGTGTACATATAATTGTGTGTACATGTCATTGACTAAATATGCCTACAACACTCAACTTTTGTTATGAATCAGCTTCATAAGACTGGTTATTACGCGACTCTCTTCTCATTCATTCCCGCAGCTTCACTGTGCTTTAAACTGTGTGTCAAGAGAGTTCCGAGCCCGTTGTCCCAATGCATTGAAATGAGACGAGTCATTGGATAAATGCTGGTTTTGTCCCGCCCATCGGACGCTCAGCTTCTCTGGGAGTCGATGGACAGCGGGCGTGTATCGCTTGGCCGGGACGCTGAGCTTTTCTGCATGATGATTGGATGATCTGTTTGAGGCTGAATCTCTTTTTGATTGACAGCGACTTTGGTGTCGGCATGGTGGGAGCATTTTTCAATTCTCATTCTGTTCTGAGTTGAACTGGAGACTTCTTCTAATCATCTGAGCCAGACTCTCTTTGTTGAAAACGACTAGCGACAAATTAATCTTTTATTTCTGGTGGGTTTTTTTGTAGTTGCTGTAGTTGTAGGACACTAGCTAAGTCCCTGGAAAAGACGCCTTGTTGGTATGACAGGGTCACAGATCATTTTCTTGAAAAGGAACGGAGAGTAGAATTCACGTAGAAATAAACGGACACATTTTATGATGTCGGCAAAAATTGAGCTGCCCCTCCTTGACAGACCAGCATTCGCCACCGGTATCATGATAACTGTATAATATGTACTGTGTATTTGCACAAAAGAAAAACTGTAAACAATATTGATGACGAGAAAACAAGCAGATTGGATGAACAGAACATAAAATATGGATGAGCTAGGTGTAAAAAAAATGATGCATCAGAGATGCTGGATTTTTGCTTAGTCATCAGCATCCCCTCTAGACTAAACATGTCTGCGCATCACTTGCTGTAACACTTTGCGTAATGAAAAAGTGAATTCGTAGGAACACACTAGTTTGAGCCCATGTGTGTGTTTTTGCTTAATCTCCGTTGCATTTCTTGTTTGCCATCTGACATGTGCTCCAAGGAGCAAATGGGATTTGTGTGGTTTGATGTTGTGTTACAAATATTTAAAGCTCATCCTTCTGACTCGGAAGAGGTGACGTCTGATACAAACCACAGCACGGGTGTGTTTTGTATCAAAGCTGTGTGAGAGAGCGCACGGTTTGGAAGAAATGGTCATCCAGAATGTGAGTGGAGTCCCAGTGAGGATTACTGGAAGCGCAGAGGCGACATGATTGATTTAGCTGAGCCAAACCCGTCTTAGGATGGCGTGACGAAAGAAAGTCGGTTTAGAAAGTGATCACGGGAAAAAACAAAAACGTGATCAGATACATCAAAACGTCAGAGGAGTTGCCCGTCAATCTTGTAGATTTATTTGAAGATTCCCAAAATATTTTGCATCCAAAAGGCTTTTTTTACGCGTCACCACTGGTGCCAAGTGTAGCCTAGTGAAATAACAATTTCGGGTTTCTGTACTTCACTTGAGTGTTAATTTGATTTTACGACGTTTTACTCGGACTCTGTTCAGTTGGAAAAAAAGATGTCTGCACTAGCTACTCCTCACCTTTTAAAAATAGGTTTGATATTTTTTCCAACCTCTGAGGATGTGTACACGACTTTACCCTTAGCTAATTTAGCAATTTTTTTTGTGACTCAATTCAAACTCACTATTCCAATGTTGACCCCCACAATCAGTTTAGAGCAAACTGTGGTTTGCGGAGCTTGTGTGCATTTGTCATATGTCATTTCTCTTGTTTTTGTGGTGTGAAAGAGCCAAACTTGGATTTGGGGTTTTCGTTTGGTTTGGATGATGGAGGGATGGATTTCATAACATCACAATTAATGTCAAAAACAAGACTCACACTCGGAAGCCGCCACTTAATGTCTCTATTAAAAAAAAAAATTCAAACTTCCTGGCCAATGTATATTTTCCAAGTGTATTTATTCCCATTTGTCTTGTCCTGGTGTCTCATCCCCAGCTGGTAAAAGAGTGCATAAGAGTCTTTTAATTGTGTTAGGAGCAGCAGGGTAGAGTGTATTGATCTGCCTCAGTGAGCGGCATACAATGAAATTGATTGAAAAAATCAAAGTCAGCTGGAGGGCAAGCACAGGTCCAATTTTTGAGGGAGAGGTGTTTTGGAAACACATTTAACCACTTTATGGACATGAACATGCTTAAATGTGCTTGTATTGTTAATTGCGTCCAGCCACAACATGCACTGTGAGAAACATTACCTGCAACCCTGCTGTGTGTGTGTAAGTGTCAATCTTCTCTTCTAAAAATAGTTGCCAGTAGAAAAAAATGGCATCGACAAGGAAACTTTTTTTCTCCTCTCTCTGCTTAAATGCGCTCAATCGGCAGAAATAGAAAAACGACTGCATCATTTTTGCCCTTCTGCGTCATGAAGATGACAAGTGTCGTCCTTTGTTTATTTGCTTTTCCACCCGGCTGCAGCTGCCGTATTTGAACATTTGATTGACATCTCCTCAGCAAACATCATGACTGCATGAAGCTCTCGATGAATAATAACCTGCACGCACATGTGCAATCAGCAAGTAGCTTACTCATAAAAGCTTTCCAACTACTTCGCCTCCTGATAGTTTAAAGGTGATTTACTAATTCATTATATTTATGATCATTAATCTGTCTTCCATCTGGATTCAATACAAAATATAAATCATAATACAATACAATTTGGGCACCGCTGGCCTAAACACTATCAGAAGCACTGACCTACATTTATAAACTAAATTCTTATATTGTATTTGTTCCATAAAATAAGATATTTTATTTATTACTTATTAAGTAATTTATGCACAACTGTTTTTTTCCCTTTTCTTTCATAGCATTTCTCTTGATTGCACTGCTTTGAGTATGTGTGTGTTAGATACTTTTTTGTCCAATCGGGTTTCAGACTTTCCATGCCCATCCAGTATGCCTTGGTCCTTCAGAATCAACAGTGCTGCCTGATGTATCTTAAATATATTTGTAATGATGTTTTATTTCACAGAGTTGAGTGGATTAGCGTGTAGTTAGTAGAGAGTGCATTCGAACCAGAAGCAATGGAGAAATCAAAACAAATAACCCTTGAGGATTGCTTTTGGGGTGGCATGGTAATGAACTTGTTAGCACGTTGCCCTCACAGTGCAGCGGTGCAGGGTTCGATTCCGGTTCTAGCCTTCCTGTGTGGAGTTTGCATGTTCTCCCCGTGCTTGTGTGGGTTATCTTCGAGTACTCCGGTTTCCTCCCACATTCCAAAAACATGCGGGTTAACGGAACACTCTAAATTGTCCCTAGGTGTGATTGTGAGTGTGAATGGTTGTTCGTCTATGTGTGCCCTGTGATTGGCTGGCAACCAGTTCTGGGTGTCCTGCCAGAAGACAGCTGGGATAGGCTCCAGCACGCCTGTGACCCTTGTAAGGATCAGCGCATTAGAAAATGGATGCATGGATGGATTGCTTTTGGGGAAGAAAATCTTCTACCATGATGAGAGAAAGGAGTTTCTGTACGCAGCAGGACACTTTCTTCCGCCTGAAAGTAAGAAGCTGCCATCAAAAGAGACATTTTGTCCACGAACATCATCTGCCTCATGCAAATGCCACACCACAGCAAACATGCCTTCGCAAAAGTAAGCGAAATAGTTGTGTGCCCTTGGATCAGGACAATTGCTTCATTTTGTAATACACACACAAAAAATCTGCATAAATTGCAGGGTGAAGGTGACACACACGTGCACATGCACAAAATTGCAGAGTGGAGGGGACACACATGCACAGCACACACATGCATGAACAGTGAGTGCACGTACACATGCAAACATACATGTGCACACAGTCACTGAACTCGTTGTTTCACTCATTTCATCAGTTCAATAGAGTGCAGATAAATACAAACTGTAGCCTATTTTCCTCGAGCAGTGTGTGTGGCTGCATCCAAGTGAGTGAATATGTCAGTTAGACGTGGTAAAAGGTGCTGGAGCACAATTCCTCCTCAAGATTTGTGGCTGCCCCCTCGAGATTTGTGGCTGCCCCCTCATACGTGCCTGTCGAGACCCTGCCATGGTGCGCTCTCAAAATCAAAAACGTCACCCACAGATTGGCAGTGGCTGTTAGCGGGAGTGGAGATTTAAGTGAAGATTTCTCAACAGTCATTTATTCAACATGCTGGATCTTTGTGTGCTTGTAAACGTTTCTTGGAGCGTACCGGTCGTTCGTTTCTTGGCCTATGTAGCTACGGAGCAACACTGCCCTCTGTTGGCAGAATTTATCATTGCACGGTCCAGTTCGCTTGGAAACAATTACCAGAGAAATCGTGGGACGAATGAAAATATTGGAGGTGTTTAGAGTATTTTGGAACGTCATAATTTCAATAAATTGTACTGGAGTGGCCTGAAATTCTCAAATTCTAAATATTTGCGCTTGACAATCGGGGCAGGGGGTGGGGGGGGGGGGGGTAAGGGTCTTTGAGCCCTTAAAAAAAGAGATCATATTGTATTTTTATTATGGGATGGTTTGTAATCACAATTTTATTTTGTCACAAAAATTGGTGTTATGCTGAATAAAGATGGAGACATTTTATCATCAGTTATTTGTGATGTAATTATACTCTCAAATTCCTTGTGTGTTCTACATACTTGGCCAATAAAGATGATTCTGATTCTGATTCTGTAAAAAATAAACAAATCAATGCAAATAGTTGGACGAACACAATTTGAAGACAACAAGCTTTGGTGAAATGTTTGTTGGGCAAAGAACTTTTTTGTAAAGTTTTGCTTTTTTTGAAAGATGGCTTTCCTACATTCCCACACACAACAAAGAATTAAGAGTTTACAGAGCATTGTGTTGAACCCCAACTCAGAGATAGTAAAAACTACTGGATAGCACAAGGGTCAATTAATCCCAATCTACTTGTTGCATTCATGCATAAGAATAAGAGCTTTGGGTTCAACTAGCCCAGATTTCACACTGGCTAAGTACAGGACATTGGTTAGTAAACTGAGACGAGAGCATCATCTTTTCAAAATATGTTGTGGAGTGCCTTCAGTTACCCATTCAACTCTTCAATTCTTTCTAGGTAACCCACCAAATCAAGCCACCAAAAGGACCATCAAGCAGCGCTTCCTCAAACTGCTGCCCTGCTATCATTCTGGCTCTGGCGCGTCCATCAATCAAAGCAAGTGGCCCTTTGCATTCCTGTTAGTCATGCAATACATCTCTTGTGCCGTAATGGTGTGTTATGTGTCTCCCTGCGTGTGCAGATAGCGTATGTGATGAGGCTGAGTTGTCTGCGGTGTGTCACAGACCCGAAGGCCTCGAACGTCTCATGGGGCAGACTAACTTCAGTAAAAAAGAGCTGCAGATCCTCTACAGAGGATTCAAAAACGTGAGCCCAGTTGGCAACATTTGCTCTTGCCTGCAACCACTTTCATGCGTGTGCAAGAGCGAGGGGTTTTATATCTTCTCATTCCAGGAGTGTCCCAGTGGTGCAGTGAATGAGGAGACATTTAAAAACATCTACTCTCAATTCTTCCCTCAGGGAGGTCAGTTGCAGTCTCTGTTCTTACTTCTTAAAATAAAACTACTGTCTTGTCCAAACTCCAAATTTAAAGACCGTAATTACAAAGACGTGCAAAGAAAAGAACCAGACAAGCGCCACAAATAAACAAACCACCGGAGTCTGCATAAAAGTGCCACTCCATTGTCATTTTCTGCGAGGGAATTTGGATATTCTACATGAGTTGAATGACATTGTTTACTTTCAGAAGTGGGTTTTTCTGTCATTTTCGGCTCAACACCAAATGCAACAATATCAACATATGAACCAGTGAAACAGCGAGCAATCAACTATCATTCGTGACAACAATCGCGGTTTGCTCTGTACGTAATATAAAAAAAAGCTTTATTTTTAAAAGAGATTTATTTTAATTTTAAAATAACGTGGGAGTTTGGGAAACCCCATCTTATGCAGTGTGCCAGGGTTAAGATAAAAAAAAAAACATTGTGTGGATTGGTGTGGAAGCTGATTTTTGAAATTTGAGACCCCACACGTGTTGTAGGGTGGAGGGGGTGATCATGTTTCCTAAAAATGTTTTTTTTAATCTATTTTATTCATTTATCTAATTAGAACAATTGGTTGATTGGTGTATTGTAAACAATAAAATAAAAACAAATCCATTTTACTTTTTAATTTTGTGAAATCTCTGGTTTATTAATTATAATGAACAAAAATAATTATTATAATAATTATTCCTCTATTAAAATACAATATTTTCCTTTTTTGCATACACATTATTATTTTATTTTTTTGTGGATGATGTGGTTCATCTGTCCGTTTTATAAATTCAAAGGTGCCCTTGAGCACAAACGTCAGTTGACGTTGCACATTTACAGTGGACAAAATATGTGCACACCCCTGTTCAAATGCCAGGTTTTGATGACATTTGAAAAAATAAAGAAATAAAGAGGCTAAGACAAACAATTTCAAAACTTTTCCCACCATTAATGTGACCTGTAACCGGTACGACTGCCACATTCAAACTCATGCTCAACGGAAGTCAGCACACAACTGTCACTTTTTAAAGCGTTAACGCCAAATCAATTTCCGACGTTTCCGTATGCTTTTCCTGACATTGCTTTCAAGCAGAAGCTTGCCAGTTTTATGCTCAAACACTGACTGCTGTTTGGAATTGTTCATAATTCTTTCCACCCGGTCTCGGGCCCCGGTTCCAGCTGAGGAAAAACAGCCCCGAGGCCTGACGCTGCCACCACCACTCTAATTTACTATTGGTGATGAGCAGTGTTTTCTTTTTTTGTACCAAACACACCATTAGGAAAATACAAAATAATAACAACACATTCCACAGGGTACAAAGAGGAGTCAGTGACAGAGCTGTTTACTCTCACCAAATAGAGAGTTCACGATAAAACCAAGACTATCATGGTTAAACTTAAACCCTCTCCTCCCTAAGTTGTCGTTACTCACCGTCCACAAATCTGAACAGTAACACTAGCATTGATGCTAGTGCTAACAAAACTGCTCCACTAGTAATAGAAGAGCTCTTAAGTCTCTGATATGTGGTTACTCTTTGTAAATCTGCATAGCGCTCATATAAAATGTTCCTCTTCCAGATACAAGTATGTATGCACATTTCCTGTTTGAGGCTTTTGACACTCACAAAAGCGGATCTGTCAGCTTTGAGGTAAAACACACAACAAAGGCTGACTGCTCTAGGCAGCGTATCAATTGTGTCATAAAATCTCAACACTTCTAGCTTGCGTGACTTGATGCAGGATGTAGTTTAGAAGAGAAACAAATGTCCATTTCGCGTCCATGTGTATCAGAAATGTAGCCTTCACTTTTCTCTTTTCTGTCCCATTTGTTTTTTGTTTTTACCGGGCCGTAGGACTTTGTCTTAAGTCTATCCATCATTCTCAGAGGCTCCGTCACAGATAAACTCAACTGGGCCTTCAACCTGTATGACCTCAACAAGGACGGTTGCATCACTCGAGAGGTGTCGGCACTCTTCACTAAAAGTTTTTTTTTTTCGCTTCTGCTCTTGTTTTACTAACAGCTTGTGGTGATGATTTGTTTTGGTCAGGAGATGACAGACATCATGCATTCCATTTATGACATGATGGGCAAGTATACGTACCCCTGCATGAGGGACAGCGCTCCCCAGGACCACGTGGAACGCTTCTTCCAGGTTGGAAAAAATTAGAAATATAGAACAAGTATTGGGCAACACAGTGGCATAGTTCAAAGGTCAGCATTGTATCTGAGACTGGTAGCTCTTCACATTAATCAGGACCCAAAAAGAAGTTTTTAGTTGTGAACTGCTGCACAGGAATCAGATTAATGCTAATTATGTGTCGCCTTGTAGAAAATGGACAGGAACAAAGATGGCGTCGTCACCATCGATGAGTTCTTGGAAACGTGCCAGAAGGTGGATTTTTTTTAAACATTATTTCCAACAGCATATTAAGAGCGCATAACCCGTGCCTCCCTTCTAGGATGAGAACATCATGCAGTCCTTGCACATGTTCGACAACGTCATCTAAAGGTGGCATCGAACGTTCCTCCAATTGGAGCTCCACCTCAACGCTGCAGTGTGTGCGTGCATGAGTGTGCGTGTCGGACTTCAACCTGTCACCTCACAGAGTGATAAAATCACTCTGCTCTGATTGAACATACATTTAAGGTTTGTTGGAGCTGTTAAAGACTGAATCAGGATTGTGCGCCTGTTGTTTTACGAATTTACAAAACCAAGTTGGGACGTTGGGTTCAACATAAATAGAAACAAAGTACAATGATTTGCAAATCATGTCTAAGCTGAATACACTGCAAAGACTAGATATTTAATGTTCAAACTGGAAAAAATGGCTTTCACTAAGAAGCCACAGTGTTGTAACATTTGCAAAATGTGGTTTGGCATTGTCTTGTTGGAATAAGCAGGGGGGTCCATGAAAAAGACATTGCTTAGATACCTGTAAGTCCCTTTAGGTGTTAATGGCGCCTCCACAGATGCGTAAATCACAGTTGCCATTGGCACGAACACAGCCCCATACCATCACAGATGCTGGCTTTTCAATTTAGCATCCATAACAGTCCCGATGGTTCTTTTCCTCTTTGTCCCGGAGGACACGGCGTCCACAGTTTCCAAAAACAAAATGAAATATGGACTCGTCAGACCACACAACACTTTTCCACTTTGCATCAGTTCATCTTCGAGGAGCTCGGGCCCAGAGAAGCCAGTTGTGTTTCTGAAACAGTTTTTTAAAAATTTTCTCATGCAGTTGTTGACAACAAGGTGAACCTTGTCCCATTTTTGCTTGTGAATGACTGAGCAATTCAGGGAAGCTCTTCGTATAGCCAATCTTGGCACTCACCTGTTCCAAGTTAGCCTGTTCACCCGTGGGATGTTCCAAACAGGTGGTTGATGGGCATTCCTCAACTTTCTGAGTTTTTTTTTTTTTTTGGGCCACGTGACCCAGCTTTTTTGGGAGCATGTTACAGGCCTAGAATTCAAAGTTAATGATTATTCGTTCAAAACAATTACGTTTTTCAGTTCGATTAAATAACAGACCAATGTATTCGATGAAATTTGTGTATCATTGTATTTTGTTTTTATGTGTAACATAACCTCCCAACTGGATTGGAACTGGGTTTGTACTTATAGGTTACCAATCGAAAGGGGAAGTCGAGTCCGAAATTTTTCTTACAGTAATATCAGACTCAGACTCAAATTTGACCCTGATAAATTCTATTGTTAGGTTTAGTCAACCTACAACATTTAATAAACAACAAACGCGGAAGGAAGACAAGAGAATGGACAGGTTGTACCCGGTTCCAATCTCTGACCCGTTCTGAGATGCAACCTGCAGAGTCCTCAATTTATTGAAAAAAAAAAAAAAAAGAGGTGCCTAATACATGAGCTTCTAAAGGGAAGGGAGTGGGAAGCACCCACATACGTCCGAACCATTGATGAAGTCCACAGAAAGATGATGTCTGGCCAAAAACAATGCACTCCTGTGCTCGTAGAAGTTCGTGAGCTCATTTGTGCAAGCTCGTCATGAGTCTCAAGGTAGCCATTTCCACTCCTCAGAGCTTGATTTCAGTCTGAGAGTGTTGGTGAAGTTCCCAATCCAAAGAATATAATATAGATGCACTCTTTTATGCTCGGAAGGGTTCGAGTTCTTTTACACAGCCGTGCAGCCTAACAAGCTCCACTCCTTGATGGCTTATATATCTCGTCCAAGGTTGGGAACCGGCTGGCCCCCCTTCAACGTTGTTCTTCGCCGTCGCTCTCTCTCAGCGAAACCTTGCAAGGCTGAATAAATGCTTTGTAGTAATATAAGAGTAAATATGGGATAACTTTATGTACATCAATTCTATCAGCTATATCACAGAATGAAATGTCAAACTATGCACAGCACGAAATAAAAACAGACTATTTTAAAATACAGACGAAAAAACAATCCATATGTATAATGAATAAAAGCAATGAATTCAACCCGAACAAAGGATATCACTTATCGGAGAGGCTTTGCACATTGTTTATTGCACGTGTTCCCACTCATTTTAGATTTAGCAGTCTTATGGCGGTCGGATAAAAACCGTTCATAAACCTGGCAGCTTTGCACCCCAGGCTGCGGTTGCTCCTGAAGGCAGGAGGGAAAACAGTTTATGAAAGGGGTGTGAGGTGTCTCCACCAATATCACAAACAACGCTGCTGGAGCAATTCATCCGTGGTTGGCAGTGTATCTCCAAAGATCTTCACAAGTCACAAACGTCTCCCCTCGTCTCCTAGGTGTGTCATCCTCATTCTGAATGAGCCCCACCACTGTTATTTGAATATTTAATGGCGTCATTACTGCTGAATTTTGTTGTGGGTCATGAGGGTGAGGAGAGGAGGGACTCAGCCACACATCAAGGGTCCAGTGGGATTATGGTGCTGAATGCAGAGCTAAAATCAAGCAGCAGCATCCGGACCCACGCGTTCCTGGTCTCCAGGTGATCCATGGACCGATGGTAAGCAGTGCTCAGTAGAACAATACGGTCGGTATATGGATTCTGCTGCTTTGTTCATAGACCAAAAACGCAGTGAGGGGTGCCTAAAAAACGTATCGTAAGGAAAAATGTGTCCTAGGTCCTTAATCATTTGTAGGCAAATACATTTTGACATAACTCTCAAGATCATTTTTTCTCCACTTCTCTTAAGAACACAGATGTGTACCCTGGCATGTTTGATACACATGGGACACATTGTAAGATGAGTGATGGCTGTGAGATCATGCAATAACGTGGCCATGTTTCTTCAGATCGTATCATGTCTGCATGACGTGCGCGGTCACACAAGCCATGTGTTGGAGTATTTTCCATTGGAACATGATGATGATGATGATGAATAACAATAAAACCTCACAGTTATGATGTAACAACTGCTCCTCTGTCCTTTAATATTCACCAAGTTTGCTACAGACTTTGGCTCCGATTGGACCTAGGCCTTGCTGTGTAGAGTTTGCATGTTCTCTTGCGGCTTCAGGTGTAATGCAGACAATAAATTGTCGTTAGTTGTAAATGTGCGGGCAATTCACCCCCCAAAAAAAAAAAAACATGGACAGGTAGGTTTAATATATCCTTTAATTTTATTTAACAAAATTTCAGTAAAAACTCTTTGTAAGTACAAATTTCCCTGTCAGTAGTGTTTCTCCAGCTGGCGCCCCGACTATATTAAATCCACATAAAAGAAATCAGTCAATCTGTTGAACCAATGCGTCAATCAGAGTTTTGACATCAAATCGTAAAGAGTTACACACAAGCTCTTCTTTTCGGTTAAAACTGACACGTGTTATTATTCTGGCTAAGCAAAGTATGCAATCCTTTCCCCATAAAATGTAAAGAATAAAAAGAAGCATCTCGTTTGCTCCCCTTTCCCTAAAGGCGTGTCTCCTTCCCCAATTTGTTCTCCGCCTGGGTGGCAAACTCGAGCACCACGTGCACCACGTGCACCACTTTGCGGTTACAGCGGGACAAAGTTGATGCCATACTGTCAAAACGACTCTTTTAAAAGGCATCAAAAAGAAAGATGAGCAGGTTCACACTTTTCCACCTGCGGCAGTGTTGTCAACTAGTCCTCTTTTTAAGAAAAATTTAAAAAAGCAATCTATGTGATCTTCACAAAATGAAATCTCTTTGGCATAGATTACCCACCCGAAAGCAGAAACACTCACACAGAAACACACTTGAACTTCTACGCACACATACACGCAATCTTAGAAACGTTTTCAAGCGTGTGTCAATGATCCTCAGCAATGTTAGGATATAAAACATATGCAAGCCCTGTTAAGATTAGGAGTCCCGTACTCAATGATAATTGCATATATTACATATAAAGGGAATCAAGACCCTTGTTCCATTCTAGGCCAGCGCCCCACTTTTCTGAAACTTTCTTCTCTCTTGGATCTGTGGAAAGGAAACAATGGCATGAGAACAAGACCTTAAGAAGAGGGAAAAGCATATTTTGGGAGGTTATTTCAGAAAAAACATTTTCATTTGGCTTCAAAATGCTACATGCAGGGAATGAAAATATGAATGTAAGTGAAAGGCTTTAATCTGAAAGATAAAATGTGTGACGATGACAACGGTTCCTGAAAGCTTCCTGAGGCTGAAAATAAATTGGTTATTGGTAATTCGGAAATATTATGTGAACTGACTATCATTGCTGTGCGAGATCTTTTAAAGGGGACATAATGCTAAACTGCTTTTACAGAAATTGTATCGTCATTTCTGTTTATTATCTGACCACGTAAAGTGAATCTTTTGTTATCCGCACCATTTCCCATTTGTCTAATTTACATACTGTATTATAAGCCCCCACGCTAACTTTCTCTGCTCATTTTGACTGAACGATGCACCATTTTCATCAGCTGCTTCAAAGTCAAAAGGTAAGCAGAGCTGCGCTGTTAGCACAGGTTAGTGCTAGCTAACAGTGTTATCAGCATTAGCTTCTGATAACCAGTACATAAGGTAGTTATTGTCTAATGTTAAGCCAAGCTGTCAAAGTGGGGTATCTGTGTTTGGCGATGTGTTTGCTGCATGCGTCACAGGTGCCAATCCGCTACACTAATTGACAAAGTGGAATTGGGAGCTTTTACTGATGAAGTGCTGCCACCATGAGAGAAAATAGAGCTATTAATGACGGCTAGTCATTTTCTTCCCAATCTGTAGTACCTCTTGGCCTCTGACCATCGTCCTACCTTCACAATTGATACAAATTCAACCGTTGGAAAATTTTGGGAGGAATCAATCCACCGTTAATCTCACAGTTAAACAACTCACTGATTCACTTTTTTTTGGTGCGATTCAGAATTGCTCTATGAAGACACAGCATGCCGCTGAACCAGTCTAATACAAAAGCAGTGCTGTAATGTTTATGTGCGAAGAGATGATTTACTATCGAGGTGATCTGCCGAGTACGCGTGCGCTGTTATTATAATGCCAACGACCTTTATGGCAAATGGTCCAACTGGCTTCACGTTTCTGAGGTGTGCTGACCTTTTAATAAGGTTCAAACTGCTGTTGCCTGTCGTAGACCATGTTGCCGGCGAAATCGTCATGCATCAAGTTGGCGTCCACGGTGTCCATGGGAATGTCACCTGCGTAGCCGCCGAAGTTTTGAAAAGGAGCGTCAAGTTCTGCAAAGACACGAGCACATTTGCCATCTTGATCTTGACATTGGCTGCTGCTATTGTTTTTGTGATACAGTATATTCACTAAGTACTATAGGATGCTCTTTGTCCATACTCGTGAAACAATTTCGCGTACTAAGAGAATGACTGTCTTACTCTTAAAATTTCTTCCACTACTGTATGATATTTATACACACTAGTAGGACAGAATTTGGGGAAAAAAACAAACCAAATAGTAAAAACATTCATTCTACTTAGTACAAAGGTGAGGACAACGAGTGTAACGTACTAGTACATGGAACTTACTGTAAGCTGCATATCAAGGATATCAAATAAATGCTGAAACAGATTTCCATAAGAGAGCACACAACGCAGCCAGAAAGTCCCCAAAAGCGAACAACTCAAGACAGAGAAGGAAAAAAATGCAAACGGTGGATGAGTGAAGACAGAACGAGTAACTGATGTATCCTAGAGTGACCTTCTGACTAATCAGATGCAGAATTGACATTTGCTGACTGTCTGTTTCCTGGAAGTTCGCCTCTTGTGTGACTGTATGTTGAGAGTGATGATGTGTGGGCTGCTCTTGCGGTGAATGCTGACTAATATGTTGTGTGTGTGCACATTCCAGTCACATGTCCTCACCATCTTGGTAGGGTGCTTCCATGGTGACGCTGTTGTGGGCCTGCAGAAAGGTCAGGTAAGGTAAGACTTCAGCATCTCCAGTCAATAAGTCACCGTGCGAGCGGTGGTGGTGGCAGCTCGACACTCACCATCTCCCAGGCGGCAGGGTCGTGCTTGAACATGGAGTGTGTGAGCTCCCTGGAAACTCTCTTCTTGTGCTCGGCGCTCTTGTCCTCCGAGATGCGGAAGAGGACCGCAGCAGCATATGTGGCTGATGAGGACATCAAAGAGGAGCGGTTCACATTCAACGTCTGGTTTTGTTGGGAACACTCATGTGACTATTAAGGTGACTTCAACCAAGGTGATCCAATGGCTCTCTCTACTTTATCGCCTTGTGAGAGGTTTATAGCTGTTTGCATGACCGAGTCAATACAGGCTGCCTCCGACATACATCCGGTTCCTATGGTGGCAACAAAACCCAAATTTGTACGCAAATCAAAAAGGGGCACTGGCCATCAGTAATCTACACAAAAATGTGCTTGTCACTTTTCGCCAGTTGCTGAAAGGTGACAATGTATCGTTACGCCGCTGTGCAAACTAGTTCATTCTATCCTGTCAATCCTTTACACGCAGCACGCTGACTTGAAGTTCATATTTGACTTTAACAGAAGAGTATTCGAGTGCAAAGGTTATTTCATTTTAACATCACCAATTGCACTGGGTGATGTTCTAGTGAATTTTGGCAGCGTGCGTTTCATACGTACAGTACGCGCTGCCTTTGAAGAGTGTCTACATACTGTATTTCAGTCAGTAAATTTAAAGGCTGAAGAAAGCATTGTCGTTTGAAACCGACAAATGCTAACAATTTGTGATATTGAATGTTGAGCGGCCTACCGATGCCCTCGTTGTCTGAGTGCAGCAGTTCCATCAGGGGAGAAGACGCGCCCTCGCCATCGATGGCCTCAGCTGATTGTTTGTCCAGAGCCAGCTCGCAGAGAACGCCCGCCGCCACGCGCTTCACATTGTCTACTGGCGAGTAGAGAAGCTACCCAGGGGGGTGAGGACATTTTAAGCTCACAACAACAACAACAACAACAACAAAAAAAGACAAACAAAGGCGGTGGCAAAAAACAACAACAACAAAATAAGTGTTTGGCTTCTGGTACCTGAACAAAAAGAGGAATGGTTTGCAGGTTGGCAATCTCGGCTCTGTTGACAGGGTCTCTGGCCAGGATGTGCAGAGCTCCTGTACAGCCTTCCACTATCTCCTCCATCCTCACTCCATCCTGACCACACACATGACTAGAGATTAACATATATGTACAAACAGATAAATCGTCATGCGCGGCATGTGGTGCCAGTAAGATATTTACCTGGTATGTCTGCTGGTTGGACGAGCCATGTTTCTGGGCATCCTGGTGGGCTTTCAGCAACAGGTTGACCAGGCGGGGGATGGCGCCCGAGTCCCTCAGTGGGGCCTGGTTGTCCGGGCACAGGGCCAGGTTACGAATCAGGCCGACCACAGCCTTCAGGGCAGGAAAAACAAATGAACAAGTCACACCACCGCTCAGTGTGGAAAAACAAGGCGCTTACATACTTCCCGGCTCAATACAAGATTTCCACCTGGTCCTAGAAATTCCGTCCCTTGAAACTGCTTAGACCAAAACCTGAACTCTATATGTCTTGTGTATCTAATATTCTATATCATTGACAGTGTTACCTTAAGTTTACCAAGATCTTGATTAGCTACGGTACATCAAGTCATTTTTCCACACCGTCTGCCCAAACTACGTCTCAATCAGCCCCACCCACTATACCTTGATAACTGGCCAGTAGTATGGCTGGTTGAGCAGCTTGACGATGGCCGGTATGCCGTAGTGCCTCCTCACAGCGTGCTGTGCCATCTCGGCCTGCTGGTGGCGGGACGTCAGGTGACGCAAAGCGCAAATGGCAGGCTCGGTCACATCCTCTTTCTCGCCGGCGCGCAGTATGGCGTGGATCAGTGCCTCAATGCCATTGCTCTGGGTGACCAGAGTTTTATTGTAGGCGTTGTTGCATGTGAGATTAGACAAGATCCCGGTGGCACAGGTGAGCATGTTGATGTCATCGGAGCTCAGCAGGTTGACCAACACCTGCAGCAGGCTGTCCATTCCCTCCTGAAACACAACAGAGAGATAGATTGGCACGTGAAGAACTAAAATACCATAGCAATTTCTATCAATCTAGCACCGAGACCAGGGGTGTCAAACCTACGAGCCCGCGACGAGGTTCGACCAGGCCCGCAGGATAATTTAAAAGTGAAATAATGCATAAAAGACACGGAATTAGTATTTTTAATAAAATGCAATTCGTGGATTATCCGCTAGGGGCGCACTGTTTTCTCTTTAGTTTGTCAAGTGTGCGCAGGGATTACATTTCGATTTTGTATGCACATGTGGAAATGGTTTTAAAATTCCTTTCTTTATAAATCTCGTTGAATCTTAAAATGTATTACTATATTTTTCAGTAGCAATTGAAAATAAAAGTAAATTGCACATTTGTCTAAGGAAATCGAAGATGTTTCATGACATGTTTTGTAACACTTGACTAATGTTCTTGTACTTCACTATACTAAAAACAAAAGAAATACATTCTATTTTTGTTATTTATAGCAGAATGTGGAATAATTTAAGTGGTCTGGCCAACTTCACATATACCGAGGCTGTATATGTCCTTGGGTGTTTTGAAAGGCGCTTATAAATAAAGTGTATTATTATTATCATTATTATTATGCGGCCCAAAATGTGAAATGAATTTGACACCCCTGACCTAGACAGCAAAAACAAAGTGCAAAAACTACAATCACTCAGATAAGTAAAATAACATAAAAGGTACAAGACCAGCATTTGAATGAACAAGATAAACAATATATGTCAAATACTGAAATAATGATGTGACTGAACAAATGAACCTGAAACAAGGTGGCAAGATAGTTTCAAAAATGTTTCCATAAAGCTAACTAATTAGGTCCAACAACAACATAAATTTAAAGCAAAAGGATTAGTTTTGCTCGGAAAACATTAATCTAAACATTTAACTCTTATTTTACTCAGTTCTTCCTCAAAACGACTCCCAAATCAATACAGACACTCCCCGAGTTACGAACATCCGAGTTACAAACGGTACATACGAACATTTTCACGGGTCTGTCGAAAAAAAAAAAAGAGTTAGATTTTGTATTGCGCGCTTTTTCCGAGTGCCGAACGGGCGGAGGAGGACGGCGGAGGCAACGTTCGAAGGCGGCCGCGGGAGAGGCGTGGGGCGGGCGTGTGACGGTGGAACGGGCGGGAGGCGTCCTGGCGCGCCGGTTGACGCACCGTCGTCTACTTTCCCGCTGAAGCTGCTGCTAGTTTAGCGGCAGCTAACAATCGAGCCCTGAAGAACGTGACGAAAAGCTCTCTCCCCGTTATATGGATGTCAATATAAGCCTTAAACATACATTCCAGACAAAATATAGCACTGAAGCAACTTACGAACGAATTCACCTTATGAACAATCGTCCGGAACGTAACTCGTTCGTAACCTGGGGAGCGTCTGTACTGCGCTGGTCTTAACTGACTGTTATGTTTGTGTGGGCCCCGTAATGGTGATGGGGCCCTCTTGGGGCCTTAAGCAGGTGCTTAATTCGCTTATGCCTCAGGCGGGCTCTGTAAGGGCGAACATTACCCTAAAAGAGAAAACACACCTGCTTGGTGGCAGCATCAGACAGGTTCCGGAGTGTCCAGAGGCAGTTTTGCATCAGACGCTGGCTACTGCCAGTCAGGTGTTTGCCCAGAGCCTGCATCCCACCTGGAGGAAACACGGCCGTGCATCAGCCCACAACCACATCATCACATGCTGTCGTGGAACGTTGCGGCTCATGAGAAAACAGCCATTACCCACGGCTCCGTTGACAAAGAGTCGCCACACCTGCATGACTGGCTTATGCACACATGTAGGTGTGTGTGTGTGTGTGTGTGTGTGTGTGTGTGTGTGTGTACACAGAATAGACATTTCTCACACACCAGCCTCAACAATGGCAGGTTTGTTGCTGGGGCACACAGAGAGCACTTTGAGGACACGGCTTGTGGTCCACAGCAGCTTTTCGTAGTTGTAGTTCCTCATGATGTGAACAAGACCCTCGGGACCCCCGTTGGCAAGGATGATGAGCTGTGACAGAGACAAAGTAAATACATGGCTAGACAGATAGACGGGCGGATGGATTGGAATATGCGAAGAGACATGAGGTTCATATTTAGAAAATAAAACTACACTTTTAAGGACAAGGCCGTTTCAGGAATGCAGCGTGTAGACTTTGAGTATAGCTATGACATGTCGAAGCATGCGAAATAATTACACACTACACACTTGATTCTAATAACCACACCCAAACCTGACTGTCCTGAACTGTGTACCGATGGCACACCCAAATCAAACCATGCATGCTGTACACACAAAGGACAAAGTGCGGTGCTCGACAGGGGTGAAGTCTTGCTTTTGTACAATGTGGACTTGCGCCATGCTGTGCACACACACAAACAAACACACCTTGCTCTCCTGATTGCCATAAGACAGCAGCTGCAGACAGTCTGTAGTGATGGCCAAAAACTTGGGGTTGCTTTTCTTCAGAAGGGGCACCATCCTCTGCAGGCCGTCAGCCAAACGGACGGCCATTTTGGCTCCCTCCTGATGCAGGAGCAGGTTGTGGAGGGTTGTGATGGCGTAAAAGAGCACCGACTCCACGGGAGAGCTGAGGGGCATCACAGAGGGATAAAGTCAGGTTGCAATTTAGCCAGAAGCCATTGTGAGGAATACAAATCAGAGCGCGCATTTGAATAGTAAAAATAGCGAGAAGCTAAATGTGTCAAGCAACAGTCTCCTAACGTTCTGCCCAGAAAGAGAACATTCTAAGGTGCAAGGAAAGTTTGTACATGCTTGTGTCACGCAAGTCGTCGACACGAGCTTTTGAAGAACAGGAACTGTTTGGGCTGACCCGCTAATGGTGTCAAATGCGGGATGACGGCGACCGGAAGTACCTGAGCATGCGGACAAGCGCGGGGATGCCACCGGACTTGAAAATGGAGAGCAGGCCCTCCCTTTTGTGAGAGAGATTGTGGAGGATGCTGGCGGTGGCCCTGGCGGTCTCCATGTCGTTGGTGTTCTGCATGGCTCGCACCACTGCAGACACCACCTGAGGCGACTGCATCAGCGCATGGCGGGAGGCCTCCTTGCGCGTGAGCTGGTTGACAATCTGCGCTGCCTTGCTGACCACCACCTGATGGAAAGACAAGTATTCTCATTGGTTGACGTAAATTAAATTCAAATCAAAATTAAAAGACCGCAAATCTTCAGCAACGCTGAGCAAGACAACACAAGGGCCATTTTTTAAATGGCGGACCGCGGCCTGGGTCTGGACCGTGTCATGGTGCCTATGTTGCTTCAAGTTCTTTCCCAGGCTTTCTTTTTTCAGTTTCAGACATCAAAATCCATTTTCTGCCTTTTTTACTGTAAATTTCACCAGTGTGGGACAAATAAAGGATATCGATTTTATCTTTTAGTGGATATTTAAGTTATTCTCATTCTTTATTGCTAGAGGTGAACCGTTTTCAGAATTTTAATGGGTGTTTCAAAGACACTTTGTATTTCTGTGTTTTTGGAAATACATTTCTTGATGGCTATACATTGCCTCGCTTTAATAGGATTAAAATTTACAGTACGCGCAGATAGCTTTTTTTTCCTGGTAAAACAAAACATCTTATTTGAAAAACCACAAAATGTGATGAAGAGAAAAAAGGAAACGTGACATTTTTCCGTTATTTGACCGGTTGGCTACGCAGCAGCACAGTTAAGAAGTCGTGGGTTCAAATCTGGGCTGCGGCCTCCTTGTGTGGAGTTTGCATGTTCTCCTCACGCCTGAGCGAGTTCTACTGCAGTTTCCTCATATATCATATCAATAAACTGAAATTCCATCAATATGGTTTCAGTTTTTTTTTTGGGGGGGGGGGGATTGTGAAGACAAACTGAACCGTTTTCCAAGAGTGTTATTACTCTACCTTGCGAGAAGCTGAAAGTGACACTGTAGTGTTGTTGTATGTGAGCCTTTAAAGTGGAACTAAACCCAAAAGGTTAGACCTTTAATTGGCCTCGCCCCACCTTACCTCACTGAGCTCCATCACTGCTGCGCACTTGCTTGGTATCGCCCGTCTGCGGAGCAGATCCTACTGGAGGTAGCGAGGACTAAATAGAGAGAGGATTGTGCCTTTTCCGTTGCTGGTTCTTCTCTTTGCAATGACCTTCCGTTAAAGGTCAGGTCAGGCCCCTCTCTGTCCATTTTTAAAACAGGTCTTAAAACACAGTTTTCCTCTGTAGTTTTTGACTCAAAATGAGACTCGTCATTGTTTTAATGTTTTGTGGTGTTTATTGTTTTTATGTTGTTCATTTATTGTGTCACTCGCTCTGTTATTAGAATTCTTGCTGCATGTACAGCACTTTGTATGCAGTGATGGGCGTTTTAAAGTGCTCCAGAAATACAAATGAGTTGGGATGACTTGGTGGAATAACAATTAAACAGGAACAGCGATTCACCATAAGGGCGAGGAGGGGCACCAAATTGGGCGATGATCAGCTATAGTAGTGAGTAGAGTGCTAGCACAGCACACTACTGTCGACTGACAGCTGCTAAAAGCGATGGCTTTTCGCATTTGATCCCGTGTTACATCAAGGCTGAGATGGAAAATATGCAGCGGCCAAGCTTAAAAGCGTTGTACATCAATTTCTTGATGTGAATGAGAGCCGCAAAAAGGATCCATAGTAGCTCGCAACTCGGAAAGTACATGTCGATGATGACATTGGTGATTACGGTTTGTCATGTAGCTTGAGGGCATGTAATAAAATTGAATATGTCGCTTGATGTTGCTGAATATTTACTAACAGTATGTTTTTCTTCCACCCTCTTATCCTCACAAGGGTCGCGGGGCGTGCTGGATTCTATCCCAGCCCTCTTCAGGCAGTAGGCGGGGGACACCCTGAACCGGTTGCCAGCCAATCACTGGGCACATGGGGACAAACAACGATCCACGCTCACACTCACACCTCAGGACAATTTAGAATGTTCCATTAGCCTACCCTGCATATTTTTGGAAGGAGGAAACCGGAGTACCCGGAGAAAACTCACGCATTGTGTGTGTTTTTCTTCATAAAATAAAATCTGCATGAATTGGCCGACACGCATTTGTCCCTTTCAGTGACCTTGACTCTCCTTGTCCACATAAGAAGTCATTACAAAACCTGAATTGCTCCACTTCTTTTTCACTTCACTTGAGCAGTGGATGCTCGCTCATAGATTACATTTTGGCTCACGGCCCCAAACAATGACACTTAACTCATTCACTCCCAAAGACGTTTTTATATGTCATTTAAGACTTGGTTTAGAATTGACTGGTACTGAATGAGTTAAATTACTGTGCATGCAAGTCTATAGTTTGAATGGCGTATGAGGAGAAGACCTGAGCGGTTCCCGAATTTGAGCAGAAAAAGTCAAAGACACCTGGCAAGAAATACGTACCTGATCTTCATCATTGAGCAGTTTGGTGAGCTCAGGCACAGCACGTGTGGCGAGCTCAGCGTCATCTTGGTAGTTGATCAGATGAATGATTGCTGCCTTCAGCATCTGGGAGGGCTCCGCCAGCCGTTGGACGTTGGTCATCTGGGACAGATCTGTTTGGGTTGTAGTCAAGATGGTCGTGCTGTCCTCCAGCGTCTCTGGAAACATGGCGGCCCGCACCCGCTGGCCTCTGGTCAACACGTACTGGGAGTCTGGAAATGAGTGATGACGCTCATCGTGTAAATAGCCAAGAGACTACATCGGACGATTGGACCTTTTTGTGTCATACCCGGCGGTTCTGCTGTGACGGTGGTGGTCACGGTGTACTGCTTGGATGTGGTTAAGTCACCGTCGTCATCTCTGACAGTGTTGGCTCCGGACTGGATCCCCGAGTCATATGCGTACCTCGTCTCCTGCCACTCCGCCACCTTTGTCACCCCGCTATCGAGCTCACCCACTGTCACAGACACAAACAGGAGGCGCCCAAAGTCAGACCAAAGTCTTCCCTTGTAGCTTAAATCATTCTGAAATGTTTCTTATCCTTCTGAATGAAAGAATGACGTATTTGGACACACAAACACACACACACACACACACACACACACACACACACACACACACACACACGCACACACACGCACAAGATGGCAATAATTCAAAATGAGACTTACATTGCATGGACATCCTGGCCTCCTGTAGTCAAAAACCTGGAGGGAAAAAAAAAACCAGACCAAGAATTTTAGATATGAAGTACTTGTTCTGAATGAATGACGTTACACAATCTTATCCGTGTTGCAAGCACATGGGTCTTTCTTTTTTGTTGTTGTTGCTATTTTCAAACATGGGTGTAAGAGAGTCTATTTGGATGCTAGAAAGAAAGTCTGCCCCTTCAGCTAACAACTGCAAATTATGTGGGGAAGAGAGTGGCATAGGAGAGAGAAAGATTAGAGGCTTCTGCAAATTAGGAATACTAGCAGGCTCTGCTGACCTTTCACCTCAGGCCTACGCCCAAAAAGTTGTGGGAACCGCCGATTGCTGACACATCACAAACTGGAACCTGCCCTACTGGTTTTGGATCACAGCGTGCACATGTGTGCATGTGAAGCGACAGTAAGTGAAACGGGTGATGTGGTTGTTCGTGTCGCACCCAACTTTGTCTCACAAAAGCCTGCAACTTATTGTTCATAAACGACTAATAGACAGAAATAGCTCGCCAGACAATGAGAGATCAGACTTCTCCGGCTTCATCAGCACTCCAGATGATGTAACAGATGATGTAACAGACATTTGTCAGCGCTTGTCTGATGTAAAAAAACTTCCCGTCTTTACAAATCACCTTTTTCAGATCCTTCTTGGAGTAGCGGTAAAATAACAGCATGATCAAATGTGTTACTCTTTCTCCATTTCCCTGGTCCTCGACATACACAAGGTACTTAATGCCATCCTACTGTTTTCTTTAATCATATGAAAGATGTTTTTTTTCCCCAAGACTCAACCAAAAATAGCACGCTTGAAGGAATGTTTTCCTGCAGACCATTTCTGCAGCTGCGGCATTATCCACCACAGCCCTCGCTCATCACAGAAACATCTGCATTTTTAATCGCAATCCGTCTCAGACATCTGACTGATAACACAATGCAGCCACTGTGCTGTTTCGTCTTTGACTCTTTGAGCATTGCGTGTGAGCATTGTACGTAGAAAAGTAGTTGCTTGAATGGACGCGACTTCACAAGCCTTTGACTGAGAAGTGAGAGGATGCAAAATTACATTGAAATGTTTCCCACAATGTGTTAAAAACAAACAAACAAACAAACCCATCGCCATATGTGCACGGCATCTGTGGACAAATTCATACCGAAACAATATTTGACGGAGTGTGTGTGACGGAGGCCTACTGTACAAACAAAAGCTAAGGTAGCATTTTGCCCCTGCTTGGGGTAAAGAAGACATGTCTTTTCCTCAGGTATCAAACTTAACGTGGGTTTCATAGCACTCTCACAATTTGTGATTTTGTCTACAAATGTCTTTTCTCCGTGTGGAATCCAGTTGCCCGGAGCACTGTCTCAGCAGTTGTGTGCGTAGAGCTGTCGATCCTGCCTAACCAGGCTTCTTGACTGCTTGCAGGAACATGCTACATGATAAGGCAATGACTCATGCGAGTATAAATCACTTGTTCTGGGTGTGGCCTCTTGCCCATTTGGTGGTAACTGACCAAAGTCTGTTTATCAAGCCAGAGATATGCGTCCACAGAAACATTTTACTGATAAACCGCAGCGGACACAACACAACAAGTTTCCTGTAAATCCGGGCCAGCGTTTAGTCGTTTTTTTTTTCCTTTCCCAGGGCGAGTCAGTGGGTTCACTGAACTGTTGCAATGCAGCGACACACCCGCATATCACCTAGGTAACCAAAACTATGCATGGCCAATGGTCCGCAGTGGGGATTTTATCTGCTGACCCATCTGATGGCTCAAGAAGGGCTTGCTTGCATGTGGATAAGGAGGGGTGGGTGGGTTGGGGGGGGGGCGGGGGGTTCTTATTTGCTACCCACAAATTCTCGTGACCCAAGCTAAAAAAGACAAAACAACAAGAGTTCACGTCTTTTCCCGTGTACTTCTCAGAGGACTTTGCTCTCTTCCAGTTAATAAGTGACGTCTCATTTCGCTCTTTACTGTATATTGCGCCATCAGCATCATGCATACTTACACAGCAATACCCAAGCAACACGCTTTGCTTCCAAGGAAAACGCCCACTATCTCGTTGAGCAATGTCCTCCAATGACAGCACGGGATGAGGGCCTCCTTTCTCAGTGGAGCGTAAAAGCGAGGCAGATGTTAAGTGAAAGCTGCAGGTGAACAAGTTGCAACAGAAACGCTTGGCTTGCGTTGTTGGGCTGCGCTGCTAAAACGCTACCGTGACATTCCACACAGACATAACATATTCAGAGTGCGCAGTGCTCATGTTCTTCAACCTCCTCAAACCTCACTTCCTAAATTTATCTCAACGACTTGCTCATGAATTTATGAAGACACTTGGGTAACAATGGAAAATGCTCAATTTACTGCTCGCCCATCACTCAGGCATGCTCGACAGGGAGTGTCTCCCCACTCCCCAGTGGTGACAAGCTCTCAACAGGGGTGTGGCAGCAGCGCGTGGGGGGGTGTACGCGTGGAATGATTAGGAATAATACACCTAAAAGCTTACTGGAAGGCCTCGCTCAAGCGCTGACAATTAACCATGAAAGTCTCATAGATAGGAAACAAATGTGTTTGATTTCCACACTGAGTGTACTTATAAAAGACATTCCAGTGAGCCCGATTTGGACTGTGCTGGTCTAAGCGCTTCTTTCTGTCACAGCAGGAATGAATCAGCTCGGGCAGGAGGCCCGGGGGGTTGGAGATGAATGCTGCTTCGACTTCACAGTGGATCCCAACATACATACTGCAATGATTTGCTCTTCACACTCCTACGGTCTTGGCAAGAATGGGCGAAAATAAAGACGGCACTTGGACAGTATTGTCGCCTCTGCTGTTCAATCCTTTTTCAGGCATGTTTTAGAAATGACTTTTAAACTTAGTATTAAGTTCAACGTAGTGGGTGGTTCATTGTTGGTGATTTGCTTGAGAAAGCAAGCCGTGCCATTCTAAATATGTACGGGACAATTTTACTTCAGCTGAGCATAACAAGAGCAACTTTTGGTTTCTTTTCAAAGCCGGTAAAATACAACAAAGCATAACAGGGACCCAACTTTTTTTTAGGGCAATCAAGCCACATTTGATATTAACCAGAGTAGCATGCATTGATCTATAGGAAAAAAAACAAAACAAAACACAACACAACAATCTAGTAAAACAGTCCAAGTTCTTCCTTTGAGCTTTTGATCGCATACATAAAGATCCCTGCTCATGAGGACCTGCAAAAAGCAACATGCCATTAACATAGCATTTCAAATGACCTTTGTGGGCTTCTATGTGGGTTTAGAATTTTACACGGTAGCAACACGGGCTACATGCACATTCTCCTCCGTTTGTGCAGATGAATTTACATCTCATTCAATAGTGTTGTTTCAGTTTCACTTTCATTTCCAAATGTTTGCATTTTCAGGCTTCAAACGTTTTGTCCAAAGGACTTTGTACAACAGACTTTTCTCTGATCGCAACAACGACAAACCACGCTCATATTATCCAATAAGGTGCCTTGTTTGTTTGGCCTTGGGTTTTAACAGACTTGCTAATGTCATGCTTACGGCGACATGCAAATAAAGCAGATTATTACCACACATCGGTAATGCGTTCACCATCTGCACAAAAAACAGATCAAGTATCAGACATGTCGGCTGGCTCCACAAACACGCGACTCCTGACCCATACAGTAGCCGGCCGGCATACAAAGATCTCTTACTTTAAAGCGTTTCCAAGAAGACAGCACGCACTCACACAGTCCAGTCCTCTCGACGCGGCAACAGGCTGGAGCAGACTGTATCAGTTCTCTTGGGAGAATGCATCTTTACACGCCACAAACCTTCCTAGTCCCAAAGACACATACAGTACAGTGATCCCTTGCTACTTCACGGTTCACTTATTGCAGATTCGGTGCATTGCGGATTATTCAAAAATATTCATTAAAAAAAAATAATAAATTGCGAAAATGCCGCAAAAGGTCCGCGAGAGGCAGCGAAAGTCAGCAAAACAACAGCGAGTCACATAGAGCAACATATACAGTACTACATGTTTATGTTCACGGATTTTCCTCTTCCGCGATGGGTTCTGGTCCCCATTAACCGCGATAAGCGAGGGATCACTGTATGATCAACTCAAGCGCAACAGGAGCTTCGGCATTATAATGGACCAAGAAGGGGTTGGCTGGATAGATGTTTGTTACAAATCAATATGGGAGGATGTGAAGTGATGCACAGTTAATGGATTCATTGAGGCGGGTGACAGGAAGTGGTCGAAATTACCTAACACCAGTGCTGGATCCAAGAGGAGACATTTATTAGAAAAGGCTGCACTCCAGCAAATGTTGATAGACAGAAAACCTTTGGAGACACACTTTCGGGGGCGTCGTGTGATGGGCTTGTTTCACAATTGCTGGCCTTAATCTTATAAAAACACTGTGCGAGAGCGTTTTTTTTGGAACTTTTGACGATAACAGACAGATGATGGAAACCAGAAGACAGCAAGAGCACGAAGCCAAAAGCTCGGCGAAAGAATGGAAAATGACATTCTGATGCACGGTTGTGCAACACACAAATTAAATGCGTCTAAAAGTGGCAGATGCAGCAACACTCGCTCCCCTGCTTTGGCCGATCTGGAAACATTCCCGGCAACACGGTCGAGCAGAGCAAGCACACCAGTGAATAAAGTAAGCAGTCCTTTCTGTCAGTTAATTCAGAGCGCTACTGAAAATTGAATGACTGTGGCCAATAGAAGCAAATCGGCGGCTGGAAAATAGCGTGGAGTGCAATCTATTGTGAATCAAAGGAAATGCGAGCTGTCTCGGAGGAGGGGCCCTTGTGTTGTGCTGTATCAGATTACATGAGGTTGATAAAGGACGGAAATGGTGAGAAATGCATTGGGGCCTAATTTGCATGCGAGGGTTCCCCGAATAATATATATCTCCGAGGGCAACTGTTGTGTTCCAGTTGGCTTCCAAATTCGCATGAGGAAAAAAAAAAAAGAACACCCTACGAAGTCAGTTTCAGGACTGCTTTTCAATGTATTACCACAATAGCCACATTTTTTAGAACGTTCAGTTCAACTAGCCAAAGTATGACGTTGACTGTCAGGTAAATCCTGAGTAGATGTGCAGTTTTCAACGACAAGCAGTGCGTTCTGAATCTAACTTCCTGATCCTCCGCATGATGTCAATGACAACTATTTGCCTTTTTTGTGTTACACTCTTTCTGTTCTTTCGAATCAATTTGTTCCACTGTGACATGGCAGGCAGGCAGACAACTGTCGATTAATCAATCGACAGACGACACCGTGTCTGGATGGAACCCCATTGACTGAACACTGAAAAGCGGGAAACGTTCACGTCAGTCATTTCGGGACCCTTTACGGTTGAAACTGCAATAAAACGCCAGCCATACGTAATCGTTCAATTTGGTGAAAAGGAGGCGTGAGCGAAACAGACTAAGCGCTGTTGATTGTTTCATTAGATAGATGATCCACATTGATTGCTGCATGTGTTGCTATTGTGCTCGCTAGGGTTGGGAGATTGGTAGCTTAGTTGCGGACTGGGCTGGGGAGAGCTTCAAAGACGGGCCATGACCTAAACCCAAGATCTGCTGGAGAGATGACAGCATGGCTTTCTGACAATGCTGCGACCCCCGCTGTCCAATGCTCGGCGGGGATGACACGGTTTTCCCATCCCTCAACTTAGTCTCTTCTGCATAAATCCCACAGAATTGCCATAAATGTCAGAATTTACCTGAACAGTGCTGCAACTGGGTTTGCTTTTACACAGGCCACAATCAGATAGATTTTATAACGTTCAGATCTCCAGCATCTGACGTGATGCATTTAAATACTCAATTAGTGTGACATGGGAGAAAAAGGATGCAAAAGAGCATTTTTTTAAAAAGCAGATGTAAAAGGGACACCTCCAACCGTCTTAACACTAACAATATCAATAAGTCATTTGGTTGAAGCAAGCGATAAAGAAAACAAGATGTTGGAGATGTGATACGGAGAACAAAGGCAAGTTGGTTGTCTTTTACTCTCCAAAAACCTAAACTGGCAGTTTTCACATCGGGCAGTTGGCTGCTCCTTTTCAACTCTTTCAAGTATATCGGACACTCCACTTTGAACCCAGAAATATGTATAACTCCCTCCCCTTCCTGAAAACTACAATACATATCTCTCCCTTGCGGGTCACAATGAACTGAGCACATGGAACCTTTTTATCTCTTTGAAGTTACATAAGAGTGATTGTGCCCATGACATCTAAGGTAGACGTACTCCGATACTACGACACTGATACCACTTCACCAGTCTGACATTCTGCGTCCAGGAAGAAGCCATGTCAGCCGCATGGAGATATTTTGAGGTAAATAAGGATAACAACACTGAGCCGAGTGCAAGTTCTTCTCTAAAAACTGGATGTTAAATTCCACTCTGTGAGTTGCGGCGTCTGGCTGTTGACCAAGCACAGAGCTTCTTGTCGAGACCTCTGTTTTCGTGCTTGGTCATTTCTTCTTTTCTAACATATGGGCTGAGAATATGAGACGAACAAAATGTGCAAGAAGTGTATTCTTTGAAGCATTCATTTGAGGACTTCCCACTCAGCTGTAATGTTGCAAGTTGTTCTTCTGTATCAGGAAGCAGTTCATCATCAGATGACTAAATTCCACGGCATAATACAAAAACTGAATTTTGCACAATGCTCCGTTGATCTCCACTTGCAGCATTTTAAGGTGAAGAAGATTTTGTGCAATTTTGCATTTGGAGCTATGTCCCCACCGCACCGATTGTTTGGTTGCAGTTCGGAAGGAAAAGAGACGGATCAAAGTATTTGACTGAACACAGAGAGTTACTGTGTTAAAGAATGGAAAAGAGTAGCAGTATTGTCCCAGCACTGCTGTCACAGTGAAAAACAACCTGGGATTCAAGTGTCTCTATTGGTTGCAACCAAAGAAGCAGAAACGTCTGTGCTCAGAGGCCAAATGTGGTGGCCAAAGCCGTCCATGTATGGGAACGGACAAGCACTTTGAGCGCAAACCACCACTGTTTGGGCATCAGTGTGTGGCTGCACACTGAGGCGGTCTGACAGATGATGAATTTTTCAGGGACAATACAGTCTCAATAGAGCAGACGGGGGCTGTCTGGGAGAACAGGGTGGAAGTGTAATAGCACATTTAAAAGAGTCCAGTTAGTACAAAGATTGCTCAAAAGCATAGCAACAAATAAATTAAACATAAAGCTGTTATAAACGCTTATCTAACACAAATTGAAAGAAAACCAAAATAAAAGTAAAAATTGTCAAATCTATTAGTCATGACATTTTTACTTAGCAGTGGTACCAAATAGGTATAAAGGGGCCAAATAGACCAAATCAGCCGACTGCAAAATAGGCAGCATCATGTTTACGCCCTCCTGTTTGGATACAGCGATGATAATAATGAATTCAGGAAGAAAGCAGAGCTGGATATTTCTGGCATGTCAGCCTGATGACCGCGGCGTTTTGGACAGAGCTTTTGCTTCAGGCAGATTTAAGCTGTTAGTTAAACTAATTAACTTCACAGAGATTCCAATTAATTTTAGATTAAATTACAACACTGGAAATCTTGAGCTATTCTTTACTTTTTTAATGCTTTTGAATCCACAGGAATTCCTCTCACTGTATCCTACTTTGATGCCGATAAAACCACCTGCAGTCGAGTCAGGCCTGGAAGCCATCCAGAAACTTGATCTCTCTGCGTTCCTTCTCTATGGGAACAGCAGAGCACATCGGCAAGGTGATATGCAAACACTGAACAGGCCACGCGACATGTGCGTTTGGGCTGCAATTGAGCCCATGCAACGCACTCAATCAGACCCCATTGTTGACCAACAAGGGGGGTGGGGGGGTGACACTGAGTTATTATACCAAGCAAACAAAGAGGTTCGGCTATATGCCATATAGTAATCCCCTTTGCAAAGTGTAGACCTATTTATAAATGCAAAGATCTCCCGGCCTCTTGCTCTGCTAATGTAGGACAGTATGAGGGAATTAAACAGGAGGGGGAGAGATTATCACTGTAACCACCACAGCTGTATCTGTGAAATCTAAAGCAAGTCACCCCCTACAGCGCTCCCAGCACCCATCTCTCCTCCCTCCCCTCTTCCTTTTTTGAGAGCAGACGGGTGGAGCTTTCAGACCGCGATCTTGTCTGCTACCGCACTACTTGGCCAAGAGTCGGCTTATTAAAAGCGTTTACTTTGTGATAAGTGTCGCTTGCAAATATCGTGAACAAAAGGGACAATGTTACTGCCGAGCTCGTGTTTCGCGCCACTTAAGATGATACGGTTTGATAAAAGTATTAGAAAATCTCATTATATGGCAAACCACAGCAGAATTTACTTTGACAGATAGAAAACGTTGGATGCTACTTGACTTAATCGCAGCGAAAACGGCAGATGAGATCAAAGTAATTTCGTCTTGATGCTGATTTCGGTGGAATTACTCATGAGAAGTTAAATGAAAGGAATGTGTGCTCCCGTGGCCATCGCTAAGCAGGATTGGAAAAACGTTTTCTTGTCAAGCCTGGAGCAAAATTATCAAGGCTTGGTAGCAGCGCGAGACGTTCGGGTGGCCAGTTGTAGTAAGACCATTTAGGGGATAATTTATTATTTAGTCTCAAACAGTAGTGATGCGTCACGCTCCAGATATGGAATTAGCTGTTGAGGTCAAATGTGTGAAACGTGTGTGTGTGTGTGTGTGTGTGTCAGGGGGAGGTTTAATTTAGTCTTTCATAATTTTGAAAACAAATTAATCTCCAGACTATTGTTCATAATGTGATTCGTCTTAGCGGACCATAAGATTTGCCATGAGCCCAAAACAACAAGGAAAAGGAAATTCTCCAACAAAGCGTTTCTTTTGTGACTGAATTCACTTTCACTCGAGTTTTTAAATGATCAACCAACTGGAGTTGATTCATCATTTCAGTTTCGATGACAGAACTTGGTGAGAACAATATCCATGCCATTTAGATATTAATTGGGGCTGAACATTTAATCAAATCCACATCGATATGCTGCAATTCATAAGAAAAAGAAAAAAAGCTGCTTCATTTTAGTCAGCCGATTACATTTTTTATATATGTATGTTATTTATATTATATATATTAATATAGTTATGCGGTGTCTAGATAAAAATCAGTACTTGAGTTCAGTCCACTTGTTTACATATCAATCTTTCATGAAGCATGAAAAGCTGAACCTTTGTAATCTGTCTTGGGACTTAGTGACTTGTGTTTCAAACACAGAATTGTGTTAAGTTGTTGTATTGAACACTTAAAAGACTAAGTCAAACTGTTCCCATTGGAAAGTCATTAAATTGTATTGTATGGTACTCTTAACTCTGACAGTTTATTGGGAAGTACTGTTTTTGAAACTCATTCTAAAGGGCTCTTGTTTACGTGAGGGGCGTTGCCGTGCCACAAACCGGAAGTAGTCAGGGTGGCTATTATTCACTGCTTAAAATACATTCACACACAAACAGCACAAATCTCACTAAGGTCGTTTATTTTATTTCTGCATCATATTTATGCCAGTGGTTACCAAAGTGGTGCTCTAAAAATAGCTCACTAATGATTTTCTCGGAATGTTGTAGACTTGATCATTTGAAAATAATCTTAATTATTAAGAGAACTCATTAGGATAATCAGTGTCTTAATACTGACATTAATAAACACCATTTGAGAAAGTACGTCATTTCAAAAGTGTGTATCAAATTGGTAGCGCTTCACATTGATCAATACCCAAGAAGTAGCTCCCGGTTTCAAAACGATTGGTGACCCTGATCTCTGCAATCTGGTAACCTATAAGTGCTTATTGTAATGCGGACGTAATTCATTCTTGAGGACCTTGAAAAAAATATAGCACATATTAGATTGCAATTAGACCTCCGGTTAATTTGCACAAATTATTACTTCAGCCGGTTGTTGACTATATTGCGAGTTAAACCAGTCCATAAAATGGAGCCTTCCCTCTTATGTAAAGTTACAGTAGTCATACACTCTTTTGGATTGGATTGGATAAACTTTATTGTCAAATGTACTGTATGCTGCTGGAATTCTGTTTTTATTTTTAACTTTTCTTTTTTTCTCTCCGTTTACTGTTTTTTCCTCTCTCAAACCTCGTTCTGTGCAATTGCATTTCCTAAAAATACCAATAATTAAATTAGAAACATCAGAAAAACTGTTCGGGCATAAAAAGGCATGCAGATCCATGGTTCTGCACGATAATGCAGCAAGTCAGCCCCCGCCCAAAAAAAAAGAAGCAATGAAAGCATCTCATAAAACAAGATTACACGAAACAGCGTCCAATGTATTCACCTGCTGCACGCGCATACAGTGAACTTTCCAAGCGCTAACCAAAGTGGGACTTTATTGATAGGTGACGTCAAGTACCAATCGATACTGAGCCCAAACATAAAAAAAAAAAAAGATTCAACAGAGAGAAGGCTGGAACACCGTGACCAGAGAAAAACAATAGTAAAGTGTCGATGACTGCAGCTGAAATGGTAGCCAGGGCAAACCATGCGGAAATGAACCGATGACTTCAAAAACATAAAGCTTCCTTTGAAATGTACAACAAGTCGAAATGCATTGTTCCAGCAGACATACGAGTGGTTACATATGACGTAGTTTCGAGGTGCCCATTCACAGAAACTGTGAAAAACACGGCAAGAAGGCACAGTGGGAGAAAGGTTCATTTGGCGAAACTCACCTGTCGAGTTTTACACAAAAGATTATTCCAAGAAGAGCTTGTTTTTCTTTCCGTCAGGACGGCAACCTCTCTTGTATTCTCCGCAACTTTCCACCACACTTTCTTTCTTCCCTGCAGCACTGCCGTTGAAAGGCAACGTCCTCACTCCAACGCTCAAGAGTGCAAGCGGCGGCGTCACCTCCGAGCGACTCCGCCCCCTTCACATGGACCCCACCCTGCTTGCCGCACGACCTCTGTTCGCGCAATGCATTCATTGTTAACTGGAACTGTTGTATAGGAGTGTATTTACTCGGTAAAGCAATATTGGCTCACCCGTCATTTCATGTTGATTACAACCGCATCGATTTAAAAAAGAAATGAATCCTTGTGACTTGACTGGACAAACATAAACGACATACGTCAAGCCGCTGTTGTGTCAGTCTAAAAACACCAGCTTCCGTCTTTGAAAATGTCTAGTCTGGGAGTGTGTGCGTGTGTGAGGGGAGGTGAAATTTCGACTTTTTTGTTGTTGTTTTGTCTTCCTCATTTAGGACCTGTTGTTTGTAAGTCTTAATTATCCTGTCAGCTTGCGACACAGATGTTCACTTTTTCGTCAGTTGAGAGGTACTGTAAACCATTGAGTGTTTTTTTCCTCGTGTATGACTGACAGTAAAAAAAAAATCCTTTTTACTTCTGAAAATTTCAGACTGAAGCGGAGTATTTGTCTACAGTATTTGTGCGTTTTAGTGTCCGTTTGCCCCTCAAGTGTCTTATTTCCAACAGACAACAACGCACACAAACGTAGTGCTGACACGGCGCGTAATGCGCAAGTGGTGTCCTCGTCATGAAGGCCACACCTCGATGGAGTAACAACGAAACCAGACAAGCAAAGTGAGTCACCACAGTCGGGAAAGGAATTACTCATGCACTGCATAGTGATACCACCGATTTTTTTGAACGTGTGCATTTTACTGTAGGATGCGATTCACAGTGTTCGGTTGTGAGGAGGGGCGTCACATCTGGGCACAAGGAACACACATTTAGTTCTAAACTGACAGATGGGCCAAGCCTTCCGAAGAGGAGGTGAAAGCAACAAAAAAGCTAAATCGTTGTTAATGGCAGAACAATTGTCTGTCTTACTGACAAATTTATAGGGATTTCTAGGTTATTTAGGATTCTGTTCAGAATTGCAAGATCGCAACAAATATGTTCACGGGTCAATGTGACCTACAGTTGTGTTACTAATAAAATAAAATCAAGTTGTATTTGCAACAACAAAAAAAGATTGTATCAATGAAACATTGTACCCTCATTTTAGTCCCGTGTGTCACTACTATGCCCATATATTTAATATACCGTTGTGGCGATGCAGTAATGCACATTATGTCTCCACAACAACAACAAAATAATAACTGTCTAGTGTCTACACAGCAAGTAGCAAGCTATTCCCTTTCAACCCTTTCATGCCTATCATCAAATTGACAAACCTCTCACCTCCCTTAAGGGTAGAGATTACCTTGCGGGTCACCACACAATGATAATTCAAAAATCATTTTTAAAGCAACAATAATAAACCAAAGACAATACTGTGGCAAGGTCATTCAAAATGTCTGTGCATGTGTGTTTTCTCAAAACAAAATTACATGGTCACTTACAAAATAGCTAAATGCATCACATTTAAATATTATTGGAGTTTTGTTATTGTAAATGCTCGGCAGGCTGTAGTAAAGAACAGAATGGGTTTTACACACGTGTACAAAATTGCTGGTAGCCCTCTGTTAATGGAAGAAACAAAAAGCAATCTGACAAAAGTATTAATCATGTTATGCGAATTATCAATGAAAACCAGACATTGCTTTTGAATTTTGGTTCTCCGGAATTATTTGACAAAAAAACATTTCTGAAACAGGCTTAGGCAAAAATGATGGTACTCCATAGAAAAGATGGAAACTAATTTGACAATAGGGATAAATAAACAAAATGGTTATATATATTTTATTTTATTTTATTTTCAAAAGATAGGCCATACTCTTAAGTTGTGGTGGTCCCATCATAATAATATACTTTATCTTTAATTCAGTGTGCATGAATACCACCATTGTCTTGACTATTTACTGTATTTAGCAGCCTTTACGTGGAAAAGAGTGACCCCCAGTTTTTGATAGTGTGGTCATTCTATTGAATGTGTAAATTAATTTTATCAGTTGCACTGCAACCATGCAGATGAGGTTTAAGAGTGGATATAGATCTAAAGAAATCGACCTGTAAAACAAAAAAAAAAACAGTTCATTGTTCTTGTGACCCAACACATAGACCATAAACAAATCCGTTCGGTCTTCTGCCTCACACTCGCAGGAAATGCTCCCATTGTCCTAAGGAGAGGAAGTGGCCTGAAGCCACGAGCTAGATCTATGGAGACACTGGTGAATTATTAATCATGACTTACAAAGTGACCACACACAAGAAAGGCTGTGTTGCCAGCTTGCTGTGAGCCACTTGGACAGCTGACCTCTGGAAACACTCTAGTAGTTCATTGATGTTTGCAGTGTTGATTGACTAACTCTTGATTCAAAATTAAAAAAAAAAAAAAAAACAACAACAATTCTGGGAGGAAAAAAAAGTGAAGAAACTTTGCATCACAACCAATTCATTTTACGTTTCTGAGGTAAATGACAAAAATTAAATGCAATAAAGAGCTTGGTTTTATTTGTCCTACATACACACAGTTTCCATATATCCATCCATCCATCTATCCATTTTCTGATCCGCTTTATCCTCACAAGGGTCGCGGAGCATGCTGGAGACTATCCCAGCTGTCTTCAGTCAGTAGGCGGGGGACACCCTGAACCATTTGCCTGCCAATCGCAGGGCACACAGAAACGAACAACCATCCGCACTCACATTCACACCTAGGGACAGTTTAGAGTGTTCATTCAGCCTGCCATGCATGGTTTCGGAATGTGGGGGGAAACCGGAGTACCCAGAGAAAACCCACGCAGGCACGGGGACAACATACAAACTCCACACAGGAAGCCGGGATTGAACCCACGGCCTCTGCACTGTGAGGTCGACGCACTAACCACTCGATCACGGGCCATCATTTTTACACACACACACACACACACACACACACACACACACACACACACACACACACACACACACACACACACACACACACACACACACAGATGATGAGTTATTTTTAATTGCTCGGCGCGAATTTACAAGAAAGAAAATATCAATGTTCTATGAACAGAGACTAAATACAGTACTGTATTACCGGTATATTGTGAGTGGGATAATTTGTCGTTCCGATTAACAACACTAGAGGTCGACAGCGAAGGAAAGAAGCCTTTGTTCTATCTATCTATCTATCTATCTATCTATCTATCTATCTATCTATCTATCTATCTATCTATCTATCTATCTATCTATCTATCTATCTATCTATCTATCTATCTATCTATCTATCTATCTATCTATCTATCTATCTATCCATCCATCCATCCATCCATCCATCCATCCATCCCAACCTGCGGTTTCCCCGTGCAGTTTAGTCGTGTTGCTGCGTAAAAATACTACATTACCCATAATGCCCCTAACAGTGACCAAATGGATCAAACAACGAACGAGCCGCAGTGACAGCTGAGCTTCAGTTTTACTGAGGGAAACTTAAACATTGACTGTAATCCGACAACAAACGACAATTAAAGAAACATGTAAGTATGGCATTCTTCTCTTTGAGACACCTTAGTAACATTTTACCGACTGACGTCGTTTAGATTCGCTGCAACATAGTTTCTTACTTCTCGCGACTGACTCAACTTTGTGAGGGGAAATTTCCATGGAAGTGTAGGTGTGCAAGACACGGTACATGCTGGCGTCCAAATCGGTCGTCTTTCTCGCAACTTTAATGAAAGTGAATTACTAACGTGCCGGTTGTACGTTGTGCCGAGGTTTTTGTAGGTTCGAAGGATAGCGGCTGTTGGCGTTCGCTACTTGGTTACAACTTGTCTTCTTTTGCGGAATATACTGTGGCGTCTGAGCTGCAATACAATATGCGGTATCGGAAACCGAATCTGAATAATTCATATTCGAATTTGAATGTGAAATGCATTGAAAAACTGAATCTGAATTACATAAATTGAACGTGCTTTGTGTAATGTAATTTTTTACTTTGAAAGATCGAATCTGAATTGTCGAATTAAAGTTTTAATTCCTCACTGAAAATTCGATTCTGTATATATTTTTTTACATTCAGTTTTATCATGCAAATCTTTTCCAAAACTGTTTCATTTCGCTTGATCATAGGTGTCAAACTCCGGTCCTGCATGGTTTCCATCACTCCCTGTTGCAATACACCTTATTCAAATGTTCAGATCATCAGCAAGCTCTGCAGAAGCCTGATTTCGATCCTCTTCATTTGAATGTTGCAACTGGGGGAAAAAAAGGAAAAGATGCAGGACGGCGACCCTCCAGAACCGGAGTTTGACTCCTGTGGGCCATTTTACATTCAGTTTCACAAGTAAAAATTCAGTTCATGTGATCAACATCCCAGTACTTGAGGATGAGCAATTGAATGCAGAACTCAGATCTCCTATTTGTCAAATCAGCATCTTCGTTAACACAAGCTCTCCGGAAAAACAAAAGTTAAATCCTCAGTAGGTCCTTACCTTTATAACGCTCTTTTAAACCTTTGTGGTACAAGCCATCCATTCAGGGAGGAATGAAAAGGCACTTCCTTTCAAATTTAGAAAAGGACAGTGTGTATAGAGCAACGTATCAAAACCAAGGACCGTAGTCCGTACTTCTCGATTTCCAGGTTGTTGTAGTTGTTTAAAAACTTTTTGGGAATATGATCACATGTACACAACAAATAGATAGATAACTGGTTTTGAAATCAGAAGCCACTCAAAAATTGTTCAATTCCTTTTCCATTTATTTTAAAAGATGTTATGGTAACAAAATCCTTACAATATCTCCACAATATACAAAGTGAAGACTTTTGAATTTGCAATTTTGTATCGAGCAAGAAACATGAAGTCACTTTCACATGAATAGCCTTTGAGGGGCACATAAAATGATGTGGCGGGCCGGATCTGGCCCTCGGGCCTTGAGTTTGATACAAGTGGTTTACGCTCTTATATGCCTTTGCCTTGCGTATATCCCTACACGTCCCTCATATCTCATGTCCGCCTTTGGCCCCACCTTCGCCTTTCCTCACTGTTTCTCTCTCTTCTTACAGGACACACATTTGGCACAGCACCCACACCAGGAGGCCGTGAAAAGAACTTCAGGAGCAGGGAACGGTGAACTTGATGGGCTCACATTAAACAAGATTGTGTCCCAACTGGACAGCCTTACTCCAAGAGCACAGTAAGTCCTGTTAAATGTTTTCATATTTACAAATTAACTTTTTTTTTAATTACAGTAGCATACTGTTTCATTGCTGCGCTCATTTGCCTTGACATCATATCAACTGTGCCACTTCATGAACAGCCCACAGTCAAGCTACACGCTGTTTATGTTGACCGCCATCACAAGTTGTTTGTTCTGCTTCCACTCCGTTTTCTTTTTATGTAGACACGTGACAGCGTGAGGTAGACTTCCCGCTTTGTGTGTGAACTTCATCTCTTGTGTGCTCAGTTGTGTTTGCGCTACGACCTGTGGTATTGTGACAATCAGCGGGTGATTTTCACTTCTTTGGGGTTGTAATTTGATCAGCTATCTGTGTAAAAAAAAAAATCGACTCACATGTTTATTAGATGTGTTTAGGGCACATTTTTACTTTAATTTAACAATTGGCTGGGGTAGCGCTGTTGTTTGATGTCCCTGTGTTCAGATTTTAGTACACACCACAATACCCACAAAAATTGGTGAAGAACTTTTCATGCTTTCTTGTCAATCAATGGGACTTGTTGGTTTTGAGCCAAAGTCACTTAAGGGAGTGAAGAGCAGGTTGCCCTTTATAGAATGAGTAAAATAGCACATGGGGCTATTTTGTGACCACTTTCTCTTCACATGAACTTTCTGTCCACATATCGCTATCACAGTTGTTAGGGTGACATTGTTGATTAGATTAAGGTGACCCCCCCGTCTGTTGTGTCCCACACCCTGTGACTGCCTATTTAATTGTTTTCAAATTTTGAAAATACAGTAGCTACTAGTTAACAGTGTAAATTAATATGCGTTTGATTTGTTTGTTAGTTATCTTGTTGGGTCATTGTTTCTTTAGTTAGCTACTAGTGTTGACCTGCCTTTTGCTCCCAAATAGTTTGTAGCTTTGGATTACAATTGTTGCCAAGTGATCAGATGAGCACGATCCCATTTGTGGTATGTTTATGTCATCGTCCTAATTATTTGCCTTCTTTTGACATTTTACAAAATGTCATAAAAACTCTGTCATGTTATCAATTCAGCCTTGCTTTGAACTTTTTTTTCCTCGCAAATAGCAGGGGTCAACTGTAAATAAATGTTCCTTTTCAGTTCCCAGAATGCATTGTGTGGCGCAGTGCATTTAATTAATGAAGTTATCAGGGCATTAATCCTTGTCAAATGTGTGTTTGCGTTATCAGTAGTCGAATGTGTGTCATATTTAACACATTTATTTTGCATTTTGTTTTCATTCAATTTTGTAATTTTTACTTTTTATTTTTAAAAGCCAAACTGTGATATTAGTTTCTGTGTAAAATAGTGACATCCAGGTCAAGTCATGGCACACCTTGCATTGCTCACCTTGGCATTGTAAGTAAAAAAATAAGATTTACTTTGTTTTGAAAGACAGATTCATAGTCATAGGTTCACTGTATCATATCTACAATACATGTCATCATATCCTATAGTGACACCAATGTACTGTCTTCATACGTCTGGGCTTTGGGGTAAGGTGGCAAAGTGGAAGCCTTCTCTTGCAAAGAAAAAGATTCAAGGTTCCGTTTACAGAGTGGCCCGGTGATCGAATGGTTAGCGCGTAGGCCTCACAGTGCAGAGGTACAGGGTTTGATTCCAGCTCCGGCCTTTCTGTGTGGAGTTTGCGTGGTCTCCCTGTGCCCGTGGGTTTTCTCTGGGTACTCCAGTTTCCTCCAACATTCCAAAAACATGTATGGTAGGTTAATAGAACACTCTAAATTGTCCCTACGTGTGATTGGGAGCGCACTTGGTTGTTCGTCTATGTGTGCCCTGCGATTGGCTGGCAACCGGTTCAGGGTGTCCCCCGCCGACTGCCCGAAGACTTTTGGGCTAGGCTCCAGCACTCCCCGTGACCATTGTCAGGATAAGCTGGTCAGGAAATGGATAGATGGATGGATGGATGGATTCAGTCTGCATTTTTATGGTCTGACGAAACCAACGTTGACCTTTTGAGACACCATTTTTAAAAAGGTATGTTTGGCACAATTATGAAGCTGCTTCTTGCTGAGAAAGCAACTGCATCTACAATGAAGCATGGTGGTGGCAGCAGCACCATGCTTTCAGTTTTTCTTCAAATCGAGCCTGGAAGTGAAACCTGGAGATGAAGCGGACTATCATCCCGCATCACAATGACTCCATGCATATAACCAAATCAACAAGTGAATGGTATCACCAGAAGATTATTAGCGTTTTTGAATGGACCGGCAAGATTTTAGACCAGAATCTGAACATTTCTCAAGTGATCTGAGGAGGGCTGCGCAGAGTAGATGCCCTCACAATCTGACAGATTTGTAGCGTTTTTGCAAAGAATGGGCAAATATTGCCACACCAAGATGCATCCCACTGCTTGATATCTTACCCCAGAAGACTAATTGCTCTAATAAAAGCTAAAAGTGTTGCAACAAAATAAAAGTTTGAGGGTGTGCATATTCATGCAACCAGGTTATACAGGAGTTGCAAATTTATTTTTCCCCTTAAAAGATTTCATTTTGTTTTTCAAATGACTGATTCAAGTTTTACATCATATTTAAAGGTGACCATTTTCCAGTATCATTTATCTTGGTCTCTTTTATTACATCACTAAAATATTGGATTTGAACAGGGGTATACTGTGATCCCTCCCTCATTGCGGTTAATGGGGACCAGAACCCCCTGCGAAAGAGGAAAATCTGCGAAGTAGGTACCCCCCACCCGCCCATGGATGTACAGGTATATGTACATGTGTATGACTATATACAATATTTATAAGGCCAAATTTGATGGTATACATGTATGTAGAAGTAAATGTTTGTAGTAATTAACATTACTTAATGCTATATATTAATATATAGATACATGTATGCGATGTATAAGTTAGGTTAGTGTAGAAATAACAAAATACAGTAAACATTCATTCATTCATTCATCTTCCGAACCGCTTGATCCTCACTAGGGTCGCGGGGGGTGCTGGAGCCTATCCCAGCTGTCTCCGGGCAGTAGGCGGGGGACACCCTGAATCGGTTGCCAGCCAATCGCAGGGCACACAGAGACGAACAACCATCCACGCTCACACTCACACCTAGGGATAATTTAGAGCGCTCAATCTTTGGAATGTGGGAGGAAACCGGAGCACCCGGAGAAAACCCACGCAAGCCCCGGAAGAACATGCAAACTCCACACAGGGAGGCCGGAGCTGGAATCGAACCCGGTACCTCTGCACTGTGAAGCCGACGTGCTAACCACTGGACTACCGGGCCGCCCGTACAGTAAACATAAACATGAAATATATGTAGTCCTGTAGCAGTTGCTCTATGACGTGCTGTTGTTTTGCTGACTTTCACTGCCTCTCGCGGAGCTTTTGTGGCACTGTCACTATTTTTGAAAAAATCCGCGATGCACTGAATCCGCAATAAGTGAATCGCGAAGTAGCGAGGGATCACTGTACAGTATAGACTAAAAAAATCCACATCCATATGTATGTGGTTTCCTGGGATTGGGATGTCCTTGATTGACATTTTACAGGGAGGACATGGATTCAGAGAGTTGTGCAAGTCATAATAAAGGAGAGCAAAATCACCAATGCAATGTATGTTTTTTTGGGGGGGAAGGGCAGGCTGTTAATCAATATCAACGTGGCTCCTTTTCTCCCTTTCTATCCTTGCCAAGTACTGCCCCATCACTCCCCCCTTGCAATGCAGTGTGCTTTCACTCACGTACACACCCTCCTGGAAGGGCATTGCATTCTTTGCACGGAGTGCCATTGAGGATCTTTTTGAGTTAAGATCAGGTCCAGTCCAAACTCCAAGGACAAACGCTGTTTGCACTACCTCATCGTAACAAGCCTCAGGCGCAAGCCTTATTGTGACACGTTGAAAGTATTAGTTCATTAATGATTAAAGTTTGCTTTTGTTTTATTTGTAATACAACCATGGAGAACATAATGGACTTGACACTGTTATGTTTTCCGTGGCCGATGACCCTGCTGAGTCTTGTGGAATCCCATGCCGCATGGTATGAAGTTTGGGTTACAAACACCAAGGAGATGGCTCATAACCATATTCACTGTGTCGCTCCAAAGTGGACAACAGACTCTGGCTTGTCCGCAGGTGTGATAATCCAACAGTGTGCTTTGCTTTCTTGCCAAATTGGAATTGTCAGAGTGTGGATGTGGCTTTTGTGCGAAGCTTGAATATTCACATGCACACACTCTCATGAAGAATTAATAGTGGGCTGCAAATAAGAAATACATCTAAATACATCTAATAAGCTTGGCCACAAATCAACACACTCAACTGATACGGTATGGGAAAGAACCAGGCAGACCAAGAAGGATAAAGGGAACTAAAGACCTTGTGATCGTGAATCAGTCTGTGTGCTGGCAAGGATGTGTGAGCTGTGCGTGCGTGGGGTGGGGGTTGGAGTCCGGTTATTTATGTTTAATTAGGTGAGTGGTGTGTGCACCAGTGTCTGCGCTCTGCTCAACCTGACAGTTGCGCCTGACCCTTTGCCCTTTGGAAGTATGTGTGATTGACTTTGGCCAAAGTTATTACATTGAACTATGAGGTTGTCCCATTGTGGAGCAGAAAAATCATGCCTTGTCGTATTTATTAGTTTTTATTCTCTACCAAACTGTAAGAAATTGAATATGTCGTCATCTTTTTCCATTGGCAACAGTGGCCTCTGCTGACAGAAGTGGCAAAGACAACACACTCAATTGAACTCGCTTAACTCTTGACAAAACAGGTGTAGATATTATTTATAGTCGTGATTAATATTGTTGAACTGCTCAGGGATTCTGGAATGTAAAATAAAAGCCATTAACAACACAACTCTTCGATAAATTGATAATTATGTATGCATATTTTAATCTGACAATGTCTTACTCCACCAAATTTAAACTGCAAAGCAAACACACTGATACGTTTCAGATTAATTGCATTCGGTGTACATAGCGATGAATCTTGTTTATCTCAGTATACCGTCAAAATAATTCAGAAGCTGTTATGCAATCACTTCACGTTTGCGTCAAGCTCTATGTCAGCCGGGAGCCGCCACTGCCAGAAAATAGGCTTTCAGCATATGGAACAAAGCACTTGTTGGCTCTCAAGTTTGCACGTAGAGTATTTAAGCTATTACTGCATGCACAGTGTGTCCATGGGTGAGGTGCAGTTATGCTGAAGAACCTGATCGGTGTAGCTTCAGGCGCTGGTAACTCTATATGAATGACACGCATGAAGAGGCCCAACCCTCCTGCACACCTAGTGAAAGACTCTATCTTTTGACTTTTGATGAAACTAAAAAGGCTTTCTTTTGAATTTGCTGTTGAGTTTTATGAACAACTTGATCAATCCAAGAGATGACCGCAATCACCACGATGGAAGTTGTTGAGCGTTCACAATTACGTTGTGCCCACGTTTGGAAGTTTTACCACTCTTTTCTCTCCCTCTCTCTTTCTTTTTTCGCTTCAGTTGTTGCCTTCTTCGCTCAGCCAAACCCCTGTCCTGTGCTCTCTCTCTGAGCCACCAGGGGACAGAGTTGGCCTTTGCTTTCCAGCTTCTGTCAATCTGTCCTATACTCCTATTCTCCAGCTTCTCTTTCTCCTTCCCCCCTGGCTCACACAGGCCCACCTGGACTCCCAGGCAGCCCTCTCCCTCCATGTGGGTTGGGGGGAGGTGCCGGGGGCCCTGGATGTGGACCCCCAACCTATTCATCTTGGCTCAGCTGATGGAGAACTGGGACAAGCATCTTGCCTTGATGCATCCACTCTCACAGGTCGGTCAGACGCAAAGGTTTCCTTGTTTCAAAACGACTCAGTCGAAAAATCCCTTCTTTGATTTAAATAAATCCCAATACAGTGAAACTCCTCTACAACAAAACCTACATTGGCGAAAATACCCCCTAGTGTGAAAAAAATCTTCATGCATTAACACCAGTCCCACTCTCCTGCCCCCATACAACGAAAAAAAAACCCTGTTGCGTAATACGAAATCTTTTTCTCAGCTCTTGCCTCACGACGAGATTCACACGAAGTCTAATCCAAGTCTAATCCAACAGCAACCTCTACTGCTTTGTTTGGAAATGGCAACAGCAACCACCACACTGGTTTACACATGCGCAGTAGTCCAGGAAGTATTTGTTATTGTTAGTTTCAGACGCAGCAAGAACATTGCATTGCTCAAATGGCTACAAAACGGACCTTTGGATGTCAAGCAGCTAAGACAAGAAGAGCTCTGACGCTGGAAGAGAGGGTAAAAGTGATCAAAATGAAAGATGGAGGAAGCAAAATAAAAGACATTATCCAAGAAATTGATGTAAGTGAAAGTGAATGCTGATCGTAAATTTCACAATTTCTTTCCCTTTTTTCTTTCTACACTGACTGTATGAAGTGTCAAATAAGTGTATGCTCTTACTTATGCACTATTGGAATAAAAATAAAGAGGACATATACGTTTGTGTGTATGTGTACACATACGTTGTGTGTGTGTGTGTGTGTGTGTGTGTGTTTACATCTGAGATCAAATTTGGTACAGTGAAAAACCCCCTATTGTGAAAAATTTCTTGCTGCAAACATGATTTCGTTGTAGAGGAGTTTCACTGTACATAGACATCAGTCAGTTTACTGTTCATTCTTTATTTAATTGCACATAAAATTCCCATGCGCACCCACGCTAACATATAGACTTCCTTTGCTCAGACCTCTGTGCAGATCTGCCAGAGTTGGAGATAGTGAGCCTCTTGTCAGAGGGTCAGCCCAACTACACTCTCCGAGCAGACTGTGTATTCGGCTATGACAATGACGACTGGCTGCATACCCCTCTGCTACAGCCAGAGGTCGTCCTGGGGCTCACACACCAGCAAATTGAAGAGACCTTCAAGTACTTCTGTGAGTATTTTTTTTTCTTTCTTACTGATTATGGGAGTTAAGTGGTCAAAGGTTTTTCCACATTTCATTAAACACTTGCAGGGCTGGATTGACTTTGGTGTGTGCATAAGGTGTTATGTATTGTTTGTTTATCCAGGGCAGCTGGTTTAGCTTGCCATATCAGCACCTTGTATCGTGTTTGAGACTTACAATTTTTTACTGTCTTAAGCTTAATATAGTGGTTATTATGACCAAAGGGAAGATCGAGTCTTCTCAAAAATACTTTTTTGTTCGTCAGTAGTGCCATATCTTAAATGGCTCTGTATTCTGTCTCCAAATCACTCCACACACCGCCACTTCAGTGCGCCACGTAGGTCAGCAATGTCACCAAGCTGATTAGCCTTCTGTCATTTGGCTTCCTTAACAGTTTCAATTATAGCTCTGCAGACAGAATAGTCAAGTGGCAATGTTGACCCCCTGATGGCATGCTGACCATGTTAGAAATACCTCCATTTTGTTCCAACCGAATGCTTCAAATAAGCGGTCAGCAGAGAGGCACATTTGCATCTTATTTAGTTCCCAAGTCTGAAATGACTTTGGTCACGACATGAAACTCACCCTGAGTTAGATGAAAACAAAATAAACCTGCAACACATATCCGACAAGACAGGAAAGATAAGTTACATACAGTATGTTTCGGACCATTAGGCAAACAGTATAAGCAGATAGAGGCATTTCATCAGTATTGACGGAACGTCAGACCCTCATTGACGGACAACCGTGCTGCTGACGAATGATGAGAAATTTGAAAAAAAATTTTACTAAGCACCGATGAAAGTGGGTTTTCGTAAAATAATGAATGACGGACCAGCAACATTTACTGACAAGCAATATAAATGAACGGGTCTATTTTAATACATTTTCATACATAAGCTGCACTATCTTTGTGAGGCATTTTATGTTTAACTAGTTTTCTTCTAATTGTACTGTATATTTATTTGATACATCAATGCGATTATACATGTTACTTTTAAAATCAAGTAATCAGTCAAGTAACTAAGTTTTAAAGTAAATTAAAGGAAAGAAACTAAGATGCTTTTTAAAGGTGCATGCATCTTACAAAAACATGCAACTTGACAAACTTCACTTAATAATGATTGCTTGGGCTGCAATGGGTTGCTTATTTTAGAATCTTTTGTTGAATGTTTGTTGGTCTTGTGAAGAGAGAAAAATATTGACGTCCAAAACTGTGTAGAGCTGTCTTCAGTATTTCTTTTCACAGAAAAACAAAAAACATTGAATTCCGCCACCGTGAAACTCTTGATGACCCTTGGGAGGAATAGGAATTCATGAGCTTATGTGGCTGCATCCTCATAATGCTACTTAGGCTGTACTTGAGTGATGCCAAGCCACATGTTCCTATGTGAAGCAGGACAGACTAACCTATTAACTCGAGTGTTTGGCTATTTGTCATTCGACATATGGTGTTGTTTGGTTTCTATTTATCCCAAAATTGGATTGAAACCATTTTTGCATCAGCTCATGTCATTCAAACACAGACTTAAAAAAGTTAACGGCTGAGGCCAGTAGAACTTCTTTGCAAAGTCTGTTGCAAAGATGAACACCTGCACCTACTGAGGCACAGGTGTCAAACTCAAGGCCCGGGCGCCAGATCTGGACGGCCACATCATTTTATGTGGGCCGTGAAAGCAAATCAAAGATGTCAACTTTTAAGATGCTTGCTAAAATCTCAACCAAAAATTCAAATTCTCATATGTAATAAATAAGAGTGATACTGTAAGCATCTTCTTGTCACCAAACCCCTCATTACAGTAACTTAAACAATAGGTGAATAAACCGTTATTCTTGACTTCTTTATATGGTTTCAGTCATGATGGCCCTCCAAGGGAAATGGGAATGAAAATCAGGCCCGCGACAAAAATGACACCCCTGCACTAAGGCATTTAAACAGTATGGTATTTTTCTGGCCTGCCACTCAGATATTGTGAACAAAGCCTTGCAGCTTTGTTTATCTGGCACATTGTGCATTGTGTCACAGGTCACATGGATCAGGACACAACTGTAGTGCAGCGGGGCTGGTGTGCACTCAAACATGTGCTCCCACCACAGTCAAACATAGGACATCTGAATGTATTCCCTCTGTATCCATCAGCCCGATGCAAAGTGAATGGGTGTGGCGTTGTCTGCACTAATCTTACGCAGAGAGCCCTCTCTCTATCAGGCTGGCATTAAGTCTGTGTGGTGAATCAGAGCAGCCATTGACGTGGTTGGAATCTACCATCCCGTGTTGCAGGGGTGGGTGGTCTTAAGGCCACATCATTATCACTGCGCCAACGTTCCCATTTTTCAAATCTTGCAACATGATAGGAGATATGACACTAATCTGGATGTTGTTAAGTGGATGAGGCCGGTGCGATCGTCATTAGCTTGAGTGTGAATTAGAGCTTACTTCATCCATGACCCCTCCTCCACATTGCCCCTTCTGTCCTTGCCCGGTAGTCCAACGTGGCCAGGTGAACGTAGGCAGGAATGACGACAGATTGGCCGTACAGACTGACGGATTACGCATTAGCCGCAAGAAGCTCAGAGTCTTTGCCACAAACAAACACAGGTGTATACTGCCTCAGAGGCAAGGGGACCTTGTTTTTACCGTACACAGGAGCCAGCGGCATGATGCTGGGGAAACGACAAGTCTGCACAGTGAACCAGCAGTAGAATCAAGAGGATTTAACTCATGGATGGCAAGACTGAGGGCAGTTTTTCTCTGGCTACAATGGAGGTATGGAGCTCCTCTGCATCCGAGGAGGAGGAAGAAGAGAGGAGCACTGCCGGTTTTATGCTGGAGGACAAAACATGCCACAACAACTACAATAACAACAACAATAACAACAACAATAACCTTTGCAGGGAGGTGAAGCAAGGTGAGATAAGGCATTATGATGAGTATGCTGGAATAGACATCAGGGATTCCTGGGGGAGAAGCTTAAAGATGTTACGAGTAGATCTAGTTTGCTGGCTCGAATGCTTATGCGGTTTGTGTTGTCGAAGAGCCTTAATACGTAACCATTTGCAGAATGTACTGCGGAGTGCCAGCTGTGGAGTCATCTCTTTGAGGGTCATGCAATGATTAACAGTTGCAAAATAATTGTTTTCAGCTCCCTTCTGATGATAAAAATTTCCAGCGAAAGTGATTGTGCTTGACACAAACTCCTGCATTGTGAGGCATTTGATGTACGATGCTCATTGTTCTGTAGAAACCTAAAAGACTATTGCTTCATTTTCTAATGATTATTAGTATCTTACAGTATAGCTTGTTGGTGTGAAAGGAAGTTTTCACAAATGAACTTGACTTCCCCTTTTTCTGAAGGAATTTGAAATGCGCAGATGTGCGTGTGTGCATGTGTGTGTGTGTGCGTGCGTGTGTGTGTGTGTGGGGGGGGTAAATTTGCTAGACCTACATGATGTGTGCTGCTGCCCTAGATTTTCATCTTAAACTCATCTATAGTCATGCTCACGTAAAGTAATAACCACATGAATGTTTACTCATTTATGATAGCACCGTTCCACAATTAACATTGAAGTTAAAGGTGATCCACCGATTTAATAGCAACACATGAGTGGAACATATCCTTTATTCATCGTCTGTGTGGCTGTTTCTCTAAATATGCATATTGCTGGCATCAAGCCCAGCACTGCGGCACAGGCGCCCCTCTGAAAAACAGGACGGTGATGATGCATATCTGTCTTTCATATGATTAAAAAAAATACCCATTTTAGAGACTTTGGACTATTGTCATGTTGTAAATGTCTTTTTAAAATCAAAATAAATTCTCCGAGCTGTATGATAATGCCTTCCAGTCTTGGCAAGACTCAATCTCTGAGTTTATCCTTGCCTGTCTCATCCCTGCACTCCAACGGACGTCATAAGTATGGCTAAGTCAACAACGCTCATCCTTTGGGGAACAGTACCTTATTAGGCCATAGGTTTATGGAGCTACCGGCGCCTAGAATTAGCACCGCCGAAACCCTAAAACCTTTAGCTGTCATAGCAAATCTCTTCCTTTGATCTCTCCTGCGCTGTGTAGCTGCCAGGGCCACTTGAAGCAGATTGTGTGTTCTATGCTGCATGAAAAATATTCAGTCATCATCACTTTCCTCCAAACGGTTTCTTTACCGGTTGCAAGTCACATTAATCACGTAAAAGTTTTGATAATAATAATAACAATACATTTTATTTATAAGCGCCTTTCAAAACACTCAAGGACACTTTACAATCAAAACAAGAACAATAAACCACAGATAAAATTATAACTAATAAAAGAAGAGATGAATTTAAACTGAGTATGCGATTTTAAATAGGTGGGTTTTGAGATGGGATTTGAATGTGGGAAGAGAATCAATATTTCGGATGTTGGGTGGGAGTGAAAGGATTTATCTCAGTAAGTAATATACTGTCAAATTAGATGTGTTTGTACAAGGTCATGTATTCTTTTTTTCATTATTATATGGAACTTAATTTCTGGTTGACTTTATATTCAGTCCAAAAAATTAAACGGCTTTAGAAAGTTGAAGTAGTAGTTTTTCTTCTTGAAATACAAGAAAATAATATCACCTGTTTTCTGAGTTTGGTCATGTGATGTTTGCAAGCTGAGTACTTCGGCGCTGCGATGTCATCTTTCCCAGTTGGCGGGCATTTCGTTGGTATGGACGCAAGGTTCATCTGTCGATCACTGAGAGGACGGACTCCTGTTTTAATGGCGATTGATGAATAACAGACACTTTGAAACACTCAGGGACTATGCGCCGATGTAAGCAGTTTTTTATCCGCCACCCAGATCTTCACAAACCCCTGTGGTAGGTAGTACGTCAGTACCGAAGGTCCATCAGTCCATCACTGACAGACTCCCGTTTCTCTGACGATTGACGACAACACGTGTGTTTGTTCATGGGGTGACTGCACTTGGGTTGCTTTGAGCGGGGCAGAGCCTCCTCCTCCTCCCATAGGAGAAAAAAATATACTTTTCAGCATGGCTAGTCAGTCTGGTGACCTATAGTTGTGTTGGTTTCTAAATCTTGGTTCGTCCCAGCCGATTGAGGAAGTTTTGTTGTGTATACCTTTTCAGTCACACTTGTGGCTTGTGTTGCGTATCTGTGTGTCACATTGTGTTATAGTGACAACTGACGGACTGGGCCATTCTGAAATAATGACAGACTAGTGAATGACGGACAGGCAATTAATACAACAATCGCTCCGACACCTAGTTTCTCAGCCAATGACATGCACAACTTGGCTCAGCAAAGTGGATGGGGTTGGTCAAATTAGCCTGTGGTGGATTTCACAAGTGTTGACCGATGCACAGATTGGCCGTCCCGTCCAAAATTGCTTCATACCACGTACTAATGCGGTAAGGATTACAGAATCATAAAAAAAAATTTGGGGCATCTGTGATGTAAACCTGACATGGCGAGGTGGTCTAAAAAAAATGTTTTGGGTGAGCGCACCACCAATTAATCTTGCACCTGATGTCACCTAATCGACTTGGTCCTGGATCTAAACAAACAATTCTATACTCCAAAGCCCCCCCCTCCCCTCCCCAGCCAGTGTTAACCTCTACTGTACATGTCATGTGTCCAGTTTATTCTTGGCAGACTCTCACATTGAGCTATATCAGTATCCAGGCGAACCAGGTCTTTAGAGGTGTCTTAGTTCAGCTAAAAAGGATCAAGCTAAGAGGATTGCTATCTGACAGACCACATGGAGTTGTTGTGGTCTGTGGAACATAGCTCCACATTAATGAATCAGTTAATTTTTGTTGTTGTCATAAATTCATTTAAAAAGATTCACTATATTACCCACATCAACAAAGCCCTTTTGCCTGAACTGATGAAACTTTTTGGATGAGAGGCAAAAACGGAGCAGTCCAGTTTCGGTCGATTCACTTCCCTGATAAAGAAATGACCTGTGCATGCACTTATGGATATTATGGACACCAGTTCATTTAGCAGTTCATGACATACAATAAAAATAAAGAGAATGTAAATTTACAGTATTATTACATTTTACTGTGTGCATTATATATATCATACAAAAATCCATCCATCCATTTTTTGACCCTGAACCGGTTGTCAGCCAATCGCAGGGCACACATAGACGAACAAACATCCATGCTCACACTCACACCTAGGGACAATTTTGATTGTTCAATCAGCCTGCCATGCTTGTTTTTGGAATGTGGGAGGAAATCAGAGTACCCGGAGAAAACCAACGCAGGCAAGGGGAGAACATGCAAACTAGACACAGGGAAGCCGGAGCTGGAATTGAACCCGGTACCTCTGTACTGTGAGGCTCACCACTGGCCCACCGGGCCGCCCGTTTTTCAACCAAAGGTGTAAAATTATAATGGAACAACTGTAGTGTGGAGATGAAGTCATTCAGAAACCAACGGGGCGCCTCATACTAAAACATATAAGAATATTCCAATTCCCTTTCTCGTGAAACTGTTTCCATCTGTGCTCTGCAACCTTTTTTACATCACTGCAGGGTTACTTATGGAACAATATTTTGGCAGACTAATAAATAAAAGCAAATTACAAAAACTACTACTCACAATTAAGCTGAACGTAATTTTTGTAATGAATGGGAGGCCTGTTTTTGTTTCCCACCAACTAGCCAGTCCCGTCTTGGGGTAATGGGAGGTGATGGCATCCAAGTATGTTACTCTAGTCTCCTTAATTATAATTAATAATTATAATTAATGGTTTTAATTTGTTTTGTCCGGCTTCTGGGCTTACGTTGTTAACACTACCTTATCACCTGATGAGATGAGCGGTTTTACATGTATAGTGGCATATGCACCTGATTTTCAAAATAAAACGTATTTCTGACTGATGATCAATAAAAAGTATTTTTTCCTCAGTCTCTCTATGCATATCGCAACTATCTTACAGATTGGTGCTGGGCCACATTCCGGTAGATGGGAGCTAATGTTAATTACGAATTATTGCTGGTTTTAGCTCCCGTCTCCCTGTGTGACAGATGCGGAGGTGTGCGAGATGGATGCCATCCTCCATTCATGAAATCTGTTTGCTTCTCTCCCTCTCTCAGTGCTGTGCTCAGACAGAGTTGGCCAGGTCACCAAGACATATCATGACATTAAGGCAGTCACACACCTGCTGGAGGAGGTAAGACACAAAAGACACACACACACACGCGCGCACACAAAATAGGATGAGCAGTACTTTAAAGAGGATTACACTTCTGCCTCTCGAGAGATAATTTGGGTCAAGAAAGAATATCTTCCTTGCTGTGCTACATTGTCACCCTTTGTACGACTGCAATCTTTTTCAGAAAGAGCGGGATCTTGAGTTAGCAGCGCGAATTGGTCAGTCGCTCCTGAAACAAAACCAAGAACTGACGACCCGAAATGGATTACTGGATGAGCAGCTGGAGAGTGCAAAGGAGGAGGTGCAACAAAATGAATATGCTTTAGTTCAATCCCACTTCAATGGTGACTCTTTTACTGCTATGAACTGAAGTCATTGTGGCCCATTTCCCCAGATTGCTCAACTGCGTCATGAGCTTTCAATGCGTGATGACCTCCTTCAGTTCTACGCAAGCACGGAGGAGATAGAAAACGCTGAATCACACTCACCGTGAGTACACCACAGAGAGCTGTTTGACCATTAACTGTGTGCCAAAAACCAAAAATCCTTTGCTACATAATCTTCAGAATGAAAATATGAAGTTTCGGTCGGAATCTGCTTATATTTATCGGTACTGCTCTTACAAAAACCAACATAAGCTAATCTAGCGATTTTTAGCTCTTTTCACTTTTTAATAATAATAATAATAATAATAATACATTTGATTTATAATCGCCTTTCACTTTTTGTCCGTCTCTATCATGTTTCCCGCACAAAATAAATCTAACAATAATTCAACTACTCACCTTCACTTCTATATATTTCAATCCTTCTATTTAAAATGAGATTGTCCATCATTTTTTATGTGTGTATGTATTAATACAGCAAGAGGAGGTAATCATACATTTATACAGTTTGATCAGCAGAACGGCCCCTGAGGGAAACCTTTGCTACAATCTGGCCTGCCACAAAAATGAGTTTAACAGCCCTGATATGTACACCATAGAGTGAGTCATTAAGGTCTAATTACCATTTAGAAACGTGGCACGATCTGATAAACGGGGCTTAAACCAAGTTAGGTCCTTCCGCTAACACCTATTAACTGTCAATCTCTGTGTAAGGTTGATGTCGGTCAGCGGTGTCAAAAGTAGCACAAGAATCTAACGTGCGAGGCACAGAGACGAATCCTTTGGTCGGATATAATTAAGAGCTGTCCAAAGCTGAATTTGCACTGCAGGTTCCCAGTCTGCTTGTTGTCTACCGTCGATCCCCGCATAATCAATTTTCTTTTCTTTTTTTTTTGTAAATGTGACCGTACATTGTGTATGTTGTGTTGAAGCTTCATTGAAGGAATCAATTGAATTAAGATCACAATAGTGGCTAGAAAAGTTGCAAATAGATGTTTTCCTCAAATCTTTTTGCCCGAACAGTGACACCGCTGAAGTAAATAAAAACCAAGGTTACATTTTATATACTACAGTATACCCTTTATTCGGTGTGAATTGACTTTTACCTCACTTGATTTCAATGAGTAACTGCAAATTATATTTGCATATTCAAAGCATATTTACCATATTTTATAACCAGCGTATATGTATTCATCATATGAAAAAAAAATTTCTTTACAGAATAAAACGAAATGAATCAAGCAGTTCTCTCAGCAACCTTGTCCACTATGACTTCATGCAGCAGAAACTGAAATGTTTAGAGGACGAGAACCGCAAACTTCGACTGGAGGTATTTTAGTATGCACTCTAATGTATGTGAACCAAAGGGACAGTTATTTCCTTTTCACTTCTTTGTCCCTGGTGACAATAATTCAGATATAGGTTCCTCTTTTTTAAATTGTGTTTTAAATCAATGTTTTTTGTTGGAAGTGTCCCAAAAATGTACAGTAGTCCATAATGGGGTTCAATATTCTTCACTGTATAAATGTTTCGATTGAGTGACATAATAAATCATGAGTCCCAACATTTGTGCAGGCAAGTGAGCTCTGCACTGAGACCACCAACTATGAGGAACAAGAGCAGGAGCTGATGATGGTGTGTGTGGAGGAGCTGTGTAAGTTGTCTCATTTCACCAAGATTGGAATTGCAACGTGAAACACTCTTTATTCAAGCGCATGAATCGGACCTGTGCTTTTTCAGCCTCTGTCAACAAGCAGGTTGTGGACCTATCCGATGAGCTAGCGCGCAAAGTAGAAGACTCTTTTCGACAACAGGAGGAAATCAGCATGCTTCTTGCCCAGATTGTTGACTTGCAGACCCGCTGCAAACGTGTGAGTAAATATTTTGAACCTCAGTCCGATACTTAAAAGAAAGAGGGCTTATATCACGAGTTACACTGAATTCGCCGATTGCACAAATTGCACTGCCTAGTTGCAAACTTTGAAATGTTGCACCTTCCTTTGGCCCCTGTAGTTTTCCAATGAGAATGAGGAGCTGAATCAACATCTGAGTGTCTCCCGTGAGAATAACCTGAAAATGCAATCTGAGGCAAGTCATGCAAACTCACTTGGGGATCACTCTGCCTTTTCGGATTTCAAAGCGATCATAAGTGAGACATTGTATTGTCAATCGTAAATGATATTAGCTTGACAATTGCGTTTTCTGTCTGCAGCTGAAGGACCTGCGGGACAAGTACTCCCAGTGTGAGGACATGCTCCACGAGGCTCGAGAGGACATCAAAAATCTGCGAAATAAGAGTCTCCCCAACAGTACTGTACAGCGCTACACTGCTCTGGCTTCTGTCCTCCCCATGGACAGCCTGGCAGCGGAAATAGAGGGCACCTTCCGTAAAGGCTTGGACACGCCTGCATCGTCGGAATACAAGTAAGTGTGGCGTGCGTGATCATCACCGAAGCCGTTGGTGTGTGGATGTTTGTGTTCTTTTTCGGATTCCGACTTAAGCGTCGCAATGTGTTCCCGATTCTTTCTCAGCAAAAAGCGAAAAGAATGGATAGTTTGCAAGATGGAGAAATAAAATACAGTGGATGCCCGGCATCCTCAAGCCAAACCCTGTTGGCATTTGAAGGTTCATCATTTTTTTTTTTCAAGGATTTTGAGGGGTTCAAAAAAATATATAGATTAATTTTCCCCCCCAAATGTTTTTCAATTAATACGTGAAATAAAATTAAACAAAATTCCAAATTTTTGGGAAGCCACCACCATATTCCAGCAAGAAACTTTTGATGAATAACACATAAACTGAAAGTGTAACCGTAATTCATGTTTTAGGAGTACAAATTAACAATCAATTAAGCTCGAAGCCCCATATCAATTATATCAATGCCAAAATATCCAAATCAATTGCAATTATGAACATTGCCAAGAACCTTTTGAATCAAGCTTCACGACATAAACTGTACTGTTTCCTCATACAGTACTTCCATACATCACCGACTGTGTGAAGGTGTGGGGGAACACATACAAAACAAACACATATTCTGTCTTCCTCCTGCAAAAAAGTGCATTTCGTATCATGTTTCAGAGAGCCCACCATTCATCAAATTACAATTTCTTAACTTCCATGATCTAATTGACTCTTAACAATCACCAAATCATGCACATAGCAATAAACCAACAGTTACATAGCAGCATTCAAGAGTTGTTCTAACTGAGAGAAAATAAACATACCAACTGAAACATGATAAGAAATAAACATAAAAAAACGAGCTGTCAGAAGAAATGCAAAAACTGTTTTTCAACCAAACGTGTCAAACTATAATGGAACAACTGCCATCTGGAGATGAAGTCATTTAGAAACTCAATACTCAAAAAATATGGTATGTATTAGGGAATATGCAATTGCTTCTTTTTACTTTTACTGTACCCAAAACCTTTTTTTTTCATCAGATACTTGCGGATTTTCACTTTTTGTGGCAGCGATCAGTTCCTTTCCCAGCGCTGTTTGAAAAATGAGCACACCAGCACAATGTCATCAGAGGGAATGCAATAATGTGTTTACCGTCATCAAATTTTGAGTCACATTTTTTTTTTTTTGCAGGTACTGTATACTATGAGTTCTGAGTCATTATTTTGAGCATGTTTTCTGATACATAAATCCCCGCAGGGCACTTGGACATGATGTGATTGGAACAATGTCGTGGATTGTACTTTTAGTTTGCAATAAACTATGGCAATCACTGAAGTACAGTATGTTATATTTTTCTCGACTAAGTTTAAGATGCCTGTTTTTTGTCTTGCAGAACCCACCCGAGGCGTGTGTTTGAAACTGTGCGCGTGGTCAACAGGTCGGTGAGGCTGCGTTCTCTGTGCCACTCTCCGGGCTTTCCGGGTTCTAGCCCGGTGTCCCTGCACTCCAGCTGTACCAGCACCCCGCGGACTAGTTACTACGGCTCTGACAACACCGGTCTTACACTAGAGGAAAAGCCCAGCTCTAGTCCAGCCCAGAAAGAAGACGGGTGCGCCAGAGAACCTCAACACACACTTTTGGGTCACTGCCAGAGTCATTTTTTTAACATTATCATGTTTTTTTTTTTCTTCTTTCCTTTAGCATCAGTGGGCCAAAGCGACTGGGCCAGCCAGGCACTCCGGGAGGCCAGGACCTTGAAGCCGCCTTGCGCAGCTTGTCAGCTCGCCAGCAGAATCATTCTTCTGAGAGGCCTTTCTTCGATGTGGAGCGTGAGCAGAAACTGCGTGCCTTGGCCGCAAACAGCGAAGGGGATGAGGGTTCTAGTGGCTTCTTGACACCAAATGACAGCCTGGCCTCCAGTCCAGTGGCATCAACCGGCACCAACTACTCCAATGGAAGCTCCCGTCACTCCTGTGACTCTTCGGGATCCAGGTCATACCTGCCCGACCGCTTGCAGATCGTCAAACCTCTGGAAGGTAACTGTTTGATTGATCTTTTCAAAAGTACATACACGCAGACAGGTGTGTGTTGTGAGCAACTTCACACCGAGAAAGTTTATCATTCTTGGCATGGGCGTTTCCCACTAATTATCTCACACTTAAGACTTTGCCATTGTTCTGCCATCAAAGGCTTTCAAGGTCCCCCAAGAGTAATGTTTTTAACAACAATAACCATTTGACAGATTTATTGTTGTTGTTATTTGGGCTTAAAGAGAGAGCAAAATAACAACAACACCAAATTACAATTACCACTCTGTCAATCACCTTTTTTGTATTGCTGTCATTTTAATTGTGAATATGATGATCACCATCCTTCACATTCAAACTCAACTATTTGCTTTTTCCAGTGGAAGTGCTCTCAGATATTCACAGGACAACTATTCACAACCCTCGGTCTATTCTTGTGCTCTTCCATCATGCCCTAAGATGCTACAAAGTGGTGCCAAAACTCTGACTAATAGGAATGCAGTAACTGTGTCAAGGAAGTAGTGCTCCGTGTAATATTCCAATCTGTATCATAGTACTGTACTATGTATAAATGTCGAAGATACAATAAAGGAACAGGGAGGCTAAACTGCTCATATTGCGTGTCTCACGGCGATGCGACACGACTTTCCATACTCGTGCCCTCGCAGCACATACACAGTGAATGTGTACATTGCTGAATGCCATGTGAAAAGACTGAACACAGAGAGGTTTAAATAGTTGTTTCCACACCCACAACTTGTTTGGTTGAAGTTAGTGTCTGTGTATGTCATGAACAGGGGCGAGGCAAGACGTTGTTGGCACAATTTGATTGAAATATTAGTGCAGTTAAAAACAAAACAAAACAAAAAAAAAATACACGTTCAAGCTCCCTCAGTTGCACAACACCATGCTTACATTAACCCGCTGTTAAATGATGCCATTTACATGCAGTAAAGAGCTAGCAAAGTGTGAAAAACTCAACAATTTTCTGGACAGTAATATGGTCTATGCGCCTCCACAAGATGGCAATCTGATTAATATTGCGTTTGTAGAACATAAGTTAAGCAGCAAAATCCACCCGTTTTTAATCCTCTCACGGGGCGGCAATCTTGCAACACTTTGCCAACTGAAAATGACATCACAGTTGTTCAGGACTCAGGTAATGACCAATTATGGCACACCTGTTTTCTGAGGCTGGGGTGGGGGGCGCGTGCTGGAGCCTATCCCAGTTGTCTTCGGGCAGTAGGCGGGGGACACCCTGAACCGGTTGCCAGCCAATCGCAGGGCGCACACAGACAAACAACCATCCACGCTCATACTCACACCTATACAGGGACAATTTTGAGTGTTCCATTAACGTGCCACGCATGTTTTAGGAGTGTGGGGGAATAAACCGGAGTACCCAGAGAAAACCCACGCAGGAGAACATGCAAACTCCACACAGGAAGGCCGTAGCTGGAATCGAACCCTGCAACTTTGCACAGTGAGGCCGACGCGCTAGCCAGTCGACCGCCCATTATTTATTTTATTTTTATTTTTGGGTTGGCGGGGGATATGTGCCCTTTGATTGACTGGCGACCAGTTCAGGGCATACCATCATGGGCGACTAGTGCTTAGCATGTGTACCTCACAGTCAAGAGGTTTCGGGTTCAAATCTTGACCCCCCCCTACTCCCCCACCCCCTCCCTGTGTGGAGTTTGCATGATTTGGCCGTATTTGCGTGGGTTTTCTGTAGATACGCCAGCTTCCTCCCACACTCCCAAAACTTGCATGTTAGCTTCATTGAAGACTCTAAATTTTCCACGGGTGTGAATGTGTGGGTGGACATTTGTTTCTTTTTACTGCCATTGGCTGGTGACCAGTCCAGCATGTACACCACCTCTTGCAAAAAGACTTCAGACTCCAGCTCACCCACGACACAACTGAGGACAAGTGCTATAGAAACCGCATCGACGGATCGACGGGTTGTCTTGAAAATGTCTGACTAATGCATATGCATCATACAGCCATGACAAACGTGAACATGTTGTTGTGACTGGACATTCATACAGCAAATGTATTTTCATGGCTTGTTGCCTCTGGTTCTTCAGGCTCAGTGACTCTGCACCAGTGGCAGCAGCTGGCCATACCAAACCTGGGGGGTATCCTACACCCTCGTCCTGGTGTCCTGACAAAGGACTTCAGGGAACTAGAAGTGGACATACAGCACGTCTACAGTCTGAATGACCTGGAGGAGGATGAACCTGACCTGTCGCTGCTCTCAGGCGCTCACAGCATGGGTAGGACACCTGTTAATTAGCCCACGCACATGTAAAATACATTCACATCCCCTATACAGTGAACCCTCGCTTTTTCTTGCTTCATCTTTTGTACCCCTGCATAGTGAGTGATATTTTTTTCCCCATGACCTTTTACAGTTTACACACCAGTCCAATTACAATTTATTTCAATTCTAATTAATTTTGACACCGCCATACCACAGCAGAAGTTGTCCCAAGGCACGTTACATATGGAGTAAGTCAAGAGCCACACTCCTCACACATTAGGGGGAGACCAAGTGAATTTGAACGCGTCGTGTCGCGACATGCCAGGCAGCACTGAGCTTTGCTGGATGAGATGCAGCGTAGTTAAGAGGCCAGAAGAAGAGGCAGCGCAGGTCCGCTACTAAGCTAGAGTAAATGGTAATGACTTCCTATCGTGCTTTTCTACTTAAACTAGTTGACTTTCATTTGCCGAATATTTTTGTTTCAGGCATATTGTCCAGCCCTACTAAGCGCACTATGTTTAAAAACGGTAAGGAAATTCGTCTCGCTCTGCAGAGAACTTGTAAGCAAGTTTTTGGTTTCCTCACAGTGATGTTGTATGTCTCCCATTTCTTGACGGCGACAGACTAAGAACAGGCGCAAAGAATAATAACAATTGAATAAGCTTATTGTGTGAGGGAAGGATAAAACTGTACAACTTTTTCTTTTAATATAGTCATTCAATATCATCGTTTTCCTTCTGTCATGGGTCTGTTACTTATCCTTCCCTATAAACAGATTTTCGCTCTATTCCTCTCCATACTTTATCTTCTTCATGCTTCATACACCTGCAGAAACTATTGAGTATACTGCACACCATTTCAAACCACAATTATTGTTTTTGTTTGTTTGTTTGTTTGTTTTTGTTTGATGTCAGTGCAGAGTATTATTTGTGCATGTTGCAGGAGTGAGTATTTTGTTGATATGTTGTAAAAGTTCAGGGTGACGTTTTCCTTCCGCCAACCCACAGTGTCTCCATCGGGTCCCAGCCTGCCTCAGACTTTTCCCACTCCCACCACCACTGACTGCCGAGTCCCCGCACTATCCCTCCTAAACCCCTCAGTCCCCTTTAGGTAAGAACTCAAGTAGTAGTCTTGCACCTTTTCTTGTCGCTTCCTTTCTCATAAGCGATGACACCCGGGTTTCACAACTGACTTGATTTCTTCGTGAATCTGACTTTTTCAGGCAGAGAATTATATTCTCTTGCATTGCTCTTAAATCATTACACACACCCCCCCCCCCCATAGTGGCAGAAAACGTCTGTCCAGACTCTTTCTCCAACTCTAGAAGGGGCAAAGTAAGAGCTGGTGGCTGCACTATAACTTAAATTCTCATTTTCTGTTTTGTATTATTAACAAGAGGCACAAAACCATGTCTGGCTGCATGTCATCAGAGCAACAACTTGATGTCAAGCGATGCAAGGTTGAACGTCACAAATGAACCATGAGCTCATTCAGTCCTGTATGGAAAGCCATTTGACCCTTTACTTGATATTAAGCTTCATTTCCATGTACTAGGACCGTATTTTCCGCAGTATAAGGCGCACCGAAAAACGTTCCGTTTTCTCAAAAGCCGACGGTGCGCCTTACACGCCGATGCGCCTTATATATATATGGATCAGTATTCTGATTTCTTGGACGTAGTATCTTAAATGTTCTGTAAAGAGCTTTGTTCTAACTGCAGCGGTTGTGAAAGCGCTATATAAAGCTGTATTGTATTCTCTTTAGCGTAGCTCCATTTAGTGGATGCATAACGCAACCACAGCCACTAATGCAGCTTCTATTCTAAGGCGCATAGAATAGAATGCCTTATATATGAAAACAGTTTTAAAATAGCCCATTTATTGAAGGTGCGCCTTATACTCACGAAGCGTCTTACAGTGCGGAAAATACGGCACATTCTTTGTCCTCACTGCAAAGACAATTTGATGTAATAGGGTCTGACGTAACATTTTTTTCTCCTACTTCTGCATGACATTTCTGCACATACAGGACATTTAACTAGTGAAGCAAAACTGTGCACTAATTGACATCTGCGCGCTACTCAAACAGTTTCATCAAATGTCAAATAATGTCAAAGTAGTACAGAGAGTAGCAGCACAAAGAGTGGACTAGTAAGTGGGCTCGCCGGATATCAAGGAGGTGGAATAGATGCTCATTCGGCTTTCCATATTCGTTGTGCCCTTGTGTTTTGTTGCACATCCTCAGCTCAAGTTCACTTGTGTGCTGAAGGCAGATTGAGCTGTTCCATCTGCTCTAACTTGTTTGTGCACCTTTCATACTCGCGTAGCTTGTTGTATAATTTTTCTTAACGACTCTTTCATAACAGTTAACCACAAGATTGCGTTGCATCGGCGCTGCTTCATTAACCTGTTTTTTAAAAATACATTCCACTACAACAGCTAACAAACCAAATAGAGTGCTTGCACATTTTTGTACTCATTTTCATTCTCATCCCTTTGCAGCCATCACCCTATCGGCCTGCCATTATGTCCGAACTGTGAACACATGAATGCTTCACCTGTTTCTGGCCAGCGGCACTTTGGCCTCAAAGGCCGCCCCACCCCAAACGTAAGCCGGTCATCACCGGGACTCCTGCAGCTTCTGGAAGAACGAGGTATCTCTGCCTGCTATTGTCCTCGCCAACACATACGCCGCATCCACAGCACTGAGCCTCAGGTCTCCAGCGCCGTCGACACAAACGGGTGCTCATGCACGAACACAGGTGGGACAAGGAACATTTTTAGCTTGAACATAGTTGGAGAAGCTTCAGTGGCTCAGGCTGCACAGAGTGACCGCCTGGGGGAAGATGAGTCGTGTGGGCAAAGTCGAAGGAATCCTTGCGATGTTCACCTGATGTTTTGAACAACATCTCACACTGCTGTTTGCCCATTGCACACGTGTCCGTGTGTGTATGTGTCCTCTTTTCTGTTGTCGTGGCAACACGCGTTCTCCTCTATGTTCATCTCAGGACAATCATCCAACGTCATGCTGCTTAATTGCGCTAACAGCTTCTTTTTACACACAAGTATGAAACTCCAAGAAAACTGAACTAATCTTTTTTTTTATACCATATGTTGTATAGGTTATTTAAACTTTCAGGTTGAAAATATTGTATGTTGTTGATGTAAATTTCATGCAGTAATTTATTTCTGGCAGACGAATGAACTTTCAAATTGCACTGAAACACATTCTGGTCTTCCTTATTACCTGCTGTATTGATAAAACACACATTGTATATAACATGATCTGGTATCATTAAACGAACGCAACTAGATGATGATGCACTGAGACGACGAAACAATGACTGCACTAATGAATGCCATTCTTGTTCACCTTTTGCTGTTTTCACATCGCAAATGTTCTTGAGACATCCAAACACTGATTTTAAATCAAGTGAATGAATGTTGTTTAATTAAGAAAAAACAATAGTACTCAAGGCATCATAGGGACTTTCATTCTACACTGAGTAAAAAAAAACAACAACACAATATTGGTGTTGGGCGTGCTGGCATATGCGATCATTAGAAGTAGAATAATTGACACCGTCGTTTGTAGCAAAAGGGGCATAGGATACTGTAGTTTTTAAAGGGAATAACATGAGAAACACAAGTTATGGTCACTTGTGCTTGAAGTTGAAACCGAAACACTTTGATCTGCACTTTGAATGTGCTATGTCTGATTTTGTAATATTTCAGTGCGTGTGTATGTGTGTACCATCCCATCTGTGAATAAAATGTTGCATTTCCAAACCAATTCAGCTGTCAAGAATGACTTTGAAGCTTTATTCATAAAGTTGCAAGAGTAGTAAAATGAGCAGCAGCTCAAAGCAAAAGCATTCGGCGAACACTGAAGCAGCCGCGGCGGCCTCCCCTCTGTCATTCTGCGTCCCGGCGTCCAAAATCCACCCAGCCTTCATAGTCACGGTTCATCATGCAGTCAGAATTCACCATCTCTGTCAACAGATCATTCCTACGTGAACCACGTGAGGCCTTTCGTACAGGTGCACACATGGGAGCATCTCTTGGAAAATTGCCCTCATCTGGAACCATTTTTTTTTTTCACGCCCCAAACCCACAGCATACCTGAGATTGCTTGCATGATTTGCTTGGTCATAATCACACGCTCGTCCTCCGAAAGGTGTGCCCGTCTCACCGTGCGTGAAAGCAGAGGCTCCTGTCTGGCTGCAGAGCTCCTTGCTGCCTCCCTCCCATCTTGGAGCTGCTCGACTTTTTTGCTCCCTCTTGCAGCAACTGCGGCACACGCCAGCAAAACAAACACAAGTGCAAACGCTTTCATCCTGTTCCCTGACATGACCGCTGAACAAATCTCTACTCATTGGCTAGTCACGGGTCCTCTTTTATAACACCGGCGGAGCATTTGAGTCGGAAACATGACAAATATCGATAAGTGACCATGGCAGAGCACTTGATTGATTGGGCCACCACTGTGGCCAGGAGATGTACGTCAAGGAAAAGATACATTGCTACATCCATAAAGCCATCGTTGTGCTTGTCAATTACACGCGGGGAAAGCTTTGTGCACTGCAATAACAATAAAAGAAGTCAATCTATTTCCGGAGGCAATCCAATAGTTCCTTCGTGCGTTTTAACCAAAACACAGACTATGGTGTTGATGGACACGTCTGACAATCACTTATCTCTTAGAAACTCGGCTACAAGGGTAAACACTTTTTTTTTTCCTCCTTCAAATGTTTACACATGACTGACGCAGTAGCAGGAAATACAATACTGAATTTGTGACTCATCTTAGTCTTTATTTTGATAATGCCTGGGCTGCTACAAATGAATGTCTTTGTGGTATTCTAATTGGAAACAAGGTGTTGTGTAAGCGATTTATTGTTAAAATATGAAGGATCAACAGTTTCCATTTATTTCAAATTCCAAGGATTTTTGCAGCTTTGGGGAAACCAATGCGGTAAGCTGGATCATAACACAAAAGTTGGTGCACACACACTAAATGTAATGTGAACCAGCAGATACTGTAGCACCTTGGCACTGTGGCTAATCAACAAATGAGATGAGAAAATAATTTGTGTTTGAGTCTGTGAATGCCCCATGTGAACTTCATCAAATTGAATAATTACAGAAAGATGTACACACCCATCAGTGAAATCTCATCTATGCGTCAACAAACGGAGAAAGCTTGTTCCCTTCACCTCTTGCCAGGGCACAGGTTACTGCACACACACACACACACACACACACACACACACACACACACTTGATCAGGACATTCCACCTCTGTGCTCAGTTCTGTGTCAACTTGAACAATGCTCTGATCCCTTCATGTGCAGTCATCTTTACATAACTACTCATGGATGTGATGTTAAAATCCACTACTTGTAATTGTCCAGGCCCCAAAATATGTGTCTTTTCACAAACATTCACGATATTGCAGATAACAGCTTCGGCCGAGCATAATGTGTCGCTTTTGGTCTCTTTAACAGAAAAGGAGCATAATCATAAGCTTATTACGGGCATCTTAAAAATGCTTTTTTGGTGGAGTAGGTGGCCTATGTCGCATTTTGACACGCCAAGCTTTCTCTTGAAGGGTGTGCCACACCTCAGACATACTTTTCAAATGATTGCTTCACTAAATGCCTCTTTGAAATGTGTTTAATCATGTTTCCAGTGTGACAGGTGCGACAGTATATGTTCTAACTCACTCGAAAAAAAAAATCAGCCCCAACTGACTTTTAAGTCATTCAAAAACAAATCAATTAAAAGCCTTTTGTGGCCTCTCTTTAGCAACGTTATCGCTCCAATATACAATGCACAATATCGATGTGCAATTGCAGGTGCACAAAGTTGATACAACGTAGCTGAGCCTGCTCAGCTTAGGCAATGATCAAATGTCATGGGAGAACAAGCAGTTAAATGTGGCTTGGCCGCAATGAAGGGCGTGAGCCAAAATGGAGTGTTTGGTGAAAAGGTCACAGGAGGACACTGAGACAGCCTTCCCCTTGCCGTGCCTTAATTTGGTAAGCTGAAAAGTTATTGATGCTCAAAGACTATTCAGAAATGTGCATGAAACTATAATTCAGGGTGTCAAATTGGCAGCCGCGGCATTAGAACATACGTCCACTTAATGCCACAAAGGCTTTTTAAAGGTTTTAGTGTGTTTACATCATTTTTATTTGACTTCTTATTCTTCTTTTACTATGATTTTTTTTTTTTTTTTTTTACCACTAAACTCCAGGGCCGCTGCAGTTTAATTTTCCCCAATTCCTGTCCCGAGCATCCTCATACCTGCACGTTGAAGTGGAGCAAATCCTCATCATGTACATTTATATCTTTCCCTCTGTTCTTTGGCCTTCCTCGTTTTTTTTTTCCGCTTCTAACTCACAGCCTCCCTAACAAGGTCCTCTTCCTCCATTATCCCAACTATCCCATGATTTGCTCACTTGTCATTTTCAGTCGACTGCATGTTGCGGTCCAAGAGAAAATGGCCGCCGCCTGAAATGGATTTAAAAAAAGGAGGTGGATTTTCTGCTTAATTCCTATTCCAGTCAGTGTGTAGTATAATATTAAAATTTGAAATATTTGAATACCATGTTGAAACTATTGGGGCTTGCCTCAAAAAAAAAATATTCATGTGGCAATACCGGAGAAGGTTGTGTCCCAGTTAAAGTACATAACCTGCCTTTTACATCCAACATCACACCCTTTTTAAGATGGGTTTTTGTCCTTTTAGCTAAAAATTTTGTTGACATTTTAAATTGTTAAGACAGGTGACTTTTCATGCGCCTTTAGGATGGCCATTGTCAGGCCCCTTCCGAAAATACATAATTGATGCACTGCAGAGCAGTCAAATTGCAGGTCAATGTCCAATCGGACTTTTAAAAAAAATAAAAATAAAAATCAGAAGCTTGCTTCTAACCAGTTAAATGATTTCCCCAGTACCGACGGTTTGTATGGAAAATTCCAAGGGTAGTACAGAGAGAGCATTTAAACAGTTTTAGAATTCATATGGACATGAGAAAACTCCGTCCTGGTCTAACTGGATCTGAGTGCATGCTTTGACCACAATAATCTTTTTGAACAGGCTGCACAATATGATCAGACTCTCAGGTACTGTGTTAATTCCGAAGTTACTGGCAGGCGATTTTATCTCACCATCAGTGAAGACTACTTGTCAACAGGTCACAGGCTGGATTGTGGTGTTCCCCATGGTTCAATTTTAGGTCTAACATGTTTTATTCATGTTGGATATGTTTTTACGGTTATGCTGATGACACTCCTCTCTAAACCTCTGTTTGGAAAGCACATTTACTCTTTGTAACTGTATTTTTGAATTGCCTTCAGCTCAAAAAGGACAAAACGTTTTCGTTATTGGTTCTGAAACTCAGAGAGAGAGACTTATTTTAAGATAACAGCAACTTTTTTTAACCAATAAAATAAAAGTTAAAAACTGAACCGAACTTCATCCCAGATGTTAAGAGCATAGTGAAAACTACATTTTAGCACTTGATAAACATCGCCAGAGTCCATTTACTTCTCTATAAAGGAAACATCGAGGTGCTAATGCACACTTTTATCTCCAGTGGCATCTGTTTTATTTTATCATATCAACCCCTTTGGAGACTCAGTACTTCCGGTCCCAGCCTTTTAGTAATACTGTACCTAAAGTCAGTTCTAAGAGCCACGGCAAGGCTTTGTTCCAACTCTAAGCTTCATCTAAACAGGCCACCCCTGAGTGAATAAATTAAAAGTAATATGATAAAAGGTCGTCATTGTTTCAGTACATCCACAAGTGATATTTGGTGGTGTGCCGTGGGATGTAAAATATGTGCCTCTGCTCAATCAAATTTGTGAAACAGCGGGCACACAAAATATCACGCAATTGTATGGAACTGGTTGAATAAAAAAATAAAGAATTAAAGTGATTGTGTTGTTTTTTTTCTCCAGTGACAGTTGGTGCTCTATTCATTCATGCTTATATCATAAAAAGAATGTTTTTAAAAGAGAATCAGTAATGCTTAGTCGTAGATTGTTGTCCAACCAGTCAGCCTCCATTTAAAACATTGACTCTTTAAATGTTATTTGGCCCGGTCTATCAGGAGTAGACATCAAGCTGCTGAACTTGATTGTCAACCTGTCATTCGCAATTGTTCACACCTATTAAGCGCAGAAAACTATTATCAGCATACCGAACATAGTTGCGGCATCTGCAGGGACTCTCTATAAAATGTCCACTTGCGCCGTCCGCAGTCACTCCTCGTTGACTGTAGCTTCAGCCTCCACCTGCACCTACTCATCATGTCTCTCATCGGAGGCCGCTCAGGCACCAGCGCCCGCAGCATCTCTTCCGCCAGCACCATCAGCATGGGCGGAAGCCGACTGCAGCTGGGTGGGGGAAGCCAGATGACTGTCTCCGGTATCTACAAGGGCCGCGCACCCAGCGTGTATGCGGGCGCGGGGGGCTACGACACCCGCATCTCCCAGGGCAATGCCCTGCTCTCCTACGGCGGGCTCAATTCGTACGGGTTTGATTCCATCGGGGTCAGTGAGAAGAGCACCATGCAGAACCTCAACGACCGCCTGGCCTCCTACCTGGATAAGGTAAGAAATCAGCAGGACCAAAAGCGGGCGGCAACTGCCCCTTCTTCAGCTTCGCCTCTAATCTTCTCCCTACCCGTTTTCAAAAAATGGTTTCCAATCATAAGCTTGTCATCAGCTTCCGGAGAAGCTCAGTGCTTTTAGACATTTCAGGTTTTCTCTTCTGTCTGTTCGTCACAAGATAAATCTTTCGTGGTACAAGGTAATCAAACGAACAATTGAGAACTCAGGGTTGTCTAATAATATTTTCCAAGACTGTAATATTTGCCAGTGACAGGCAGTACGATTCAATGAACTTCAACTTGATTAACCCGTGTATCCGCTTTCTGTGACCATTTTATTTGGGGATATGCCGTTTAATCTTTTTCTAATGTAAAATGTGCGTATTGACTCAATTAAATTTGGGAAATGCTGAGCCGCAATAGGAGTGATGCATCCAAATCCTACCTTTGCAATGATAACTTTGCTTACTGTCAGAGAGTTGGTTTTTGAAATAGGATGTAATACAGCTTTTATTGATTCCAATAAGGCAATATTAAATATTAAAAGGAGACTCAGCAGCTAGAAGAATAAATAAATGTGTTTGAACATATTGTTCTAAGGAGTTGCCTTTGGTAATGCAATGCAGATAGTGTTCACAACACAACATTAAAAAACAAATCAGCCAATCTAACATTCAGAATGATGTGCTAAGGCTCAATTAGTTTTTATGCCGATCACAGGTTGGTCCTGAAATGTTCTCAAGGAAATGATTAAATACAACAAAGGACTTAATGACTCGTTGATTGTCTGTAATTGCCGCTTGCGTCCAGGTACGCTCTCTCGAGGCTGCCAACAGGAAGTTGGAGCTGCAGATCAGAGAGTTCTATGAGAAGAGGTCTCCAATTTCCAGGGACTTCACCGCCTACTTCGCCACCATCAATGAACTGCGAGCCCAGGTGACTATTCCTGCTATGCAAAAAAAAAAAAAAAGCCCAAGTCTAGACTCATTATCCGCCAAGAGCTTTACTGCAGAACCGGTTTAGGTGGCTGGGTGGAGCATGCTTCTCTGTCTGCACATTTACACAGCTTTCAGTTGACGCCGTAAGCTTACGTCTGCTTGTGTGTATCAGACAAGCGGTTATTAAAAAGAATCAGTCTAACGCTAGTCATGGAAAGTTGCGGGGCCAATAGCAGGACGAGTCCAGTACGCTCCGCTTTACTGCCGTTGACAATTGATCTTCCGTTCCTCAAAAAAATTAAAAGTGGTCTCAATGTTTTAGTTAGTTCAACCCAAAAACATTTGTTGATCAGACAAAAACCCAACAACTTTCATTGTATCGCCCCATAACATTTACAGGTAAAAGAACTCAACCGTAATAAATAAATAAATACATATATAAATAAACGGTAACCAGCCCTCCTTGGGTGTTTTAGATGTTTCCCTACTGGAACACGGCCGCTTCAAATGATCGGGATCGTTATCAGGCTCCTGCAAGGCTTGCTGGTGAGCCGATCATTTGAATCAGGCGCGGTGAGGTGAGGGAGGGAAACATCTAAAACAGTGGCCCTGTGTCGTCAGGAGTATTCCAGCTACTCCTGTTACCTTCCACATTCCTATAAGGATGTCATTCTTCCCTTTTAGATCGCAAGGAGGTATGCAGAGAATCAGAGCATCATCCTGCAGATTGACAATGCTCAACTGGCGGCGGACGACTTCAAAATGAAGTAAGTTGTGAGGGGATGAAGTTCAACTATTGGTGGCCTTTGTGGTGTCTGGACGCAAAAAAAAGCAAGTGTTCTTTTCTGCAAGATATGAGGTGGAGATGAACACCCGTGCACTGGTGGAGTCTGATTTGGTTCGTCTTCGAGGGGTCCGGGACAGCATGGTTGTTACCATCGGTGACCTGAAAATGCAGATAGAGAATCTGAAGGATCAACTGGCACAACTCAAGAGGATCCACGAGGAGGTCAGCTCATTTCAGCTCATGTGCTTCCAATGAAATGCTTCCCTCTGCTGGTTGTCTCTCATCCACTCGGCAGTTGAAAATGTGCCTAAAAACATTTTTTTTCAATGACGTAGGAGATGAATGCAGCAAGGCTCCAATACACTGGTAACGTGAACGTAGAAGTGGACAGCGCGTCATCTGTGGATCTTTCCAAGATCATTCAAGAAGTGAGGGAGCAGTATGAGGCTATGGCGGTGAAGAACAAGCAGGAACTGGAAAGATGGTATCAAGCAAAGGTGAGATGGAAGGCACAAAAGGATGAGGCTCTTAAAGCCGTGATGAGCAAAGTTTAGCCCGGGGGACACATATGGATCGCTTATTCCTGAGCATGAACATCCATCCGGTCACATTTGTGACATTAATGGGGAATGAAATGGGCTTGTTTGTGTGTGTATAATAATAATAATAATACATTTTATTTAGATGGAATCCCTCCAGACGGAAATCAAAAGTTACAGCACGGAGGTAAAGACCTTCTCCTCCCAACTTTCTGAGCTGAAACGGACATACCAGAGTTTGGAGATCACATACCAGGGCATCCTTGCAGAGGTAAGCCAACATCCTGTCAGCCGCACGCGCCGACGCACAGCCGTTCCACTCAGTCATTCCCCCGTCCGCCGTGCAGATCGAATGCCTCCGCCAGAACCTCGCCGACACCAAGATGCGGTACAGCAATCAGCTCAGCCAACTGCAACTGACCATCAACAGCCTGGAGGTGGAGCTGCAGCAACTCAAAGTGTCCATCGACCAACAGAAGACCGAGTACAACATGTTGCTGGACCTCAAGATGAGGCTGGAGAGGGAGATCGCCGAGTACCGCCGTCTGCTGGATGGAGAATCCTATGAGCAGAAAAAGTGAGAGACAATCCATTCGTAGTCCACGTATGACGTGCCCGACCTTACTCATGCCACGCTGTCCGCTCTCTTTGAAGGCCTTTGGTTATCAGCAAGGTGGTGCAGCTGGAAGGTAAGCGAATGGCACTCTCTCATCCACGAAATGACGGCACGTGATGTTGTCATGGCTGTTTTCGTGACCACATTTACCTCCACTTCGGCAGAGCACAAGCCTCACTTGGAGAGGAGAGTGAAGACCATTGTGGAAGAAATCATCGACGGAAAGGTGGTGTCCACCAGCGTGGACACTCAGAGACAAGATTATTAAATGGTTACGAATGAGCCGAAATAAACCATTTGCTCCTCTTGGTCTCCTTCCCCGTAAAAAAAAAAACACAACGTGAAAAAGAGCTGTGTTCACTTTCCCATGTTCTCCTTTTCCTTTTAAATACATTCATGCAGCAGTTGAAAGAAAAATCAGCAGCAACTTTCCCAATGTTTGGACGAAAAGTAAATGCAATGTAATAATCAAAAATCAAATGAATCAAAATACATCATACAAACACATCGCCATCAATATCTTTGAAAGGTGTGCAAAAAAATCGTTTTTGACATAACATCCACAAATGACTACCTTGACTTGTGTGAGGGAAATGTTGCACTGTTGACATGAAAACAACAGCAATGGAAATTAAAAGTGTCTTGCTGCAAGTTTTTGGTGTGTCTTTTATATTATCAACATTATGTAACTTCTGGGAACAATCACAATGACAGTACAATTTTACACTTACATGTACATCCTACAAAATACAAACCCACCCAACCCAATTGCAACCACTGTAGGGATGGCATCATCTACACTAGTCTACATCATCAACAACCCATACATAGAATTTGTAAAAATCTCTGGGAAATTCATTTAATTAATTCCAATGTAGTTTTCTCCTGTGAAAAGATATGAGCTGTTAATCACTGTGACGCTGTATGGCAGGGGTCTCAAACTCAATTTACCTGGGGGCCACTGTAGGCAGAATCTGGGTGAGGCTGGGCCACATCAGGATTTCCACAAGAAAAGCGCTGATAAATCATTCCAATGTTCTCAAATATCTTTATTTTTAACACAAAATGATGAATTAAATAAAATAATTTTAAAATGAATGTCTGATTTAACAGTTCAACTTTTAACTTTATGAACATGAATGAAACATTAAACATGAACCGTTCTTAGCACAGGAACAGCCACCATCTGTCCTTCTCCATGAAGTATTTTACTTCTGCTCTCAACTCAAAAAATCTCTTCAATACGTTTCCCCTGCTGAGCCAACGTACCCCAGTGAAGTAGAGCACATCCCCATATTCTGATTTTATTTCCTCTAAAAATGGGCGGGCGAATAGGGTCAATACCTCACCGTGATTGGTTCGCTCAGCTCCGCACACAACAAGAGTCATTCATATCAATCTTGCGGGCCGCACTAATATTAATCTTTCATATTAAGACGGGGCCGCAAATTATCATCCTGGGGCCGCAGTTATTCGCTGGCCGCACGTTTGAGACCACTGCTGTATGGGGAATTTGCGCCCCCTTATGAAAGCGTACTCAAGTTTGTACTGTACAGTATTACTATTACTGTACCAGAGATGCACGGAGACGTATATTATCTCAGAAGGAAGAATTTTAAAAGTGCTATTGGGGAAATCAAGTCAATACAATGCATCGGATGTCGTGTATGTGCATTTTAAAACATCCAATAATTCCAGGCGACTAAAAGTACTACTAGGTCCACTTCTACAGTGAAATTGACCCCCTTGGTTCCTAAACAGAATGCTAACCTCTCTGAGAGTACAAAAAAAAGTGAGTTGTTTGTTTTTCCCCATAATGTCGTCGTAGTTTTTGTTAGGTTGTTCTGCATCATCTAGCAGTGCGTTAAATTAAATTAATTCTCTGTTTAGTGAGTCCCCTGTTTGTTTAGGAAATGTGACAAATTGGAAATAGCAACACACAAGCATAAGTGCTGTGCGTATTCTCTCCTACAATACAGAAATACAGTCTATCGATTTTTTTTTCTGCTGATATGAACCAAATTTACAGTCCGAATGCTATCTTGAAAGTTGTCATGCTGGCAGACTAAAAATAATGGAATGTCATTCATTGCTTTGGTTAGCACATCCGCCACAAATGTTGTGGATTTCAATCCGTGCTCTGGCCTGTTTGTTTGGGCTTTGCCTGCTCTCCCCCATGCCTGTGTGTGTTTTCAAATAGGAGGCCATTCAAGTTAGGACTGTCACTAAGAATGCACCAAAGTCCTAATAATTAATAGTAAAATAAATAATGAATCAACAACAGGTGAGTTTAATCTTCAATCAAAAATGTGAATTTCTTTTTGTGCACACTGAGAAACGGATAACTATTGCTTCCTTGCTACTATGCAGGGACAACACTTTCTACAGTACGATTACTCTAATACTGTAGTGAAACCTCTTGGCCACTAGGTGGCATTTTTGTCTTTCCAAGACAAAAGCCAGACCTCAGATCTAACCCCACTGCGGGTGGGTAGTGGAAGGAGGTGCTGGTAGTTTGTCGGCTGGGACGATGGAAAACGCTCTTATACTATGTGCCCCAACCACCCCCACATGCCCCGCAAAAAAAAAAATACTTACAAAATAAATGAAGAGAATATCCGGGGCGGAAGTGGTGTGGGGTTGTTTGACAAACATAATTTAAATAGCATAACAAACCAAAATAGATTTAATAACTATGTGCAACATGTGCCCCACCTGTAAGACTCCTGGGAACTGTATATTGCGGAAATATTAATAATAAAACACATGGTCGACTAGGATTGCTGTTTTAGGAGTGAACTGATACTAGAAAGCCCTTTTGTCTGTGGGACCACCGGTCGTGGACATAAACCAAAGGGTGCACTCGTTGAATGAACTACTGCCTTCCATATAGGACACCTTTGGCATCCTAGTGACTACAGAAGCAAAACTAGACACTAGTTGAAAACTGCATGCTACTAGTGAGACTATACAATTCGACTAGTTATAGTGCTTCACTCGTTATAACCAACTAAAAGAGCGCACACTAGTGCACAGTTTTGCGTTTTGCTTCACCATGTAGCTGTCCTACTTTGAAGGCAAAATTGTCCTACTTTTAGATTTTACAATCTGGGATTGTATTTTACAGTACATTGCCATACTGTATGGCAAAATGTATGGTATGCCTTACATACCCATCTTTCAATCTACTTGTAGATTGTAAGATTGTAGATTGTAAGATGGCAATGGATCTCTATTCTTTTTTTCATTAGCCGTTTTACGATCGTACTTATTACATTTACTGAACCTGCTTCGACAAGACCAGGCTGCTCTCAGGTATGACACCCGGAGGCGCTACGTGCAAAGAATGCACGCCACTTTTCGGATTGCAAATAGACAACACCCCAGTCTTCTGCACATGAAACAGCATGTTGCATGACTGCTAAAGTTTAACGGCCAATTAATTACACATAAATTATATATACATCTATAAAAAAAAAAAATCCTCGTCTCACCCCTCGGGTGGTGTCCGTCCCCCATTCAGCTCGGGTCCTCTACCAGAGGCCAGGAAGCTTGAGGGTTCTGCGCAGTATCCTTGCTGTTCCCAGCACTGCACATTTCTGGACTGAGATGTCCGATGTTGTTCCCGGGATCTGTTGCAACCACTCATCTAGTTTGGGGGTCACTGCCCCGAGTGCTCTGACCACCACAGGCACGACTGTCACCTTTACCTTCCAGGCTCTCTCCAGCTCCTCTCAGAGCCCTTGGTATTTCTCCAGTTTCTCGTGTTCCTTCTTTCTGATGTTTCCATCACTTGGGACCGCTACATACACATATATATATATTTGCAGGCTCTGAATAATAATGTGTATATATATATATATATATATATATATATATATATATATATATATATATATATATATGGAAGCCGTTGTAGAGAGAGAGAGAGAGAGAGAGAGAGAGAGAGAGAGAGAGAGACTTCCTTATACTTGAAAGTCTTTGAATCACAGGGATGAAATACAATCACCTTTATGAGTGATGCCAATTGCTTTACAGCAGCAAATTGGACCGTAGCAGCAAACAAAGATGCTAATAAGTAAGAATCAATGTACATATTTCCAACATCAGATAGTGAAATCGAGCAGAATGAGCAGTAGCAGTCTTTGGGAAATTTGAGAAATATGCACATGGGAATGGCAAATAAATGATTAACACATGCATAAATGAACGGCGACTGGGGCAAGAATAGTCATCACAATTGCATGCAGTAAAACAATATTAATTGTGCATCAATCATGAAGTAGCAGCTGCAATAAACACCAGCAATACTATCAGCAGTGCAGTGGCAGCTTCCCACACACAGCATCTACATACAGTAAGTTACTCTTTTGTTTTTAATTCGTGTAAATGTTGCAAGTAAGTCCACAGTAGCTTTGTTCACGTCTTTTGCTATCTCTGCTGGAAATTTCCAGAACTCTTAAGAGCATGCAAACTGCGCTGCAGAACTCATTGAGGAAGTTAAGGGTGGAGCCAACACCTGCAGGCTATGTCACCGTACTTCACCAACCTGCCTGAACCTGAATTAGAGTGTAGCTTCTAAAAGCGGACAAAGAAAGCAGGTCCTGTTTCGACATTTCCTCATTGTAGGAATGAACCTGCTTCCCCCCGCTAAAATAGACAGTAAAGGAAATATTGTTTCATTGCTGTTCATATGTCTGTCAAGAGAAGGATTAAAAAAAAAAATAGTGTTCATCAAACTCGTTGCACTGGAGGGAGCACGGACTGAATAAAAATCTTGTGAGGTCTCAGAGGTTCAAATGGTCTGTTTTACTCGGAGGGGGGTGGGTGGAGGGGGGAAGAGATATATTGTGCACTTTCATGTGTCATGTTCCATATATGCTCCAACAAGAAAGTTCCACACCCAACTAAAAGCACCTCAGGCTCTCTCTCACTTGCAGGTCAGAACACAAACCGCATTTCCAACATGCTCTAACTACTTTCCCCTCAAGCTACAATCTGATTTTTTGTCAACTGAGCACTTTGTACTGCCAAGTGAAGTCGAATGGTCTCTTTCCACGTAGAGGAACGAGTGAGCAAGTCAGTGAATGTGCATGCAACCCTGCTCAGAGAGCACAGTACATAAAGTGAGACCAGAATAAACCATTGTAAAGAGAGATGTTTGAAGACAATTGCTGTAAATGTGCAAAGCCTGAGAACGTCATACTCAATTGTGGAGATATAGCGTGCAACTGTGTTTTACCATTTCAGTTTTTGTGGTCTGTGGCTGAAAGTGATGCAGTTGAGCATCGAGCATGAGTACCTAACCCATCCCCACAAGACATTATAAGAAAGTGAGCAATGGCGGATCAATCTAACTCGAGTGACAGACTGCTAACCAATACGTACATGTTATCTGTTATCTAGCTACAATAACCACCACGTTATAGCTATAGTAATTACTACATTATGTGTTAACAGTACCTACTATATGGCACTTAACAAGCGACACATTAATCTTAGACGTCAGCCTAAGTGTAGACGCATCTTAGTTGCACTGCTTCTTCTTCTGTGGTTGCGAGTTGAAGCAGCCCAGGCCTGAATTGTAATTCCTGAAGTCTAGAGCTTGAAAGAAAGTGACGAACAAATTGAATTTCTTATCCTGTGTGTGTGTGTGTATTTTTTTGTTTTTTGTTTTAAATTCTTAGTGACTTCCTTTCTTGAAGATAAATGAACATGTATTGAGTAAGTCGTGGTAAGGTTATCTTTGACAGGCTCTGAATAATAATGCAGACCATCCCAACGGCACCTTTGGACGCATCAACGGTTATCTGGCGCGATTGGCATGTGTGGTTAACTACCAAGTTACGAATGTGCCCCAAAAAGGCATCTTCTCCTCGGATTGTCTGCTTGCACGACCGCTTTAGATCAGGCATGTCCAGCTCCGGGCCTGGAGGGCCACCGTCCTGCCTGTTTTCCATCTCTCCCGGCTGCAACACCTGATTGAGATGATCAGCTCTTCAGCCAGCTCTGAAGCAGCATTAGAACCATCCTTGATGATTTGAATCAGGTGCGTTGCTTCTGGGAAAGCTGGAAAACGGGCAGGACAGCGGCCCGCGAGGACCGACTTTGGATTGGGTCGGCAACCCAAAATGTTGAAAGAGCCATATAGGACAAAAAACAAAAACAAATATATCTGGAGCCGCAAAAAAATAAAAGCCTTCTATAAAACTTACAATGAAGGAAGCACATGCTGTATGTATGTAGGAGACTGGACTGTCTCAGAATTGTTTGTTATTCATTCCTTTGTTGTGTGTTCACAAACGCCCCCACAGAACGTATTTTGTAATTTCCTCGCTTGATTTTTTGTTTTGGTGCATTATTTTTGCTTTTCTTAGTGTCAGTTAAGTGATCATTAATTTACGTTTTTCATAGGCTGTCTTTGAACGCCTCTCGAGTTGAACGAGAAGAGAGAAGGCACGGAGTCGGACGCAGACGTGTCTGTGTTTGTCGAGACTGTTAAAAGCATAAATAAAGTGTACGTTTTAAAAACAACTAACTCCACAGCTCTTCTTTTTCGGAGCTGCAACATGTATCTATATGTATTTGAGCTATATTAGCCTACTATCAAAATCTTTTTCCATTTTCAAATATTTTTTATAAAGCTTCACAGAGCCACTAGATGTCGCTAAAGAGCCGCATGCGGTTCTGGAGCCGCGTGTTGCCGACCCCTGGCTCATATGCACAATTCCAACCTGTACATCATCAAAAGCTATTGGTTTAGGGGGAAAGTGCTCGGGGGATGACTGACATCGTCCGTGCATTGTTTTGTGAGTTGTTTTGAGTAACAGTGTTTGTCTTTACATTTGACTTTAGACCGACTTGAAGCATGAAGCATAGAGTGGACATTTGTGGTGAAAGTCAGCCATGCAGATGCTTCATTTATTGGGAATGGCCTGACGTCATTTTTGGAAGACGTCTCCATTAAATTTGGAGATCGAAGAAACATCGCCTCATATCCCCAAATTGTATGTACCCCCTTCCACCTCGCTACTCTGGCGATATGAGATAATAAAACGAGCCCCTATACGCAAAACCTTATTTAATTATAGAAACACTGCACCACGTGGCGGCTTATTTTTGGTGCACGTCAGAGCACGAGTTATATACGCGTACGTAAAAATGGATATTACAAAAAATCCCAATCAGGCTTCACACGGTGCAGTGTGAGCATAACATTCGAGTGCCTTGTGTGTGTGTGTGTGTGTGCTCGCGCAGAGGTGCAGGGTTTGATTCCGGCTCCCGACAATTTTTTAATTGCAGAAACGGTGTGGTTTGTCTGGTAAACCTATACAACATTATGGACTGCAGTGAATTCTTGTTGGCGTTTCACCAAACTTCCGAATAATAATTTAAATATGGTAATGCTAGAGCTCATTCACGTAATTTCTCATTGTTTCCTGCCTAACCCTCCTTACACATGCGCACACATTCACGCATCAACTCAATTAGAGATCTCCGCAATGATTGAGAAAATGTGTTGAAGGAAATATCAAAAACCTCAAACCAAATTGCTAGTTTATGCCAGTGAGAGATTCCAGCCACACCTTGCTTGTCTAATGCCTCACATACCAACATCGCTGTTCACTTTGACGCAACCCGGTGCGCTCAAGCAAGAACGCTTTACCTTCCACAAAGTGTCTTGATTTGCTTAATATGCTCAACGGCACCATAGAAATATCCCGACAGAGAAGTGAGATCATATGCTTGTTCGACACTCAGGCAACATGTTGTCAGACACTTTCATATCATGAACATTGTCGTGAATGGACCGCGGCTCCTCTTTCTTTCCAACATCTCATCAAGGACTAGTTTCTCGTGCATCCATTTTACTAAAATGATGCAGTTGAATTTACAATTTGAGCAATGGATGCAATATAAGCAACGCTAATCCTGTTGGTTTTTATCTCTTTTTATTGTATTTTTAATGTGTATCTTTAATGTGTCTTTGATTTTACAACTGACCATTTCTTCACTGTGTTTCTTGAAATCAAAATTATTCTGCACAATAGTCCTGAGACTATTTGAGTTTGTTGTGCATATACCAAATGCAATAGTGACACAAACGTCAAACAACGGCAACCAAGCCCTGTAACAATACTTAGGGATTTAATTTATATCATGTACAATTGATTTATTTAAAACCATCGTGCGTTTTTAAGGAACCTTGCAATAGCCATGGTTGTTTTCCTCTTGTTTACCAACTTTTCATGCAAAATTGTTCTTAATTCTCACGAGAACAGGCTGCACAGCCTTGCAAATTGTGAAATCCTCAGGCACCAACTTGCCACCCTGTTATTTTAATTGAGATCTCGTGTTGCTGAAACCAACTCGACCAGAGCAACGTGTTCGGATCAGCCTTTGCCGCTTTGCCACACCCACCAGGGACACAAGCGGTGTCCTGTTGCGCCTCTTATGCAAGCACAAAGCAATGACTCGCAGTGGAGCGCAGAAGTCCACTTTACAGCTGAGAGCATAGCAGTTACACAGGAAATTTCAGAGTACAATTTACTCTAATTGAGGACAATTGTATTCTGAATAAGACTAAATTTGGTCCCGGTCACAACAGAATATAAACTCAAAGTAGTTGGTTAATTGTATGTAGATTTGGATCCATTCTGAAGATGCACTCTCATGGCCGCGGGAATTAATTTTAGATAGAGGGGGAAAAAAACAGACTCTGTAAAAATTACTCTAACAATTTGACGATGTATTTGATATTGTGTTAAAGTGCTGACCTCAGAGATGCAAGCACATGAATTACAGACGTGGATGTACTACAGTTTCATCCCTTCAATTAGCACCTGCATAGGAGTCGTGGTTTTAACTGAAATTCAGGAGTAAAATATAACCGGGGGATTCCTTTCATGGCATGCCTGGCAAAAAGTGTTGTCTTATCTGAGGTTTTACTAATTAAATATAGTTATGCAGCTGCTTGATCTGTCTCTGTTCTCAGCAACTGTGTTCAACTTCTATGAAAAGCCTTCATGAAATGAAAATTGAGATAGTTGAATTCACCAAAAATGGCGAAAGTGGTTGAGCTAATTTCTGTACAAAATAAGTGCTAAAGTCGTGTGAAACTGATCTCCGTGTTAAGGAATTTGCAATACTTGTTTCTTATATAAGATTGACATTCGCCCACAGGGTACGACTGACTTGTTTAAGCAAAGCAGCCGTTCAGTGAAGATGGATCATCTGTCAAAGCACTCACTTGACACTTCAAACTGGTTGGATCTGACTAAGCGGCCTCAGGCTAACAGGACAGGGTGCGGCCCTTTCACAACTCATACTTTTGAGCAATGAAATGTAGCTGGCGTAACTGAAAAATAACTTTCGTTCCCCGTGATCTGGAGTTAAAGACGACCAAGTGTTGAGAGCAACAAGCCATCTATATTTTCTGTGTGGTCAAATTGATGAGAACATTTCCCACTTTCTCCTTTAGCTAACACTGTGTAAATTAATCCAAGGGATAAGTGCGAAGGGTGGGTCCCGACATCTTAGGTAATGCTCCTCCCATCTACACGCCTCCACTTGCACCAGAGGCCGCCTTGTGTTGTATAAAAAGGGGAGTCAGGAGGAGCCGTGTATCTCACTCCATCATCTCCTCTCTAAGGCAGGCAGGCACCACCGACCAATCAGCATAATGTCATCCATCGGTCGGACCTCTTACTCTACCCGCTCCTACGGAGGCGGAAACCTGGTCGGCAGTATCCGCAAGGGTCAGGCTATGAGTGTTTATGGCGGTGCAGGTGGACATGGCTCAAGAATCTCCACTGGCGGTTATGTATTGGGAGGTGGTGGTGGTGGCAGCAGCGGTTACGGTTTTTCCATGGGAGGGGGTGGTGTAGGCTACGGCTATGGCGACAGCATGGATATCCATGTTGGAGCAAATGAGAAGGCCACTATGCAGAACCTGAACGACCGCCTGGCCTCCTACCTTGACAAGGTGCGCAGCCTTGAGAAGGCCAATGCCGAGCTGGAGTTGAAGATCCGTCAGTTCTTGGATAACAAGGCCTCCCCCCTTGCCCGTGACTACTCTGCTTATCAGGTCACCATCGCCGACTTGCAGGGGAAGGTAAGAGTGTTCTTATCTCATTCCGTGGGTATTCACAAGTCATGAAAGGCCACTAACGTTCTCTCTTTCTAAATCACACAGATCCAGGATGCCACACGCATCAACGGAGGCATCTATCTAGCCATTGACAACGCTAAACTGGCAGCAGATGATTTTAAAACTAAGTAAGTTGGAAGACTTCCACTGAAGATGACTTCACAAACTGAAAGTGCACATTATACAGGCTGTAGCATGATTTTCTCATCTCCTGCTGTCTCACAGGTACGACAACGAGCTGGCTATGCGTATGTCAGTGGAGTCAGATATTGCCGGTCTGAAGAGAATGTTGGATGAGCTGACACTGGTCCGCTCAGACCTGGAGATGCAGATTGAAGGCCTCAAGGATGAGCTTGTCCACCTCAAACGGAACCACGAGGAAGTGAGTAGCAAAAATTAACATTTTCTGTGTCGGAGTTACTACAAATTAATTTCTGTCCAAATATCTTACCAACACTTTTGCGTGACAGGAAATGGCAGCTATGAGGTTACAGATGACTGGACAGATCAACGTAGAGGTAGACGCCAAACCACAGGCCGACCTGACCAGAGTCATCAGTGAGATCCGCGAGCAGTACGAGAACGTGGCCGCGAAGAACCAGCGAGACCTGGAAGTCTGGTTCCAGAACAGGGTAATTCCCGGTGAAACTTTGTTGGTCGTTCCATAGCATGTACGGCACTAACGGACTATTCTGTCTATTGCAGTGCGAAACATTAAACAAGGAAATGGCTGTCAGCACAGAAACTCTCCAGACCTCCAGGTCGGAGATCTCTGAGATCCGTCGCACCATGCAAGCCTTGGAAATCGAACTACAGTCTCAACTTAGCATGGTAAATAAAGCAGAGCCTTTGCTATACACTCACATGAAAATGGTGTCCCCATCTCCTCATTCTTAAATGCTTTTATACGCTCCTCTAGAAAGCGTCCCTGGAAAACACACTTGCTGAAACCGAAGCCCGATATTCCATGATCCTCCAAGGACTCCAGGGACAGGTGACAGGTCTTGAACAACAACTGATGCAACTGCGCGCCGATATTGCAAACCAGACCAGCGAATACAGCATGCTCCTTGACATTAAGACCAGACTTGAGAGGGAAATTGCAGAGTACAGGAGACTGATGGATGGGGAGGGCAGGTAAGAGAAATTTGGTTGATAGCATTTCTGACCACAAGAGAAGTGTAGTCATTGGATTTGCACCGCATGCTTTGTGACTGGTATTTCATGCATGCATTGTCTTTCCCCAGCATTGCTACTTCCAAATCCTCCACTGCCAGGGTGCTGATGGTCACAGAGGAGATGGTTGACGGCAGGGTAGTGTCCTCCAAAACCACCACCGCATAAGAAGCCTCACACAGCAAACAAGAGCATAAAGGGGAATGACACCTGACGACGACCTTTTCATTTCAAACAAATGAAATGATGCAATAAAAACGCCCCTTGTCTGCCAACCTACTCCTTGTGTCTGCGTTTGGTCATTTGTTTGACTTTTTTTTTCGAGTCTACAAAAGTTTTGCTCGAGTGTAAGATAGGTCTGACACCAAAATAAGGCAAATGTATAAACATCAACAAACCACAATGTCTTCAGGGTGTATTAAAATGGGAAAATAGTTTGTCATCATTATACTCCATAGGGTTTCAGTTAACCTTCTCCATCTCCCCAAAGGATGCTGATTGGGCCAAACTCGATGAACTTGCTTCAGTGGGATTTCTTAGATAGATTTGTGTGGAATAATGGACCGCACAAGTCTGGTTCAACTGGATCAAGCCCCATTTGACCAGGAGGGTTAAAGCATTATATAGACGCTGTTTTGGAAAAAACAAAAACAAAATGTTTTTACAGACAGCTTCTTGGCTGTTTATTCTGACTATATGGCATATTGTGCAAAATCAGAAAAAGGTAAGCTGTATTTTCCGAGCCCATTCTGTCACATTGGTACTGGTCAGATTTAGTAAAGGTAATTTGTCTGATCATTTGTGTTAGCAGCTCTAAACTGTAAAATATTCAATTTGAAATTATGTCTCTCAATCTGTTCATGACACTACTTGTCGTACTGAGGGTGAATTGGAATTTTTAAAATAATTTCTTTCTTTTTTTTTCTTTTCTTTTTTTAAATGAAAACACGCAAGAATTAACCACACGATCTTTATTAGGTTAGACAGAGAGGTGTCTAAATCTGGTCCTCAAGGGCCACTATCATGCATGTTTTAGATGTTTCACTCCTCCAACACACCATGTAGAAATGATTTTATCGGGCTTCTGCTGAGCTTGCTCATGAGCTGATCATTTGAATCAGGTGTGTTGGAGGAAGGGAAAATCTAAAACACGCAAGATAGCGGCCTCGAGGACCGGATTAGGACATCCTGAGTTGGAGTCACTCAATCTGATCCACATCTACATCCACAGTCTTGCTGCTCTCAACCACCCTCCCATCCACGACCGTCTCCATCACCGTGATGACCTTGGTGATCACTGTATGACAGAAGAGAAACATGAGCAAATGCAGTCCTTGTGTTTCAACCTTATTAAATGTTAATGGTGCCTTCGAGGATACTCACCTTGCTTTGAGCTAGGGAAGAAGAATAAAAGCAGAACAGATTAGTTCTGATTATTTCTGATGATGTGATTGCCGTGATCACTACTAATCCTTACTCCATTACATAAACGCATTTAGTCTCCTCCTCACCTGTCATTCTCTCCATCCAGCAGCCGTCTGTACTCTGCAATCTCCAGCTCCAGTCGAGTTTTAAGGTCCAACAGCATGTCGTACTCGTGCTTATTGCTGGTGATGTTGGCGTGGATCTGTGAAAGCTGAGCCTCTAAACTCACGACTATGTTCTGGAGGGCTGCTAGCTGTGCAGCGTAGCGGCACTGTGTCTCCTCCAGGCTGCCCTCCAGGGATGCTTTCTGGTCACACAGAGCAGACAGGAGCGGGGAGCCTGATTTGGACACTCACACGAGACCAAGCGTTTGTTTGAAAATACAAGGTCTCGCATACCATGCTAAAATGGGACTGCAGTTCAATCTGGAGCCTCTGGAGGGTGGTCTTTAGGTCCTTGATTTCTGAGCGGGAGGTCACCAGAGACTCTGACTGTGTCATCACTTCCTGCTCTACTGCTGCGATCTTGGCACATTACAGACACAATTTGACGTGTTAATTAGTTATTTTAAAGCTATCATAAGCCATGTTCCTCACCTTGTTCTGGTACCAGGTCTCGAGCTCCCTGCGGTTCTTGGCGATCATAGCCTCATAGTGATCTCTGATCTCCGTCATAATCTGGTTCAGGTCTGGAGACGGCGACGCGTCCACTGCCACGTTAATCTGACCGCCCATCTGACTCCTGAGCAGAGCCAATTCCTGTGACGGGTCAAATAAGGAGGAAGCTTATCAACTGACGTCTTTCCTGGTTTTGGTTCTTTTGAAACGTGTGTTTGGTATCTTTAAGTGTGTGAAAGACAAACAATAGCAAAGAGCTAATGATGGAGGCAAAGAAGAATGCAAAGAAGTGATCTTAGGTGAGACAGCATTGTTGAAAGGAGGAAAACTGTTTGTGGAAAACATTCACCGAACATGAAACTTCCTCATTGTTCTCAGAGGGGTGTGTGGGGTTCTGTGTGTACTTTAGGATCGTCTCAAGCCACAATAGACCCTGACAAATGGTGACACTGTGCACATACTGTCGACTGAATGGTGAAAAGAATGGGACGGGGGAGTTGTTGACTATAGGTGCTGAGTTGACGAGTTGTGTGAAGACACAGGTGTTAGTCATGCATAGGAATGTACTGATTGAGATAAAACTCACTCATTTTGCTCAAGCCCCTTTGTTAAAAACCGTGGCAGGGCACCCTCACCTCTTCGTGGTTCTTCTTCAGCATGATTAGCTCATCCTTCAGACCGTCCACCTGGCACTCCAGATCCACTCTGGCCAAGTTAATCTCTTCCAGCGTCTTCTTCAGCCCAGCGACGTCGGCCTCCACGGTCATTCTCATGGCCAGCTCGTTCTCATACCTGAGAGCATCACAGAGCTCGGTGAGTTTTGGGTGGCTCGTTGCAGAGCTCCACGACGGGATAGGACACACACACAGCACACTGACTTCATTTTGAAGTCATCAGCAGCCAATTTTGCGTTGTCAATATCCAGAATTGTCTTGGCATTCAGCCTGGCAGCGACACAGATCTGACAAGAAAACAAAAACAGGCAAGAGAGCCCACAACATGAGCTCATTGGTCAAACAGTACATGAACTCAATTAATACTACACGTTTGGCAATTCATGAAATCAGTTGAGATGTTTTTTTTCCCCAGTGACAATTCTGTTTAGTTTTTTTATTGTTTTTTAAAATTGTAGTACCAGTATTGCTTTTATTTTATTTTGCAGAACAGTATTGAATTATCCATCCATCTTCCTTCCCACTTGTCCTCATGAGGGTTGTGGGCGGCCCAAAGCCTCTTCCAGCTGACTTGGAGCAAGCGGCAGAGTGCTTCCTGCATTGTTTGGGAGCCATATCGCAGCAGGATGGAATCATTGTGTAAACAAACAAAAAAACAAAGTCGACCTATTGTAATATTTTTAGAGTGCTCCAAGTGGCCACGCTGTGGGGGATTTCTTATTGGCAGTTAGGATTGATCCCAATGAGCAACAAATTGCTTGAAAACTACTAGTCATCTGTTGATCAGCATTGCAGCACCTTGTAGATCAATCTATGATCAGGAGCGTTTATATCTATAAGACAGTAATGTGTCGTTTTCTTGGGATGGAGTGATTTTTTTTTCCGGTGGGGGGATGTGACACACTTTAGAATCAAACTTTACTTGAGTTGGTGGCAGTTGTACGTGCCATCATATCTCTGCTACATGCAACACACACACACACACACACACACACACACACACACACACACACACACACACACACACACACACACACACACACCATTTGGAGGCTGATCCCAGAATACCACTTCTCTCACCTTATCCTTCAGGTCATCAATGATGGCAAAGTAACTGGAGTAGTCGCGGCTGATGACCGTTCTGCTCTGGTACCAGTCTCTGATCTGTTTGTCCAGGCGCTGGTTCTCCTTCTCCAGGCTGCGCACCTTCTCCAGGTAAGAAGCCAGACGGTCGTTCAGGTTCTGCATGGTGGCTTTCTCGTTGGCGCCGACGTGGAGGTCCAGGCCATCGGCCAGGTTGAAGCCAGGAGCGGCGACGTAGCATGACTGGGCGGAGGAGATTCGGGTGCCGCGGCCGCCGGCTCCACCGTAGACGCTCAGCGTTTTCTGGCCATAGGATTTCGTGCTCAGAGACATGATGGAGGATCTGGATGTGGACCAAGTAGGAATACTGGAGGGGTCTGCGGTTGTGAGCATCACTTTGCTCCCTGTGTTATATAGAGAGTAAAAAGGGAGGGGTTTAACTTGAAAGGCAAGAATGTGTCTGCCATTATTCCTTGCAATCGCTCCATCACCACACAGGTGGTGCCAAGTGGGTGAGGGGTTCATCCACCATCATTACAGGTCAAACCACATTTTATCATTTCTCAATGAATGACCATTCTTGAAATACTTCTCTACCATACCCCACATCCCTTGAGGAATGCATAATTGCCACCTTCCGTATTTATTCCGAGACAAAACAAGCAGTGTGAAGACTCACACACCTATAGAAGAAATGTCATAAAATGTTAACTCAAATTGATTCTTCACCACCGTGGACAGAAATTAAACACTGCGGTGACAATTTCACATCAGCCAAACAAGGGCCAAAGGTTAAGACCAAGGTAATTTAAGTCAAATATATCAGAGCGGAAATGTGCAAGATTGCATTTGCTGATGCTTGTGGAATCATTTCTCATCAACGGTTGAGTATTTTCACATCCAAGTGTCATAGACAAACACATCATTCCTGTACACAGACTCATAGTGAACTCCACATTCAAGACTAAACGACAAGCAAATACAATATGTGGGTCTATGTGAGTAAAAGTATGCATTCCTGCCATATATTGAGAAGCCTGATGGGTTTTGTTTGGTAACGTGTTTGCAAATACATATTTTGGGCATTTGTCTGACGAGTCAAACTGGGTGAGACTTATTGTTGGAAAAGTGAAGAGCAAAGTGTTAAACAACAAGGATTTTTTGTGTTACATTCTCTCTCTCTCTCTCTCTCTCTCTCTCTCTCTCTCTCTCTCTCTCTCTCTCTCTATATATATATATATATATATATATATATATATTTATTTCATTCAATATTATTGTAGTACTGTAATAAATGTTATTTATTTTAATAAAATATTATTTATAAAAATATTTAATAGTGTGATAGTTTTCTCTCTACATACATTCTCTCTCTCTCTCTCTCTCTCTCTCTCTCTCTCTCTCTCTCTATATATATATATATATATATATAAATGTTGTTTATTTTAATAAAATATTATTTATAAAAATATTTATTAATAGTGTGATAGTTTTGTGAAAAGTCATTAAAACATTTTATATGCTAACTCTCCCATGTGTGCTGTTGATGTTAATGATCATCACAATTGTTTTGTAAAATCAATACCAGGTATTTCTTTTAAGGCATTGAAAACAGAAATCGTCCGATGTACTGTAAGCAGCAACTGGTCTGGAATGGTGACTCAGTCATGAGGTCAGGTCAGTGCGCAAAAAGATACTTGCACTACTGTGATGAATTTGATGAATGATTGATTATGAGCAATGATTGAAATGCTTTCTGCATCAGCATAAGCTTCCCTCAAGCTAAAAACAAGGGAGAAAAATACACACTGTGCACTGTATGCCGGACGGTGCTGTATCGGTCCGTTTTGGTGGCATCTCATAGTTGGTGACTTCCAATTAAAGGACATCATTGGGGGCGGGGCCATCTTACTGGTAAGACATACTAGAAATCTAATTGGTTAAGAAACAGTCCCATCGCTGATATAGTTGACATTACATTGGCCAGCACTATTGATTTGGACAGCCCAGGGAAGATTAGATTAACATGGCAACAACTAGGGGCAAAAAAAATAATAAAACTTTGTAACATACAGTACACACATACACTACTGTACTAGAAACAGTGCAGCCAAGAGAAACTATCGGGGCTATAGGAGAATATACTGTTGGGAATAAATGAATCCAATTTCATGGAACAAATTTAATTTAGCTTGAGGTCAGTGCTTCTGATAACATTATGGCCAGCAGAGAATGGCCACCTCAGAGGGCCTTGCATGCCTTGATGGCTCACCACCTGGTGAGTGCCTGTCAAATGGCCCACGACGAAACGTCTCAGCAAATTGCCAGAAAAAAACATCCTGTCTATGGTAGGAAATGACCACTTATATACAGTGGAACCTCTTTTCAACGGACCCCATTTACATTTTTCACGCCTATAACGTTCGCATTTCAAAGTCCCAATTTCACGTACTTCATTCTCCATTTGCCGATTTTGCTCACAACGAACGCCTGTATAACGTAAACTTCATTAAAACAACCAGGTTTTTCCCATGAAATAGTGAAAAGGCCTTCATTACGACCAACCGTGGGAAGCTAACCGCCGCTGTGACCTTGCTTATACAGTAAAGAAAATGTACAGCGTGGAATTCCCCTTCGTTGCTTAGCAGCGCTACTGATCGACTCGTACATTATTGTACTTCCGGAGGCACTACGTAAATTGGTGACAGTTGGCCTCGGCGGCGGGACTGGCAGTTCCACGTATTTGTAATTAGCATGTTTATACTGTATAACATCTTCACGTTTTTACATCCATTAATGTTCATATGACATAGTTGGAAATGGTTACAATGAACTACCATCACGATGTACACATTCGTTATATCCCTCAAGGTATGTTGTAATGACTGTATTTGTCTTTTGAGCGTCCCTACTTGTTGAGCAACATAGCCGTGCTGCTTGACTGCTGTTTGCTGTCATCGTTGACGTCTCTTGTCGTCTGTTAGCCTGATAAACCGGGTGACATTTCGTTGGATGACAGATGGTACGGACGATGATAACCATTGAGGAATATCCAATGTGTTGCCTCAGTCATTGCTTTTCCTCATACAAAGACTTTTGGGAATGCTGAGCCAGGAAAGTTCTCCTGACACAGATTGTGGAAAACTCCCAGCAGCATACAAGTACCCATAGTGCCGACATGGTTAGCAAAATGTCGTGACAGTTCTGCACTTGTTATTTATTTGAAGTATATTGACTTTTCAAAGCAACCTATGGTCATTACTTTATAAAGTCATACCAAATCCAATAAAACAGCACACAAACTCTGCCTTTCCAAAGACATAAAAGCTGAGTTTTTGAAAGAGGTGCTGTTTTTTCAGAAAAGAACTGCTTTTGATCATAATGCAAACTTTTATAAATAAGGTAGCTATGTTATTTGGCTAATTCTCACATAACATGATTGAAAACAACTCTCAGTCAGAAGCAGTTCAGTTCCACATCACTCCAATCTACAACCACAGTAGTATTCATTATTACCTTTGTAAAGGTCGATTTTTTTCTTCAAAAGGGCCTTGCACTAGATCTGATCAAATCATAGTGATAGTAACCACGTCATTCTTGAGGGCTCTCATGGGGAAACAAATATGGTAAGAAACCTCTGGGAAAATTGTCCAATTTGTTGGCTGTACTGTACTACCGAGCAGAAAAATTTGAATCTGTGTGTCATGATCATTTAAAAAAAAAAATTGGTTTCTCAGGTATTTCAGTTTGATTAAATATTTTGTCTTTGTAGTGTATCCAATTGAATATAGGATGAACATTCATTCATTCATTTTCCGATCCACTTATCCTCAGAAGGGCGGTGGGAGTGCTGGAGCCTATCCCACCTGTCTTTGGGCAGTAGGCGGGGGACAACCTGAACCGGTTCAATCGCAGGGCACACAGAGACGAACAACCACCCGCGCTCACACTCACACCGAAGGACAATTTTGGAGTGTTCAATCAGCCTGCCATGCATGTTTTTGGAATGTGGGAGGAAACCGGAGTACCCGGAGAAAACCCACACAGGCCCGGGGAGAACATGCAAACTCCACACAGCTGGAACGCACTAACCACTGGATCACCGGCCCGCTAGGTTGAACATGATTTGTAAATTATTGTATTGTTTTTATTTATGTTTAACATAATGTCCCAATTTCATTAGAATTGGGTTAGTATATTTTGATTCGAGCACTGTTCTAAAAGCATTCTTTGATGCTTGAATACAATTCTCTGAAAAACAGCTGTTGAACAAAACAATCAAGAGATTCAGTCTCGCAGCTATCATTATTATACTCTTCTCGTAGAAACATTTCTCAAAACTTCGTTGATTTGCAAAGCCTTGCGGAGGTAACATGGGCAAGGGAATTTTGCTCATAGATATGTCAAAAACGTTCAACGAATATGGTATTTGAATTTGGTTTTGCAAAGTGTGCATATTACTCTTTATTACTCAAAAAATTGAAAGCAAAACTACCTATGGTCCGTGTTTGTCCATCTCTGTGCCTGTACTATTGTCTGTGCTTTAACTTATATTTTGCAGACCAGCGTCATCCACACCATGGGCATCGAGCCTCTCCATGCATGAGGAAACCTGATTTGCGTGGCCGGCCTGTAAAACAACTTTTTTTCATCCTATGCTTGCCTTTCAGTTTCTCATTATGGAGATCTTTTGTTCTGTGAGATACTCACAACAAATATGTTGCTCTGCTTGCCTGCTAATGCCACAGACAAACACCAACACCCTTTGGTGTGCCTATGAGTTTGTTCTTCATGGTAATAAGATATTTGCATGTGACATTTTGGAAGGTGGCAAGAGACGATCCATGTGTCGAAACATTAACATCCATTCATCCATCCATCCATTTTCTAATCGGCTTATCCTCACAAGGGTCACGGGCGTGCTGAAGGCCTGTCCCAGCTGTCTTCAGGCAGTAGGCAGGAAACACCCTGAACTGGTTGCCAGCCAATTGCAGGGCACACATTGATGAACAACCATCCGTGCTCACACCTATAGGAACAATTTATAGTGTTCCATTAACCCACCATGCATGTTTTTGGAAAGTGTGAGGAATCCGGAGTACCTGAAGAAAACCCACGCAGGAACGGGGAGAACATACAAACTCCACACAAGGCCAGAGCCGGAATCTAACCCTACACCTCTGCACTGTGAGATCAACGCGCTAACCAGTCGACCACTGGGCCGCCTGGAACTATTCACTGAAAATTGAAAGATAAAGTAGTAATAGTAATAAGGATAGTGCATCAAATTGATATACCTGTAGTGCTTCAATTGACACATTTATAGTTTAATGCCAGTGAAAGGAATCATTTTAGTGTGAGTCATCCATTATCTCATTTTCGGTGTGATATTTTTAGGCAGAGAATGTCGTGTTTCGTCATTTGTTTACGATGCTCATTTAAAAATGTAAGGAGCGAGGATTTTGTCCAAGATGGGACCTGCTAATTGAAGAGGAGACAAGCGCAGGGATCGTAAAAAAAAAACTACATTCATGGCAACAGCACTATAAAATCGGTGAGACGTGTGTTTTTACACACGTTCTTCACCATTTTACCATTTCTTTGCATTATTGTTTTGTGTTTTTTTGTTATTGTAAAGTGTCCTTGGGTGTCTTGAAAGGCGCTTATAAATAAAATGTATTATTATTATTATTATTAAATAGAAAATACAATGACCTAGTTTCAAGACTTTTTCTACTCCAGCGTCATCTGCTGGCCGAGTGTGGTGGGACACTCTGCTTCTTTTTCCTTGACCCAAAGGGTGCCGTTGCCTCCTCATGTCGCCGTTCGTCGCTGCTGCACATCTGGGAGGGTGGCAAAGTAACAAAATTGAAGAGGTCATTTGAGAACGTTTTGATCGCAGGTGCGACTTAACACAGGTTTCTCTGCAACAGTCTTCTTTTTTCCCCGTAAGATCCAACCAGATTTGGAAGGTGTGTTGAGCTTTAAAAAGAAGGAAATCAAGACTTCTAACTGTTTACACTGACTCATTGTTTTCCACGGAAGATTCCCTGAGCCACACATGACAGGTGTATGGATATACCTTTACTCCTCCTTTATATTTAAGTGCACTTTTTAAAGTATTCCCTCGCCCCTGCTTTCACATACTTACACTGTGAACAAATGGGAATGAGATACTGTTGTACGGTGGTGAGAGGTGAGTCTTCAGTCTTAATTTAATTTATCCAACTCCTCAGAATACCATCACATCACAAAAATTCATGTACAAATATGCTATAATGTCATGTTAAAGAAGAGACTTTGGCATTTTGCATATATGAGGATGAATACTAAAGCAAGAAAGACATACCTTTTTCTTTCAATACATGACCTTCAAACAACTCCAAACTTCTCCACTACAATATATTGCAATCAAAATGTATCAAAACAAAACTTTAAATAAAACACATCGTCCTCGGCAGAGATGCCGATGCAGGCTCGGCAGACCTCCTATCTTTGCTCCTCTTGTGTGAAAGCTAACTGTTCCAATCATACGTGATGCTTTGAAGACACCCAAAAGAAACATCCCCGGGTTTGATACAAGCCAGCCAGCAACAATGTTGGTTGACCTAGATTCATAAAAATCAGTTCTTTGCCTTGAAAAATGCAGCCTGCATTTGAATTTTTAATCATGTGAGACATCAATCTTTGGTGCGCATTTTAAGCGCAGCCAATCAGAGGGACAAACATAACTTAACCAATCAGAGGTTGTAAAATTACAGACATACTCCAAGGATTTGTGAAGGCGCAGAGTAGTGAATCCAACATTTCCTAACCCACGGGCTGGGCAGCTGTGGATTTTGAGCAGAGTGGGTTACTTTTACCCAATTTTGCCACAACAAATTGTGTTGAAGATCAGATTTGGGAAGGTGCGAGAGTTGAAGCTCGTGACCAGTTTGTCTGTATAAAATTTGAAGTAAATTTTATGATATTCTTATAAAACATTGGTGGTGGCTGGATGGCTCAGTGGGTAACCGGGCTGATTTGCGGAGTAGGGTTCAAATACCGGTCAGGGTAGATGGCCCAAGTTCAAATTCCATTCGGGCCATTATACAGTACAGACAGGCTGGCCTTAATTCACACATGATTCTTGTCCAAAGAGCAAGCAGTAGAGAGTCAAGCGAGTTTAAAGAATAATAGCCCAGTGACCAATCAGGGCACAGTATACATCAACACCCCCCAGCAAGCCTCCACGCCCACTCTTCCTCTTCCTAACAAAAGAACCGACAGAATTAATGTGCACCGCAATCTGAACAAAAGGTGATTTGGGCCTCTCTCTTCTTAGCTCTTAACCTACGAGTTCTGACACATTCTGCAGCTCCTTGCTGTGCACATGCAGGCATGCACATTGTGGGGATTTTGTGAGGAAAAAAAACCCACATACTTTCAGCATGTCTGTGTGTATCACAGGAAGAGAGAGAAAAGCATGTGTCCGTACTGTCATTCCTCTTTTAAACACATCAGTGACTGTAATTGTTCCACTGTGGGTTCCCCTGAGGGTGAAATTGAAGCCCTTACTTGTAATCCAACATTTGGGCCAAATTTGAGCTTTTTCCCCCTTTCCTGTAAAGTAACAAAGGCCTGATTATCAAATGTCTATCAAAAGACTATCCAGAGTGATTGTGGTATGGGAGAGAGATTTTACCTCCCTTGCCTGTTTGGAAAACAACAAGCATTCATGTTAGTCAATTAAAGCAGTTCACCATTTTCACTCGCAAATCTATTGGGTGGTGAAAACAGACCAAAGAACTCTGTTAGTGCAGTGTTGCCAGACACAAAAAGAGGAGCAACTGGTTGTGTTGAGTGTTTGCGTAACTGTATCTTTTGTCATTCACCACAATAATTATTACCGGTACTTGTACTGTACTACTCACTGTGACTACTTTTTTCTTCTTCTTCGTATTTTCTGGCAATCTGGCTGCCCTGAGTCACCACGCTGCCTCTCACAGGTCAGTCTTGGTACTACATCAGACATTACTGTAGGCGTGGTGTTCCATGTTGCTTTTAACAAGTATGCCACACGGTGGTGGAACCCTTCAGAAAAATGCTACATGGAATGGTTTTCTATTGTGTATTGTGGTTTGCGAGTGAAAATGGTGATCTGGTTTAATCGACCAACATGTATGGTTTTTGTTGTGCAGACAAGGGAGGTAACATCTCTCCCCCATACCCAATCACTCAGGATAGCCTTTTAGAAGAATTCCAAGATAAAAGTCAAAACTCTGACTCCACTATTTAGTTTTCTTGGCCTGCCTGTATTTTATGAATTGCCACTAGAGGAGGCTGTGTAACCGTGAAAGTTACCTCTAGTGTTCAAGCCTCTGATCCCATGAAGGGCGTGGCACTGGGATGTTCTGATGTGTTTGTCAAATACATGAAGTCAAATACAAGGATCTGCAATAAATATTAAGACGTTGGTTTTTATTTCGATGTTAATATCATGTATTTCTTATCTTGCGACACGGTGTTTCATTGTATTGTCAATGACAGCAGGAAGAAGAGCTTAGGCATCTCAAGTAAACATGAAAGGTTTCGGAGGGCAACATGTAGATAAAACCAGAAACATGTTCCACTGATCATTTATTTTCCAAATTAATTTCCCAAAAAAAAAACCTTATATCTCTTTTATGTAACATCCCACCCTCACTCCAAGTTAATATTTTAAAATCATTTTAATGATCCAAGCGATGATATCTATTGACACAAGCACGCAGTTGTGTGCTTACCCAAATTAAAATAGATGACGACTTTACAAGCTTTTATACACATGTTGGTGAATGTTTAACACACCCACACCCCCCCACACCCACACCCACACACACCCACCCACACACACACACACACACACACACACACTCGGATTGCGCATGCCAATAACTGCGTATGCTGGACTTTTGGCGCAGGCGGGGAAGCAATTGCACAGCGCAGTCCGAATAGTTGAAAGAGGATGTGATAATGCCTGCGGTGGGGTGTGGTACACTGACAGGAGCCTCCGAGGAGTGCATGCTATGATTCACTGTTGATCCTATACAGAGAACTGCTAACTCTGCTGTATAGGAAACATGTGTTGAAGAGATGCCTGCAACTCTGCAAGCATGCAACACATCACATGTTTGGTGGATGCACAAAGTCTCTCAAAGTACCCTCATTAATAAATTAAATTTGTCTTCAGAATATTCATTGATTCAACAAATAATAGAAGTGTATGAGAAGGTGGCTCATGTAAAACCTGATCTGGATGTGCCTAATCAGAGACCATTATCAGCATTTATAAGAAAGGAACAATGTTCACGTATACTAAAGTGACCATTGTAACCAGACCTGAAGATAGTAAGTGCCATTTAAGCATGAGAAGTGAGTGACATGCTTCATTTGTTGCTGGGATACAAGAAAATAACAGATACTGTTTTGAGCGTGATACGCAGAAGCAGACAATAGATTTCCCGTTGTGATTTTTCCCTTTCATTCCCAGGGCCGTGTTAACCGAAGACAACGGGCAGAATACCTCTGACAGATTTATATTGACTTACTAGCCTGCCTTCAAAGACAAACAGCTGAATCGCTTTGCATTTTGCTTTTTCTTTGGACATGCTGGATTTTTAAACTTTTAACGTATTGAAAAAGACGGGACTGCATGTCGTCAGGCCAGAAATCAACAAATTCTGTGAGACCTCAATTCACATTTATTGCATTGAATATTTGTTAAAGTAGATCTGTGCCATGCATTATCAATACAAATCACTTTACGCCTTTGCAACATCAACGTTGTTTACATTTGTTTATACTGACCAGCAGTGGGTTGTCAGGCCCACCAAAGCCTTTTCTGTTGGGCAACAGACTAAAGAAAAACTTACCCACAATTACAACCTAAATTTTAATTGTTAGATGAAAATTGGATCAATTTGATCTCAAAGGTCTATTCTCTTCATATTGTAGCATTTCACTCAGCTGCACTGCTTCAAGTACTATGTGTGTATATGTTGTATTTTTTTTGTCCAATCAGATTTCAGCCTCTTGTGTGCTTTCCATGTCCATTTCATCAGTCTTATAAACTTTTTATATTTCTTGAAAAATAATAAGAGATCTTCAAAAGTGAACAAATCAGAGCTAAACCGGCATTCCAGTACAGTTAATGTTCATCCTCGGATGTTCCACTGTATTTATTTCTCTTCCCTCCCTCACAACTTGGTAATTATTTTACAGCCCCGTGTCATCAGTAGGCTAGGAATGTGACGTAACTTTCACAAGGCATTACAAGTAAGAACTCTGGACGAAAACGAGATGAGAAAAGGAAGGGCCAACTCCAAATCCACCCAGGTGGATGCGTTCACTTCAAGTATGCAGTGAGCTCATCTTGGCTTTACTTGACTTTTCTGACCAAGCACTGGCACTGGAAAAAGGGAGTGGGCAGAAGATATTTCACAGAGTCATGCAGTATATGACAAGTGAACACTCCCATAAAGTACACAAGCATTTAGATAAAGTGAGCAGGAATGTGTTTGAAGATTTGTGGGTGATACAGAAAAACGTTCAAGATAATGCGTTATTAATGGATTGCAAATCTTTGGATCTTAATTCTACGCAAGTGTTGTGACATACAGACTTTGCTCCAAATCCTGTTGCACTCATGCTGATTTCGTAGGAGTTTGAAATTCCCTTGAAAATCAGGACTGTTGCAAAATCCCGGCATGCATGCACACAAACACACACACACATATCACCCGTGCATTGTGTGCGTTTGTGAGCACGGGTGATTGCCATAGAATTATCGCAACAGGCACTAAAAATAAATTCAGGAGTGAATAATTATGGGAGTTTTTTTTTTAATTCAACGATGTAAGCAAGAGTCATTTGGTTTGGGTGAAAAGGCCCATTTTCCACGTTGCATGAAAATGCTCTGACTGCAGCGTGAAACGCACGACAAAGTTTTGTCAGTCTCTTATAAATATTCTACTTTGTGGCCTGCAATTGAATGGGACACTTTGCTGCACACGTATCAGGCAGCATATCTAACAGTTTGAAATGAAAATTTCACTCTGAAGCCTGGTACATGCGTAACAATTTTGAAAAATGAGAGACCGTGTCTGCCATTGTCGCACATGCCAAGGGTTTTCAATTGTTCAGGATGATCTTTCGAGGCATTTGGTGATCGGGCTTTTGGAGACTTGGATGTTAAATGAAAATCAGCCTCAAAACACACAAGATGAGTCTACATACTTGACTGGCAAAAAAAAACATACAGTACATTCAAAATAATGTCAGAATTACATGTAAATATCAATGATTAAATGACACAATTGGTGCAACAGTCAGAACCAGAAGCAGCTGAGAGAGAGAGAGAGAGAGAGAGAGAGAGAGAGAGAGAGAGAGAGAGAGAGAGAGAGAGAGAGAGAGATTGTTTTATTGTCATTTTATGTTTTATGACTTATGTCTTGGACTTTTTTTCTTTATTCTTTCTATATAATTTGTGCAGTTTTATTTGGATTTTTATTGACATGCCCATGAATTGTTGACTTTTTTTTAGAACTTGCCACATTTGAAATGTTTCACTGTTACATTTATTTTAGGGGAGGGGGGGATTATGTTTATATTTACAACAGTGCTATTTCCCCTGATTAAAACCGGATTACGGAGGTTGGGGGGTGGTGAAACAGATTTATGGCATTTCCTTTCATTTTAACGGGAAGAGTTGTTTCGACATATGAGTGATTTCATTACATGCCTGGTAATGGGATGGATGAAACTTGTAAGTCAAGGCACCACTTCATTAGATGTACAGTAAATGTAACACTACTCTCCTTATCGTAAGATACTGCGCTCACAGTCGCATCATTTTCATTTTTGAGACGCTCCATTTTAAGAGGTACGATTTGCACGTCATGTTGCTATGAAGTAGACACAGCAAATGGGCGTTTACTTACTTGCATACTGGAGGAACATGTATTATTTTACTGAAACATTAACATTAGCCACAATATTATCTTTTGTAAAAGGCGTGGTGCACCCCGGAATGGTTGCGAGGAAATTGCGGGATGCATTCCATTTACAAATTGTGATGCAATTATGGCGGCCCGGTAATTGAGTGGTTCACAGTGCAGAGGTTCAATTCCAGCTCTGGCCTCCCTGTGTGGAGTTTGCATGTTCTCCCTGTGCATGCGTGGGTTTTCTCCGGGTACTCCGGTTTCCTCCCACATTCCAAAAACATGCATGGCAGGCTGATTGAACACTCTAAATTGTCCCTAGGTATGAGTGTGAGCGCGAATGGTTGTTCGTTTCTGTGTGCCCTGCGATTGGCTGGCAACCGGTTCAGGTTGTCCCCCACCTACTTCCCGAAGACAGCTGGGATAGGCTCCAGCATCCCCCGCTGGTGAGGCGGTTCAGAAAATGAATGAACGAATGAATGATACAAGTTATTTCTTGTTGCACATGCGAGGAAAACAAGTAGTTCTGGGAGGTCAAATGAAAAAAAAAAAAGGATTTTACTTGGAAGTACATTTTGTGTCACATATTGATGACAATTAAAGGTGTAAAATCAGCTTTACGTCGCTGCAATGTAAAAAGAACATGGAAACGGCTGACTTTCCTCCATGCTTGCAGACAGAACTTCACTACTCTTTTACAAACAAAGGCCAGAGTGTTGCTCTTCGTGATTTTGTTTGTTCAAACACCACTTTTTGTATGTTCACCTCAAAGTGCATTGAGCAAGCAAAATAGTTTGTTCATCATACATCATACAGTGAAATTCAAGGCAATCACCAAATGACTGAACAGGGTTTCATGAAACAGCAGTGAGAGATCTTTCACAGTACTTCAGAGTGAGACCAAACCCTGTTGCTACAACCAATAAGAAGCATGAGTCATTTCTCCCTTTGGCTGAGGGGTGATGACCCCACAAGCCTCTCCCATCTCCAACAGTGGAGAAAGGTTGGCCCAGAGCCTAAACGGAGATAAGGAGTTGGACACACACTTGCACTCCAGCAGTCCTGCATGCACACACAAAAGTAACACACAGTCCCTTGATACGCACCGTTTCCTCCCCAAAACAGGCCGTAACAGGGGCCAAAATCAAAACACTCAAGAACACACACACATGCATGCGAGCGCACACACAGGAACTGGGAGGGGATGTCGAGCGTGATATGGTGAACAATAGAGGCACAGATTCCTTTCTCATGGGCTTGTCAATAACTAGGGGGGAAAATAAAGAAAAATATATATATATATATTTATTTATTTAAAAAAAAAATTTTAATTAAATGTTGGCCATAAGGTCAACGCCACAAGTTGAGTTATGAAATGTCCACTCCTCCTACAGAGTGCGAGGATAAGTCCATAGTTTTTTGATAGGAACAACTTGCATGCTAAGTGATGATGTTCAAGTTGTCACACGTCAAAAAAATAAAGCAGCGAGTCACTTCATATTTGCATGTGAATATTCAAACTGGTATGAATGAGAGTAGACTAGCAGGTATTTAGATAAGCATGCAGAAATGTTAAAGGTGACACTCTCACACACACGCACACGCACGCACGCACGCACGCACGCACGCACGCACGCACGCACACACGCACGCACGCACGCACGCAGGCAGGCACGCACACACACACACACACACACACTCACACATTCCATGAGAGTGCCCTCATAGTGGGAAAGGGAAAAAAAACCCATCGGTCCTTAAAGAAAAACAAATGGTGGTTGTGTCAAGCCTGTGTTGAAGGGCAGAGCAAAACTCCCTCCTTCTCTCGCCTCCTCCCCTCCCTCCCACCAGCCAGACCCGCCCCAGGACCAGCACTATATCAAGAGCTGGCTTGCCGCTACCCATCTCCACTCCTGGTTCAAGCGGCTCAACTCCTCTCGTCTCCTCTCTTGAAAGACTCTCAGCCATGCAGTCCAGCTACAGCATCTCCGGCGGGCCCATCCCGATGAGCAGACAGAGCTACAGCTACTCATCCAGAGCTGCGCCCAAAGCTCACAGCTTGTCCGGACTGAGCCTCAGAGGTCCTCGCATCTCCTCTTCCAACATGCGCACTGTTTCATCTGGGATCGGCGGTGGCTACGGCGGTGGCTACGGCGGCGGCTACGGTGGCGGGTTAGCCTCCTTCGACCTGTCCAATGCCTTGGACCAGAACACCATTCAGCTGAACGAGAAGGCCACCATGCAGAACCTGAATGATCGTCTGGCCTCCTACCTGGAGAAGGTGCGCTCTCTGGAGGCTGCCAACGCCAAGCTGGAGAAGCAGATCAGAGAGTACTACGAGCAGAAGGGGCCTGCGGCCGACAGGGACTACAGCAACTACTGGGCCATTATCAATGACCTGAAGGACAAGGTAGGCTGGGTCAACACCATGCAAGAAGTTTGCACGCTTGTTAATCATTACCATGGTAAAGTGATACAGGTTTTAGAAATGTCGACTAAAAACAGCTGCTGTCTAACGCATCCGACCAATTCTCCAAATGCACTCCAATTTAGATCATGGCCGCCACCATCGGCAATGCCAACATCCTCCTCCAGATTGACAACTCCAAACTGGCTGCTGATGACTTCAGAACCAAGTAAGTGTAAGACCTTGGCTAGCATAGTTTAGTTTAATCGGCGCTCATATTCCAAAAATCATGTTCATTCCACTTTCTTTGACAAAATCAGGTTTGAGCATGAGCTGATGATGCGGCAGTCTGTTGAAGCCGACATTGCCAACCTGCGCCGCTTGCTTGACCAAACCACTCTGACTAAAGCCGACCTGGAGATGCAGATTGAGGGTCTGCAAGATGAGCTGGCCTACCTCAAGAAGAACCACGCAGAGGTACCATATTCTTCACGAGTGCAATTCTTGTTAGAACGCCCTCTGAAAAGGTTTAAAATTCTAACTTTTTTTTTTTTGTGGGCGGGTGTGCTACTCAGGAGCTGGCAGCGATGCGAACACAGCTGTCCGGCACAGTCAATGTGGAGGTTGACGCCGCACCCCAACAGGACCTCAACAAAGTCCTAGAGGAGATCCGCGCCCAGTATGAAAGTATCACAGATAAACATCGCCGCGACCAGGAAGCCTGGTTTAATGAGAAGGTGACACAATTTTACATTTAAAAAAAAAACCCTCATATACTTTGAATCAGACTGAGGGCTTTATATTATGCTTTTCTCTCCCTAGTCGGCCGCCTTGACCAAGGAGGTGACCATCAGCACAGAGACCATCCAGACATCCAAGACAGAAATCGGGGACCTAAGACGTACGCTGCAGGGCCTGGAGATCGAGCTGCAGTCCCAACTCAGCATGGTGAGAGACGAAAGCCAGACGGCCTTCTCACAATCTCGCCTTATATGAGCAAAAATTCCCAGATGCCTCTTGTCCAGGGAAAAGGAGACAGTGATAAAGGGTGCGGAAGGAGGGCTTTACAGAAGAATGCGTTTGGGAGGAAAGGGGGAGGGGCTGGACTGGGAGAGGAAAACATTTCACAGTCTGGTCAGATTCTGGTAGACACTAAAGATCTTGAAGAAAAGGGAAGGAATGCAGAACATGATGGTCTTGTAAGACTGTGGGTCACTGGAGTTCAAGGTCCCCCTGTGACTTTTGCAATGAGTCAAAAAGGATGTTAATTAAAAACACTAAGTGTTGAAAACATAGCCATAGTGTCACATACAATTCAGGGTGTGGCTGGTCTGCTTTATTTTTCACATTCAGTGTGACAGTGGTGCAAGTACACATGCACTTCTTGTTGTAACCCTCTACAGAAAGGGGCGCTGGAAAACACGTTGGCAGAGACAGAGGCTCGTTACAGCGCCATGCTCGCCAGCTTCCAGAACAGAATCAACATGCTCGAGGCAGAACTCGCCAACGTGCGCGCCAGCATTGAGCAGCAGGGCCAGGACTACAGGATGCTGCTGGACATCAAGACCAGGCTGGAGCAGGAGATTGCAACCTACAGGAGCCTACTGGACTCAGAGGAATCCAGGTAGATGAAAACAGACATATTTGGAGGGAACCTATATTGGAGAACATACATTTTGAACCGGCCAGTCATTGTTCCTTTTCTCTTTCCTTTCTCAATTCAGGCCAATTGGTTCAGGTAAGTGATGCTTAATGCCAGGCAAGGATATATTACATAACCGCATGGAAACTTGAAACGCTGCCATGATTTTGTCTTGTTCACAGGGAGCAGCAAGACCACAGTCATGACCACCACTGTGCGCACTTCCAGCTAAAAGGCTAAAAGGGCCACCTGGCAGGACATCAAACGGTTGCAAACACACGCACACACACACAGTCTAATAAAAGCTGTTACACCTGATAAGTGAAATTAAAAAAGAACTGAGAGAAAATGCAAGTTGAAGGCTGGGCTTGAGACTGAGAGGAGACGGAAGGCTGCGTTAAAGTCCACGGCATAGAAGAAATGTCTGTATGTGTGTGTTTGCATGCGCCGTCTAAGCAATAAACCTGCTGGTGAATACAAGCTGTGTCATTTTTGAGACTTCATCTTAATGCTGTGACAGCTCTGTTTATGCAGTTGTCATAGCAACAGAGTTACAATGCGGGAGGTGGGAAATGGGGGCGGTGGAAATGTGTGTTCCGTAAGGACGGCGTTGTCAGGAAACGGGTGAACAATGGTCAAACGTATTCATGTTAAACTCGGTGGCCTCAAAGTCTCTGATCAGAAACTTGAAGAGATGAAAACCAAACCGAGCAAGTGACCCCTGGATTTACTCAGAAGACACACCCTGAGGGCTGACTAATCTGTGCCCTGGAGGCTGTCAACACTGTTATATAAACTCCTCTTACCTAAGTAACAAGAACACGTATACTTCAATATAGACACACTGACTGGGAATGCAAATAGGGACAAACTGAACAAAGACAGGCGTTGTTAAAATCTGGTACCGGGCTGCACTTTGGACCCATTTATGATGGTGTGTAAAAGCTATGAAGAGGGTGGCGGGGGAAGGGAGGGCGGGCGCTTGGGCTGAGCCTCTTGATCACTGCATGGACATAATCTTAGCTGTTTGAATGGAATAGGAACAAGAAAATGAGGTGCGCTATATAACTGCCACACTGCCGTGCTACCGTCAGCACAGTTCAGCAGTAAAAGCAGCGTAATGCCGATGAGGAGTTCACATTTCTCAAACAATGGTGTAATGTTTGCTTTGGACACACAGAGATTACACAGCGGGTGGGAGTGCAAAACCCAACCCCCACTGGGAAGCTTTACGGGCCCATATTTGGATCCGTCTCCAGCACCTCTGTTACATTACACTGTTTATGTAAAAGACGTTCCAAAGCCAATGCGATAACAATGTCAAAATATTTCCTTAACATAAACGATGTGTCGGAACTAGTCAAGAGTGAACTGTTAAGTATACAGAAAACACCAGTTTGGAGGTCAAGGCGCTCAGTCTCACTCCATCCTTTCTGAGTTAAATGCTGAACTTCCTTCTATTATGTGTCTTAATGATTATATAGTAAAAAGGCAGGAAATGTTTTGCACAGAGCTCACCGACTTGAGCATGTGTTGCCGACAACTCAAAACTATGTTTCAAAGTCTCTTTTTGTTATTATGTCTGGGGAAGACAACAGCTGATATCCTAAAGTGGCTCGACTCATCTCATTCCTATCTGCATTTTTTGGGGTGTTATTTGCAACATAATAAATCCATGTTGTCCACTCTGAGCACATACCAAGTCGTTAAAATGATCATGGACTTAATTATGTCCAATGCTCGACTCAATTCTTACACAGTAATGCATTACATTGTTTTTGTACTTACTTTTCCGTGGAGTGTAACTGAGTATAGCTGCGGCTGTTTTTATTCGGTGTGATGGGGGAGGCTTGTACTGTAATGGTGCCACAGATTAAAGGTGAATGGCCGGCTTGTAATCAGAAGATTGCTGTTTTGACTCCTGTTTCCTTCAAACATGTCAAAATAAATATCCTTGAGGAAGATATTGAAGAGTTGCTCAAGCTGAAATGTTTCCACTATGTGACTGTGGAGGCATTTTACCAGCTCCTAAAACAATCGACTGGTATTTCGCTATAATAATATACCACATATTGCAAAGCTGATTCAGAAAATAAGATTCTCGTGCAGCCCGGCAGGACCTAATGAACAGGTTCTTCCTAATCCTGATGACTTTGCAACAAAGCCAAGAATGTTGAAAAGTACTGGACAAACTTTAGTTTGAATGGTTGCCAGTGGTGAGACTGAACGTTTTGTTATTATTATGAACACTTACAAGTCAGTGGTGAACCGTCAGGGCCAGCAAAGAAAGCCTTGCTGGCCTAAATCAGAAGCACCAAAGTACATTTACAATCTAAATTCTACCATTCATTTATCTTCAACATTCTCTTATCTTTATTTCATAGTGTTTCTCTTGGCTGCACTACTTCTTGCGTGTGTCTGTGGATGTTCTTTTTCTTTTTTTTTTCATCCAATCACATTCCAGCCTGTGTATCGGCATGTCAATCTAATCTACCCATGGCCTCCAGAATCAATAGCTCTTTCCAAGTTAATTTAAACTATGTTAACGATGGGAGAGTTCAGTTTAGTATAACCAATCAGGCTTCAGTTTTGCCAACAATTTTTAACGTCAGCATTTTTACATCCGCTGGAAGGAGCAAGGCAAGTAGAAAAGGCTAAATATCAAACTAACATATAAATGGAGTAAACATGAAAGCTAATGGCATTTCCCGATCTGAGAGGCTTCTGCCTTTGTTGGGAATTTGCCCCATCCAATATGGCCACCGCATCTGATGGGGCTCTGCCAGGTTTCTACAATGAATGTATCGAAGTTTATCCTCATATTCAACTCAGGAGACTGTAGGGCCCGGGCCACAACTTTACTTAGACTATTAGTAGGAGACAACAAGGTGGAAATTTCAGTTTTTCAACAACAATCCATTCCTTTTCTACGTTGCTTGCCCTGACTGAGCTGGATTCTATCCCAGATGATTTGAGGCAGGAGGCGGGGTATGTCCTTTTTCAAAATGTCATGATAATGTCTGAATACCTAATTTGTATATACTGTCATGTATTTTGTCTTAATGGGAAGATGTCTATTCATTTCTGACTGTCTATGTTTTATTGCTAATCTAAATTAAAAATGCCAATAAGAGCAGCGATAAGAGGTACTGATTAGAGGTGGACTTTGACGGAAAGTCTGCATGAATTCAGATAAAAGACAGGAAGCCACGTCAAAGGGCTCGCTGCCTTGTCATGGCCGCGTGCCATGCAAGGCGACCTTGAGGTGACCAGAGAGACTACTTAGTAAAGGAGTATACGCACAAAGACATTCATGTCTGCATAGTATAGAACCTCAACCACATGTACGTGTAATAAAATTCTAAGCCAGGCATAGTAAGTTTAAGGCTGCTTTTTGTCAAGTATGCTTGTGGAACATTCCCACCGTGTTTTAACCTCGTTTTCCTTCCGGGTACTTCTGCTGCACATAGGATGTGTAAGCAGTAAAGTCACTCAAACATGAAATGTCATCATGAAAATTTCACAAATTCAAATCCATCTGTCATATCAGTGACATATTTAATTAGGCATAAGTCAGCCCTCCCAAAGTTGAACCGAAGACTTGGCGTTGCTACTGGGAGGAATGTGGCCAGGTCCTGGAGTAGAGCAAAGAAAGAGCATTCTTCACGTGGCTGCTGGCCTGGACTCTATTCTAGAGCCGTGTTCGCTTTGACATACAAGCTAAGAGCAAGAAGGCCTAACCTCCTTGCAAACGCTCTGTCATCAAACATCACTGCGCAACTTTACAAAGTAGGCCTGGAGGAGAGGTCGGAATTGAACATACAGTACCCCAAAACCACTTTAGATGGTTTCAGGCTTTGCCAAGCATGAGGTAGCTCTTTTGCATATATGGGCCTCCTCTCTGTGTGGGAACAAGCCTCTTTTGTCCATTGCCACCATTCGAGTCAAGCACATTGGAATCATCAACAGAAACAAGGTTGGCTGGGCAGTGCAGGATGGCTGGTGGGTGGGAATTAAACAGGTAGAGCTGGCTGCAACTGCCACACCCACTTTTAATCCTCGCAGTCATAGACAAGGACACAAGCTAACATTATTGGGCAGGGCTCATAGTTCTGGGGACAGTAAGACTTCATTTGATACACAAATACATGGTGTCACTAAAACAGGGTTTACACAAAGAAAGGCTTGGATCACTCTGCATGCCACATCCACCTGTAAAAGCCATCACTGGGGTGGGTTTATTTGTTCTGTAACGTATCCCAGTTCGAACTGGGCGGAGAAACATAGCCGTCGTATGTATTGACAGACTTTTGTTCTGACAAACCTGACGGCAATTGCTGTGTGAGAGAAAAAAAAATACCCTTCACTCCAGAGAGGCAACGTGAGGCACATTTTCCCTACTTGTCAAACTGTAACTGAGTATGAATATGTTGCATCATGAGTCTACTTTTCCAAAAGCTCTGTGCGGATGTGCCCGACTATTAGGAACATAACAAAAGGCATTCATTGCAGCAGCTACAGTGCACTTGCAAAGCCAGCAGTTGAAAAACAAGCAAGCTCAGCTCAAAAGAATGCTTTTTAATCCACACCAACCAAATTGTAATGGTGTGTAAAGCATAGTTGATTTTCTTTTACAAATTTATTGTCTCGTTTTTATTATGCCGTGCATAAGTTTGTCTGTGTCTCATGTGTTGTTTTGTATTTTGTCTTTTTTTGTTCACTTTTCTTTTGATGGCGGCGCGGACACCCGCAGCGGCTCCTCTTGTTTCATGTTGAGAGGGAAGAAATTTCATATGTGCTGTATGTTACACATACAGTACATTTGACAATAAAGTTTATCCAATCCAATCCAAGTACACCGGGAACCAAGCCTTTTAAATGAGAATAATGGTCAGTTTTGATTGCCTCTGTCAAAAGGTATTCATTCACCTGAGAGAATTTCTATAATTGTTAGAATGCAACTTAATTTGTAGCTCATGATACTCGGGAAATTACACTTTAAATTAGGTTTTAAAAAAATCCCTAGCACACCCCCAGATTAGATTTATGCAGCCTTGAGTTAGTCAAGTCAATATGAGCGGAAAACAACAACCGAAAGTTAAAGTAATACTGCCACCTAGTGCTAGTTTTTAGTAGCATGTTAAAGGTTTCCAATGTCAGTAAAACCCCTGCCGGTGGCTGCAAATACACAACCATTTGAGTATTGCTTTCAAACTTAGCTTGTAGCAGACATGTGCACATTTTCAGCATGACGTCTTTGATCCACTGGTGAAAAGGACATTTTGATTTGCTCCTCTTTCATCTATAACTGCTCCAAACAACAAAGTGTATGTAGGGAAAGTGGTGACGATTGGACGACTGTGTCTTATGTGTCATTTTATGTTAACTGTTCTTTTGATGGCGGAGTGGGCACCCGCAGCGGCTCCTCTTGTTGTCTGGTTGAGAGGGCGGAAATTTCATCTGTGCTGTATGTTGCACATACTCGCATTTGACAATAAAGTTGTACTTGATTTGATTTTTGTGCTCTGTCAGTAATGCCTTAAAATCCGGCTAAGAGCATGAGCTGTCGCCAGCCGCTGTCAAGTACGTATTGCTTAAGTGCTGATATATTGCGAGAGGTGGACTGGCGCTACCAGCCAATCGAAAACATGAACCCAAAATCGATTAGCTTGCATTTCACTTCTGAAAGCTTTTAATTACTCTTCAATTTCACGCTGTATATGTTTGTTCGCAAGAACCTATATCACACATTTCATTAAATATTAGTCAAACTGTTGGATGTCAGCATGTACAGTACAAGTGTGTTCCAACATAAGATATTGGTGATCCAACGAGAAAGAGCAATGCGTCTTGTGAGAGGGCATCAATCAATTTGCGCATGGTTGCATGAGGCCTTGCCTTCTTGATGCGGCATCTGGAACACATATATGCAAAGTCTGCTATTTTATTAACTTTAATGACGATATCATTGAGGCCCCTGCATTGAAAAAGAAAACCGACATAAAGTATGAACCGGAGAACTAAAATGTAAAAAAAGGAGACAGGGAGGCTCTGCCTCCCCACCCAGCCATGCCTGCACATCCCTGGCTGCAAAAGACTACCACGAAGGACTTTTGAAAACGTTTTGACGTTAGGTCCAAAACACAAGAGGTCAACAATTTATAAATCTGAAGTAGTGAGGGAACCTATAAAAAAGAAAAAATATATACGTCTATGCGGAATACTACGTGTGTGTGTATATATATATATATATATATATATATATTCAACATACACTGTATCTTAATGCAGAATACCTTCCCGACAATCAACCAGAATGAAGAATTGTCTCGATGGTGAAAAACTGCAGATCCAACATTTGCATTGCATCTTCACATTTTACTTATTGTAAAGTCATACAACGACTTGTTAAGCGTAAACTGCTGCCTCCTTTACCTTTCATTCATTAATTAAAGGAGAGATGACACATGCCACTGATCATGACTTTTATTTTTTTCCTATATAGGGGAACCACAAGTACTTTAAAAGAAGGTTATACAGCGCTGTACACTTGGGAGCAGTACAGACAGACCGGATTAGTCTCATCTTCTCCCTTTAAATACTATTTATTTAAATGTCCTATAATCTTATCCTGATACAATGATACAATAAAAGCTTGTGTAACTGGTCCTGCAGCTTTTCTGATATGTCAATACAATTTTTGTTGGGACTGTTATTTCCTTATATTTGTTGTCCAAAACAAAAGGAAAATAAAAGCGATGATCAAAAACCATACGACAGGCAGAGTCTGCCAGGCTGTAAGACTCCCAATTCACTCACACAATAGAGAGAAAGAGAGACAGAAAGTAGACGGAGAGTGGGCAAGTAGAGATACTATTTTCATGTTCTTGAAGGCTGGTCCATGGTGGAAATCGACATCAGTTCGTGGTGAGGTGTAGAAAAACACAAAAAGAGCTTTTGCACCTTCTACAACCACCACTCTTCCCCTGTCCATCCGTCCGTGGTCTCACCGAAAAGCTCACTTCCATAATTGTGTGCTCAGAGTTTGGCCGGATCCAGGTGCCGCCCAACCTCCCATGGCAGCTGGAGACTGAGTGAAGGCCATGTGTCCGGGTGCGCCGCTCAGATGCAAGCCCGACATCTGATGGTTCACCTGAGGGTGGCAAACACATTCTGATCAGTACTAGGGAAGGAAACCATAATCTTGACCAACAATCAACAACTCAAATTCTAGCACTAAAGTGATAAAACATAATTGGACACACCCTTGAGAATAAAATCAGATGGGAGTTAGGCCTCATCCTTAAAATGGGACTTTGGTGCACAACTTTTTTTTCTTTTGGCTTTTCCTCTGTGACACAGATTGTTTTGTTTTGTTTTTTTGCATGTGTCGCGTCTTGCCCTCTCGTGGTCAGAATTTCAACTGCAGCTTTCAACTACATCGTAAATCGGCCAAAGCTTTTACGTTCACTCATTCCCTGTACGGTAAAACACTTCACATTAAACCTTTTGGCCTATTACGAACAGTTTTGGCTGGGACCTTTTTCTTGTGTCGATTTTAATACCACGCCGAACATAAATAATTCTCCATCCATCCATTTCCATCCATATGGGCAGTGACTTTACAGAGCTGTAGCATCACAGTGATACCTGAGCCATGTTCCACTGAGCTTGTTGCCCAGGCTGGATAGCGTACATGCCCTGGGCAGGCACCATGCCGGCAGGCATCGCACCGCCATGTGGCGCCATCATTCTGGGGGCCATGCCCATCACGCCGCTCGCAGGGGCATTTCCCATGAAGCCATTAGGCATGGTCATCCCAACCATCATTCCCGGACTGGGCCCCATCATAGCTGCTCCACTCTGTGCCATCATGGCACCCATGACGGTTGTCGGTGGCACGGCCGTGCCCATGCCGGGGAAGGCTTGATAACCAGCAGAGGTGTGGACAGGAAACTGCATCTGAGAGGGTCCCATGAACATGCCAGCTGTTGGAAAGAAGACATTACGCAAGTCATAATGTTAATTTACCGTGACATACAGGTTTGCTTGCTCATGTTTAGAATGTACACAACTCAGTAGATGCAATGGGTCTTTATCCTTAAGGCTTTATTCAGCACCTTTTGGACTGGTGTTACCAATAGACTCAGACTGACGGATGGAAGGTGAGTGATTTGATCAAGTACTCTAATTAAGTAACTTTGATTGTAAAATAGCAAAGTGATTTCATACCAATAATTCATGCTAAATTAGCTTTTATCGATTAATAGAAAGCCCACATTGTTTAGCTCTTTGTAACTTTTGACATTTATGGCATCGAGGGACTTTTTTCAGTTTGAGTTTGAAACGTCTGACTGTCTCTGAACGCATCTCGTGTCTCGAGTAATGCAAGAGATGTCATTGTTTAATGTAATATTTCCGTTATGACGCTATCCATTTGAAACACAAAAGTTGAGTGTGTTACAAATGATAATACAAATATTCGATCACAACCGTCGACCTGCCTGTTAAATGGCACGAGTGATCCAAGTGATCAGCCCGCAACATACACAATATAGCCATTTCCGTGTTTTCAGATGTAGACATCGCTTGTCTGTTTGAGATCCACCCGGCCATATACAGTGTTTTACATGAGTAGTAGCTAGCAGTATTTATAATTCCACATGTACATTGCTGTGAAAGTATTTGCCCCCTTCCTGATTTCTGTGTTTGTTGTATACTAATCACAGACAATGGTTTCAGTTCATCAAACCAATTTTAATACCACGGTTTAGGCTTTTACGCAGACCCAATTTTACTTTCAAACGGAAGACATTCTCAGAAAAAACAATGCTGCAAAAAGTAGAAACTTCTTGCTCTAACTTGGTGCATCAGTAAAAACAAATATTTGCATTGGAAATTGAACCCAATTCGGTTACATTAACAATGCATGTTTTGTTGAAAAAGACCTGATTATGTTACACATACAGATCAAAATATACGGAACCCACAAATCCACTATTTATCAAATTAAATACGATGAAATTTTATGACCTGGTTGACTTTAAAATTGCCCAATTAATGTACAAAGCACACAATAACCTGCTCTGCCAAAACATTCTTAAGTTCTTCGAAATTCGAGAAAGCAGCTATGATTTAAGAGGTACCAACTTATTCAAAAAACTAAAAACAAGAACAAACATCAAGCAAAGAAGTGTATCTATCAAAGGTGTTAATCTGTGGAATAATTTCGAAACGGACGTGAAAATGAGTAAATCGCTTGCTGAGTTCAAAAACAAATTCAAAAAAATAGTACAAACAACCTACATCAGAGTTAAAATGATAAATTCTAAACATTAAATATAATGATAAATCAGAACTCAGTTGATAGAGAAAGGTATGGAAATATCCATGATGAATACGAGAGAAAATTGACACAATAGTGCCAGGGTGTGAATGTATAAAATCCCGATACACACCAAAAGTTGTAAAAATATCATGGTTAAGGGTAAAGCATGAGCCTTAATGGCGACTTCTTTCTTCTTATTCACTTTCTTTTCTGATTGATATAAAAACTATTTATTAGATATAAACACATAACACGGGGTAGGACTAGATAAGTTCTTTACTTCTTCCTACTCCCTTGAACATAATAACTGTGTTGAATGATGACTCTTTCCTTTTTACTATTTTACTTACCTTTTTTTCTGTCAAATTATTACTGTATATGTTTTATGTTCAACAAATAAACAAACAAACAAATAAATAAATACAGTGCATTTGACAATAAAGTTGTACTTGAACAAAACAATAAGAAGTTTTCAACCCCGCCCAAAACCTCTAGAGACCTGCCTTCAAGCTTGTTGGCACTGATTACTGCAATCAGCTTCGGCCGAGCTGTTTGATACCCTACACTCGCATAATGACGAGCTCTCGCGTGACACGATAAGTCACACGAAAATAGGGGTAAAAAAAAGTCAGATTAAAAGGATCAATTTACCGTTTTATGAATCGATATTCGGCTATGGAAAGGATAATCAAACGGATTAATAATTTTTTTAAACCCAGCTCTGCTCATAACATGGCCCTTTGAAGGTTTTATGTCGGTAAGTTACAACATAACATAACTTGGTGTCCGCTTACCAGCTGGAGCCTGTGGCGACATGTTGTTAGTTCCATAGAGTGACAAGATGGAGTCCTTGGACATTGGTTTCTTTGCATGATCTTCTGTCTTGGTTGTGCTACTGCTATCATTGAACAGGTCAAGCTCGCCGTGTCTGGACCCTGGCGTGCCTCCGCCCACTGCTGCCTGTGGGCCTTGTGTCGGAGTGCCTGCAACACTGCTGGAGCTCACCTAGATGAAAAACAGCCAAACATTTAGAGCGAGATTGGACGGCACCAGGTTCGTGCTGGATTCAGATGGTGTAGACTTATTTTTTTCTAACTCCAGGACACTGCAAATATTGTTTGGATGCATATTAAGTACCTATGAGTTAGTTGCAACAACAAAGTAAACAATAGCAAATATCAATATTAAACATTTTGTATGCATCTTGACACGGATGACCATTCTAGTCTTTAACTGCCGTTCAAATTCACAGAGCCTTGAAAACGTATTCATGGCTTGAATTTTTTTTGACCTTACAATCTTTACCTTGAATGTATTTGTTGAGATTTTATGTGAGAGACCAACACCAAGTAGCACATAATTGACAGCTGAAACAACCCATGTCCAAATTAAGTCAATTTCAACTTTTTTTCCTCACAAATCAATATTATTATATTAAGTTGGTCAGTCCCTACCCCGCGTGAATCTGTTATTTTTACAAATGGTTAAGCAATATCAAGTGTGGTAAATGGTGTGCATTCTTTGACGATGCAATGATAATGGCTTAAGATGCAAGCAGTTTATATATATATTTTTTTTATATGATGGTTTTGGAGTTGTGAGAATTCCACCTGATGCCAGCAATATGGTGGATTGTAGGTTGTACCTGAGGAAACTGAGCAGTTGACGTGGAAGATGGTAGGGGGTTGGATACCATAGGACCAAATATGTCCAGGTCATTGTTGTTCTGACTTGTGCTGGTGATCCCATTGTTGCTTGGTGCAGCTGCCGGTGCGTCTGCCAGAGAAAAGTGAAAAGACTGGTTTTACAGGTGGAAAAAGCTTACCACACAAGGTAACAGAGCACTTTCAGACACACACGCGCACAATTATTCAGTTAGACAACTACTAACTAATGCAATGTTTCCCCACAAACACAGACCAAGTCCAACTTTTGTTTTGGCGAGGTCAGAAAAAAAATCCCTCAAACCATGGGCTCACTGACCATAAGACATTAACTGCAACCCGTCTCCTATTTAAATAATGCATTTCATCAAGCATCAAGTCAATATGGTCCGGCACTGATGTGACTTTTTAGTGACCCTTTCCTTTTTGCCATGTTGAAACAAAAAGTCAGCAACTAACATCAGTTAGTGACTGAATCAGCAACTTCAACTTCCTGCTAGAGCAAGGCTTTCAGTGGTTCGCTGCTTCAACATTTCTGGATGAACACATAACTTTGCATTGCAAAGAACATCCTGTAGTCCTTGGCTGTTGCCCGTGAGCTGTTCATGAGAATTTACAAACAACACAGTTCCTCTGCAGCTTTGGGGAATCAACATCGACACGGTGGCTTTTGAACTTACACTGTCTGAAGTTGTGAAGGGTACCAAAAAATATTCAAATACTGGACCGAGAGGCTGGAGCTAGAAAAGCTGCAGGGTGTTGATTACTCAACAGACAATCTTCAATTGTGTGAAACAACAGGAATGGGCGGGACAAAAAAATGTCTTTCCCCCAGCCTTTTTGTGTAATGAATGAGTAAACAGAAGGCAGAACACAAAATGCTGGATGCCGTCCACTGTTGCCGTTTGTTGAGTGCGTCACACTCCACTCCTTTGTTGAATTCATTAGAGGTTAAAACATATGACGTCATCTCATACAGAAATCAGCATCAAGGATTAGCTGCCAAACTACAGTAGAAAGCTGAATTTAATGTGAAGGGAGAAAATGGCAAACGGAAGAGCATTTGTCTTATTTTCCTCCTCGAATGTAGTTCAACTTGGTATGATGATGCAGTGCAAATCTCAGGCCAGTGCAAATTACGGTATGTCCCTCGGACAGATATTACCATCACAAGCCCCCTCATACATAATTTTCTGACACAGAATACATCTTACCAAACTATCAAAGTCAATGCTCGGGGGCCAGATCTGGCCCGCCACATCATTTTATATGGCCCACGAAAGCAAATCAAACATGTCAACCTCCATGTGGCTTGCAAAATTTCAAATTCACATATGTAATAAATAAGATATTGTAAGCATTTTTCTGACCAAACCCCTCATTACAGTCACTTAAACAATAGTTGAATAAACCATTATTCTCGACTTTTTTATATGGGTTGACAGTCAATAACGGCCCTCCAAGGAAAACGGTGATTACAATGTGGCCCTGAAACAAAAACGAGTTATATCTTAATTAGAGGTAAGATCGGGCCAAAAATCCAGCTTGACCCGACCCGGCCCGCGGGTATTAAAGCCCGAGCCCGACCAATTAACTTGATTTGCAGACCTGAGCCCGAAGCAAACCCAAAATTTCATATTTTATTTGTGAGGACTCAGGAGGAGGAGGGGTGATTTATGATAACAAATTAAAGCCTGTCTTTTGTAACGAAATTTAAGTTAAACAAGACTGTATAAACATTTACATCTTTTATATTTCTGTTTCTGCAGAGGGTACATTAACCGACAATTTTCCATCACTGACGGATTTTTTAAAGAGTTGATGGGAAAAATTTAAGGCCGTCCGTCATTTTGACGGGTTGAAAATTGGGCCATACACCACAGCAGCAGTACGTCCTTAAGAATCTAGCGCAGCACTTTGAGAGAAGCAGCAAGACAAAGAATAACAATGACGGGTGGATAATAGACAGAACATGAAGGAGTTCTTTGAATTGTCATTGCACGAGTTTAGTACAGTACGTGTTGTGATGAGGCGACTTCTGTTTTTTTGCGAACCATGGTCTCTCGTGGCGAAAACTATTCACGGCCTTGAAACGCCTCAGCGCACTATGATGTTTGTTTGGGTAGCAACATCACAGTGATATTTTTTTTTTTAAGTCAGCGAGAGAGAAGCCCGGCCCGACCCAACTCGACGCAATGATTGACATTTTAGGCCGAGGTTGTGCTCGGGCTTAAGATCTTACCTCTAAATCGATACATGGTTGATGAAAAAGAGAAGCAGACTCACCAAGTGCTAGTAGATTCACTGAAGGTTCTGATGACCTAACTGGGCTGATTTTAGGGCCTGGCCTTGACTCTTCATTTTTCTTAAAATAATAAGTTAAGTCATTTAAGATGATAAATTGCTGAAATCTGAGAAAGCTTTGCGAATGTGCGTATGAGAACTTACCTTGGTGTAAGAAGACACCTTGCTCCCTCGCTCTGACTCCTTCTCTTTTTTCATACAATCTTTAGGCTGAGAAAACAAGCATTCAAAAAAGTAAAATAAGTTATATTTGAGCCCAGAAAAAAATATATAAATTGATTTAAGAGTGGCCAAATAGTCACGCCAGACAACAAAAAAGGAACATACACTGCCTCCATTGGTCACATTCATATTGTAGTATTTCTTCTTCTCATATTTATCCCTGATGAAGAATTCAACTGCTCTGAGGCCAGAGTCAAGGAAAAACTGCAGGATAGCGGCCCTCCAGGACCGGATTTGCCCACCCCTGCTCTACAAGGTAAGCGGTGTTGAAAATGGATGGATGGGATTATTTTGACAATGGTTTGCAGTGGTGTAGCTCTGCACTGTATGTCATTGTTATGGCTCTTGTGCCGGTGCATCGAAAATAGTGGCCAGTGAATTCATACAAATTACATGACACTTTCAGGTAAGTGCAGATCGTGAAAGATACTGGTCTGTTTGAGGTCGTCTGAAGTTTGCAGGAAGGTCGGCCTCATAAAGCTGCCTGGCCTTGGTGTTTCCCATATCCTGTATACGCTGAAAAAAGAAGAGAGCACAGAAGGGTAAAACAGAAATACAGGGCACTTCTTCAGTACATGCTCACAGCATTCATGTTTGTAACAAGTAAAAGCTGTCAGACCATCAGAATGACCATCAAATGACTGACATTATCAGTTTTTGTATTCAAAATGTGACATCAACTTAACATGGGACTACAGATGAAAATTGGCCGATAGCTATAATCGGGCATATTTACGTCTAAATGTTCATTAATATGCAATGCCACTTTTTAAATGAATAATAAAATAATACAAAATTATTTGTGTAAAATGTGGGCCTGTTTACATGAACAAAAAGCTGATCAACTAGTAGGACGCCTTAAGGCCTTTTCACAAAAATGTCCGCCGGGTTCTGAGGGTTGACGTAGTAACATACCAGGAAGTAAACAGGGAGGCTTTTCACATGGGTTTAGACGAGAAGTAGATTCCACCTTGGCAAGACGTACCCATCATTGCAGTTAAAAAAAAAAAAAGCCCTAGCTTTGCTCATTTTCAGGAGGAGAACGAGACAAGTACCAGAAGAAAATGGCAATGGTGCATCACATCAAGGCTCCATGAACATGGACATGTTCAGCTCGTTTATGAGCTACCATTTCTAATGCCGTTTAATGTAAAAGCCCATCAAAATATCACATAGAATCACTCTGCCAGCCGGCAGCGCTTTGTCATGTGATGGACTTAACCAAGATTTATCCACTACTGGGTTACAAGGCTCACATAGTGTGACATTTTTTGTTTTTTTGTCAAATGTTTGAATCAAAAGCATGATTGTAAATACTGATTATAAATACTATGGAATATCTTTTAGTTTTCGCATAACCTGTTCTGTTTTTTTACTGGAGGAGATACGCTGCTTTTGCTGCATAAACTGTGGAAGTAGTAAGCAGTACTAGAACAACAAAAAGATCTGTCAATCCTAAAATAGTGGTGACAAACTGTAGTTTTAGCAGTGACGTACTGTAATTTAACAATGACGGAAGCACCGCTTAAGTAATGACAATGGACTGCCTGACGGTCCTAAAATATTGGTGATGGGCTGTAATTTAGCGATGACAGAAGCGCTATTCAAATAACGATGACGGACTGATGATTCACCTTTAAATAATGATGGACGTGTGCCCTGGCCACTGACTAATGATGGACAGGCAACATTTTATAAGTGCCCACCTCTGTCACTGGCATTAATAGAACACACATTTAATTGTAATAATACCCTGCAGCACGACTGATTCAAAAGCATGATTGTAAATGTGCCCCCGTGATTAGTAATCACAACCTACTGTATTCATCCACTGCCTTATGCATGTTGTAGTACATTGTGCTTTGAAAATTTCTATGATAAAACACGACGGGAAATAAAAAGGCAAACCTTATAGCAGGAACATTAACACGACCGTACCTGGATTTGATCTGAGGTCCATTGGTCCAAGTTGACTGACTTCACTCGGGATATGTGGACACCAAGGTTCCTGTGGATGCCCGCACACCGAATGCAGATAAATACTCCCAGGTTCCAAGACGCCCATCTCGGACCTGACAAAGGAAAGAGGGCCCCATGGTGGACCGGACTAGTAAGAAGTGGCATAAGATCAAAGCCCAAACACTACTCTTGCACCCTAAATCTTTCTATAACGTGACATTGAAGCTTTAGAAGTGTCAATTAATACATGATAAACATACTGTGGATGTTTCTAGGAGTAGAAACGGATTCTTTGCGAAATGACATGATGCGTGCTCTCGCGAAGACGAAACGGGTTAACCTGTTAGCGAGACACTTAGTTTAGCTTCAAGGGACGCGGCGTCAGCTGACTGTCGGAGCCGCTTCCGTACCTCGCAGTCGCCTTATGTAGGCTTACAGATACTACGATTGTTCTTAACGCGCACCCTAAAATATAAATCGACGTTTTGTGTGGCAAACTGTAACAAGTACTCGACATCGTGAATGTCGCACCTTTCGCCTCGCAGTCGGCACAATACTTGTTGTCTTCCTCTCTGAGCATTTTGGACAGGATGGCCTGGTGCTGCTCGTTCAGTTTCTGGGCCTTCTCTCTCTCTGAGCGGGTCGTCATGTTTAGTTCTTCCGTTGAATGTATCGAATAAAATAGTAACTACAACAATCCGTCGATAGTCAAGGAAAGGTGCCGATAAAAGACCATAACCAGTAAGGCGAACGCCTCCGACTGGTATGAAGACACCCGGAACCGGAATCACTTCTCCGCCCACGGGAATTCGCAAACTGACGCGTCGTCAAATGGGATTGGACAGCCGCAATGACGTCGAATGACTCACGGAGTTTCTTCACGTTTCGGACCAAAGGAACTATTATGCTTGGTTTCAGGATGTAAAAATTTAATCATGCAACTTTTACACAATACAATCACAATCCGCGACAACCATTATACGTGTAGGGTGGTAATTTGAAAAAACAAAACCCTGTACTGTACGCTACAACAGCTGAACGACACACTTCATTAGGTACACCTGAAAAATCTAATACCAGAGCTGCGAGTAAAGTGATTCCTTGCCCCAATTTATGAGTTTTTCGACTAATGAGCCGTCACTGGGTCAATTTTCGTGCTTTGTCTTGCGAGTCACAATTTGAATTAAGAGCGATCATTAGATACGCCCCTCCTCGAGTGAAGTGAGCAATCGAAAAGGAGAAGTCACTGATGCACTCTCAGCCATTAACTGAATAGGACACACACTCAAACACAAAATGAAAAAAAAAAATACAAGGTCACAAGAAGACGCCAACACAGAACAAACTTTATTGCAAATGGCCAAGCGAAGTTGGAGATTGGCTCCAGCATGCCCGTGACCCTCGTGACGATGAAGTGGTTCAGATAATGGATAGATGGATGGATGAATAATAATAATTTAATATGTAAAATCGGAAAATATTTGGTAATAGTTATGATTCAATGGTTAGGTTCAGTAAAAGGTGGAATATTCTTCTGAAATGTCAGGGCTATAAATTACAACACATGATAAAAGCCATCGTTTTTGTAAGTCAAATAAAAAAAAAGACCGTTTTTATATCAAGATCAAAAATACATTTAGGGACACAAAGCCTTCACTGATTAAACATTTGCTGTTGACCAGTGTTTTTCAGCTCAAAATGGCCATTAAAATTAGCATGCAGTATTGTTTTTGAAAAAGACACTTTCATCGGATCCCAATAGATTGTGCGGCTGAGACACCAAAGGCAATTTGGCATATGAGAATTGTATACATGCAGCTAAAGCAACACAAATATAAATTAGGAAGGACAAGGAAATGCAGGTTCAGGATTGGTCCATTTAATTAATGCAAAATACACGATAGCTTCAGAAAAAAGTTTCCAGGCGAATCTTGAAGTTATTCTCCCGATGTCTTACAGCGATACCATGGCGGAGCAGCATCTCTACATACGGTGGCCAGAAAGTGGAGTCTATTGCCACATACGCGTCATGTGGCGTGTTCAGGACCTTGTTCATGAGCAGCTGCAGGATATAGAGGAAGAAGTACATATGATTCAACACTCTCTCTCCATCCTCACAGAACAAAGCAAAAAGGTCTTTTTAACCTCGGAAAAAGAAGGCATATCGTGCCGGCACAGTGATTTCAATAAGTAACTTTAGTCTGGAAACAGTAATTTATTAGATTACTAGTGATTTACTCAAGCATCTGTGGTGGAAATGTGCGCGGCTAGCCAATCGAAGTCCCCCGTTAAACATTGGTTTTCAAGTTGAAATAAACAGAATCCACCAATAAATGAAAGAAGAAGTAAATGTGGAGTAATAGTAACACATTGACCAAACGTACAGCTAAACGCGCAGCTGATGGGCAGCCATGATTTCCAAAGACAAAGCTATTATTTTTGGCAAGAGAAGTTTCTCCCCTAACGGTATCTCCCGAACGACATGGAGGAGGAAGCTGTTGTGCACGGTATGTCGTCAAAAACAAGGAAATCCAACAAACCCGTTGAAGCATTTGAACATGTAGCAACCAAATGATCAAGTGAAAAGCATGAAAGTTCGAGCAGTTTGTTGCTAATGCTATTTTGCATCCAGCGGTCAATGACTCATTCATTCAAATAATATCTAAGAAGCGCAATGACGCAACAATCTCTTAAGCCTTCATAATTCTAAATGTTGAAAATTGAGTAGTGAGTAAGTAGTGCAACAGAACTCACCTCCAGAATATCACCGAGGGAAATTAAGTCTTCATTTACATCATTTGGAATGTTCTGGGGAAATTGGGATCATGATGAGCTACAGTATATCAGACTTGGAAACACCATAGAGTTTGTGTCTCATCTTCAACAACTTGGTGATAACACCAGAAAAGTGAGCACACCTTGTTTGTTTTGAGGTCATCGCATGGAGGAGGAACATGTTTTTCTAGGATGTCTCCCAGAGACTCCATCAGCTTTTCCTTGTAGTCTTTCATTTTATTGATCTTCTCCTTGGTTTCCAGCAGAACACTAGAATCAGAATCAGAATCAGAATCATCTTTATTGCCCAAGTATGTAGAACACACAACGAATTTGTCTCTGGTGTAACACGCTGCATTAGTATCATCATAAACAAGGACAACCACGTCGACACACACAAACCACAATAATCAAACTTTGTACTAGTTTTTTATTAGTTTTAAATACTTGTAGTTTGCTGCATTAATGTATTTTTAGACTGTTAAATGGATGAAAACTTAGTGCAGTGGCTTTTCGCTAGCTCACACCGGTTCACCTCTGCAATGAATGACAAGAAATTGAAACCGTTCAACCCCAGTAACCAGTTGGGCATAGTGATTGACAAGTTTCCAAAGTGTATTGATCACTGGTAACATTATTTTATGAATCATTGATGCAACACGGCGGCCCGGTGATCCAGTGGTTAGCGTGTCTACCTCACAGTGCAGAGGTACCGAGTTCAATTCCAGCTTCGGTCTCCCCGTGTGGCGTTTGCATGTTCTCACCGGGCCCGTGTGGGTTTTCTCCGGGTACTCTGGTTTTCTCCCACGTTCCAAAAACATACATGGCAGGCTGATTGAACACTCTAAATTGCCCCTAGGCGTGAGTGTGAGCGTGGATGGTTGTTCGTCTGTGTGTGCCCTGCGATTGACTGGCAACCGCTTCAGGGTGTCCCCCTCTTACTGCCAGAAGACGGCTGGGATAGGCTCCAGCACCCCCCGCGACCCTTGTGATCGGAAAATGGATGGATGGATTTATGCAACCTGTTTTAACCTTTAGCCTTCATTGAGCTGCAAGTTGGCAATTTTGCCAGTTCAAGCTCTAATTGTAATATATACAAGTTGCACTTGAATATACCTTGTACTGTAAATCACAGGACCAGCCAAACTATGAAGAAAAAAAGTGCAATGTATAGTCCGGAATATACAGTATTACAAAATATAGAGTGGGCTGAGCATTTAGCAGGACAAAAATAAGTTTGTGTTCAATAGTTTTGCCTTGTGAAAGAGCAAAAGTATCCATGTCACTGAACGTCACACTCACCTGTGCTCGGATAATTTCTCACTTTGTTCTTGTAGTCGCTTGGCATGCTCAGTGGCAGCACTTAGCACCTGTCTTTTTTCCTCCAACCACTTCTGTTCACTTTAACACACAATTGACATGAAACCATAAACAAAACACCTCTCAAGAGAAAGTAATGCATGCATGCGATTTAAAAGATCACGTACAGTTCTTTCGTTTCTTGCAGCTTGTCCCGCTTTGCTTCATAGCAAGAGAGAAGCATCTCAAGTTCAGAGCATACCTTGAGCATCTGTGCAAAACAGAGCGGGCATGTCAGAAGCAGTCTGCTTTTCCAGTCCTGTACTTTTCTTGCACATGTACCTCCTCTTTTCCAGCTTTAAGTAACACTTCAGAGTTTTCTGACAGCACTACATGGATTAAAACAAACACACGAAATCAATATGATACAATTGCCACAGTTTACTGGTGTATACATGAATTTGTTTGTTGGTGAGGAAGTCAACATAAACTGCAAAACTTTGGAGAAAAAGCGGTAAAGGTGTTCTACTCTTTTTTCAACCTGCGTGAAACTGAGTTATTTCTTGGGTACGGATTAATGCAAAAGGCTCCCAGATTGAGACACAATTTGGAAATGACAATGCTCAAATTCCATCCATGCCTTGACAATGTTATTATCATATGTTATTCATATTTGATTATATTCATTGATATGAAGTAATTGATTATGTTGATTATTTCTCACAATAATTAGGAAACAGATAAGTATCAATTTGTAGCACTTGATTTCTGTGAATCTCTGCCAGTGTTAACATGTACATCACAAATGATCACCTCTGTAACATTCCTAGAAAATCAACGTCAACTACTGTTGAGGTACTTTTTATTTTTATTTTATTTATTTTAAGAAGAAGCTCACTCGCGGACTACTCATGTGGTCCTTGAGGACTACCTGGTTCCCGCGGACACCACATTGGTAAACACTGGTCAATAACAAATGAACAAATAAGTAAGTTAGAGGCTGAACTGGGAAGACATCAGCATTGAGTGTTGTTCTAGCTTAGATTTATTCTGAGTGCATGTCACTTTATGATCTTATTCCAACTTTTTCACCATACATCTTGAAGATTATGTTCTAATTTATTTGTAAACAGTCATGTTTATATCCAAAAGTTCCAATTGTTACTTACGCCTCGGATCCACTGTAAGCCACTGCTTCATTTCCGCTTTGGTTGCTAACAGACGATTAACGGACTAAAAACAAAAAACAAAAAAACATTTGTCATTACAAAAAAAATCACCATTTTAAATTCATTAACTAGCCCAGGCCACATTGAAGAAATGCTGATCAATCGAAAAATATGCTGCAATACGGTATGCAGAGAGATTAAAGGAAATACCAAGCACTCAATTATTTCTACCCTAACTACATGTCGGGTATCGACTGAATCATATCGAAAAAAAATCAAAACGTGCAGCCAGCTCACCTGCGCTTGAGTATTTTCACATTGGTCAGGCTCACTTAGAATTATCTTGTTTTGAAGCTGCAACAGGGTAAGTATTTAGTTTAGTTTATATATATATATCTATATACTTATATATATATATATAGATATATATATCTATATATATATATAGAATATAGGTACAATACTAATGCATAAATCACCTTATCAAGCTGAGCAAACTGTTGCTCACATTGGTTCACTAGCTCCACCTGGGCAGCTTCTGACAGTTCCGTTAGAGCCTGGTTGCCCTGTTTAACGTCATCCTGCAGAAATAGAAACAATTTTGAGTAGGAGGTGAAGTTATGTCAACAGTTCATGGTCATTGGTGTATTGTTTCAATTTTCAATATTCAACAAACATAAAACATATACCCAAGAGTCGTTGCTGTTTATTTTTTCCCAGAAGTGTAGTACCTTGAAAAAGTATCCATTCCATGGGTCTGATCATCAAGCCACTATTAGTGTCTCAAATCGGGCAGTATGATTTACTATATGGTTTGTTTACCCAAGGTCTTCTTCCGATGTATTTTGTAACAAACACAACCAATACATTGATATGTATTACATAAATCAATATATTCATTATATTTAAATGTGTTGCTCTTATATCTTAGCCTTAAACTAGAACAAGGGCAAATGAACATAGAATTAAATTTACAGACGGTTTATTGATTGACTTCAATTAGAATCGTTAACTGACTTTAACCTGCTAATCTTATATTGGAGAGATGCACAGCCCTACTTTACCCTCTCAAATACTGTGGCTTACAAACTATTGTTCTCGTTCCTACTTTTATTTATACATTGGATTCCAAGTTCAAATTAATTTAAGTTGTTTAATTACATAAAGTTGTTTTTGTTGCCTGATACAGGTGTTGTGCTTATAAGAAATAAGAAACTATCCAGAACATACCGTACGATTAAATAATTTAGCAAGTACGTAAGTAACTTAGTAAATAAAGAAATGACTCTTCTTCACGTAATTTAACACAGGTTAGGACTTTATGCTTAGGTGATACTGTATATGAATATCAACACAAGGATAGCTCATGTTGTGTCACGTCAAGAAGATGTCAAGTAACTCCTATCGTGTTAATCATCGTTTATGATGTGACTTTTGATGAAAACAGAAACTATTCGTGGTAATCAAATTAATCCACAAGTTGACATAAACAGGAACTCAATACTTACCATTTGTGATTAAGATGAATTGACTGAAATAAATAGTACGGAATAAAACGCTTCTTTTTCAAAATGCCGCCAATATTGATGACGTCATACACGCGACAGTCTGAGTGCAAAACATTGAAGAGCACCACTGCTGCGTATATATGCGCATTCGTTTTTTTAAACTTCATGTACGGCCTGAATTCAGCACTGTCTGTATTTAAGTTAACAGGTGTCATCAAAATAAAAGACAAGGAAAAATAGGATATCCTATAAGAAATAAAAACATCAAGCTACTCGTAAGGTGTTCGTATGAATGCACCTCGCGTGCTTTTTAGCGACTCACCACGTTAAAAATCGTTGAATGTATTTCTTCCAGTTTTTGTGCCTCTATGGATTGGCCACTATATGACCGAATTAAATATTTTTATTATTTCAGAGTAACCGCGATATTTAAGTAAAATCTAAACTATATCATGGTTAAATATTAGGTTTGAAAACAAATTCTACTGCTAATAAAGTAAGCAAACAAAGTTTACAAAGTGATTAGCTGTCAGGATATGCCCCAAGTAGTAGTAGTAGTAGTAGTAGTAGTAGTAGTAGTAGTAGTAGCATCATCGTCGATCGATCGATCGATCGATCATCGTCATCATCATCATGATCATCGTCATCATCATCATCATCATCATCATCATCATCATCATCATCATCATCATCATCATCATCATCATCATCATCATCGTCGTCGTCGTCCTCGTTGTTGTTATTGTTGTGTTTTTGTTGTTGCAGTGAGTACCGCGTATAAACGTGTCCTGATCTGGTCTGCGTGCGTTTCCGTAATTTGCCAACAGGTGTCTCTGTTTACTCGTCTCCTCGCCAGCACAATCGTTGCTAAGTTATTGTCTTTCCCCATTTTACTCACGTGATCTTGTCTCTGAATATTATATGTTCGTTGAAAACAAATTTTCATATATGAATCATAAATGTTATGTTTGATAAAAGATCTACTTATGAGAACGTGCCTTCCGGTTATTTACTACAAGCCCCAAGATATTTAGGTTAAACTTTTTTAAAGAGTGCGCCAAACATCTTTAATATTAATAAAACACACTTCTCAGCTAATAGCGATAACATTTAACATGTTGATAAAGAATGAATAATGTTATAACATAACATAATATTCATAAAGTATTACACGGTCGTGATTAATTGTATGCTGACTTTAACTAGAGGGGGCTTCTGTCCTTGGATAATGCTAAACGCATAAATCATCTTTACAACAGAATGTTCCTAGCTATAATTGTATCTATTTGCACACTGTATTTCGTTTCTTTTATTTTGCTTTGTTTTACTCTGCTGTCTGATTTCGGGTCAGCACTGCAAATGATAATCTGTTCCTGCAATTACCTTCATGGACTAGGTTAAAATGCCGTTACTTTATGTTAGAATTTGTGCGGTATTTATCATCATCGAACTTTACAAATACTGCTGCTTTCACTAAAATCGTGCCACTTCGAACATGTTCAAAAACGTTTTTTTAATGAATTCGATTTTTATGATAGGCTACGTTTTATGAACAAAGTAACGCATGCAGAATCTGCATTCAATGATACTGCACGTGCTGTTATGTTGGTGCTTTAAACTGATGTTTTGAGTCAAAGATTGTTTGAGGTAGTCTGTAACTCTATGAATAGAATGTTTAGGTGTTCTGCTTATTTTGTTACCATCTAATCATGTTTATCATACCAGTGTTCTGTGACTCCATCGCGTTAGAGGTTCAAATACTGTACATCACAATTTGAGGGAAAATATCGTGTATTTCTGCTGTTTTCAAGCTTGCTTAAAAGTCCAACTGTATATTATTTGAATGATCAACTAGAATTTGATTAATATGCAAATTTACCAACAAACCGTTCCGCGTGAGCCTTCAGCGCAGCCTAATTAATCAACAGTTAAAGGAAATTAATACATACATCAATTCTGTCAGAAACATGCTTAGCCCAATCGCCCGTAAAATTGAAGTTTGAAGTATTAACTGGCTCTGCAGGAAGGATATGATTAAAACTCTGCAATCCCACTCCATTTATATATAGTGATTTAACTGCAGGCAAATATAGTCGTTTACATGTCTATTGTTTGTTTGTTTGTTTTTTGTTTTGTTTTGCAAAAATGACAAGTTTATCAATTGTGAGAAAGTGCTTGTGATGATTACAATGATTGTTATTGTTGCAAATATCACAAAATTTAATGTTTTGTGTTAACATCTAAGGCCTTAATTTTGGTCATTAATTGTATCATTCACAATTCAAAACAGAGTTCATCCATCCCATTGTCTTATTGCAATACTGTCAGTGGCTCAAAAATTAATTTAGCTTTGCACCTGAGACTGTTTTCCACAAGGTGCAAATAATAAAATAAAAGGGATTGGGGGAGAGAAATGAGATGGGAGGGGGGCAAAGGGAGGACTGTACTATTGTTTCAGTAGGGACTCATGCATCAAACTTCAATTTTCCGGACGATTGAAGTAGTGATTTTTTTCCCCATCTTGAAGTGAAATACTGAAATACACTTAAGACCTCCAGATTAATTACCATGAAGTGGTCCCACAGACTGTAATATTACTTATCACGGGGCCTCCTGACAAGCCCTCATAAAATAAACAAGTAAAATCCATAAACTTGGGTTGCCTTAAGACTCTCCCTTCATTCTATATATGCTTGATTCAGAATGAGACCCACAAGTAAAATGAATCTTTTACATCCACCATATATATATATATATATATATATATATATATATATATATATATATATTGCAATAACAATATATATATATATATATATATATATATATATATATATATATATATATATATATATATACAATATATATATATATATATATATATATATATATATATATATATATATATATATATATATATATATATATATATATATATATATATATATATATATATATATATATATATATATATATATATATATATATATATATAATAGCCATACAGTCCCATAAACTTATTGACGTTTTAAGTTGTGCGAAAACAGGCAAACACTATAAAACAAGCCACACAAAGAGGCAGGTCTACTTATCATTTCTTTGAACAAAGGAGGTTAAACGGGAGGCAGCCTTTTGAGTTGCTGTTCGTGACACTCTCTCTTTCTCACATCACCATGTTTTCAGCTTCATTAAACCCCTTAAAGACAAAAGGAATAAAGAGGCAAAAGGAAGAAAACAAACAAAAGGCTCCCTAACCAGGCTTTGGCATCAATGCCACAGTATCAACTCTTTATGGGCTCCCTACTTAACATTAAAAACACTTTCAAAAAAATCCATTTCTTGTTTAGAAACCCTTCTTGGACAAAAGTCAAACATATTATTCCGCAGCTAAAGCGGAGAAAGACAAGCGACTCACAAAAAAGGGCCACTTTCATTGTAATTCATTGACTTGTTCAAAACGGGAGGCAAAGAAAAGGGCCAGACATTAACAGCCGCAGATGCCCTCATGAAGGGAGAGTCTATGTAGGCATTATGGTCTTTGTTCGCACTCACTTCAACTGTTTAAAAGGAGGGTTAACTCAATCCATCAAATTGTCCGAAATTGTGAGGAAATTTAAAAAACCATATGGCCTCCAAACGTTTGCGTCCTTTTTGTGCGGTGGGACACACTTGTCTCAGTATTGCAGGCAGCGGGGGGCGGCCCTGCGCCTTTGTGGCTCGGCCCATCGGGGAACGCTGCTCATTTGTCCCCACTTTTCATGCTTTACGCTCAAAATTACGGCCTGGACCCGCAGAACAAAAAAAGCCCCCCAAAGGCCGGCAGAAAGTGGGCCAAAACTTTGTGTTTTCGTGGCATCCTCCTCTTTATTTGCCGGGGCCAGATTTGTGTTTCTCACATAAATTTTTGGCCCGAATAGAGAAACACGTCTGCGGGTCAAGAAGCCATGATACGCATTTAAGACGTGAAAGGACATGGGAGATTCCGGACCACAATATGTTTCGAGCATCCTCGGAGAAAAGGACACAAAGGGATTAAAGAGTGCAGTATAATACGTTTAAATAGACGCGTTTGATGGCTTTACACGCCCGAGCGGCGTGTCGTATAGCACGGTTTTTATTAGTCTGCAGTCGAGAAAGTAAAAATTATTGGTTAAGAATTACAGCGTAAAAGAAATATTCAGCGGGGGAAAAAAAGTCATTTTATTCCCATTGTTGCCTATGTACATTGCAGTCTGTGCATTAATTGGTGTCAAATCCTGATTTTTAGAAAGGCACTTACAGGTGTTCAAATAATAACAAACGGTAACCAAACAAAGTAATTAAAAAAATAATTAAAAATCACCGCAATAAAAAGGAGTTTTTTCGGCATCAGATAAAACGCCTCATCGTAGGAAAAAAAATCCCAATCTTCACGCACTGCGGCACAAGGTGAAAAGAGGACGGGAGCCCGCAGTGGCTCACGAAACACAAAACATTTAAATTAAAAAAGAAACAAACTGAGGGAAAAAACTACGTAAAATAAATAGAATAGTAATCACAAATCAAATCATGCATTTGCATGCAAAACATGATTGGATGAGGGCAGGCCCTATATGAAAAGTAATGGAACGAACAGGTTCTGAATGTGCGTGCGCGCGCCTGTATGTGTGTTGGCGTTAAAGAAATAACAAGAACAATAATCATAATAGTAATAAATTACACGTGTCATTTTTGACCATATTGCTTTGATTGCAAAGACTGTTTGTTACATATCATGAATGGCCACTGCATATTTCTTCTTGTTGTGTATCCATGCTTATCCACTATGAGTGCCCGTACAAAAGTATAATTACATTTTGGTACATGTTCAGAAAAGTGGTACACAATATAAGCAGTAAGTTACAAGTAAGTCCTCGACGGTGTTTGTGTCCATCGTCTTTTTTCTTGATGAATTGTTTTTTTTTTTTGGCTCTCCCGCGCTACAGCGCCATCAGTCATCCACGTCAATCTCCACGTCCTCGTCCTCCGAGCACTCTTTGCTCGTTGTGTGGTCTGAGAAAGGCGACAGCGGGGACCTCGTCACTTTCTGGCCGAGATCGTGCTCCTGCTGGCCCCCCCGCGTGGGGGAGTCGACTCGCGGATGGCCCAGCGTGCCGTTGGCGCATTTCTCCAGGTCGGCCAGTTTGGCCAGCTTGTCCAGGGGGACCTGGCCGATAGCCTTAGCCGACTCCACGTCAGCCTTCATCTCCTCCAGGTCTCGCTTTAGCTTGGCCCTGCGGTTCTGAAACCACGTGATGACCTGCGCGTTGGTCAGGCCGAGCTGCTGGGCGATCTGGTCCCGGTCGGCAGGGGATAAGTACTTCTGGTACAGGAAGCGCTTCTCCAGCTCGTAGATTTGATGGTTGGTGAAGGCCGTGCGGGACTTTCGGCGCTTCTTCGGGGTGGTTCTCTGGCCGAAGAGGGTCATGCCGTCCCGCCCTGCAGAGTAAAGGGCACGGCGTTAAAAACAAATCACATTAAAACACAAACGAAAACATTCGATGCCTTACTAGGAAAATCACACGGGAAACGTTCAGCGCCACGGCGCCATGAGCAACAGCATGACCACTTGCGCAGTCATCAGACAATTATACTCAATTTTGAATGGCAATAATTCAACAGTTATTGTGGTTGCTGTTTGCAGTCTTTCGTGTCGTACCAGGAGCTCGTGTCTACAAATAATGCGACTAAATGATGTAACCAAAATGATTACGACATCTCGGCTCACTGTGCACTACAAACAGCAACCTCAATCGTTCGATTCATACCTCTAAACTGAGCCATTCTCTTGTATTACACCTCAGTGGTGCTGCAAGTGTTCCTATTTATGCGACCAGTGAGTCCAATAAATGTATACATTTATAGAAAATGTGCGAGGCCCCAGTCCATATATTGCGAGACCACCGTGAGAATCAGCAATCAGACAAAATAAAAATAGGAGGACTTCAAAAACAAGGAGGGACTTTCGGGTTAATTGTAGTTGTACGTTGGCATCGGATACATTTGCAGATGCCCCTTAATATTTTTTTCCAGAGTAGCGTCGATATTATAATGATCATTAAAAAAAACAAAAAACATTTATTTCAGGCGCATACCTTCTGCCGCCTGTAGCACGCTGACCTCCAGCCCCTTGAAGGTTTTGCTGGCCAGCTCCTCCAGGGCGCACAGCGGCGAGGTTTGGGTGAGCAGAGCCCGGCTGGCCAGAGGCAAGCTAGAGGCGCGGTGCTTCTCGCTGGACGAGATGAGATGAGCCGTGCCACAAATAGTGTAACTTCGCTTCACGGACGGCTTGTTGAGGATGTCCTCGATGCTGAAGGGGGTCAGTGGCTTGTTGGAGTTGGCGGGGGGAGGCAAGTGGTCCAGCGGGCTTCGCCTCCTGTTTTCCCCCGCATCACATTTGGCCACTTCTTTGGATGTCATCACTGGTGGTGAGTTGGACTGCAGGGTCGGGGTGGGGAAAATCAGATCTGAAAACGAGTGCGGCTATGCAGGGGAGATGGGTTGCAAAAGTCACATAACAGAGGGAGACTGAAGGTGGACAATCTTATTCCAAAATGGGATGCCTTCAAAGTGCTCCTCCAGAGTCCGGTGCGGCGAGAAGCCTTCCTGAAAATGGCGAGCTCCAAACACTTGACGATTACTAACAAGTTATCATTGACTGGTAGCTAATCAATTATTTCCAGTGGCACTTTCGCCCTCTTCCCTTTCACTCTTTGACTATGTTGCGGTCCAGCGCGGAGGTTTTTGCGACTGGAAGGGGGTCCCATTAATTAGGATGCATGGCTGGAAGGAGGAGGAGCCCGTTGGAATTATCATGCGTTGTACTCATATCATCTTCGGTCTAATTTAGTCGTGTGGTGACTTACGAGAATAGCTTTGTGGAGTCAATGAGGGGGGAGGGGGCAGGGGAGTGAGAACGAGAAAAGGAGGGAGGGGGGCATACGGGAGAGAGGGAGAGAAATCACAAACCGTAGCCTATTTAAGCCTTTTTACGGATAAAAGTTCACCTTCCGCTGGCGACACTTTGCGTTCTTTCATTTTGTGAGAGAAATTGGATTATTCGACGAGTGGACACAGGTTTGTTTTAGTTGTCGAAGTTAGTCATAAGGATGTTTGTTTTTCTCGCGACCAAAACTGGATGATTCTTTCTTTTGTAAAGGTAAAGTCGAGCTGAGCCATATATCAGCTCTGATGATGCCTCCTCTGGGGTGCCTGAGAGGAGCAGCATGCGGCCCTCTCAGCATCACCAAAGCGCGCTCTTAATTCAGGCAATGGCTTCTTTTTCCTCCCTTTCCCTTCCTTTTTATACTTGCAAGAACGACTTCATCTTCTCTCAAATGTCCCTGCGCTGTGCAGGTTTGGCATCCCGGGTTTGCGAAATGCAATTTTGAACATAAATACAATTTACCCACATAATAATAATAATAATAATAATAATAATAATAATAATAATAATAATTTAATCAGTCAGTTTTTTTCTTCAAATTGTTCAGTGTAATTGTTAGTGATTTTATTGTGTTTATATATTTTTTTAAACAGAAATATGGATTAAATTATATTTAAGTGTGCTGGTGCAAAGATGATTCATTATTACATTCTGTTTGATATAAATATTACTAATGTTACTGTTCTTATTATGATTCTGAAATAATTTGTGGGCTTTGTGTTAATTCCAATATCGCACACAGTAATTCGTTGCCTGCATGCTAATAGTTGTTGATGTAATTTTCACAGGAAATATTAAAATGAAGGCTAAAAGAAAACAAAACCAAATAACAATAATCTGCTCGGTTGAGAATAATAGATCCTGTCATTTTTATTTGCTGCTGCAGGGGTTGAGGTTTAATTTCAGCGGTAACTGCTTATGTGGTATTTTGTTGAGAGGTGATCTATTTTCTGTCGCTTCACCAAATGTGTTTATGCACAAATGTGTTTGGGGATGCTCATGAGATAACAAATAACAAATAATACTAATTTATAATAAAAATAATAATAATTGCAGTTATTCAAACCAAATGTAAAATGTTTAGTTTTTTTCATGATGGAAGACTGAAAATTTTGAGATGTAAAACCTGCAAATAATGTCAAATGAGAATTTGGCACTAACTAGGGGGCAGTTTGCTGTATTAGTCAACTACCAGTGTCTGTTTAAATAAGGAATTAAAAATTATAAAGTAATCAGATCTTTATGTTTAGTGTGTATATGTGTGTGTAGGTGTGTGTGTGTGTGTGTGTATATAATGTAAAGCTTTGAGTCACCTCTAAGCTCTCCTATCAAGGGGCTTAATGTCTTTATAGCCTTTAGACTGTGGATGCAGGAGACAACAGTATCACTCATTCTCTTGCAATTCCAGACACTGACCATTTTGTGTCAGTCAGATGCTTTTGGTTCTCAATTGGCGGAGTGATCTTAATTGACTTGTTTTCCGTTAAAGCTGATGTTTGGCATACTGTAGTTTGCACAGCCTCTCCCCTTTTACCTCTTCCCAACCAGGTGTTGATTTAGGCCTTCCACACTGCAGTCTGTTAGCTCCAAGCTCCATCCTGCTATGTGTTAGTGACCTCATGCGAGGAGACGCAGCACCCACTGCAGGCTTAGGCGGCTGTTAGTTGACAGCTGCAGGGGAACAATCCACATTGTAGCCATTTTGTGAGACCCCAAAGTTGGGTGTCAGATCTCCACTCTCCCAAAGGCCCCTTAACTCCCACTTCACCATATATAGAAAGCAAGAAAATAGAGACAGAGTGATTCTCGTCTTGTGTCTCTCTGTATAAAACATGTACTGTATAAATCACATGTCATTACCAGAGGGTCACTCTCTGAGGCGCACCATTGGGCGCTTTCTTCGCAAGGGCCAGTGTGATTGGAGGAGAGTGGATTTATCTGGCAGTCGGCTCTGTGGAGAGGCAGCCATATTTTATGTGACTGGAGATGTAATAACAGGCCCCTCACAAATCCCTGACGGCCCGCCTTTCCCTGCCTTGCAGTACAGTGGCAGTGCTGCTGGAACCTCAGAACAACAGTCCGATCAGTGTAAGAGCATGGCGCCTCTCAGCGCACCTTTTGTCTTCGCTGGATGCCACTGTGTCCTTTACAACGGCCTTGTCCAAGGTCAATTCACTCAAATCCCCCAACATATGTTTCTAACAGTGGCTAGCCATGCAGGTGTTTATTTTTCACCTCGAACACATTTTCGTCAAGCATAATTACAATGGCACCACTTCAGTTTTGGTTTCCTCAGTCTAACAATTGTGAGTAACCTAGTTAACAAATGTGTCAAATCATTTTAGATTTTCTTAACTCTTAACTACAGATTGTAGGAATGTTAGTGATGATTGCACAATAAGAATTTAATATCTTTTCATGCAGGGATACATAATAATTCTTGGCAGTGCTAAGATATTACAAGTATCCTCTATCTAAAAACAACAATGTGTGTGTTCAGTAACATTTCAATGAAATGTTTCTATTGAATAGTAACTACATTTCACTGAACTTTTTCATGGAAAAAAAAATTTTTGTTTTCATTGGATTTTTAAAAAATGATATACTACCAGGTCAAAAATTGGTGGCATAGACGGATGGAAAAAATACGCCCATTGATTATTATTATAGTACTTCTCAATACAAAACAACATAATTTGCCTAATAACAATAATTGCCTCAGTCATATTTAATTTTGGGAGCGAAACAAGCTAAAATGCAAAAAATTGACAACAGCAAGACAAGTCCAGTTGCCTTGATTCAACCTCTGCGGATTACCATGACCTGGAAAATCTACACAAAAATGAAGGCATGCTGTGGTGAAACCCCACACAATTTTTTAGCAAGAACATTGGTATTTTTTGGATTGATGTTGTGACATTAAGTTAAAAAGGAATACAGGCAATTATGCGATTAGGCTAATGATACATATCATGCGTGTACTTAAAAAAAAAAAAATCTTTCATTAAGCGGACTCATTGTAACCTGACATAAAATTGATCTGATATCTTTCAAAACCCCTGAAAGGTGTTTGAAGGGATAAACAAGGGCATAAAATGCAGCTGAACACAACAGTCAATCAATAAATTACAAGTTGGGACATTTTCCCCCAATGCAAGGAAAAGCACAAACAGGTGCACGGACTCCCAAGAAATACAAGACGCACAGACGTTGCCCCATGGGGAGTGCATAATGCAGTGTTACTCCCTCTTTAAAGAAACCTTTTCATGGCTCTCTAGATGGAAGACAAAGTCACTGTTGTGTAATTTGATACCATAGTTTCACCCAATAGATATTTTAAAATAACATTTTGACATGATAAAAAGGATGTGCATGAAGCATACACTGGTGGGTTATTCTCTCTGTCAGCCCTGCCAGGCGGTAACAGCATGTCGGACCATACTGGTGTGGTTTGGGGCCTGCATGTACACTTGTTGTCAGTGTAGCATGAACTTAAGCTTTCCTAATTCGCAGAAAACACTCGTCCCGCAATTGTATGTGGCCAGCAATAAGACACGTGTACACTTATCATACTTCCCTTTTGATGATCTTAGTCCTTTTTTTTTAGGATATGTGACTATACAGCAAACAGTACACTCACTGATTCCTGAAGAAGGATTTCTTCATTAACATTAGTACAATCTAAGGAGACATAACTGACCTGCATCAGACCTTAATGGATGATAGTCCAATTTCTAATTAGGTATTAACTTACAATATATTTATTATTGTAATTGTGGTTTGCAGTGATGTAGAACCGCACAGCACACAATAGATGTTTGCAACATTTCTGATAATTGTATTTACTTACAAAGGAGTGGCAGAAAATAGAAACACTTCTGGATGATGCAGTGAAGTCCAACACAGACACTTTAGAGAGAAGTTAATGTAATTGTGTTTATTATTTCAAGCTTTGTAAAAGTAAAGTTTGATACACCACTTGGCGATAAGGCCATGCTGACGGACTACACATTAACGATTATCTTGCTAAACAAATGATTATCAAAAAGCTATAAACACATCGAGAGTGACAGTTTGCATCTTGCTCTGCCTAAAAAAAATGGTGCTTTCTACTTACAGTAATTAAAAAAAAAAACTAAAATTAGAGCATAAAAACCTAGAAAGTTTTTGAATTGCTTAAATTGCCAACATAGTGAACGAGCACATATTGTCATTCAACGATCAAGCATCTTCATTTATTCACGATTTAAAACCCAGCAAGAAAGTCAACACTAACCACGTAATAAATCTGTTAAGAGGGTACCCCGAATGTGAAATCGTAGCCAAGCATTTGATCGGCTCTTACTCTGGATCACATGAGATTCAGGTGTACCTAATAATGTGTCTGGTAATTATATATTACATTCTTCTTCCTATTTAGTTTTCCACATTTGACGACTTGCGAATCTCTCCTCTGCACTGTTTGAATGCTATCCTGCAGCAGCAGACGCGGCAGCAGGGGCAGTGCATCATTTCAATGTGTTTTTCTTTCTCATCTGCACTTCACCATAAAACACAGTAAGCTGTAGTGCTGAAGGATTGTGTTATTTGGGATGGCCTGAATGGTAAAGATTATTCACTGCTTTTGCTAGTAAAAACTGCCAGAGGAGAACTGGGGAGAATTATGACAGCAATCCTTCAGTTTTCGTTTGCGCAGCCTTTTATTTTTTTTGGATGCAAAGACTTACAAAGTAGAATAAAGATGCCTGGAGGCGAAAAGCAGGAAAACTAATCTGCTGTATTAATAGAAGGAAAATGAGTGCTATATTTTTTTCCGACGCAACTCTTCTGCAAATGTGCCTGTATTAAAAGATATAACCCATCATCACTTATTGTTCATCTCAGCCATTGTTACCTGCAGCACCTGTTGTATTTTTTTTTCCACATGTTAAGCGTATGTCAAGTGCCTCTTTGAATGAAATTGTAGCCTCTCTAATTCAAACATGAATGCCCAAAAAAGGGCCACCCTAATTACGTACATGAAGTAGGATTGCTTCGAGATCATTCAAAGCCCATTTGGGGTTTTCCAATGTGGCCGCATGGGAACAAATGCTGAGAGGTCAGCTGCTCTTTCTGTGGGGGCCACAATTTTTGTCCTCCTTCTCCCCATCACTCGCTGTTCCTCATTTTCTCCACCCTTTGACACTTGTGTTCCCCCTTGTTTCTCTTCTTTCAGTAACACGCACACATAAATACAAACAAACACCGAGAGGTGGCCTCTGTCTTTCAATTAGCCTCTTACAAGGCTGGCGTCTGGCGAGTTGGGCCCACAGCAGATGCTGCTGCGGAATGGCCGTTCATCTGCAGCCTGAAGACTGTATTGAATAGTCATTAGGGTGGAGCTGCGTATTCATGAGAAGGGCTTTTGTGTGGAAGGGATGTTGCTGCTGACATCTGTATTCTGCGCCTCTCTGTGGGACTTACTTCTTGGGAAAAAAAAAGGGACAGTAACGAATGATTCCCACTGACGATCGGGTCCAGTGTTTTCGCAATCACTAACGGCAATGAGTGAGTTCTATAACTTGGAACGGTGGTAGTGAGGAGCTGGAAGAAGACGGCCACCCAATGGGAAGAAGAGCCACGAGCCAAACTGTCGCATTTGTGTATGATTTGTCGGCTCTCAGTGGGTCCGATTATGAAGCACCTGGAAACCCTGCACAGAGGAATATGGTGGCTGCCATGACCATACAGCAACACTCACACAACCATATGCCCCCATTGTCATTCCAATCAGTTTGGACAACATTCACTTTCCCCTCCTTTCACGAAACACTATCAATACAAACCCCATGTGGAGGGCCCCGGGTCAAGAGGGACACTCTCTACAAAGTGGTTGATGACACACACACACACACACACACACACACACACACACACACACACACACACACACACACACACACACACACACACACACACACACACACACACACACACACACCCCTATGTATTCATAGACACACACATCACTGGCTCCCTCAGGTCCTCCTCCCCCTTTCTGCGGAACCCCGTAGGCTGGACTGAGGAAATGTGAATTAGCTTCATCAATGCAGAGGTTAACATTGCGCAAAGATGATGTTGACCTCTCGTTGTATTCTAGGTTTGATGTCTTTCTTAGGGCCAAATGCTTATGAATAAAAATGGCAAGGGGAGAGGTTGACAAAGGGATTTGTCTGACTAATACCAAAGGAAACCCCCTCGGGGAAAGCCTGGTTAAGCCCACCACTATTGAACCCTGCAGTAGTATCAATCATTGCATGGCTCACACAGTGCTGTTATTGTTTTTGCTATAATCGTGTCAAGACAGCTTTCATTTGTCTCTAATGAAGTGTTTGCATTCATCATGCTAATCTAGTGACAACATGAATATTACAGCAGCAGGTCAAATACTGCACGTATGTTGTCAAGCTGAATCTACAAGATATTAAAGTATAGAATTTTACTTGACTTCATTCAGTTGGTACATTGGTCGACTCCCAACATAAAGGTTGGGGGTTCAATCCTCAGCCCCTGTGATCATGTCATTGTGTCCTTGAGCAAAATACTGATCCCCCAGTTTCTACTGATGCTTGGTCATCAGTAGGCGAATGAGAAGATTCTTTTCGAGCTTCAATAGAAAGTAAATGCCGATTGGCCATTTTACTCATATTTTTTTTTTTTACATTTTGAGTAATAATTATTAGCTGATAGTAGCATTAATACTAAAAATCATGAGTATGTTTACCTATATTTGAATGGGTAATTTAGTTGCAGAATGTAATTATGGTGAGGTAAATTTTACTGTAGGTATTTCGTAGCGTTTGAAATATGTTACTCTTTGTACAAATATCTGATTCAAATGGACCCAATTAAAGGGGCTGTCATGTGTTACCCTACTTTCATTGGGTACATTCTATAGGTTGTTTTTCACTGTGTACGTAATTTTTTTATCCCAAACAAATTGTGCGAGTGTACTTAATGAAATGTCCAGTCCAATACTAGTTCGAATAACAACTCAAGTGCACAGCTGACTCGACAGAATCAGGATTAATTTGATAGCCAATTCAAAAAGGATTTGATGGCATCATCCATAAACGTGTCTGTAGTAATGGTGATAACATAAACAAGAGAAAACCTCAGGCCAAAAGGGTGAGTTGGGTTATTGACCTTTAACCTTGATATAATTGGAAAGCATTTTCTACATTTCTCTAAAGAGCAGACTAGAAGCTTTTTGATCCCCCGGAATTTTACACTGACATGACAAGAAAATATTCAACATTAAGTTATGATTTGTGATTGCTGTTTTGTGTTACTTCTGTCTATTTAAGCGTAAACGCCCAAAATGAAATACGACACTGACACACATTTACAGTATGCTTTCCTGGAGTTTTTTCTGTGTGTCTTGTTACATACAGTATGATACTCTCCCTCTAAAGAACCTTCTTTCCAGTATATCATGTGGTTATGGTAGGTAATTAAGACCAAAACATGGTATTACAAAGCGCCTGTTGTGCATAAGCAAAATTGGCCATTTTAATTGCAAAGGCTCTATTAGCTTGGACTTTATCAGACATGAAAAATGGAATTATTCTTCTTAATACTGAGGTAAGCCGAAGTCCATAGAAAATAACACAACCATTCATTACACTAACAGTCCCTTTTAAAATTGAATGGTAATGAGACACAACAGCTATTTACTTTGCTTTAATGCCGGTAGCGAGAAAAGCCACCCCCCCTGCCCCCTCCCCTTACAAATACCCCACTGCTGCCCCAATCCCTTTAAATCTCCTGACTTGTTAAACTGCAAAATATCACTCTGCATTAAAAATGTAAGAGATACAATTCTATTCGGAATATATTCACCTCATGCTGGTGATCCTACTAATCAGGAGAACACTGCATCTGTTTTTCAGTGCTTCTGAATGCGATGCTGTTGTCCTTATCTTTTTTTTTTTAATCAAATATTGAAAAAAAAAAAAGAAAGCAGCAACCTCATCATTTAGTCATCATTTTCAGTTTCATCCTTGCTTGTCGCCTCTCTCTAAGCCCTCTCCGTTTTTCACAGCGAGCTCAATAAGCCAAGCGTCTCCCTCTCTCCAATGGAAGAGTGTGGCCTGGAGGAGGACGGCCGCCATTCATCCACATCTCTGCCTGTTCCTGCCGTTTAAGCCCGAGCAGGCTCGACTAATGCGCCTTCCTCACTCCTCTGTCGCACTGCTTTATCGGCTTTGTTCCAGGCGTCTCCTTTACTTCCCTAGCAATCTGTCTTTTTCATATTTTCACCTCCTAACTCTTCCCATTCTTCCTTCTCTCTCCCCCTCACGCCTTTGTCCCACATGTTTTTGTTTTCTGCCAGACCCCTCTCCTTTCATTTACCTCTTTTACCCTTCCCGGCGCTCCTTAGCAATTTCTCCCTCCATCCCCTTTAGAAAAGCGCCTTAGACAAGAAGTCGGTGGCGTTGAGCCGAGGAGGACACACTCCACTTAGATAAATATCCCCATCGCTCTGAGCAGCGCCAGGGAGATTTATTCTTCCGCCGAGCTGGCAGAAAATTGACTTGTTTCATGGGGGCAGGCTAGTGACGCATTGCTATGAGAGGCAAAGAGGCAGGAGGGAGAGAGGCAAGGAGAGATAAAGAATGATAAAGAGCTGACGGAGAGCGGGAAGGAGGGAATGCGAGAGAAACATGGGGAAGGAGGAGAAAGAGTAAAGCGATTTTGGGAGTGCCGATGGAGAAAAACAATAAAAAGAGATGTGAGCGAGTGATGTCCCTCCCCTTGTACCAGAGGATAAAGCCAGTGGGGTGGTGAAACAGTGATGAGGGAAATTGTACAGTTGACATTTATATAAGAGGATACTGATGAAGCAGAGACAATAGCAGACTCAGTCCACTCCTCCTCGTCCCCTTTCGCCTTTTCGTCCTTGTTTGCTACTTCTCACTCCTCTTCTCGTTCAACTCTCTCTGTCTTTGCACTGACATAGTATACTTATTGGCCACTATATCCTCATTGAGAGAGAAGGGCCACAACCTCGGTGACTCAAGACTATAGCCGCCCATGCATCAATGTAATAATCTCTTGTTTTCTGCTCCCCGCACCGCGTATGTGCTGAAGCTGCATCGTCCCTCAACAAACTACAGTGTTCCCAGTGCTTCATATTGCCTCCATGCTAACACAGCAAAGAGCAAGGAGACTTATGCTGCCTCCCCTCGGCTTTTCCAAAGGGGTGTGGTGAATGAAGGTGTATGAGGGGGTGTATTTGTGTGTATGTGTGCGTGTGCTCAATGTGTATGAGCGTATGTGCTCTGGGAGCGATGGGGCGTGCAAGATTTCTGCTTGTATCAGCACCTGAGCTGCATCAAGAGAGAAGTATACAGTGGAGAAAGATGGGGGAAGTGTGTGTGTTCGAGAAAAACAGAGGGTTGAGGCAGGCTAATAGGAAGCAGAATATAGTTTAGTTGCAGCAAAGCTCAAGGCTCATGTCAACCTTGGGTATGGACCCAGGATGATAATTTGAATTGGGAATTAAGTCACCAATCGATGGTTCTACCCATGCTGATTCAGGGGTTTATCAAAAGAAGAACGCTCAATCATTTGCTTGGGTGTGGGTGCATGATCACACATGCGTTGCACTGGGTGGGCAACATTAAGGCTCCTACCAAAATAACCTACTGAAGGGCCATAAACAAGGAGTCCAAATTAAAACAAGGACCTGGAACTAATATATGATTTCAAGGTGTTTTATTAATACAAACTAAGTTTTTACCTCAGGTCAGTTTACCACCATCTTTAACACACCGTTAAGACATTTTCCACACCAACAAAATGCTTACAAAAGAGCGGTAGAGTTGATAAAATGTTACATGCTAAATTTCCTGCAGAAGCGTTTGGTGAGTTATGCCCTCTGAGACATTATAATCTGTTTGCGCACATATGGTTTGCCTTGGTGATCTCCAGACTTGCACCCAAGTCAATTTCTGCCATCCCGGTACAAAAATAAAACATGTGAACCCAAATTACTGTGCTCCAAGGTAACTTTAAATTTTCCATTGCCAATAGAAGTGCAGGTGTGTTCCCAAGGTTAACCAACAAATGTGGAAGGTATTACCTATGTAATGAGAGGGAGTTGGCACGGTGGCGTGGAGACAAAAACAACAGGTGGACCCAAGTGCAGGGAACCCGGCAAGGCAATAGTGCATTCTCAAAAAAATATGGCAAAAAGTCAACAGGTCCTTCACAGGATCAATTAAATACACACGGAATGAGGCACATATTCACAAGACAGGAACGGATAGAGAGAGTGGATTGGTTGATACCAGGGGAGCAGAACTGCCGAGACCAGGCAGGGACAAAGGCTTGATCACAGGAACACAATATCAGATGAACGCAAACTAAGCGTAAAACACATGATCTGTTCCAGAGTTCGAGAAAAACTAAAAAGTGCCACAGTGCTGCCATAAAGGTTGAGGGAGACCCAAAGAGGAGAAGCGAGTGAACAGACTTGCATCATGGGCCGTAAAGTGATGCTGTCACTTCAGTGGTGTGCAGTCAGGCACTTCAAGGCCTAAACACAATCAGAAACACTGAGCTACATTTACAAATGATGTGAAAAATTGTATTCCTTTTTTTCAACAGTTTATCTATTTATTTATTTCATAGCATGTGCAGCTTCCAGTAGTGTGTTTTTTCTTATGTTTTTGTTTTCAATCTGATTTCAGCTTCTACAGCAGGCGTGTCAAACTCATTTCACATTGTGGGTCACATACGGCCTCTGTAGATGTCAAGTGGGCCGGACCATTAAAATTATACCATACTCTGCTATAAATAACCAAAATAATATGTCTCTCCTTGGTTTTGGTCTAAAGAAGCACAAGAACATGAGGAAAATGTTGACATTTAATGAACAGATCTTTTACAAAACATTTCATGAATCACCTTAGATGTCCTTCGACAAATGTGCAATTTACTTTCATCATTCACATATATGCATTGCAACTTATCCCACTGATTGTACAAAGGCACAAAACTTTAACAAGTAATTGGTAGTGAAACATATGGTAATGCCTGCCTACACCTTACAAACTAAGGAGAGTGCTATTAAATGTGTAAAGAATAAAGTATTCGCATGTCCTTGATAGTGTCTGCTGTGTTGGGTCTGTCTCAGTTCTCTGTCTTCTTTTCTGCGGCTGTCTTCTTCTATGACCTAAACAATGTTGTCTTCGACTCTGATCAAAACAGTGTGTCCCCGAGTGGATGCTCCACGAATTGCACCTAATTGAAAATATTAATTCCGTGTCTTTTATGCATTCTTTCACTTTTAAATGATCCTGTGGGCCTGATCGAACCTCTTTGGGGGCCGGCCTGTGGGCCGTATGTTTGTAGAATCTGCAGTCTGTGTTGCTATGTCAGTGTACACATACACATACTCATACACATTCACACCATTAGCAATGGCTGTATATTTTTTAAACATTCAAATTTTAGATTCCCCATTCTGTCTCTTTCAGAATAGCTTAGAGGAGGGTTCACCAATGTGGTGCCTACAGGCACCAGCTAGCCCTCCAGGACCATATGAGTAACCTGTGGGCCTGTTCTAAAAATAGCTCACCAGTGATGAGACATTATGATTTTCTTGGAATGTTGCATAAGTGATCATTTAAAAATGTAAACTGGCAGAGATTTATGGAAATCAAGTTCTGCATACTGATATTTATCGATTTCCTCATTATTGTGAGAAATAATTTGCATGATCAGTGTCTTCACGTAATTGAATATAATTCATGATTGATTCTAAAAAATAATAACATACTCTATGATTAAAGCGGAGTGGTGGGGGAGGCACGGTGTACAACTGGTTAGCATGTCCACCTCACACTGTAGAGGTGCAGAGTTCGATTCCGGCTCCGGCCTTCCTGTGTGGAGTTTGCATTTTCTCTTCATGCCTGTGTGGGCTTCCTCTGGTTACTCCGTTTTCCTCCGACGTTCCAAAAACATGCATGGAACATTCAAAATTGTCCCTAGGTGTGATTGTGAGAGTAAATGGTTGTTCGTCGATATGCGCCCTGCGATTAATTGGAAACCAGTTCAGGGTGTAGCCCGCCAACTGCCCGAAGACAGCAAAAGCAGCTGAGATAGTCTCCAGCATGACAGCGATCCTTGTGAAGATAAGTGGAAAAGAAAAGGGATGGATGGATGATTAATAGTAATTTTGAAATTTCAAGTATGTGTATCAGGCTGGTAACCCTCGATTGCACTAATCAGTAGGCAAGAAGTTGCTCTCAGTTTCACCTGGCTTTGAGTAACGTCTGCATTATTTTCTCGTCTGATTGGTTGATCAGCGCTAAGAAGTCTGGCAATATGTGACAGTGGAGGACTAATGTCGCACATCATTAAAAAACAATTTTCAAGGCATACTTCTAAAGAAAAACTGCAAATTGTGACGATAGGTCAAACAGGGTGGCGTTTTCCAACGCGGGAAAGGATTTATTCTGCACTTGAGCATAACAATTCGCTAATTGTGACCACGCCACACAACTACAACTACAGAACTATAGCTCTGAGGAGCAAACGAGGATGGATTCATAATCAGCATCTCTGGTGAGAATGACATATTAAAAAAAACAGGGTTTATGTTTTGGTAATGTTATTAGATAAATAGTGATTGCGGGCTGCTATATTGTAGTAAAATGGTTTGAAGGTGTTTGGAGGTGATGTATTGGAAGATAAAGGTTTAGCTAGGTTTCTTGCTTTTGCCATTATGGCATCAGCCTAAAAAAATACCCCCTCTCTCTCTGTAATGCCACTCACATTTTTATATTATTGTGTAGAACTATGATCCGATAGTGGTTGGATTAAGACCTGAATTAGGTCATGAAATTGCCCACTGAAGGCCCAGGTCTAAAATGCATCGCTGGCCACTGAGTGACAGCCTTTTGTGTTCAAATATATTTACAATTTGTATCTTTATAGGTGTAATTGGGTTTAAAGTGTTGGTGGGGGAAGGGGGCATATTATTTTTATGGTCTCTCTCTATATCCTCCTGACTACCAGGAAGAAAAAATGTTGTCCAATCACATTTATTTTGAAATTCCCCAATCTATGTGAAGTAATTGGACTACTCCAAAAGAAATTTTTTGAAATTCCACTCCAGGGGACATTTTTTAAACACTTCAATACTAGGCTCAAATACACTTAAAACAACTCAAACAACACTTTAACGTGTTCATAAGAGTCTTATAAATAAAATGCCAACAGCATTTCAAGACAAAATGTGTTTGATAAAAAGTATTACTTTTCCTCTTCCCATCAAAAGTGCTTGCACTGAGGGAAGCCATTTTCTTCTATTGAGAAGTCAAAGTAACAAAGGCCCACCCCTACACATTTGGTATCATTGGAAAGCACTGAATGTCCTCTTTAGAGCATGAAAAGGAGTTAATGCTATTGGATGCACTGGGTGGGAGATATTTAGGTTCACAAATGTCCTCTACAGAGGACAAATTTGAACTACAGTACTGGTAGTCAGGAGGATATGGATTTTCACTTAATGCAGGGAAGTCTGGACAATATCCACTGTGATAAACACTACACATTTATTAGGGGTATGTTGCATGTCTCAGAATGATTATGGAAAAACGATTTAGCTAATTTACTCCAATATGTGTTGCATAATACTTGCACCCCCATTTGAAAAAGCTAAACATAGAAGTGGATAAAAGGTGTGGATCCAGGAATTACTTTTCTTTCTCACAGCCGTCCCCATATCCGCAGGGGATGGCAAGCATGTTTAGTTTTCCTTAATTTAGTTGACATTTGGGAAAAAGATCAGAAAGCACACACTAACTCTAGAGGGCTGGAGTGAAAATAGTATGACCACAACTTTCATCTGTTTAAAAAAAATATTAAGAGCATGTTTACAAATCACGAGCTATGGAGTAAACTGTCTGTTATTGTCTGAATGCATATGACAGTGCACACTCATACACAGTTCATTTTGTCCTTCAGGAGCTCTAATATTTTTTAAATCTGACACTTTTTTCATGCTAGTTTTTTTCCCCCGCCTTGGTTTTATATGTGTAAATGTCTCCCATTCTGAAGTCCTAGTTTCCAAAGTGAGTGATGACTTAAAATATTTAGACTGTAATAATAAAGACAGTCAATAGATGTATGCTGTCATTTTAGGGCAGTTCAATGCAAATGTGATCTGAACAACAAGCTTTCTTAAACCTGTGTGGAAAAGATCATAGACATCAAAAATGACTTAAATCCACAGATTTGCTAATAGAACCCACTGACAGAGGAAATGGTGGTGGACCACTAAAAGTCACTTTTTGCGTCATGGTAAAAAGAAAAGTGCAGTTAAGACAAACAGCTTCAGAGCAACCATGTGAGTTGTACAATTTACATGCATTACCCTTCAAACTGCAGATATAAGTGCACGTATGATCCTACATTGTCATTAAAACTGTCACACTCTTGTTTTTATACATCATTGCTCTTATATCTTGTGCATCTGCGATGACAATAAACTTAAGTCATTCATTCATTCATAATGGTAAAATTCATACCTCAGGAATAACATCTATTCTGCTGTTTGCTCTTGTGTGAATGCAAAATGGTTGCTCCTTCAGATTGCAGATCCCTGGGATGTATTGCAACAACAAAATGATCTGCATTTGGGATACCAAACAGTCAAGATATTTTGGCATTAAAAGTGTGAAAAATATTACCCTGCGCCCGCTTAGAAACCATTAATCACATTTTAATGATAACTGCCAACAATTCAAATCATCATATCAGTAAGATTCAATCAAAATTCAGTGGTCTATGTTGTTATTGATCAAATTAAATGACCATGGTGCATTTAGTAAAAAGTTTGAGATCATTTAGACTCTTATATTATTGTCTCCAGGAAAGAGTTACAGTAGGCATCCCAGACGTTTTATATACCCCTCTTGTTGGTGGCATAAATGTTTCTGTCAAATAAGAACTGCATGAGTGAAGTGAATGTATATTTATATTTATATCGATATTCATATTTATACATATAAAAAATAGATATATAATAAATATAAATATAATACAATATATATATATATATATACATATATTATAATTTATATTTATTTATATACCTTTTGTTCTTCTACTTCTCCCTTTCATAACTTTGCTGCTGCAAATTGGGAATTTCTCCATTGTGAGACAAATAAAGGTTTTCCTATCTTATCTTTGCGTAATGTGAACATTTTAATTTCATTAAATGTGCCGTTTCTAGTTAGATTTAGAGAATGTAGTGTATTGTGCTTTAACAACCAGCCCTAACAACCATTCAGAACGTGTCCCAACTATATAACACCCCTGAAGAAACAATTTGAAAACACATTAGTTTGAAAAGACCTCAGGTTTTCTTGAAGGTGTGTGAGTGTATGAGTGTGTGTATGTGGTGTATGTGTAATTGCCACATCAAGGACTATTTGGTCTTGCAGAGTCTTGGCAAAATGTGAGTGGCAGCCGTGTTGAGAGGCAGCATGACCGTAACTCAATCAGAGCTCAAGTCGTGACACCTTAACCCCGCGTGGCAGGAAACGGACTGACTCCAGCACTCAGTTAATGCCTTCACTAACGGCCGTGACCGCACTACGCTCATATCCCACCTTGGGGGAAAAAAAAAAAAAAGAATCTTCACTGCTAGTGCATTTACAAGTAAGAGATAAGCCTGTTTTTTTTTAGGGGGGGGGCTTGATTCATCGCAAATTGTGTGCTTTGGATGACAAGTTCACAGGTTACCAGCTCTCAGATTACAGGTTCATCAAGGGAATTAATGATGCTTCGGCAGCAGCTGGATTAAGAGAGTATCTGCTTTCCCACCAACCATGCTCGGCAGCAAGTTCTCTGGAAACACTGTGTAGTAACTCTGATTATTTTAAGTGACCTGAAAGTGGAGGGGAAAAAAACATGAGCCTGGGTTGTGACTTTTGTGAGCCTAAAGAGTGGTCTTAGGTTAGGTCGGTAACACTTGTAGATGTTTGGATAAGGGAATTGAGCTCATCTTATTATGTGGAGTTCATCACCGACTAAATGTTGGAAGTTGGCTGTGTTTCATCAGCTGCTCCCAGGAACTACACAGCTTGTTGCTCGGCTCAGGAACACCTGCATAATGTGTATGTGTGTTCATGTGCATGTATATTTAAGAACTTGAACACACTAGCTTGTTTTTCTTCATGGCCAAAGTCAACATTATGTTCCATACATATACAGTATTTCTAACAGAATAATAATTAAAATGAGTATTGAATTAGGTTTATGCTTTCTTTTTTCCCCCTCAGTCTTCAATGGAGCTGTCAATACTTCCCGGTGACACCGAAACTGTACACCAAGTAAGAAAAAAGAAACCTTAAATCTTATTCAACCATAAGTAGACAAAATGAACATCATAGCGTTGAAATGAGCTGTAATTAATGTGGCATACAGTTAAACAATCATTCCGTTATTGTCATAATGCTGGCTTACTGATTGATTAAATTTCCCACTATGTCGGTTTACAGAAAGGCTCTCCTTTGCGTGGACTGTAGGATCACTTTGCCTCCTGTTGAGAGCAGTCTGATTACCGTATTTCTCGGACCATTGGGCGCACTGTATTATTAGGCGCAATCCCAATAAACTGATCTATTTTAAAATATCTTCATATATAATGTACTCCGGCTTTTTATGTGAAATAGTTTATTCTAATTGTACCCTATGTTTATTTGATGGATTCAGCACTATTATGCTAGGTTCAGATACAGACACAAAATAGTGCTGGCCCACATTGTAACATTCGAAATACGTCACGAGAAAAGCTCAGCTAGGAGGACTACATTTCCGATGATTCTTAGACACGGAAGCAGAAAGTTGTTGGAGTTCCGTTATGATGAAAATATTGACGCCTTCTTGCAATTAGATGCGGATGAGAATGAGAATGTGGACATAGAAAGACGTTTGAATTAAAAGATGTCGAATTATCAGAATGAGTTCACGTATGACTTATGGTCCAAGAAATATGATAATTAATCCATTCATTTGTTAAAATGTTTTTGTAGGTAAACAGGTCTATGAGTTAGAAACTAATCATATCATAACTTGATTCAAAAATACTTTAAGAAGAAAATATGGACATTAATTTGCAATATAGCCACCAAAAGGTTTTTCATTGATTGTGTTCAGAGTATTAAGATATACCTAAATTGTACCAAATATGACTTCATGCTGGAAAAAAACGAGGACACTATACTTTCTACTTTTCATGTGTATAACATTGTGTACAGGGCTGTATAACATCTCCCAAACAAACGTGGGAAAATGTGTTTTGGTCTATGAAACCAAGGTTGAACATTTTGGTCACGATTCCAAAAGATGTTTGGTGCAAAATCTGCCTTGCTCACCCGCCGCAAAAAACGCAACACCGAGGTACAAGCATGCTGATGGCAACGCCATTTTTTGGGGGTGTTTTTCTTTAGCTGGAAGCAGGGCCTTATAGTCAAGGTTGAGGGAATTACAAGGAGCATTTCCAAATGCCAGTCAGAGTTAGCACAACATCTTGAGGCTTTGACCAGAAAGCAAAAGCAAAAAAATAAAAATTCATTAAAACCAATAAACTCTCAGAAAAAAGATACAACTTTTTGTGGTTTTCATTCTCAGGCTCATTCCTTAAACACAACTAGAGTTAAACAAACACTGCAATGAGGCAAAAATTACATGTAAAAATAGATGATAAAACCTTGAAGTGAAGTGAATATATCTGGTCGAACAGGTGCGAGAGCAGCCAATTCTGATACCGTCTCTCTTTGAGTCCGAAATCGTGACAGGGGACAAGGTCGTTCCAATGGGACAAAAATGTTGATCCCGCTCGTAAAATCCAAGGTGCCGCAGATAAAAGGAAAATGTAAGAAATTCACGTGTGGAAGTGATGGAGAAGTCTGGAATGTGGTGTCATTGACTTCTGTGCGCTATTTCGGTCCACTGTCACTTTTTAGTGGATGGCGATGGGATGATGGCGCATGCAATGTTTTGAATTGGATTACACGCTGCAAGCAGCATAGAGGAAAACCTCAGAAATGTGAGGCGGTGCAAGCGTGCAATTTCATGAACATAACTCCACACCAACATGCTTCCCGATACTCTCTGTTTATTATGCAGACCTGTTTGGGGGAGGCTTAGTAGCAGGTCAGAGGTGATGGCGCTGGGATTTCATGGCAAGCTCAAAGATCGGCCCACTTGTGAGAGAGCGTGCCCTCAGAGAGGTGTAAACCAAACCTAACCTCACACTGGACAAACAAAGAGCACACAGCATGGAGAAAGAAAACAGTCATTCATTGTTTCAATTTTCAATTGGTAAATCAAAAAGTGACTACCGGGTAATTATTTTGTCTCACACACACACACACACACACACACACACACACACACACACACACACACACACACACACAGACTTCAGATCAAAAAGGGACTGAGTTTTAATGATTTAAATGGTCATGTTTACGTGACAAGGAAGTTTGGTGAGGAGCATCAGTAAAGCTACGTTACCTTGCTAGCTGCCACAATCAAGCCAATGAGGATTATGTGGTACACACAATTGCTTGCATATCATTGCACAATGGTTGAAAGAAGAATGAAAAGAATGGTAGTATTCAAGTAATAATAATGTGATTGGACAGACAAACAGTAGTGAAAGCAACTGTCATGTCTCTCTTCTTGAGAGGCACACAATCATTTTCATCTAGTTGAAACAATACACTACATGATTGTCCAAATTAAAATATGTCTGATGGACCGTGGTTGTGGCAATGACTGATGGTGGCAGCAAACATGCTAACATATCTTTATTGTTATTTGTTACCAAACCATGTAAAATACTGGAATCAGTCTTGTAGTTGTTTTACTTTTTTTTTTTTAATCTAAGGCTTAAATTGAAATCTGAAATATCTATTATTCTTTCGTTTTGTGTGTGTGTGTGTGTGTGTGTGTGTGTGCGTGTTGGATTAAAAAACAAGTACCGTAACAACCTAATCAGTCACTAGTTAGTTCTTTGGTTTTCGAATGCCAATTGAAAACGGAAAGAAAGAATGATATTACACAGATTAGACAAGTTATGTGTTTTCTTACTGTATGTCGGAGGAAAAAAAAGCAAGCATAAAGCATCCCGCAGTGAGCAAAATAAATATACAGATATACACATGTTTACTGCCTGTCAGTTCCATCCTCCAGAATTACATCTTTTTGTTTTAACTGTTCATTTTCCTGCTGGTAAACGTAATTTGATATTGGTATATATTCCAAATGGAACCCTGATGCGTGCAATACATTTTTCTTACAACTCCACCCACTTTAATGTCCATTTTCACCCCCCCCCCCCCATCCGACGGAATAAATCTCTGTTTTGCTCTTTTTGCCTTGAATCATTGGGATATTGAACTGCTCCCCTGCTTGCGCACATCGAGGCATTGTGCATTACATTGACTGATAAGCTGTCAGCCGCAGTTTAACTTAGAGACATTCAAAGGGTAATACAACAGTCGAGGATAAACTAACCGCAGTGCCCCCCTCAGAGAAAGCCATGACGCTGTCACCATGAAAAATATGACGAGGGCATTTCATATAACATGCTGCATCTGGCACGAGAAAATAAAGGAAAACACCTCTGAACAACGTTTAGTTGATGGTGCTTTTCATAAGGGGTGACCACCCTTGAACACGAGGGAACACGCTTGAATCACAGCGCCAAAGGAGGAGGAAAAAGCATCGACGCAAGCTTCTTTGTTGACTCTCGCTTCGTTTTCAACTTGCAAAATATGATGCTGTGAGTTATTAATAAAAAGGCAACGCATTCGGTTTCATTGTTGCGCCGGTATATTTCGAGCGTGTGTCTTGTGACTCGAGATGGATCAGTCTTCTGTTTTCCCTCGTCATACCGTATTAGGAGCAGCTAAAGGGCCTTTTCATGCTCCAATCTGGGAACAACCATTAACACTTGGAGCTGAACCAATGGGAGCCATCAGTCTCTCAATCGTCTGAGCTGGCATGAGCGCGGGCCGATCCATCATGGCGTGTTTGGCGGCACTGAGGCTTGTGGTTCTGAATGCCACGTTGCTTCAGGGTGGTCTGTCCCAATTCAACATCTGCATGTGAGACTCTGACTGGAGCAGCTGGAAGTGCACGTGTGTGGTGTGTGTGTGTGTGTGTGTGTGTGTGTGTGTGTGTGTGTGTGTGTGTGTGTGTGTGTGTGTGTGTGTGTGTGTGTGTGTGTGTGTGTGTGTGTGTGTGTGTGCATCAGCACAAATGTCTTTGGACTTTAAACCTTGCTTGTACGGATTTGAAGATTTCTGGTCTCTCGCTCAAAAAAATCATATTAACATCCAGCAGCAACTGGTTAACATTTTGTGAAGTTACTCGAAAGTAAAACGATCGCACACCTCGTGGTTCTTTGACGACCTTACTGTCACAGAAGTATAAAAAAAAATGGTCAGAAATAAAGAAATACAGATTTTGTGTGTATCCAATTGTTTTCACAATGATTGTACATGTTTTATGAAAAGTATGTACAGTACATTGATGTTATGATTTTGATTGGATCACCTGACAGACAGAATGAGCTTTTCGGGCTATACGTAGAATAGAATAGAGAAGAGAATGGAATAAGACATTTTTTTTAGTCCCAAAATAAGGACCATCAGTTTTAAAAACAATAGCATATTTTCGATATAAGATTGTACTCTATTACATTTTGCAGTAAAGTATCCATTTGCCCGACAAAGGGTTACAGCAATTGGCGACCACAAGATTAGAGATTTGAATAATATAAGTGCACTTGAATCTTCCAATTTATGAGCCTCCACTTATTGTTTATTGACAAGAGTTTGTTCGGGATTTACAAATCACTTGTGTTCACATTAATAACTGATTTGCAATGTATAAAACTGCTTTTGTAAAGGGGATGACAATGTAATCTTTTAAATATTGCAATAAAGAAAGAATCTGCTATCTTTTAAATCCGAGGCCCTAGCGTGACAAAGCACCACCTAAAACTAAAGTAATAAAAACGTGATATAGCCGGGGACTGCCACTGAGTGAGCGGACATAAACAAGACAGATGTCCATCCCCTTGAATATCACACAAAGACCGAGCGGGCGAAAATAAAACACCTCATTGTAATGAAATGCATTTACTGTCTGGAAATCAGGCGGCGCAAATGTCAAAAGAGTGGCAGAATGAGGCGGCCTGATATCCAATCCATTTCCTGTGAAAGTGGCGCTGGAGAGGACATCAAAGAGAGTTAGAGGGGATTTAGTGAAAGCTGTTGGTGTGGCAAGGCAGTGAAAAATGGCACATTTGGTTCCTCGCTACACCCCCTAGGCATTGTGCCTTTGGAATAATTAGAGCCTAATTTTGTCTAATTAACGGACTCAATTACTCCTGAAGAAAGCTCATCAAAAAGATGGCGGGAATGCAGATAAAGAAATGCTCATGTTTTTTCTTTAATTAATGAACTGAGTTGAATAACAGCCATGGAATTAAACATTTCCCCAAATGTGTATGAATTGCAAATTGGAGCTGCGCATATTCTGTTTTTTTTTTTTTTTGTGGTTTGGTTTTGTTTTTTTCTTTTTTCTGAGCCCGCCTCAGCCCATGGGCTAAGGGTGCTGTCAAGTAGCTTGAGAAAAAGTCAAAGTGCCGACGCAGCACTAACAAATGATTTAAGATTACCATCTTTAGCACATGCGGAGGTTCTAACGAAGAGCGGTGAATTAATATGCCGTCTGTGTGCTGGCGCTCCCATTGGCCACGCGTTTCTGATCCTACCAGAGCCAATAAACCGAGCACCAGCGTGAACTTTATGGAGCACCTTTTTGGTTTTTTTCAATTTCTGAGTAAGTGGTTGTGTGTCAGTTGCGTATTTCACAGCCTTGAGACGTTGATACAAGTCTTGTTAAACTACTCAGCTGAGATAGAGCCCTTCATACACACGACTGTCCGGGGGTTGAAAACTTTTTATGTGTTTTCAGGGCCCAATGTGCATGGGTGGGTGCGTGTGAGTGTTTTTGTGTTTGTGTGTGTGTGTGTGTGTGTGTGTGTGTGTGTGTGTGTGTGTGTGTGTGTGTGTGTGTGTGTGTGTGTGTGTGAGCGAGAGCTCGCTGTGCTGTGCTCAGCAGCTTTAAAGGCCCAAGGGTCGGCTAAGCTAACTCACTAGCTCAGCAGTCTTTAGCTCAGCTACTCAACACATTCGCTGAGCTACAAGGAAACAAATTTAAAGGGCCGATATAATCGCCCATATGTAGACTGGGAGACCGCAAGGCATTCAAGGCCAACCGAAAAATTGAAATGCAAATATGTATCATACTGTACAAAAACATTAGTTATTAGAGCTGCTCCAATATAAGTGAGTGCAATTAGAGAGTATACAGTAATTATCTTGAAGTAATATACTGCTTTATTATGGCTCCCATTGTTTTAACTGCAGCGTTCTGCCTTCTCAGGACAACTGGTTGAAAGATTTTGGGGAAGTGTTTGAAAGTGTCAGATGTTAGTTGGAATTATACAGACAAAATGAGTGTATAGCATTATTGAGGTGTTGACTATTATGCATGCATTTAGCTGATCCCTAAAGCAGAACAAAATTGAAATTTTATTGTGTCACCTTTTATGAAAAAGCAAACCCATTCGCGGATTAATTACTAATACTAATACACCCCCATCCGAACAAAACAAAAAAAACCTGTCAACATCTGTACTCAACAACAAAACATAACTAGAAAATAATAAAGGAACAAGAACAACAATGAGAATAAAACAGATGTTTTTGCTTGTGGATGTATTCTTTATATATGTTTTGTATTTCTATTTATAAATGATTTGTGACTTGTGTGAATATTAGTTATATAGGAAGTCATCTTTAGTTTTGACCATTTCCTGTCTCCAAATGCAGAAGACGGGTCTCTTTCCTGCTTGGCACTCAAGTCTGTTCAATGTTCTTTCTTATTATCATTCGTGACAAAGCAGAGCAATATGTTATGATATGTCTTCTGGGATGAAGTTAAAAAAAGAAATAAATGGGAAACCTCTGAGAGGCATTTTTATTAGGTTTGTTCATTTGTCATTAGATGTGCCATGACACGCCTTGTTTACATTTGGAATTGGGAAAAAGGAGTTTGAGATCATCCAATTAAAGTTGTAACCCCCCAGAGACCCAGTGCCCTTCTTTCTCCTCAGATTATTGGGCAGCACCCACTGAGAAAAAGCATTTGACTGCATTAACCGCAAATGAGCCCAACTTTGTTTTGTTCATTAAAGCGCCGTTCTGAAGATGGTAAAATTGATAAGAGTCACGACCATGTATTTGCAAATTTGCACTCCTAATTTGACATTTTTCATGTTTTCCGAGATTGGTGGGAGTAATTGAATACATTCGTATAAACAAATACAAATACTGTTACAGTTCAAGTCGTGTTATAAAAAAGACTTACGATAGCCCGCTATTTCAGCACTGTCTCCAATGATCATCGTTTAGGAGCACCTACTGTGTTTTTAATATCCTGTAAATCTAATTAAGAAGCAATACTGTGGTTTTGGGCTTGTGTGCAAACAAGCATTGGCACACAGTACCAATGCGGATGTTGAAATTGAAATTAGAAAAAAAAAAAAAATCAAACCGAACAAAACAAACAAATCTGAGGCCTCGTAATTGTTTATGTCAAGATGTTAAAATCAATAACAGGAGTGTTTATTAGCTCTCCACTCACTTTGTTCGAACGGCGGGGCTCATATCTCTTAATGCTCTGTGTGTTGTTTTAAAGTGGCTGAACAGGTATGGAGACAAACAATTTTTCCACCTAAATGCATCTAAAACAATACAGATGGCTGCTGTGTCCCATCTGTTAAAGAAATGGTGCGATCTCATTCCTGAGGGTTATTTCACTTTTAGACTGAATAGCATGTGGCAGGGCATAAACGGTATCCTAGCTTATAAAAGGCTTCACTGGTTTTACCATTTGTAATTAGCAAAAAATAGACACCACTAATCTGCCCTCTCGTAATAGCCTACAAGAAGTCATTAGTTCATCACATTAGTTTGTAAAGTTCAAAGATAACTCTGGACAATGTGAAGCTGGGAACACATAACTCTGAATGACAAGCTTTTGTTTTTTTTTTTGTTTTTTTTGTTGAGCATTGCTAAAGTAGATTTCCTTGTTTCGGATTCCATTAAACTGCCAGTAACGACTAATAGGTGTGTGTTATTCTGTTCTCCTGTACAGTAATGTTGATTTTATGTGTCGTGTCACAGCTGGGAGGGTTACTTTACCAATGTATTCTGATAAAGCTGCAAGTTACCTGTTATAAAAAAAAAACATATAGGAAGTATCATGATCCAAGTACAGTGCTATAATATTAAAGTAAATAACTTGATGATGTTATTTATATAATTTATCCACAGAGTCCTATTAATTATTATTATTATTATTCTTTCACCAAAGGTGTTTAAATGTTTATTAAATCCCTTTACCCTATAAAGAAAATGGATTATCACAAAGTAATTTTGGGCAGAGAATCAAATCTATGTTGTGGGTGGAGAATGTGAGGTGGAACACCTTCTCACATCAGGATGATTTCTATTGTGTGTTTCATGAAAAGAAAAGGGGGAAAAAAGCTTCAGAGAATTTCTTTTCCTTGCTCTCCTGCGAGTTAAGATCAGGGGATGCCGCTGATATTTTTGAACTGTGGGCATATGAAGCTCTTTGAGACTCTTTGTGATTAAGGGCTATATACATTAATTTGACGTGACTTGGGTACTGTAGATCCACTAATATTAGACATGATGTGGATTTTTTTTTAAATTTGTCAACTCAATAGACTCAATGTTTCCATGAAATAGATATAATGTGTGCACAAAATAGCAGTTTGTGGCAGTAATATCATTCCCATGAACAACTTTGACATCTGGATAACCAAATTGCACACACTTTTGTTGGACACTATAATGCCCCGGTGTCCTTAATACTTGTGGTGGCCTATAACTTCTGCACACGTCTACAGCCAAACTTAGAGCCCCTACTGCAAAGATGGTCAAACACGAACTATAGGAAGTTTTAGTTTCAGTGTTACTTGCTTGACTCGTTGGAGAACTCGAAAGTAATTTCGAGACGATGCCAAGCCAAATTCGAATAGCATATCAGTTCTATATGTCTTTTTTGGTGTATCATGTCAGAGCAAAGTGCACTTGCTCAAGTTATCGATTCAGGGCCTCACAAGTCGCAAATCAACACTGCTGGAGAGTGGTGCTCGCGGGCAGAACTAAACCTGTAACGGAGGATATCAGAGAATTCTTTTTGTTGAAACGAATATAAGAAGGATGCTTGTAAAGCTGAGTCAGTTTTGATAATTTTGTTTTCATTCTTTTTGATCAAATCCGTGGTGCAATATTTCAAAATTAAACTCATGAATTAACAAATTTATGCAAAATATGTCTGCCAAAATGCCAGCTTGTCAAAAACCCAGCAGACATATTCAGCCCTCGGTAACCCAGGCATGGTGGCCTATAAGGGGGACGAAAGTTTGTTCAAGCACTTCTTTGGAAAAGACAGTTTATGAAATACAGTAAAAATATTTGCCTTTGCTCTATTCAAATAAACTCATGGGTACCTTAATGAATTAAGGTTGTTACGATTCGGAATCGTCCGGATATGAGTGGATCCCACAAACGTAAACAAGGATAAAAGTTTTCACAAAGCAAGTTTATTTACAAAAAAGGCAAGACCAACAAAGTTCAAATAAGGATGCTGGTTATTCAGAGCCAGGATAAAATGTAATGAACACAAAGCGCTTGCAAAAGTCAAGGAGAATCAATAACGTAAATCGTTTGTCATAAAAAAAAAAAAAAAAATAACAAGGGAATCCAATTACAAGAAAACACAAAACGAGCACGACGAACAAGGAAACTTAAATACTACTTACTCTATGAAAAACCATTGCACCAGCAAGAGCGGAAAGAACAAAGTCATGAGCGTCTACAGAATTAGCACTTGGGACGAGTCGAGCAAGGCGAACGACAGCAAAGTAGTCGGAGTACGAGTCCCTAGGTAGTCCACTGATTGTATCCCAACAGGTGTTCTGCTGGACGGAACTGAAACCGAAACAGACACAAACCATGGCAAAGGTTTTCTGAGAAACACTACAGAATTTTGAATCGCGACTGACCATTCCTAAAGTTGAGATCCTTGTATATTCAATGTAAAGGGCATTCCATCAGGAGATACAGTTGTGTAACCAGGCGCACGCAGAGATATTTCGAGGGCCAGGTGTTTAAAATTAAAAGGGGGCACAGAGAAATCTTTTTTTCAAGCAAATTCAGAGCTTCTTGTCTAGAAATGAGAAGACTGAGGTAGATATCACGGCTGAAGACAGTGTCCAGTAGTTTTTGGGACTGTGAATAGGCTACAGAGACGTTATGAAAATGCGGCCATTGCCTGCTATTGACGAGAACAGAATAAGAAAATACATTTATTTTAAATTTGACAGCTTGCTGGCCTCAGGCCAAAATCATGTAAGTCATTTGCTCAATTTCAACTTTTTTTTTCAAAAATCTATACTATTGGTCACTCTACATTATGTGGCTGTTATTTTAACCAATTATTAACCAATTTAAACTGTTGAAAATGGCTTGTTCTATTTGATGGTGCAATGTTAATGGTTGAACACACAATTAAGCAACTGTTGTGGGGAGATGCAAACTGTGTACAATACGTGTAGGATGTACAGTGTATATATACTGTGTATAGACACGGAAACAAGTTTTAACAGCATTTGCGCAAGCTGCTACACGTGTGGGACTACCATAGTAAGAGACCTCGGGCCACCATGGCAAGGATATGGTTTGCTCGTCATTACAAGTGAGCGCACTATCACAATCACAATGATGGATGGTAGAGGATGATTTCAAGCTGAAATTGTTACGCACTGTTGCACTGCTGAAGAAAAGACACCCACACGCACGGACACACGCACACAAAAAAAGGGATGCGTTCCACTGGGGGCATCCATCTTATAGTAAGCACAGCTGAACCATTAACCTCATTAGTATAATGGTCACAGATGAGTGGAATGCCGTGTCGTGCTTCATGGCAGCAAATTGATGTTGATACACTACTAATGTTGCTTTGATAAATACAGGCAGGAAGAGGGAAGGCACCTGAAACTGCATATATCACTGTTAATGAAAAGAAGTGTCTGTGGCTTTGAAAGTCTCATGTTTCATTAGAAGAGTCCTTCTCTGAATTTCAGGATAGAAAACAAGATGACAAAAATAAAACAAATAAATAAATATATGGCTGGATGGACGGACGTTGAAAACTTCAGAGCACCAGCAAAGGGTCCGATCCTCGTGTGGATGCTTTGAGTGCGTCATTTGTGGTGGCGAGCATACCCGCTGGAGGTGGACTTGGAAAAAAGTAAGTCAAGCAAACAGATTGAAATGTAATATCCAATGACCTACCAACAATTCAGCTTATGAAAAGCCTGATGAAAGGCATTTTGTTTGCATCTTGGGTGATCTAAAGGGGTGTTCACGTGGCAACTTTTACTCCGGTGTAGCACCAGGGCTGCCCCCAGTAGAGTTCACACGTGCACAGTTATACCGGTGTAGCGCCTGAAAACAGCTTAAACCGGAGCAAATTTAACCCTGCTCAGGAGGTGGTTTAAAAATTTACTCCGGAGTAAATGCTAGTTTGCAGGGCAGCAACAATATAAAATGGGACGCGTGAACGCTACAGGGGTAGACTCGCTACGCATGAGAAAAGTAGATTACATACGAGTATTGAATGCATTGCTAGTGCTCTGTTGTACTTCCGCCATGTTTCCTTTCTCTCTCTCATCCCTTTCCGGTGTCTGATAGACCACAGCGTTGATTTGCTCGGGGAAGTATAAACCATGGTTTTTCGATATGTCACAAGCAAGGCGGGGAAAAGGAAGTACACGTTACGCATGCGCATGTTTTATTCCCGTATCGTATTGCACGGCCGCAGAAACTGCCGGGCTGCACCGGGGTTAACACGCTTCTCTTTAGTAAGCAGCTTTATATGTGTGAATGCTCCACAAAATTTACACCGGTGTAACATATTTTGCAACAAAATACAGCACCGATGCAAATGTGTGCCGTGTGAACACCCCTTAAGAAAACAGCATGAGCGAAACTGCACTGCAAATTGGCTAGTGTGAAAACCAGAATGACATTTTTTGCATTAACACCACTCAGTAATAAAGTAGCTTGTGTAGTCTAAGATGTCACACTGATACCTTGTTAAAATGGGGTGTCACCTGGATTCAACCCTGGGTATCTATTTGAAACTGAGACCGTGCCCTCACGTCATCGTTAAAGTTCACTGGTTGGAGTCGAGATCATTTTCTTCAGCGTCATTCTCCTCCTCGCTTGCAAGACAGAATTAAATGTCCCTAAGATAGGCAAAAATCTCACATATGTGCTATTTCATGAAAAAAATGTTTTTGCCTCACAACTTGGTTTACACTCGAGTTTTCTTGTTCATATATTTTAAAATTGCATGAATTAGCCAATTACTAATATTTCAGCGAATGCTTGTGTCTTTAGAGTACTTTTAATTGTGGATGTGTCGGTCACATGGGCCTCTCAGCCAATCATGTTTGTATGTGTTCTGTGACATCACATGGTTACATGGGGCTACACTGCCAGTCGGGCTTACTGATTTTTGCAGTTGGACAATTGCTCAAACTAAAAATGTTGAATTCTTCAGCAAAGTGTACATTTACTGCATCCCTACTGTTTCCAGTAGTGTCGCATTACTTACGGTACAGTAGAATGGAAAATGCAGGTACTTCAAAATCCTAACCCAAAGTGTTTATTTTTGTTTGTTTATTTGTTTTTACATGACGGCAACTGGCCTGGCATGCATACAGCATACATTGTTTTAAATGTTGAGTCATGTCTGAGTGGCAGGGATTCGTGTTGACAATGTTGACGTCTGTACATGAATCTTTTCAAGACCTCAAAGAGAAATGTTTCATTTACCTCTAAGGCATTGTCGAGTAAACCATCCATCTTACAACAAACAACCTTGCCAAACTCATGAAATCTACGCTACGCTTTTGCACAAAGTGATCGGTAAATCCCTTCATCTAGTGAGACAATCAAAATTCTGGGCTGCATTCACTACCTTGTCCCGCAAATGGAGTCAGAGTCACACTGCGAGCCGTTCGAAGCCACGCAAAGGCAGCGTCCACGGTGCGCTGCTTGGCCCGTCTACCATGACGGGTAGAGTGTGGCTCAGGCTGCGACCCGCTGTCCTGCAGGCACCCTGTTAAAAATGTCACTGCAGGGAAGGAAATGGCCGCCCCTGGGCATCACGGCCCCCTTTTTTCCACGGAGATGGAACACAAATTGCATCCTGGCAGTCACGATGGCGCTCCAAATGTTAGATATCAATATCATTTCCGCGGTGCAGTGGCCTCAGAGAATATAAATAAAGGATATGTTTATACATATAAATACATTCAGAGACGTGTCCGATAGGGTAGAAAAATGATAACACAGTCAAGAGCCGTGTGGAGTGTGTGTTTATCCTTTTGGAACGCAATGACCTCTATCCCTCCTGACATTTCCTCGCCGCCCATCCCCAGTCAACACCAGTGCGGCTCGAGCGTGTGTTTGCGCGCGCGTTACTACTTTACAAGAAGCTAACACAACATGGCCCCGAGAGGTACCCTTTTCAGCACGAGCCATAAAAACCACCAGCTTCTGCAGCCTTTGGAATCATTCAGGATGAAACATCGGTAGTTTGCTATTAAGTGTTTTTGATAAATCACTTTTATGAGAAATGCTTGGAAAACAAACCAGGGATAAACTGCAGTGGGCAACAGCGAGAGAATTGAAGGAGAAAGATGGCCCAGCTGCAATGGAAAAGACGTGTTCATTAGTCTTGCTGGCTAACATATGGCGCCAGGATGGAACAGATCTACTTGCGTGTCTTAAAGATCTGGAATTAAGTGTAAAGGCAAAAACAATGAGAGAGTTCGAGGTGATAATATAAGGGGGGTGGGGGGGTGTACAGTGGAAGTGGGTCGTTGTAGTACTGCTGCTCCTATTTGGCCCTTTTCCAAGCCTCCACTTTGGGTTACATCCCTGAAGCATTAGCATCACGCGTTCAAGCTGTTCCAACAGCCTGAGTGCTAACGGGCTAATGGGCTAATGGCTAATGAAAAGACTGCTTCATGGCTGCGTCACACCAATAACACGCGAGAACAACAGGAGCACAAGCATCCTGAACCACAACCTGAGCGGTCATCATTTAATTTGCAGACATACGATCAGATTTAGCTCGCATCTGCAAAGCTGTTTTTGTCCATCCAAAGCAACGTAATCCTGCACGCTTGAGCCATATTCTTGTTCTCACACTCTTTCGCTGTTGTCATTACTCTCTAGTTGTAAGAACAACTGTGTGCGGGAGAAGAGCTTCACTTATGAAATGTCATGATTTTTGTTCATATTAATGCATTTACTGGAACAATGAGCTGATACACTTCAAGATTATTCAGGTCATATCTACAATTGATTACCGGTAGTCTGATACTTGATATTGCATGACGCAATGTTAAGTCACAGCATGTGTTGTTCAACTTCCATAAACATCTCTGCTAAATGTATTGCGTTAACACTGCAAGGAATATTTTTAGTGACAATTATTTCAATGCTGATGTGAACACAAAAAGCAATCCGTTTCAGACACTTCTGAAATCAGGAGTGAATATGAAGACCTGATGTACTGACAACCATACATACAGACAAACAGATAAATATTTCGTCAATAAGAAAAGAGGCTCACTTTTGCAAGGCAAGATAAGTCCTCCATCACACAAGCCTCAGACCCCGCCAAAAAGCAAAAAAGTGTACCGACTTTTATTTAACATGCTCAGAGTGAGCCAATGAATTGTTTGAACAGAATACATATTTGAAAAACTGGTCTGGGTTAGAAACTAACTTTCTCATATGAATACATTTTAGGATATTTCTTATGATAGCATTTGGAGCGGGCTAGGTTTTTTTTTGGTTTTGGTTTGGTTTATTTATTGAACATAACATAAAACATATACAGTAATAATAAGGTAAGTAAGAGAAATCAGTCATCATTCAACACAGTCATCATTTAAAAAAAACTTTTCTGTATATTAAAAAAATGTATGCAGTATAGGGAATTACATTTTTATACATAATATTGATGAATAAAAACGCAAATTTGTTTGTACACTTACTCCTTCAGTTGACTAGTTCCAGCAATTTTTATTTTATTTTATTTTATTTTATTTTACAAGCATCTGATTTGAAACAGAGAACTGCAAGGAAGGGAAATATTTTATACATATCCGCACATCTTTGAGGCTGTAATAGCTCAGTGCATAAATCAGAGTAAAATATTGAAAGCTCAAATACAGTTGAAGATAAATATAGAAGTTTGGACTCATGTTTGACGTGATCCCACTCCACTATTGAGGAGCCCCCGAGCAAGGCATTGAACTTCCAAAATTGATCAAGGAGGACGTGTCTTTCATACACCTACTGTCTGTGTGTGAATTGAGTCTGACTCAGTCCTTTAAAGTATATAAAATACATATCTAGTATAATGCATGAAGCACCAGCTGCAGCTGTATCTATATCTAAAGATCCAAAATGCCATGTCTGAAATTGTTGCAAACCAACTACCCAGGGAAGTATGGACATGTCAGTGGTGTAAACTACTGCTATCTAGTGGTTCAATGATCCATTACACTGCAGTAGTGCACTCCCACAAATGAGCAGCCCCTGACCATTTGTCATTCACTTACTAAAATTCTTACCTCTTACTTTTTTTGCTGAAAAAAAGACCTTTGTCACCACTAAAAAGGAAGTATTGGAAACTTATGAACATTACACAATATTACAAACAATGAATTATACTTATTCCAATCAGATTTCTCCTCAAATCTGATTTTTAGGGCTGACTGCCCACACTCTTTTTAGCTAGTGTCCAAATAGTATTTGGACCCGTTCGGCCTGGGTCACAATTATTGACCCATCTGACAAGTTAATGTCGCAACAATGTTGAAATGTTGTGAAGTGTTTGACATCATCACTCCAGACTGCGATGTCACGCCTTGTGCAAAACTTGCGCCGGGCATGAAAACAGATCCCAACTTCACATTACTCTTTCAAGATTTAAACTGCTATTTGATGTAGGCAAAATAATGTTTGAGTTCACACCATGAAAATAGAGCCCTTAATCTTTATTTAAGACAGCTTAAAAATGTCGTTTGGTTCCAATTATGAAAATGGTTTGCATGAAGTTGAAACTTTCACGTTAAACTGAAAGGATTTTTAGGTTTACCAACATGATATGATGAGTCCCAAAACAAATTTAGTTGTAGTATTTCAATTTCCAAGTAAATTTTAAAAATTTATTTAAAAGAAATTAAACACTTAAAGTTGCACTAAATGGATTATTTACATCAGGGGTGTCAAACTCATTTCTGTCTCAGGCCACTTCGGAGTTACATCTTCCCTCGGAGGGCTGTTGAACCATCTCATCGCATTATTATTTGTACACAGCAAATTATTGGATTACTAGTTTTAAATCAGTCAACTATGATAGTTTGTTCAATTATAGTTCAAGTGAGTGGAAACAGGATAACAAAATGATTGCAAAATCTCATTTCTTATTTATTACACATGACAATTTGACATTTCGGTGCACATTTTAGCAAGGATCATGCAAGTTGACACACATGATTTGCTTTCACGGGCCACATAAAATGATGTGATGGGCCTGATCTGGCCCAGGGGCCTTGAGTTTGACACCCGCGATTTACATCAATCAAAGCTGAAATTTTAGATGTAGTTGATTTCTCCAATTATTTTTTATTTTCAGTTTAAGCTCAGGCTCAGCTGCATCAGGAAAAGTTATAAAAGATGCATGGATCGATGGATGGATTGTCTTTATGTTATATTAACATTCCTCCTTTATGCAGGCCGTCACTGCTTCCCTTCTTTGGTGACATCAGAAAAAACAATAATAAAAGCGCAGCATTTGTAAATTCCTGGTACAATCGTGTCCAGTATATTCCCATAAGGTCATTTTAATTCTCATGGGAAGTTTCCAACTTTGAAAGTTTCCAGAATTTTCCAACCCTAATTTTCATCGAGAAAAAAACCCTCACTGCCTCGGCCATCTGACATGCAGCAACCACGGCACGTTCATCCACAGTGACGTATCCGTTGTGGCCCTCCTTTGCCCGCCTCCCGTGCTGCTCTCTAACTGAAGTGTGGCAGGGATGAGTGATGAGCCAGTGTTTGGGTTAACGACAGGGATGGGGTGTTAAACCTGAAGTGTTTAATTAACCCCACAATGGGCCTGCCTGTCAGGCTGCGCCCATTCTCTCTTGATTGAGACTTTAGCTCACCCACTGGTTCGCAGGCGGGCACACACACACACACACACACACACACACACACACACACACACACACACACACACACACAATCAGAAGCAAGTGTGCATACAAACTCACATGAATGCACTCAGGCACATAAGGCCTTTGAGATGCACACATTATAGCAGGTGCACACACAAACACCTATACACACATGCACAATCGCACACACACTAGCCCAGGAGGAGAGGCGATGAGGGGAGGGGAGTAAAGTGATAATGCTCCGCCACTAACGCAAGATTGCTTTTTTTTTTCTCCCCCCGCTCCTTCTCTAAAGTCCATTTTCTGGGTCACTGCATTGCATTCATTACTGTCTTTGAAGACATTGGCCTACGAAGGAATAATGCTTCTCTTTGACTGAGAGCATCGAGAGTTGTGACTACCAGAGAGTCAGGAGAAGAAGGTGGCGACGCAGTAATTTGTGACATCTTTATCTGATTTTAATTTCAGCCATAAATATTGAATGCTTTATTTGCTCATCTGCAGCTGCCTCCACTCAGGCAGCGTTTTGTCTCTCCCCGTTCCTGCTCATCCAGCACGCGCCATGTTTCTCGTGTTAGCTTGGGGGCAAACTAAAAAGCATGTTCCCATTTCTAAATTAACTCGAAGATTGAAGACTGAAACACTCAACTCTGTGACTCATTAGCACTTTCAGCCATGAACTTTGGTGATATTTACCAGTCATTCAATGCTATTGCTACTCTTGGTAAACCAGTAACCCTTAAAAACACAGTCACGCCAACAATGACTCATTTTCTTTTTATTTTTTTTCACATTAGTCGGTTTTGAAAATTTGCTAATTAGTTCCATTAAAATCAAATACGGACAATATGAAATGTATTTGAAATATTTCCATTATTTTCCTTGCTTTTTTACTTTCTCCCACATACTTCTACTACGTATAGCGTGTTTAGTGCTCAAGCATTATAAATAAATAAACAATAGTTATAATTAATTTTCCACAAGAAGTGGGGTTTTGCTATTAGGATAGTTCGATTTACTGCCTCACTTCGAGTCTGTTTCGATTCTACGTTCACCCATTACACCCAGTACAGCCCCGTTACAAAGCACAAGACTACACTTAATGATGAAAACCTGAAAAAGCATTTATAAAAGAAAAGCATAACACAAATTATAGTTCACTATTAGGCAAGCTTGAGGTCTCTGTCTTTTGTTATCTCGAGACTTTTAGCGTCTGACTTATCGAACATTTAGAAAAACAGAACTTAGCAAACCAGATACTCTTAGCAACCTTTCATGCCCTTATTAAAAATGGGTGCAGCATTTTCTTGAGAGAGGACCTATCCTGAGCTGCCTGACAGGGTGACACTGACATAGGGAGCACCTTGGGAGTCATCTCCACCCCTGGGTGAATCAATAGGTGCCATGTGACAGCGGCTCACCCATCAAGTGGAGCAGTGATGGGGAGTGCTGCTGGAAATTTGCTTAAAGCCTACACCAATTAACTTCAACATGACGGATCCAAGTAGCCAGTGCTGCCGCCTGCACCACAGAAGGGAGCCCTCAGCTGTTGGACTGCTTCTTCTTTTGTGCATTTGTGACAGAGAGAGAGAGAGAGAGAGAGAGAGAGAGAGAGAGAGAGAGAGAGAGAGAGAGAGAGAGAGAGAGAGAGAGAGAGAGAGAGAGAGAGACAGAGAGAGAGAGGGGGCTTAACCTGTGCCTGTGTAGTTGTTAAAGTGAGATGCTTGCCTGTGTGGCGTGTGTGCATGAGCCGGCGGGGGGAGTAAATCTGCAGTGATTCAAAGCTCTGCTCGCTCGGCTCCTTAATGATGATGTCAATCTGTGAAAATGCATGCACACATTGGAGCTGTCAGGGCCTCATCAATCACAGATGGGTTTGTCAAAGGAGCCCACACCCAGATTAACGAGGCGGGAACAATGACGGCAGTCCATTTGCATAGAAAATTACCCTGATCTTAAGCGAAGTGATTGTGCATTGGACTAGAGGCCCACAATGGAGATGTTAGTGATATTGTCAGTTGTATTATTCATGAAAGAGACTGGCTCCAGCTCTGCTTTGATGACTGTGTCATCACATCATATAATAATAATAATAATAATACATTTTATTTATAAGCGCCTTTCAAGACACCCAAGGACACTTTACAATAACAATTGGAATACATCACTTAATATTTACCCCCCAAGTGTAAAGAATTTATTTTACGGACATTCTGTAACAATTAGATGTAGCCATTTAAAAACCACTCACGGAAATTCAACTCCATAGAGAGAAATTGTTGGGTTATTAGACTTTAATTTGACTTCAACATGTCATTGTAGAAATTATTTACTATAAAAATCCACCTGAAAACAGGGTATTTGATACACCCACAAGAATTGGGCAAATGATTCACCCTTTCGAGGGCATTCACTGAAATACTGTACTGACAAAAAGTTGTTGCTGTTGTTGTCATTGTTGCTCTACTTAAATTCAAATACAAAAATTCAAAAAAATGTTCAATGCAGCCCCACTGGTTTAAACACGGTATTGTCATTAATATTGCAAATGTGGAATATGAATTAAGAAGCAAAATCCACCCGTTTTTTTATCCATTTAAAGGGGCGGCCATTTTGCCACTTGCTGTTGATTGAAAATGACATCACAGCTGATCAGGGCTCAGGTAACAACCAATCATGGCTCAGCTTGCAAACCTCATATAACCAAACTCGGAAAACAGGTGAGCTGTGATGAGCTATGGCTACCGAAGATGGTACCATGTTTCGGTCTAACGTGTCTTTCTAAGTTGTGACTTTGTGGAAGTGGAAGACTTGGTGACTCTCCAAGGTGCACTTGAAAGCAGCAGTGTACGCAGACCAAAGTAATGGTGTGGTCCACACACGCAGGGTTTCACACACGCTAAAAATACATGTCCGGGTTTGGAAGCGAGCACAACTCATCCACTGCCGAGCCAAAGAAATGCAGTTAATGAAGGATACACTTAGTTGCATGCTTTGGTTGAGCATGGTGGGTGGACTTCTCGGTGCTGGGACTAGGCGGTGGCTGGCGATGTCCCTGGGTCTCTGCAATCAGTGATCAGAGAGAGATGTGCTGGCAATCCTCCCTTTCAAGCAAGCGTCACCCACCTCTGCCGAGCGCAGACACTGAGAGGTCTGCTTTCCCCCACTGAATGGAATCATGCCGGATTGTGTTTTAGAGCAATATTTACTGGTGACCCTGTTTATAATTTTATGTGGGTGGAATATCAATAGCTTGTGGCCAAAATGTAGCTAGTATTACAGTCTGTGTTGGGTACATTGAAATGGTGATTTTGATCCCAATTTTTGTCTTGGTTCTCATTCACCTCCTCTTCCAACTGTCATTTTTTGCTACATTTCAGTTTAAGATGGCTTCAAACTCATGGCGTGGCATGCGGCAGGTCCTTGCGTTCTTGGATGAGACGAGAAGGTAGCCTCCCTCCGCCTCCGGGTGGGAGGACAGGTCTTGACTGTTGTTTGTGCCTGTGCACCAACAAGGCTGGGATGTCAGCAAGGTGGCAGACAGATGAGTGACACTTGGAGTGTGTGATTGCATCAAATTGACATATGGAAAATATGGGAAATTTCTCACTGAATTTCTTTCCTGCCATGTGATAAAAAGTGGAAACTATGTCTTAGTTCTCCTGTCAGACAGGGCACCAATGGTGTGGCATGATTCAGTGGTACAGTAGTCATCCGCCAACTCAGAGGTTTTGGGCTCGGATCACCAGCCATTGTGAATAATTTAATTTGATTGATTGTGAATTGGGGCGGCCCGGTAGTCGGGTGGTTAGCACGTCGAATTCACAGTGCAGAGGTACCGGGTTCGATTCCGGCTCCGGCCTCCCTGTGTGGAGTTTGCATGTTCTCCCCGGGCTTGCGTGGGTTTTCTCCGGGTCCTCCGGTTTCCTCCCACATTCCAAAAACATGCATGGCAGGCTGATTGAGCACTCTAAATTGTCCCTAGGTATGAGTGTGGGTGTGGATGGTTGTTCGTCTCTGTGTGCCCTGCGATTGGCTGGCAACCAATTCAGGGTGTCCCCTGCCTACTGCCCGGAGACAGCTGGGATAGGCTCCAGCATCCCCCGCGACCCGAGTGAGGATCAAGCGGTTCGGAAAATGAATGAATGAAAAAAAAAACATTTTCATTTTCAAAAAAATAGTCCTCACTGTAAATTGCGTTGATGATTTAGAAAAGCAAAACAACAAGTGTTTTCCTCATAATTCGTAACGGTGTAATGTTGCCACCGCTGATAATATACTGTTGCAGTTTTCATTGCTGACTTCACACTTCCCTCACAACACATAGTAACACGGTATGCCCAGCCCTCCTTTCTTTGCTACATGTCCGTGTGCCTTCCTGCCCAAATGAGACAGTGATGAATCAAGTGGGTTTAAGCTTCATTTTTATGAACTACACCAAGAATGCACAGAGTCCATCTTCAGCTATAGGCCAAGCGAGTGCCCCTCCCTCCCAACTTGCGCCATTGTCAGGAAGAGGACACAATTGTTGAAGCTACATATTAACTCAGCCTGTTGTTCAGGACTATTGGGCTCTGCTGCCATCTGGTTTACTTGACAGACAAGACGGTAAAGGTCACGTCACCTGCAGGGGCGATCCGGGGTACGTTAAGACACAATGTTCATTCTGGTTTCAGTGTGTGTGTGGGGGGAGGAACTGTTTGGGTGGCTTTCGCTCTTGTGTAAAGTGTTCAATGTGCAAACTGGGACTCTAAAATCACCATATTTTGACTTTAAATTTGTATATGAGTGAGGACAGCCTGACTTTTTAAAGGTGTAAGAATAGTTTAACATTTAGAATGGGATTCAGATTGTGTGAATGGAGCAACAATGACTTGACAGTTGCACCTGTGTAAAATAAGAGCATTTTGTCATTGTACTTGTTCTTTCACCAGCACATGAGAGAGAGTGTGCGCGTGGTGGCGGGGGGGGGCTTCCTCATTGAGCGAGCGCACGACTGTTAAGGTGTCAGTGCCGTGATGGAGTGGGTCTGCCTTTGCAGGAGGCCAGCAGCTGCCAGCTTTTCAGCAGCTTGTGTCGAGGCCATCACATAAGTTAGTGGTCAGAGGTTTGGGCAATGTGGAAAGAAAAGGGAGGGGAAAAAAATAAAGATTTACAACACGGGCCAAAGGAGAGAGGTCGAAGCGTGGAAGGTCAGAAAGTGTGCCTTTCTCTCCCGTACACCCACACACAAACACTTATCCAAACAGAGGCACATCTCCAAGATGAAAACGCACATCTGCATTTTCAGCCTGACCACCCCAAGCTGAAAGCGTTACTGACATGGAAGGAGGTCAATGATTTACTTGGTCATCAATTCATTTGGTTCAATAAAAGGAAAGAAATAAAAGCTTACTGGCCTATCTATCAATCTATTTTCTTATTACTATTGCTGTTGTTCTTGTTGTTATTCAGTGTTTCACTGCCTTAAAGTGGTTCCTTTTAAAATAACAAAATAGAATAATGATATAATAATAGCAATACATGCATATATGTACAGTCAGTACACAGAAAAATACATTCAATTTAAAGTTCCCTTAATGGCAAATAAAACTTTACTATAAGTTTACTCTAAGAAACTCTAAATTTCCATCCCCACTCTAATTATTCCTGAATTTAAAATGTCACAAAAATATTATCCTCTGGAAAAATAACAGCTACAAATTCGTCTTAAAAACGTTTTCTTTTTGTTTTGTTTTACAACCACCTTACATTTACAACCACCTGATTCGAAGGATCAACTCATCAGTAAGCTCTGAAGAAGCAATATAACGATCCTGATCCCATTCGTGCTATTGGTATCTTAAAAAATGACGCAGGAATGATCTGCACCAACTACACAACCGTCATAGTATTATATTGAACCACTGATTAGTTTATCTCTGCTCAATGACTCTGAACATTGTCGCACAGCTGTCATTGAGTGGTACTACTGCACACTGGTACACTTACAATACTGTTCTTGGGATTTGGAGCACTCTTGTTTTGTCAATGTAAAGTGTAAATGTTGGCAATCTATACATTTTAAATAGAGTTTATTTAAACTCATCTCAGAATTCAACATGCCAATTAAATCATGGCGGCCTGGTGGTCGACTGGTTGGTGCGTCGACCTCACAGTGCAGAGGTGCAGGGTTCGATTCCGGCTCCGGCCTTCCTGTGTGGAGTTTGCATGTTCTCCCTGTGCCTGCGTGGGTTTTCTCCGGGCACTCCTGTTTCCTCCCGCATTCCAAAAACATGCATGGCACTCTAAATTGTTCCTAGGTGGGAGTGTGAGCGCGGATGGTTGTTCGTCTCGGTGTGCCCTGCGATTAGCTGGCAACCGGTTCAGGGTGTCCCCCGCCTACTGCCCGAAGACAGCTGGGATAGGCTCCAGCACACCCTGCCACCTTTGTAAGGATGAAGCGGATGGATGGATAGATAAATTGATATTAAATCATGTCGTGTAAATAATCACTTTTTTTTTTAATTGTGAGATTAACTTATTCGAAGTAAATTAGGGGAGTCCAAACTCGGTCCTTAAAATCAGAATCAGAGTACCGTAAATTCCGGACTATAAGCCGCTACTTTTTTCCCAAACTTTCAACCCTGCGGCTTATACAGAGATGCGGCCAATTTGTGTAATTTTTCTAATGGCCGCCAGGGGCGCTCCAGTAGAAAAGGTAAGATTAAGACCGTGGAATATATGCGTCGAGGAAGACTGCAACTTCTTGTCTTAGCGTGATTATTAGCGTGAACATACCTTCATCATGGAAAATGCAAAAAGCAAGGCATATGACGCAGCTTTCAAACTAAAAGCAATCGAGCTGTCCGATAAAGAAGGAAACAGAGCTGCTGCACGTAAACTTGGCATAAACGACGGCTCACCGTGATTTTTACAAGTACCGGTATGTTCTTTTACCAGACCTGTTATACTGTGTTGCTATTCTGTTGCTAGTGTGTTGTTACCATGTTGCTACCGTTTTACTGCCGCGTCACAGGCACCGTTTGGGAAGAAAGTTATATTATTATTATTTTTAAGTTATATTATTAAAACTTTGAAAACTCTCTCTGTGTACCGTCTTTCTTTGTAAATATGTTTACATGTTTTAATGTGGGCTCATGCGGCCTATATACAGGTGTGGCTTGTGTATGTACAAAATTGGTTTTCCTCTAAAAATGTAGTGGGTGCGGCTTATAATCAGGTGCGCTCTATGGTGCGGAAATTACGGTAATCTTTATTGACCAAGTATGTAAAACACTCAAGGAATTTTTCTCCGGTAGTACAGGCTATGCTAGAATTGCAATAACAAGCAACTACTATAAACAAAGACATGACATATATGTATCGAAAGACTTTATGTACAGTACCAAAACAAACAAATACATTCACTGGCCAAACTAGTAAATGAAGGTTTCTTTGTTTGTTTGTTTTTTAGAACCAAAATACGTGGTAAGCGTGATTGTGTTCTTCTGACGTTCACATTTGGGATAAACAAGTACTGTATATTTGTAAGTGTAGATAAGACCAGTAAATAAATAGATAGCATCATTAATCAACTCTAGATCAGAGCAGACACTTAAACACTCTGGCAGTTGACTTGGCATCCCCCCTTATTACACCGTCACGGACCAATAAACACCCAGGCCAGCGCCAGTCCACCAATCAAACATCTGGCATCCGCATGTCGTTAAGGAGGACAACGAATCAGATGGCTTGCTCTTGCGAGGGTAGAGTGGGGGATGCTGGTGTCGGCTCGGTGCCCGGACCCTCCTAATCTCACCAATGGGAATGCAGCTCTCCTTGTAATCCAATTAAAGGAGCGTAAGCGGTTTGTTAGACACTGTGTGTTAATGTAAGCACCATCCAATATACCCTGGGCTGGTAACAGCATGGCTGGGGATACACTTTGGTCCATGGAACATCGAAGTAGTATACAGCTGGAGGCGCTGCTGCGGTAATATCTGGATCAGCAGATTTCCATGGTATTTGCTTTGGCCTTTTGGAGTCTCATTTGTACCATCTCAAACCAGGCTTGTGAATTCAGCAGGGGGTAAAGGTGGGGGGGAATAGCACTCTGAATAACAATACTGCTGACCTTGGTTGTTCCTTTCCAGATCTGATGACCAAGGCAAATGTTATCTTAAAGGAGGAATGAGAAAGGTTGTGCTCAAAGTCAAAGAATAAACTTGTACAGGTTGTTGCTCACGTCATTGTGCAGATTGATGTATTCTGTTATTTTTGTACATAATACAAACCTTCCCAAATGTTGAAAACATCGCCCCCTCTGTGAAGTAAACCAGGGAGCTTAACTGCACTTAAGCATTTAATATCTGTATATTTGCACAGTGGCATTTTTATATTGAAAATGGGCCACCCTCCACTTAAGAAGGCCACATACAGAGAAAACTACTTTCCACTTGCTTTTTTTCCACTTGAGTTTCTCTTCAACAGCAATGTACAAATCCGCTCAAACAACAAATCGGACTGTACAAGTCACCGTAAAACTATTAATTAATTAAGTAATTCACTCATTTTACAACCTCTCGTTGTCATTGGTGCACCGCAGCCTGCCAGGATACACCGGATTGGAAACAATTGCACATTTATTGTCATAGTCACATCTACGGACAAGTTAGAGTTTCAAATTAACCTGACATGTAACTATTGGGAGAGCATGGCAAACTCCACACTGGAGGGCCACAGGAAAGATGATCCCAAGACCCCTTGACTATGAGGCAGACGCGCTCCCTACTAAGCCAATGTTTAAATCACATCTAATGAATCTAACTTGCTCAGATTTTCCCATTTGTGCAGTGGCGTGGAGGAACATAGTGCAAATACTTTGTACTTCAGGTATTTCTACCCTTGCGTTTACAATTTCTACAATTTTTGTAGATTTTTGGGTGTTGTCATCTTAAAATCAAAGACAAAGCATAAAAATTGTGTGATATGAAATATTCAAATTCATGTTTTATATATATAAATATATTTTACGTTTTGGTCATAGCACAGTACCGCTTTTATTGTCCATAGAGGGCAAAAATACAAAGTAAAAAATAAGAACTATATATGTATGTATAGTGCTGATGCCACTGAACATGTCGAGTGGTTGAAAGTAAAATAACTATTCAGGAATAATAGTTTTACAATCTTTGTAAAATTGTATGTTGCGTCACATAAAATTATTTTCATCGACCGTAGCACAAGGGTTTTTAAGAATGTCTTTTCATGAAAACTTATCACTTTCGCTCCCTGCATTTGAAAACAGATATCAGTACTTTCCACTCCCTAAATTGACAAATTTGATTTTTCTCAAATTCTGGGGAGGAAAAAAAAGTACGATGAGGTCAAGTCAACCTCAAATGTGAACTGGGTTGATTTACGGTTAGAAAAAGGGACAGGGACAGCAGCAACAATAACATGGAGGAACGGGAAACAGAGACCTCTGATGATGATGATGACGCAACAGATTTGGAAAGGCAAGATATTCCCATCCATGACTTTATTGAAGATAATTGCTTGTCGTTGTTGGCTACAATAATTATTTATGGTGATTTTTTTTATTCTCCTCAGTATGAGTATGATGCAAGTTCATAAAAGAAGAGTACGTGCAGAGGAGTTTGTTTCATTATGCCAAGTTATCATAACAATATTGTATATACTTTTTTTTCCCACTTGTAAATTTCTGTCTGCACTTTTTTACTTTTACTTATGAGTAGGAGATCAATCAGCTCCTCATAATACATATACATATATATCTTCAGTTTTTTTGTGTGTGGGTTGTTTTTTTATTTTATTTTATTTTTTTTTGTATCTACACTCCTAGTACAGACCACCACTACTATATGTTTGGATTCATTTTAGTTCATTTCCAAGACCACATGCTGTCCCACACAGCAAATAAAGGACGGGGAAATCAAACGGGAACATGATCGGGGATCAAACGATAACTCCAAATTAGTCCAAAACAACATATATTATGAGACAACATTATTTGAACACAATCATTTTCCAATTTAATCACCAAGCACCATCTGCTGGATCTGGTAGGGCACTGCCCCACTTGTCCCTAATATAAATTCTCCAGTGTATTTGCATCGTTTGCTGACAAGAATTCTCTCTTTCTTGCACCTCCCACTCCCTGCAATCCAGCAGTCGCACATGCTTGCGACACTTGACACGGAGGAACTTAATCATATCTTCCTTAGTCTCTTTCCCAGATGCTCATGTTTGAACTTAATTAGATGCTACATCACCTCAGCGCGGGTCTGCACAGCAAATCTTATTAAGAAAAGCAATGTGTTTCTCATGTGCTCGCTGATTCCTTTACATCTCACCGTCTGCAAGGAGAAATCCCGCCGAGGCATATTCTCCAGCCCCTGTAACTAATGACGCCACTGCCCAGATCTGACAGTGAGCTGTGTCTGTATATTGTGCTTAATATCATAATAATAATGAGAGCAAATTAGAACAATCAATTTCCATGGGTGGTTGTTGATTGGAGGAGGATGTGGAAGTGACAGGAGGTGATCCATCATCCTCGGCCAGTCACATTAACAGAGCGCCGCGGAGCAGGTGGGCTGGGCTGGGGGCCAGTCGCAGCCAATGGGAATGGGTCGGGATGGGAGGAGGGAGATCCATTACACCCAAATCAACTGCTAATGTAGTTGTGAAGTGGATAAAACCTCAAGCAGGGGAGGGAAGGGAGGAGAGAGGATGACAGAGTGTCGCTGAGACATCAGAACGCTTTGACAAGGCTCTAAATCTACACGACAACAATCTAGTAAATACTAAGTACGTTTTGTTTTTTTTTTTGCTGGAGAATTTCCCATTTTCTCCATTTAAATGGGGCCGTCCAAAACGATTATGCATGCGATGTTGCAGATGTTGCAAAGAAGCTATTCGTAGATGTGCACCCACTGTGTTTCTACCTTGTACTTTGAACGTCTCTTTTGAATCACTTTTGTCAGCATGCATAGGTTAGGGTTTGATGTACATATTTCAAACTCCACTGGAAGCAGTAGCACTGTTGTAAATGTAACCTTTTTTTGTTTAGTTTAGTTTTTTGCTATTTGTACCATTTGCAAAGAGGATCAGCATGTTCATTGGTGGAGGCCTTTATTTTAACAAATACATTTGGAGAAGAACATTTATTTGTATTTATCTATTTTCATAAAAAAATATTGATGCTAGAGAAAAAATAAAATAAATAGAAACTGTAGTTTCAAACAAGGTAGAATGATCATTCCCGAGAAAATGGTCCTACAACATGTTGCAGAGCTAACGTTAATCAGCAGGAAAAGGAGACATAACATAACGGAAAATCATCTTTAATCAGCGGCAGGAAGTGAATTTAGTCCCTGGGCCTTCTCCAGGTACTTAATCCACCTCTGAATACCAACACAATTGCATGACAAATTCTAGGAAGTGTCAATATTATTGTGCTATATTATACTAAAAGAATTATACAACAGCATGTAACCTTGACGCACACAGCAACTGCAACAGTTCAGAACAAGTTTTGATCTGACCAACCAATCAGAGGATAGAAAAATAATGATGTCACTGAAGGGCACCTCAGTGGCTTGTGAGGATGAAGTCTGATCAGTGAAAGAAACAGTTCCATTCCTAAAATAGTTCATGTTACATCGTCAGGCACTTTCTGAAGGACCGGGGCAGGTTTGCGTGACATTAAAGCACATTTGCTGCAATCTAATTGGGCAAAAACAAAATTAAACATACACAACGACAGCAAAGCAATGAAGCCAAGAGAAAGAACAGACACATGAATACATTCATTCATTCATTCATCTTCCGAACCGCTTGATCCTCACTAGGGTCGCGGGGGGTGCTGGAGCCTATCCCAGCTGTCTCCGGGCAGTAGGCGGGGGACACCCTGACTCGGTTGCCAGCCAATTGCAGGGCACACAGAAACGAACAACCATCCATAACCACATTCATACCTAGGGACAATTTAGAGTGCTCAATCAGCCTGCCATGCATGTCTTTGGAATGTGGGAGGAAACCGGAGCACCCGGAGAAAACCCACACAAGCCCGGGGAGAACATGCAAACTCCGCACAGGGAGGCCGGAGCTGGAATCGAACCCGGTACCTCTGCACTGTGAAGGCGACGTGCTAACCACTGGGCTACCGGGCCGCCCCACATGAATACAATTTCATGGAAAAATATTAGAACTTTAGTTTGAGTTTCTGATCGTGTTCAACTCATTCAATTCACTGCCATTCATTTTCAGGCCCTCCCTTACGCTAGCACGTCAAAACAATTATGAATAGATTGGAAGATAGATAGGGGTTTTGTGAGCATTTCTCAACTTTCCCCTTTATTTTGTGTGTGTGTTGCCCTCGTCCCAGCTTTTTTGAAATGTGTTGCAGGTATCAAATTCAAAAATGAGAGAATATTTGCAAAAACAACAGCATCCATTAGTTTGAACATGAAATATCTTGTCTTTGTTGTGTGTCCAACTGAACGCAGGTTGAAAATGATTTGCAAATCACTGTATTCTGTTTTTATTTACATTTCACACAGCATCTCATTTATGTTGAAGCTGAAATAAAGTGAAGGTCAATACTTGCAGAAATAAAGTAAAGAAACACGATTCCTTGAGTGTCTTTTGTTGTCGAGCACTTCTGCAGGCCTGCAACGCACATTTGCCACATATGCACATGCACCGCATTTTTTTTGCCCTTACATGGAAAATGTCAAGGTGCGGTTTTCGAAATGTATTTATCAATTTAAAGATCAAAATCCCTGAGTTAAAACCAGTATTGTATATTTGGCTGCAGTAAAATGACTGCTGCTATTAATCTGTGAATTCAGTGGAACGTTGCCACGTCACAGGTTGCATCAAGACAGCCCCACCCCCACAACCCCCTTTGAGTCATTGAAAGCCATCTAGCAATCATGGAGTCTTTATAGTTTAATTTGCTTTTAGCTCGGCAGAGCTTTCAATTATTCATCAACTCAATGAGCTATTTCTCTCACAGCATCAGTGTGACATTGCACGTTGGCCATGGAAAGCTTTAGCTTTCCAAGTCTTGCATTCAAGCTTCGGGGGGAACTTTGGAGCCAAGTCACTACACTTTACGTTTTTTTTTAATGTGTCAAATCTGCTGAGGAAGTCACATGCTCACTCACACATCAGCTGTCTTTCCACGGCTCGTACCTCTCACTTCTCTTGCAGCAATTCCAACTCAGCAACATACTTTTATCAGCGATCATCACAGTCCTTGTCTCTAATTCTGTTTCTGCTAAACGATGACATGCCGTGACATTATTAAATTTCATCAGCAGTCATCAATCATGGGTGCAGTTAACACGATCAGCTCCCCAGTTTGTTTGAGAGAACAATGGGGGACTAGCCCATCCTATGTGAGCAAATGAGGAATTTAAATACTGCACAAGAGACTAGAGTGGTTGGGAGGGGGCTGGCTGATTAAAGGCCTCAATATCTATTTTTCTGAGCAGATGATTTTGTCAGTGGTATTCAAGTGGAGGTTTATTGAAATAATGGGCTGTTAATGGGCACCCTTCTGCACACACATCAACGCTCGTCTTCATTCTGGCTACAAAAATATGTGTAGGTTTTATGACCATTAAGCATCTCTTTTCCCCCTCAAACATTCCCCAGCACAGCCCCCCCCTAATGTTTCGAATTAATATAAGTGATGGCTTTTTGGCTCAGTGTGTGTTCTCACCTTGTCAAGTTTACTTTTTGCCAGAGTTACCCTAAATAGACTGTCACTAAGAATGCTAAATGCCAAGCACACGACGACAATAAAAGACATTTATTGGTATTCATTGGCTGAATAACCCTGTTTCCGCGTTTAACACTTAAACCCATGTTTGATGCGGCCAAAATTATGTTTGAATCAACAACTTCACATTGAACTTCACATGATCATCTGAAGCAAAGTAAAAAAGGTCACGAATTAATTATTGATGTGAGTATATTCATTATACACAGAAGGCCCTAATGATGTATTGAAATCAGAAAGCTTATTCGATTTAATTTAAGCATTTATTTCAGTTTGAGTTTGCTCTGTGAGTGACACATTTTTTGCGATCTGCGCAACAACAATGAATAGCGGTGAAGCAAAAACAACATTTTCATCGGTTTTGATTTAAAAGATGAGAGTGCGTTGAATTGAATGTAATTGTTCCACTTTAAAATATACAGAGATATATGTCCAAACGTCTTTTATTGGAAAGAGAGCTTTGAAAGAAATCCCACATTTTGCAGTATTGACAAGTTCATTCATAATGAAAAACTACAACAAGAAACTCGTTTCATTATACTTTGTAGAACTCAACCGTATCATGTTAAATTTAATCATAATCCCACCAAATCAAACAGATTCAAATTGTCCTAACTTTAAAATAAACCGCGGTTGACCTATACAGCGTACAGTAATCGACTGGTTAGCACATCCGCCTCACAGTGCAGAGGTGCAGGGTTCGATTCTGGATCCGATTTGCCTGTATGGAGTTTGCCTGCATGGGTTTTCTCCGGGTACTCTGGTTTCCTCCCACATTCCAAAAACATGAATGGCAGGTAATGGAACATTCTAAATTGTCCCTAGGTGTGTGAGCGCAAATGTTTGTTCATCTATGTCTGCCCTGCGATTGGCTGGCAAACAGTTCAGGGCGTACCCCGCCTACTGCCCAAAGAAGAACTGGGATAGGCTCCAGCAAGCCCATGACCCTCGTGAGGATAAAGCGGATCATAAAATGGATGGATGGATGGATGATTCATATCAGGCGGCATGAATCTTGGATTAGTTAGCGTTTTCGCCTGACAGTGCAGAGGTGAAGGGTTCAATTTCAGGCCCTGGCCTTCCTGTGTGGAGTTTGCATGCTCTCCCCATGCCTGTGTTGGTTTTCCGGGTAATCCAGTATCCTCCCACATTCCAAAAACATGCATGGCAGGTTAACAGAAGACTCCTTAGTTGTGACTGTAAGAATCCATGGTTGTTTGTCTATGTGTGCCCTGCGATTGGCTGGCAACTAGTTCAAGGTGTACCCCGCCTACTGCTCGGGATAATAATAATAATAATAATACATTTAATTTATAAGCGCCTTTCAATGGCTCCAGCACGCCTGCAATCCTCGTGAGGAGAAGCGGATCAGGTAATGCATGGATGAATGGATGGAAGAATCATATCACACCACATGTATTGAGAGATACATGTGCATCAAATCCTCTTTTTTGGGAGAGATGCACACCTCTATTTATGACTATTATATTCCATTAATTGTGACCTGGTACTCATATTACTCTCATTGGTGGCACTCTTGTCAATTACCATCATATGAGTTTTGGTTGTCTTAATCAACTAAAAGGCAAAAACACTGGGAAATTCTTGAAATAAGAGAAATTATGCATCGTCATTTACATCTCTTACCAAGTAAAATCCACATTTTGTATTCACTCTTGTCAAAATGATGATGGACGTTTCTCAGGACAAAAGTACTTTGTTGACAAAATGTTTCAGTATCAGAGCCACCAATTCTATAAACTTACTTTTGCCTTCCAACCAAGGATACTAACATCAAGTATGTGATAATTCCTCGGACAATGCGGATGAGGTTGCTTTTCTTTGAAAAACTAATCATTATCACGAAATAGTGTCATGATTCGATTTGGGACCAACAGGTGGCACTGCAGGGCTCTCCCTGAGCTGCACACCTGTTGGTCGTTTAGCAATTAGTAGTATAAGAGGACTCCCTCCCGAGCATTCAGTGTCGGGTCATTGTTGCTGTTGTTTGCTACTGTCATGTTTGTTTGTTTGCTGCCATCAGGTTTGTCATGTTTCAGTTACTGTTATGTTTTATCTTCAGTCATGATTTTTGTTTGATACTTTGGACTTTGTTTTGGACTTAGTTTTGTGTTTTATTAAATACAATTCGTCAAGTACACCTTGCTCCTCTCTCCTGCCTGCTCTTTGGGGTCCACCACCACTTCGCAACGTGACAAATAGAGGGTGTCTATTGAGCCCGTTGTCCCTGTTACCTGTATAGGCAGGACATAATCTCCTCTTATTGTTGCATAAAACAATTTAAATCAAGAGACAGACAATAAATATAGAGCGCGATCTATGAATTGAGCATGCACTCTTCATGTGATGTTAATGTGCACATAGGATTTGTTCATCCAAATCCTACATGCCTTGCTCTTTGTTGATTGTCCTGTGAATGTGCAGGAAATATGATTTTGCACGCCAAAGCAGCATGAAAATTAATGTGCACATGGGATTTGTTCATCCAAATCCTACATGCACATGACTTGCTCTTTGTTGATTGTCCTGTGAATGTGCAGGAAATATGATTTTGCACGCCAAAGCAGCATGAAACGGCAAACATTTCACAATTAGACACTCTTGAAGGCTATACCCCAACAAACTAAAACTAAAGTCATAAAAGTAAATATTCAAGTTCTGAGCAGGAGAACTAAAGGTGGCCATTGCAAGGACATCCACATGCCACCTCACGCAAGACGGTCATGTGAAGAAAACAAATTGGAGTTTATCTAGTTAAGTACACTCGCTAGTGCTTTGAGGACAATGTTGGTGTGTTGCAACCATGCATTGATTATGCGGAAGAATTTGTCGTTATTTAGAATAGTATAAATCTATACTTAACTTGTTAAATAATATAATTTCTGCCTGTAATTCTAGATTGCCACTAATTAACAACGTTTACTACTGTTGGGTGACGATGTATGCCACTAGCACTACTGTATAGTTTAATGTTGGTACTAGTTTGTGTGGAGGGATACATGTTCTGGGTGTATGTAAATAAAGGGGGTGGAGCTTCCCTGCAGTTCGCTTCTGGCAGTGAAGGTGCACTGTAGCACGCCAGGTGTTTAGCGACTCAGTGATAGCGACCACACAAAGAAAAATAAGAATCGTCTCCTGTCTTGTGCCTCGAACCGAGTGTAGTCACCAGCAATGATGCCTACACATGAACAGCGAGGACTTCCGCAGCAGAAGGATCAACAGGTTATGGGCCCAGGTGGGTTCCAGGCACAGCGGCGCTCCATGGGAGAGGATTACCGCCGCGATTTGACGGAGATGAGGCCCGCTATCACATCTGGGAGGCGAGGTTCCTAGCATACTTGAAAACCATCGGGCTAAAAGATGCTATCCTCGGGTGTGATGTAGCTACGGGATCCAGCGAACAGGCCGCAACAGAAACCGTGTGGAAAAACGAACTGGCATATGCTGAACTGTGCGGCTGCTTGGATGATAAAACACTGACACTCATCCTGTATGAAGCACCAGAAGATGGTAAGAAAAGTCTGGAAATATTGAGACGCCATTTTGAGTCCGAAGAAAAGCCGCGAATTGTCGGGCTGTACACAGAGCTAACCAATATGCTAATGGATAACGGCGAGAGCTAGCGGGCTATCTAGCACGTGTCGAGAAGCTAGTGGCCGCGCTACAAAGAGCTAAAGAGAACCTAAGCGATGCACTATTGGTGGCTATGGTGTTGAAAGGACTCACTGATGAGTACAACCCATTTTCTGTGCATGTGACTCAAACGAGGGAAGTGTTAACCTTTGCTGAATTCAAGACTAGGCTGAGAAGTTTTGAATGCACCCTCCGCTACCGAAGCAGGCCCAGACCAGATGAAGTAATGACCGCCAAGTCATTCAAGCCGAAGCCCAAAGAAAAAGACAAAAATACGTCTTCAATGGAGAATGCTTTATTTGTGAGAAAGTGGGGCATAAAGCAAGAGATTGCACGAGTAAGGATAAGAAACCACACAAGCGAACGACAAAAGCTGATAAGAACAATAAAGTGGCTACAGTTATGGACGATTCGGAAAAAGTTTTCCGTGGCAGAGACCAAGCCAAATCTTCGAGGAAGAAGAAGAAACATTATTGCTCGGGTGAGTGAATGGCGACCCAAGGGAGCGCAGCAATATGGACTACTCGTGGACAGCGGTGCTTCTGCCCACATAATCACCGACAAGACCGCATTCATCCGATTTGATGAGAGTTTCCGGCCTAAAGATCACATCATGCAGCTGGCTGATGGAAGACGGATCACCGGAAGTGTCGAGAAGAAGGGGACGCGCAAATCAAGCTGTCCGACAGCAGTGGACGAGTAGTGAGTGTCAAGCTCACAAATGCTCTCCTCATCCCAGAATACCCGCAGAATATCCTTTCTGTGGATGCAGCAACTTCGAAAGGAGCGAAGTTCAACTTTGCGAAGAATGACAACAAAATGATTCTTTCAGATGGGACAATATGCAAGATGATTGTAAAGGACCGTATGTACTATCTTGACATTGTCACAGAAAATTCTGAATGCAGTGAGGACTCCTGCAATGCATCTTTAGACATGAAAACATGGCATGAGATAATGGGCCATTGTAACTATGGTGATATTGCTAAGCTTGAAGCTGTGGTAGAAGGTATGAAAATTAGTAACAAAACTAGACCTAACCAGTGTGAAACCTGTATTCAAGGGAAATTCACCCAGAATAGAAACAGGAAAAGTGATGTGAGAGCTAAAGAGCCATTAGGGCTGGTACATACAGATCTAGGTGGGCCTATTGACCCAGAGTCATTCGACGGGTACAAATATGCCATCACTTTTACTGATGACTTTTCTGGAGCTGTTTTTGTATACTTTCTCAGGAACAAAAACATGGCAGTCGAGGCTACAAAGCAGTTCTTGGCAGACACAGCACCATATGGTAAAGTGAAGCGAATGAGATCGGATAATGGGACAGAGTTTGTTTCAAAAGAGTATCAATCTCTACTTCGAGATAATATGATAAAACATGAGAGATCAGCGCCCTACTCCCCACATCAAAATGGGACAGCAGAGAGGAACTGGCGCACATTGTTTGAGATGGTCAGGTGTATGCTGATAGAATCAGGCTTACCCAAAGAGCTATGGCCATATGCAGCCAGAACAGCAGCAGTTATACGGAACAGATGTTACTGCGAAAGAACAGGGAGACTCCTTATTTCCTTTTCACAGGAAAAAGGCCAGATTTGTCAAAAATGAAAAAGTTTGGTTCAGAATGCATGGTGTATGAGCAAAACAGGAGAAAGCTAGATCCAAAGGGCAAAAGGGGATCTTTGTTGGTTTTGACCGTCATTCACCTGCTTATTTGATTTATTTTCCAGAGACAAACAAGGTTCAGAAACACAGACTGGTCCACTTCATCACAAAGACCGTGACTGAGAGTGAGACGCAGACCGAGAAGACCCAACTGGAGGACCACTATGTAGAGTGGGTAACTATGCCTAAAGCAAGTCAGTTACAGACGGAATATGTAGGAAAAGATTCTGACACTGAACCAGAGCTTAAACCTGACTGCGACACGGACTCAACCAATGGTAATGAGACTCCTCGTACTTCTGGTAGAGAAAGGAAGACACCAAAATATTTAGAGGATTATGAATGTGTGATAAAAGGCAATGAGATCACAATTGATTACTGCTATAGAGCAACAGTGGGATTGCCACAAACATTCTACGAGGCAATGGCATCGCCAAAGTCAGAAAAGTGGAGAAAGGCGATGATAGATGAGATGACTTCTTTTAAAGAGAATGACACTTTCACCCTTGTGCCATTACCGGAGGGTAGACAGACAGTGGGGGAAGGTGGGTGTATGCTTTAAAGGAGGATGACAAAGGCAATGAAACATATAAAGCGAGATATGTAGCCAAAGGGTACAGTCAGAGAGAAGGACTTGACTATTCTGAGACATTTTCGCCGACCGCTAATCTGACATCACTGCGACTACTGATGCAGCTTGCTGCACAGTATGAGTTGCTGTTACACCAAATGGACGTGAAGGCAGCATACTTACATGCACCTATTGACTGCGAACTATACATGGATCAACCTGAAGGTTTTGTGTGAAACAAAGGGATGGTGTACAACTTGTGTGTAAGTTAAACAAATCCATATATGGCCTCAAACAGTCTGGGAGAAATTGGAACATGATGCTTCATGAGTTTTTACTTATGAACGAGTTTGTACAGAGTCAAGCAGACCACTGTATTTACACCAAAATGTCTGACAAAGAAAAGTAATTTTGTTAGTGTGGGTCGATGATATCATTGTGGCTGCCAGCAATGAGAGGTGTTTATGCGAGATCAAAAAGAAACTCAAGAGTAAGTTTAGGATGAAAGATCTCGGATGCCTCACTCATTTCATTGGGATTGATTTCAAGCAAAATGTGGGCTCAATCACATTGAACCAATCCAGATATATTGAGAAAATATTGGAAAGGTTTGGCATGTCTGAATGCAAAGCAAGAGCCACTCCAAGTGAAATCAAATGTGACCTGGCTCCAGAAGGGGACAAAACTGATCAGAGGAAATATAGAGCAATGCTGGGCAGCCTCATATACATCATGACCTGCACTAGACCTGATATTAGCTGGATTGTGAGTAGACTATCTCAGTATATGTCTGATCCAAGAGAAAAGCACTTGACAGCATTAAAACATGTGTATAGGTACTTAAAAGGAACTAAGAACCAAGTGCTATGTTACAAAAAGAGTGAAGCACAATTAGAGTTGGTAGGCTACTCCGATGCCGACTGGGCAAATGATAAAGAGGACAGAAAGAGCACCTCAGGCTATTGCTTTAGTCTGTCACAAGGGGTGCTATTGTCTCATGGAAGACAAAGAAACAACAGACAGTTGCACTTTCAACTTGTGAGGCTGAATATGTTGCACTGGCGGCTACCATTCAGGAGGCACTATATCTTACACAAGTTTTGAAAGACTTCCACCCAGGATTTGAACAATCCACGAAGATATTCGAGGACAATCAGGGAACGATACACCTTGCGAAGAATCCAGTGTATCGCCAAAGGAGCAAGCATGTGGACATTAAATACCATTTCATCAGGTCCAATGTTTTGCTGAAAAGAATTGTTTTGATGTATTGTCCAACAGATAGTATGGTAGCAGACGTGTTTACTAAATCTGCTACAAGGGCAAAAATTGAAAAGTTTAGACCCTATATGTTTGGTAACTAATGCAATGTTAGTGTACGTGGCACCATCGAGTGGGGGTGTTGGGTGACGATGTATGCCACTAGCACTACTGTATAGTTTAATGTTGGTACTAGTTTGTGTGGAGGGATACATGTTCTGGGTGTATGTAAATAAAGGGGGTGGAGCTTCCCTGCAGTTCGCTTCTGGCAGTGAAGGTGCACTGTAGCACGCCAGGTGTTTAGCGACTCAGTGATAGCGACCACACAAAGAAAAATAAGAATCGTCTCCTGTCTTGTGCCTCGAACCGAGTGTAGTCACCAGCAATGATGCCTACACATGAACAGCGAGGGACTTCCGCAGCAGAAGGATCAACAACTACCTTCATTTTGGAACATATTTGTTTAATGTAGGCCGTATTAACGCGATCACGACATGCCCTGTTGTCTCACGTGACATGAGGGTCGCAGCGTCGCTCCATCTGGTGCTGAACAAACTTCCGCCCTCAACACGCCCTCGACAGTGTCACAGCGGCGGGGAAAGTACAAATGAGCCTGCTGAAACAAAGCTGACCAAAACTTTCACATGAGCATTCTTCTCATTTCTTACGGAGGGACTTGAGTTTCACCGTCGACATGGTGGAGGAACTGTTGGTGTTAAACGAGGCTAAAATCAACTCGGTGAGTACTAAAGTATCACAATAGTATGCAACTTTTACGTCACTGTTTTGGGTTTATAAACACTTTTTCAATGATTCTTAAAGTGAGCATGCTATGGATAAGTGAGTTTTGTGTTCAAAAGTGAAGAATGCTGTTCACCGAAGTAGAAACAATCTCAGATACATGGAAGTTGACGACTGAATTTAACAGTAACCAACACACATATGTGGATGCCTCTAAAAATAAACAGTACTCACCCTGCTGGTAATTAGGCTAAATTAAATTCTAACTGGGCAGATTTATTTGCGAGCAGCTATTTTCACGTGTTAAATTTCTATTAAGTGTCTTTGCATACATTGTTTGTACAGATAACATCTCAACTTCAAACTCCATGTGTTTGAGGACCAACTTCTTACACGAAAAGGACGATGAAAATAGAGTTTAAATTCGTAAAATGATATGAATCACTGTCACTGATAGAAAATGTGACTTTCCCAAGTAATGGTGGATTTTAAAACGTTAGCCAAAAGAGTAACCCTCATGAGAAAGCATCTGTAGTCCCCAGTGATGTCTGATTGATTGCAAGTTGCAACATTCATCAAATATTGTGAAAGTCGTCTTGTTTTAGTCATGTCTTTTGATTGAGTGACAATACAGTATAGAGTATTTTACTTCTTCTGGCGGGCATGTTAAACTTTCTTATGTATTGTGACCAATCCACAATTTATACACACCAGAGGTGGCCAAAAGTTCTTAGACTGCACTTAAGTAGGAGTAAAGATACAATATGTGTGTTTAAAAAAAACCCACCTCAGGTAAAAGTAGAACTACGTACTGAAATCGAGTTTGAAAAAAGACCCTCATATGTAAATAATTAGCCAATATAATTTAATAAAAAAATATATAAATATATATATTTTTAATATACGTTGCACTCTTACTGAAAATAACATACCACACTTGTCACATTTTTGTTTTCAAACCACAAGCTAGCGAGCGCTGGCTTGGCTATTATGCAAACAAAACGTGTTCACATAGTAATTAAGGGTACAGTGTGTAGAATGTAGTGCCGTCTAGTGGTGGATTAATAGAATGCAACAAACTAAACTCGGGATGCACATTCAAGCAATCACACAACAGTGCCTCAGCGAGACCAAATTTCACAAGTGTCCCACCAATTTCTTCAGCACAGTTGCGAGCAAAATTATCCCAAATAACTGCTAGTATCCCTCAAGTGATGGAGTAAATGCATGGTATTTGTTACACGTTATAGTCATCATTTTGAGGAACCACGTTTAATAAGTTTCTCTCCTTCGGCTATCCGTAGAAGAAAAATGGTGGCGAGACATGGCAGGCTCCTATTGTGGAGACACTTCCTATGGAATATAATTGGCGATTACTTACGCCGACAATTACATTAACAACTATATGTTGATGTGATTATTTAAATTAATCATGAGTTTTTAAATAATGAACAGTGAAAAATCAAACAAATTTGACACACTGTCCCTTTAAATTGACAGTGTGTGAAAATTTGTTGCGTTTTAGACTTGGCTTCAGCACACACTCCAGGAGTCTACTACGAGTAAGTGTACAATAAAATGTTTGTATCTATGCTCTCCTCAGAACCTCACAAAGTCCCTTTTGGCAGTGGCTTTTCTGGCATCGGTCGGCAGCTCTCTGCTCTATGGGTTCAATCTTGCTGTGGTCAACTCACCTGCGCTGGTTTGTATCACTGCTACAGATGTTTTTGTCAGATCCTCACTGGCACACATAATTAAATGGGTGAAGTGCCAGGCCATTGTATTGCTGAGAATCTCTCTCTTGTTTTGGCCTTCCCTATCTATGGCACTCTTTGGCACACTTACTTGTTATATCATGTTAAGACGGTGGAATCACAAATTCACCTGGCTAAGTAAAGATTACCCCTACCCAGCAGACATAGGAACCAGCCAAACGTTGTACTTCCCACTGCATGGTAACCACACAACCAGGAAGCTTCATCGAAACAAGCTTCACATTCCTCGATGTCATAACACTGCAATCAATCTTCCAAGTTAATCTGAACATCTCTACTTATGTAGACCTCAACTGCTGTAAATATTAGAACGATCAGCCCCAATATTTTGAATTTTAGGAGCACGTCTTCCTTGCCATAGGCGCTCACTACAGCCTACTGACAAAAACACTTACTGTTTATAAAATCCAACATATTGTGACAATCCTAATAACTTCAGAGGTCGACTAACACTAAAATTTTGTGTTTCCCACCTGCATAAAAACATGACGTGATGTTCTTGTGGCACTTGACACTCGCCGAATTTTCTCCTGAGGTTTGGCGCAATACGAGCACATTAGCACTAGCGCAATGTGCATTTTATGGCACCGTGCTCTTTGTTCATTTTGACCAAATTTTTTTAATTTAGTTTTGGTTATAGTCTTTAGACTAAAATTAATCCGTTTTGGTCATAATTTAGTCATTTTATTTAGTTTTAGTCCAGTAGATGAAAACAGAGCAATTTTAGTCAATTAAATTAATAATTAATTTTGTCAACGTTTTCCTTCATCATACATTAAAAACTTTTATAGGAAAGGTGTGACACTGAACACTCTCCCAACGTTGACAAAGGCAGCATTATTTACCTTGGAGAATATCTCGGGCGGGATTTACATTCTGTAGATGTCTCTAAAAATTTGTCATGGTCTTCCCACGCATAACCGTTCTACATTCTTTACACTTTTCTTCATTGTGGAACATGAAATGGCCCACAAATTCTCTCGTCGCTTTCTAACAGTTTTGGATATTATCTTTTACTTTCACCATCAAATCTTCCTCATCCGCCTTCTTCTCGGTAGTGAGATCAAAGTTGATGACTGGCTTCCGTTCACCACTCCAGTTGGCCTATGATCAATTCTTCTCTCGCTTTGTCCCGTCTGTGTTTTTCCCCCCACAACGGCATATGATTCTTTCTTTTCATTTGATTTAATCGCTGTGTTTTTTCGTTTGTCTTTTATTTGTTGCCGAATTTGTCAATCAATTTACTGATTGTTATTGTGTCAATGAATGACTTCTATATTTGTTGTCATTTCTTTTTCAACTGAAAAACAATATTTGTGATGAAATAAATGATGAAACATTTTAATTCATGAAATTAACACTGTTGTCCACAAAATGAAAAGGAGCATAGATACAATATTGAGGTGGTCTTTTCAAACAAAGACTCTCAAACTAATTCTTCTGTGATCTCATCCCGGGTAGGTGCTGGAAACTGTAGCGGTTGTCACAACAACACTCCCTCTTCGTCTGGGGTACAAGTTCAAAACATTGCTCTTGTCGTCATAGATGTAACTTCTGCTTGTTAGTAAAACCGTGTCAGAGTTTTTCTCGGACAAAGTTAAAGCAATGACTCGGCACACAGGGAAAATTGTCTTCAATATCGGCGGGGGGATCTCTGAGAGAGAACGACGGTTGTTGCCCCGATGATCACACCCTCGAGCTGTCTTCCCGCCAATTCGGACTTTTATTGTAACATACAAGAAAAACACTACCCCGATATTTGCATACCACACCCCGGTCCGGCCCCTCGGTAGTGATTGGTTACCTGGGTTTAAGCTTTGAACCACCGATACGTTGGCGCCTTGTTGTCTGGTCTACACTGTATCAACATGTTGCAGACTTTGCGGACGACAAATGTCGCCTGGGCGCGACGGGTGTTCTCAAATCGTCTTTTCGGTTACGCACCCAAACGTTTAGGTGTGCTCAAATTAAATGAAACTTTAAACATGATACAACTGTGCTCATATATTCCTAACAAACCGCTAAGATTGTAACAAGTTCTCAAGCCATGCAAGACATTTTCTAATGCAATGGGGGCCTCCAATCGTTTAGAAAAGTAGAGGGAAAAAAATCTAATAAACCATTCAGTGAACAAGACCCGCTGTAACCAACACCAAAATTCTTCTTCCGTTGTCTTACAGCACAAAAGTTTTTCCACGATAGCCCTCGGGAATAATGTGGATACGAACAACAATAAATTTGGACAGGGCAGACTTTACTCCACATCTGGCAGAAAAGGCTCAATGGCCATGTGTCGATCTTCTTGGCATCCATGAAATAGTCTAACGAGAAAATACAGTCTTCAGGTATAGTCTTATGGTTAGTATAGTGAGCATAAAATGAAATAATTGACTTGGTTCCTACAGATGTTTTCATTTCCATTATTTTAATAACTCCTTGGGAAACCTCAAATGCTTCTCTTATGAACCAACACCACATGAAGGCATTTGAAGCAGACGATGTATCTGATTGTCATGAGGGGTCATGTGGCTTTGTATGGTAAATTGAGGAGCGCTTTCATCATGTGTCTCGATCAACCCACCAACGCTGGATTCGATACAGTGCTCAGCCGGAAAGAGTTTAGAAATGTTCCCATTTTATCACATTCCGAGGCATGTGTGCTTCACGCTTGTTGTATTGTTGGTGTAATGTAGCACTTTCATGTCATGTACTATATGATTTACAATATTTTACCAAGTCATATTATATAGACTTTGGTTAATACATCTATCATCATCCTTTACTGATTACCCGGTTCAGGGTCACGGACAATGTTCCCGCTAATTGTCCATGCAACTGAGCATACACACAAACTCCCTGAGCCTTCGTTGTACCACGGTGAGTAACATCGGACATTCCCATGGTGGCTACATCAGTATCACACCTGTCCAAAACGTGAGATCATAAAAAATGACCTGTTATAGGCATGTCACAAAAACGTTCTAGCCACCCATACCTCATAATTGAGGCTGTCATTTAATCGAGGTATGTGACGTGGATAAAATGAGCCCAAGTTTGAAAGAATTGGTTTAGGATTAAGGATTTTATTACTCTTTTTATGGTGTGTATATCAGCCCAAATTGACTTGAATTGAATGAACTCTATCCAAACCTTTGCTCTAGATTGGTCTTTTTTTCTGTGGCTAAGCTAAACATAGTTTAGCAGCTTCTTATTTTTGCGCACCATGTCTAAAACAAGATCCCAGAGACCTGCACGTCATGCAATATTACAAATTGACACGCTTCTAACGTGGTTAGGAAAAAGCTTTAACCATGGTACATATGACCTGCAGGATTTCTGATGCATTAGTTACACCAGTGTTGTCCAAGACACATTTTATTTGTGCTGCTGACCTCAGCTGATCTTGAGGTGATAGGCTACTATAAAGTACTATCAGAGGTTATCTGATGGGTACTGAAAATGTAGTGGTTCCCAGGCGGCATTGTCCAAGCAAAATTCCAGATCTCCGTTATATTCATTCAGCCTTGTGACTGGCAGTTGATCAGTTCTGTGGATCCCACCTTGGTCAAATGGAATCGGCTCCAGCTTCCCTGTGATTCTAAATACGGAATTATTGAAAATGAGCTCTTGCCTTCCATCATCCTTTGAGATTGAAGTAAAGGTATGAACAGAAAGAGTGGGATGGAAAGATTGGTAGGAAAACTGAAAGACAAGCAACATCCAAATTCCTTTTTTTTTTTTTTTTTTGTATTTTACCACTGCTACCTCAGATCTGGTTTATCGATGTGCTCTGTCCCTTCTTGGCCATGCTCTAGCAACATCAAATCATACAGTACAGCCAGGGGCGTGGTGGCAATTAGAACAATCCAGATGACTCCCAAGTGGTCAATCCAATCCAGGCCAACATAGCCCGGCTTCTTTATTTTTTTAATAGGTACATAAATACATTTATATTATTCTGAGAAAAATGACATTTACCCAGATTGAACAATTAAAAATTATTCTCCCTCCCCATCCATCCATGCATCTTTTTTTTTTTTCCTGGTTCAAGCAATTAACTGGCTCAGTCTTAACCTGTTAATAGAAAAGCTAATGTAGTCTGTACACAAAAATTGCCATGGTAAGATCAAGTATTTTAAAATGTGTCTTTTATCTGGTTTTGGACGAGAGCTCTTCATGTACGTAAAAGGTAAATAAACAGGCTTTCCAACAATATCAATTCATGATGCGGAAAAATTGTTACGAGACGAAAATAGTCTTCTAAACACGAGTTGTCCAAACTTTTTGTTTTATAATGTAAAATTGTTTTATATTTATGTGTGATGCCATCATTTTATTTCATTTAGGATGTTTGACTATACCGTGGTCGTCACTGAAATGTACTTTAGTTTTTAGCCAGCACTGCACAAGTGAGCAGACGCCGTATGCACACCAATTTACAATTATTTTTCGTCATTTAACAAAATAACAGAAATTCACGTTTTATTATGTTTGTGGAATTTACTGCCTTTGAGTCACCTGCAGCTTTGCACCTGCACTTGCTGGAAAATTTGTGAAGTTTCTGACGGAGTTCTTTTGAGAATATGGTGGTTGAATTTGATCAGCACCATCGTCATATGTGTACTCCATACATGTGATGGAGCTTGTTTGTCATCATTTTAGATTGATTTTAATGCTTGGTCAGTCGAATACACCAGTAGCATTAACTTGTTTTCCTCCTCTAGTACATCAAAGACTTCTACAATGAGACACTTCAAGAACATTACGGCTGGATTCCAAATGAGAGGCACCTCACAGTCTTGTATTCTCTCACTGTGTCCATCTTTGCTATTGGTGGAATGATTGGAGCACTGTTAGTTGGAAAACTTGTGACCAAGTATGGGAGGTTAGTGTGCTCGTGGAATAAATGCAAGCAGTCACAAAATACCTCTAAATTGGCGGCTAAAAACATGTTTTTTTTTTTTAATTTGAAGCGAGTTAAAATGCGCGTGTCTGAACAGGAAGGGGACGTTGGTGAGATCAACTGTGCTTGTGTTTGTTGGAGGAGGTCTTATGGGCCTCAGCAGATCATGCAGGGAGCCTTCCATGGTCATCATTGGGCGCTTCATTGTTGGAGTACACTCTGGTAGGCCTCGCTCTCATCTGTATGACCAAAAAGTAGTACAAATTCTCACATCTTGTATTATTATGGTTGTTTCATTCCTGCCTCGCTGAAAATTGGGGGTAAAAAAAAAATTCTCAATATGAGTCTAATCTACCAATTGAATAAGAGTAGGATTTGAAATTAAAGTGTTCTCTCTTTCTTGAACAGGTATCTCACTCAGTGTGGTGCCAATGTACCTTGGTGAGATTGCCCCCAAGAATCTGCGAGGCTTCTTGGGTCTTATTCCAAGCATCCATATTTGTCTCGGGGTTTTCATTGCTCAGGTCCTGGGGCTCCAAGAGCTGATGGGAAAGGTATTGCGTTGTTCAACCTGAGTGTACACTATTTATGCTCTACTGTAAGCTTGAGCTGGATGTTTCCTTACAGGAAGAGCACTGGCCTCTACTCATGTCCTTGATAGTGTTTCCAACCCTGGTCCAACTGATGCTGTTGCCATGGTTTCCAGAGAGCCCACGGTACCTGTTGATAGAAAAGGGAAATGTTCATGCCACCATTGCAGGTTTGAAAACCTCTTATTTCCAAGCATCCCTTTTCTATACCACTTGTCCTCATTAGGGTCTTGAGTGGGCTGGAGCCTATCCCAGCTGACTGCGGGTGGGGTTACACACTGGACTTGACAGAATCCATTTGCATATTTTATGTCATGAGTTATTTTCCAAGAATTGCGTCACGATGTGTCTTGTTAAGCAATCGGATTGCAGTCTATTTCATGAAATAGTTTCTTCAACTCGCAGATTGACAATGCCATGTCGTCTGTCCTTCAGCTCTCAAGTGGTTCCGTGCTAAAGGCAACATCCAGTTGGAGGTGGAGGAGATGCAGGAGGAACAACGCTCTTTGTCCTCCATCCAGACTGTGTCTGTATGGGGACTCCTTATGGACGTGTGCGTTCGCTGGCAAGTCATCACCATTGTAGTGGCCAACATCGGCATGCAGCTGTCTGGCATTGACGCGGTGAGTCGGGGAAAGTTGGATTGACTTGCTGATGTTTGTGCAAAGGCTGTGCAGTTATTATGGCAGCTCCCCGCTGTGCTTCCCCCCCATCTGTATGCCTTCCTGTCCATACATCACAGTCCCACTAAGCAGGGGGCAAACAACCACGCCTCATTATCTTCAGGTCCCCTCTCTCAGCGCAGGCCCCCATTGGAGGGTTGACCCATGTACATACAGGCAACACACTCCAGTTCTCACTGCACTGTGCCAGTGGAAGCTGCAGGCATGCTGGTTCACGTGCTAGAACAAAATCCCAGCAGGGGTACACCCCACTGGGTCTGCCAGTCCTAGATGTTCCAGACTGCCGCACCGGAACATGAACATAAAGTGCGTTCTACATTTTCAAGCGTTCATGAATAAACACATGGGAGTTCCATTCATCCCTCTATTTTTTTTTTTTTGTACAACGTATGTTAGAAGAGTGACAGTTGAAGAGTGCTCGACACTATGACCATTATTCTTGCAAATGAAGCAAACTTTGCTCTCATCAACAGTGTGATTTTCAATTTTACACTAACACAACAGCTGCTTGAGCAGCGCAATATAACATTATAAAGTGCTAAGGTAAACTAGTACTCAGCCTATAATGGATTTAAGCCATGGTTGCATACTTCGCTTTTATGCTCCTACCGGTACTTGGGGTTACTTGCGCAGTAACTCTGTTTCTGTCTGTCAGCCTGCACACAAAAAGCGTGTCTTTGACACATGTCAGGTTAAATCCTTTCTGTCTGAATGTATAAATATTGAAGTCACATTATCACACAGTACTTCAAAAACATGCTGTGAAATATATCACTGAACCATTTAATAAATTTAGCTAAAATAAAAATAAATAAATACATCTGCACAAGTAAATAGGACAGAATCCCACGTGCACAGGTAGAATATGCACACTTCACAGAAAAAAGACCCGACGGTGTAGAACCCTGAAGCGTTGTACTGTCAGCAAATATTATATATCCTTTTGTGAGCTTCCATCTGTCAATTTACAGACTACTTTGTCGTTAATTGTACGTGCTTGAAACCAAGCAGGGCATATGGGTATAAAACATGAATAACATTAACTTCACCATTTGTACTCTTCAATTTGGGTGTTAAACTCTGAATCGTGACCTTCAGTTTCATAATATTCACAGGAGTACGCAGCTCACCTTTCCCTGACATGAACATTATTAACAGGATCCAAGTGGAGTCAGTTGGCTCTTGAGTTTAGAAGATTCAGCTGAGTGGTTGCAGGCAAGTGCCGGGAGCCCTCAAGGTGCCTCACTTGTGCTGCACCTTGAGGGATGACATCAGCCCAGGAGCTGTTTGCACCACTCACTGTCTACTCTGTTCATCCTGTTGCCACAGTGAAACTTGTCTAAAAGATGGAGTCCAATAACTAATTTTCATTCATTTCAATCATCAAATGATTATATTAGTATTTATCCCACGTTGTTTTTAACTGTCTGTTTTCGTTTAGGTTCGTACATTCACACATGGCATCTTGGATTGGTTACTTTATCAAAACAGGAACATTTAATCACACCGGTCTCAGAGATAGATGTTGCATCAGCAAAATGTGATTAATTTCAAAAGGAGCCCTTGTCACTCCAGCTGATATGCTGCAACTCAAATTAATCTGAGTGATGTGTGATGGGATGATAATGATCACAATGACAAATTATATGGAAATGAGACTCCTGACATGACTGGATTGTCTTCATTTTTACTTGTTCTCAATTTCAGATTTGGTTCTACACAAATGATATATTTAAGAATGCTGGAATTCCAGAGCCCCGTATCCAGTATACCACAGTGGGAACTGGAGCCATTGAGGTCATCTCTGGAATGCTGGGTGTGAGTACACGCATGCTCAGAAAACCTGCGTGTACTGTGTGTGATATTAAGACACCACAATCATGCTTCACAACCTGTCACATAAAAATGATAATTGAAAGCAAACATAATATTGTATAGTCTGGTTGTTAGAAATGGTTGACATAAACTGTATTTAAATGCAGACAAATGAATTAGAGGATGTCTTTTAAGTAGCCAGTTGATGACAGCTTCTTGTTTCCCAACTTGCAGTGTTTTACAATTGAGCGTGTAGGTCGGAGACCTCTGATGATTGGTGGTTACATCTTCATGAGTGTCTGCTGTGCTGGAATCACTGTGTCGGTCCTCTTCCAGGTACACCATCATCCTATTTGTTGTAGGGGGTTTTTTCATTTCATTTTTAAATCTTGAAGAGGATTCTTCTTACATTTTGTGTTGGTTGATTCTTTAGAGTCTATAACTATTGACAATGCACATTTTACCCAACAAACTACCACTGTTTATTCCCAGACTGCATTTTCAAAAAGCCCCTCAAGCACCATCTGTTCACCAAAGCATACATTCAGTAATATGAATACAGATACATACAGACACGCAGTATATTTTAATTAACTCCATTAGTTATTGTTAAGTGTCCTTTGGTCGCTTGAAAGATGTACTATATGAATCTGTAGTCGTAAAGATGATGAACATGAAGATGATGATCCCCTCGCTGAGTCGTCACCTTATCGTGGTAGAAGGGTTTATGCGTCCGAATGATCCTTGGCGCTAAGTTGTCTCGGGCTTTATGCCCCCTGGCAAGGTCACTCAGCTTGGAGTTGGGGCATGTTGGCGAGTGTCTGGTGGCCGGGTTTCTATCCATGTGGCCCGGCCGGGCACAGCCTGAGGAGGCAACTCCCATGGGCTCACCACCTGTGGGATGGGCCAAGGATGTCAGATGTGCAGAGAGTTAGGTGTTGGCCAAAGACCTTGGTGGTTTGATCCTCAGCTACAGCAAACTCTGGGGATGTGGGATGACAGCTCTCTGGCCAGGAAGGAACCCGCGCTGCTTTGCGAGCTTGAGAAGTTCCGAGTAGACATAGTTGGGTTTACCTCGACAAAAGGCTTGCTGTCCGGTCTTCTCGAGAGGGGTTGGACACTCTTCCACTCTCGAGTTGCCCACGTAGAGAAGCACCGAGCATTCCTGGCTCGGTGCCTGTACATTGGGGTTCACCCCGATGGATAAGACTGTAGTCTTCCTCAGCCTTCAGGTGAGGGCACAGGCCCTGGCTGTGCCGACGCACCAAACGGCAGTTCAGAGTAGTGTACCCCTTCTTCCTGGAGTCTTTGGATGGGGTGCTGGAGAGCCCTCCCTCTGTAGATTCCTTCGTTCTATTGAGGTCATGTGACAATGCTCACATGGGTAATGGCAGTGAGACCTGGAATGGCCCATCAGGACCCGAAGGGTGTCCTGTTATTGCATTTCTGTCTAATTCACTGATTGTCCATAACAAATTCCATGTTCAACCATAAGGGGATCAGTATGTACCGGTACTCTATCTCGGCCGTGGGAGGGGTTCGGCAAGGCCATGGAGAATAACTTACAGACGGCTTTGAAGAAATTCAGCTCCACCATCCAGCAGCGGACGAAATTAGTTTCCAGGCTCTCCCTTATAGATAAGGTGAAACGCTCAGTCATCCGGGAGTCGAGCCGCTGCTCCTTCGCATTGAGAACAACCAGATAAGATGGCTCGAGTATCTGGTTAGAATGCCTCTTAGGGACTTCTCTGGTGAGGTGTTCTGGGCATGACACATTGGGAGGAGGCCCTGAGGACGACCCGGGACACGCTGGAGTGGCTTTTGTCTCCCAGCTGGCCTGAGAACCTAGAACCTCTCGGGAACCCACAGGAGGAAGTCTGGTCTTCCCTGCTTAAGCCATTGCCCCTGTGATCTGACGATTAAGCAGAAGAGAATGGATAATAATTATAATTATTTTTGGGGTTTTTTGTTATTACTGCTGCTACAAATTTCAGATCGACAAAATGAAATGCTTGGGATAATTTGTAGACATTTTTTGTACTTTCCAGTCATTTTAATGTATAATCGATGGATATTTGAATCAATGTAAAATAATGAGACAACTTGCTTGACCAATCACAGGAGCAGCTGTCATTCATGCGGTACATCAGCGTGGGCTGCGTGGTTGGGATTATTGCTGGCTTCTGCATCGGTCCAGGTGAATACTAAAATCACGCTCATTGAGTGACTGTTTCCATTTTTTTCTCTCTCTCTTACAAGCTACTCTTACTGTTGTGTAGTGGCGATCAATAAGTTTGTGACATATTTATTTTTGATAAAATATTAACAAACAGGAGCAATTAATATTTAAACATATTTACTTTTGTGGGACAATCCCACAGTACTGCGTTACAGTGTGGCATAAACACCTATTCAATAATGGGTTCATGCAATACTGGAGGTTCACCCACACGGTTTTAGGCCAATTTGCAGGTCTTGTCCTGTGCGCAAGGTAACACTGCCTCCTTCTGGTCACACCGGCTGATTATGCAGCCGAGCATCATCTCCTCCCTCGCTCCTTCTCGCCTGCACACAGATATTGTATTTCATTAGTCTTGTAAATTAGGAAGTCTTAAGTGCCACACTACATCCATTCCCACAGTCATTTATACAAGAGAAAGAGTTGAGTGAAGTGAATTAAGAGGCAATCATTTACAACATTGGGAGCCATGTAGAGTGGACCTGCGAGGATGATGAATTGGGGAGAATCCGGTACACACAACGTCATTCGTCAAGCAGGCAAAAATCTATACTTGAGCGCACAGACGAGGGTTTGTGTTGCCGCAATTAGACTTTTAATGGCTCATTGTTCATCAGCTCGGCATGATGAATGCCGCTTCCGTGAGACTAAAGCCTGCACGCACCATGACGCCTCCCATACATACCGCAGATGTTGACAAATTATGTCCTAGTTATTAGCCTGACAATATTAAACCTTCATCTGCGCAATTATCATGCGCAGATAAGGAGGATGGCATTTGTAATACTTAGAGCATTAGGGAGAAAATTCTCCTTCATCATTTTCACTCTTAACAATAAAGAATTGTGCATTTAAAGCCAAGAGACAATCTAAAAAAAAATCCATACCAAAAAAAAGGACGATGTTATTCTTATAGTTTGGTCTTTTTCCAACGCTACATACATACGTATTATGGAAAACCATTTCAGCAATTATTCAATATCCTTGATGTATATCTTGTGGTCCGCATGCACTGGAATGCTCTTTGTCCTCTCGAATAAGGCAATTCAGCGCAATTAGAACTACTAGGGCATACTAGTAGAATAGAAAAAAAGTTCCAGAGCAAAGCACAGTTGTTCTCCTAATTTGTTGATTGTCTTAAGCTGGATGTCAAGGTTATCAAATAACTACTCAAACAGCTCTCCGGTCTTCGTGTTTGCTGAACAGAAAATGCAGATTTGACAATTGAAACCCAAATCTAAAAACAAGCACTATCTAATGTTTAATCACCAAATCTAAAAGGCAACCCTTGAGCAACTAGAAACAATCTCCAGTTACATGTTCCAATACTTTTGTTCATTTGAAAAATGGGTGATTAAAAAAATAAAACAATGCTCTGTCCGGAGTTGATAAACCCATCTGGATACAAATAGCATGAAATAAAAGTTGCACTTCTGAAGTTTTGTCTCATATTCCCCTTTTGACACAAAACCCAAATGTCTTCTGTATACAACAAAAACAGAGCTTGCCGTTGTAATACTTTGGAGGGGACCGTACATATCCACCAAGTGAAAATAGTAGCTTAAGAAGTGCTGTCAGATTGAGAACGTTGTCATTTTTCACAATGTCTTCTAGCCGGCGTCCCCTTCCTGATCACTGCAGAGCTGTTCAAACAGTCGCACAGACCAGCAGCCTACACCATGGGAGGTTGCCTCAACTGGTTGTCTAACTTCACCATTGGCTTTGTTTTTCCCTTCCTTGAGGTCAGAACACATTCCTTTTTCCGCTCTTAACTATCCGTGAAAAGCGTGCTCAAAACACATTGACTTAGATAGTCCGACATAAAACCACCCACAAAAACACAAGCAATTTGTAGCTGGTAGTTTAGGTCACGGTGCACAGGTGGTGACTACATCTGCCTCACAGTTCTTCTGAGGTCAGAAAACTTTATTTATCCCCAGCACGCTCTGCACAAGAAACATGAAAAACAATGACGGACATGGGATACAGTGCAAAGGGCCTGTCGGTACTCGCCGTATATACAGCGCCCGAGATCTTAGTTGAGAAAGTAAACACTATTACTTAATATGAAGGGCTACCACATGAATTACACACTTCTGAAATGACTCAAATATGTCACTACTAAAAGTTATGTTCATCAATGTGAAGTAACTGATGGGTTTATCAATTTCTCGGAGTAATTAACAATGATGTCATCATTGTTAGGATATCAGGAGTGTAATTTCACTGGTGAGCTGTTTTGAGAATAGCTCTGCCGTTAACTAATTTCTTGAGGGCTCACACATTGGTGACCCCTGCTTGAAACTGTTCATAGTCGTGATTGTGAGTTTCTGAAAATACGACTGCAATTGGTTTCCCTCGAGCTTGCCACAGAAGATGTTCTTCTCTATCTCGTCTTGCTATGTTTAAACATCTAGTGCTACCCAAAGTATATAAATCAGGCATAAACATGAGAAACTGCACTGAATTTATTTTTCTAGGGTTCTTCGGTTTACATTATGAATAAGATGATCAATACACGTGTTTGAAGGGGCACGTCTGTTCGTATTTTCCCTGATTTTTGTTTTTATCGCGTGTCTATTAAATAATGGCTCTCCACATCACACTCATACATACACTTATTTGAACATATGTCAGGAGGAGAATTATTGTTCTTGTTTTAATTTGGGATATATGACTGTGTGAATTATTTCTCTACGAATATAATATGATCTCAAATGTTTTAGAGAGTAAAGGGGGTAGGACTAGATTAATTTTTGGACTTCTTCCTACTCCCTTTGAACATATAAACTGCTCTGAACTAAGATATGTACTAATGACGGACACAATTTATTGTTTTTTTTTCTTTTAAATGACTTTACTGTTATGGTTATCCGTGCAGTCAGCCAATCAATCTTTGTCCGCTGCTTCAGTCACACAGACAGATAGACAGACACAAGTCTTTTACTTTTCGTAAACAATAACATAGAAAAAGAGTCTTTGTTTGTCATGTTCACACACAAAGTTGGACTAATGACCCATCACAGCACACACTGTTAGTGGCACACACTGCAGCAGGTGGCAAATGAAATGGCCAGGAGCAGGTCCAAGGTGTCTGTGTCTTACTCAAGGATGCCACAGCGATTGTGTCCGGGTGATATTTGGGGTGGATGGTCTTGAACTGCGGTCCCCACATTGACAGGCGATGATCCTAACCAAACAGAAAATAGGCTCCCATATGCATCTTTGTATTTCCTCTTAATCCACTGTGTTTGAAGGTCGCAGAAGAACCTTTCCAGAAGTTGAAGTTGTTTATTTTCAGACAAAGCAAGCGTGAGAATAGCTTTAGTGGCGGTTGCCATCTTGTCTCTAACTCTGCAGTGACGTCATTGCCAGCTTCACCTTCCAATGGTCAATGGAACACCCCATAAATTTTGACCGAGCCGCCAAATGTTCAGATGCGCTGAGCGCATTTGTCAAAGGACACACTCTTGCTACATTGGAACGCCCAGCATGCCGCAGAGCACTCAGCCAAAATCCCAAACAGGCGCGACAACGCTTGCGCCCGCACGAAAATCAAGATAGGCCAGCACGCCCTCATGCCGTGTCAATGAAAACCGAGCCTTCCTACTTACTTATAGGAGGAGACAATTCTTTCTTTACAGTCATATATTCTATGTCACCCCACCAGTCTAGACAGTATTTTCAATCATATATTTGTGGGATATGAATTAAGCAGCAAAAACCACCCATTTCCATCCATCTCCATTCTGCCACCTGCCGTCAACTGAAAATGACATCACAGTGCCTCAGAGCTCAGCTTGTTAATGTCACATGACCAAACCTAGGAAACAGGTGAGTGGTGGTTGGCCATATCCAGAGCCCTTAGGCACTGAGATGTCATTTTCAGTCGACGGCAAGTGGCAAAATGAGATGGATGGAAATCTGTGGATTTTGCTGCTGAATTCATATTCGGCAAGCACACAATATTGATCAGAATCAGAATACCGACTTAAGACTATTGGGGATGCCTAGACCGTTGACCAAAAAAATGTTTGACTTCCCCTCTAACTTAAACAATGAAGGCATAAAGCAGATTTTTGTCACCGATCTACCTCATGCATCTGAATTAACATTCTTGTTGTCCATGTGCAAAATGTTAGTGTATAGCACAATAAAACGGTAAAACCAAACAATGTGGACAAAAGTATTGGATTTTATTCCTCTGTATGAAAGTTTTCTTGGATAGTACTGTATAACCTCTGGTGTAAACGTTATTCTCCTTGCGTAACACCCTTTGTTAAGGCTCCTCTTTCTTTTGGTAATAATTACAGTATTGCAAAATTACTCACAGGAAACGCATGCGTAATAATTCATTGCTCATTGAGGTCGCGTGTGATCTTCTGTGTGGTCAATAGTTAAAACAGTGATGCATGTCGTGCCCTGAAAAAAAAAAAACTATCAAAGATCCTGAACTCCGCTCTCTTTAAATGGCGCTTTCACTAGAGCTGCAGATGTAGCAAAACACTTTCCAGAGCACATGGGATAAAAATGACAATACAACCGGTGGTATACATTAGAACGTGACCAAGAGATTCTTTCCTCCATATGTGCCCTCCACAGCTGGCAACTGGGCCTTACTGTTACCTCATCTTCTGTGCAATCTGCTTGGGAGTGGCCGCCTACACCTTCTTCATCATTCCTGAGACTAGAAACAAAACCTTTATGGAAATCAGTCAGATGTTTGCCTGCAAGAACAACATCCTTGAAGAGGAGCTGACATCCAACGGGAATCTGAAAATGTCTCACATGAACGGCTATGGGACGCTGAGCCATCAGGACGTGAAGTAGGAGGTGGGCCTACTCACTTTGGTCGGATGTAACGATGGCAGAGGGCTCAACTCGTGCGACTGCCCTCCTGTCTTAACGTCCAACGTTTCAAGAGAATCTTCTTTCCAGCGTCTGACTCCAAGGTCACGTGACAATGCGTCTTGAATCAAGAGTCCAAGCATTTTAATCGCCATTGGTTCAGGAAATTTGTTCCCCAGCCCTGAACACATCCCATGACCGTTCATCAACCTTCATATCACATGTACAGAACACCTCAAACGGAAAATGTCCACTCTAGTGTCATTGTATTTTGAGTGTCTTGTCAAAAAGAAATGTATTTTTTGCCCTTCTTTGCTCACACTCCAAATGTGATGTTTGTCTCTTTTTATTAAAGAGAGACGGATATTGTGGCTACTGTAGTAGTCATTTTATGCCTTGTTATTTATCAACATGCCTGTCGGCATACGGTATGTTTTAGAATGCTTCTTTGTGTAAAAGAATGTGTAGTCAGAGACGAGAGGAAGTATTCAATAAAATTAAGAATTTATAAGCCATTAATGTTTCAAATGTTTTACAACTTTTTGGCATTCTCCTCTTTGTGTCTCTTGCCTGCGGGTCAGCATTATTGCTTAATAATGCTCCATTTCTTCAGCTTTAAAGTTGTAGAATTTTTTTTATTGCTTCTATTCATAGCTGGTCAGAAGACATTTATTTATTCATCAGCTGTGAATCTAATAACGAATGAACGTTGAAGTTATCTCAACAACAGATGATAATAAAAAAACAAATCCCTGAAGCACTCAGAAAATTCTTTGTTTTTTTTTTAAATCCTAAAAAATATTACAGCTGAATCGAAAAAAATCTCGAATAATCCATACACCACGCTGCAGATTTGAATTTGAACACGTTACACTTGATGTAATCATTAATTGAACACGCGACAGACAGCACACATGTATGAGAGTCAACCATGTTATTCCAACATGAGCATGGAACCGAGACATTAAACGGAAATGTCCAGCTTCACGTTGTGTTGCTCAGCCTTGCTCTCTCACGGTGTGTGACAGCTGCCATTATCATAAATACAATGTGCTCGTCTGCAGCCTCTACAGCAAATGCACCATGTGTTGTGTGATGTTGATAGCCATACAGGATGCTGAAGGATCTCTCTCTCTGTCTGCCTTTCGGCTAGTTGATCCATCTGTCATGCCCCCTGCGAAACTGCGGAACGAGTGCAAAAAAATATTGTCACATGCTAGCGTATCCAGCTTACAGAGAGAGGCTTGAAAGTGGGAGGCAGACAGTGAGCGGGGATAGGGGGGTGTACATCAGTACATTATTCCACATATACCACACTCACACGTAACTCATACGCTTTCATATACATCACGGAAAGGCTTTCACACATCCACTACTGATATGCTCTCACACGTTAGCCTTTCGGTTCTTTATGAGTGTATTTTAGTTGTGTGTGTGCGCGAGCGTGTCTGTAGTATGTATTTGAGTGTTTCGGATGTGTCAGAGGTGATCTGAATGATGGCCCCTCATAGTGGCGAGTGCCATCAACATCATGTAATGTCATCTGTTTGAGCATACGGTCTAATAACAGTGTGTATCTCACCATTTACTGCTACAGTCCCCTTTCATGTAAAGAATGACTGAAAAAGGGGCACAAGCCAAAAAGAAGAGAGGGGGACCAACCTTTGGAGTTGCTGGATGCTGCTGAATGACAAAGTGTTTCCATCCAAGACAGATCACCACAAACTGCGGCTGGAGATAATCGAAACGGTCGGGCCCACAAAGTGCTCCTTGTCACTCAGGCTACGCGCCGTATGTGTGTATGGATACCACAAGAGCATTATGGAACACGTGAGAGCGCACAACCAGGCCTCCGGCAGACCCAGTCGATAAATCAGCCAAATAGCATCACAGGCTGGCGCAGGAAGAAGTCCAACAGATAAAATGTTCTCCCACACAACAAAGCCACACTCGCTGTGTAATTAATTGCAACAAATTACCTCTTCCTCTCCCTGTCTGCCCCCACCTCCACCCCTCACGCTGCACTAACGAGCACACTCCTCGCGTGCGTGTCTGACGGAAGAGCACACGCGCGGGCACGTGCACATGCCCGCTCTGCAGCCTTCATAAGTGCCTTAATGTGGCTTATTGCGGTGCGCGGTCCCCTTAGCCGTGGAAATATTCGCGTGACGGATGTGCTTTGTCGCCAGCGCTCCCCAGCGGAGGGCCGCTGCTGTCAGGGAGGAGATGATGACATTAACAGGGAGGCAAGGCGATGACAAATGCCTGTTATCAGCGAACGAGGCCGGTGACAAATCGAACGGCAGCGCCCAGGCAGCCCCGGCGTGGTGTAATAAAAAAGAAGATGGATGGCGCACCCAGACAGGGCCCGCGTTAATGCGATTTTCACTGCTCTCCCTGACTCCCAATTAAGGCTGGGGGGTGTGGAGAGAGGAGATAGACTGTGTGTCTTGTGGATGAAAGTGTCTCAGGATGGAGAAACATGAGGCATGGAAAAAGTCACAACACAGGCCTCCGCCAAGGCTCAAGTCGCATCCATTTACAACGTTCCTCGCTAGCATTCGTGACTCCCGCTATTTTGCAGATTTTGAAGCAATCATTTTCTGGGTTTGTTGTGCGCCTTCTGTGTAATGCCACATTGCGCAGCGGCATGCCGGCCAGCACTGAGCTTCACTGGATGAGATGCAGCGTAATTAAGAGCGAGAAGAGAGAGCCAGAGAAGGTCCCCAACTCCTGTAGGCTCCAGTCATAGTGTGGTAGTCATTCCACACCGCACGTCCCTCTGAGTATGGTTGTATGCTCTGCTTGTATGTGTTGCCGCTAAAGTAAAAGTTGTTGAGAGGTTTATGATGACCATAACAGTCTGTGCTAATTAAGGAATACTTTAATAAGTTTAATTGGGTCTCAGGTTGAACATGGGCGGCCCGGTGGACCAGTGGTTAGCACGTCGACCTCACAGTGCAGAGGATTCCAGGTCCGGCCTTCCTGTGTGGAGTTTGCGTGTTCTCCCCGTGCCTGCGTGGGTTTTCTTAGGGTACTCCGGTTTCCTCCCACATTCCAAATACATGCATGGCAGGCTCATTTGAATGATTTTTCATTTCACTGCAGAAAAAATATCATTTGATTATTTTTTAAAACTGACACGCATGTAACGGTATTTGAATTTCAAATCAAATGTTGATCAGGTCAAATCTCAAGGAAATGTGTTTAACTTGTATAACTGTAAAAATTTGCTCAACTCAGATAACATCTCACTGAGTGATTCGAGTCAGTGGACAAGTTAAATCAGAATCTGGATTTGATCCAGATGGAATGAGAAATATACGATCAGTACACTTTCCATAGTATAAATGGGTTCAAATTCGATATTATTGGACAATGATACTCATCTGAACACGTGACCTTGAGCAAGATCTTAAGATCTAGACATGCGAAGTCTTGCATCTGAACACTCTGATAGCATCTGGAAAACTCTTTGACATTACAAATACTGACCCTGCCTATACTGTCCACAAAAATCTGAGATTTTACCGCAATATTAGTGTTGACACTTGCTGAAATTGGTTGTGCAGTATATTCCTGCTCCTGATCAAGCATGACTTAATATGCAATAGTTAAAAAATATCGAAGGAAAAGCTGTCACTCATAAAAGATAGCGGGTTGATATACTGTATGAAAAACATATAGACTGTACTTAACCAAACAAATCAAGTATACACTGGTGCAAAAGTCACTCCTTTGGTGGCGTTAACGAGACAGAATGAACCTTAACAATCGTTTAAGAAAAGCTTGCGTGTTAGGAAGAATGGGGCTCGGGGCTGAGTTAAAATGGAGGTAGAGAACATGGCATTTTAATTTTCTGCAGGGCCCATCTGCTCCCTCCTTTCTTTCCTCGCTTTTACTCACATCTCAATCACAGTCATGCCTCAGAGGTAGTAGGTTGTTATGTGTCTCAGTGGCCAGGAGGAACATCATTAGAGTCTCTCAAACAGCGACAGTAATGAACAACCCCCCCTCCCCACACCCCTATGCCTTTACCCTCACGCGGTGAAATAGTTCATTCAACGGACAGGTTCAACTGCTCATCTGGAGCTCCTTGATTAGCACTTATTAGGCGTGTCAGAAAAGAGAACAGGTTTTAGCCCAAATCGCAAGCACTGCTCTTCAAATCAGCGCTCAGAAAGAACACGTTGACAGACAGTCTATGGCTTATGGCAGACAGGCCAGAAAAAAAAGAGATGAGCTACGATTAGTCCAGACTTTTGGAACCTCCTGTCCAAGGACCCAGATGTTATCGTTTTCTAAAAGGATCCGTTTGGGATATTGAGAAATAGCCGTAGGATGAAGGTGCACCTGTTCCCGGACACCCATGGGCTGCTGTTTTGTCACCGTGACAATGTTTTATAAAAGGCAAAGGAAGCTCGAAAAGGCTACAGAAGCGAAGCCATATATCTGCGGCTATTACATCCAGGCTAAAAAAGAATGGGTTGAAATGAAGTGAAATATAGTTGTGGCTCAAAGGGGAGAAAAGAACAGAGTCTGAAGAGGGATGGCGGAGTCTCCTCGGGAACCCCGCAGGGGCTGTGCTCCAAATCAAAGACAGATGAGGCGCCGTTGCAGACACTAACCCGTATCATACTGCGAGCTACACAGTGAGGAGAGGAAGATATGTGGCTCAGAGTCAGATGTCTTCAGAGAGAAGAGCCCACTGCTGATGATATTAGTTTGGAAGAACAAGAGAAAAAAACATTTTGAAGCCTGCAGGGAAGTAGCATGAGAAGGGAGGAAGCAAGGTAGAAGTCCAAACTCAAACTAAAAAGGTGTCATGTGGATGGGCGGGCTGAAACCTGACATGGAGTTATTGCTGGGGCTCGGCCTGATGCTCGAAGAATTACAGTACATGGATCATAGCTGGATCGATGGGGAGACAAAGTCATTACGGAGCGGCTGGCATTGCACGTCTCCCAATGGGGCTGCAAGCAGGGACTGAGGCTTGATATTTATCACTTTGGCCATGGTTAACACACTTTAACACACAGGTGGGAAGCTACGTGCTCATATTTTGCCTGCTGCTCTTATTTTCAAGGCTATTTGTTCCAGTTGTATCGATCGTTTCGGCCATCCTGGGTGCTGGGAAACATCCCTTCATGCAATTCTTGTACCCTGCAAAGGATGCCAAACATACAGCTGTGGCATACATTCGTGTATGTGCTTACAGGTTAGCTAAATGTCTGCATGAGTGCCCATAAATTAGCATTTGTCTTTCTATGTGCCCTGCCTTTGCAGCAGAGGGATGAAGAGCATGAGCAGAGCAGCATTGATCCTCTCTGTGCCTGGAGAAATTAGCCATGAAATTAGAGCTCCCATCAATGGCCTGAGCCGGCGCTGTCGCCTGATCCGCTATTATTTATACTCGGTGGAGATGATGATGATGATGTCCGCATCACATGGATGATAACAGGACAGAAGTGAGGGAGGGACAGAGAGAGTGAATTTCCCGTCACCATCCATGCCTGGCGCCAATGACCTGCCATCATTTATACTGCCAGGGCCCAAGTGCAAGGTTAGCGCCAGCAGCACAGGCTGTCATCAATCACTGTTGAGCTGGACGGAGAGAGGATGGGGTCAATGCCTCTCACAGCCAGCCTCTGCTGATGAGAGAGTATTTATAGGTCAGGAAGGAAGAGAGGAAAGAACAGAGTGGACGCACAGTACGTCTTTGCAGCTTATTGTGTGTGCGTGTGTGTGTGTGTGTGTGTGTGTGTGTGTGTGTGTGTGTGTGTGTGTGTGTGTGTGTGTGTGTGTGTGTGTGTGTGTGTGTGTGTGTGTGTGTGCGTGCGTGCGGAGAAGCGACACAAAAACAGTCAACTAATACCATTACATCTGTCTATGTCAAGGAAAACTCGTACAACGAGCGCATTTACAGGACTGATGGTAATTAGCTCATAGCATTGGTGACACCGTCTTGCAAAATGACGAATAGCCACCAGGTGGAGCCCATTGCCCGCCAATTGCATGAGAGTGAAAGTACATGCCTTGATACTATCTATCTGTCTACATACATAGCTATCAAAAGAAAAAATGCTCTATGGAATGGTTTTCTACTGGTCAGCAAAAATGTGCACCCCTTTGTGGTTTGTGGAGACATTGTAAGGGGTCTAGTATTTTATTATATCAAGTATTTTGCTCATGAACTTTGAAATGCGAGGTTATTGTAAGAAACTTACTTTCTTAGTTTTCTAACAATCAAGTCATAGTTACTATGACTTGATTGTAAGAGGAGCTCTGTATTTGGGGACGAAGCTATGATTAAATCGTTATTCTTAGTGTTAGTGTGACAGTGGCATCCTGCATGCATGCGTTTCTGCTTTGTCAAGTAGTGAATTAAAACGTACATACATGCATGTTTGTATCTATCTATCTATCTATCTATCTATCTATCTATCTATCTATCTATCTATCTATCTATCTATCTATCTATCTATCTATCTATCTATCTATCTATCTATCTATCTATCTATCTATAATCTGTGGAGACAGAAAAAACTAAATGAAGTTGATTGGCACTGATGGGAAGACCGAGAACAGTCCACCGTAGTCCAGTCATTCCATTGAATGACAAGAATGACCCCCTCAGCCCCCTACTTACCCACATCTCCCATTACAGCCTCCCCACTCAAATGGCCCTTCTTAGGACATGAAGGTCAGCATGGCAGATAGTTGGGGTGTTTGATCGATAAGTGCCACCCTCCCCTTGGTCCACTGACAGGTTCTGTCAAGCATCCAGCAGGACTCGTATCCCTCGGCCCCACCTCCCTGCCCCCATTTTGAAGGAGAACTGTCACTAGCTGCCACTGTCACATACCAGTCAGGTGCTTTCAACGCACTGATAATGTGCCAAGGAATTTCACCAGGACTGTTATCCCAACTGTAAAGAGAGAAGTGTGTGTGTGTGTGTGTGTGTGTGTGTGTGTGTGTGTGTGTGTGTGTGTGTGTGTGTGTGTGTGTGTGTGTGTCGGGGTGGGGTGGGGGGTGTATGTGTGTGTGTGAGGAAGCGAGCTGTTGAAAGTTGTGTGATTGTGTGTGTGTGTGTGTGTGTGTGTGTGCGTGTGTTTCTGAGTGCAGTTTAGCTGGTGTTTATTCAACGTGAAGAAACAACACGGGGATTAGAAAATGATGCTCAGTTTCAACTCCTTTTTACTCCTCTGTGGACATTCGAAGATAAAGAAAAAAGCCACAGAATCCATACTATCTGTTAAAAGTGACCACCTCGAATGAGTTACTATGCTGGAAACAAATCCAATCATTTTTTTCATTGGCTTCTTGTTGAAGGAGGTCTGCTGCAATCCGTTTTTCAGGTGCCCCTCAGTGACCCGAATCACACATGTTGAGGTGGCAGTCTCGCGCCAAAGGCCACATTCTTGGGTCATTAACACTTTTGACGACAATGTCCTTAAATTGACATGAGGCAAAACAGGACTGTCATTCCGAGTGGAGTATGTATGTTTGTGTGTTTTTAGTGACGAAGGAAGGGTCGTGGTTAAAGGGGTGACAAGGAGATAGTGTTGCTGATTGACATGTGAAGAGTGGCAAAAAAAAAAAAAAAAACGCCCCCCTTTGGAATGCACCAATCTCCCAGTGTCCTATGTTGCTTGCGTCTGACGGTGAATTGTTAAAAGCATTCCTGGCAGTTAGGGTGAGGGTGAAAGGAGGGTGAAAGGAGACGGTCTGCTGCCAAAAGAGGAGTCTGTTTACTCCTAAAGAGGCTGAACCGTATCCATACAGCCTTGAAACCATAATCGTACCCAAAATCTAGCAGCTGAGAAAAGAATGATTAAAACTCTCCAGCCAGTGCGTGATTAACAAACACTTTGAAAGTGCTAACTCAGGAGAGCAGTTGAAAAGAAGCATGGTGGTCACACCACTACACCTTCCCCTTGCCTTCCATAACCCCCTTATCCGTCGAGTTCCCCACCATCTCAAACCCACCCACCGAGCAATGGAAGGTGGTGGTCGAGCTCTCGAGCGATGTCCATTTGGAGCGGCAGGTTAAACCGACCACACGACAGGGGCAAAAGGCCCCCACTTACAAGGTCTAATTGGTTTCACAGGCTGCAGACTGCACAGGAAAGTGGGGAAGGGAGAATTGGGGGGCAACGGGGAGCACTACAACAGGGATAGAGACAGATAAATGGTGGGAGGACAGGGGGAGGTCAGTGCAGGAAGAGGGGATCAGACGGAGGCAACATGGACACCGGGGGGACACTTAAGACAGAGATAGAAAGTTGAATCACATGGATGGAAAAGACACAAGGTCAGAGGATGAAGACAAAAGGGAGGATAGAGGTGAAATAGGAGGACATGGAATGATAGAAAACGCTTGATCCCGAGATTAAGCTGGTTGATTTTACGACAACTTTTACAGCAGTAGCGAGACTATTTGAGCCAGTGAGAGCTGGTAGATTAGTAGCTTTCAATCCCAGGTGCATCATTTTATTAGCTTTACCATTTCTATGTACCAAAATCTACAACAGATGGCCTCTTTCATCACATTTGGGCACATTTCTACCCAAAGGACATATTTGAGTAATGACTTAAGTCGTCGAGTAATTACGCACATCGAGTTCCATTTTGGTGGCCAGTGCGAGTCTTGCACGAGGCATGGTCTGAAGCTGCGCAGGGGCAGGCTAGACCAAGTTTTGGTATTTTGGCGGACGCACACCATTTGGCACAGTTAAATCCGTTTTGCGCTGTTGTAGGCATGGATGGAGCAGACTTGTTTCACTGATGATCGAAGCAGCTCCCCTCGTTCCTTTTAAAATTGGTATGGGAGATGTGCACTCCTTGACATGGCAGAGGAGGGAGTGATTTGTTGGAATTTGTGCAGGACAAAGTGTGCAAGGTATCTTTATCATGTTTCTTAAATGAGTGCCAGAGTGTTTGGTGGTCTTCCCCCCTCCCCCCCAGCCAACGACCATATGGATGAACTTAAAAATTGACAGCACATTTGGGCAAGAATTGTCATTAAAGTGTGTAGTTCTGTCATTTTAATATAACTAAATAAACTTTTTTTCTGTTCTTTTTCAGTCTTCAATTTCCAACAACATAATTAAACCAGGGCTACACAATGGCATATAAAAATAAAAAAAAGCACCACAATTGAGTTGCAAGGTATATTCGAAAAAGTCATTGCCCTCCACCTCTGACCTGCAGTATGAAAGACTCTCTTTTGTGCACCCCGGACCGATTTTGCATAAGGTCTTACTTTGACATGCAGAGAACTGTCTCTCCTGCAGGGCGAAAGTAGCATTAGCCTTGTCAAGCCAGAGGCCACACTGGTTGTTGATCTATGCAACATGTCGCAAGGCTCAACTTCAAAATGAAATCAGGACAAGTCTTACTGTGCATATATAGCAATGCCTTAAGCTTTTACTTTGAAGTTAAAGCAATCGCTGTGGCGGCTGACTTGACTTTGAATTGAGGCTGGCCTGACCCATCCTTCAAGGCCCAAAAGCGCGATGACAGACTTGAACTGGAGAACGATATTCAATTTCCACTGCTGATGCGCATCGCTTATGTGCACCCTCGTTTCTACAAAGGGAACTGCAAGCAAACCACAGTTGGCCACAGTTCATTCTTCAGAATTAAGCCCAGAGAGTGAACTTTGCCATGCTTGACAGGCCAATATGGAACATGATGTGTGGATAGAGACAGAGCATAGACATACATTATGTAGACACATCCATCAACATATAGGCACCGATATGTAATAGTCAGATGCGACGTCGCCAGTTTGGGCTACTGTAATATTGCTTCCGACCTTATCCTTATCTATTGTATTGACTGCACATGCCAATTTTTCTTTTAATATTTTTTTAACAAGAGTACTGATTAAAGACTTTTTCGGCCAAGAGAAGATGAAACATGAAAACAGAGATGAATGGAAAAAACCTTTTGATCAGTAACGGTAAAGACAACCCCCCCGCCCCCATTTAGTTTCCTTTTGCAAATCTATTAATTGGAATGATGTGAGTACCATATTTTCCGCACAAAAAGGCGCACCTAAAAGCCTTCCATTTTCTTAAAAGCTCACAGCGCGCCTTAAAATGTGATGCGCCTTGTGTAGGGTCATTACGGTAATATGTCAACCTCAAAATGGCTCCTTGCTCGAGACATGCTTACAACGCATTGTTCAAACTTAAGGTGATCAGTTTCACAGTTGAACACGGAAATAGAGCAGCGGCAAGAGATTTCAACGTTAACGAGTCAATGTTATAACTTGCTGTTGGTTTAGTGAACTGTGTCGCTGCTTTTTTTTTTAAGTTTAAGTTTTACTGACAATTGATCGTTTTGTTGGCGTTTCCTTGAGCATAGCTCCATCTAGAGGATGCATTGTAGATTGTGTCTTATAATGCGGTGTGTCCAATATATGAAAAAAATTACAAAATAGGCCATTCGTTGAAGGTGCGCCTCATAATTCAGTGCGCCTTTTAGTGTGGAAAATACAGTATTTCAAATTTTGGAAGTTGTTGTCAATTGAAGGTAATCCTTGCTTCAGAGTGAAAAACAACCCCCATTATTCATAAATAATAGTTCATCTTCCGAACCGCTTGATCCTCACTAGGGTCGCGGGGGGCGCTGGAGCCTATCCCAGCTGTCTCCGGGCAGTAGGCGGGGGACACCCTGAATCGGTTGCCAGCCAATCGCAGGGCATACGGAGACGAACAACATAAGTAATAGTTTTAAAACCTTTAATGCTAAATTGTCGTTACCGGTATTTGTCCCAAATAAAGTGTCATGATTTGCAACATGTTTTCTGAAAAAGCAAATTACATTTTTGAGTACACAGGATTTTACTTGAATGCCTCTTCTCCATGAAAACTAATGCAAATACATCCTGGTGTCTTCACAGTTCCTTTTGTTCTTTTCAAATGTGTTTGTGGTACTAGACATGGCAAATGCAGATCCGGAAAGTAAAAACGCTACCACAGTTTGTCTTTTGCTACAGGTTCTTCTACTGAACCGGCAGGTAAACAAGCTCCTCAGGAGCCGGTTGAGTAGGGTTTTGAGTATATGGATCTGTAATTGTCACCTGTATGTCTTGCACCAGAGGGATCTGTGAGCCGAAGTGCCAGGATGATGATCTATGATCATCCCAGGTAACTTGACATCATCCCCCGTGGAGGTCTGCTTGCAGTTCCTTGTAAACAGACTTTGCACGCTGCGCCCTCCTGCGGGGACGAGTCCCAGCTTCTGCTCCCGCCATGGCAAGGACTGCGCCTCTCGCACTCCAATTTTAATGGGAATGAGAAGAATCGCTTCAATTGGGTGGTAGCATCCACAGCAGTGCAAACCACCCGTTTCTAACAACTCACACCCACGAAAATACCAAAATTAGTCAAGACCACCCTCCCCACCCTTCCCAAGGTGCAGGTCAGAGAGCAAAAGCTGGCAACACATCAGCAGGAAGTCGTGAAATATTTTACATGCACTGACATACAAAGTAAACACACATATGCTGTCAAAGCAACTGTTCCCAACTGTGTTGAGAATTTTGTCAATGTTTTGGGTGACTGCTCCATTATGATTTATTATGGATGGAAAAACATCGCAGTAACCTTGTGAATTTATTATTATCTCATAAATGTCAGACATAGAGGAGAAATCTTATTTCCATTTGTAATTTCAGTCCCGACAGTACATGACAAATAAAAACACTGAAAACCATTGCGGCAAGACAAATTTGTTAAGAATGAAATGTTTACTTGTAGCTGTGTTGCATTGTGTTTCACAATTGAAGGGAAAAAAAGAAACAAAGCTCAGTGCAGAGTGAAAAATCTGTAATAGCTTTTAGAGGGAAGAAATCTGGAAGTGCTCAGCAGATGAAGGAGTGATTTTGTGAGTCCTCAGAGTATTGATTTCTTTTCATACTGAGATGGGCGTCACATGTATTATTGGTAAGTATGGACCAACAAATAGTACTGTATTCCCAGAAACATCACTCAGGATGCCGTGTCACTGCAGGAAACCATGCAAGGCTCATAAAAAGTCGGAGGCTTTGAATCTGCAATTTTCCTCCTAATTTACTTTGTTCTTCAGATATTTTGACAAACAATGATACGTACATGTTTTTGTTATTTAACACACAGCTTTTTCCTAATCCTGACACCTTTGCCATCATTCAAGGTTTATTGCTTTGGAACAGGTCCATGTCTCTCATGTCTATGACATTTGTCCTCAACTGTCTAGACCAGACTAATAACATATAAATTCCTAAAGTGACTGGCATTCCCATTCAACGTAAAGTGATCTTCCGCGCGCTTGCCAGGAATGAGTGAACAAGACCACCGACACGCCTCTTTCACTATTATATGAGGGACTTTGTCATTCTTATTGTTCCTGACCCTGTCCCTGCCCCTTTGGCACAAGATAATGCAGAGCGAGATCTACATGAGGCAGAGATCACTAATGGCTTTTCAACATACAGCACTTCTCTTTTCCACATTTTATTCACACACACACACACACACACACAAAATTTAACATAGAAAGTGACCCAACAGCTTTCTTATTGTCAATTTCTTCACATGTGGGAGACATACAAAGTAATCAAAATTACGCTCCTCAGCTTTCTAGGTGCAGGCAAGACACAAAAACGACAAGACATAGTCAACAGTGAAGTGCGCATGCACAATAAGTAACTGGAATATAAAAATAACTGTTATGGTGCATGTATCTTGATGTATTGTTCGGCAACACAGCAGCAGCAAGTAATGACACAGATAACAGATTTAACCACTGAGTATAAAATGAATAAATGCGCAACGTGCATGTTTGGGACATGCTTACTCATGGTATGAATATCATAGTATTTGTCCTGATTTTTGTTTTAACATTGATATTCTATCAAATGTTTAGTTAGCATACCACATGATTTAAATGAGAATGATGTAGAGTCACTGATGGCGTAGGGGTTCACTTATCTGACTTTTTTTCCACACGTAGGTTCTTTGGGTTAATGATCCATGATTTTGAAAAGTTTGTTATCATCCGTCTAAGGCAGTGGTTCTTAACCTTTTTAGAGGTACGAACCCCACCAGTTAATATGCACATTCACCGAACCCTTTATGAGTGAAAAATAAATATATATAATTCAAGATATAAAAAATAAATTGATATAATTGAAGCTATAAAAAAATGCATTTATTAAAAACATTTTAAAAACTAAATAAAATTCCACGAGATAAGTATACTTTTTTTTTTTTTTTAAATTGTACGACGTACTATCGCGACAGTTACACGTTGAGTACTAAGCGAACTAAATTTCCCACAGCACTGATTGGACAAGCACTGTCATGTGATCATCTGCAGCCAGTGATGGCCAAGCGGGCGTGTCATAACTAATTAACATGTTGAGTCGCGTGTCTCACTCTGCATGGCGGAGGCTCCATCGAACCCCTGAGAGCGACTCACCGAACCCCTGGGGTTCGTTCGAACCCAGGTTAAGAAACACTGGTCTAAGGTATTTCTGATTTTTGGTTGAATACAGCTTTCAAGCCACGGTCATCAGTCTGCATTTCACCCTCATCATATCAAACCACTTTCTCAATCATAATGCACAGCATCTCAACGACTTCATTTTATTATTATTTTTACTGTTTATTTACTATTGCCATTTCCTTTTTTGGGGGTTTGTTTTAATGCCAAATTACAAAACACAATTGTGTGCGAGTGTACTTTTGAATTGATCATTCCTCCTTTTCCTCACAATTACAGTAAAATAATTGTATTTATTTGAAAACGACAGTAAATTAGGAAATCTTCAAACCACGTTTAAATCTGAACAGGGCACTTGGACTTGTGGTGTAAATGTAGCCGATGTGATAAGCACTAGCTGTTGCTTTGCACGCCGACACTTGAATTACCAGCAATACATTAAGGACATCATCATCCACTTATTTATAGGTGTCTTTCATAACGCTCAACCGTAAACAGAAAGGTATGTCTATGATACAAAAAAATACAACTTGATGTATAATCAAGTAAACATTTAGTACCCAAAAATATATATCACGAATCTTCCAAGCGTTTGTTTCATCAGCCGATCATTGGAGTCGACGTGAAGCTAGTGAAAGTTACTTCATTTTTTCCATTTTGTTGCTCCCACTAGCGGGATTCAAACTATTCAGCAGACAGCAAACATGGGTCCAGCCAAAGACGCCATTGTTGGCTCTCAACGTGTGATGGAATGAGAAACGTTGTCATCCAAAAGTGGATCCAGAGAACATGAAAAAGACACTTTAATGAGCACAAAGCAACACTCTATGTCACAACACTCGGGGAAAAGTGTAAAAGTAAGTTCTGTCGCGTAGGTGAAGTCTCGACAGATGCTTGCTGGGAGACAAAGGGTTAAGTTGTCAGTTAAGTTGGGGGAGATAGAAGCTGAGAGCAGCCCATGAATCTTGAAGTCTCTATAGGCACAGCATGGTAAAATAATTAGGCTTGCCTTTGAAGCAGACTAAATAAACACAACAGCACTCAACACTTGTCCCATCCACTCTCTGTCTTTTCTCTCCCTTGTCTTCAAGTGGACTTTGCAGATCCACTTTCCCACCCTTTTACCTGCCACATTTAACCCCTCGCGTTACCGCCCATATGCCCCCATCCCTACGTCCTGCCCTTTTGCTTTCTGTGACCAACGTACTTTCATAGGGAGGAATGGTGGAGAAGGGGGTGCGTGGGGGGCAGGGGGGTTACCAGGTGTTCCACGAGTCATTTTTAATAGCTTTAAAGGAATGGATTTTGTACTGAGGGGGTGTTGAAGGAACAGTGTGGCCGCAACATTTAGCCAGGAATCCAATAGTGTCATGATACTGTTACGGGTCTCAGATTGTTTTTTGAAAGACCTGATAACAGCGGGATGAAAAAAAATCTCATGTTCAGAATCATGTTTACTAGCTTTGACAAGACTAATAGAATGTTAAAAAAAAAAAAAAGAATGAATAAATACCTTGGCAGTCCAGTCAAATTTTGAAACAGCACGCCTTTGGTTTAGGACCACTTCATAGTTGGTCTCATACATCTGTGGTTCAGCAGTTATTCATCTGTGAGGACTTGGGACCTTGCGAAAATGTATTGTTGCAGATATGCAAAAATAAAAAAATGGCGACTGGATGTTGGACAGACGTTTGTCTGCATTCTGATTCCTAACTATTGTTGAGGTGACCTTGAGCAATATGCCAGCAAACTCTAGCTCATGAGGCACAGCAATGTTTGGCTGCCCCTTCATTCTGATGTCTTTCATTTCAAGCATGCATATCTGTGATCTGGTTCTCTGTGTGGTGTGCTACTAGAAATATAGTGTTAGATAATTTTTCCCTTGACCAATTTCCACAATAGTTAAATCAAATGAAAATGTTTGTTCAATGGGCAGCACGGTGGTCGACTTGTTCGCAGGTCCACCTCACAGTGCAGAGGGCCAGAGTTCGATTCGTTCCTGTGTGGGATTTGCATTTTCTCTGCCTACTGCTCGAAGACGGCTAGGATAGGCTCCAGTATACCCGCGAACCTTGTGAGGATACGCAGGTTAGAAAATGGATGGCTGGATGGATGTTTGTTAAATTTAATTAAAACTTGCTTGATTCCTGTGCAGTAGTGTAGGTTCAGTTTCCATTCAGCGATGATGTGAATGGTTGTTTGTCGCTACATGTGCCCTGCACTATGAATTCTAACTAGTTCAGTTTAGTGGAAAAAAAATAAAGTCAGGAAACCAATTGCCTCCCTTTTTCAAGTTAACACACATGGACGCACTGTCAGAGGTGCAAGGTGATCTTTGACAGTCTGTCCACGTCACATATGAGGCGGACGACATCATCTGCAAAGGGAGATCTTGCAGTTTACTTGATTGAACGCACTTTGCGGGTGCCAATTTCATGCGCTGATCCCAGCAAGTCAATTTCAACTTCCACAATGTCAAGAACGACTTATTTTAATGTTTTTTTTTTTTTGCCCCGTCCCAGCTTCTTGGAATGTGTTGCGCGCATTAACTTCAACGTGGGAGAATATTTGCATGAAAGCAATCATTTTCATCAGTTTCAACAGTACATACTGTATCTGGTCCTAGTAGTACTGTATATGCAATATAATATGGGTTGAAAAGTAGGTTAAAATCACTGTATTCTCTTTTTATTTGCATTTTACACAATGTCCCAGCTTCAATGGAATTGGGTTTTGTCTTTCACTGAAGCATATAGTTGCTACCCGAGACGGAATGCCCATCTCTGCAAGGAGGGAATCCCATCGTGCACAATTTACAAACATGGCACAACATTGAATTGCAAACAATAACGCTCAGCTAATAACCACAGCCTATATAGTTTACCGTTCTTCCAATCCCTGCGGGTCTCTTTTCCATTCCATGTCCGGCCCTTTGGGCAAAACATTTTCCGCAGCCTGAGCATCTGGCTTGTACATGTATGGCCCAACATACATCTTGGCAGCAATCTCCTCTTCTTCCAACTCTCAGATAAGTTTGAAACGTCGCTTTCCGATTCGATCTCTGACTGGCTTTGTACACTTTCCAAAGTGAGCCGCGCTATTGTTGTCTTTAAGTGACGTCCCATTTCCGGGTTTGAGGCTCGTCAAGATCTCACATCGAGAAAACAATTACTTTGTCAAATTTATAGAGATATTTTTTTTCATGCTTAATTTAATGTACTGTAATGTATTTTGTTTAATTGAGATGAAAATATTTTGTTTAGGATTTTCGGAAATTACTTCACAATTTACCTTTAAATACAAAAGTGTGTTTTCCCTTATGGTCAGCATATTATCATGTATGGTTTATACGTATTTTAGAGATAATCACTGGTTACAATTTAGTGATGCAGTATGAAAGTACTTTAAAAAGGTGAATTATACACCAAGTCTACAGAATAAGAGGCTACCAATGGTTTTGCATGCCGTTACAAAAACCCACTTCATAACTTTGGGAAAGGTTCCACTAACAAAATATATTACTACACACACCCACTCGCTAAACTAAAAATCGCTCCATCTTCATAATGTTTGGTACGCACAATTGACACAATCTCAAGCAATCATGGCATGATTTCCTACAACACACTCCATTACAGCAGCTAAAACATCATCCAACACAAACATATGGTATCAACTGATACAAGCAACACTTCAAGTGGCTCCATTATCAAACAAAGGGGCAATTTTAATTTGCAGGTTCTAACAGATTTCTCCATTTTATTTATTCATCTGGTTAGTGAGCAAGTTAATTAGTTAGTTAGTTTTATTGAACCATAACTCTTGGAGGACTGTTGGGAATTTTAAAGTAGGCCAGTGATCTCACCACCGTGTAGACTGATGGTGATGATGCATGAGGGATGTTACGTTTTGGCTCTAAAATTCCAGGTTCTCTTCTTTCTTTTCAAAAAAGGTGAGTGTAGGTGCCAATTTGACATTGGCCGAATTTTGTGTGTTAAATTTGCTGTGATATTGATACGTTCAATTGGCATATTTCCTAATTGAGTAGAAATAGTCGCCATTGTTATTTCAAGCTGTTATTTTACGCATCTCTGAGTGTTTCTTTTACAGAACTATTTGTTGTGACGTCACGCGACTGGCGAATGAAGACAGGTGGAGAAGGAGTCGGAGAGAGACAGACAGACAGAGAGATGAGGCCAGCTCAAGAGTAGAAGCGATACAGTTTTTTGACCATATCAACATATTAACAGACAAACTGAAGAGAACTTTTTTTGTATGCTTTATTTTTAATAAACAGAAAATACGAAGAAGCCATTGTCGTGTTGTTTGCGTTCAAGACTCGTCGTTAGACTGGCCTCAAAAGGTGCACGGAATAGCACCGACATTTGTCAAAAACTAGCTAAGAAGCTAGTTAGCTTGCGCCGCGTCGGAGCAGAGAAAAGGTCTACCGCGCCGAAGAAGGCCCAACAGAAGGCGGCGGGACGTAAATCGACGAGAGAAACGCGGAGAAAGGAAGCCGTACGATCCGTTGATTCTACAGAAAGGTAGAAGAATTTTCTTGTCCTTTATGTCCGCACGAAGCGCGCAGAAGATAAAGCTACGACGAACGAAGCTAAAGCTAACGTAAGCTAGCGCAAGCTAACAAGCTAAGCGGAGCCTCGTGATCGAAAACGAAAGTGAAACGTAACTTTCGCCAGTGCAAGAGCGCACATCGCAGCCTTAATTTCTCCATGCAGTTTGGCTTGAATAAGAAACTGCTTGCATTCGTTTCCATTAAGAAAAGTGACCACTGAAGAAGAAGGTGCTTTTGAACATTGCATGCAGCCATAATGAGCCACTCAGCAAATGATAAGATGGATGAAGAGAAGGGCGTGACACGCTTTCAGTGCAACAGATCTGGAACAAAGACGGTCACGTAAGCTAACTGAGAAAGGAACAGAAGAAAATTACAACGATGCATTGCATTAAGAAGACAAAGATTGAAAGATATGTCAAATAGAATGAATGTGATGCAAGCTTTGATGAAGGATGTGCAAAACGTTCAGATGGTGCAAGATGGAATGGAAAATGACTTTGTTTGTTTATTAGAGGAATTTAAGCGTCTTAATGAAGAAATAATGAACCTCTTACCTGAAGATGAACAAACATACGACCAACAAAACTGGCTTGAACCCAAAATGGCACCCATCAGAGACTTTATAAAAACAACCAAAGCATGGATAGCGGCTACACACATGACCTATAAGACAGAGGATGGTCAAGAGGATTATCAGCGGAAAGAAGACGTGCAAATACAAAAGGAGTTTGCAACTGATAATGAAATCCATGATGACGTTCAACCAGATGATAGTGCATCACAGACTGGCGTCTCCGATGCTAAGTATGCCTACCTGCATGGGTCACAAGTCAGCAGCTCCTCACTATGTTCTCGAGTCTCATCAACACATGTTCGACAAGAAGCAGAGCATGCAGCTTTGCTGGAACGCGCTGCAGCAATGAAGAAAAGGCAGCAACTAGAGCAAGAGGAACTTGAGTTGAAACTTGAGTTGCAACAATTTGAATTGCGTCGAAGCATCGAAATCAAAGCTAAAAAAGAAGAACTTGACATTGAGACTGCGTTGGCCGAAAGTAGCGCAAAATTAAAGGTGCTCAACAAGTACGAGAGGTCAGAAGATGGATCAAGTAGCCAAGCGCGAGGGTCAAGGAGAAGATTTAGCATGAAACAGGAAGTACCTCATGCTTTACCACCTGAACCAGACAATGTGAACCCTTACATACAACCGCAGCTACCGCACATCCAAGCACCACAAGTACCTCTACGATACTATAACCCTCAGCCCAACATCTTCGGAGATGACAACTTGCTGAAGGTCCTGCAAAAACAGAATGTAATTACAGAGCTGCTAGTAAAGCAGCAGAAGCAATCGCAGTTACCAACTAAGGACATCCCATTGTTCAGTGGCGACGTATTACAATACAAGTCCTTCATTCGAGCATTCGAACATTCAATAGAGCAGAAGACTGACAACGATCAAGACAAATTGTACTTCTTGGAGCAATTTACAAGTGGCGAACCTCAAGAGTTGGTCCGCAGCTGCGTCCATATGCATCCTAGCCATGGCTTCAAAGAAGCAAAGAAACTGCTACTCAAGCACTATGGAGACGAACTACGAATTGCCAGCGCGTACATTGAAAAGGCACTAAAATGGCCACCGATCAAGTCAGAAGATGGAAAGGCACTAAACGCCTATGCAATGTTTCTAATTGGATGTCACAACGCAATGGAAGACTTAGAGTCACTGGAAGAAATGGACAACCCCACCAACTTGCGAACTGCATTGTCCAAGTTGCCCTTCAAACTTAAAGAACATTGGCGTGCTGAAGCTTACAACATCAAGGAGAGGCGAGGCAGAAGAGCAAGGTTTGCCGACTTGGTGAAATACATAGAGCGTCAAGCAAAATTGCGACAGACCCCTCTTTGGTGACATCCCAGACAGTCGCCCCAATGCCTTTGTAAAAAATAGCAAAGAAAGACCCCTGACAAAGGGAAAACGCGGAGCTTTGCAACAAATGTCTCCACAGGAAAGACCAAAGAAAAGAATGAGAAGTTAGCGAACCCAGATAAAAGAGTAAGCGCCTTTGACAAGCCATGTATGTACTGTCAGCAAGCTCACACTCTTGCCACATGCAACGAGATCAAGAATCAGCCATACAAAGACCGTGTGGAGTTTTTGAAAACGAAAGGCTTGTGCTTCGGATGCTTGGCTATGGGTCATATTAGTAAGTTCTGCAAGAAAAGAACAGAGTGTAAGGAATGTACTTTAAAACACCCAGACATCCTACACAAAGTTAAAGAAGAAGATTTGGCCTCCCACGAAAACAATGATGCTCAAGAAGACTCAAGCACTCAAGTTACAGTTGAACGAGAGGCTGCTTGCCTCATCGGGGCCGGAGAAAGCGATTGCGTGCTGCCAATAATACCAGTAAAAATTAAATTGAGGAATAGCGACAAGCACGTAGAAACATATGCTTTTATGGATCCAGGAAGCACAGCAACGTTCATCACAGAAGCCCTGCGCAAAAAACTAAACGTTAAAGGGAAACCAACCCAAATACTCCTGAGCACCTTGAGTCAAGATGCATCGGAAGGACCAAAGTGCACAAATAGTTATGTGATATCAGACTTGGAGGTATGTGGCCTGGAAGAAAACAGATTCATTGAGCTACCCAAGGCGTACACCCATGGTAGTATACCAGTGCACAATGAAAACATCCCCAAGCAATCAGAAATTCGGAAGTGGCCATATCTTCACGAAGTTCGAGTGCCAGAAATAAAAGCAGATGTTGGCTTACTTATTGGAGCAAATTGCCCAAGAGCAATGGAGCCATGGCACGTTATAAACAGTCGAAACGGAGGACCCTATGCGGTGAAGACTGCTGTTGGCTGGGTCGTGAATGGTCTCCTAAGAAAAGAACCACAAGGTGATGACAACAAACATCACAATTCAGTGAATAGAATCACAGTGATGGAAATCGAAACACTACTAGTACAACAGTGCAACACTGATTTTCCAGAGTGTAACTACGATGACTGCCTGAGAAGTGTCGCTACCGAAGACGAAGCCGTGACACTAATTAAAGACCTTCGCATCTTGTGTGCTAAAGGAGGATTTACATCGACTAAATGGACAAGTCATAACAGAAAGATGCTTATGTCAATACCCGAAGAACACAGAGGTCAAACAAAAGCCAGGATCTCAGCTATGAAACTCTACCAGTGGAGAGAGCACTTGGCATACAGTGGGACACAGAAACCGATACCGTTGTCTACAGTATCAAATTGCCAGACAAACCAATGACAAGAAGAGGAATCTTGGCAGTCGTTAATTCAATCTATGACCCCCTTGGTTTGCTGGCTCCAGTCATTTTGCCTGCTAAACTCCTGACGAAAGAGCTGTGTAAAGAGCAACATGAATGGGACGAAACCATCAGTAACAGTCACGCAGAGGATGGAAAAGATGTTACACAACTCTCCAACTTCCAAGTAAACAGGTGCGTAAAACCTGCAAATTTCGGACATGCAGTTTCAGCACAGCTGCACCACTTTTCAGACGCTTCAGAGTACGCCTATGGTACACCATCCTATCTACTGCTGCAGAACAAGCAAGGACAGAAATGTTGTTCGCTTGCGATGGGCAAGTCAAGAGTGGCCTCACTCAAACAGGTCACTATCCCCAGATTAGAGTTAACTGCTGCAGTGGTCGCCGTAAAGATAGACAAGATGCTTCGCCAAGAAATCCAAGTTCCGTTACAGCCATCTACCTTTTGGACCGATAGCACTACGGTGCTCAGATACATAGATAACGATAGCTCCCGTTTCAAAACCTTTGTGGCAAACAGAATAAACGTAATCAGAGAAGCCACCAAACCTTCTCAGTGGAAGTATGTAAAAACCACAGAAAACCCAGCGGATCTATCAAGCAGAGGCATGAAAGCTAGAAACTTGACACAATCACAAACATGGATTGACGGACCAAGCTTCCTACTCAAAGACGAATGCGACTGGCCTGCACAACCCATGCAAAGAAAAGAAAAACTGCAAGACGATCCTGAGGTGAAGAACGTGGCAACAGTTAACGTGATCAACGTGGAAGATGTAGCAGACCCAATGCAGAAACTTATCAACCATTATTCAGAATGGCAGAGACTAAAAAGAGCCGTAGCCTGGCTGTTAAAATTAAGAAAGACTTTGCGACAACTCAAAGAAGAAAGAAAAGCGTTGTCGGCGTATGTGAACCAAAATGAAAAGAATCCTGAACAGCGTCAAGCAAAATTGGAAAATGGCATGAAGAAATACAGAACCAAAATGGAAAAGAAGCCAATTACACTAGATGACTTAGTTGCCGCAGAGCTGGAGGTAATCCAGTACAGCCAGAAAATACAGTTCGGTGAAGAACTTCAAGCGTTACAAAAGGGAAAGCAAGTTAGCCGCAACAGTCGGTTGTCTAAACTAGATCCCGTTCTTCAACAAAACATTTTGAGGGTTGGCGGAAGGCTCAACAAGTCAGCAATGCCAGAAACTGCCAAACGCCCGGTGATTATATCGAAACACAGTAGAGTTGCAAAGCTGATCCTGTTGGATATCCACCAAAGGACGGGACACGTTGGGCGCAGTTACGTACTGGCACAATTAAGACGCAAGTTTTGGATCCCGCAAGCCAATTCCGCAATCAGAAGGATAATCAACAAGTGCGTTGTATGCCGCAGGATGTCTGGAAAGGTTGGAGAACAAAAGATGGCGAACCTACCCAAAGATCGCCTCTTGCCGGATAAACCCCCGTTTACGAATACTGGTGTTGACTTTTTTGGACCCTTCGACGTAAGGCGAGGTCGGACTACAGTCAAGAGATACGGTGTGCTGTTCACCTGCCTCACGCTGAGAGCCGTACATATCGAAGTCGCAGACAGCCTTGATACAGACTTCTGCATAAATGCAATTCGACGCTTCGTATGCCGCAGAGGTCAAGTTGCCACCATGCGTTCTGATAACGGCACAAACCTTGTGGCCGCTGAAAGAGAATTGAGAGAAGCGGTTCAGAAACTGGACAATGACAAAATTGCAAGAGCTTTTCAACCAAAAGAAATTAAGTGGATATTCAACAGCCCAACAGCCTCCCATCAAGGCGGTGTTTGGGAGAGGCAGATTCGAACAGTCAGAAGAATTCTCAGTTCTATCACGAAAGAGCAAGCCATGAGCGACGATTGTATCCAGACAATGATGTGTGAAGTTGAGGGCATCATTAATGGAAGACCACTTACCACCATCTCAGATGATGTAAACGACCTTGAACCCCTTACACCAAACCACTTGTTGCTGCTGAAGTCACAACCTAACATGCCTCCCGGTGTCTTCACTAAAGACGACATGTATACAAGAAAGAGATGGAAACAAGTTCAATACTTGGCGGACTTATTCTGGACTAGGTGGACTCGTGAGTACCTCCCGCTCCTCCAAGAGCGCCAAAAATGGTCGACAACAAGACAAAACTTTGGAATAGGAGATGTCGTGCTTCTCGTGGATAACTCTTCACCGCGCAACTCCTGGCCGCTTGGGAAAGTGGTCGAGACCCTACCAGATTCAAGTGGAATGGTACGAAGAGTCAAGATACGGACCAAGACCAACACATTGGAGAGACCAGTAAACAAACTTTGCTTGCTGGAAGAAGCAGTTCAAGAAGAAAAGACTTCATAAGACCCCCAAATTTGGGATTTTCAAGAGACTTTAAGTTACTCTTTTTGAAAATAGTGATTTTGTAATTTGAAGTTTAGTTGAGAAGTTAGTAATTGCTTAGTCCTCCTGCCTAACCAATTAGGGGCCGGATTATGTAGGTGCCAATTTGACATTGGCCGAATTTTGTGTGTTAAATTTGCTGTGATATTGATACGTTCAATTGGCATATTTCCTAATTGAGTAGAAATAGTCGCCATTGTTATTTCAAGCTGTTATTTTACGCATCTCTGAGTGTTTCTTTTACAGAACTATTTGTTGTGACGTCACGCGACTGGCGAATGAAGACAGGTGGAGAAGGAGTCGGAGAGAGACAGACAGACAGAGAGATGAGGCCAGCTCAAGAGTAGAAGCGATACAGTTTTTTGACCATATCAACATATTAACAGACAAACTGAAGAGAACTTTTTTTGTATGCTTTATTTTTAATAAACAGAAAATACGAAGAAGCCATTGTCGTGTTGTTTGCGTTCAAGACTCGTCGTTAGACTGGCCTCAAAAGGTGCACCGGAATAGCACCGACAGTGAGCCTGAAATATATTAATGCTACAGTTTGGTTCTCAAGCTGCTATTTGTGTGTGTTGACAGTCCTAATTGTTTTCCAATCTTGCCAATTCCCTCACAGCTACGTATGTGTTTATTACTTATAGCTACTGTTTTTAGCTTGTAATTCACTTAGCTGAGTTTGAAATATTGCATCGATTTCCCGGTTACCTTTTACCGTTTACAAATGGGACAGCAGTAGGAGAAAATGACACCCATTCATCATTTTCATTCTCATTAAGCTCATGGGCATGCTGGAGTCCATCCCAGCTGACTTTCGGCAAGAGGCGGGGTACACCCTGGACTGGTCTCCAACCAAGCACCGACGCGTTAAACGCCATTAATAAATGATCATGCAAAGAATTGACTTTGAGATTCCACTGGAGTATGCTTGATTTCCCAAAGAATAAACAGTCTAGAATTATTTACCCACCAGTGCCTTGTTCTTCCCCAATATTGCTCCTGGACAATCCAGTTCATTTATTTGGTTTAATTTAATTGGCTACTCGTCGTTCCCCTGCAAAGTATATGACTTCTGTTAAAACATCCGTCAGATTTGTGAAGGGTAACGTTAGCATTCATTCATCACAAGGGTCGCGGGGGGTGCTGGAGCCTATCCCAGCTGTCTTCGGGCAGTAGGCGGGGACACCCTGAACTGGTTGCCAGCCAATTGCAAGGCAGACAGAAACAAACAACCATCCACGCTCACACTCACACCTAGGGACAATCTAGACTCTAGAGTGTTCAATCAGCCTGCCATGCATGTTTTTGGAATGTGGGAGGAAACCGGAGTACCCAGAGAAAACCTACGCAGGCCAGGGGTGAACATGCAAACGCCTCACAAGGAGGCCGAGCGGGGATTGAACCTACGACCTCTTCACTGTGAGGTTGACGCGCTAACCAGTCGACCACCGGGCCACCAATGCTGACATTTATTTTTAAAATGAGTAATAGTTATCCAGAGTATGTGCAGTCTTCTGTAAGAGCTGGAACAGGCCCAAAGAGATCAAGTCCCATCCTGCAGCTAAATGCTTGGCTTCTATGCTCCTTGAACACCGTTTTGCTTTGGTGTATTTATATTGCATAAAATGTAATAAGCAAACTTCATCATTTTTCCAATGACATTGATCCAAATGATCACAATACCCAATTAAAAAAAACTCACACAATTAATATGTGACTTGCTGGGGTTTCGCCACTCTCATAACCCAAGATAGAAAATCTGCAGCTGGCTGTTATTATTTTACACGTGCAACGCTTTCGTACACCACACCCAGGAGTTCAAATGTTACTGAAAGATACAAGTTAATGTGATTACGTCAATGTGTGAGGACCACCACAGGTTCCACCAAGCCCACAGGCGGGGCCTCATCTGCTTACCGTAGGCCCAGTGTGGAATGTAGCCTGCTTGCGCACATGTTAAACTACAAGGTAGCTCGACACCTCACTGGGACACACTGTCATTTCTCACATTCGGAGATTGGCTAAGCGCCTGCGATGAAAGGAGGTGGAGGACAACAAATGTCTGGTGGTTAACCAGTCATCTGACACCACCCTTCTTCTATTCATCACAATACACGGTACCCAACAACAATCTCCGATGAAAACGGAAGTCGGTTTCACGCATAATGAACAACTTAGTCCAAACAGTCTTTATTCTGGTGGGCATATGATAAATAAATAAATAAATAAATAAATAACTACTAATTTCCATGGTAGGCCAGTTTATGGCACGCCGCACAGGTGGATTCCGTTCTTTGCAAGTGGTTGTGCTGACGGTTGAAAATCATTTGTTAATGACCATTTGTTACCGTATAGGTGATCTGCGAATGAAGATGGGACTTGATGTTGGCAAAAGACCCCTTTTTCTGTTTTCTTTCCCATGATATGACCAGCTAGACTATGTGAGGATCCAGAGCCATTTTCAAGTAACAGCCAGTCTGGCCACTGTCTTAAACACACAAAAGATAAGCAGAGCCGCAAGGATTTTGGTTGGCCGTAGAGATTAAATGCATGACCTTGTCAAACTACACAACTTTTTTGTCGTTCACAACGGTCGTGCTGTCAGATTACCAGATAAATATATATTTTGTGTCCTGGACCGGATGAGATGTCACTCTACAAGGCCATCACCAACCAGACTCTGCCCAATCGCCGCGTGCTTCCTTGAAGATTCACTCCCAGACGCCTCACGATCTATCATTGAGTATTTCATACTACACAGGCTATTACGCATGAAGACAATTCAAAATCGACGACGTAACACTACGTTTGTCTACCGCATCTTTTTTAATTTCAGGGCTTCAAGAGCAGCAACCCCTGACTGCTCCCAGTCGTAATGGTAATGAAATCCATATGTGGGCTGGCTCACTTACGATTTCAGCAAGACAAAAAAATTGGGTGTGTAAAGTCTGCTATAATTATTGTTGTATATATGCCATTTGCTCCATGTGCAGATCTTTGTATACACAATACAGCGGTGGTTGTTTTAAAGTGCTCTGTGAATACAGTTGAGTTGAGATAATTCTTGATCGTTGGGGTATTTTGGCAAAAATATACCACAGACATGATATTCAGACACATGCATCATACTGTATGACCTGTTTCAATGTGAAGTGCTGATCCCATACCAAGGAAATTCCTAAAAGTTGAGTCTTTGTGCTTTAAGCTAGGAAAGGGTCATATTCTCCTGCAAGCTATAAGAGGTGAGGGTAATGATAGCCTGGTAGTGATGCCCCCCCCCAAAAAAAAAAAAAATCCTAATAGAGTAAAACAAAACCACAGGACCCAAAAGCTGGTGCAACAACCAAAAATCTAAAGATAAAGATCCAGAGAATGATGAAGGTAGAGATGACTGAAAAGCACAGGGAGGTTTGATTCCCAATGGGCCACTGAATTTTCTCCCTTTTTTTTTTCTGTGCTTTTTCATGGTCCTTTCACTCCCAGGTCTGCACAGCTGTTTGCGGGCCAGGGGCTTCTTTCTCCAGAGCCCAGATGAAAGAGCTGCCATAAGCAGCCCTGCAGGTAGGTCTGTTAAAGCCATTGCTTTGGCTGTCCACTGCCCACCGCATGAAATAGAAAGAAAAAAAAAGGCAGCCGGGGAATGGGAGAGGGAACCAAAAAGAAGAGGAGGGACTATGGAATATAGAGGGTGAGAATAAAAACAAGGACACTGTTAAAACAGATGGATGAAGAGAAATTTAAGAGAGAATGATGGGAGAAAGGGTATAGATGAGAAAATGTGGCGATGGCGCGGCGGAGTGAAGTGGAAAAAAGTGAGGGAGGCCTGGATACCTGCTCTCAGCCAGCCCAGACCTCCCGCCTCCTCGCCACCCCCAAAACCAGGAATGATGTCTGCTTTTATTGACTTTGTTAAAGCGTTTTCAATGCTACTTCCTATGTGTTTACAAGATAGTAAATCATGGCCTGTGCATGATAGAGGTTATGGGGCGAAATATAGAAGGAAACGTCAAGATAATGGGTCAGAGGAACATTTTGGACATAGCCAACAACAACTTTGCAGCTTTCGGCCTCACTTCCAGCACTTCATGCGGCATGCGCACCTTTCTCCCTTTGTCTTCATCGGCGTCATGGTAGAATATATTCAGGCAAGACAAATACGATTCTCTATCTGGTTACATAAATTCTTTGTGGGTCTGGCGATTAACCCCACACACACACACTCCATTAAAACAAGAACAGGCAGCATCTTTGCCGATATCAAGTCATGTGGTGGACTCTGGAGGGAGTGGGGGGGGGGGGGGGTAAACACGGCTGGTGTTGGAATTCATCGCTCCGTTTGGGATCTCGTAGTGACAGATTATATTGTAATATGTACGTACGACACTGGTGTATGGATGGTGTTGCAACTGTGTAAGGCCTGAAGATCCATTCCATCTGCCAATCCATCCATTTTCAGTAATACTCCTCCTGATTAGGGTCCCGACTCGCAAGTAAGCTGGAGCCTATCCAAGCTGACTTTAAGCAAGATCAGGGTGTCTCACAGTCCATTCCGATATGACACTAATATCTACTACTGATATCTAAAATAAAACACTTCGCTTTTTTTTGGTCTACTTTTTGATATGCCCGCGATGAAACTTTGACAGGAAGTTTTTTTCGTTCACTCAAATACCGTAATTTCCGCACTATAGAGCGCACCTGATTATAAGCCGCACCCACTACATTTTTGAGGAAACCCAATTTTGTACATACACAAGCCGCACCTGTATATAAGCCGCATGTGCCCACATTAAAACATGTAAACATATTTACCAAGAAAGACAGTACATAGAGAGAGTTTTCAATGTTTTAATAATATAACTTAACAATAATAATAATATAACTTTCTTCCCAAACGGTGCCTGTGACGCGGCAGTAAAACGGTAGCAACATGGTAACAACACGCTAGCAACAGAATAGCAATGCGTCATATGCCTTTCTTTTTGCATTTTCCATGATGAGGGTATGTTCACGCTAATTTAATTTATGCACAAGACAAGAAGTTGCAGTCTTCCTCGACGCATATATTCCACCGGTCTTAATCTTACCATTTCTACTCGAGCGCCCCTGGCGGCCGTTAGAAAAATTACATAAATTGGCCGCATCACTGAATAAGCCTCAGGGTTGAAAGTTTGGGAAAAAAGTAGCGGCTTATAGTCCGGAATTTACGGTAGTCTCGTTTTGATGTAGGTACCTACAATGAAAAAAAAAAGGATAGTTTTATTCCATACGGTGAGTAGAGAAATCAAATTTCTCAATAAAAAAGAGGTGACGCTGGCCCAAAGCAACCTGTTGCGGTTGTCACTGGCGTTGTCATTCAGCGAAATAGTTTTCCAGTCCCCAAACTATTTTTCCTCCTTCATAGCAAGCATGCCTCAACAATCAGAGAAGCTGTACCCAATTCTCGCTAGATTTTTGGGGATAGAAAGTAGGGCAATATTAGCCTTTTTTAACCGATATACAAATCTAAAAAGTCTGACGATCATAAAATGTGACCTCAATCCCAATTTTGATGGCAAGTGATCTCCACAAATAGGCTATGTTGTGAAAAACCCATCTGTTACAAAAGAGCAAATGGACTGAAACTGACAAAAATAACAATCAAAAATAGAACGTTACTGAAAATGTATTCAATCAGACAACATATTTTTCTCCTCAGACATTTCTACACGATTTTACTGAGCTGCGTGTTTGGTGACTGAGACCAAGCTTGATGTGCTGCTTTTTTTTGGTGGGTGTCTCGGTCACTTGTGGAATTTGAATTTGCGATTCCCGACTGGTGGACCCAAAAGACGATGCAGGTTAATGATACACAATACAGCGTGTTCTGACTTATCCAACAATTCGAGTTACATCCATTGTACAATGAGGACTCACTGTGCCGGGAAATATCCCAGGTTGGATTTGCCTTTTTGGGGAGGAAAATAACATGTTGACAGGGATCTGTCAGAAACACAATTACATGGGGTGTAATGTTACATACACGGTGTTTGCATTCAGTTCGCCTCTGTAGTGTGCCAAGTTTCCACACACGCACGTTCAGATGCAGTACAATCACAAGGCTACACCGTAAACAAACACATTGCAATTCAGCATCTTGCTTCAGACATCCTGGCTAACAATTTGCCATGAAGCACTCAGTCATGCTCATTTGAATGTCGGTGCAGATTTAAAAACAAACAAACAAACAAATACTGTATAGCACAGTCAAAACACATTTAATCTAATAATAACAGACGGCAATGTGTTTTACTGTTATGGTTGTGCTCGTCCTTATCCTTCATTTCTATTTAATTTTTACTACGGTATATTCCATTTTGTACATGCAGTGGTTATGTTCATCCTGAGTTTCTTCATAAAGTGTTCCAAAAGGCACTGATCATACATTTTCGTGGCAACAGGAAAGGTCCCTGGTCAGCAACAGTTGAGCTGGATTCTTCCGTTTGCAGAGGTCTCAAATGATGCACAGAGAGCTTTCATCATAACATGTACGACAGTACGACTGGCATTAAAATTTGAGATTTTGTGCAAAGTTAAAGAAATATCCTTTCGAAAATCTCAAACTTTTAATGTATGAAGAGTGACATTGGTGTGTTGCTGGGAGAATTGTTGGAATTTTGAATTCACATCCAAAGGACATCAAATCGTAAAAACCTCCATGGAGTGTACATTCTGTAGTTCATGAAGCAATGTTTGATCATTTTTAACTGTCAGCATTAGTCATGTAATGTTTCAAAGCTGACTTGCAGCTGGCGGGAAATTGATTCTCACTCAATGCGACTACAGTATTGACAATTCCCCATGATTGACTGGCAACCAGTCCAGAGTGTAGTCGGTCTCTCGCCAAAAGTCAGCTGGGAGAGACTTCCACCTCTGCTCATGACCCCGAACAGAACAAGCGGCACTGAAATTGCATGTCCGCAACTATCATCGAGGTTGTTCACTCTCTATATTTCCTCAAAAACCTTGGATGTATTTCAGAGCATTCGTTTAGGGAACCAATTCACTTTGGAAGCTCCGCTGCCTTTCATAGCAGTGCCCTGAAGATACAGTCGAAGCAATGGCGTTCAGATTCAAAACTGCTCAACAACAACATCCTGGTGATAATTATTACTGTACTTAGGATTCCAGTTTTGTATTTGAACATTCTGTTCCTGAAGTACTTCATACTGAAGTAAAATGAACCCCTGCAAAAGACTGAGCAAAACACGAGCACCTTAAAGCAAACATTTTAAAGAGAGTTTATGATTTGAAGACGTCGTGCCAATATTTTTGGGTGAAGGTAAAATTGGCTTCCATGAATCAAGTTGTAATTAATTCAAGCTCTTAGCTCTGCTCAAACATGAGTGCTTGCAGCATCAGTGGCACGAACGCAAATGTGATTTCCCCTTTTTTTTTTTATCCTCACTGTGAACATTTTCCTGGCACTTTTGTCACTGCATGGCTACAAACTCATCTGCTCCCAAAGTGATCCAGTTTCTTCCCACATTCCAAAAACATGCATGGTAGGTTAATGGAACAATCTAGACTTATCTATTGTCCCTAGGTGTGAGTGTGAGCACAGATGGTTGTTCATCTATGTGTGCCCTGCGATTGGCTGCCAACCAATTCAGGGTGTAACCCGCCTACTGCCTAAAAACCGCTGGGATAGGCTCCAGCGTGCCCCGTGACGATAAAGCGGTTCGGAAAATGGATGGACGGCGAGTTTCTCCTAAATTCCAACAGGCCATCAAGAAATACAATAAATACTTCCAAGTCTCAGTTCAACAAGACTGTCAGTGCTTTCTGAGAGTAAATAAATAACTATCAACACACACACACACAAAATAGGTCAACGCTATTACTTAAAATTGATTATGACATTTTAATATGTTTAGGTATGTACAAATATGTCATTTGTACATGAACAAATTGAAAACTGGTGTAATTATGAAAGGGGTTGAAAATGAGTCGCGAGTGCGTGGTTTCGGATTCATGATATCGTTTGTCATGTTGTAGCAAAGCATCAGTGTATCATTAGAACGGGTGGTAGAAGTTTTCTCCACAAAAATGCTCTTCGGAGGTTTGGGCTGTCACTGCTTTGGCGTGACGCTCATGTCAAGATGCCATATTTTGTCATTTCCATATCCTTTGTCTCCCTCCTGACTTTTTTTCCCCGCTTCATTTATTGTATCTCCCTTTCCATTGGCCTCATTTAAGAGTGCGTATTTTTATGTCTCACATTAGCAAGGGGAATGATACCTCTCACTTAATGGTAGTCTACTCAACTGCAGTCTCAGACATTCAGTCAGTCAACCCCGGGGAGAATAAGTGCAGTGCATCTTTGCCAAAATGTTTCTCTCCTTTTTCTCAGCTCCCAATGATCTCTGTCTTTGTCCTCACTCCCTGATACAGTACCTTGTGTTCGTTAGTGACGTGATCCAAATGAGAAAAGCAGCATTGGGAAGGCCAAGAGAAAAGGGGAAAAGAATGAGGATCTGTGGCAAAACTTGGATATGGTTCAACTTTTCTGAAGGCCTTGAAGCTGAAGGTTTTTCGGGAATCCCAGGGGACAGCACTCAGTTCGGTGTGCCACTTCATTAGGTACACGTGCACCACATTCAAGAGATCAATACAAGAGCTATAGCAATGTGCTTGTTGTGCAAAGATGATCATGGCGATGACAATTTTGGTTTAGATTTGCAACTGGATTGCATTCTCTTCTTTTCGGTGGGGAGGGGGGCTAAATACTCATTGGAAACACGGTATGAGGCAAATTACAGAGCTAGAAAGTCACATAAAATTGAGTGTAATTGAGTCATTTAATGTACTTTCTAAAGTTGCCTTTAGAAATCATCATTTTACTTTGGTTAAAGTATTTCTTGTTTAAAGTACTATCCTGCACTAATTATAATCCAATTTATTATTTGTGATTATTATTTCAGTCCGCACACATTCTACTACACTGTAGGTCCTGTTCTCGTTTGATGTGGTTTTGTTTGAGCGCAGTTAAAACTCTGAGAGTCAACTGACACTGGTCGATCTCCCAAATAATGGAAATAGAAACACTGATTTGGGATCTTCGTCATACCACCATTATATAATTGAAGTAGCATTTTAAAGGGCCTGTATCATGCAGAAAAAAAATGTTAAAATGTTAATTCCTCACCAAAAACACCTCCAAACTGGTGTTTGTCATCATTCATCCATCTCTGAACATTCTTACTCATTTCTACTCTCGAAGCACCAGCTCTGCCCAATCCAAGAAAACGAGAGAGTCCTCAATATTATACGTATCAGGCCTAGCCCAGACTATACGAATGTAGCCTGATTTTGTTTTTTTTTTTTTTGTTGAGAGAAGTGTTGCAGACAAACACAGTGTCTCGTAGCCGATTTGGAATTGTCTTCACCCGTCGTAGCCCGTCAAAGTATGACATACTCAACTTTGGTCGTGAGGCATCTGGGACACTTCACGACTACGACGACCAAAGTCTGGCATGTCAGAATTTTTGTTCGTCTTGCCGCATAGTGTGACATCTCCAATGTTGTCCTTCGATTGGTTTCAGAGGTTGCACTATTAAGTCTTATTTATCAAACTCTTGGCCTGAGGCTGAGCAGGAATCCGAGTTGTAATAGATAAAAGGCACCTTTGGGGGGGGGGCTCTGGGTTGGATCTATGAAGCTTTCGAATGTGCATCAGTTCCCAAATATTGGACATCGCAATTGAAATGAGGGGCAACAGCAATGATGCCGCAATAGTGTGACACTGATGTCATGCTCTGATGCTCACAGTCCCGAGAGGGCACCGAGGCTATCCCACATTTGCCGTATCGTGTGCTTTGATGGAAGAATCAGCATACAGACGCTCCCCAGGTTACGAACGAGTTACGTTCCGGACGATTGTTCATAAGGTGAATTCGTTCGTAAGTTGCTTCAGTGCTATATTTTGTCTGGAATGTATGTTTAAGACTTATATTGACATCCATATAACGGGGAGAGAGCTTTTCGTCACATTCTTCAGGGCTCGAGGGTTAGCTGCCTGATAAACTAGCAGCGGCTTCAGCGGGGGAGAGTAGACGACCGGTCGTCGACCGGCCGCCGGACGCCTCCCCACCCGTTCCACCGTCACACGCCCGCCCCACGCCTCTCCCGCGCGCCGAACGTCGCCTCCGCCGTCCTCCTCCGACCCGTTTGGCACTCGGAAAAAGGCGCGCAATACAAAATCTAACTTTTTTTTTTTTTTTCGACAGACCCGTGAAAATGTTCGTATGTACCGTTTGTTTGTAACTCGGATGTTCGTAACTCGGGGAGTGTCTGTATTGTCAAAAGTTGTGTTGTGTCTTTTGGCATTGTGGCTTGTTGAAAGCATTTCTCAGAATGTACATACAATTTCTTCAGGAATTGAACATTTTACTCTACAGTGAAGTTGGAAAACGCAAAGTGTCTCTATTTTCTAACGAATGAAAATCTTTCGGGTGACATAAATTGTCAATCTAAAAAAAAAAAGACAAAACATGCTGACATATTTGGAGGGAGGAGGAGGCATTTTTAAGCTTCATTGGTTCCAAATTCATATATAAAAAGTCATATTTTAACAAGGGGACTTCACTTTCTTGAAAGAACTGGTGCGTACGCTAACTTGATGCTATGATGAGTTATCAAGCATGTGGGTGGATTGCTTGAGGCGGGGGGTCAGCAAAAAGCTGAACAAGGTGCTGAATTGTTCCAGGTGTCAAAATCCATTGTTCCAGCATCCCACTGGAACTAATGAGCCAGGTCCATTTTCACCCCCTAAATCCCCTGCATTGGTTAGAATGACTGATTTACGACTATATGACATCTTAAACGCACCTTATAATATATATTTTAGATGTAACTCTCACACAGCTGCTCTGTGTGCGTGTGTGTGTGTGTCGTGGTGAGGTCATGGCGTGTGATTTGTCTCATTAGTCGGTAAGCCAATTTAAGGTAAGCCTTTGATTTTCCCATTTAATGAATAAAAAAACTTCAGATAAAGATATGGAGGTGTGATATGGACAGTGTGTTTAGATCAGTTTGTGTGTTCAGTGTCTCCTGCAATGATTATGCACGTTATTTATTTCATTGTTTCAGAAGGGAGCATTGATGTTTCCATAAAAAAAAAAACAACACATTTATGCAATAAAGTTTATCAAGACATATATTTAACAGATTCACAGAGAAGATTAGTATTATTGGTGAGGTTATGATCCCCAAAATATATAAAATTGAGGGAAATCATATAGCTCAGTTCAGAACTTATGTTGTTAACATAGTTAAATTCAAAGTTCCAGTTTCTAACAGCGCACACACAAATGTCGAGCGGTCATATCCCTCTGCAGGAGGCCCTCGGTACATGTCTTTGTCATCGCTGAGCAAACAGGTACTGTGTAATCGCAAAGTTTCGATGAAAAAACAAATAAATAAGAAAGCACAGCAGGCCCTGCACACACTTCTGAGAATCAAACTCAGATTGTGATAAACTGCAGGGGATCATTGTGAGAGAGCTCATTTGTATCCATGCAGCTATATGTCATGCGAAAACCATTTCATGTCATGCGTTCACATGGAATACATATTACTTACATATGTCGGATGAAAAAAGTACATCGAGGTCTACCCTCTTGGGACAGGCAAAGCACCTTTAACCTGCAGCCAGGGAATATGTTAATGTAACTGGAGATGTTCTTAAGTACATGCCAGGAAAGTTTTCCATGTGGACATTTGTGCTAATAGAAAAACAATTGCGGTGTGATTTCTATGCGGATGAAGATACACTCCATTGTCATTGACATATACAGTATATGGTTTGTTGTGGTCTTGGAAAGCGGCACTAATGATACATGCCAGGCAGTCGAATGTGAAGCCACAAATAAACTTAATGGTTCACTTCTCACCTCACTCCTGAGGCAAATAGGTGCATGTAAAGATTTTAAACAAGTATTCGGTTTCAAATGTTCTCCAGCTTGAAGGCCCCGCCCGCTCTCGCTGAGGATGTTGACTTTCCCGCAAGTTTAGCTATTTAAATGTTGGAGCGAGGCAGATGCTGCTGGTGGATGGGAGGGGGTACACGCGCAAGAAGAGAGGGACGTTGGACTTGAATTATCCGAACAACATCCAGCATATTCAAGGAGGCACATACCGAGAATTTGTTCAATGATGTTGTGGATTGGACTTGTGGTGATCTTTTCCGTGCGTATTTCTGGTGCGTAAAGTTCCGTGCGTAAACGTTCACGCTAGAGAACTGTCACGCCGAATTGATGAGGATTTCAATGTAAATGAAGATACTTTTTGGGCATTTTTTTTTAAACACGATTTTACTATAGCTGTCGTGTGAACATCAGCGCTCATGCCGGACTTTCATTTTGGACTTCGCATTTTCACTCATTTGAATGAAATGGAACAGGGGATCTTCACCTGCAAGGGGCTGAGGGCTTTTGGATCTATTATTTCCCACCAAACTCGTAACGCTTAAAGCTGAAAGGATTCCGAAGCAGGGAGAAGTTCATTTTTGAGACCTTCCAGCAGCGAATCAGCGGAGTATTCATGAATCAATATTTGAATTACTACAAGATGAGGTTGAGAGCATCGAGGTTAGGTTATCTGTAAGTAAGAAAAAAAGAGAATTCTCACGTAAATCGTATTTATTAAAGTGGCCAAGCCAGCTAACTTATTTTCATTCATTTTTTTCCCCAACAGGTTACTCCAGTTCACGGCGCTTTGCTTTTACGCACAGGTAACATATTCTCGCTTCAGCAAAACCTCTTGACAATAATTCAAATAGTATGATTAACTAAATCAAGTTAAACAGGTGGGTAGGTAACATATGTAGACACTACGTACATTGCACGTCTGCAATTGGTTGCAATAATAATGAAAACATTTTATTAGGAGGGCTACGGCAATTGGCAAAAATTCAAACATCTTGAAAAGTGGCAAGATCCCACTTTGACAGGTGATTGTTAAAACATATGTGGACGGCTGTATTGAGGGCGGGGGGGAGTCAAGAAGGGGGTGAAAGATCACCGCTGGTAAAGAAAAAGCACGAACGGGGGGGGGGGGGAAATGTCATTCCCGAGGGTCCGTAAACGACTCCTTAAAAGCGCCGCAAATGGCGGTGTCAAATGAATTAATTAAATAATTGATTAAACAACAATTAAAATTAATCGCTTCAAACCTTCGACACAATTGTGGCTCACCGCACTTGCTGAATGTTAGGAATCAATGCGTGTGCTTACTGTTGTCCTGCAGAACACAGTGCAGTCTCCTCCTAATTTCAAGCACCATGTCACCGAGCAGAGTCGGCTGTCGGACCGGATGAGCCGCCGGTTGACTCGAACCTACCAACTGTACAGTCGGACCAGCGGGAAACACGTCCAGGTGCTATCCAACAAGAGGATCAACGCAAACGGAGACGACGGCGCGGCGCACGGTAAATGACAACGAGCACTGAGCATCCGAAGTTGTCAAGAACTTGTAACGACAGCTAAATTCATGTAGAAATATTAAGAATTGCCCGTGCACACTCGGAGAATGGAGAATTTATTCCAATGTATTAGGTACGCGTGTTTGTGTTGTTGCATTAAAAACGTGTGCGATATAACTTGGGTGTGGTTTTGCGACCCACGCGAGGATAAGCCGTTCGGATAACGAATCAGTGGATGGTTTCCTCGGCTACATGAAAGAGGCAAAAAAAAGTCATGTTAAAACTGGGATGGGGAAGAACAACAACAAAGAGTTCGACACCCCTATGCGAAGTGTACCCGTGTTTGATTATATCAGACGTTTCATAGCCTATATACTTGAAATGCTGGTCTAAAGTCTTGCGTGGCTTTTAAAAGTTAATACACCAATTTAACAGAATCTCTGAAACGCGGTGGTTAACATTCTACAGTGCGCAAACTGTATGAGGTGAAAAGCATTTCGATTATTCTCGGTTTTGGCTACCTCTAGAGGAACGTTCGACATAGGAGGATCGATGAGTGATTGCAACAGAAGAGGGTTAAGCGTAAGTAATTTCATGTGCTTGTGGACTCTTATCAAAATTAATCATTTGCAAAAGTCCCGTCCCCAAGGTTAAGTTGTCTTTCAATCACAGCCTCCATCCATCCAGTGAATGTCTCCTTTTTTGGAGGCTCATTATGGAGAAAAATTGAATTGCTTTTCTCGTGAACTCCATTTCTACAAACAAGTGAGGTCGGCAGATACATTTCCTTGTTTCATGTAGTCTTTTGGATTTCCCGACCCACAAGTCCTCACGCACACCTATAAGTGGGTGTCACTCTTATAAGTGGTCCAAATCTGCCAGCGGCGCTTTCCTTCGTGCCTCATTTGAAGTGCATCACAGCACAACATTTACTGACCCTGACATCATCCCAATAGAGGGAATGTCTGCCATCTTTGCAATCCTGGTTCATTGGACAGGATGCTTTCAAAGATCAGTGAATGCCCTTTGATGACATTACAGACGACATGCTCCACTGTTCATTTAGAGTTCATTCAGAGAAAAGACGACGGTTCATTGGTGTCACTGTAAAATCAGAATATTATTGTTTGCACCTCATCTCATGATTTGGCTTGCGTTTGCCTGTGCAGCTAAACTTGAGGTGGAGACCGATTCTTTCGGGAGCCGAGTGCGGATCAGAGGGGTGAAGAGTGGATACTACATATGCATGAATAAACGCGGGAAGCTGATTGGAAAGGTAAGCTGCAGAGTGAGTTTTTAAATGACCCAAAAATAGTGTGGAACAAGCCACTGTGTGATTTTTAAAAATGTGGCATGGTTCAGTGGCTTGAAAAAAAAAAGAATGCAAACATTGGACAATTCAAGAACATCCTGTTAAATAATTTGTGTCTGACTCAGACAGCGAATGCGTTTGTTCCAATAAGGAGCAAAGTTCCTGTAAAAGCAATGTATCATTTTAAAAGAGCAGCTGTTAAAAAGTCCGTGATGAACAGCAAGCAGATTGTTGAAACTGCTGCTATCTCTGGAGACCGAATGCAATGCAGGATCTTCCCCAAGCTTTCAGTCATGCATAAAGCCGTATTTTGGCCGCACCTAAGCCCCGTTCAAAAGGAGAAACCTTTGCAGTGGCTTCAAAAATACATCGAGGCTATTTTCTTTTTTTTTTTTTTGCGGATCAATGCAGTGTGACTTGGAATAGTTAAAGATGGATGGAGTTGTGGATGATTGGCGGAGGGCCACATTGTTCCAAAAAGGACGCAACATCAACAAGCATGTGATGCCGACATGTTTCTTAATTTCAAACTGAACACGTCCTACCGAGTTATCAAAAGAGACATGCGTTAAAATAATTCTCATACTAGCCCCAGCTGCAAAAATACTATTGAAGATGTAGCTCCAAATTGGTATCAAGGGCAACTCTTGTTGTGGCTGGATGAGAGTTGATGGGGTCATATTGAAGATGTTGCTGTAACTTGATCTTCAGGCCGCAATCGGGATTTGTTTTTGCATTAAAAACTGTGCTGCATAATCATTTGGAATGCATCACGTCTACAAACATTTTGCCCAGGACTTATTTCTTGGCAGATTTTGGCTCAATCATACGGTAAGTGAGGTCCTTATGAGAGGCAGAAGGAAAAAATGTACGTATTCCAGCCACTCCCACTGAGCTATTTGAATGACAAACTATCTGACAGAAACAGGAATTTGGACCGACTTACTCTAAATACAGCACCTTTGAGGCAACTCCATGTACCAACGTCATGTATTCACATTTCAGTCACTAGTGTGTCTAAAGTATAAAGTAATTTATATAAGCCTCTTAGGGGAAAAAATGATGACGGGAACTGCCTCAAATACACAGGAAATACATATACAGTGAGTGTCCCACGCATATTCCGCGGCTATAAAATCAAAGTATAGCTTTGGTGCCACTTTGTGGCACCTTAGTGCCAAGGAGTTGCGGCGCTTCATTTAGACAAAAGTAGTGCTTTGCCAGAGAGTTACTGTAGAGTAACAACCTGAAGTTTTTAGAACCTCAAAGTAAGTATTTTCACTGGGTGGCAAACTACCTCCGAATCATGCATCGTCTCTCCTTTTTTTTTTCTCAGAAAAAGGGAAGAGGCAAAGATTGCATTTTTACCGAAATAGTTCTGGAAAATAACTACACAGCACTCCAGAACGCCAAATACGAGGGCTGGTACATGGCTTTCACACGCAAGGGTCGTCCAAGGAAGGCCTCAAAGACCAAGCAGCACCAGAGAGAGGCCCACTTCATGAAGCGGCTACCTAGGGGGCACTTGCTGAGTGAGAGAAGACCATTTGATGTTCTGCCGCTCTCTGTTCTTCCTTTAAGCAAGCGGACTAAACATTCACATCAGCAGCGCTCAGTGGGCCGCTGAGAGGCGACAATGTGGACAAACCATCACGGACAAACCACTATGGGAGGCGGTGGGGGTATTGGCGGAGGGGGGGCAATTCACCTTTCACGGTCAAATGCCACTTTATCTCTCATTTCCTGGACTCCTGATGTAATTCTTTGCTCTGGATTTTCCGTACACATTGACTGTCAAATTTGATCATTATTTCCTATTTAGTGAGAAGATGTTGGATGCAATTTTTCTCATTAAATTCGCGGGAAATTGAATTGATAGGAAGAGGTAGCTTGGGTCGAAGTTGGGCGGGAAAGATTTTGAAAGTACAATGAAGCGAAACGAGGCAGCTTGCTCTGTTTTTACTGTTGTGGTTCAAGCATCTGAGTTTCAGTTGACTTTCTCATTTCCGCGAGGAGGTCATTTTGGAATTTTTTTCAACATCTATGAATTTATTTTTTACTGTAAAAATGTAAATGACATCAAATGGATATTTATTGTAGAGTGTATATTAAAACCACTAAAAAACCCACTCAAAAGCACCTTGGCTTCTCTCTCGTGATAGTTTCGCTATCGACTGAACGTTTGGCCCCGACCGCCGCTCCACTGCCCCCAACTGTTGCCCCCACCCCTCCCCTTCAAGTCAGAGACCCAGATAACTGAAGGGCAATATCTGTGACAGGCCACAGAGTTGAATGTGCTCAGCAAGTGAGACTTGGACCTGAATGGCTGGAGCTACGCATTAAAAGCGATGAGGTCAGCCCACCATTTTGGCCCAAACAAAGGTTACCACCATGTAGTTGCATTTCTCACGATCGCACACCGTAACCCTCTGATCAAATGGGCCTTTGTGAGAGCTCATATAAAAGGGCATGTTATACAATAGTGGGTTCGAATAATAACACGAGGAGGGGTCAGTTATCAAAAAGAAGCCAGTCACACAGGGAGGTGTTGGAAGGGAGGTATGGGCGCAGGGGAAAAAAAAAAACAAACCATCAGGGCCTGTGTGGCGAAATGTGGCATGGACTGAAAGAGGGCGAATGGCTGGGAAGAGGCATTCGGCAGTGAAAGGGGGGTAGAAAAGAGAAGTCTCTTCCCAGAAGCAGCTGAGCATGACCGTCTGAGGCCAAACGACAGGGAAGGAAGAAGAACCTGAACACAAGGACCCGGCTGCATGTGCTCACAATGCATGAGCTGGATGCTCAATTTGTTTGCTGCTGTTTGGATGACTGGAATGGCCTCAGGTTTTCCAGTGGCTTGACGATGGCTGTATGGCCTTGGTGTACTCTAAGAGGATATCTTCAAGACACAAACGGTATCAGATTAAATTGGCAGGTATTTCTGTGAAGCAGGAGTCAATGGGAATCACATACATGCAAAAAATGGCTTCACAACCGAGAAGCTTGGTTCTTGCTCGATGATCGTTGCACAATAAACCAGATAGATAGAGAGGCCAATGGATTTAAATGTCAGTGGAAAGAATCCTCAACTGAAATCGCGCATATTCAAATACTATTTTCCATTTGGAAGAGAGAACTCAAAGTATTGTCTGTTTTTACAATAAAACTTAAGCCCTGTAACTAAAATATTTTTTTTGTCACTGTGCCTGGGTGAACTCCATGCAGTGACGATATCCAAAACGACGGCGAGTCTTGTAGTAAGTTACTCCACAAACATGGTCAAAATGTTGTGCTGAAAACATGAATCATATGGCAATGTTTCATGGGGGCGGGGGTGTTGGCTTGGAACATATGGTTATTTTGATTTTTTTTCCCCGAGAATCCCTCAAATGTGGATTGTTGCTGAAAAAAATATATATTGTAAACAAAGGCACGTCCCTCTACATGATTATTATTTTCAGCTTGTCCCATCAGGGGTCACCATAGCAAGTCACTTACAATATTTTTGATACACACAGGATGCCTTTCCTAACCCAAATCACACATCACTGGCCTGGTTTGGGGAACAGGGTCATGTCAGGCAAATGTGCCGTGCAGAAAACTTGATTATGACAGTACTGTAAATGTAGGCTTTAATTTCAAAGTATTTGTGGGGATGTAATAAATTGTTACCAGTTTCTAGAAGAGGGATGGATGGATAATAACATCCAGAAGGTTGTTTGGATTAACCCTAAAAAGGCAGGTCCTTCATATTAAAGGCCATAACTTGTCACCAAATATCATCCTAATTGCTTGGGAGAACTTTACTGTCAGCAAATGTTGACAAAATATTTGTGCCATTGGACAACAATATACCAATTTGGAACAAAGTCCTGTGTGTTGCCTTGTACTTAACCCAGAATTGTGTCAGTGATGTTGACCACAGGGCCTAGGTCTCATGAAACCTCGAGGCCGGGTAAAATGGAAACAGTTCTACATGTGCTAGCTACCTCCATCCGCCAACCTCCACTAATGGCTTTCAGGGTGGCCCACAACACGCAATGAACATGAAGGTATTCAGTTAACACAAATGGGACGTGCTCGTAACAGTGACCCTGGAACGAACAGGGATGGCTCATTGTGTGTTTTGAGTGCTTTATAGGGACATCAATGAAAGGAAGCCGGTAGGTTGTGTGACTCCCATCAAGACCACAGGGCACAGGGTTGGAGAGGGAGGCAGAAAGCATGTAACATGAAGTAAAATGAAGACAGCGTTCTGATCTAAACTTTCCACAAATGTCAATGTTTATTTGTTGGGGCTTGTCAGTGGTTTGAAAATGCTGGTGGAAACCATAAGAAAGAAAGCGTTTATCAAATGAAGTATCTATTCAAAATGCATCAGGAGACTATAACCAAACATGAATTCAATACAAACCTTGATCTAAAGGAAAAAAAAATAGACCAGTATGTGGCATTCACTCCATCCTTCAGAATTCACTGAGTTTTGCAGTCGATGTCACCTTCGCTCGTCGGCTTTAACTTCTTCAGCTCCTTCATCAGCTCCTGCTCGAGGGTTAAAATCTCTTTGGGTTTCTTGTACTGTATAAGAGTGACGACAGAGGGAAATGTCATTGTAGTCTACAAAGAGCTCCACTGATACTACCTGCATTACTTCATTAAACAGAAGCAGTTCATTAGAAGTTCAAGACATCTTCTAAAGAATCTGTAAAGATCTGTTCTTTTGATATGAAACAACAGTATACACACAAGAGACCAATTAAAAGAAAATTGTACAAGTGGGTGGAGAAGAAAGAGTAAAGATGCATTACCACAGCACTACAATTCAATTACAATTAATCAATTCCAGTCATGCGCGACAGTAGGGGTGGGGAAAGTATGGCCTGCTCCCATTTTTTTAATCCAGCCCATGTAGCAGTCCTGCAATATTTGTTGCATTAATTTAGCGCCCCCACCCACTCCTAAAAAATTATAAATGTAAAAAGTAGTGTAGAAATGTAACTTTTATTCAGTTGAATTAATTCAGCCGTTTTCCCCCTCTGATTGACTAATTCAACATATTGTATATTAGGTCTCATTTGTCTCTTTAATAACTCTGTAACTTATTCATTGCCAATTTAAAAGAAACTTTTATCTTTTCCATACACATTTTGATTTGTCTTGATTTTATGACATCATTGCTTGATGTGTTTATTGTAAAACATAAATAGAATAACCATCTAGAAAACTGTCTGGAAATCATGCAATGTTTTTTTAAATTTGTAGATTACTTGTGAACATTGACTCTAAAACAAAAGAATGATGTTGTTATATAATGAAAGTAAGTCCTTTTACACATTGTTAGCTGAAGAGCATAACTGCCTAAGTCATTATCACACAGAAGCTAAGTGGCAAGTCCGAAGGCTTTTTCAGTTCGAAACTTCAGTTCTGACTTTCCTGTATCACATTTGTACATTTTCCCAATGTTTGGGGTTATGTTTGTCAAACATGCCAACATGTACAGTACAAAGGACTAATAGTCTGGGTTTGGCTGAGGTCAGACCAAGGTGTCGCCAGCTTGAACAGACTCTGCACCGGATATGTGTGATACATAAATGAAACTTGTAATGAAAAAGTTTAAGGGCAGTATGAGTCAGGTCTTAATCAGAAGCCTGTCTGGGAAAACTGCCGTCCGCCCCACAGAAAAAGATGTTTGGCAGTAATAAGAAGAATATGTGAACATTTATGCGAATGGTACTTACACTGACTATCAAAGTGTTGTTCGCATGAGTGAAGCTTAAGGCACAGCTGTCCAGTGGAACTTGATTGCGATCCAAATCAGGAATACCAAACTTCTTGTAATACCTGGTAATGCACAAAAGAGGGCAGCTTGATGTACAGCCTCCAGACCAGCGATTCCCAATCTCGGCACATTGGTGTGCTGTGACAGTTCATCAGGTGTGCCCTGATAAATTATTTTTATTATTTCGCTTAATTGGTCCAGAAGAGAAAAATAAATAAATAAAAAACAAACATTGTGTCTTTCCTTGTTCAACTATCTGTACTGGCGTCATACTGTAACAGGCAGAAGAATGAAATGCTCTTCCATTCGATGGCATAAAGTACATATTTAACATGTGTATTCACTTTTTGTGACATTTTTGTTTGGCGGTGTCTTGTCTGACTGTTTTTTTAATTAACATGTTAACACAATATTTTAAATTAAGATTAAAATTAGGCTTCTGCTCAAATAAGGTTGGGACAACGCTGGAGACTAATGCAGAGCAAACAGTGCCATCTATAGGAAGAATAGCGTTACAACAAGTGGTAGTGTGAGCGTGTTCAAGCATAGTTACTTTTTGTTGGACGTTTTTATGACAATACATCTTTCAGGCGCTTGTACTGAAACATGAAAGACATCTTTGGGGTGGGGAAGGTTCCGGATTCTCCACTGAAAACTGGTCTTTGTATCTTTACGCATAAACACAGGCTGTGGAAATAAAAGGGATGGCTCTTCAGAATCATCGAATGGGTGAAAACAATCCAAAATATACAGTCCAACTGCAATGCAACATGTTGGATTCAAGACTGTAGAGAGAAAACATACATTGGAGCAGTTCTCTTTGAGCATCTCAGCATCCAAAGAGGCAACAGGACCAACAAGGGGCTCCCCAACTTCTACCTGCCATTGACCTTGCGCTCCAAGGGTGTTTTTGTGACGCCACTTCCGCACTGCAGCACCAAATGTTCCACAAAATGCATCAGCTTATGGACAAAAATCATGGCTGGTGGATGACTCGTGCTGTGCACTGCTTACCAACAAGTTCATCTGTCCTCAAGTCATACTCTTCTGCCATTTCTTTTCCATCTCCAAAGAGGTAGTGGATCTTCCTTTTCCCTTATGTTTTGGAATGGCAACACATGAAAATTAGGAATCAAATGGGCATTTTCAGTTAGCGCGTCGACATCACAGTGCAATGGTACCAGGTTCAAGTCCAGCTCCGGCCTCCCCGTGTGGAGTTTGCATGTTCTGCCCGCGCCTGTGAGAGTCTTCTTCGGGTACTCTGGTTTCCTCCCACATTCCAAAAACATCCATGGCAGGCTGATTAAACACTCCAAATTGTCCCTAGGTGTGAGTGTGAGCATGGGTGGCTGTTCGTCTCTGTGTGCCTTGCGATTGGCAACCGGTTCAGGGAGTCCCCCGCCTGCTGCCCGAAGACGCCCCACGACGATATTAATTAATTGTGAGGATAAGCGGATCCGGAAATGGATGGATGGATGGATGGGCATTTTCATTAGCCAACAATACATATGGCTTCTATTGACATTCTATCCTGCTTGTCCTCATCAGGTTGCAGGTGAACTGGAACCTAACCCAACAGACAATGGTCAAGAGACTGCTGCCAGGAAATCGCAGGGCATATAAATCAACAAGTATTCCCACTCATATTTACAGCTATGGCCAAACTAGTCTTCAATGAACCAAGCATGCGCTTTATTGGAATGTGCAAGGAAGCCAGAGTACCAGATGAGAATCCACTCATCTGGGGGAATGGGAAAACATGCAAACTGCAAAAGGAAGGCGCTGAGATTCAAACCGTGAACCTCAGCACTCTGAAGCATGCGCTAATCCGTACTCAATCTTCCTGATTACATTTAACGTGGCATTTAAAACTTATTGTTTATCCATTCAAGCAGTCTTCTCTGTCAGTCACAGGCTTTGGCCTTTAAAACATTTTTAAAAATCTCATTATATTAGTTATTATATAAGGCTGTTGGTTACAAGGAATATGTTCTAAGAGTCTAAGGTTTTGCTGTTCGGTGCTTTCTACCGTCTTTATTACCGATTTGCTTTACTATTTGTTGTATATGTTAAATTGCTCAATGTACAGCACTTTGTATGCAGCGATGTCTGTTCGAAAGTGCTCTATAAATACAGTTGAGTTGAGTTTGAATCAACAAGAAACAGCGACAGTGGCTGTTATATTACGAGTAGGCCTGCTGTTTAAAAACGGCGTGTGACCATGTTGTTAATGACTAAGGTGGTTCTTGTTATTTTATAGTGTTTGCTCTTTACGATCATTTGCAGACAGGGTTTGTGGGGTGAACTTTTTCGCATTCTATTCACGTCCACAAAAACAAGAATTTTGAATGGGGGGGTGAAAATACAGTAGTGAACGTCTGTCTGGACATCCGTTGACAACGAAAACACACTTCTACAAAAACGTTGTTTCAACTATACTCACCATCGTGAATCAAAGCAGTTTTCTTTGAGGATTTTAGGTTGTCGATCCAGCTTTGCACAGCCATGTTTGAGTTGTGCAGACACTTCCGGAATCAAACCGTAACCACGGCAACTCACAATAAAGTAAACCAATCAAAATCAGAAATGCTTTTATTATAAAAACAAGCCAGATATAAACTAATTCAGAAAAATAAACGTGAACACATGAACGAATATGTTTGTTTACACAGCACTCGTGCAGGTGTCATCAACTTAAAAAATTGTTCTGCATGCTTATTTTCAGGCATTTGGTGGTTGCATGAAAACGTAAAGCAAACGTTTTCACTGACAAAAAGACACTATGGATATGTTTTTAAAATAGTTGGAACAAAATATTACAATAACGCATAAAAACATTTTAAAAACAATGCGGAGCAAATAACAGAAATATTTGCTACGTAACTCACACAGACACTTGATGGTTCATGCGCGCAGTGAGCTGAAGCAGAAACAAAGCAGTACCTGAAACTGAAATTTTTGTTTAAAAATCCCCTGGCTTCTGTTTTGTTTAAAAGTTTGTAATATGTGTATGTATTAATAACGTGTTCGTTTTGTTTTCTGTTTACTGAGAATTGTAACCTGACTAGTTCAATAAAGATTTTTTTTTTAATGCGCGCAGTGAGCCAATGGGAAGTTGGGTCGTCACAGGGCGGCCATCTTGGGACAAAGCTACTTATATTGATATTTCCAATACTGTACTGTATACTTTTAAATTAGAACAAAACATGCAGTCTGAAGAGACACTTATGTGTCGGTTATAGCGTTTGACCGAAAAAGTGTGGGGGCAAAAATGTTTTATGACATGTTTTTAGAAAATGCAAAACAGCGAGTTAAAAAAATGAACCGGAAGCGTTTCCTTCAACATTTATTTTTGTGAGCTCGTAGGAACGGGTCCTTCTGGAAGAGGGTAAGCGCAAAACATGGCAAATTGTTTTTAAAGTGCTTAGGTAACCGCGTGCGTGTTTATTATACATCGGGTTGTCGAAATTAATGAATACAAGGACACATTTACCCGATTATTCCGAATACGAACCTTTTTTTCGGCAATGTCAGTTCGACAGTATATATATATATATATATATATATATATATAGTGTCCAGATAAACGTAGTTGAAATCAATTTCGTTAAAACAAAGTACTGTAGACGGCTAATATAATTTCGTTCATATATGATGGATTTGAAGTATAGTGCATTCACAGAGGATTCTTCAGCACTGCGAGTATGATAATTATCGAGGCGACATCGAAATTGAGAAGTGTGTGACTATTACATGTTTCCTTGCACCATCTTAAGACATTATGGCCCCCCCCGCCCCCTTTCCATTTTTTAACCCTTCTTAAAATACATTTTTATTCTACGACTTTTGAGTCAGCACGAGAAGCAGCGTTGTTTTTCTATTTTATGGGAGGATAAGTGTTCATAAAACGGATGGACGGCGGTTGCTGTTTTTATGTTATTAATTAATTGTTTTGACTGGCTTTGCGATTGAATAATAATTTTATATTCCCTTTACAGCATTTTGGATCCAGCAATGGTAGTTTTAAAGTGCTCTATAAATCTATAAATGCTCCAAGTTCAGTTGAATAAATGGAGGAACACTTGTTTTTTTAATCCGATTCATCACTTCAGAAATAATGGCTAGATTAATTAGGTTATTATAATAATAGTTCGTGACCAGCTCTAAAATTTTAAAATGTGCAGCTAATCCATGCAATCAATTTTAGAAGTATCGGCAGTATCATCATAAATAGGAATATGTATGTTCAGTTTTGAAATAAAATACTACTACTACTACTACTACTGTGTATAAATAACAATCATAGTAGTAATAATAATGTGTAGCATTTTTTCTAGAATCATTTTAATGACTTCTTTATCTTTATAAAAACAACATAAATGTCCAACAAAAAAAAACAACCTGAAAGATTTATATATTAAAACATTTTCCAATGTACAGCTTGGCCTTTTCACCCTGAAGATGGAACCGGGTCACGGGGTTATGAAAGCTTTCCCCAAAGTTAAAAGGGCCCGAGTTTCTCAAGGAAAAGATTCTCCTCCTTTAAAGAAGAAATCTGATGAATTTGATGTCACAGGTTGGTATTATTTTGATTTGGTTCCAGATCATGCGCCACATTTCATTTTGTCTTTTGTCTCCCTTTTTGTAGGACATACCTTTAATGGTACCTCAGTGTACATCGTGCCTGCAGGAATCGGAAATGCAAGATGTCAAATCTTTCTAAGACAAATTCAACAGAACGGAGGCCAGACAGAAAGGTCGCTCTGTGCTGGTGTCACTCATGTTGTTGTTGATGACAACATGGAGTGTGACAGGGCTCTGCGTCTCATCAAGGTGGACGCAATGCCTTCCGGTGTCCATCTTGTGAAATGCAGTTGGTTAAGTTCATGTATCAGTGAGAAACAACTCTTGGATGAATCAAGCTACAGTCTTTTAACAAAGAGGTAACACCTCTCCTACCTTTGTCTGCTGTGGTTAAAACTCAGTGAATGCGGGTTTACATGCATTTACAACTCATTGCGGTCTGTATTAGACTTAGTGTAGACACTTCTGTTGTTTTAGTAGTGTTGTCATCTCTCCTTTACAGAGGAGCCCATTTGACTTAGATATTATCTTGCTCCTGTTATTGTCAGTCCTCTCTCATCTTAGGGATTTGGAAACTGAACAAGACTTTCTGAACACCAAATCTGCAACTGAAGTGACTCCCAAGCCAGAATGTGATCAAAGCAAGCAAGGGGAGACATCAGACATGGTCAGTGGCTGTTACATTTGTAGAAAAATCTTATGTGCAACGAGGGCTGGGCGACATGACTGAAAAGTATTTAACAAGAGAAATATCTCATATCGGTCTGTATCGATATATATAGATACCGGTAATCTTTTTAACTATTGAAAATTAGGACTGAGAAAAAAGGATGAATTTAGGTTAATTTTATTTTAGGATATAGTGCTTGATTTTTAATAATTACGTGAGAAGTGCTACCCCAAAGCAGCATCATGAACCTTCATTCAATGTTCATAAAATAAAAGTGTAATGAACTAATACTCTACATGTACTGCAACCATTATAACCGTTGACCAACTCTTAAGGACTACACTTTTTTAATTCATTCATTCATTTTCCAAACCGCTTTATCCTCACTAGGGTTGCAGGGGGTGCTTCGGGCAGTTGGTGGGGTTCACCCTGAACCGGTTGCCAGCCAATCGCAGGGCACACAGAGGCGAACAACCATCCACGCCCACACTCACACCTAGGGACAATTTAGAGAGTTCAATCAGCCTGCCATGCATGTTTTTGGAATGTGGGAGGAAACTGTAGTACCCGGAGAAAACCCACGCAGGCCCGGGGAAAACAGGCCCGGTACCTCAGCACTGTAAAGTCGACGTGCTAACCACTGGGCTACCAGGCCGCTTACTATTTTTTTTAGCGGACCCATTATTACCGTCGTCCATTTATGATTTACTTGCATGATTTTGACTTCAGTGGGATGTTGAGGCCCTTACATGGCTAACACTGGCGCTAGCACGTCAAAGACAGCGGGCTACTCACTTATCCATCCCGAGGTATTTAATCGGGTTAGTATGCAAGAGTTATACTGAGCCAACTGGTCATTTAGTTGAACAAAGTTACGCCTGTGTTTCGTTCCACATGAGTATGCTGCTTCGTTGGTTTGGATGCTTCTTCGTGTGTGCTGCTTACAACACAGAATATTTAATTGAAGGCGTTTTCAATTAATATCGATCACAAGTCTATCGCGATACATAATGATGTTGAATTATCGCCCAGCCCAATGCGTAACCAAGTTCACCAATCTCCCAAGTAAATATGGTTAGTGCCAGAACGGACAACTCCTTACCTTAACCATGTAATCTATTTCAGATTGCATCAGACAAAAAAGAAGAGCAAGGAGAAGATGAGGGAGTCAGTCAGAGTCACCTTGAAGCTCTCATCACAGGCCAGCGCCCTAAAGAAGAAGCCACTGGGCTCAACCTTGAGCCTGGTGGAGACCCTGACATTCGTCCGGTGGTCTCGGGGAAGTGGGTCTGCGCACAATCTTCTCAATCTAAAAGTGATAACTTCAACAAACACATCACCGACAAACTAGAACTACTGGCCAAGGCTTATACACACCAGGGGGACAAGTGGAGGGCATTGGGGTACTCCAAAGCTATCAATGCATTGAAGAGCTATCACAGACCGGTTACGTCATATCAGGTAAGCTAACGTAGGTGCAAGAGATACTGCATACATTCGCAAGAAGCAATGAACCCCTCAATTTTTCATTTTTTCTGTCCTCTGTTTCAGGAGGCATGTCTCATCCCGGGAATTGGCAAACGCATGGCGGACAAAATTGATGAGATCATGGAAAGTGGTCATCTGCGCAAGCTAGATCACATTGGAGAGGCGGTGCCAGTATTGGAGCTTTTCACCAACATTTGGGGTGCGGGAGCAAAGACAGCACAGCTTTGGTACCAACAGGTACTCTCCTTCGTTCATTTTCTATATAGCTTATTATGTGCTGGGTCAAATGCGTCGCTGCATTCTGAAGAAAACCACATGCAAATTCCACACAGAACGAAGCTAAGATTTAAGACCCAAACATCTTTGCTGTGAAGCACTGGTGCACTTGTCCGCTGTCTGCAACCATTCACGCAACATGATTATCAGAGGTGTGCAATTTACAAAATTTTACTGGTCCGTCATTCGTTAGCGGCCTGGCCAACCGTCTGTTATTGTCAGTCCATCATTTTTTCAAGCTGAACGAAACCGTAATCATCACTCGGTCAGCCCGTCATGTTATTTTGACTGCACTGTCTCTCATTGCTTCCGTCAGTAAATTTCACATGGTCAGCGAGGCCGTCTATCGTCTGTCTGTCAAAGAAAAACAAAAAAACAGACGCAAGACAGGCAGGGCGTATTTCCGTCATTTGTCAGCAAAAAGGGCGTCCGTCCGTGTGACAGACTGAGAGGTCACTCAGTAATTGACACGGTAAGTGATGATTACAATGATGCACAAAAACCATTTTCATCAGTGCTTAGTCCATCATTTTTTTCCCCAGTTTTCCATCATTTGTCAACCGTGAACAAAATGGGTGTCCATGAGTCACAGTCTGGGGGATCTTCTGTCAGTACTGACGGAAAGCTCACCTCTGATGATTATAAGGAAAAGTATACTGTACAAGTAAAAAGTATGGTGTAAAGATGATCCCTTTTAGACGTAGATCGAAAAGTAGGCATGACCAAATGACAAGCTCGAAATAAAAACATAGCTATTGTACCTCTTTAGTGAGGCCAGAGTTCAGACTGGGAGTTTCTGTTGTAGTAGTTTAATAATAGTAATGATTACGCATTGCAATAGTTTTAGAATAATCAGTATTGTCTCGCATTTTCAATATATATTTTTTTGTTTTCATTCATCAGGGATTCCGCACTTTGGAGGACATCCGCACAAAAGCCCACTTGAGCAGCTCTCAGAAAATAGGGCTCAAGCACTACGATGACTTCCAAGACAGAATGCCCAGGGAAGAAGCTGCAGCCATTGAGGAAGTGGTAAATACATCTTTGTTTCTCTCTGGCAACATTTAGCATTATTGGCTGCTTCCTTCAATAATTGAACCACCACGCTTCATGTCAAACGTTTGGGAATTATTTTCCATTTGGTTCCATCACAATGAAGCACTGGTGGTTGTAAAGCGATGTTTGGCACACCCAGTTGTGTTGCGTGATAGTGATTAAATAAGGACATTATCTATTTTCTGTGGCTCTGAATTGGGATGTACATAGTAATTATTTTTCTTCTGTATCACGTGTCTCCAAGGCATCAACAGCACTGTTCACCCCTCAGTATCGTCTGTTGCCCATCCTACAGTTCGTAGACTGCTAGCCAACACATAGATGGGCAAAAAAATAAATACAAAGCTCTATGGACCGGTGCTTGGGGATCACTGTTATTGATGACAAATAGTATTTATTTTATTTCTGACTTTGTGCAGGTGACGCATGCTGCCAAAGCAATAGATTCTGGCCTGGTGGCAATGGCATGTGGCTCGTATCGCAGGGGAAAGAGTACATGTGGAGATGTTGATGTGCTTATTTCACATCCTGATGGAAAATCCCACAAAGGTGTATTCAGCAAAGTGCTCCAGAGCCTCCATGATACTGGTAAGCTCTGCCAGAATGATTGAGTGTACAGTCTTGTCATCTGTACCCAAAGTCATATTTTTATGTTATTTCCTCAGGCTTTTTGACAGACGATCTTGTGAGTCACGAGGAGAATGGAGAGCAGAAGAAATACATGGGCGTATGCCGCCTGCCAGGAGCAGACCGCCGCCATCGCAGGCTGGATGTCATTGTGGTGCCTTACAATCAGTTTGCCTGTGCGCTGATGTACTTCACCGGCTCAGCACACTTCAACCGCTCCATGCGGGCTCTAGCAAAGACAAAGAACATGAGCTTGTCAGAGCATTCGCTTAATCAAAGTGTGGTGCGTCAAGGTAGTGCCAAGGTGTATGCTGGCACTCCCCTACCTACACCGACTGAGAGCGACGTTTTTAAACTTTTGGGTATACCATACAGAGAGCCGTGTGAAAGGGACTGGTGACAATTTGCAATCGCCATGCATTGTTCTATTAGAATTTAGCCATCCATCCATCCATCCATTTTCCGATCCGCCTGCCATGCATGTTTTTGGAATGTGGGAGGAAACCGGAGTACCCGGAAAAAAACATGCATGCACTGGGAGAACATGCAAACTCCACACAAGGAAGGCCGGAGCCGGAATCAAACTCTGCACCTCTGCACAGTGAGGCCGGCGCGCTAACCTGTTTACCACTGGGCACTTTACATACAATTTAGGACAGGTTAAATCTATTTACACCTCACTACCATGAATGTTTATTTTGTTCGACATTTCAAAGGGAGCGCCACCTTTGAAACATTTGTTGACCAACATGCACAATACAAAAATGCACAAATGTTAAATAAAAAAATGTTGCTTTCATATACACACTATTTCCGTGAGATGATACAATGAAATATCGAGCGTTTTGCTGCCACTAATCATGAAAGCTGTCACGAATAAAATGTATTCAACAATGAGGGAAATGTTTTAGACTTGATGTACATGCAATATAAAATTGTTAAATGAGGTTCTTGAACGTCGCAGCTGCATGAATCCCTACAGACTATCGACTTGTCTTTTCAATCAGGAAACTCAAGGTCTGTTTCATGGCATGATTGAAACATTAAATGTGTGTGCGTGGGTGAATAAAGATGGATGACTTGCAGGCCATTGTATTGTTTTTATTTATGTTTTACATAACGTCCCAACTTCATTGGAATTGGGGTTTGTAAATTGCTATGGGACTTACCAAATGTAGATATACATTAAAATATAAAAGAAAAATAGCTAAGAAGCATTTACAGTACTGTCATCCGCTGAGGGGCTAAAACAAGAAAATAATGGGGTAATTCGGCCACACAGTCTGTAAATTCTCTTAAAAATTGTGCTACGGAAATCCAGGGAAGTAGGTTGAGCTGTTTCAATGAGTTTTTCCATATCAGAACACTGGTTTTCTGGATCTTTGTCTTTGCAGTCATCCTCTTGCACGTTTTTCATCATGCTGCAAGCAGTGCTCATATAATCACTGCACTGATGGTCAGGGTCTTTGCTCAAGTGAGCCATTGTAATGAATGGCTGCAGCAAAGCCTGATTGGGAGATATCCTCTGGTCCCCGTCAAGGTGTAGCATCCATTTTAGAAGATCCACAAATGCTCTGCGGTCCTCTAGCTCCCCAACCCCACCCCGTACAGGATAAAAGGTCATAAGGGCGTCCAGAGAGCTGGGTGGTTCAATGAAGCCGCTCCACTCGAGAGGTGTAGTATGGTTGACTGCTTCATACTCCTCCGGTGTCCTCAGTCTGTAGTGTAGACCTTCAGTGGCTTCCTCCTTAGTGAAGAAGCGTTTGGTATATTTCCCGGCACATAGCATGTGGTCCTGTGGCTGTCCCAGAACATCCACCATACACTTCATCATCTGATATTCGCAGTCAACAGGGAAGAGGTTGTCAGCAATGTAAAGGAATACCAGAACGCAACCGACGCTCCAAACATCTATAGCCTCAGTGAAGGGAAGGCCAAGGGCAGCTTCTGGAGCTCGGTAACCTTTAGGCTGTATCTTCATCCCGGGATGAACGCTGGAGACTACCTGAGCTAGACCAAAGTCTATTAACTTTACCCTGAGGGGACAGTCCTGCTTGTTGACACACATGATGTTGTCTGGTTTGATATCTGTGTGTAAGATGCCAAGGCGCTTGAGAGCATCCAAGGCCACCAGCAACTGTTTGGCAACTGAGCGGATTTCACTCAGAGACATCGGCTCCCAATTTCGTCCTATGAGCAAGTCGAACAGATGACAGTCGAGCATCTCAAAAACCAGACAGGTATGACCCATATATTCAAACCTTTCAAAGAATTTAATGATATTGGCATGGTCTGGGTTCAAGTCACTGACCATCTTGAGCATTGCCAGCTCCTTCTCAGTATCCCTGAAAAAAAAAGCATCCTTCTTAATGATCTTTACTGCCACTGTGTCCATGGTGGACTTTTTTAGGCACTTGGCCACCTTTCCAAAGCGACCTTCGCCCACAAACTCCAGGACGGTGTACGGTGAGGAGCCACTGTTTAATATCTGGCCTGTCAGGACATTACATGTTATCAGCAGCACTGAGGAGAGAGACATGCAAAGAATACAGGGTCATATTACTGTCCAGAATCAAATGTAATATATATATATATATATATATATATATATATATATATATATATATATATATATATATATATATATATATATATATATATATATATATATATATATATATATATATATATATATATATATATATATATATATATATATATATATCAACAGCATATATATATATATATATATAAATGAACACATTTAAACATACACTTATATGTTTCAAGATATCACTAGTATTTATTATTCAAATTTAGTCAAGAATGTTGAAAGATAATGCATTTAGTTATTGATTTTGATTTCACTCAAACCCTTTTAGACTCGCCACGGATAACACCAAACTGAGATTTTAACTTATTTTTATTTTGTTCATTTCCTTTGTAAATGTTTAATTAATTTGTTCAACATACTGAGTTGTTTTTTTTTTCCATAAGACATTAACACAAAGTGAATTGGACTCATCTCTTCATTCCATCAAAGAAATGGAAGGAAGGGGGGTGGGAGTGGGTGTTCCAATTGTGCAGTGATGTGGACCAGAGTGTGACCAACAGTTACGCTGGTCCAGGAAAAAAAATGACACAATAAGATCTGATGTCCAGATCTCTTACTTAGATGTTACATAATCACATTACTAGATCAGAACATACAGTGTGAACTTCAAGTAAAAACATAGACCCCAATGTATAACTCGGGCTGTATGAACACACAGTACAATACATGAATACATAACACGCCACATCAACTGTGTGCACAAAATACAATGTAATCGCTTCCAGGTTCTCTCTCTTCTTACAGTACATATGGTCTATACGCAACCTATATTCACTTTCAAATAAAACATGGACTTTCTCCTTGCCCATTTTTGACAGATGTGAACAGAGCCAATTCAATTATGTTTACATTTATCATATCAGATTTGTAGAAATAAATAATATACGTTAACATTTTCCCACTGAGACCAGCCAAAAATGTTTAGTTAGTTAGTTAGTTAGTTAGTTAGTTAGTTAGTTAGTTAGTTAGTTAGTTAGTGGGTTTGTTTTTAGCAATTTCATTTTCAAACAATCATATCATTAACACGTTGTCTTGCATACACAGGAAATCATCCATCCATCCATTTTCCGAACCGCTTGATCCTCACTAGGGTCGCGGGGGGTGCTGGAGCCTATCCCAGCTGTCTTCGGGCAGTAGGCGGGGGACACCCTGAATCGGTTGCCAGCCAATCGCAGGGCACACAGAGACGAACAACCAACCACGCTCACATTCACACCTATGGACAATTTAGAGTGTTAAATCAGCCTGCCATGCATGTTTTTGGAATGTGGGAGGAGTGCCGGAGAAAACCCACGCAGGCCCGGGGAGAACATGCAAACTCCACACAGGGAGGCCGGAGCTGGAATTGAACCCGGCACCTCTGCACTGTGAAGTCGACGTGCTAACCACTGGACTACCGGGCCGCCCCACAGGAAATCAATGACTTTGAATTTATATTATGACATATATTTCATATTATGTTATATTCATTGAATTTATCAATCTTGAGCCTATAATGACAAAAGGTTCAAGAACTTACTGATTTTTTTCTGAAAGAATGTAATTTTTGGTTTTGCTGTAAAACCTCAAATGTTAATCAGATTCATATTTTTATATTAAGGGCTCGATTTCACAGACATAAATGTCACTTTATGAGAAGGAAGCCATGCATTCACAAACTAGTACAGGCATTACAAATGTTTTGATCAGACATTCTGTGAAGCAAACAGCATTTAAAACTGTACAGTGCCTGCTTGTACTGAATCCAATGGTTTTGTGTAAATATACATTTAATGTATATAATTTTAATGTAAATCCCCCGAGCATTCATGAACTTCAACCTGTTTTGTATTTTTGAAGCATATAAACACAAATGTACATATACAAACAGATCTGTCATACTGAGTCACAGCATTAAAGCAACATCTTATTGGGCCAACTGGATTTTTTTTTGCTAGAATAAAATCGTTGGTATTATTCGCTTTACGCATACGGCGATTAAAAGACAACGTCGACGTTGACATTTGTGTTGAATTAATTCGTAACCACTACAATGCGCATGCGCACTATATTCGGGAGTCAGTGGCTCAGCCAAATATAAATCGCTCCATTTAATTACTGTTTGTTTTAGTTATTATGCCCATCCGTTAGTTTAATATGGGAAAACCTGACTGAAGACAGATTCATCTGCGAGGCAACGCTACAACAAACCTATCAAAGCGTCAAATCTTCGTAATGCAATTTTACAAGAAGCTGCAGCACATACGATGAAGGTACAGTATTGGTTAAACACTAGTCCAGTACAGTATATGAGTGTATCAAGTGTGTTGTTCACACAAACTCTGGCCATATTTGAACTAACTCTTACCTGAATCATGTGATGTATCTGAAGTTAGAGAGTTTATGCACAATGACATTTTTTAAATGAGATGGTAAGAAAAACGGCATATTAGAAATGTAAAGTTTGGCATCTAGCTTTCGGCGACATGATGTCCGGGGATTTTTTTCATTACTAGAAGATCCGCCTCGGAGATCTGAGATTGGGAGTTTTCATGTTGGATCGGGTCTTTTTGTCAATCTGTGTCCTGCGATTGACTAGCTGGACAATAGTCCTAGGTTTACACCACCTCGTGCCCAAAGTCAGCTGTCATCAGCTGAGGAGAGCGGTAACGAAAATGGATGGTGGAACTCCTGCTCTCTCCGGGGCGGTTGCTGTTTTGATTGTTCACCAATTTCGACAACTGAGAGTCTATATGACGTAACGGCAGGGGCGGGGCTGGGTTGAGGCTGGATTATGTGTCCCAGGAGTACCGTTGATAGCGCTTGACCACGCTCAACCTTATAGCTCGGAAAATAAAAATACGGTACTGTAACATAATGTCATTGGCCATCGGACGGCGTCGACCCTGAGGCAAATGATTTGCATTTAATCGCGAGCAGCCAATTAAAATGACGACTACCTACACACTGCAGATGACGGCAAAACATTCATTAAAATCAAATCTAAAACACACAATGCAACACGGAATAACGCTGCCCGTGAGAGAGAGAAAGAGAGGAAAGAGAGTGAAAGACAGAGACAGAGTAAGTGTATGTGTGTGTGTGCGCGTGTGTATATTATGTACGTGAATGTGTATGTGAATGTGTACGTGTGTGTGTGTGTGTGTGTGTGTGTGTGTGTGTGTGTGTGTGTGTGTGTGTGGGTGGGTGTGTGTGTGGGGGTGGGTGTGTGTGTCTGTAGCCCTAACTTATTACTAGAATTGCATTCATGCTACGATTGTGTACTCATAAGTTTTGTTATAGTGTTTCTTAAAGGCAAAACGGTGGCATTTGAATAAAGGTTGTGCTGTGGAACATCCACAAATTGCCTTTTTTTGTCCTCAAGTCAATTCAACTCTATTTGTCGAGCACTTTCAAACAGCCATCGCTGCATACAAAGTGCTGTACACGGAGCAACTAACATATATGAAGCAACAATAAAGCAATAATCAGTAACAAAGATGGTAGTAGGCACCAAAGAGTAAAACTAAGATCAAATCTGAGTCATGCTGAGTCAAATGCCAAAGAATACAAGTGAGTTTTGAGGCGGTTTTAAAGATGGGCAGCGAGGGGGCTTGCCGAATGTTCAGTGGGAGGTCATTCCAGGGAGAGGGACCAGCAATGGAAAAGGCTCGATCCCCTCTGAGCTTCCGTTTAGTTCTTTGTACTTCTAATAATGTCTGGTCCGAGGACCTGAGGCGCCGGGCAGGTGTGTAGGGGCGGATGAGCTCAGAGAGGTCAGGTGGCGCGAGGTCATTTAAAGAATAAAGTCCTGAAATGATACATTCAAATGATTATTCTCCACAACTGGTGAGACCATAATTTTTGCCTGGGCTTTTTAGAAGCCTTATTTATTTCCTTGTGGTGTCATCGGAGATGCTGCGTCTCTTGTCACCCGGGTGTACTCGTGACGTAATAGTGAAACGGCCTTTTTAAATTATCATCACTTTGTAGACTTTAATTGCTGACGTTAAACTGAAGCCAAGGATAAACGATGTTTGTAAATCTAGAAGTTGTATGAGGGTTCAAAATAGAAACGAGCTGTTGTTCCCGTGGGTTGGCATGAATTCATAAGGAAAAGACGCATGTGGTAGTGATTGGTTAGCTTCCAGCGAGTTATCCAATGGCGTCGCAGTCCGCTCAACCAGCCAAGCAAACGTACAGTACGCCCTTCACGTTGCTCACATGGATCGGCTCGAGGTGATCACGCCACACCCCAGCAGAGCAGACACTAGCCGAACTCTCATGCGGGAGGAACAAACAGATTGTGTAACAGCTGCAAGACCCGCGGTCCCCTACAGCAACCCGTTGCTCGCTGCGGTCCGTTCCGTGCCAACCTTGAAAGCTCCACGATGCCGGGGCGGCGGCACTCACAGCGGCCTCTAAGCGACGAGTCAGTGCCCGAGAAGTAGTCGATGATATTCGGATGAAGTTTGTGAACCAAAGCGGTTCCATTTTTTTGCCCTACTCGTTGCAACATTATGGGAGGAATGAAAGTCTCTTTGGCTGTTAAAATGGGATTGTTTTTGCACAACGTTGCCTCTGTCACCCCCACAGCTTCCACAACCGACAGGGTAAGCTGTCCTAAGCGAGCTCATTTCCTATGTCAGGGCTGTTAGCAAGCTGCTAGTTACCTAGATGAGTTAGAACATGCAGTGTAAACATTCACTCGTTTATTAAACATAAAGCATACGGTGGTACGGACCACACTATACGTGCATATATTACATTGCTGTTACTCACTGGCTACCTTTAGGATACCTTGTTGTCAACGACAACATTCCATGTTCGCTAGGAGCGCTCGCTAACATTACAAAGTTAAGGAAGCCTGGAGGAGTTGGGGCCTTGCTTTCGTGGGTTTTGGCCACAAGATGCATAAACATAATGTGAATGTTGCCATGTTACTCGCAACAGCCTAGCGTTTCTTTTCAGTGTGGTACATTTCATTTGCAGTAATTATGTAAAAGACACAATGTCAAGATGAAAACTGCACTCACCAGTTATTGCTTGCTGCACTTTGTTCAAGTCTCACTGGTCACACACTGTTATGTTATACAGCAGTACATCGTAACATTGTGTTTAATATGTTTAATGCTTTCTAATCTCCAGAGTCTTCACATTGGGAGACAAAGATAAAGTTAAAATAATATGTTGGCAAAATACAATGTACAGTACTGATACAATAGTTCAGTAAACCTGGCAAGGGAGCAAAGTACTGAATTTAAAATGTTGGGTTGAGTTTCATGTCTTCGTATGAATCATTCCTCTTTGTAAATATGTCTCAAACCTGTGTATGTTAAACTTAGGGAATTTGTTGCTGGTAGTTGAATTGGTCTCATTCTTGTAATAACTCCCAAAAAGAAATTAAGAAAATGGATGTGGGACAAACGGAGATCCATTTCGCAATGTTCAGCACAATAGTGCAACAATGATCATGAAGTATGAAAATCATGCAAAGTGACGCCAACAACAACAACAAATACAGTAAGAAAGGGCACTCTAGAGATGTGTCACTGTGACGTAATTATTTTCAATACAAAAATAGCACCGTGGTTTTCTTGCCAATTGAAGAGTTTGCATGCAGCATTTACTGTACAACATCTAAGAGTAAGAGGCCGAGTATCCTCTCACATGCAAATGGTTATCACTCCTTCTTTCTTTCTATTCTTGACCTTTTGGAGCTGTACTTCTTTATATGCACATGCACACGCACCGTAACAGAGTCCCAACATGCAACATTTCCACGTGTTAGAAATACACCATTGCATGTTTCGTAGACACAGGTTACATCACCCATATAGCAGTGAAACTCGGTCATAACCTGAGGACCCCCTGTGCTTAGGAAATGATGCATAGCCTGGCAGCCGTGTGTTTGCAGTGTCTATATTTCTTTTGTTTATGCATGCCCTTGTAATGGCCGTTGACCAAGAGGAGGTGTCACATGGCTCAGGCATATGTCAATGCCTTAACCGTTCACATATCAGCTGTATTTTATCTTTATCTGTCCAACCATAATCAGTCGTAACAGTCATGATGATTAACTTTTACTAGCTCTGTTTTGTCACTTAGTCAACTACTCCAGACCTGTGCATGAATCGGTGGTGTGTGTATGTGCTACTAAGTGGCTCCTTGGTCACTAATGATGACGTTGAAAAGGTTTTACAATAGGGCTGTGCAATTGAATTTTAAGCATGATTCCAAATTTGGATTCCACCAATCTTAAAATCATTATAATCAAAGAAAAAATTGTAAATGTGCAGAACGGCGGCGTGTTTGAGCAATTTCCCATTGTGACAATACACTGACTGCATGATTTTGCTTGTGCAGCAAGCATGTGATGTGGCTGTGATTCTTCCCACCCTGAGCGTGTGTTAAGCTGTTGAATGACACCCCTACTGATGTTTTTAATTGACATTATTTTAGAATATCCTTGTTTTATTTTGCCACTAATTTAGTTTCTGGCTGTTCATTCAAGTTATAAAGTTACTTTTCAAGGATTCAAGGAATTTTTATTGTCATACCAACACACATTTCCATATGAAATAGCACGAAATATATTACCTGATGTCCCCAGGTTAGCCCAGGAAGTTCCAAAACTGAAGAAAATAAAAAATAGAACAATATACGATAAAACCAAAAAAATCCAATATTTAACTGCACATTGAGAGGAAGCATAATGTCAGTAAAGTAAACGTTTAATTAAACGCTCTGGGAAAATAATAAATAAATAAAAAAGAAATAAATAAGATATTTTCTTCCAACAATCAGTTTTTTTGGGTTTGTTTTTTGCATACGTTCAGTGCAAATGGCGACTTAGTATTACACTACAACCCTTATACTAGTTCAGAAACAGCATTGCATGATTTGTTTCACACAACGCAAAAAACAAAAACAAAAAAAGATACTTTTTAGTTCAGTGCAGACCAGGATTTAGGTAACTGACCTTAGTACTGTTCACCGTTTTAGTTGACATCAATTTCTTCCACATATTGCGTAGTCCAATGGGGTGTGTTTTTTTGTAAAAAAAAAGGGCTGTTTTTGCAAAAGGAGAAAACAGCGTCAATACAATGGAGGACAAGCTGAAGACTCAAACAAATTGAATGGTTCGGTTCTGAGTATCAAGTGGCAAAACAGGCCCAGGTGGCCTGGTTGAGAACGTAAGCTGGGCAAAAGCCAGCAGATCAATGAAAACAGCAGAGGTTATCTGAGATGTCACATGTTTTTTTTTTAAACCAGTGAATTCCCTATTTCTGTTCAGCAGCACTTTGGAACATGTCAAATAAGTTCAGAAGATTATAAACAAAATTTGGTCAGCGGTATGTAAGGCTGTGGCTACGCTTATGTCAGCAGTTGAGGTTGTGATGATGAAATGGACTGTGTGGACTGGTCTCCACTGCTTGGAAATTTCCATAGAGCAATCGTTGCTGGGCTAGATGTGTGTGCTTGAGTGTTTGTTTTCGTGGAGGTTGGTAGGTGTGTGGGGCAAGAGAGGGGAAGAAGCAACATTGTATGTATGTTTGAGAGCCGTTTTTGTGTGGGAGAATGATCTATAGTATATGGTGGAGGGACGGGTGTGGGATTTGAATCGGATTTTAAAAAACTTTCTGTCCAAATGTCTTTCCTTTTATTGTACAAAAACAGGACTTTATTTCAAACTGACAGTGCAGAAAATGCACAAACGAGAGGACGCTAAACTGCACACGGGTTGATCAATAGTTGGTTGCAGGCTGCAAAGTTGTGCTGCGGGTGATCATTTTTTTGCGATCCCAATGAAAAGTATTGATTGACATGCCGATCACATACTTTTCCCCGGAAGTTAGCCAAACAAATAGAGAACCATTACAAAACATGTAACTGAAGTACTACAAGTACTACCACTATTTGTAATTTGTAGCAGGCCTTGTCCAACCCTGGATGCTTTGTGATTCAAGATGAATTGTGGTTCGACCCATTCCTTTCCTTTTCTCATTGTCTTGCAGAGCCTACTTCTCTGTGAAGGTGTCAACAACCAGAGCTACATGTGTGAGTCGGGTCACTGCTGTGGAGAATCTCAGTGTTGCAGTTACTACTATGAGCTTTGGTGTAAGTGTTCTACTATTCCTAGACCATACTGTCAAAGTGTGCTAAATTGGCCGACGCCAACCCGCTAAATGCGGGTAAAATCAATTTTGGTGGGAGGTAATAAAAACGCATTGGCCAATTTGGCCAGTGATGCATAAGGCAATTGTGTTAGTCAGATATACATAGGGTTGGGTATAAAGTCTCGAGAATCGATTGAAACGGGACTATTCTCAGAGAATTGTCTGCGTTTTAAATTTCCGGTTCCCCATTACGTTGGCTCGTTCGTCAACCTGAAGAAAAAGACACCAAATGAAGAAATGCGCCCATATGTGCGTCGATCAAGAGGGTGCACCTCAGATAACAGCGCGCCGAACTTGTCTGTCATAATTGGGTGAGTTAAACAATAAAATGAGTCTACTGCCAACACTGATGCATCTAACAACTAAATGGTAGGTTAACTGATGTGCAAATAACCAGCTAACATTAGCAAATATAGAGTTGTGAAAATATCCGCAAGTGCCAAACCACAAGTAAGTGGGATCCACTGTGAATTCTTTAAAGCAGGTGTCGGGAACCTATGGCTCGCGAGCCATATATGGCTCTTTTGATGATTGCATCTGGCTCGCAGATTAAAAAAATAAATTCTCGTTTATTTATTAATGCATCCATCGATCGATTTTTCACTGCTTATTTCCTCTTTGGGTGGCCGTTGGCTCCAGGAGCCATTTTGATTGGATGATACTGGCCAACGTTGCCGTTGCTGTGGAAACAGGTATACGCCTCCTTTTGAATCAACTCGCTCGGCCACTAGCTCAAAGCTAATCCTTAGTGAATAAGATGGCGAAAATAAAAAAAGATGACGAGTTTGGTAGACTTTAGGACGAATGGACAGAAGGATTCGCCTTTGTGGAGAGAACGGGTTCTGCGGTGTGTCTGATTTGCAAAGACAAAATATCATCGATGAAACGGTCGAATGCAGAGCGGTACTGTGACACGCCCCATGCTACGTTCACATCAAAACACTGTGCGAGATAGTGATGTGTCGTTCGCGAACGAACTGGCTCTTAGAGCCGGCTCTTTGAAGTGAACGACGGGAGCCGGCTCCTAATAGGGAGCCGCTCCTAATAGTAGCTGACTTTTTTTTTCTCCTGTCCCCCCCCCTTCGGATAAAGCCACACGTGATTGGTCAAGATCTGTGGTAGAAGAGGGAGGGTAGGGTTACACACACGCTGCAGCGAAGAGAAGGGGGAGGAGTTAGAGACACACAGCAGCACACTGTGAGCAGCACACGAACAGGAGAGACTGGGAGACGAGAGAGAGCTCGATAGCGCTACAGAAAAAAAAACAACACGGTGGAAAGTGGAAAGATGAGAAAATGGATAGGAAGCGCAATGAAATTTGGATTCATTTCAACTTAATTGATAGTTCAACAGCAGCGTGTAGACTGTGCAAGGTTAAAATATCCAATATAAAATTTTAATGTATAATTTTTTGTGTGGTAATCAAAGCTTACTGATGTTGTTTTACTGAAAATAGTTAAAAGCATATAAATATACACAATCAGAGATTGGAACTTTTTGTTGACCTTGTTTTGAGATGGGTCTTTGTTTTTGTACTTTGTAATTTATTTTTTGTAGCACTCCATGTTGAGTATGTTCAGAAGAATATAAATAAAGCCATATAAATAATAAATATTTGATATGCTGTATATTTTTTACATTAGTAATTCATTTTACACATAACTTTACATGATTTTTGGTAGTAAATTAATTTAAGCAACAAAAAAACTGAGGAGCCATTTGGGAGCCGAAAGAGACGGCTCTTTTTAGTGTGCCGAGCTAAAAGACCGGCTCTCTAAAAGGAGCCGGAATTCCCATCACTAGTACGAGAGACAGCTGAAAGGAAGCGTGCAATCTACTGAGCAGTGTGCAAGCTAGACAGCAGTAACTTCGCGTATGGACCCGGCAAGATGACTTTCATTCCGATAGCTTTGCTGGATTTTTAGCACTCGTGAGGAACGGAAAACCATTCACATTAATGGTGAGTATTATCACAAAATATTTAAAAAAATACATTCAGAGGCTTATTATACTGACATTTTGTTGACACTTTGAAAATACAGTGTTCCCGACCCCTACTTTAAAGGGAGGGGAGATGCCAACAGGGGCAAAAAAAAAAAACATTTTATAAGTAGGGGAAAAAACACTTCAGTCGAACAATCCATTTAGTTTTGATTTGGAAACATTTTCCCCAAAAGAAATTATGTAAATAGAACTAATTTGTTTTAGAGCCAAACTGGTCTCAAATCATCTCATTCATGATGGTCGATGAAACTTTTGTGCAACTCATGACCCGTAGTGATCCAGAAATGGTATTTTGAAATCAGACTTGTATGGCCTGGAGATTCAAATTCATGGGGAGATGTTTGTGTGAAAATTATTCACACAAGTCTGCATCTGCAATTTTCACATGTTTTTCAAAAAATGCATAAATATATGCACGGTTCTCACTTTTTGGGGTGTTGTGTGTGTGCATTTGTCTCACGGGCCAAGGCAAAACGAGCTCAAGGCAAATAAAAACGGTCATATTTTGTTTCCTGACTTGTTTGCGATAAACACATAATAGAAGATCAGCGAAAGGCTCATTGTTCGTTTTTCCATTTCAAATTTGAAAATTGAATACTGATAAATGAAAAGTCATGTCATATGCACACACAACAATAAAACGTGAAAATCGCAGATGTATTTGTGGATCTGAAAAATGTGAAAATCGCAGATGTAGTTGTGGATCTGAAAAACGTGAAAATCATGAATGTAATTGTGTGACAAATTTTGACACAAAATTTATATTCTTAAGTTTATGGACAATTGTCTAAATTGGAAAACCAGTGGTAGGGAGATTTCTTGGTCAAATTGCAGAATGCAGAATTTTGCCCGAAAGACCATTACAAGCTGTGACTAGGTGTGTGTGCACATTGTCAATGTGGGCCAGGAAATATATCAAACTCACCACAGTGACGTGTTACTAAAATGAAAATACGATTAAACGCGGTATTTGATAAGTCTACATCGGTTGTTGTCAAACATCTTGTTCTCAAACATGATTAATGTATGTGGATTGTCCCTTATTGTAGGGTTTTGGTTGGTCTGGGTTATCATCTTCATGTTGAGCTGCTGCTGCGTGTGTCACCATCGCCGCACCAAACACCGACTGCAGCAACAGCAGCGACAGCACGAGATCAACCTCATTGCTTATCGTGAAGCACACAACTTTCCCTCAGTGCCCTTCTACTTCAGTAAGACTTGTTTTACATACATCAATGCCCATGTTGATACTAATTTGTCGGCGAATTGTCTTGTGGCGTTATCCCGACCCAGTCTCACTTTTGACATACCGTTGAGCTAGACCAGGGGTGTCAAACTCGTTTTTAAGATAAGATAAGATAACCTTTATTGTCCCACACTGGGGAAATTTGCAGTCTACAGCAGCAAAATTAAGTGCAATATAAAATATAGCATTAGCAATATATTTGTAGAATAAATATAATAAATTAGCAACAGCATAGAAAACACAGCATAACGTGGCTGTGCTATTTACAATGGTTACAGGTTTTCACGTATGTTTATTCAGCAGCCTTACAGCAGTCGGTAGGAATGAGCGGCGGTATCTCTCCTTGCAGCGCGGGTGTAACAGTCTCTGGCTGAAGGAGCTACCTAGTGCTGTCAGGGCGGGCTGGAAGGGGTGGGAGGGACTGTCCATCGTAGCTTTTAGTTTAGCGAGCATCCTCCTGTCGCGGGCCACATTGTAGTTCGGGTTTCCCCTAGATGGCCGGTATGAATTTTGGGAAACCATATAAATGTTTAATCCCTTCCACATTTTACATACACAGCGCACCACAAATTGATGAATAACTAGTTTTAAATTCAGATGTCAAGAATAATGACTGTTATTGTGGATTACATAAGACAATTTGAAATTTTGGTTCAGACTTTAGCCAGCATCATGGAACTTAACATGCTTGATTTTCTTTCGCGGACCACATAAAATGGTGTGGCGGAACAGATCTGGCCCCCGGGCCTTGACTTTGACACCTGTGAGCTAGACAGTGGCAGTGTGTTGTTCTGCACTCCTAAACATTCATGTAACGATCAGCGAACTAGAAATGACAAAAGTATAGGTCGCTTGCACGCGTCTCCGAACAAGGCAGTCTGGGAGGCCTTTTTTTTCCACCGCACGCACACACAGCAGTCAACAGTGATGATCAACTTGTTTTATTATGGCATTTCCAAACTATTTTGATGACTTCCGAGTTGATCTACAACCACGATACTGGCAGAAAGTTACTCTGGACGACTCGACCCAAACACGCTGTCCAAGATTTTTCAGAAGCGATCCAGACAGTGTTTACTTCCTGGTGTTGATGACATCCATGTGAGTTTGGCATTCTGTCCTCTGATTGGACGAGCAAGGGAATCCTGACATCACTTCTGGAATGTTAACGTCATCACTCTGCCACCATGGGGTATGCAAGTGGCTCAGTCACTTTCAGGCCTCCGTAGCGAGTTGGAGTTGGAATAGTAGCGTTTGCCAACAATTTTATTTCAATTTTCACATAAGTGATTTGTGAGCACAGCATTTGGTTGGAAAACGTATTTTGGTCGTAGTTTGTGACTCCTGCTGTCAGTAACAGCCAGACCACGCCCAACTAGCAAGCCCAATGGTCCTCCAGGCAACGCCACCTTTGCACGCCTTTTTCAAATACCGTATTTTCACGACCATAAGGCGCCATTAAAAGTCTAGTGTATGAGCCGAGTTCCAAAGCCTGACCGAGCGCGCTTCTGGCCGACACGCTGTTTATATAGAGAAAAGGCGGGCGTAAGTGACGTCAGGCATGCGGAAGTCTGCCAATGAGTTAAGGGTGGGCGTGCCCAACAACACGGTGCGCCGAATGGTCGTGAAAATACGGTACTGTATTAGTGAGGGGTGGAGAAAGAGTGTTGTCAGACGGGTGATTTACCCTTTAAGCCAGGGGTTTCCAGACTCAAGGGTCGCAGTACTGCCCGTTTTCCATCTCCTCCTGCTTCAGCACACCTGGTTAATATGATCAGGATCATTGTCAGGCTTCTGCTAAGCTTGCTGATGAGCTATTCTGTTTCTGTGCTTTTTGACCACTTGTTAGTGGTGGCATTTCATGATTTCTCCGTGATATCTCCATTTTATTTGTGTTATCATTGCTCCACATGTCACTGTCAGAGTTGTTCACTCAGACAGTTGAACAAACAGACTCAGGAAGAGATTGTCTTTTCTGCCGGCAGGAGGCGCAGTTTTCTACGAAGCCACTTCGTGTGCGCTTCTCACTGACACCCAACCTCTGCAACCTCTGCCGACCCTTTTATTGATTGTATATGCAAATTACGAGAAACATATCAGAAAAACACTCCCATCTTCATTAACATGACACACCTCTGAACGGCCATATTGGGTCGCCCCTCAGACAAAGCACTCTCTTGGTACTCGCACCAACATCCGGACATGTGTACATTCCAAGGGGTACCTCCTTATAATTTGGCTCGTAACTCTTTTCTCATGATGGAGTGCTCAAGTACTCCCTTCCGTCCAAGGATAAATCTTCCTTTCAAGTTATAAGATAACAGGCACCAGTGTGTCTACTAATGATGTGGTCAGGTACCATCTGCTCCGGTCTCTTGATCTCTCTGACTCTATGCTTCCATTGTGTGCGAGATGTTCTGAACACAAGCGTTCGAGGTCAATCAAGCATGTAACAAGATGAAACTTTAAAACATGACAACATTGTATTTTCTATTCTAACATTCCGTCCTCTTGACAAGTTTTAAAGTAACATCAAACATCAATTCAACAGCGATTGCGCGAGTAGGGAGAAAAACTGTCCTGGAAAACCCAAAGGAGTGCATATCGTAGTATAATAGTATATATTGTGTATATAGGGATAAAATGGATAAAAGGACAGAAACCCTTTCTCCATAATAGCCAAGCATAAAATGGGAAACTAAGATATATAGACCAATTTTTTTCCCAACAAATGCATAAGAATAAAATCTAAAAATAAACCCGAAACATCAAACATTCACAAAACGTGTTCCCATTGTCGCTTCTAATTACGGACTACCTAACGTTGGCGTTATGCGTTCACATACTGCTTTCACAACAGTTTCGAAACATCACGGGTACTTGGGTACAGTTCAACTAATTTTGAAGACATGTCAACAATAACATACTATGAAAAGTTTTTCTGAAAAATATGTAAATCCACGTGTGTGCTCTGCTCAACTTTAAGTGTTGAATTCTCGTCATAGGACTGGAACAACTATTTGGACGGTCATAATGGTTAGACATAACATTATTAAGCTTAGCTCACAAACAAGTAGAACAGTCACACCCCTATCTCCCCTTTTTTTTTTTTTTTTTCCGGGAGGAGAAGACACAGACTTCACATTGAATTCTTTGTTTCAAGAATTTAAACAGATACAGTAATCAGGTGAGAGAGGCTATTGTAAGTTTGAGCAGGAATGTTGAGGGGAGAGGTTTGTGGCGGGAGGGAGTTCTCGAGCCTCGTTCTGAAACGGGAGGAGGCTCTGCAGTGACGAAATTGAACGAAAGCGCAGTTGGTTTCTTCAAGACCTTAGGTTTACAACCTGGTCTCAGGTTGACACACGGGTTATTCTGCCCGTATACCGTGAAATCAACCTCTGGTGAATGATATCATCAACAGGTGGCAGCTGGTGCTGGATCAGTAGACGTTGTTTTTGTTGGGGTTTTTTTTTTTTTCATTGTCAGGTGGTGGGATCGTTGAGCCCAAGGTGGATTGTGTGCAATAATTACTCCAATGAAGACTCAAGTTGCAGCCGGTGTTGATGTAGTTGTCTCAACCGTCACACAGTGCACCTAGCTTTCTTCTATTATAAATGTGAGTTTCATTAAAAGCATATTTTTATTAAAAGCATAAGCGTTCTTCATTGCAAGCATAATAAATTCATCACTACTAATATGCAAATGTATGCTAACTAAAAACAAGCAACCTAATATTCCCTTGTTTTTTCCACTCATATCATCACACGAACCTTCCTGTCGGACTTTATTCAGTGGACTCATGTTGTATATGTAAACAGAGTTATATTCAGAGAAACAATATAGGAAAAGAGGGTTAAAATCACCTATCACATTTCGATATTGAAGTGAAATCATGTCTCCATTAGCCGAGCCGTTTTCTATGTCAGAACCTTTACCATCCAAAAGTAACAGCAGAGGTACATTCCATTCACTTTAGACGTCGTGGGCGTACTAATCGTAGTGATAAACCGGATAAGCAGAGCATTTTCTTTTTTAAACGTCACGAAGGTCTTACCCACCACTTCTCTGACGACAAGGGCGTAGTCACGCCGGAACGGTCCGGTTCAGTGTACGAGGCCCTCAGGGCGTGGTTGAACAGCACCGTTCACCACATATCGCACACGCTCCATTGGCCTCAGCCAAGAGCACATTGACCGCTGTGCGGTCCCGGAGCGCCATCAGAGAGGTGACTGTCAATTGTTTTACTTCCAATAGCCAAAACGGCTTCCTTTGTATAATTTGCAAGCTTCTGGACACTGTAGTGGAGGCAGTTGATCCTGTCAGCAACCTGGTTAACCAATTTATACCCACCCAGTACACCACGAGGAACTCCAATTGCACCAATGAAGATGGAATCTCAAATATCCTCTGCTGTGAACGGAAGCATAGTCATGAGTAAAAGAAACTTCTCAATTGTTTTCCAATTATTTTCTGCACTAACTATTATTCCCCCTCTTTTTCTATTTTTGTTTCTTAAAAGAAAAGAAAAACTCTGCCGCGATAATTGATATTTACCTATAAAATTGTTAAAAATATACTGTACTTCTGTATTCAATAGAAACCCAATTCACATTAAAGAACAAAAGAAAGAAACATAGTAACACTCACAGCGAAGAATAACTATATCAACATAGATTTTTAGACGAAACAGAAGTGAACGAAACACAACAATACAAAATCAAACAAAAATTAAGTACCGTAAACAATAACTATTTCACCATTCTAAAAACAAAATTAAACAAATCAATAAACGATGATAAATTCACATTCAGTTCAGCAACAATACTGTACACAAAACACTCCAATCCTACCCCAAAAAAATGAATAAAAGCTTTTGTGCTCTTTTCCTTTTTCTTTATGAGATTGAAAAGCTCAAATAGATATAAAACCCTTTTCCATCCAAAACAAAAATGTATGAAACGATTCTCCAACATTTTTTTTTTTTTTTTTTTTTTTGAGCATCTAGATCACTGGTGTCAAACTTGAAGTCTGGGGGCCAGATCCGGCCCGCCACATCATTTTATGTGGCCCGCAAAAGCAAATCAAGCGCGTCAACTTCCATGATCCTTGCTAAAATTAATACCGAAATCTCAAATTTTAACATATAGCAAATAATGTCGAGGTTCTGCGATAATCGTGTAATCCTGTTAACACTCACTCAAGCAATAATTGAACAAACTATCATAGTTAATTTGACTGATTTCAAAATTGATCATCTATAAATACAGTTGAGTTGTGCAAGTATTTAATTAAATTTCACCATCGTACCGGCCCAACGAAGGAAGATGCAACCGCAAAGCGGCCCTTGGCAAAGATGAGTTTGACACCCCTGGTCCAGATCTGTTAGCAAAATGTAGGTTATTATTCAAATAGACATCCCCTTTCACATGTGCTAAAGGAGAACACATATACCAGAAATATAAGATCAGTGCAGTTTTTTTCTTTTTTTCTTCGAGTTACTTGCATAAATCAGCCAAATGAGTTAATACAACCAAATAATATGATTACATACATATACCTTTTTTACAAATTAGACATGTAATTTCACAAATTATATAAACAAATTAGCTTAGTGTATTTCAACTAAATCTATGCATAGTTCCCAGGGCCTGCGTGTTTCATTCATGCATTTCTTCAACTGAATTTAAACCATAGAATTAATACTCCCCACCAATCCTGCAGATTGGACGGCAGGAGCAATGGTGTCTCAAATCAATATGAAGCATGCATTCAGTTTCATCAATTACTCTGTTCACACAATGTGTTCTCGACATAGGTTAAAACAGTAGGTTGTATAATGTTCCCCAACCAGAGACACCATTCCCCCTGCCAACGCGTGAGGTATTCCATGACGTAAAAGAATTTTGGGCAAAATGGGTTCACTGTCAATGCTGAAATAAACCCCATCTTGCAATGTAGTCCCCTCTTATCTTTGTTTAGTGATTGGAATTTGTTGCCGAGATTAAATAGAATTCAATTTGAAACATGTTATCCGTCGCTTACAGTCAGTAATTTCTCCTCCAAAAATTTAGAAGCTGCATCTTTTGTTATTTTATTATCAGCGCTTGTTGTGTGTGCTGTGCACTTACGTATCCCAATTTGATGTGGTAGCTGAACAGCATTTGTTTTTCAGATTTGTGATTATTTTTCTTTTCTTCAGCCAATTCCTGACAATTTGTTTATATGTCAAACAAACAAACAAACAAACAGACAGACAGACAAACAAACAAACACCCAATAGGAAGTGGTAATGTTACAGGGTTAAATACTGTGCATCTTTCAGTGTTAAATTGGATCGAGAATACAAGCCATGCGAGATTAATGTCTAGTGGGTGACAAAAACATCATGTTAGTGTGCACCAGCAGCTCATTCATTCTGTCTTTTTTTTTTTTTTTTTCAACACTCTTTCAACATGCAGAGCTTGCCCCATGCACTGTTCAAGGTTGCCAGGTGGCTTATCTAGCCAATGTCTACCCACGCATTGTCGAAAGGAATCATTCGAGTAAATGTGGAGAGCATTTTTTTTTCCCTCTCCCTGTCCTGGTAAACACCACATAGGGCATGGTTTTCAAAAATGCCTGCTGACCTTCAAACATGAAGTCATTCTAAATTAACAAAGCCAAATTCAAATTGCCCACACATGACCCTTAAACATAAACACCGATAAACTGGAAGATTTTGCTCTCGTGTTGAACTAAATTTCTAAGGCACAACCCAACTAAATGACAGCAAAGTTGAAAACGAATTTACATAATTCCATAGCACAAGACCATCCTTTCTCTAACATTAGCAGGCATGATGGTTCTTATCAGTTTTCGAGAGAAATGCGCATTTTGTGGATGTAATCTACAAAACACTGTATTATAATCTGAGTTCCCGGCAAATAGCAACATAACAGGAGCAGCTATCAAACAAATAATGAAAAACCCACAGACATGTAACACTCACAAGTCATCCCAAATAAAGGCCTTCACTGCACGCATGCATGTTCACCATTCTTCCAGAAACCTAACAATATCCCACATACGACCACTCACTATCATCTCCTCACCACTTCTGTGTGTTTATGATTTACTGAACAGCCTTCTAAACATCCTGCGACCTTCTGGCTCATGTCGACTGAAACACATGATGACCACCTCTTTGCCGCATCACCGTGCCCAACGTCTCCTGTGTGTGTGTGGTTTCTTTTCCTTTCTTCAACATGCTAAACTTCCTCTTCAATTACGTCTCGTCACCAACATTGTTTTCACTTGCCTTAAATCCTCTATAAGATCAAAAACTGTGTGTCTCCACATCTATCCTCATCCATTTTCAATTAATCAGTATTACACATACTACATGTAGCGCAGGTTGAAAAATTGAAACTTAACTGGTGGTAAGAAGTTCTCTTTTAATCCCATTAGATACCGAACAAACTCTTCACCAGGCAAGCCAGAAAACGAAACAAACATGACGTCATGAGACGCCCCAAGAGTCGCGTTTATCTACGCACATGCAAAGATCAATAAAGCACACATTCTCATCGCAGACATAACTCTACAGACAAACTAAAAGATTGACCTCGCTATCACTCTCAACCAAGTTAAATAACTCCAACCTTTTAATCTCCTCATCAGTGAAACCACTGAACCTCATATACACCATCAATTGTTTCCTTTCACGCAATGCCGAACAGCCTTACATGCCCCACATGCCCCCTCCTTTCTGGTCGTGTCTCTCTCTATCCGTGAGGAAGATCACCTCTGCTCACCCCCTTTTTTTTTTTTTTTTTTTTTTTTTTGTAAAAACCTTCCCTTAACAAACATTGTTTGTAGACTAAATTTATTCTGTTTCATTAATAAATATGTATAATTACATCGCATTATCGATGAGCATTCATTCACTATCCTCAATTCGGCACCTCCAAACTCAGGGCAGTTTGATTTGATAGGTCCTTGTTGGACTTCACCACATTCCGACACTTCGCCCGTCAAAACAGAAACAAGGGTGTCGTCACCTTTTATATGTGGGGCCCCTAAGACTGCCTTAAATCTGAGGATCCCGAAGCCGCGTGTAGGTCTGTTGTTTTTTCTTTTTTCGCCTCGTCTTTCTTTCTACGCCTACACAGTCGCGCTATATGGCCTTTCACGCCACAGTAAAAACATCTACCCTCCTTGAAGAATTGCTGTCTTTCTGGAGTTAATTTAGAGGAATCAAACAGCTTTCCTTGTTTACTGTGTCGCTTTTTTTTTTCTTTTTTTTTTTCGCGCTCAAGACTCGAACATGGTCTCACCGTCGTCATGTTGCCTCACTACGTCGGTACCTGCCTGCGTCAAATCAAACATCAACCATAACACCAAACTGGAGTTGGTATTTCTGGATTCAATGTTCACTACTTTACTCTATGTTATATGGGACACAATACCCGTGGTATTGTAATCCCCAATCACAATATACATTCACCCAAACACCGGTCTGCGCGCCATTCACACATCAAGCTCGCAACATTCACAACCGCACAGGAAGGATCAATTCCTGTGTCGTAGACACTAAGTTCCGTTTCCGCGGTCACTAGTTTATCGCGTACTCTCAATTGTAGTCGTAGCCTATTTTTTTTATTTTATTGCTACACGACTATCTCAACTGCACAGGAAGGGTCAATTCCTGTGTCGTGGAAACTAAGTTCCGTTTCGGCGGTCACGAGTTTACGCGTACTCTCTAATTGCACAGGAAGGCTCAATTCCGTGTCGTGGAAACTAAATTCGTTTCGGCGGACATGAGCTTGCCGTACTCTCTAAATGGACAGGAAGGCTCAATTCCGTGTCGTGGAAACTAAATTCGTTTCGCGCCATGAGCTTGCGCGTACTCTCTATTTTCCGGAGCCCGAGCTCCGTGCTCTTTGTTAGTCGACTATCAATGACTGTGTCACACTGACCTTAGTCCTTCAATCCCTTCGCTGGTCGAATCAATCCAGGTTCGTTGATTGGGTTCGGCGCCTCCACGGTGGTCGATGTTCAGCGTCTGGCCTCGTAAAAGAGAGGTCTTTTTCCTAGATTCTCTGCCGAATCTACTGTGCGCAATCAGCCGCCGTCGATCTCCCACCGTACTGAGGCGCCGATCCAATCCCGGACGAGCCCCCAAATTGTCAGAGTTGTTCACTCAGACAGTTGAACAAACAGACTCAGGAAGAGATTGTCTTTTCTGCCGGCAGGAGGCGCAGTTTTCTACGAAGCCACTTCGTGTGCGCTTCTCACTGACACCCAACCTCTGCAACCTCTGCCGACCCTTTTATTGATTGTATATGCAAATTACGAGAAACATATCAGAAAAACACTCCCATCTTCATTAACATGACACACCTCTGAACGGCCATATTGGGTCGCCCCTCAGACAAAGCACTCTCTTGGTACTCGCACCAACATCCGGACATGTGTACATTCCAAGGGGTACCTCCTTATAATTTGGCTCGTAACTCTTTTCTCATGATGGAGTGCTCAAGTACTCCCTTCCGTCCAAGGATAAATCTTCCTTTCCAAGTTATAAGATAACAGGCACCAGTGTGTCTACTAATGATGTGGTCAGGTACCATCTGCTCCGGTCTCTTGATCTCTCTGACTCTATGCTTCCATTGTGTGCGAGATGTTCTGAACACAAGCGTTCCGAGGTCAATCAAGCATGTAACAAGATGAAACTTTAAAACATGACAACATTGTATTTTCTATTCTAACAGTCACATATTTCAGTTTTATCAAACCCATCAAGTCTGATGCTCATTCTTATCTTCGTAAAGTCATCATTGATATTACAGCTCTTGGACTGAATCTGATTTACTCATCTTCCTCTCTAGGGTTTCTACCAAGCTATCTGCTGCCAGATTACGAAGAAGTAGTGAACCGTCCACCTACTCCTCCACCACCCTACAGTGCCTTACACACAGCAGCACCCTCAGCAGTCTCACAGCCTCACCTCGAGCAGCAGGATGGACGCTGTCCAGACATTCAACCGGCAACAGCACCCGCCGACTCGGACGGCCTGTGCAACAGGCCCAGTGTAGAGGAGCCACAACCGACTGCTTTCGATTTAATGCCAAATGTTGACAACAAGCCTGCACAAACAACGCAGGATTCAGGCATGTTACTTTTGTCAGAGGGGATTAGTAGGGAGAGACTCAACCTTGAGGATAAGACGAGCGACTGCAAGGATGCTCTTTTGAAGGACCCGTCAGATGACAAGGAGCGACTCCCAAATGGTAGAAGGCGACGGTTTACAGGTGACTCTGGGATTGAAGTGTGTGTGTGTGGCTCGCGTGGGAACAATGGTTGTAGTGGAGCAGGTGGCCTGGAAGGCAAAGAGTTACGGGAGCTGGAGAGCCTGCTGGGCCGTGAGGGATATGAGGAGGAGGAGGCTGGAGACTTCTGTGATAGTTGTGTTCACCGGTCTTCGTTCAGTGCGGAGGAAGAGCCGGCGCTCGGCGGGTCGGAAAGGCGAGCGGCACCAGGATCCCCCAGCCGGCGCACCAAACAGGCAGCGCGTCACTGCACCCTCCAATCTGCCTCCTCCTCCACACCATCAATGAGCAGGAGGGTCCACACCACAGCACCAGCACTGAGCCACAAGGTTGAAACACACACTGTAGATGGATCACGGAAGCTTTTTTTGGGACACAAATAAAGGGCTTATAAACCTCAAGATTTTAAAAATGAGTCGGTGCAAATTATTTGTGGGATCCAGAAGTCAAATTTCAAAACACAGTGACTGATGACAAAGCTCTGTTCTACACACTGGAACGGAAGTGGGCTTGACTAACGTCTGTGTGGACAGAAGACAGTTTGTGCACACGACGCACCTCGCACAGTTGCTATCTTTGCGTCCTGTGATCCATATTGCAAAGACTGGACCACTGTGACTGGAAGGTGGCTGATCTCACCCAGCAGGTGTTTGGAAATTAGTTACTAAAAGACACAGTCAACAAGCCCTTCTCATATGTCTGTTGGAGCAAGCAAGCGAATATTGTAGAAACATCTGACCTGGACCTGAATGTGCTTTTTTTTTTTTTTAATCCTCCAGCAATTCTACAAGAAAATATTTTCTTGTGCTTCATCTGAACCACTAGCGCATTAACGAGTCTTTATGTGAGCTGTTCCTACTTTGCACACATTTTATTTATGTTTTTTAAATGAAGCTTTTAACTAAGACTATCATTTTGATGTTCACATTTCCGTCTTAAATTGCAGCACATAGCACGTTTCTTTGGGGTTCAAGTGCAACAGATTCACTTGTTGGTTCATGAATTGCCTTTTGGTTAACTTCCTGAATGTTAGCAGTATGTGTCTACCCAGAGAGCTGATATGGGGAACATCAGCTCCTCGGAGTCATTTGAGCAGATTAACACCTCCACCAGCAGTACAGTATAAAGCACTGAGCTTCTTTGCCGTATTTAAATTTACCAACCCATCATACCTAGTCATCTACAGTAAAATGGTATAAATACGTTACTGTTTAATATTTGTGTGTAGAGTTAAGTATGACAACAATCACATATATGTGATAGTTTGCACTAAACAATGGGAAACATTTGCCCATGATATACATTTGTGCTATGTAACCACCTCAATACAACTGTTGTCGAAATGGCAAAATTACCCAGTTATTATAATAATATGCAACAAACTGTAGACTGGAATAGAGGCTCTTAACTATAAAATATATCATGTATAAGTACCTAAGGAGTTGCCTATTACTGAATGTCACTTCACAAAATATTCCTGTTAGGTGAATGTGAACAGTTTTAAATTATGAATGTTGACAGCGCTGCACTACAAAAAATGGCCACTTGTAAAAGATCAATTAATTGATCTCTAACCTGCTGGTAGAATGTTGCACATCTGCCCCCGTAAGAAATAAATGTAACCACAATTTTAACAGCTCGATGAAGGATGTAGTCGGACAAAGGATTCTGATTACACTTTGACTGTGATCTAAAAATGTACTTTGTTATAGAAATACATTTTGCAGACCTATGGAACATCCAGCAAATTTTATAAAGCACAATGTTTTCATCAGCCAACTCAGACGTTCACTGAAAAGATTAAAAATATGTCCCAAACTAAAAATAACTGAAGCACAAATTCTTTTAAGCCGTCTTGTTGAAACTAATCAAAAGTCGATCATAAATACTATCAGTGCAGTATAAATTGTGCAACTTGTGGTACATGTAAGCGCAAGGATGAGCTATAGTTCACATGAGCAAAATCATTGAGAGTGTACCGATATTTAATTTTTTAAAAATGTATAACATTGGTAAACCACTCTATTTTCAAATCTACAATCATGTGGCAGATTTTAGCCGGAAAAAAGTAGCTATATTTGGTTTTGCCTTCATGTCCTTGTGTGTCAAATTGAGACTTGTGCTGAAGTTTTGTGACGAGTACATGATGATTGAGCATTCTTGTTCAACCCAATCAGGTTAAATCATGCCAAAGACTTCACTATGTGGATGTGCGCATATTCTTTGAATGTTAATATGTCAACACCAACCAAGATGGATGTACTTTTAATAAAGATTTCAATTTTAATAAAAAAAAAGGTCAGGTTTTTGTTTTTTAATGTATTTCCCTTATCTTGCTACATTACAATCATCCAAGGTATCGCGGAATTTTAACAATTTAAATACAAATATTTTTTCCAAAGAAAGGATTAGTGAAGTCACTCTGTTGACATTATGTATGTGAAACGTGCCCAATTGTAAGGGGGGAAAACTGTTGGTTTATAAAAGTTAGAGGCGTATTTTATTGGACGGCTTGATCACCAAAATGCATACTTTGACGTCAAAGTTGTCTTAGCGATAATAGGAGCAAAGATATGGGCTCTCGAGTATTTTAGGGTGAATTTTGAAACCGATAGCCCAATGCAATTGCAATGAGCGCTCATCTTGTTTAGAATAGTGCAGCACACACAGTGTGTGCTGTGGTGCAGGAAGTGAACTCTGAACCTTCTTCAACTGCACTTTTTGCTAGTCCACGGTCGACTGCGCCGAGCACTCAAAACAAGCTTTTTCCTCTGAACAGTTTTCGACACCGATCTCACTCACAACCTACAATGGCTGATAAAACTAGGTAGGAACACGACTAAAATATCTCGTTTCCATTTCATTTAGCCTAGCTTTTAGCATTGAGAGCCTGTGGCGCTTGTATTTATATGGCACTTCTCGCTTACTCATATCCAGACTGACTTTACAACGAGCTTTGCTTTACGTGTGATGAGGTATATAATGCATTTAATACTCTTTTTTAAGCTTTGTGGATACCATCGTTCACCAGGATGTTAAGGTAGGAGCAACATTTTCTTGATTGCAGTAATCTAAGGGGCGGCCCGGTAGTCCAGTGGTTAGCACGTCGGCTTCACAGTGCAGAGGCACCGGGTTCGATTCCAGCTCCGGCCTCCCTGTGTGGAGTTTGCATGTTCTCCCCGGACTTGCGTGGGTTTTCTCCGGGTGCTCCGGTTTCCTCCCACATTCCAAAGACATGCATGGCAGGCTGATTGAGCACTCTAAATTGTCCCTAGGTGTGAGTGTGAGCGTGGATGGTTGTTCGTCTCTGTGTGCCCTGCGATTGGCTGGCAACCGATTCAGGGTGTCCCCCGCCTACTGCCCGGAGACAGCTGGGATAGGCTCCAGCACCCCCCCCGCGACCCTAGTGAGGATCAAGCGGATCGGAAGATGAATGACAGTAATCTAAACGCTATAAACCTTTATCTTATCATAGCCTGGTAAACATCCATTGAGGCTGCCTCTTGATTATTTTGGGCGGGGGGCTGCTGATCAATGGTGAATGTGTTTTGCCGGATCGTGCTATTCGTTCAAGTTCTTGATCTTACAAGTGTACATCCAAATCCCCTTTTGTGACTTCAAAGTTGATGTCATTTCTTGGTAGGATTACTATGGAAAGAAGTTACAGAAGACCTCAGACCTGAAGAGTAATGCTTGTATGGCTCCAGCCCAGTCCTACCCAAATTTAATCCTTAATGCTCTGAAGAAAGTACACCCTGATGTGACTGACAGGTTGTCACTGATTTTTATTCAATTTATTTTATTTTATTTTATTTTGTATGGCAAAGTATTGTTGGTTATATTCTGGATTGGTTTTCCCGTTCCCCCAGATACTATGGTTGTGGTCTGGTGGTGCCAGAGTGTTTGGAAGGCTGCAGGATTCTTGACCTGGGCTGTGGGAGTGGCAGAGACTGCTTCATGCTGAGTCAACTGGTGGGAGAGGCTGGCCATGTCACCGGCATTGACATGACTGAGACTCAGGTACTGATAGAATTAGTGCCGGTGCTATTGAGTAATAAATAAACAACAAAACCAACCAACCAATAAACACTACCTCATGCTTGGCATGTGAAGTAGTAACACTCACTGCCAGAGAGGTAAGATTTTTTATTTACTTGATAGATTTGTGTGTAATCACACTCCTGCAGCTTATAGCATACATATTGTGGAAGCAAATACATTGGAGCCGCTCAGGCCCAACGCATACTGTTTCCCGTCAAAATAAGCCAATAATGAGCATCCAGAAGTAGTCCTTTGTTTATTGATCATATATTTGGACCACAAAACCATAATTAAAATCTTCTATGTTATCTAGCTTGAAGTGGCCAGGAAACATGTGGACTTTCACATGAAGGAGTTTGGCTACAAGAAGCCCAATGTTACCTTTGTCCAGGGCTACATTGAGGCCTTAACAGAGGCGGGTCTGGAAAATAACTCTTTTGATGTTATCATGTAAGCTGTACTTCTTGCCTCCTGCTCTCACATTGTAAAGCTGCGTATTTGTGTACATTCTTTTTTCCAATTGTCACTTTTTTATCACCTAGCTCCAACTGTGTGGTGAATCTTTCTCCAGAAAAGAAGCGAGTCCTGACTGAAGCCCACAGTGTGCTAAAGGTACACTATAACTCACTGTTGAAATGGGAAAACATTATTTTGATTTTTCTCAATTAAGGTTTTCTAGCATTCCATGGGAAGACTAACTGTAGAATGTCAGAGATATTTAAAGTTGGACACCAGAATTATTTTACATTCTAACTGACCAAAGTACTTGTCCCACGTTATTTATAATCTAACTGTGCCCATCACAGATTTAAGGACACTCTTTCAACTCTTTCTGTTCCTAATGCATTCCTCCAGAACTTTATTCCACAGCATTTCCTCAAAATCTGTGTGTACACATGCATGTGGCCAAGCCTCAGTGAGACGTTGTCACCCTGGCCACGCCATTGAAAATTGTCCCAGGTTGTGATGTTCTCTTCATATACAGTGGACGCCCACTATGAATAGGGACCAGGGTGGCCTGCAAATAGCAAAAATCTGTGTATAATTGATGAACATTGAAGTGCATCTGAGACAGAAAAAAAAATGTAACCCAGAAAATGTCTTCAAAAAAGGCTGCTAAAAATTCAATATGCGGTTTCCTCAAAATACACGGATATGGGGAATAGGTTCAGGGGCAACCCCCCCTCAAAACAAAAAACAAAACAACAACAAAAAGAAAGCTTAAAATATAGACTTTTAGAGTGGCCCGGTAGTCCAGTGGCTAGCATGTCAGCTTCACAGTGCAGAGGTACCGGGTACCTATATGAAGATAGACTTTTAAAAAATATCAACTTGCGAATCCGCTGGTGCTGAACCCCGAATATTCGAGGGTCTACTGTTATATTCATTCATTCATTCATTCATCTTCCGAACCGCCTGATCCTCACTAGGGTTCTGGGGGGTGCTGGAGCCCATCCCAGCTGTCTCCGGGCAGTAGGCAGGGGACACCCTGAATCGGTTGCCAGCCAATCACAGGGCACACAGAAACGAACAACCATCCACGCTCACACTCACACCTAGGGACAATTTAGAGTGCTCAATCAGCCTGCCATGCATGTCTTTGGAATGTGGGAGGAAACCGGAGCACCCGGAGAAAACCCACGCAAGCCCGGGGAGAACATGCAAACTCCACACAGGGAGGCCGGAGCTTACTGTTAGATTATTTAGATACATTTCCACTGTAAATTTCTAGATTTTTGCACCCTTTGTCTAAAGCAGTCAAATATTTGTGTTAACCATGCACTGTACTTGCTGTACTGATGATTAGGATGGTGGTGAATTTTACTTCAGTGACATCTACAGCAACGCAAGACTGCCTGAGGAAATTAAAAAGCACAAAATCCTGTGGGGTGCGTATTTGCGATAATACACGCGTATATAAGCTACAGACATCTCAGTGGAAAATCTCATGGCAGGGGAGTGTATAGGTGGCGCACTGTGGTACGAAGATCTGCTACGATTGGCCGAGGAAGTTGGATTCAGTCCACCGAGGCTCGTTACTGCCAGCATCGTCACTGTTGACAACAAAGAACTGCAAGCCATTCTGGGTTTGATGCTCCTTTCCTCCTTTCATGGATTGCATGTTGTGTCACTGTATCTTGTCAAAGCCGAATCCAATACAGTTTATCCCTCAAGATTAGTTTCAATAAACAAAACACAAACCAATGTGTTTTCATCTTTTTTTTTTTTACATTCCAGGGGACTTCAAGTTTGTCTCTGCCACATACCGTCTCTTTAAGATTCCGAAAGGCAGCCCAAAGCCATGTAACGTAATTTATAATGGAAACATTACAGGGGCAGAGGACTCTCTCCGCTTTGACTGTCAGTACACCTTCAAGGTCTGTATAAGCTCCTGCAGAATCCGATCAAGTCCAGGGACTATTGAACTGAATGTTTGCTTCTGCCAGGCTGATCAAGTGGTCGAGGTAGATGGTGAATTAGCCGCCATCCTGACCCATTCCAGATTTGCACAGGACTTCACTTTCCAGCCACCAAGCGGCTCCTGTGGACCTTGTGGAGTCAAACCGAAGGTCAGTAATACTTGAAACACAGGTGACAAACTTGAGGCCTGGCCAGATCTGGCCCGCCACGTCATTTTTGTGGCCCACTAAAGCAAATCACATCAGTCTACTTCATGTTTGTTGCTAAAATCTACACCACAGTTGCAAATTGTCTTCGCTTTTAAATACTTAGTAGACATCACAAGCGTTTTTCACCTTTCAAACCATCTTTTTATAATAATTTGCACAGTTGCACCATTTTCCCTGACTGTTAATTTCCAAACTACTTTTCCATCAATATATTGTGCATATTCAATACTATTGTTATATGGTCTCGCAGTCACAAAGGCCATCTGAGAGAAATTCTGACTACAAAATGGTTCTCGTCCAATGATGAGTTTCTGCGAAAACGTATTAAATTACTTTGGGTACCAGAGGTGTTTGTGATAAAAGTTTGAAATTGTGGACACACCCTGAGAGGCCCTTTGTCGGACTTCATAGAGTCATACCCAATAAAACATTTTAAAACACACGATCACATATGCACTCATCCACAAGCACACAAGGTCAAGCAGCTGTCCTCGAGTCATAACCAGTCTGTGGAGTCATGCTGGGAACCTGGAACAGGAAGGAATGTTCCCTTCTCAAGCTCATGGAATGCTATCTGTCAGCTCTAATGGTTATTCTGTGAATGCATACATCCACAAAGAGCACAAGATGTTTTCATCTCAACCCTTATCCTTTAATCACATACAAAAACATATTCTTTCCAATTTCCCAACTTCAAAATATGCATTGTGACTCCAATGACAGTACTTCTAACTGAAAAGTACAGCGGCAGGCGGTGCGTTTCAGATCCGGGCCCACCACTTAATGCCACCACTGTCACGTTGCAGTTTTATAAAATCAGAAATGAAAAAGACTTGTGAACATCAAAAATCTGCATATATTTGACAGCCATTTAAATGCATTGAGGGGATTATGTTTATATATATATATATATATATATATATATATATATATATATATATATATATATATATACACACCCCATCTGACTTCAGGCGGAAGACAGACTCCACCCTGAACTGGTCGTCAGCCAGTCACAGGGCACAGACTGAGACAAACAACCATTCACAACCACATGCACACCATCACCAAGTCGGAACAGATTGATTCTACGCTGCCCGCACACAAGCCGGGAGAGTGAACCACTACACCATCAAGCTGATATCTGATTATTACAACAACAAAAATGCAACTACAGGAAACTGACCAGCCGAGAGCGTGACTCTGAAATGAGGGTACTTGCCTGTTGGACCTATATTAATACATTTGCATTGACGTTGTCAATGTAGGTCAGTGCTTCTGATCGTGTTTAGGCCAGCAGAGAAGACATTGTAGGGCCTGACTGCACACTGCTTCTGCAGTGAGAGTTGTATTTTAACTGCCGTTTTTGAGAGATAATTCATAGTTGAACCTTTGGACTGTCCTTTCAATGAGAAATCAAGATTGCATAATTTACTGTCATTAGTCATGCTTGTTTGCAATCTCTTAATCAAAATACGTTGTCATTCAGGGACCCATGTCTGATAGAAGAGAGCAAGAACCTCACAACTCCAGTAATCTGACATTAAACGACTTGTTTCATTAGACCTGTTTATATTATGTAGAATAGGATGTCACAGAAATCTGAAACATCTTTTTCCACATTCCTTCAAATTGTCTTGAATGAAACTTTGGAAGCATGTAATATGATCTTGTGATCTTTGAATTACCCCACTCCCTCACCCAAACAGGCACTTGCAGAGGATCCTTTCCAGTTTGCTGTGCAGCTGCCGAAACAGAGTCCAAGTTCAAGCACAGGGGGATGCTGCAGTACCAAGTCTTCAACCTGCTGCAAGTGATTGCCTTGACTGCAGCAACCCAGCAGCACGAAGTTGACACGGGATCAGTGGTTCTCAACTGTTGTCACCCTGCGACCCGTATTTGTCGCCAAGTCTTGACCCACTTTTACAAAAGGTAAGAGCAATAAAGAAAATCCATTCTTAAAAAAAAAAAAAGAAACGCTTTTGAAAATAGGACCCTACATTATGTGTCCGTGACCCACTTTAAGGTCCCAACCCACCAGTTGAGAACCACTGCCTTAGATAATGGAGTCCAAATTCCATTTTTAGAGTTGAGAACGATTACTTATTCACACATCAACACATACCGTATCATTGTAATGCAATATCAACTTTATTCATTTCAAAGTAATGTTTAAGTACCATCGACTAATTGTGGAATTTTTGTTTAAAATGGACAAACTCAATAAGATTTTATTGACCATCTTTTGTGTTTTGCACAAGCGTGAAGAGCCTGCACACGTAGTCAAAATAGTTGGTACCCTAAAGGAAGAAAAACACAATGATCACTGAAAGTGTAACATGACAGGAATTTTTCAAAAGGTATATTGACAAGCCTAAGAGCTTCTAGAAAAATGTCCTATTTTTTTTTTTCTTCCATGGATGAGACAAACCTGGAACTTTTCGGCATGTGACAGCTCTGTGTTTACTCTAAATGAAGTGATCCAAGAAAATAAGTACTGGCCTTGGTCATGTACTGGGCCTGCTTTTTCTTCATCTGTCAGTGTTTTTTTTAATCACTACAGGGTGCAATACCTCAACCCATAAGGCCTTTTGAATTGAAATTTGCACTCAGCTGCTGACCATAGGTTTTTCAACAGTATAATGCACCCATACAAACAGTTAAAAACACCCAATAATGGGGCGAAAAAAAAACATCTGACTATTTTCGAGTGGCCAGCTCTGTGCCTTGATCTAAATCCTCCTGAACATCTGTGGAATGCAAATGCCATAGTAGCACTAAATATATGATTTTAAAAAACACTCATACAAATTAATTTTTTTGCAAGTGTTCAATCTAGCTTTATTTGTTGTGTGTTGTTCAAATAGTTGTATATATTTTAAACTTTGTAGAGTACATTTCAAGGCCTTTTTCTGTAACATGCTTTCTTGTTAATAAATGGGACTCAGAATTATTCAATAAAAATTGTTGCACCACATTATTGCATGGATTTTTGCACCGAGTTCAGCACATATGTTTCAGTGTAATACTTACAAGAGGCTATAATTTTCAGAAACTGGTTTCAAAACTTGCATTTTATTACCTGTATAGGATGTGTCTTCTTTGGAGAACATACCTCTTATTCAAAGTAATAATAGAAATACATTTTATTTACAAAGCACTTTTCATTGAAGCAAAATCTCAAAGTGCTACAAAATGCTAAAAATTACAAAGTCAATAAAAACACCAAAACCATGCGATCAGACCACACAAAACCGTTGGTTGTAAAGGCCTAAGTCAAGGCTGTCAAACTCATTTTTGTCACTGGCCGCATTGTAGTTTCCTCAGAGGACTGTTTATGACTGAAACCATATAAAGAAGTCAAGTCTAATATAGTTTCTTCAACTATTGTTGAAGTTACATGAGAGCTTTGCTAACAAGAACATTCTTGAAATATAGCTGTTATTTATTACATATGAGAATTTGACATTTTGATACAGATTTTAGCAAGCATCATGGAAGTGGAGATGTTTTTTGTTTTGTTTTTGTGGGCCACATAAAATGATGTGGGAGGCCAGATTTGGCCTCCGGGCCTTCAATTTGACACCAATGGCCTCAGTTTTTAAAGGAGTCCAGACACTGAAGATTTCTCAGATGTTCAGGGAGGACGTCTGCACTCCTTCGTCCAGCTCCAATCTCTTCGTTAAGTTTGCGGATGACACGACTGTAGTGGATCTCATCAACAACGACGATGAGACAATCTACACTACAGGATTGAGGTGAGCAGGCTGGCCTTGTGGTGTAAAGACAACAATCTCCACCTGAATGTGGAGAAGACAAAGGAGATTGTTGTGGACTTCAGAAAGCCACACTCCCACCATGCTCCACTGACCATTAACGGTGCCACAGTGGAGAGAGTGAGCAACACCAAGTTCCTGGGAGTGCACATTTCTGAAGACCTGTCCTGGAGCCACAATACCTCATCACTGGCCAAAAAAGCCAACCAGCGCCTGTACTTCCTCCGCAAACTGAGGAGAGCAAGAGCCCCGCCCCTCATCATGCAGACATTTTATACAGGCACCATTGAGAGCATCCTGTCCAGCTACATCACTGTGTGGTGTGGTGCTTGCACTGTGTCCTGCCAAAAGACTTTGCAGCGCACCGTGAGCGGAGCTGAGAAGATCATTGGTGTCTCTCTCCCCCCACTCGTGGACATCTACTACTCCTGGCTGACCCACCAAGCCATCCGGATCGAAGGTGACCCCACCCACCCATCCCACAGCCTCTTCGGCCTGCTGCCATCGGGAAGGAGATTGCAAAGTCTCCGGGCCAGAACCAGCAGGCTCAAAGACAGTTTCTTCCACGGGCGGTCAGGAGACTCAATCCCTCCCTGCTCTGCCCGCACTCCCCACCCTATGCCTCTGCCCGACCCCTGCCTCCTGTCACAGACTATGACCCTCCCCTCATTATCCGACATCTGCATATTGCGTATTGCACAATGCACTACCTCACTTTACCCACAATAGCCACAAGTGCCATTGTTTATGCTGTTTGTATTGTATATATCGTCTATATTGTTTATACTGTTCAGATTACATATTATGTCTTTTTATACAGTGTAGCTGCTATCTTCTTAGCTGTGTGCTTAATGCACAGCATTTCTGCATGCATATTTGCACTGAGGATTGAGAGGAAGACATTTCATCCATGCTGCATGTCAAATGTTAGCATATTTGACAATAAAGATGACCTTGACCTTGGAGAGTCTGTCTTTTGGCTGGCCTGGAAAAGCCTTGTGATAACCCAGGGGGAGTTGAAAGAAGTGTCTGGGCTGGGGAAATGATTGGGCTTCCCTGAGAAAGCCACTGCCTCCACAACCCGGCCCCGGGATAGCAGATGTAAATGGATGGACGGATGAATGGATGAATACGTTTTGGAACGAGTCTGAAAAGGTCAAAATCAATTATTGTTTAAAAGAGGTTCAAATGCAAAGTACAAAAAATTCTGTAAATCAAGTATAAGTTTGTGAACTGAACTGCATTTCACAGAGTATGTACACACAATTAGGTGCAGTTGTGTCTGAATTCAGTTATTTTCTCTTTCTTTGGGAAATATCCTATGACTATTAATATGAAATAAATCAAAATATATAAAGGGGTAGGAATATAAAATCCCTCTTTTACTTCCTCCTATTCCCTTTTGAACATGTAAAGTGTGCTTCACAATTACTATGTTTTCTCTTCTTTTAAATCCTTTTACTTACGCAATATTTTCTGTTACTTGTGACCGTCGTGAGGAAAAGCGGTTTGGACAATGGATGGATGGATGTTTCCATGTTCAAGAAACGAGCATTATTCTATTATCTTGGCTTTTGGGCCACAACTTCACATCCACATCCCAAATATCCTTTCGTGATTTTTTTTTTCTTTAAATCAAAAGTTATTGTCAAAATTGTATATATCACAAGAGTTTTATTTTGAAAAGCAACACCAGGATTCTGTGAAAGTACTTCTGTGGGAGTCCTGCGGCGGTCAAGTGTCCCCCAGTACCAACTGATTGGGGAATAAAAAAAGGTTAATTTTTAATCATTTTTGGAAATCTGAGGTCATAATCGGATTACAGATTTCAGAGATGTTTTCATTTTAAATGCAATGTCAGATCTGTATGAAAATAATTTTGGTTGGACTCCCAGGGTGGTTTAGTGGATAACAAAAGGTTAAATTTCATTCTACTGTATTTCTAATCTGGGGTGATAGTTCAATGGCGTTTTAATTTGAAATCCACCATCAGAACTGAATGTAAACACCTGCACAGTACCATGGTTGGAGTCCTGGGGTGGTGTAGTGTCCTCCATGAATGCCCTGTTTTTGGGGTAACAAAGGGAGACTTTTTAATCTTTTTTTGACATCGGGATAATTACAGTTCTTTTTGCGGATTTAACATTAACTTCACTTTAGAACTCCAGAGCTTTTCTGGTTGCAATCCTGAGACCGTTTGCATTCTCCCTAAGTGGACTGACTGGTTGCCTGAAAATAGATTATTTTGCAATTTATTTTAAATCCAGAGCACCGGTGTCCCGGCCTGCATATTTTGTTGCCGTTTTATTTTGAAGGTGGCCAACCCAACTCGTACTGTGATGCACAGTTCGAACAACCATTCCTGCCACTGCCTTGACTTGGTTTTTCCGTGTGGAGGCTGGACTGACCCGTGTTGTGGACTTCACTTGAACCATCCATAATGGCTGATAAAACTAGGTAACAGCAACACAAACACGATAAAATTGTCCAGATCGGTTTCAGCCTCGTTTTTAGAATATCGGGTCTGCATTTGTTGTTGTCCACACATTTATTGCTATCGTGACAAAGCACAGCAGTATTACACAACAAAACACGTATGCTTCTTACAGCGAGTTAAAGTTGGCCCGATGTTCAATTTTCGCTGAGTTCTCACCAGCTCGTACTCTGCCTCAGAGCTACATTTGCGACGATATCACATTTGTCGCAAGATCGTGGCTGCATTTGTTGCCATCACAAATGTATTCTGCAAAACAGTGGTAGACGTTCTATTTCACCAACCATCTGCCGTATCCTACTCAGAGCGCCTTGTTTGCGAATGTTTGCGAAGGAAGTGAATGCTGATTTTGCGGGGCTCGTTCAATTCGCACACATTCGTAAAGACATACGTCAGATGAAGTTTCAATGGTTGCAAACAGTTTTTCTTGTCGCGGGGAAATTTTGAACAAGTTCAAAGAACATTCACTATGTTCGCAAACACGCCGTTCCATCGGTGGTTAATATAAGGACTGTAAGGAACGGTCCACAAGTTACAAAATCCAGGTTGAGGTTGGACAAATCACCATATATCAAACATATATTTCATAATTTTCAGATATGATGACATCATGAGCTGTAGTGATTTATAGCCCATCATTGCTAACTAGTGCGTCACTCAGAATGACAAAAGGCGTTTTCAGTGATGCTTGGTGAATATTTTTGTGAGAAGAATAATGAGAAATATAAGCATATTTTCAGCTGTAGTAAGCAGTGGTTTATAATTTCTGGCTACGACAGTATTCTGAATGGTGGAAAAAAGGAACATACAGTATATTTGATTTGATTTATGATGATGTCCCGCATATGTCACCCTGGAATTTGTAGGTTGTGGACGGCCCTTACATAGATGTACGAGTGAATATCAAACATGGAACATATGGCCAACTTTTACCCGCTGGAATTTTTACTAATGTATTAGTAGCTAACATCTGTCATATTTCCTGTTTAATTTGATCTCTGATTCAGTTATCTTTTAAAGTTTTGTCGACACCACCGTTCACCTGGATGTGAAGGTAGGATAACATACTTTGAATACTATATAATTTCTTTTTTTTTTTTTAATAGTGGTCTCCCTCTGCCCAGTATTAGTACTGCTGAGCTATGAAAAGTGAAAATGATTCACTTTGCCACCGTTGTCTTTACCGCCGTTATATATCACTGCATGACTTGACTTCACTGACAAAAAAACATGAACCTTCTATGTTTTTACAGTCTTTACATTTATTCATTCTTTATCTAGATTTCATATTGCACCCAAGTGACACGAGTGGCTGAAAACAAATACCAAATATTAATAGACTTTTCTTCTTCTTCTTTGTTTTGAAAATGATCAATTTATATTCGGCCAGTAAAGCTGACTCTGATGTGATTTTTGCACGGTGGTGCTCTATTTTAAAGTTCTCGTTCTCACAAACACGCACTAACCCAACATCCCCTCTTGTCCCCTATGCCCGCTCATATAGGATTATTATGGAAAGACGTTGCAGAAGACGTCAGATCTACAGAGTAATGCCTGCGTGGCTCCAGTGGGGCCCCTCCCGAAATGCATCCTCCAGGCTCTAAAGAAAGTCCATCCTGATGTGACTGACAGGTTGTTGCTTAATATGTTCTTGCACTCTATTGGCATAGCACAGTCGCTAATTTTTCAGAATGGGGTTCCCTCCCCATCAGATACTATGGCTGTGGTCTGGCTGTGCCAGAATGTTTGGAGGGCTGCAGAATTTTGGACCTGGGCTGCGGGAGTGGCAGAGACTGCTACATCCTAAGTCAACTGGTGGGAGAGGCAGGTCATGTCACCGGCGTCGACATGACTGAGGATCAGGTAAACTGCTGTTTTGCTCAACTCAAGTGAAATCAAGTAAATTACACTCAGAAAAAAATCGGGGATGACTTTCGGGGGAAATTCTGGGATTACGCAACCCTAAAATGCACTGTAACCTTTACAGTGGACTTCATGTGACTTGCAAACCTTGGAATGCACAGATGCAACTGTTCAATGTTTCAGTACTTTTTGGACGACTTGTTCTCAAACAAGAAGCTGATCGGCATAATACCCAACAAGTTTCCGGGTTCAGTTAGAATACATCACATATTTAAATAGGAGTCTTCATCCTGCTCTTGTCATTTCGACGTCAAGAATGACACCCAATAGTAGATCAAAATTACCTCGCCATTGCGAGGCTTTAAATAGGGTTTTCTCCGAGGGAAGGTGCCACTTAGCTTGGACTGTCACAGAATATCATAAGCGGGTTGTAACAATGATATTAAGCAAAGACTGAAAGAGTCACACAAAGGCATGGAAGTGCTTGGAAATGTTCACGCATCAAACATCTGATTTGAATTTCAGCTCTTTGTGAGAGAAGAGATTGTGCAAACAATTACTGGAACATGAACAGGTGGACATCCACATTTAAAACTTCAGTTCACCTCTAAAGGATAGAGTGCATTTTAGGCATATCCTGCCATTTCACTGAAAAATGAACATCTCACCGTCATCCTATGCCCCCATCGCCATAACTGTCAATGCCCCCCAAAGGCAATCAATACAAAAAAATGATTGGCGCCACTAATGGGTCTGCACCCACATTCCTCGTATACAGTATTTAAGAACCCAAGTGAATCCCACAAGAGTAAGTACACAGAGGGAAAACATGTTAGAGTCATTGGGGGATGGATGGATGGGAAAACCATGTGTGCAGCAGCCATTGTTCAACAACAGAAATGCTATGCGGATGAACAATAGCACTAGAAGTCTTTCATAAGATGCCAAGATATGGTCCTGCCATAATGAATAATTAGAGAAGATGTAATCACAGCACTTCTGAAAGTCAGAGTAGCTAATTTAGGGTAACTAGAAAGACATACTGTTTTTTGTGACATATTACATGGATGGGGATGAGAAATCATTATGCACAAACATAAGCTGAATCAATAGCACAAAAAGCGGGTTGACCTCCTTTCTGGTAACCACAAGTAAATAAACCAGAAGGAGCGTAGTGCCCTAATCGGTTGTGAGGGCACACCAAACTGACTTTCATTGATGCATTTTTTACTGTCTAATCATCTTTAGGTGAGGAGAAGGAGGATGTTTGTCTTTGACTTTAAGCAACAGTCCGGGGACACACTCGACTGCTTGCAAGTCAACCACAGGGCAAGCTGGGCTGGTGCTTCACGTTTTTTTTTTCTGGTGAAGCAGTTTTTATTTTCAATTTAATGTGTGGGTCTTTTAATAGCTGAAACAAAGAAACTATGTTTTCACTCGAGATTGACTGCTGTCTGGATTCAAGCCCAGCTGCCGCTGTCATGCTTCATCAGGCATGTGGTGGTCTTCTTGTGATGGGCAATGATGTTTTTGTGCCAAACTGATTTTGTGTAATCTGTTTTATCACCAGAAAACTCCACTAACCAAAACGAAGCATTCATCAGCTTCATATTTTGGTTTAAACTCAATCATAGATTGCGCTCTTTGTAAAGCATGGAGTCTAACACCTGCATGGACATCTCAAACTGTATTTCATTCTCTCATCTTATCTAGCTTGAAGTGGCCAGGAAACATGTGGACTTTCACATGAAGGAGTTTGGCTACAAGAAGCCCAATGTGACCTTTGTCCAGGGTTACATCGAGGCCTTAGCAGAGGCGGGTCTGGAAAAGAACTCTTTTGATATCATCATGTAAGATGTGCTTCTTCTTGCCTCCTGCTCACTTTCAGTTTCACATTTTAAAGATGTGAACCGTATTTGGAGAAATGTTTTGAAATATTCCCTCTCATTATTTAGATCCAACTGTGTGGTGAATCTTTCTCCAGACAAGAAGAAAGTCCTGACTGAAGCTTACAATGTGCTAAAGGTACACTTGTCTTTAACTCACTTTTAATTTCATTGTCTGAACGAATGTCACCAGAATTGACCGACCATCTCATAACCAACTTCATGTATTTGCTCGACTGATGTTTAGGATGGTGGTGAGTTTTTCTTCAGTGACATGTACAGCAATGGACGACAAACTGAGGAAATTAAAAACAACAAAGTTCTTTGGGGTGTGTGTTATTACTCCACTGCCGTGCATTTGCTGCAGATGCATGCCCGCGTGTGATAATGCAATTTTCCAATGCAGGTGAGGGATTTGGTGGTGCGCTGTGGTACAAAGATCTGCTACAGTTGGCTGAGGAAGTAGGTTTCAGACCCCCGAGGCTCGTCAAAGCCAACGTTATCACTGTTGACAACAAGGAAATGCAAGCCAATCTGGGTGTGATGCTTGTTTCTGTCTTTACAGTGTTTTGTATTATTGTCAAGGTAGATTGCACCAAGAACTACATTTTCTACCACTTGAACGCAATACTGCTGGACATACAGTTAATTTGTTTTCACCTGTTCTACATTCCAGGGGACTTCAAGTTTGTCTCTGCCACATACCGTCTCTTTAAAGTCCCCAAAGGCAGCCCCAAACCATGTAAGGTCATTTATAATGGAAACATTGCAGGGGCAGAGGACTCTCTCCGTTTTGACTGTCAGTACACCTTCAAGGTCTGCCGCTCCTCATCATCAGATCAGCTTCAGTTGATTTTGAAATGAAATTTCACAAGTGTTTGCTTCTGGCCAGGCTGATCAAGTGGTGGAGGTAGATGGTGAATTAGCCGTCAACCTGACCCATTCTAGATATGCGAAGACCTTCACTTTCCAACCACCAGGAGACTCTTTTGAATCTTGTGGAGTCAAGCCAAAGGTCAGTGATACTTTGAAATACAGTGTGTAAAAGATGCATATGGTTACTTTGAGCACCAGAGGTCGGTATCATTTTAACATTGTGGACACGCCCTGAGAGGCCCACTGTCTTCACTGCACAGTCAAGGAAGCATGCTGCACATTCTCACACACTCTCTCAAAGCACACATATGCACTCATCCACAAGCACAAGGTCAAGCAGCTGTCTCAGAGTCATAACCAAACTGTGGAGTCATGCTGGGAACCCTGAACAGGAAGGAATGCTCTCTTCTCTAGCTCATGGAATGCTATCGTGTCAGCTCTAATGGTTATTCTTGAAATGCATACATTTCAACACGAGATGTTTCATCAATGACCATACATTATATCACATAAAAATAATGCTTTTCAATGACGTAATACAGATTTTGAATTTTGATTTCCTAGATAGTAGATCTAGGATCAGAATTCAGAGTTGAACCTTTGGACTGGTCCTCTGATGTGAGACCAAGCGTACATGCTTTACTGAAATCAAACATGTTTGCCATAAAGTACAGTAGTATAAATGCTTACGTTTAGCGCTTAGTCATATACTTATTTAATGAACAATCATGTCTGATAAAGTTGAAAACAATCAAGTAAAAACACATCACTACTTGCAAACTGGCACAGAGGCTCAGTTGATACCAGAAGACATGTTTATAATGGTGTGGAATATAGAAAGTAACAATAGAACGTTTTTTTTGTCTTTTTAAATATGCATTTTTGCACAGTTCCTAGTATTGTCTTGAGGAAAATGTGACGTAATCCTAAAGTGTGATGTCCTATTCCTTGTTGAATTTATCATTCAGGCAATCTCTGGGGATCCTTTTGAGCTGGCTGCGCAGCTGCAGGAACAGAGTGCAGCCTTAGCCACAGGGGGGTGCTGCAGTACGCAGTCTGCAACCTGCTGCAAGTGATTCTGGGAGTACATCACTGCTGCAAAGTTCAGAATGTCAGCAACATAATGTAATCACGTGGTAGTATAACAGTAGTTTAAATGTCACAAATTCTCCTTTGTGTTTCTGAAGGTAGATGTCCAATTACAATAAAGTGCACAGTAGGGTTGAAGGATTCAAGACCAGTACTGTATGGCCAAACCTGGTAAATTGGTTGTTCTTTTCTTATAACCACATGTTGTTGCTACATTGAGGCATCTTTGGATTGATCATGACGTGTTTAACATATCCTAATGGGGTGCTCATAATTTTAGAGTAAACATTTTAAAACAATATTTGAGCATCTTTAACTCAACTGATCTGAAGTCATCTGTATTTATAGAGTGCTTTGAAACTTTTGTAGCTGTAACAAAGTGTGCCCAACAGAACACACCTCATAAAACATTAACAATATAATCACAAAATCCATTCCTACACAGGCTTTGCTATTGTATTCAAAGTCTCCTTTCATCAGGGCACCTCAGGTGTCATGATCATCGCATGCATGATGTCACACACGTCTGTGGAAAAGCAGCTCTAGCGTCCGTTGACGAGTAGCATACATACCAAGTCCCACCTTTTCAAAAGAAATACTGTATTAGAGTTCCAAATTGTACTAGAATCATTGCACTATTTATAGAATGATAACATTTGCCCACTAGGATTATTTTTCCTATTGTGCACTTCTTTCTTTGTTGCTGCACCTCTTCTATTGTTATACTAGTTCTTGTGATTTACAGTAATTGCCTTCTTTTCAAATCTAGTCAATAAAAAAGTCAGTCACAATCATTGTATTTGTTACTGTAATATAAAAATAAATGTTTTTGATCTTGCTCTGTGAATATCTTTGCCTCATATTTTCGGAGATGCTTTCTATTAGTGTTGACAATTACAGAGGCATCGGGTAAGATGAGGGAAGGTAACGCATTATACCTAGTATAGTCTGCAAATGCAGTGTAAATCCTGTTAATGAGGCGATGTCATCCAAGGCCATATGTCTGCATACAACATCCATCCATCCTTGCATCCATCATCTAAACTGCTTTTTATTCCCACAAGGTTCCCGGGTGTGCTGGAGCCTATCCCAGCTGTCTTAGGGCAGCAGGCGGGGTACACCCTGAACTGGTTGCCAGCCGATCTTTGTGCATACAACATGTTATTCACATCCTTTTCCAACAAGAGTCATCTCACCTAAAACATGACAGACTTTACCCATATTGTTATGAGTTATTCTGCAGTAATCGAGTCATTGTAGCAGCATGCAATGGGTGAATCATCATACTCAATCATAATCAAGGAATTTTAAGAGCAATTTTCATGTTGTTTATCTTGACAAGAGAAAATCAGAAAAGCACGTGTCGGACATTGGAGAAAAAAAGTGTTTTGTGTATGTTTTGTGTGTGTGTGTTGTAACTATGCTGACTAGGTATTTATCTCCTAAACTTGAATAATACCGTTTGTCCCCAAAGTCACGAGTGGGTCTTGTCCATTTCTTAACATGAGGTGCACTTGTTTTGGAATTGGATTCGTCACTGTGGCAGCGGGCGCCCCGCCCCTGGCCTGGAACCTTCTTCTGATTGGCCCCCAACGCCGTCCATCTGGAGGGGAAATCAGAGCAGGCACGAGTTAGCCAGTTACCCTGGGCTGGCGAGGGACCACTGTCGTACACGTAGTGGGAAAGAAGAGGTCCTGATGCGCGAGTCAAGGCAGCCCTCCGCGGAGATGAAGGCGGACTCTGACTGGTTCTGATTTTTCAAAGTCATTTTCATTCAGCAGGTTGCATGCCAACGGTTGTCATGATGGCAGAGCCGCTATCCCCAGCACCCACCGCTGCAAAAATGGCGTCAGTGGACCGGGTCCGCGCGTTGACGTTAATTTTCTTGACTGTCACTGGTTGTTTTGTCACCTCTACAAGTGGCAAGGAAGGGTCCGAGGAGACCGTCATCAGTGGCCTCCGTCTGGAGGACACGGACGACATTTCCTTCATGGATAAAGGCTACTTGCGGGTGAGTGAGCGCTCTCGGATCAAATTAAGAGTGTACGGGCAGAACATCAACAACGAGACCTGGTCCAAGATTGCCTTCACGGAGCACGAGAGGAGCCGAGCGGGAGTGAGCCTTGACAGCTCCTCGGGGGATAACCACAGCCAAGAGGACTTGTCCGGCTTGCATCCCTGCGGCATCAGGACTTCAGATATCATTATATTACCAAACATTGTTGTGAACCGTAAGACATCTGGAATAGTTGAGATCGAGGTCAAACCTCTGCGAAAGACTGAGAGGAGCAAAGCGTATTACCTTTGCATCGCCACCTCCACACCTGCTGCGGCTGGAATGCACGACCCGTGGACGGAGAACACCTGGATTTACCACGACGGCGAAGACACCAGGGTGATCGTAGTGGAGGAGAAAAAGTTTTTGCTGCCTTTCTGGCTCCAGGTCATCTTCATCTCAATGCTGCTTTGTCTGTCTGGTATGTTCAGCGGCTTGAACCTTGGGCTCATGGCTCTGGACCCCATGGAACTCCAGATAGTTCAGAATTGTGGCACGGAAAGGGAGAAAAACTACGCTAAAAAAATCGAACCTGTCAGGAGCCAAGGGAATTATTTGCTTTGCTCGCTTCTGCTCGGTAATGTGTTGGTGAATACAACGCTGACCATTCTGCTGGACGATATCGCCGGTTCAGGATTGATAGCTGTGGTCATGTCCACCATTGGAATAGTAATCTTTGGGGAAATCGTGCCACAGGCCATATGCTCCAGACACGGCCTGGCCGTTGGTGCCAATACCATTTTCCTGACCAAATTCTTCATGTTACTCACCTTCCCCGCTTCCTACCCGGTGAGCAAGCTGCTTGACTACCTGCTGGGGCAGGAGATCGGAACCGTGTACAACCGGGAGAAGCTTCTGGAGATGCTGCGCGTCACGGATCCTTACAATGACCTGGTCAAGGAAGAGCTCAACATCATCCAGGGTGCCCTGGAGTTGAGGACTAAGACCGTGGAAGTTGTGATGACGCCTCTTCGAGATTGCTTCATGATACCCTGGGACGCCACCCTTGACTTCAACACCATGTCCGAAATCATGAAGAGCGGATACACACGCATTCCGGTATTCGAGGGTGAGAGGTCCAACATAGTAGACCTTCTCTTTGTCAAGGACCTGGCCTTTGTTGACCCGGATGATTGCACGCCACTCAAAACCATCACAAAGTTTTATAGCCACCCATTGCACTTTGTCTTCAATGACACCAAGCTGGATGCAATGCTGGAAGAGTTTAAGAAAGGTGAGTTTGTTTGACACTCCCCCTTCCTCATATTATAGCTTGTGTTATGGCGAGTTTCTTTTGCTTTGTCCCACTCCCTTGAGCCCCGCACACGGCACTAATGCCAAAAGACGAGCACACTGCATTTTCAACATAAGCCCTATTGACTCTCACATATTGACCTTTCACCTCTCTTCCTCTTGAATGAGCCTGGAAGTGATGGTGAAAGGTCAAGTGTGTGTAAATCTGAGAGTCGCAGGGATGAAGAGGAGAGAGGCAGAGAATTGCTGTGGTGAAAGGGGGCACATTTCCACCCCCTGCCCTTCTTTTTTCTGCCTTGCAAAGCATTGTTGCAGCTGCGTCATTAACGAGCCGCAGTTCTTGCTACAGGTTCATTGCTCATTGCCTGTGCAGGCGAGGTCTCCTGATTTTCCTCCATCACTTCCACTCAGGGTTAATGTTTGCAAAATGTGTCTATGTTTCAGCTGCTGCCCTCCATCCTTTCATGTCATTCTCATTCAGACATTTTAGCTATGCCCCTCTCCACCCTCCCTTTCACCCTCTCGCTCTCTCCCGCTCCGATTTGTGAATGCATTAGGACACGTGGGAATGGTGTAACTGCGAGACTTAAGGTTATCAGGTGGGGGCATCTTGTTTGAGAACCTGCTTAAATCCCTCTCGCTTACTCGCCTTTAAAGTGATGGTGGTGATAACTTCTTTTGTCCAGCCGTGGAATGCAGTCATGTGGGTAATGAATAACAGCCTCTAACACCCTCAAGCCCCCCTCGTGTGTTGTGTGTATGCGCATGATGTTTGAGAAAGATTTTTGCCTCACACACAGTTTACCTGAAGTTTTGCACATCACTGCCCGTCAACCACCAACCTCACTAATTGCGCCCAACTTATGACTGGCAGCCTGCAAGGGTATTCTCCAGGTTTGCACATAGGTTTGAGCACAACTTTAGAGTCACTTACACAGACATTTACAATCACCAAAATGATCAATTTGAATTGACGCTACGTTAATTCTAGTGTCGAATCAGACTGAGTCATTGTTTCTAATGATTTGGTTCCCTCATTTGGCTACATTGGCACAGATTCATTTCAGCTGTCCAACTTGCAACAGTCGAATTTGTGAAGTCCTTCCAAACTTGTCATTGTCTTTTAATGTTTGATATAAAACATCCCAAAAACCCTTAAGATGCATTGTGAGTTCATTGGAATATTCACTTGTCTTTAAGAGGATTAATTGGGGTGCAAAACAGAGCAAATCATTGAGCTCCATTACCAGAATGGAGGTGTAGCTCTCCTTGCCAAATTAGCATTACGTAATACGCTAGCAGGGGGGTGTTTTCATCATTACTGTTTATTTGCTGGTGGAAGCATGAAACATACCGAAGCTTTTGAGCTGATTTTCCAAGAAAAACAAACAGAACATATTTATACTGTTGTCAGTAGCGTACCCCCATGTTCTGCTGTGTTATCATTGCTGTCTGCTATGGATGTTGGAGCAGGTATGGTTACACTTTTTAAGAGACTGGAACCGAATTTCACACAGCCCTTGTTGTATTTGTCCGTTGACATTAGGCATTTATGTGCGCGTTTCACATAGCCCCGATTGTGGCACTATTCTGTCTACTGTAGGTCGGGTTTTGATACTCTATATAGCGGCAGGAGCACAGCGTTATCACGACTGGAGCAGCACCGGAGGGAATTTGCCTCCAGCCCCTTGCGGAGGTCATAAGCAACTGTTGAAGGGAGGGCTGCGGGGTCAAAGTTTCTTGTTAATCTGGCTCTGTTCACAGCATAAACTCAGTTCAAAGTGCCTTGTAATGTAAGTCATTTCTTATTTATTTGTAGACGTTCACATTCGTCTGTCATTGCTCGGAAAAGTGTAAGACCTGCAATGTCACAACCTTGATCGTTCCAGTTGTCGAAAATCTTGTGTTGAGTCCGTCAGGGTAGCCTTTGTGTGTGTCATATTTTGCAAAATATTCATGATGACTGTATTTGATGGTCTCACAATAGATACAGTTTAACAGTCTAACACAATTCTTATGAAATTAGGGCGGGAGTAGATAGCCAACTTTTCCCCCCTTTTATATTCTTTCTGGATTGTCAAGATACATAATTATATTCAAAATAAGTGCTGGTATTAAAGTTGGACCTTAACATCCCATCTTCCAGGCCACAGCTGATAGGAAGCATTAACAAGCTATACAAATGCAGACGTGTATTAATAAAAACTGAATTGGCATACAATTGTGCAAGCATGAATAAAATGTACTTGATCATTCATTCCAGTCAATAAGTACTTAAGTGATAGCAAATAAGAGCATCAGGTTATGAAGTGGTATAATCTAATTTTGATTACCGGTACGATGTGATAACTAAAGAAAGGCCTGGAATTTAAAAAATGTTCACAACCACAATTGTCCGAGGTCTAACCAAATTAGTGCTACGAAACTGCTGTCGCTTTAAACTCCGTTATCTAACACTCGTTTTGAATAATAATCAGTATGTTTTATTGGTGCACCCGGTGCAACAATGTAGTGCTTGTTTAAAAGCAAATAAACAAATGTAAAAAGTCAGTTTTTTAGGATTGAAAAGTTCCTTGTACAGTCCCAACTGTGTATCAAAGCCTGTCGCAGGGGTTTCATTTCAAGTTAATAAATTGAGACCGACACCCTTGTGGAAATTTCTGACCCTTTCACTAATTGCGCTTTCTCACTGCGCCTGCCACAATTACTGGCATCCAGCGGTTACTCGCTCAGCTCAAGCTTTGCTCCCTAATGAGAGGGTCACTTTGGGACCAAATCAAGTAGCAGAGTAAGAAACAGGAATTTATCAGAGCCTCTCTCCCGTCACTTGCCTCTCCATGGCTTGCGACATTTATGATATTCCTGGAAGTCAATGTAATTCACTCACTGGCATGCGCTGGGGCCAACCTGTAAGTGATGAAGGATCTTTTGAAGATCTTAGATCAGGTATCGCACAGCTTATTGGCTCCACTGCATGAATGAACCCCAGTGCCCCTGGGTAAGGCAAGACACCTGCCTAACTTGAATTTGGGGAGAGACTTGCCCCTAAAAAAAGGGTGGTGGGGGCAGGGATTTCCTCAATTCACATCAATCAATAGGAGATAGACATCAACAAGGTGTCAGAAACAAACAATAAATGGTTAGTGTAGGTGTTATGATAAGCCAATCGGTCCAATGACTCATATTTTTTTTCCGATCACGGTCTGGTCGGGACACCCAATCATCGTTATGTCTTCATTTGTCACGGGATCTACATCAAATTTATCCAGAATGAATGAATTCCAAATTGGTTTGCATATCCGAGCTGTCTGATTATCTGGTGCCTTAGTGGAGGTATTGGTCCTTCGATTAGTTGGCTTCATGAGTTGATGGGCTGCTGCTCACCGATTAGAATAAAAATCAGTCACTGAATGTTCAACTTAGTGATTAATGTTCAGGCGGTGATGCGTAAACCCGTATGCAGCCTGCAATGTTTGGGAGGAAGGCCTTCTGTGAAAAAGCCTGCATGTGGCCTAGCATGTCTTGATCCAGATCCCTGATTGTTGCAATATAGGCCAATCTATGCTTAGTTCAGATCCAACAGCCTTCACAGACTCTTTGCTGCTTGTTTCGCCCCGTTGAAATACTAACAGTAATGCTGTGATTTGATCCAAAATTTGTTATTTCTTCTTGGTGTTTGTACGGGGAGCATCTTACTGGAAAGTGAGTCAGAGCTTTTGCCCGGTACCCTGTGGAGCTTATGTTGCAACAAGTGTTGGGATTGACTGACATCATTATCGGTAAAACCGCTTAATCCTTTCTGATGAGGGACACCCCCTTTAAAATCCAGACTTCTTCTGCCAATCAAGAACAACATCTAGGAATGACCAAAATCTGTTCCAGGATGCTGGATGGCTAGGAAAAAATGAGAAAGAGAACCTTTGTCAGTGTCAAACAGTAAACCAACGCAAAACCTTCACGAACTGTAGAGACATTTTTCAGCCATATTTTAACATTAATGATCCCACAAGTCAGTCACTGTTGAAATGAAGTTTATTTATTTGAGCGAGCTGACCCGGAAGTACTTGGAGGATACGATTGTTCAAATTCTTAGCTAATGTGCCCGGATTCAACCTTTAAGCCACCTTTAGCGAAGGTTACTCCTGCTCAACCTTTACGAAAGGATATTACAGACAATTCTTTACGGCAGCAACATTTAAAGCAACAGCACACCGACATAGTTGACAGACTGCCCGAAGATGCTCAAATTACACGCTCAAGACGTCTGCAAGACTGAGACGTAACATCAGCAATGCAATACTCGCCGTCGCACGATGACTTCAGTGAGGAAAAGTGGAGTCCAATTACGTATTTTCACGACCATTCGGCGCACCGTATTGTTGGGCGCAGTCTCAGTAACGGGTGCTATTTCTGTGTTTGACACATACACAAAACGCACTGTATTATTGGGCGCAGCCAGGCATGGTAAAACATACACCATCTTAAACATACGGCATGCATGCACGCACGCTAAAAACACGTTTTTAAAAAGGCAACGGAAGCAAAACTGAGTTCGGTTGTACTTTATTTAGGCATTTTACAATGTACTCACGTTTTTTCTCTTCACCTCTTACACGCTCACCCTTCACTCATTGGCTACTGGTACCTGCTAGGGGCGGGCCTTTAGCGTCCTCTTACATGCCCACCCTTCACTCACTTATTGGCGGACTTCCGCACGCTTGTCGTCACTCACGTCCCGCCTTTTCTCTATATAAACAGCGTGTCGGCCAGAAGCGCTCTCAGTCAGGCTTTGGAAATCGGCTTTGCATTATAAGGCGTCCTGTCCATTTTGGAGAAAATGTAAGACTTTTAATGGCGCCTTATAGTCGTGAAAATACGGTAATTTGAAACAGTGATGTCCTTTCCTATGTTGGGAAGGAAGCACCTTTTCATCTCTTCTTGATATGATGAAATATTCCAACAAAGGTGGCATAAAGGTTCGGAGATGGGACTTTCCAAAGAGGCCCCTGGATTTGGAAAAATAACTGGAGCGTGCAGAGTGGCCACCATCATGAAGTGGGAGTCCCTCAATGGTCCCGATGCTCCACTTCTTTTATTTCTAGACGTGAGCATGCCTACCTTTAAAAATTGTACATTTTTAAGCAATGTTCGTGTTTAATGTCATACATTGTGGCCACAATGCAAAAAAAAAAAAAATCGATATGCATTTAAAATGTGTTCTTCAGGAAACAATTTTGAATTTTACAGAAATAATGCATTGAGAAACGGACACCAGTTAAGTGCATGAGACCCACATCTATCCAATTTTACTATTAAATGGATTATGTTTTGGAATGAATAAATATATCATGTTATATATGTATATATGGGCAGGCCGGTGGTCGACTGGTTAGCGCTTCAGCCTCAGAGTGCAGAGGTGCAGGTTTCGATTCCGGCTCCGGCCTTCCTGTGTGTAGTTTGCATGTTCTACCCGTGCCTGCGTGGGTTTTTTCCAGGTACTCCGGTTTCTTCAGACACTTATTAAATTGCCTGCTTTGTAGCCATTCAAATTTGGATTTGCTCCGCTTTAAAGCAGTTCCAGCGAGACCACTGTGAAGTGTGCTTATTTTGATCTTTGACGATCGATTACATTAGTTCGCTTAACATCATCCACGTGCTTGCTTTTTAGATGATTGTTTATTCCTGCCACGCTGCCATGAAAGACAGGTTTGCAGCATATTTTTGGTGAAATGCCCCCAAACCTTTAGCCTTTGTTGGCAACATAGCCCAAGCCATGAAACTGAATAACCCACACTGCAACTGACACAGATTACCACTACGCATGTGCATCACGGACAGGGATCTAGCCAGTGGGAGAGACGATGTAGTTTTGTGAGAAAAACGTAGCGGGAATTCAAGGAATACACAAATAAACAACTTGTCGACTGTTAAATTCATAAGTCATCGACGAATCGTGGTAGACTACCGCGGTAGTTTCAGTCTTTGGATTGGTGGCAGTTTGTCTATCTTGGAATTTTTCTTTTTCTCCCATTTAGTTGGGGGCTTCCACTTTGGTGCAGAAGCCAGCAACACTGAAGAAATAAACACAATAAACAGGTGGGGTGCGGGGGGCACAGAATGATAACCAGCGGATTTTTCTCATTTTATTTCAACAAATTAAAAAAAAAGATTTCCGTTTGACAGTGGGTGAATTTAGTGACTGGTTTGACCTTTTGGGCTTCCTTGGCCAAGTTTGTTGTGTTCAAAGGCTGGCTTCTGAATTAGCCTACATTCTTCAGATTCTGGTTCAAAATGGAGTGGCCTTGTAAGACCCGATTAGTACAACAGGAGGAGTGTGAATCAAATCGCAGAGCATTACCAAAGCCAGTCTGATCTGCCATGATGTCTGCTCTCAACGTGGACCACCCCTCTCCTGCAACTCATCCCACGTCCCCTAAAACATTTGGGCAAAGTTTGGATAGTTAGTGGGTACTTACATGCCAAATCACCCAGCGCCTTTAAACAAGCTCATTTTGATATGAATGAAACTTGCTTTACTTGTTGATAGTGACGGCACAAAACAAAATCTGACATTTTAGGGATTTGTGAGCTACAACCCGCCGAATATTTTCGGCAAAAACTTTGGGTACTGACAGGTCTTGAATGATTTGAAAAGGATTAAAATCATGTATTGAGGATCAAAGATTCATGCTTACATGTCAGCTTCTGCCATTGTATAAAACTAAACAAAGGTGAAAAGTGTAGAATTTGTATGAAAAGACAGATTCAAGCGATTTCTTTGTTCTAATGTCTTTTTGTAATTTCCTTGTGCTTCCTTGAGATGGGGATTACCCCTCGGATTTCTTGGGAATGACTCAGAGTGCCGAGAGTCATACATGGTTAACTCTTGAGATCCGTTGGAGGTTCGAAATTTCATTCAATTTCCTTCTCAAATGAATCAAAGCAGACATAAACTGGAACAATGAAATAACAAGTACAAGAACTTGCCCTAAGACAGCCGGGATAGGCTCCAGCACCCCCCGCAACCTTTGTGAGGATAAAGTGGATCGGAAAATTCGAATCAACACCTGCTTGGTAAAATCTTTTGGGGAGTGATTTGGTACGGAATTACTGTATACACGTGTCAACATGTGCAAAATTGTTTCCTAACAATTTTCATCCAATAAAATATGTGCAAATTGTGCAATGGTTAAATTCATATACATATTACACACAATACACACAGCATGTTACAATGAATTTATTTACCTTCTCTGGTGAGAAGATATGACGAAAGCACGTATAATCAGATGAAAACTTTCAAAAATATGATGAAATTAGTGCTTTTTTGAAACCGATAAATGTAAACCTGTACAGAGTGTATAAAGTGCATTGTCGCCAGCCGGATAGCTTGCATCAACCGTCATATCATCTGTCCATCCATCCATCCATCCATCCATCCATCCATCCATTCCATCCATCCATATATATTCACATCTGCACTGTTTGGTCTACTTTCAACGAACCTTGGTTCGTCTCCCAAACTGGTCCGGCCCTTTTTATGCAGGTGTGAATACACACAAAAGAATCCTGGTATGGGTCACTCCACGCATGCGCCAATGCTGTATCAGGATTTAGAAACATTGTGTCGCAAAAACTGCATCAAATGATCTGCTCTTGACACTCAAAATTATTTTGCAGCTCTCAATGTAGCACAAATATGCAGAGCAAAACTGGAGCATGTGGGAATTGCTTGTCTTCTTCCACTAACGGGTGTGTGTGCCACCCTCGTCATTTCTGTCCACTGGGAGCACCAATCGTCTCATGCTTCAATATGTTCACAGACTATAGTTCACTTGCAAAAAGTAAAGAATGAATGTCAACCGCACTAAATGAAAAAAACAAAGTCCGCTTTTGGTCCAAAGCAAACAAGTGGACCAAAGGACTTTTCTGGTGTGACTATACCCTTAATCACTTGATATGATGAAAAAGAGTTGTAGTTTGAACAGCTTGTGAGTCCATTTAATGAAGTGAAGCCACACAGGGAGATGTGTCCTGGGACATGGCTGTACACAGCACCTTTATTGAGGTTTGCGGATGCGGAATCCTCCACAGTAAGAGCCTCAATCGGTTCATTACCACCTAGCCTTTCTCTGAGCAGGAGAGGGGTGGAGAGGACATAAGAGAATTGGCAGTTCGAGAGGCCAAAATTCTGATGTCAGGGTGAGGCAAGGTGGGAGGCTAATTGCATGCTAGGTTTAACCGAATGCGGGAGTGTAGAGCTAATTCTTAAGTCTTAAGGTTTACACATTTCTACAGAGGTAGCTGCTCTAAATTCAACAGGTAGGACATTCTTCTTCTTTTTCTTCTCAGCTTCTTTTCCTTTTTCATTTGAGGCATTTTACTTTGAAACAGATGTGGCAAATGGGTGTTAACGCACTTTGTGACACAAACGCCACCATGAAGGTTGGATTACAATGTCTAACATGAATTAGTGTATCTTCCAGACTACAAGAAGCTACTTTTTCCCCACTTGTCGAATTCTGCCTGTTAACTGTAGTCACAAGAAGCCCTTCGAGACTTTTCAGTTATTCCGGGCTACACAAATAATTTTGATTTGGCTTGACGTGGTTTATTTATGAATTTTTACTGACGGGCTTCAAGCCGTCAAGAAAATTACCCCTAGTCTCGTCACATTTGACCAATGAAAATACTGATCACGTCACAGTGAGCAAGTGAAACTGTCCAAGTCCGCTGTCATACTGAATATTCATCCACCATTTGTGGTTGGAGTGGCGCACATGGGCTGTGAGACAAAAAAAACGATGGGTGTTTGCATAGCGGTATATGGCTGTTTTGGCAGTAAAGTATATGCTACATAGTTGAGCAAAAATAAGCATCTTAATTTGAAGGAAATGAGCAATAAGGAACAAGTGCCATAAAAACAGACATCTCTGCACTGCGACCCCCCATCTCTCTGTTGTTTGTTTGTCAACCGACTCCCGCTATTGCTAGTAATTGATGACAGGACAGCAAGTCTGGCCATAGAGCGACATCCCCTCACAGACTTAGTATACAGTATGAGTCCGTGCATCAAACAAACTGGTTTCCAAATGCTGCACTGTCGTGTGGTGAAGCTCGTCAGCGAATTGGCCTCGTGTGACAACGAGAGAGATGAACAGATGTTTTGGGATGCTGCTGTTTAACTAGAGTCGTTCGTCATTGTTTGGTGAAGGAAAAAAAGTGTCTAGCGGTGTTTAAAAATCCATCTGAGTGAGCTCCTTCTTTGCTAATATACCATGTTATAATGTGGAGAGCCGTGGCTATTACTATGAATACAAATGTGTTTTTATGGCTAAATTTAGTTGTTGCGGCTTTTAATTGGGTATGCTTTGTATTCCGGAAATTACAATACTTATTTTCCAAATTCTTTGACTGACTGTTAATGTTATAATGACTGGGACATGATGTCAACAGTTTTTCATTATTTTTTTTCCCTGGTGCCAGAAAAAGTGTTTTACAGTAGAAAACCCCCCCATTTAATAATCACCCTAAATGTCAGATTTAAAAGAAGAAGGTGCTATTTTTCATGCCATTTGCCATGTTGTTGCTGTTTGGTCAACTGCAGCCTCCGTCCGAGCAACGTGAAACGCATGCAAAGCGCCCCTTACAGGCCAGGAGGTGAACAGATTCACAGTATTTGCTGAATCGCGGGGTTAAGTATCGCAATCGAGATCCACCCCTATCTGTGTGGAATGATCACATTTGTCTTTTTTGTGTTTTTCCAAAGCAAGCAAAAACAATAGCCATGTGAAGATTGAAGCATTTGTAATTGGTACAAATTTCTGTTAAAAGTAGATAATGATCTGACAAAGGTGCAAGGGTTGGGTGCAGTGTTCTGTATGAACGCTATGCAATACCTTAACTAAGTTTCCATCTAACTTTTCTTAAAAATCAGGCCTGTTTGAGGTAAGCCTTGAAGAGGGGCCGAAAAGCCTCCAGTCTGTGCCGCACACTCAGAGAGGCACAGTCACTTGCTAGTTCAGCAAGTCCCATCCCCCTCCTTCCACATTCTCCCACTCCCTCCACCCTCCATATTGTCCTCTTGCCTATTTACCCCTGTGTTATAAATTACAAACGACACAAACCTCCAGGCCTAATGCCCTGCCATGGATGCGTTCCAAGCCGGACTTTGCGGAGAGCCAAGACGCTGGCTTCATTGATAACACCCGGCAGCACCGTCCTCCACTTGCTGGCAGGAGAAAAGCTTTAGACAGGCTCTCTCCAAGCCCAAAAGACACCAGTGCTGTCTACTTTTTTAACTATCAATGAGTTAACAATGATACATTTCAGTACAGTGATACCTTGACCTACTGTGTCTTGACCAACCGTTTTACTCAAATTACTCAAATATGATGTTTATCCCATTGAAATGTTTTGAAAAGCAATTATTCATTCATTACCCCCCCCCCCAAAACCCCCCAGAACATTACTTATTTCTTGAAAAAAAAAAACACTGTCTTGGATTAAAAAAAAAAATACATACTGCAAGCAAATGTAACAATCTATGTTTTATACATTGTAATTATGATTCGGACTGTAGTATTTTTATGTGTTTGATGTGTGCCCTGAAGGGGCATGGCCTAGTGAGTGATGTCAGGAGTTACAGTCAGAGCCTGAATTGTGGCCAAGCAATTCCTTGCGACTGTTCTCATTTTGTATTTGTGCATTGTGGACTCCGGAAAATCCTGAAGGAGAACTTCCAACAATCAGTGGTAGGCCTCAAACTCAATAACTCTTGGATCATGAAGCAGGACGATTCGAAACACATCAGCAAGTCCACCTCTGAATGGCAAAATATATATATTTACATGTTTTTTTTTAAAGATAATGAATGTGATTTTTAAAGTGTAGTGATTCATCAAGGTTTAGACACAGAAATTTGGTCAGACTTAGTTGCATTATTGTCTGTGTATCAATTTCAGTATGTCTGTGTTTGGCATACAGTGTTCTTGTTTTTGGTACGAGCAAATGATTTTTGTGCGCTTTTTTGTTAGTTTTTTTTGCACCTTCAAGATGAGTTTTAATACATTGGTCAATTTCATAAAAGGTCTTTGGTCATCATTTGGTTAACTTCAAACGGGCTCTTGTCGGCCAAAATGAAGCCTATGTCAAACAACTTTGTGGAGCACTTTTGAATAGATAAGACCAGAGATGATGGAAACTTTACCCTATTTTGCCGGTCCGTCCTCTGTGTTCCGTCCGTTACCTGGGTACCCCTTCGTCATCGTCCCTCCATCCTTATTCTTATACAGTATACTAATCGTCCTCGTCCTTTTAAAACACTTCTATCCCAGTCCGAACCCACTTCTCCCCACCTCTGGGAAAAAAAAAGCGTCTGCGCATGACGCCGTGGGAGAGAGGCACGGGGGCAGGCAATTAATACCCTACAGACGGCATTTACTTTCCTCCATACATTCTCGTATCACTGCTGAATGGTGCCTTTTGCAACAACCACAAGCAAGTAGACATAGACACAACATTTACATTACATACACAAAAACGCCTTCTTAAGTACGTCGAGGCCGCAGCCGTATTGGATGTTGCAAAGTGAAGCAAATTGTGAATATGCTTCATCCTTGGAGATGTATCATCAAACAAAAACTCACTGGATTAATACGAAATTATTGCTTTTGATTGTATCATGTTATTCTACCTCAGTAATCTAATCTAGTCAGTAATTTAATATTAAAACCATATACAATATGGCGAATGAACTGACATATTGCTTTGACCCGGGTCAACATTGTCCGCTACAAAATTGAAAAGTAAAAGGAAAAGAATATTTATATTCATTTTAGATATCCAAAGAGATTATGGCTCCCATGGAATCTTGTATTAAATGGTTCTTTAATACAAGACACTAATGTAAGAAATCCTTTCTCGCTTACCGTACAGTGATGAAACATGACAGGCTCAACCCGTAATTTCAGAATCTAAACATCGCCTAATTTGCCAGAACTGTGATCGATAGTCACCTAAATTTATGTTGACATTTTTACTTAATGCAATGATCGCCCAAGTATTAGGGATTTTAGTTCAATGCTATGCTTCTAATGCCATAGTGCTGCTGCTTCCGAATCAGGATGTTAAAATTGAAGGTATCACAAGCTTTTGACAAGTCCCAAAAAATGACAACTCCTGAGCAGTTGCGGTGTGAAGATGGCCTTTGCAGGTGGGCATTTGGTGAATCCACTGATGACCGATGTGAGGATTTAAGACTGCTCTTCATATTATATTTTAGGATACAAGGCCTCCGTTGTCAGCCCGCGGAGAAGCGAGTTGATGTGTGCGCCACAAAGAGCACAAGATTGCTGATACGCGGACATCCCATTAACGTAAAAAAAATATCATAAAATTACAAAAATGGACGTACCTGTTTTTTACAGGACAGCGAAGTATGCTTTATTCATATAGCACATTTCAAATGAGCACGTTCTGATTTATTTCCAATATACATTGGCTTTGGGAAAGTCCCCCTACCAACGTGGCTGTCATGTGGGCACGTCGCTTAGCCAAGCTTTTACAAAGGAGACAAGTTTATTTGTGGACCACAATTCAACGAGGTGACTCAAAGTGTTTTATCTGTTTTGATATTGATAAAATCTATGCTGTCATCGACCAGGTCAGCATTGCAAATCTCTGTTGCCTTACTTGGATAGATAAGGGTTAAATCAGTATGCCCTCCCAAAAACTCCACACAGGAAGGCTGGGGCCGGGAATCGAACCCTGCACTTCTGCACTGTGTGGCAGACATGTTCACCAGCCGACTCCTGTGCCACCTAAACTAGTGTATTTTAGAATTTGTGAACTGAACTTTGATCTAGTTCGTGCAAAAAAAAAAAAAAACAAAATATTGAAAATGGCCCATTGTGAATTTAAGAAACAATAGCTGTTGATTGTAGGAAAACACTCGTTTTCTTTTTTGTATTCAGATATGCTCTTTAATCAAGTAAAATTATAGTTTATCCGAATACTCAATTGCTCGTTAGAATTTTCAGCTGGACACTAAATACAAAAATATTCCATAACTTCAGGCTCTACATTCACCTCCCCCGTTGTATTGTCATATTTTTATTGTTTAATGCAACCCTTGTTTTAAGTATATGGCCTTAACCTGTGGAAAGCCCTTAACCCTAAAATATACAAAGGTGCACATAAACATTTTGATATTGTTCTCAGATGAGCACCAGATTTTTTTTCTGACCGACCAACCTCATGAATGAACGTCCACAACGTACCTTGCCTCTTGCCCACAGAGAGTTGGGGTGGGCTCAAGCACGCTTGTGACCCTCTTAAGGATAAGTCATCCTACAATGATGAATGAATAAAGAATTGCACAGCAGGAGTGCTCACTCTGTCACTTAGGTTTGGAGACCCTGTCGCTGCCTGTACGTGCACGACAGTAAATGTTGTTTCTCTCTGCCATAGAACATCTCACAAGAACTTTTATATAAGTCTGTTTATGCAGAGTTGAATACCTTGCTTTTCCGGAATGGGGATTTTCAGCGGGGGAGACTCGAGGTAAACGTGAGGCTGAAGAACCTTTCATAGCCTACAACTTGGCACTAAGCCGTGGTGAAAGTGTGTATGTTTGTGAGGAGCAGTCATGTGTGATCCTATAAGCCACCACTTTTGCACATCTGGGGCTGTCTAGCTGGGCTGACGCAGAATACATGCTGAGTATTGCAGCACACAGGCGCTTTACACACATCAAGTTCAGGGGGCACTTTCAGTATCACCCATTCAGGAAACCTACGCTGTCCGGTTAAAATGTTAAATGTCTCTACTTCTTATTTCCCAGATATTCTAATGAATTAAAGTACATCATATAGAATTTTGGTGTTCTAAAATATTGGTAAGGCTGAATGGGTTAGCCTGCATACTCCATGATAGCTAACTGCGGAGTCCAAAACTATTAGCTTGAGCAAGCATTGGTTGGTTGATGACATTTATTACTGTTTCAATTGTTAATTAATGTCAATCAATACTATATTGCTTTGCTGTGCTCTGTTCCTTTAAGAGCGAGAGAGCAAGTAAGTGAGAAAGAGAGGGTGTGAGTCACTGTGTAGTTCACCTGACCAACAGAAGATGGTACCGCACCCAGACTCTGCCTACTCACTCCTATAATGTAGGGAAAATGGGCCCTGAAGTGCGGGTATCCTTGACTTCACTCTCAAGTAGCAGGAGACTGCCTGAGGAGCCTCACATACAAACGGCCATGGCAGTCCCTTAAATCATGATGTCAAACATACAGCCTGAGGGCCGGAACCGGCCCTCAAGGAGGATCATTTAAAAGTGAAAAAATACATCAAAGAAACGGTATGAATATTTTTAATAAGGTGCAATTCAAGGAGTATCTGCTAGGGTACACACTGTTTTGATCAAAGTAGAAGACAACAGCAGTCTGAGTCTGTCACTGAGACAGACCCAACACAGCAGAAGCTATCAAGGACGCGTGAATACTTTATTCTTTACACATTTAATAGCATTCTACTTAGTTTGTGAGGTGTAGGCAGGGATTATATTTCGATTATATATGCACATGTGTAAATGGTTTAAAAATGTCTTTCTTTATAAATCTTGTTGAATCTTAAAATGCATACTATATTTTTCAATACCAATTACTTGTTCAAGTTTTGTGCCTTTGTACAATCAGTGGGATCAGTTGCAATGCATATATGTGAATGATAAAAATAAATTGCACATTTGTCGAAGGAAATCTAAGGTGCTTCATGAAATGTTTTGTAAAAGATGTGTTCAGTAAATGTCCTTAATTTTCCTAAAATTCCTGTGTTCCTTTAGCCCAAACAAAAGGAAAGACATATTATTTTGATTATTTATAGCAGATTATGGTGTAATTTTAATGGTCTGGCCCACTGACATCTACCGAGGCCGTATGTGACCCACAATGTGAAATGAGTTTGACACCCCTGGTTTATATGCTTCAATATAACCAATGTGTATTTATGATTTATAGAGCCGCGTGAATATTGTCAATTCAAATCAAATCTGCTTCAAATTGTACTCCTACAATTGCACATTGTTAAAACTGACACGAATTGAGTTTGTGTATGCACAAACCTAATAGAAAAGAAACATTTTGAATGTTTATGTCTACAACATAAATCAAACTGGAGACGGCAACTCATGACAGTGCAACTCATAGTAAACTCCAAGCAAAGAACTGTAGAACATTAAAATAAATAAATAAATAAATAAATAAATAAATAAATAAATAAAGGGTTAGCAACCAACTGGATTTACGATTATACTGTAAAGCTATTCCACAGGTATCATGAACAATGGACAGTCTTTAATTATTGCATGTTCTGTTGGAAAGATGTTCCATTTACCCACTTGTTAATTGTTGAACTACTATATTCATTTATACTAAATATATACCCACACTGCAATTAAGGCCTATAAATGTATTGTTCAACGGATCCAAACTAAACAAAGATGCACCTATGCAGCTATTCATCCATACTCCAAATCAGAGCCTGAGAAACTCCATGATGGCCTTCAGAGACTAAACTGTTTGCTCTTTTCCACCATTCCCAGTGTATTTAGGGAATGCAGCTTTGTCATATTTTTCCATAGCGTAATTTTACCCTATAAATAGGCACATAAGACTCGGGGAGATGGGGTGGGAGAATGAGGGGTCAGTGTCTGCTGTGGACACTCATCAGCGGCCCCTTCCCCACCTCCCACTATTTTTCCAAATATTTGAGCACTGGCAAATATAGAGCAATGCAAGGGTGATGGGAATGCATCACATATTCTGTCACTTCTCTTCAGCCATGTCCAATGACTTGAAAGCTTCCAGCCATTTCGGCCCATTGCTTATTGATGTAATGTACACTAGCCCGTTAATATATTAATAGGATTCTTCATTTAATAAAAAACATTCTGGCAGGGGGAAAAAAATAATTGATTAGTGGAGTCTATCACAGCTGAGTGAATAAGAGCGGTACACTGTGAAGAGATTGCGATTCAGTCACTGGACTGACAAACTATAGCCGTGTTTACAATCTTTTATTGAGATGAGGCACATAGTTTACATTGGGAAAAAAAAACTTCACGGTACACCGTGCTGTTATCTTAATAGCTTCAATGTTTGACTGTGCCACTTGACTAAATATGATGACTGCTAAGTTTGGTGTATCCTCTTATAGTACAACCTTGTTGATAACCCACATGATTCTGGTTAAATAATACTGTTTGATCTGGACAATATGGTTAATACTGTACATGATCACTCAGCCACTACTAGCAACTCACACACATGTCACTCACACACTAATAAACACACACACACACACACACACACACACATACACACACACAATTCTGGAATTCTGTTCTTCATTCAGAGATTAGCTTGCTGTTGTAGCTGTTTGCGTTTGTTGTTGAAATGTCCCCTGGGTGGAGATTCCTCAGAGCCTCAGTCATAAAGACACACATCAATGGGAAACCCGTGAGAGAAAATGAATGAGCTTGTGGTCAGGTGCTGCTCCATTGTGAGTTTTGCAACTTCTGAATGGTGAATCTAATATTTTGGTATTTGGATATCCTGCTGAAAATGATATTGAATAATCAAGCATTCGGTTTTCATTTTTAGATAATCAACCTTTTTTTTAACGTAAATTTAAACTGTGCATTAAACTGCCATTGAGAAGTAGGCACGCTGCAGGTCAATTCCGATGTTTACGTATACAGCACGTATTTGATAAGGGTTGGTCATGATTTAATCATTTTCAAATCGATTATCCAAATGAGATTTCCATCATAGAACTGAGTAACTTTGTCTGGTCCCTCACCTCGTATTCTGTTTGCTATGGGTGACCCTGCCAGAGGCATAAAGCCTCAGACAACTTCATTCCTAGGATCATTGGGACACACAAACCACTCCACCACGGTAAGGTGAGGGCTCACGGAGTGCTTCGTCTTATCTTCATATGTTCTTCTCTTAACAGCCCCTGTGAGGCAGCTTATTCTTTGGAATAGAGTGTCACAAAAAAGTCACAAAAGTGAATGAAACGCAAACTCTTTAATCTCTTCATCCTCAATACACCAGTACAGTACCTTTTGTGATTAAGCAAAAACAACAAAAATATCGTTGAAATGAAGAAACCATTCTAACAAGATTAAATAAACGCCTTTAACTCTACACAACTGTGTGTGTGTGTGTGTGTGTGTGTGTGTGTGTGTGTGTGTGTGTGTGTTCACTACTCAGTTTGTGGCAGGAAGTTGAGAATGAAAGCAGACGTTTTGATTAGTAGTGCCTCCTATTAGGGTCAAATTGAACCCGTCACTTCGGACAGGGGGCTTCCTCACATTATCTTCTCAGAAAATAGCTTCACAACGTTTGATTTAAATAATTCAAATTGATTGAAATTCAATTTGATCTATGTAAAACATCCAGAATGTTGAACATGTAAAAAAAAAACAACAACATTTGTTAATAAACTTAATTGGGGTGGGGGTGCGGCTTGCATTGATCTGTTGCCCCTCCTCCATTTAGAATGCCCTCCCACTCCCAGGGCAGTCAAGGTTAATTACATGCTCAAGTACTTGGCTGCTTGAACCAAGTAGGCTCCATTTTTGTTTGTGCAAGTTAAACCTGGATTGATATTGTGCATGTGTGCCACCGTTAGCCGATTAGTTTGTTCCCAGTTTTCTAACGAGCTTCGGACTACCCCTTCACGTTCTTTGGTTTCACGTAGAATTCTTCTCCTATGGTTTCATATGTCAGTTACTTGAGTGTTTATTCAAAGGGTCGACTAAGCACTGGATGCACATGCTTTTGATGTATTCAGACTGCCAGGTTGAGTTTACTGCAAATTAGTGTGCTGTCATGGTGCTGTGCGGAAGCAGAGCACTGCAGTGCAATAAAATTCTCAGTGATGAGCAAAGACATCCTCTCTCCCTCGCTCTCGCTCTGTACAAAAGCTGCATTAGCCAAAACCACTCTGAGCCATGCTCAGAGAGATATACCTGTGGTCTCATTGAAATAAACACATAGATGAACACAACACACACTCAATTAACATTGCATCTCCTAGTTACAGACCAACACATTTGACACCCTCTGTTATTTACACCCAGGTCGCTGCATGCAAACGACCCATTCCGAGACAATCTGATCACACAGTGGAGGCTTCGCCTTGTTCTGTTCCTTTGCTTGGTGAGAATATCGCTGGGGCGGAATGGAAACTTCATTTTGAAGGGGGCTAATATTAGCCTGGGCATGTGGAAAATTCCTTTTAAATGATCACAAGCTGAGAAAAGGCAAAGAATTTGTTTAGCATTTTGCTTGACAGTCTTTACTGAATACATGCAGTTCGTTTCTCTTTTTTTTTCCTGGTGGCACACAGGAGGGTCCTGGGAACACAGATGGAGAGGAAGGGGGAAGATGGGGTCGTACTGACAACAGTCAGGGCCGTATGACCGTCTTTGGCTGTCACTTATTGTAGGCCTGGATCAGTTAAGGCTACTTGGATCACGATGCCTTGCTCGCTTCCCTCTAAAATGCCAAAATGCCCATTTTCCACTCCGCAGTACTTGACATGGCACGGTTTGACTTACGATGAAGGTGTGGATGTGGGTGTGAATAGTTAGTCGTCTCAATATGTGCCCTGCGACTGACTGGCGACCACTTCAGGGTGTAGTCAGCCCCGCGACCCCGGGTGATCTTTTTCCCAGGTTGGAAGGTTAATTTAATGTAATCTTCAATGAGTATTGAAAACTAGACTATGTATGTGTATATGGGAATTAAATTGTGTGTTTTACGTACTTGGCCAATAAGTCTGATTCTAATTTGAAAAGGTGTTCCTGGAGTACTTAATAAAATAGTTCCTGAATCCAGATCCATGGAAATATATTTTCTTGTTTTTCATATATTTGAGGCGAAGTTGCTACTTAAATAATGCATTTGTTTATCACAGATTTGTATTTATTTATTTATTTATTTATTTTTTGCAATTGGGGTTAAACCTTTGTAGGACAGCGGTCACTACAGTGGATGACCTATCAGGTTACAGGTTATCATTATTGGTCCATGAAAGGGTTAAGGTAATCCTAACCCTAAACATGCATGCATGCTCTGTTGTCATTCCTTTTTAAGTCATGGCTTACTCTGGCCACCTCATTTCATTTACCTTCTGGCTTCATCACTTTGGAGGGGAAAGTGCAAGACAGACACAGAAAGACGAAACAGAAGCTGATGACACAAGAAGCATGAACTTTTTGTCTGTTGTAGTTTTGGTCACCTTGTGTGAAAAGGTTCGGGGGACGGACTCAGTGCTATCGCACCAGCCTTTTTTTTTTCGGGTTCCGGTTATTGTACAATTTTCAGTTGTCGTATTTCATCATATGCCTATCTGACAATCCAGTTTGCTTGTTCCCTTTGAAGCTCCCACTCCCACCACTACCCCTCTGTCTCCCCAATTACCCAACTGAACACCACTACCGCTAACACCACCACTGCTTGACCTGTATTTCACGAACAAAGATAATATGACCCTAACTTGATAACTTGCCTTTGTGTTTGTGTGTCTGTGTGTGCATGTATGATTTAATAGGAAAATCCCATCTGGCCATAGTTCAGAGGGTCAACAATGAGGGTGAGGGAGACCCTTTCTACGAGGTTCTTGGTATTGTCACCCTGGAGGACATTATTGAGGAAATCATCAAGTCAGAGATCCTGGACGAGACAGACTTGTACAGTAGGTTGCCTTCTTAAAGTTCTTACCAGATTAACCGTAGTCAAGGTCCAAACAATTAAGTGATATCTAAATCACGGTACTTTGTAAAATATATCACAAGGCAACAATGCAATCAGAGTTTTTGCATCAAAATGGATCACATTGCCATGAGTAATAATAAAACCCACATAGGATTCACAATCAAAAGTACTAGCAGTGATAAATCATGCCTTGTTATGATTTATTCCCACAGAAGGGTCATAGAACATGTGCATGATGTGTTTATCAGTATGTAATGGAAGAGAAAGCCCAACTATTCGGTATTGCTCACCTTTTCAAATCCAGTGATGAGTTGCTGTTTTATTTTAATAATGTATTCATGTCACTCAAAGGTAACAACTGCACTCTCCTGAACACTGTCATTGCATCCAGTAGACTGCGTGGAACACTTTTGCAAAGGTCCAGTTATACATGTCCTGATAGTTTAATCAATAATTTAATTTGGTAACATTATGTGTCTAGTCTGTTTGAATCTTTTTGCACTTTGTCATATATATGGTATATCATATTACTTGTTCAAGGACGGTTAAGGCATACCTCACTGAATTTCATTTTGAAAATCAAATCATTTTACTGACATGAGTTATTATCGAGATAACTATTGGCAATTATTGTTCAGAATGTAATGATGGTTCTCGGACAGTGTTCACCCTGCAGCTCAATCCCATTTTTTGCCCATATAATACCTATCAGATTTTTTTTTTCCATGCAATGTGAACAGCACACCATTCCGATTTTTTTCAAAAGCGTCTGGCGTCTTTTGTATGTGGATACAAATCGGATACAGTATATGCACAATGCATCTCCAGTATGAACACTCATTTGTACACATTCAACCTAATTGTCGAGACTGCTCAGGAGACAACTGACATGGTCCGTGAATCTGCAAACTTGTTTTAAGTAACAGTCTTTATATTTTACGTCAATCCCACTTGAAGCATAATGTTGACATTTGTGGTTATAATTGTAATTCAGTCACGCAGACGGTACATTTATTATCCGTGACAATGTGACGCCATCTTTAGTAGACATCTCCTTAAAATCAGGAGATCAAAGAGCATTGCCGCATTTCCCCAAAATATTTCTACCTCCTCCCACCTCGCTACTCTGGTGATATGAAATGATTTAAAAAATCAGCCCCTACACACAATAGCACCTTTACTTTGGTAAAGTCTCTTTAAAGACTTGATAGTCATCTTGCTGAGACCTGCTGCATGAAGGCTACTTGTTTTTCTTACATTTTCATCTGCGAGCACACTAAACACTTGGTTTTGTTTCACTTATTGTAGGATTTTATTCTCCCATCTCAGCCAAGCTCTGGAGAATTTCATTTTGGATTTGGTGATGTGTATTTTGCATTGGCACACGCATTCACTTCTTTTATCAATGAATTTGTCATGTTTTGCTATTTCATTCAATGTGGTTAAAAAGTTCCCCTTGTTCTTCAACATCCTCAGACTCTCAATGACTTTTTGGCATTGTTTTCACATGATGTCGATTTTTTTTCCACTTTCTTCCGTCAATTCACATTTATAGAATTTAACATGTTTGTGTTCATCTCGGTTGCCGTTTTATGCTGACTCCATGCATACATTGCATTGATACGTTCTGACTTTGAGTGGACCAAATACAATCCCTTTTTTCAGTTGCAGAAGCCCGACTGTGATGCAATGGCAGAGTCTGGTCCATTAGGCAGGGGAACATGTCAACATGCAAAGCAGTAGGAAGAGTCATGAAGGATTGGGCATTCAAGACAAGAATTGTTTCTGTACCAGGAGCAGTTGAATGACCTCCTTCTTGTTCCATGCTGAGTCCTGGGGAATTTTCTCATGTCTGAACGGGACTTGGATCTTGAAATATCTAGAATACAAATGAAATGGTGATGTAAAACAGTTCAGGCTTCAAGATGATTCTTCGATGATAACTGCAGCTAGCAAGCAGAGTTTAGGCAAGAAGCCGTACCACTGGGTCCTCTGGGAGGAGTAAAAATAAAAAATAAAAAAAAGCCGTACTGGCGAAAACTGGCTCTGGATCTGGCTCTTCTACCCCCACAACATCCTCATCAGAAGCAGGGGCCTCTTTGCCCTCCCTTCAGAAACAGTGAGGATTCAGATCAATCTTGCCCTTTAGATTTTGGTCTATGGGACTAAGTCGGAACTGCGATTTTGCCGGCAACGCTCTCCGTAGTAGATGTAATATGACAAACACTTCAATCACAAGCCGCTTTTAACAGTCACATTTCCAAGGGACCACACAGTTTTGGGACCTTACACATTGTTGTGACACACAGTGAGTTCATCCCAAAAAGATCAAATGCCTCCTTTTTTCCTTTTTTTTTTTTAACTTGACAGCAATTGATGTTGACAGTGTTCCTCGTTCAGATTTAATGATCAATTTAATGAACATAGCTTTTACAAAACATTTCATGAAGCACCTTAGATTTCCTTTGACAAATGTGCAATTTATTTTTATCATTCACATATATGCATTGCAACTGATCCCACTGATTGTACAAAGGCACAAAACTTGAACAAGTAATTGGTATTGAAAAATATAGTAATGCACTTTAAGATTAAACCAAATATAAAGAAATACATTTTTAAACCATTTACACACGTGCATATAAAAATCTAAATTTAATCCCTGCCTACACTTCACAAACTAAGGAGAGTGCTATTAAATGTGTAAAGAATAAAGTATTCGCATGTCCTTGATAGCGTCTGCTATGTTGGGTCTGTCTCCGTGACAGACTGAGCCTGCTGTTGTCTTGTACTCTGATCAAAACAGTGTGTGCCCTAGCGGATACTACACGAATTGCACCTTATTAAAAATATTCATTCCGTGTTTTTTATGCATTTTTTCACTTTTAAATAATCCTGCGGGCCTGATCACAACCTCCTTGGGGGCCGTTTCCGGCCCGAGGGCCATATTTTTGACACCACTGGTTTAAGCCAAAAAAAAAACCCCAAACAAACAAAACAATCATATATGCGCTTTCCAATTCATGCTTTTTCTCCTCAAGAACATTTGTTGCACATTAAAAAACATGCTTTATATGTCCTGTCCACCAGAACTTAACTATATTCAACTTTTAACACTATTACATGTGTCAGTACTATGAAAAATATTCTGAGCAATTACATGTTGTTTGTATTATTGGGGGTTGGGCCTGCTTATTTGTTGGTCCAATACATATGGCTTGAAGTAATGCTAAGAATGTGGTAAATCAACAACGTAGCCCCCTATAGTTCTCTTTTAATTCTGAGAAAGACACCGCAGCTATGTTTCCAGAAAAGGCAATGAAGTTTGGGTAACTCAAGTTTAGTCACCCTGTGACCTGGTACAACTATATCCATCCATGGAGTCACATGGTGGACTGACTTCTTTGCGTGGTAGAAGTATGATCGTGTGTGTCATCTTATCAACTGTCAATTTCTGTCTACAGCTGACAACAAGACGAAGAAGAAAATCACCCATCGCGACAGGAAGCAAGATTTCTCGGCCTTCAAGCCTACCGACAATGAAACCAAGGTTAAAATATCACCTCAGCTTCTGCTGGCTACCCTGCGTTTCCTAGCAACAGGCAAGTGGGCTGCGTTGCTGCTTCACTTCCACTAGTGTGCCTGAAGCCCCTCACGGCGAGGAAAGTTTTTGCTTGTGTGTTGGCAGTTCGTGTGCACATGTCCCTGTTTGTGCTTTGAGTTGCTTTGAGTTTTGGGTAGTTGGTGGAGAGTTGGTGAGTAAATGTGTGTAGAAAGAGCGTGTGTGTGTGTGTGTGTGTGTGTGTGTGTGTGTGTGTGTGTGTGTGTGTGTGTGTGTGTGTGTGTGTGTGTGTGTGTGCGTGTGCGTGTGTGTTTGAGAGAATCAATTGTGTGAGGACTGGCAAACGGCATGTTGGTATGCATGTTTATGTGTGTTTGTGAAGAAGCCTCCTGTGAGTGCAGCACGGGATGGCTAAAACACAGTTGTCTATTGGTGTCTTTTGAATTGAACGTGACCTGTTGCGTTAACACCAGTCTGTTTACTTTTACTCAAGTCCTCTGTGATGTTATGTTAGTTTTGGTATTTTTAGCCTCCAGGGTTCCCACGCATTGATGTATTTCCATGAGGTAAACAAGTAGCGGCATACTCAAGCATTGCTTCTATGTCTCCAACTGCAGATGGATTTTCTTTCGCCCTTTGACCGAGCAACTAAGCATTGATTATGTTCTTCTCAGAGCTATTTGGAGAGTTAGTTCCTGGTGGTATAGCTAGCTGACAACCACACCTGTACTGAGTTGATATTATTGAATGGCTAATGGTTTGTGGTTAAAAAACACGCGATTCTATTCCTAATACATCATTTCCGTGTTATTGTCAGAGGTTTGGTTTACTCAGGGGGCTGCGAGGTCGTCTTCAAATTCAAATTGTTCAATGTTCTGTAAAGCGCTTTGTTACAGCAACCAAAATGAAAACTAGGGCTGGATGTAATTGTGATTTAGCTTTTGACTTCTCACGATCTTAAAAAAAAACAACAACAAAAAACAATACATTATCATCGAAGAAAAATGGTGAATATGCAGAATGCTATACTGGATTTATAAGTTCCTGTGTGAAAGTACCCTGAATGCACCCTTCTGATTGTGCAGCAAGTGTGTAGCGTAATTGATTCTTCCGTCCCTCAGCGTTCGTTAAGCTGTTTAATGACCCCCCTAGTTGGAGTTAACTGTAAAACCAAACACACAACAAAAACAATTACACACGTTGTATATTTAAATTGAAGATATTTCTTTTTAAAAACATCCCAGTGCTAATGATAAAGTCAATCTAAAATCCCATTGAAACGCTAATGAGAATTAGCGTCAACTTCAAGGAATAATATTCCTTCAAATGACGAATATTCACACACTAACAGGTTTCTAAATTCAGTTTTTTTGAACACCGGCCAATGTGGCTGATGACTTGCTAACATTACCAGCCAATCAGAATTCCCACGAGCCAATTTTATTATTCTTTTTTTTTTAACTCCGCTGTTTTTACCTAACTTTCTCAGACTATCAACGCTGGTTGCACTCTAACCTGTAGTGTGAAGTACAGGCTGCCGGTGACCGTATTAAATGTCATTATGTAGGATTACGGCATAGTATTTATTGGAGATGTAGGAGTCACTGCCAGTGGTACAAATGACCGAGAACGAAAACATAGGGTGGAGTAAGGTTTGAATTTGAAAGATTGTGGTTCCTTGTTTCGATCCGGTTCCATATGATTCTCGATTTCAACTCTTTTTGGAGTGTCTAAACTACGGCCATTCATTTTTAGCACTTGTTGACAGCACAGACTCAAATAACATTTGACACAGCCTGTGTCATTTGCCTGCATTGTACTATGGTATTTACCTTCTACATTGAGTGGCAAGGCAGGAGAACAGAAGGTTGTTCTCGTCTCTCACATCCTTGTTTTCAAATAAGCAGTCAGAATTCAATGGGACCACCGTCCACACTCAAATCTTGAAAAACAATTGAGGTTTTTCCTTTATTGCTTAGCTGTATTTATTTTTTAACTACACAGCATACAGTATTAAAAAACAATCTCACATATCTTTACCGACACTGAGGAATTGCTTTAGTGCTAAATGAAAGCGGTCAAAGCAGACCTTGACTCTGATTCTTCCCTATGCTGCCTTTCAGTATTTGCACCCCCCTGGTTTAAATGTAGATGCTCACCAGTTATTTTTGGATAAAGTCATCTGAACTTTTGTACAGATCTATTTCTATTATCTTTTCACTTTTTTAAAATTAATTTTACGATGAATTTCTCACAGGGTTATTTTCAACCAGTACTGATATCAAATGTATGAACTTGAATTTAGAAGTCATTACGTTTTTACTTTCACTAGAGAGCATTGTTTTTGAAAATCTCATGAAAATAAATTTACACGCGTGTAAATGAGTATACACTACGCTGACGGGCTAGCCTGTTGTGTCGACAGATAAAAGCAAAGCAATTCGGAACCCAGTTGGGATGAGCAGTGTGTAGTAACTATGTGCCAATTGCGGACACGCTCCCTTGCTTGGTAGAGAAAATAAAAATACTGCACATATATTAGCTGGTTATTTGCATTTGAGTTGGCCCACTGTTTGGTTGTTCGATTCGTCAATATTGACAATAGACGCATTTTATGGTTTAACTCACCCAATTATGACATTAAAGTTCAGCATGCTGTAAGCTTTGACTCGGGAGGGAGCACCAAGCTGGTCATAAACGGTACTTTATTTACTCACACGCATTCCTCTTCCTGTGTACAATATCATCTCATTGTTAAGTGTTCCACTTAGGCGATTCTTCATTTAATTCAACAAAGTTGAGAGACACTCGTAATGGGCGCCGGGTGCATTCGAGTGACGCGTGCATGTGCGCACGTCTTTGGAGGTCTCAGCAAGTCTACGTCCGGTCTGGCGGAGAAGTCACCATAACTGGGAACCGGAAATTTTAGATGTGAGCGATTCTGGGAGAATAGTCCCCTTCCAATTGATCCTTGAGAGTTGATTCCCAACCCTAAGTATATCTAAGTGACGCAGTTGCCTCATGCATCACCGGCCAAACCGGATGCTGGAGCCTATCCCAGCTGTCTCCGGGCAGTAGGCGGGGGACACCCTGAACCGGTTGCCAGCCAATTGCAGCGCACGCAGAAACGAACCACCATTCGCGCTCACACTCACACTTAAGGACAATTTGGAGTGTTCAATCAGCCTGCCATGCATGTTTTTGGAATTTGGGAGGAAACCGGAGTACCCGGAGAAAACCCACGCAAGCACGGGGAGAACATGCAAACTCCACACAGGAAGGCCGGAGCCAGCATCGAATCCACGACCTCTGCACTGTGAGGTCAACGCGCTAACCACTGGGCCACCAGGCCGCCTTTTTTCAATTAAATTAGTGGATTCTTATTTTCCTTTGCTATTAATTTGATCTGTTTGTTGTTTTGGGTTATATTTCCGCTTGCGTTTTCAAGGATTGAAGGAATTCCAGCACACATTTCCACATTATATGATCCCCGAGGTCCCAGGTTACCCCAGTAAATCCCAAGACTTGTTCACATTAAAATAGAAAAACAAAAAAGATTGAAAAAAGGAAGGGAGATGCTTATTCACGCTTTGAATTTGTGCAAAGATGCAAGATAGCAAACATGTGGATTTAGCAGAATACAAATGCAAACGGCTTGAATTTCACCTGATATTTCCAAGGTCGTTTTGTACTTGACAAAAAGAATAATGTTGGAACATAGAGTCAAGTGTTTCATGTGCAGGGATAAATGGGCCTGAGGCTACGATGAAGTGTGTCAGAATTGTTATTGTGTTCATTGTGTTGCTCCACTGTCATTCTCACCATTTCCTTCTCTGTCTCTATAGAGGTAGACCTCTTCGCACCGCCACAAATGTCTGACAAGATTCTACTGCGCTTGTTGAAGCACCCCAATGTCATCCAGGAGCTGAAATACGATGAGAAGAGCAAGCGGGCGCCAGAGCACTACCTCTTCCACAGGAACAGACCTGTGGACTATTTCATCCTCATTCTGCAGGTTGGCGGGACTGAGAACCTTGCCAAGCATCATTCTAGTGCTAAAATACTTTGCAATTAATGACCTAAGAAGTAAGAAAGTAGCTTTAAATATGATACACTTGCTTGTTAAGTTTTAAATTCCTATTTTTATTTTTGGAAAGAGTAAGCTTAGGAGCTTGTGTGATGGTATTTTGCAGCCCCATATTCGAATCATTTCAGAAGGTGGCAGTAATGCATCGAAAGTTGTTTGCCAACCGCTGAAAGACATACACAAGAAGAAAGACACCGGAAAGAAAAACATTGATTCATACTCACGGCAACTTGCTTTGGATATCCACAAGCTTTTAGATGAGAGGGAGATAGACACATTGGCAGACCAGCGAAATTTACTGACGGAAGCGTGGTTAGAACAACATGACGGACTGACCAAATGACGATTCCAGTTTGCTTTGGCTTGAAGAAATAATCGACTGACAATGACGGACGGGAGTTCAGTTGTCCAAAATGTTGTCAATTTCCCACCTGTGTTTCTTTTTTACACTTGTATAGTAATTTTCACAAAGGAACAGCTTATTTCTGTTTCCATTGTTTTACAAGTAACATTTTTTTTTACATAAGATGTTTGACTGAATACCAAAAGATAAAACCAACATGACATACAAAAATGTTGATTTTAATTTTTCTTATGATTATAAATCTTTGAATCCGACATCCACAGGGCAAAGTGGAAGTGGAGGCAGGAAAAGAGGGGATGAAGTTTGAAGCAGGACCATTCTCCTTCTATGGAATGCTGGCGCTCACCGTCTCACCAGGTGAACTCGCCGGCTGTATTGTATTTTCTTCAAGTTGTCAGTTGACTCACATATTTTTGTTGCAGCTTTAGATTCATTTGAAGCTTTGTTCGTGACGGACTATATTACAAAAGTATGAGTGAAAGAATGTTTAGGGCCAGCCATTACTGTATTGACTTCCTGTCTATTTGAATAATCGGCGACCTTATTTTCAACCAACAGTCGTTCGTGATCCAGCCTTTGTCAGTCAAAATTTAAAAAGCATTTTGGACCAGTGACCCTCCCGCAGTGACGATAGTAGCGATGCCCTCACTCCTCTCAGTTCATTGACAAACTTCTCAACTATTCCCCAACCCGTTGCCACCATTTTGATCGGTAGATAGGAAACGAGAGACACCTACTGGTGAAAATGAAAATGTCCTGCTGTGTGCCGTCTCAATTCAAAGTTTATATCTTTATGATTCTTCTCCATTCCCTCTTTCAATCAGTCTCACCGATTGCAGCTGACGTCTCCGTTTTAATCAGAATTATTTGCTGTTGATTTGACCTCCATGTGCATTTCATGTATACTAGGATACTTACCATTCTTTACTTCTCTGTTCCCCTTCTTTTCTCTGCCCTCCCCTCCTCCCAAAGTCCCGCTGTCACTTTCTCGAACATTTGTCAATAGGGCTGATTCATTAGCTGGATCACCAGGTACAGTATACGTTTCTCTACTCATAGCCATCTTCACATTGAATGCTCAGCTACTTGCTAACCCTGAATTTTTATGTGCTTTATGTTTTGTTTAACACTACCCTATTTAGGAGCGTAAATATGTTTCGGGGTTACTTCCTAAAAGGTGATGGAGTGTACATCGAGAAATTGGTTGCACGTGAATGACACGTGCAATGCATGTGAATGAAAAAGAAGGGACACGGCGCAAAGAAAAAAAACGACTGTTACGCCCTCATCCTCTCTGCCATTATTCAAGGGGGCTGAATGGTGCTGGAGACTGGAGGCCCCAGACTCCGCCCTCTCCCTCTCGCCCCTAACCTTTAACCCCCTGACTGCAAAAACAAGACCTACAGCTACACCCCCTTGCTGGACACCACTGTGCGCACATACGCAGGAGAAGCACGTACACATATGTTCACTTGCACAGACTGCGTGCATAAGATCTGTCATAGCTGGAATCGTCGTTGAGTACACATCGTTCGCATTATTTTTTCTCGTTCTGGGCCTGACTGCCACACATTGATGTTGGTCTGGCTTTCACACACACATCTATTTTGTGTGTGTGTGTGTGTGTGTGTGTGTGTGTGTGTGTGTGTGTGTGTGTGTGTGTGTGTGTGTGTGTGTTTTTAAATACTTTTTGGGGGTTTTAAATAAGGACCTGACCCCTGCTGCTTTTTGAAAGTGGAGTAGTAATCTGCAAGACTTCACATGCCAGGTCTTTGGCCCACTGTGCTCGGCCTGCACACACACACACACACACACACACACACACACACACACACACACACACACACACACACACGAATGCTATTTGTGAGTCTCATAGACACCGACTTATTCCAATGTTGGATTACATACATTCCAGTCAGCGTCGTAACATTGGTTTTAGCCGAGCTGTTTTCACTTTGTTGTGTGTGATTTTTACTAGGCTTCTTTAAGTAGTGGAAAATATAATCTGCCTTTAATTAAAAATTTTTAAAAAAGGAGAACAAGTACTTTCTGTGGAGTGGCGCAGGCAAGCTGCCCCATTGAAACTCACCAAGTCATGAAATATTTTCAATGTCATCAGTGTCTTGGAACTATCTTCAGATGATAGTAAAGTGCAATTTTGATTTAAATACACCACCATTGAATGTTAAAGTGAGAAGTTGAATATGTCAAAAACAAAAGTATATGTGCCCACATGCACGCAGAGCTACACAAATAGATAATGATAGAATGACAGTAAGTCGTTCATTAAATTGATTTCTACAATGATCCAGAGGTATTGTCCCATGCGGTTGTCATATTTATGAATGACAAGGTTTTGTCCAAGGTTGTTTCCATCTGAAACCAAGATTGACTTTTGGGACAATTTGGTGGGCCGGGACTTAGAAATTTGGACTTGTATGTCGAGTTAATGTCTCTCTCTTTCTTTCTCTGCTTTTATAAAATAAGACATCCCTGAGGGTGTTTGTTGCCTTGCTCAAGGGCACTTATTTCTTTCTGTATTTGTTCCATTGCAGTATTTGGATCTATTAATTGGACCAAAGACTTTCCTTTGTAATTTTTGTCTAAATTTAAACTTTGTGCTAAATATATATATTCAGTGTGAAATCCAAGTGCGCAAAAACTAGAAAATGGTTTTAGTGCACTCTTCTGTGTCCAAGCAATGTCTGTGCTCTGTGCTTGTTTTTCATCTGTTTTGTATAGTGGTTGTATTTTTGTGCAAAATTCATACTTGATAACTTCTCTCCCAGAGAATAAATCTCCACCACGGCCGTTTGGACTGAACTACTCGGACTCTCAGAACAGGAGCGATCGGATAGATGCCATCACTCCGACTTTGGGCAGCAGCAACAATCAGCTGAACTCCTTCCTGCAGATCTACGTGCCTGACTACTCTGTCCGAGCGTGCTCAGACCTGTACTTTATCAAGGTGAGCAGAAGGGACTGCAAATTGTGTGCCCGTTGCTTGATTGAAGTGACTCCCACTCGTCGAGTGCAGGTGTCTCCAGCAGCCCGCTCACAAGCGGCTGCTGTTAGAGGAGCTCACCAAAGGCTCCAAGAATTTCATTGAGTATTTGAGTGGACTCGAGTTCCAACAAGTTGTCTCCTTCTTTGATTGACTGGCGACCAGTCCAAGGGTGTCGTCTAAAAGCTTTCTGAAAGTTCTTTTCTCCAATGATTGAATTTTTACAAATGTTTAAATATCAAATAGAGCTCAATTTTCTATGAAAACTTGTACGTAATCCGTATTGTAAATACAGTGATACCTCGGCTCACGAACGCTTTAGCTCACGAACTTTTCGCCTCAAGAACATTAATTTCGCGAGCATATAGTCTCTGCTGACGAACTAGTTTTCGGCGGACGAACCAAACCAAGCGGTCGAACAGCGCCACGGTGGCGGCCGCGAGAAGCTGGCGCGCGCTCACGGCGTCCTAATTCGTCACCCCCTTTTTTTGAATGCGGACGTGGTTTGAGTTTGATAGACACTTTTGCAATTATGGGACCGAAAAAGACCCCGCCCCTGGCTAGTGTTAAGCCTAAGAAAACACTAAAGAAAATTACGATCGAGCAGAAGAAGATCATTGAAAAACACGAACGAGGTGTGCGTTTGTGTGACTTAGCGTCCCAGTACCAGTACGCTAACACGCAACAGGTGTCAATTAAGAGGTTTTTAATCAGCAAAAAGGATAAAGAGTCTCCTTCTAAGAAGCAAAGAAGAGAAGCCACACCGGAGGTTGAGTTACCTACAGTCCTTATGGAAGGTGACTCTCCTTCCAAACCGAAACTCCCTCCCTCCTTCCCTCCCTCCCCCTCCCACTCCATTCCATCAAGCCATCAACTACGATCACAAAGGTAAATAAAACGACTTTATTATACAGTACAGTTTATTTCTTTAATTTCAATACAATAGCACATTTATTATACATAAAATAAGGTATATTTATTGTGTAGTTTTAAGGCTTATTTAGTAGAAAATTATGTTTATGGGGACCTGGGAACGGATTATTCTCATTGTAATGGTTTCTTATGGGAAATAAATGTTCGGAAGACGAACTTTTCGGCTCACACACACTTTCTGGGAACCAATTAAGTTCGTGAGCCGAGGTATCACTGTACAAAGGAGCATTTATAACTTCAGGTTACAACGTATTTACAACAAAAATGATTTGCATTGGTTTTGAAAACTGCAAACTCCTTCTTGACAAAATCAATGCACCACTGAATAAGAAGTATCAGTCGAGCATGTGCCACTAGATGATGTAGGTGTCAGGGATGCACCTGTCAATCATGCCAAAATGAATCTCAAACTTCCTGCTCCGGCATGTAACCCCATGGCTGTCTCCTCACCCTTGCCTAGGTAACACGGCAGCAGTACCAGAACGCCGTGATGGCGTCCCGCATGGACAAGACGCCGCAGTCCACAGACGGCGAGTTCACCAAGATTGAACTGACGCTGAACGAGCTGGAGACCCCCATCACGCTCGCCGGCACTGCTGGCCACGCCCCAGCTGTGACTGTAGCCTTGGCCAACGAGGCTTCCCACCTTCTCAACCAGCAGCACAATTGCGTGGCTGTGAGCAGGAGCAACCACAGCGCGCACAACGAGTGGCCCATCTAGCCCCACGCCCAGCACGGTGGAGGCCCGGACCCTACGCCTTTCTGCCTGACGGACGCACGGTGCAGTCGTGTAGCTAGAGATGAGGGAGCACGGGCGGGGAGCAGGCACAGTGCACCCACTCAGTCGGTTGGTAAGGCCCCTCCCAAAAGGAGAGGTGGTGGGGGGGTGGGTGTTGAACACCCTCCCACAGTTGTTGGCAGCCCTGTTTAACTACACGTTCTAAAGACGGTGCTGTGACTGAGATTCCTTTTGGGACGATTTGACACTTTCATCGCGGTAACTTGGACGAGAAGACAACAGACTGCACACACACACAAACACACACACACAAATGTTTTCGACGAAAAGAGCAGGCAGTGTTAAGTGATGTCTCGTTGCACGAAAGTGTAACGACAAAGATTCATTCATACACACACACACACACACACACACACACACTGTACTTTCCACTCAGGCCAAAGACCTTGGTCCCTTGTGCCGCTTTTTTTGGGTTTTTTTTTTTTTAACACTGGACACACACTCCCAAACAAATCTCACCTTTTGCATCTTTCAGGGAAACTCAATAGACATTTGATCCCATCAGTATGGACTCCAGAGAGCAATGGTTCGGCTCAGACTGCACCAAAAACCGCTTTGAGAGAAACCATTACAACACAAACCAAGAATGTTTTCCTGTATTTATTTATTTTATAATATTGTGTGTATATATAAAGAGATATATGTGTATGCCTGGAGACATGGTGTGAACTTAACGTGGCAATGAAGAATGCACAAAATCATACCAGAGAGGACATGCTACATATATGGAGCTAAACATCCATTGGTGTATGGGGGGGCGTGAAGGTCTTTTACAGACACAGTATGTATATTTACAGATTGTCTTATTTTTACTATTGTGTACTCAAATTTGGGCTTTTTCACCTTAAAAATCACACTATTGCCTTTAAGAAAACCAATCATAACCTTAATTATTTTTAACAAAGTGCAATGAAGAGAGATTTATTTAAGAGATGATTAATAATAATACAAAAAAATGACTATTGTAAATGGACAGATATATTTGTATGTGTGCTCTGTATTTGTATGTTTGCGTTTGAAAGATGCCAAACCCAACATCCACGTTCAAATTTCCCTTCATGTCTATTTGGAGGCCTCTCATGATCGTGATCTCAGACAAGCCTGCTTGACATCCTTGTGTGAGCTCTGATGCATTGTGGGAATGTGAAAGCGCCATCACCAGCGCCAATGCGCATGGGACTTAAGTCTTGTAACAAAGTGTTTTTTTTTTGCCAATTTCACATTTAATCAAACTTGACTATTGCACAGTATTAATGACCTTGTCTCATAGGTTGAGTGTCAGCAACATCCCGAGAAGAAACCTCAATGCAAAATACATTTCTTATCTGCTCCGTAGATTTTTTTTCCTGTTGTTAGTCTCCTTTTTACATGACACGCCAGAACCAAGCCTGATCTGAGTTCAACATAGGCTTTTTTTTTTTTTTTTTTTTTGACAGCAGTGAATGTGAGAAAAATGTTGTGGCGGCTATCACAATGCAAACATAATCCATGATGAATAACTCTTTAGTTACATTAAAACTGTTATTTCGCATCTGCCGTGGCTGCCATTAAAAGTTTTACGTTGATGGTTTCACTTTTATGCTTCAACTTTACATCGATTTCTCCCACAGTTATTCAGTTTTTATTTTTTCTTCATTGTCCCACTCGGGCCTTACCTACATCTTGATAAAACCCCTCACAATTTCACCTCTAGAAATTTTGTACCGCCCAACGCAGAGTCACACATGATTGTAAAGTGGAATACAAATGTTTTCAAGGGTTTAAAAATATGATAATCATATGTGCTGTGCATCTCTATTCAGCCCCCTGTACTCTGTAACCCTAAACCCACTCAACAATCGGGAGCGGGGGCGGGGGGGCGGGACACTCGTCGAGGAAAAGTGTTTGCTAAAGCTAGTGTACTTCATTCGTGGGGTTTTGAGTCTTACTGTACTGTACCTTCTCTGGTACTTCTCCCAGGACCTTTGACGGCGGAGTAAAAAAAGTAATCTTCAAAATAAATACTCAGGTAAAGAACAGACACCTGAGAAGTCTACTTAAGTTCAATAATTAAGTATTTGTATTTTTTATGTTGTCACTTCCTATCACTGATTTTAACTGCTTTAACAACAGAATGAGAAGAATTACGTTTTTTCACGTGCATTTACTGTTTGATACCGCTGGGAGGCGCTGTCTCTCCTATTAAAAATATCTAACTTTCCTGTTTCACATTTCCTGGGCTTCAAGAGTGTGTCCCTGTTGCGTAACCACACAAACGAGTACTGTACAGGCACGCGCGCGCGCGCACGCATACGCTTTTCAGATGTTGACGCGCGGAAAAGGAGAACTCTGAAATAAATTTGACTGTCGAACGCAAAACTTCTTCTTCCCAGTCAAATGCTTCGCGGCATTGTGTGTGTGTGTGTGTGTGTGTGTGTGTGTGTGTGTGTGTGTGTGTGTGTGTGTGTGTGTGTGTGTGTGTGTGTGTGTGTGTGTGTGTGTGTGTGTGTGTGTGTGTGTGTGTGTGTGTGTGTCATAATAGTTTTTTCATCCTGGAGGCAGGCGGTCTTGTCTCTTGAGGCAGTTGAAAAAGAGTGAATGATTAATGGCAACAGTGAGAGCTGGCTTCAGGATAAAAAACATTCGATAGTGTAATCTGCTTGAAAAGTTTGCAGAATGGATTGCCTCTGAGAAATAAATTGCATAATATTGTCCATGTACTTCCACAACCAGTAAGAGACTCTTAGCAATAGCATTTGCTTCATAAAAACAGAAAAATAAGAAATACTGGTACCATAGGTGTATCGTTCTTTTTCAAATTCACGAATTTTAACACATTAGTTGTTGGGTTTTTTTTCATCTAGCTACATTGTTTTACGTACAAGCTCTTGCTGACCAAAATGTTCCTGTTCTAGGGGCGTTTGCTGAAATGGTAATTAATTTATTGCTTCTTGTTTTTGCATCTTAAAAGCGGCTATTCAAGTAAAAATTGTGTATAACTGGAAAGCAATACTATTTCTTAAAAATGTGGAATGAAGAATGTTTCTTATTTTGTGGCTTTGGGGGGCAGGCAATGTGGACAGAATAAAGTATAAATGGTGTTCTCAACCTTTTTGAAATTGAGAGCGACTTCGTGGGGACTGATTGAGGCAAAGGGATACCAGTTGAATACACATTTCGAAATAACAGATTTGCTGGAGTTACCTTGAAGAATGTTAGTCATTAATGTGTTTACATTTTTAAATGATGATTACAACATTCCTTGGAAAATCCCAATGTGCCGTCACGAGAAAGCTATTTTAAGAACAGGCCCACGGCTACTCATCTGGTTATATATTCCACCCAACAACAATTATATAAAGAATCATATTCGGTTAGATTTTGGATCTTGTTCTGGATGCCGTTAGACTGCACGGACATACCAAATTGAGTGTACATGAACTTGGGGCTAAAGAAAAGAACACAAAACTATGAAAAACTATCTTTATTATACATTTGTAGGTCGTTTCCCTCAGTGTACAAATTGCAGAAGCATGAGCACATACAAGGGGTATGCATATAAATGAAAGATAACCGTAGTTTGGAAAACGAGAGATGACAGTGACAACACACCCGACTAACAAGGATGCATTCAGGGCATCATGGTAGGAGAAAAAAAAATCTCCGTTCATGCGTTGACTTCAGTCCACTAAAACTGTCAGTAGGCTCAAAGCCTATGGTGTGTTACAAAAATTAAGAAACAATGGTAAGAAACCACTTATAACTTCTATAAACAGAAACCCTTTTCAAACACGAGCTTAGAAAAATAAAAATGACCCAAAAAGTTGTTGATTATAATTAACATTTAGTTACAGCTTTTAACAATGTTATTCACAATTTTCCTTCATTTTTTTTTTTTTTTTTTGTAGTTCCAGCTTGGGTTAACAGTTTTGTTCTGTGTAAACTGCATTGAATACATTTCCAAAATGCTTACACTTAAAAAAAAAAAAGAGGTCTCTTCTCATGTGCATATGCTAAAGTTACGCAAACAAATGTGCCAAGTTCAAGACACAGTTAAACCCTAAAAGTACAAATATTCATTTTGTAAAAATTATAATAAATACAATAAAGGAAAAAAAAGATACTGATTTGTTATGTTTCCTAAAGTTGTATTTTTTTAAGGTTCTGTCATAAGTACCGGTGTATGTTTGCATGTCTGGATTACAAAAAGGCAAGAAACAAATCTTGCAAAGTCAACAAAAAGAAAGCAAATAATTGGCACTGTTCCAAGAGAGCCTTTGACTTCCGTTTGAACCGTTTGGTCTCTGCATAAACACAAACCGAGGATGTTTTGCATTTGCTTTGCATTTGCTTTGCAGATGGAGGCCCATTGCAGCAAACTATCCAACCCCCAAAAAAATGCAACACTCAAGTTTTGTTTTCCTATAAAAATACTGTCTCTTGGCTTCTTCCGCTGTCTCCACCTGACAGTTATTTCCAGAAGCACTACTTCACTGTTGTCATAGCAATTATCAGCCTGTTGTACAGTATACTGTGTTTTCAGTGTTGCTTGGTAACCATATAACGAGTCAACGGCCACCTGAACACTGCGACGTCTTTTAGCAATTCTTCATGTCAGTATCACCCATAATGCCTTTTATGGCAGGCAGAAACAAGACATCAAAAATGTCATGGAAATCAAACAAACAAAAAAAACACATTGTTCCCATTTTGCATAAACAAACAAAAATCAATTGTGATCAATTCGATTGAAGACCGTCTTCATACAGGATGCTGACACACGTGTGTGTCATGCATGAAGCCAGCTTATCCGACATTAAGGCCTGAAAGAGTCACATTATACCTCGGTGGAGGAGTGTCTTCCGTCGAGTGACGACAATGGTAAATTTGAATCAAATCGATTTGGAACGAAATAAATACAAAATAAAAATACCTTCTTTTTTTTTTTAAGAAGGTGTCATGCATGCAGCTGTGTGACGGTCATGCAATCCTGTTTGTCTGCTGGTCTGTCACACTTTAAAATGTCACGGACTGACACACACACACACACACACACACACACACACACACACACACACACACAGTGAAGTATTTCCCACCTTGCCTCAAAACAGAAAACCTCAAAATGGCTAAAATGTCACTCCTCCTCTTCCTCTTCTTCCTCTTCTTCTTCCTCCTCCTCCTCCTCCTCCTCCTCCTCCTCGTCATCGTCCTCATCGTGGCAGTGGGTGATCTCCTGCGGGGTTTGAGGGAATAGGTTGGGAGGCTTGATCTCGCTGAAGGAGCGGGTCAGCTGGTTGCGTTTGCACTCCAGTTCTTTGCAGTCACTGCAGTGGTTGCGGTTGCGCGTGGCCAGCGGCGACTCAGCGTCGATGTCCACGTGCGCGTGCTCCACCGTCGACTCGTGGGGCATCTGGGAACCAGATGAACAAAAACGGGGGGTTGAATAGTTTCTGCTAAAAATATGCACCAGCAGTTATTCCTCCACCGATTTTTTGTGAGTTGTGACGGAAGATGTCATTGATTCATCACGTGTGCCGTGGGAAATTATACAAACCCAATACCAATGAAGTTGAAATGTTGTGTCAAACACAAATAAAAAATACATTGGCTGGCAACCAGTTCAGGGTGGTTTCTCAACACCTGTGAATCTGAGGGACAGCTGGATGGGGACCTCAGAGGATTACAACGTCAACATGCCAAAGCAGACGCCTTGTCGTGACGACCCTGCAAGATTGTGAAACTACCGGCGTCTGGAGGAGAAAAAAAGGCATTGGTGCCAATGCTATTGGCCCTCCAGGATGCTCCCACTCACAGGGAGCGTGCACTTGTCCGTGCCGCTGACAGCCCAACCGCATTATTTGCGCTGCCGAGTGTGGAGGACATCGACTGAGCCCAGCTCCAGTGCCATGTCCATCAAGATGGCTGATGGCAAGTCGGCGGATGTCCTGTAGGGCCAGGTGTCTCCATGCTGGACTTGGCAATAAAGGCCCTACAGTCCCAAAGGTCCAGCCATGTTCATGGCAATCCTTTCCATCGGCACTGGAGGAACCCGGTGGGAACCTGGGCCATCCTCCAGAGCCTCGTCCCTCATTAGCCGAGGCCACAGGTGCTTCAGCTGATCCATGGTTCGTGAGGGGCTGGCCACCTTGGTGTAGCCAAGACCCTTCACCGTCCGGTTTTACTAGTCTGGCGGTCATCAAGACAGACGTGGAGCTCTATGTGCACCGTTGTTCACCTCCCAAAAAGGATTGATCCTATGCCCCAATACCAGGTAGGGGCACCCATGGAGCGCTGAGTGTTGCCATCTTGGCCCTTTACCGGTCTTGGAATGAGGAAAGCATTATGTTCTAGTCGCAATGGACGACTTCACTAGGTGTCCAGAGGTTCGTGCCATTCCGGACCAGAGCGCCTCCTGCAGCCCTCATGTTCGGGCAGGAGCTCTACACACCTGTGGACTTGATGTGTGGACCTCCACCAGAGGCAGAGGTGGAGGTCGAACCTGGTTTGGACTACTTGGGCAGGCTGCGAGATTGTTTTTGGAAGTGCATGACGTGGCTCGCCAGACGCTTGGTGAGGCCGGAATCTGTCAAAAGAGTTGTTTGAGGGAGGACTTTGTCGCTGGTGCACAGGTATGGGTCTACAGTCCGCTGAAGAGGAGGGCGATGAACACACCATGTCTCCCAAGCTGATGAACCACTTGGGCAGAACACGAAACTATCAGACGTGGTGCATCGAGTGCATCTACAAAGGAGAAACCTTCACTGGGACTGACTGGCCCACATCAATAACATTACCCGGTCCGCATATTTCCACCTCCGTAACATCAACCGTCTCCGTCCCTCTCTCACTCCCCACACCACTGCTGTCCTTGTCCACAGTCTCATCACCACCCGCATCGACTACTGCAATTCACTTCTTCTTGGTGTCCATCACAAATTCCTCCATAAACTTCAACTTGTTCAGAATTCAGCAGCCCGGATCATCACCAGAACCCCCTCCTTCCATCACATCACCCCCATCCTCCGACAGCTCCACTGGCTCCCAGTCAAACTTAGAATCAACTTCAAAATACTTCTCTATACATTTAAAGCCATCCATAACCTTGCCCCCCCCCCTATCTCTCAGATCTTCTTCAGATTTCCATTCCCTCTCGCTCACTCAGGTCCTCGTCCTCCCTCCACCTCTCTATACCCTCTGCCCGTCTTAGCACAATGGGGTGCAGAGCCTTCAGCCGCTCTGCCCCCAAACTCTGGAACTCACTTCCACCCAATATTCGCAACATTGACTCTCTTCCCACTTTCAAAACCCAGCTCAAAACCCACCTATTCAGACTCGCTTACTCTACTTAATTTATCTCTTCTTTTATTTATAATTTTATCTGTGATTTTAATGTTTGCTGTGATTTTAATGTTTGCTCTTGCTTGTAAAGTGTCCTTGAGTGCTATGAAAGGCGCTTACAAATAAAATGTATTATTATTATATCAAGATTTGGGGGAGGCCAGGCTGGTGGACCAGCTTCTGGCTGCTCAGCCTTCCCCTGCGCCGGCCAGGTGACCGACCCGGCGGCCTTTTTGGCTTCCGGAGACTTTGCAAGACTTTGTTGAGGACATTTGAGTTGCTGAGGACAGCTGCCTGCTAGGTGGGGGCAGCATAGGGATGGTAAAGCCAACTAGTCTCAGGTCACGGTTAAATGAGCCCAAACTGCAACAAGAGCTAATCTGCAAAGGTGTTTGTTTTCATTCACCGAAACGTCTTGTCGCATCTCTGTACTCACAAGGACGTGTGCGGCTCTGAAGAGGTAGCTGAATGGATAGTAGAGCAGGTTGATGAAGGAAGCTGCATAGAGATCTGCGTAGCGCATCACTTGGGAGGCGAACAGAGTCTGCCTGGAGCCGCTGCGGAAAAGGCTACCCATCATGCCGTAGCACATGTCCATGTCATGTGTGACTTTCTGAAGACAAGAAGAATAATTTGGAAAAAAAAACACCAAAAAACATGGTCCTGCTTGTTATTTTTGTTTCATTTTTAAGTTTGGAGAAGGAAAGGATAGGTCACAGAGATAGAAGTTGTCCACTGCAGGACATAAAAATGTATATATCTTTAATACAAACTCCCATTCCAATTCCCATGAAATTGGGAATTTAAAATGCCAATAAAACCAGAATACAATCATTTGGAATTTTCTTTTCAACTTTTTGTTTCCCAACTGAATACACTACAAAGACAAGCTATGTCACATTCAAACCGATAAGTTATCGTTTTTATTTTGCAAGCCAATGACAGACTTAAAGGTAAGATAAACTGTTTGTCATTAGATTTCTTTACATGTCGAGCTTAGAAATGATTGGTATGAAAATATCAATTGTAATAACAACTTTACATCTGTGTACAACATCGTGTGACATCAATGCCGTAAGAACGAAATTCAGTCGTAAACCGAGGATCCCCTGCACGGTATCTCTGCTGGTGTGTATGCGGTTATTCATTAATTGTGAGCATCCGCACACAGATAAACAAACTGTGGGGAGTGCCATCAGAACAAAGATAAATCACACACACACAACAAACATACTCCACATGTGACAGCATGTGGACAGGCCCTGTCCTCATTGTGTCGTTATGGAAACCGAGGTGATTATCGCTGTACCTTGACTCTTCTCTGGAGAGTGCTGATATCGGGCCTCTCGTTGCTGCTGCTGTCCAAATGTCTGCGGGAGAACCATGACACGATTCAGGTCGGTGACAAAGGGCATGTGGGGTCATATCAGTTTGCTAAAGAGGCTGACGCCTCGTTAGAAATAACATGCGCTGTGCTCCTTTAGACGCTACACTCTTGACCCTGCAGACTTCAGAACGCACATGCCCACACACAGACGCACAGTAGTTTGAAAGAGTTCAATTTCTTACTTGTAGAGTTCTGCCAAGAAAATGTCCAGACCTTGCAGTTCCTCAAACAAAGCTGAGAGGAAAAAAATATATATATCAGCATCACTGATTGTATGCATGAACGTGACATTAACTGAGTCATGTGCCAAATCTAACACAAGCCACACATTGCAATGTTACGCTGGGTTAGGCCTGGTAGATTTCCTTTCAACTAAGAGAAATGTGTGCAACAATGTTCATAATGTTTGTTTTTTTCGCAGCCTCACAACTCTTGTCGGTCCACACGTGTAGCTCCTGGGCAAGCTCAGGTATGACCAGGAAAGTCCTCCAGCCTTGGCGTTTCTTGGACTTGAGTATGTCTCCAAAGATATGGTCCCCGATGTACACAATGTCTTTGCCTTTGGCCCCAAGCAGGTCACACACGATGTCTGAGGAGCCTGCAGTGAAGTATTATGACATCACACGGGGAGCCCTCACTCAGCGACCGCAAACAGCCTGAGACAACAGGAAATGTCTTCTTACCTCCAGAGTAAACAATACCATGCTGCAAGGGTCCTGTGTATGTGCCAATCTTCAGTCGCCCTGTTGTCTGAGGAAAGTGTAAAATACATAAAGGCACGAGTTAAAATCTCACAATACTTCACACGGGCAAACTATACCTTAAAAGTAAACAAACTTTGAGGCTACCCTGTACTCACTTGCCACTGTTAGAGCATAGCAATTCCAGTACAATCAAGTTTCTAGTTGTTGCAGAATAAGTGCTAACAACAATAGTTTGGTAACAGTAATACCAATTGACATCACAAGAAGCAATTCAAAGCAACCTGTTTTGCATTGAGATGAGCACTCCCTCTCAAAAGTAAGCAGCTTTCCTTCAAAACACTGCTTTCTCAGCATACTGAATGGCTGTGTCTCTTTTGCTATCAAGCACTACTGGCTCATATTGACCAGGTCAAAGCCACCACCTATTATAAAATGCCGGTCGGACAACAGCATGGCTTCATTGTGAAAGAGTGTGAGTATTATTGACTGGCCAGCAGTCCAAGCCTGTTTCTATATTTCTAGATGTGTGGCACATTATGAAGCACAAAATACAACAGGACAACACTGACGTGTGGATGACGACAGAAAAATATCTCCCGTTTGCAAAATACCCGGCTACGTGTAGACAACGCCTCAGAGTCAGCCCAATGAGCACAAAATAGAAAACTGAACCCAATGGTAGATTTTGGAGTGGCTGATGAGAAATTGTCTCACAGTTTGACATGTGTACCCAATGAAGTGGCTGTTGAGTGTAGAGTATACTTTTGACGTTTTTAAAGTGAGCTTCCTGTCTCCTCACCGTATCCACTTGTCGGAGCACTGTTCCTTCAGCGAAGAACAGTGGCTTTCTGGCATCCACCAGGATGAGGTCAAAGTAAGATTGCCACGGTTGGTGTGAAGTAGTAGGCTGATGTGGACGTAAGCACATGCAGATGAAGAAAGTTGCACAAACATAGGGATTATTTAAAAAAAACAAAAAACGATGGTTTTCAATATACTAGACTGAGCTGAACTGTTTATCTTGTGTAGGTTTGTTTTAGAGTGACGTATGCTCACCTTAGGACCGTGGGGGAAGTCAAACAGGTAAGTCATGATTTTCTGTGAACAAAACAATATCCAGCAAGAGGGGTTTTAACATACTGACGATATTATCGCCTCACTGCGGAACCAACATTAAACTTGAAAAATGTGTAGATTCAAAATGATCATTTGGCAGTAAAAAAAAATATATAAACAAATAAATAAATATAGACTGTTGACTATACTATTGCGCTGCAGCCAACAAGTAGCTAGTGTGGCTAATGGCCTGAATTTTAATGGTCTTACTCACATCAGTGTATTTGTAGTCGCTGTTGGTAGCCAAAAAAACCTTGGCAACTTCATTCATCCGGCTGAGGAGAAGAGGCAACTTTCCCTGGTAGGAATGTGGGAAAACAAAATTGAAGGCTAAATAAAGCTCTTTACAAATAAGCCTCCCCATAGATTCAAGTTTTTGTGCGAAGAGCATCCTTCATGAATACAAACGACTTACATCTTTCACGACATACTTCTCAAGGTTCTCCACGGTTTTTTCCTTCAATGTACCCTGAAATGTAAAAGATGTGAAAACTTACCACTGTTTAATTGTACCGGTTTTCTTACAAGCATCACTGCAGATTGATTCAGGGACTGATTTCAAGTTGCGCAACCGTGACCAGAAATTGTGGGCTCCGAGGGACATTTGCATCATAGCAGCTTGTTGTGTAACGTTAAAAAAAAAGGAAAAAATCTGTCCAGTCAGTCATGTTTTTTTCCTTTGTGAGAATATTTACTTTCAATTAAAAAGTTGATCACAGACACAAAATGTTTGATTGCAGTTGTGATCTATCAGTGCTTGGGCGTGCGTGAAAGGCCAATCAAAATACCTCCCTCTACAGACAGTTTTTAGTCAGATCAGCCCACCTTTACTGTTTACATGTTACACTGCCGCAGCAATGAAACAAATTGACCAGATGTGACAGGTGGACTATGAGAACATATTTCACATTTGCTCTGAACATCTGTCTGGCAACTGAAGCTTAATAGAAGTTGGGTGATGCAACTAGAGAATGACCCAAAGGACAGAAGGGGAAAAAAAAGACTTCAACAGAAGAAAATATGCCTTCCGGAGTCCTGACCTCAAACCGAACGGGATCCTGTAGTATGACCTCAAGGGAGCAACATATACCATACGTCCCCAGAATTTTGCTTCACTGAAACTGTTTTGTAAATAGAATGGTCCAAAATTCCAACACAGAACATTGAGAAAAATCCAACGGTTCATCCTCGCGTTCCACTCTACACTGTGGTGTTTACATGTTGGATTCAGTTAAAACATGGAAACAATTTTCGTGTTGAATTACTTTCACAAAACTGTATCTTAACTATTGCTGAGACTTGATGATGAAATCTTATATTTTCTGACCAATTTATACCACAATGTAGGCAATTCCATTCAATTTCAAATCTGACTCAACATCTTTTCCAGTTAACAAATTAAATCTGTAAAACTATTAGAATCACTCATTCCCCAAAATTAACCCAACACAATAAATACTATCTCTACTAGTAACTTATATGTTATTGTTTATTAATTATTAAGTAAAACTGAATTGACTTGCTTTATTCAAGAATGAATATCTGAGTTATTTGTAGTCAAATCCCTGTTTGTTTGTTTTTTGTAATATTTACATTGCTTGAGTTACTGAGTCAAACTTCAATGATTTATTGGATTTGTTTTCTTCAAACCATTTGAGTACAACTAACTCATCAGGTTTGGCGGGGTAAGGATCACCTACTTTTTTGCCACTGTAGCTTTCATACATGCTATACCTTGAAGTGGACCCAGTCTACAGCATCGCGAACGTCCTGGAACATGCTCTTGTAAGACATGAAGAGGTCGCCGTCTTTAAATCCTGTTTCGCAGCTGAGGGGGAGGGAGGAGCAGAGACACATGTATCCAGCTGTTGCACAAGACCAGTCTTTACAGAAGGGTTTCCAAAACATTTTTCTTGTTTTTTGTTTTTTTTGGTCTTAGTTTGACTTTATGCTCATTTGCTCTTAAATGGGATAGCCTTCCCTTGATGGCGGGGTCCCCAGCCAAACAGGAAAGCATTCTTCCCCTAAAAGACCAACAACCAGGTTTCAGACGACAAAGACCATGCAACCATTCCAGATTACATTCTCAGGTAATGTACAGGACATTGGATTCTCTCAGATAATATTAGCATCCAATGTCTATCTCACTTGGTTCCTCATTTCAAAGCAGGAGTGCTCAACCAATCGATCGCGGTCGACCAGTAGTCCGTGGACCGGTCCCAAGTCGACCGCGAGAGGTGTAGGGGAAAATGGAAAGGAAAAAAAAGGGGTATCTGTGTGCGTTTTATTAATATCATATATTTTTGTGTTAGTGTATACGGCACCCGAAGCATCCTATCAGCTTCACATTCAGAAAAAAATAATCACTTATAAAAAATCCAATTAATAAGTAGGTCGCCTTTAACCTACGGTGGCGCATAACTGCATCACAGGAAGTTGTTGGCGGGCAGCAGTCTGCAGTAGCAGCTAGCGATCTATTTTTTTGTGTTTATTCTTATTCAAAGTTTGTTTCAATTGCAATTCACTGACGACACTGTCAAAGAATGGGAATCTGGACAGCCAAGAGGATTATTTAAAAATGGTACACGCGAGCTACAAATAGTGATGTCTCTGCACTTGCCGCAAAAGTTCATCTCTGCCTCCCTGTCTCAGGTCCCCCAGTTAAGGTCGGCAATGATTTCCTTTTTACAAACTCAGTTTTGTCTTGTATTTGGTTTATTTTTCTGTTTCGTTCATGTTCGGGTATGTTATGACTGCTACTCATCATGGCATGATGTGTGCGTGAAAATGTGCGCATGTGCGTATATGCATATAGTGCGGTCATGGGTCACTTGTGGGGAAAAAAGTAGATCTTCGGTGAAAAAAGGTTGGGCACCCCTGTTCTAAAGTTAGTAAAAAAAAAAGGTATATTCCTGTTATCATTATTGGAAACTGTGTTGTTTTTTTTAAACAATTAGGGAGTGCAAATGTAATTATTGACCACTCGACTTCAATGTGCAGCTTTCATGCAGCAAGGGTTTCTTTTGTCCCAGGTTGGTTTGAGTCACTTCACATACAACGGCCAGCAGCTTTCTGTATGACATGACATTTATTGTAAGAAGCAGTTTCTTACCTCGTGTACCTATCACAGTTGGAGAAGAAATCCACTAGGCATGCAAAGAGGTAAGTCTCTAAAAAAACAAAAACAAAAAAACCAACAACAAAAACAGAAAAAAAAGAACAATTGTCAGTCGCAAAACATCATGCATCACACTCGCTGACAGTTTTCTGGCATTGGCCTACTGAATTGTTGTGCAAACATTACCTGGCAGGTTAAAGAGGGTGTTGAGAATATAAAAGCGTTCTGTATCATCTCTTTGGATGAACTTGTTTGGGTAGCGCTCACGGATCTCAGGGCTGGGGAAAGAGGAAACCCATTCAAATGGGCTCATGAGGGCATTGATGCAGGCACACATTCCGTATGAGGACACAAACCTGACACTCTTACTAACAATCTTCCTCAGAGTCGAGGAGAGATGAATGTTCAGAAGCCTCACCCTCTGAGGAAGTTGAATCCATGGACGCAGACCAGAATATTACCGTAGGCGTCGACCTTCAACAGGTTTCCGTACATAGTGTCGAATACAAGGCCCCTAGCAGTGAAAAACAGAACAAATCAAATATGTATTTTTAAAGGCTGTAATATCCCTAAGCACAGTTCATTTCCGTTCTTAATACCACTAGTCCTGCTGCCCTTTACTTTATCTCTAGCCAAATAGAGGTCCTACGGAGATCTCAAGTGTGGCATCAAAGTGGCAAGTTGGGCCCACCTGGTAGGAAAGGACGGATCGTAGACAAAGCTGAACAACTCCTGTGGGTAACCGATGGAAACCAGCCGCTCCACTGTAAGCTCAAATCCAAGCGACTCATATTCTGGGGACTTATACACTAGAAAGCAAAGACATTTGTACACACGATGAGTTGACGAAACATTGCCACCCTCTGAGTCGCACTCATGAGTCAACACGACAGGACTGAGATTTAACGAAAGCAATTACAGTCCTGCGCTTACCGTAATTTCTCGAGAATAACACATACGTATATTATGCCCGCCCCCCCAACCCCTCCAAAAAATGTTTTTTCAATGTACCGGTACTCCAATTTTCGGATTGTTACCTTCACTGCCAGTACTTTAACTGTGCAACGGAGTAGAGGGTGAACTGACGGCCGCATTCAGCTTTTTCATCTGCTACCATGTCTCTATTAGTCTGGTGTTCCTCAAAGGTGTGGAAGTGTAAACAAAATTAATTAGCAAGCTCTGTAGAAGCCTGAAATGCTCCTGATCATTGAATTACATGTGTTGGAGTAGGGAGAGATCTAAAACAGGCTGGATATAGGATCAAGGAACTGGAGTTCCCTACCCCTCCCTGATGGGTAGAAATATCCTTATATCGATGCATTGCTACGCTTTTATGGGGCCACAAGATTGGCTCTCTCTGCTTCTAAACTCTGTGATGGTGGCGGATGGTTACAAAGTTGTGTGGTTCTCCATCCTTAAAATATAAAAATAAAAATAATGATTTTTCTTGAAAAACTTTGGATAACTAATATTCCGGAAATGCAATGCATAGCCAAGAAAGTACTGCTGGAGCTACATTTTCAGCAGACGATTCAGTCAAACGGCTTTTGAGGTCAGCAAGATTTACTGTATCCTCTGAGGACCATAAACCTTCCAAGTACGCCGTAATGTATCTGTATAATAATTCAGTTTGATTTGTGTTACGACCCTCTGAGGTAAACATTTCAAAAGGTCAACAATGCTAATAATTGGTTCCGTCATTTGCCTACTGTGACATTTGTCCGTATTTTCCGGGTAATGAATCAAAAGATGTTACTTGGACATTTGAGTACAAATTAGACCTGTGAGTCAGACTCCCAGCAAACAATGTGATATTAGAGCAGATATCAATTAAATTGAAGGTACAAAATGAGCAACTTTTTCAGGTGACAATATCCACTTTTGATTGTGCTGTGTCGATTCAGTCTTTTGTTACCAACACGTTCCCACCCCCTCATGAAGCCCCTTCACACAAACACATGCATACACACGGTACTCCCATTTGTGTTTGTCTCAACTCAAGACATGATGTTCTCCACATGAATCAATAAGGACATCTGATCAGGAGTGAAAACAAAAATTGGCCCGACTTTCGGTGGAATCTCAGATGAACTCTGCGCAGGCTGATGAGCTGCACTCACTTAACCCCAGGGCCAAACTCGAACTAAAACGAGGCTTGGAAAAGTCCGGCGGAGGATTAAAATGCTATCTGACACTGGGACAAGGACATGTCACATGTTATAAATATAAAATGGAGAATGTGCTTGCATTGATGGCTGCTGTCCTTGTCGTGGTGGGATTGTTTGGAAGAACTGGACAACATCAGCGAAATGCTGTATCTTCTGCCATTTCTGGTTGCATGGTGTTGAACATGAGCATAACATGGCAAAGCACATACAGATGTGGACAGAATTGTTGGTGCCACTCTGTTACTTAAACAATGATAATAATAATAATAATAATAATAATAATAATGTAATTGAAAATAATCAACGAAAAACAACTTTTAAATTGTAGTTCAGAATCATTGTAATTAAACTGATTGTGCCCTAAAATTAATACTTGTTGCACAACATTTTGAAACGGCTGCTGCAATCAAATGATTTTTTTTTTTTTAAACTTTCAATGAGTCTGTACCAGCAAGTGTTTTGGGCCACTCTTTATGAGCAAACTGCTATAGATGTCCCAGGTTTGAAGAATGCTTTCTCTACATGGTACATTTCAGCTTTCTAACACTGGGCAGCACATTTTCATCCATCCATTTTCAACAACGCTTATCCTGAAGAGGGTCGCAGGAATTGCTGGAGCCTATCCCAGATGACCTCGGGTGAAAGGCGGAACAACCCCTAAACTGGTCTCCAGTCAGTCACAGGGCACATATCGAGACGAACAACAATACACACCCAAATTCGCCCTCTCACTGAGCGGGAACCGATCCCATGAAGTTCGGCGAGTGTACCACAACACCATCAGCGACATGCGGCACACTTTCTTTCTTGAATACCTTGATCGTCTTCAGATTTCATCCTACTCTGCACAGATTCTAGACAACATGTGCTGGATGCAACAAAGCAGAGCCAAAACATAACATAGCCTCCTCCTTACTCAAAGTTTTTGTCATCCGCTGTCATGATGCTGTCTGTCTGCCACATCAAGATTTACAAACTTGTTCACAACTTCACTACCTCTGTGAATAGTGACAAAATAATCACATTTTCATTCTTGGCGTCTTGAATTACATTAAAGACATTAAATTGGTGAAAATCACATATCAGGTTGGCAAATAGATTTTTGGTACCAGTCCAAGCTCTAACTTTAATACATAAAAGTCACACCTGAGAATTTTCATAGAATTTTCATTACATTTGAATCCATCATTACAATTATTATTGACTTTCTTGTATTAATATGATTATGATTATGATTTCATTACTAGTGGGGTGCCAACAATTTTGTCCATGTGTGTAGATCACAGTTGTGATGTTTTAAATTAGAACTGGCGCTGTTGTTTCGCAAGATCGCTAATCCGCAGTCTGTTTCTGTTGAAGGAACCACGTCACCTTTTGCAGCTCAATCCTCCATCTGTCTCTCAGACCCAGCTGTGGTCCTTCAGTAAACAGAGGGCCTGGGCCCTCTGCCCAGAGCAGAAGCGCACACCAATTACATTGCCTTTCCACCCCCTTCTCTTCCTCCACTCCCTTCCCTTGCTCCCTGCACCACACACTCTTGTCATATTCTTCTTCCCGAAGCTCAGGGGCGCTACAAAGAAACCTATTTTAAGAGTTGTTTGCCCTCTGTCCCCTCTGCGAATACCATTCTCGTTTTCTCTAGCTCATTGCCAGGTCCTTTTCTACAGGTTGACCTTGACATGGACAAACCTCAATTTGGCATGTCATTCCATATCTTAATCTAGACTGTAAAACCGGTCGTTAGGACTGTCATTTAGGAGGTGAGTCACGTCTAATTACATAATTACAGGAAAATTTAGGCTTGCTAAACCATGAATCCTGTGCACAATTAAACGATTGATTAGAAGGTGTCTATTTGGCGGAGGAAACACTGACAAACAGAATACCTTTTTTTAACACCACAATGTATAGAGAGCTAGTATTTGACAGAATTTAACTTAAAGGTGTAAAATAAGATGCCCCTATTTCTGACAGTAGTCAGAAATGTGCAGGTATTTGGAGAGCTGTTGCTGCATCACACTGTGAGGGTGTGATTTTCATACTATTGACAGCAAACTCAACAAAAAGCTTTGGAGTATGGACCGGAAGATGTGGTTACAATGTCCTTAACTCCCTTGAAGTCTATTAGTTCTTATAATTTTCTCACTGACATGATGCACATGACTAACTACTTCCCACACAAACATACACAAGCAGTCTCCTTAGAGCTGAGGTGAGGAAACTTCATTCGGAAATGTGGTACCGTTTATCGTATCAGGATTCTTTTCAGATACTTAATGTAAAATCAACTGTTCTAGGTTATCCATCATATCATGCATGCAATGCTAGGTTCAGACCAAATATGAATTATCGTGTCGCCATGCATGTTTTTCATGCTTTTGTTCATGGGAGAACTACATTGGGGGTTTCTCTGAGTGCACAAGAAGAGGGGACAAAAAAAAGAAAAATCTCATCAATCTGGTGACCGCTGGCTGTGTGTTTGACGTAGCAAATATTCTTAACGCCAACTGGCTGTCAGCGCCGTGATCCACACTGCCCATGCATGCATCCACTCGAAGGGCACTGACAATGTAAGAAAACGCGCCACCAGAAATGCTCAGCTCGTGTTCGGTCTGACCACAGCATTAGGAAACCGCAGGCTTGAATATGTAACATAAAATGCAATTTGTAATAGATATGCCAGAGGTGTCAAAATAAATCGATTAGTCAACAACAAATTGTTTATCAGACACGCCACATCTTCCTCCATATCACCTGCAGAGGATTAAAGTGCACTGGGCGATAAGGCTAACTGACGCTTACTTGTTCTTGCTGTTACATGTTGCTCCCTCAAAGAGACGATTATTGCCGAAGTCAAGAAGTACAGATGGTTGACTTCAAGAAACATTATGAGTTGTTAAAGTAAATTGTTTATTATATTCACTTGGTTCACCGGTGACCTGGAGCCTACCCCAGTTGACTTAGGGCAGGGGGTACCCATTACATCGATCATGATCGACCGGTAGATCGCGGACAGGTCCTAAATCGATCGCGAGGGGAGTAGAGGAGAAAAAAAAAAGAAGAAAAAAAACATGTGTGTCTTTGTGCATGTTAGTAATATATTTTTTGTGTTAATGTACACTGCACCCTCATCATCCTATCAGTCTCATTTTCACAAAAGTTTTTTTTTAAATAAAGCAGGTAAATCTTTAACCGACGGTGGTGCGTGACCTGCTGTTAAGAAGCAAGAGCTGTTGCGCTATATCTTTTATCGTTATCGTTCTTCTCATTCAGCATTTGTTTCGTGTACAATTCACCGAGGTCACGGTCAAAGAATAGGAATCTAGAGGGCCGAGGGAAGCTCTTTCAAACTGTATGTGTGAGCTACAATCGTTAACAGGCTGCAAAAGTGCGCCGCATGCCTCCATGTCAGGCTGTTGCTCATCATGGCGTGCGTGTTTATGTGCGTGCACGTTAACCGTTCGATCGCGGGAGGTTGTTTCATCGAAAAGTCGATCTCCGGTCCAAAACGTTTTGGCACCCCTGACTTAGGGGATGAGGCAGGTCACAGACTGGTCTGCTCAGAGGGCATAGACAAACAAACAAGCATTCAGACTTAGATTAAAACCAATGGAAATTTTGAGTCTCTGCGTGTCTCTGCGTTTGTTTGCTGACCTAAAAGTCTTTGGGGTGGGTGCAAACTAAATCTCAGTTCCTATTCTCCAAGTCTTGGCTTCCAGATTAACTGGCTACCGATTCCAACTGTGGCTTGGTCAGGTAAAGTCAATCCATAATTTTGTATTTCCTGTCTGCCCATTCTTCTTAAGCTACATCAAAATTATTCAATTGCATAACTGTGTAATTCTTCAATAAACATGAAACAAAACAGCTCTTTTACAAATCCCACCTGTGATGATGGACCGGCAAAATGTACTGACACGTCCACCTCTAGGGAACAACACTTTTATACAAATACAACCCACCTTTATATGCATAAATGAAATTCAGTATAGTGGTTGAACCCTCTCGGGGGTCAAAAGCTGACAGCCCCTCCATGGATACGTGAGGCTCATGCATCTCGCAAACATTGCCATTTAGTTCTGAGCTCCCATAAAAAGAGTAATGTCAACAGCTGAGCAACTTGCACTCTGCACTCAGATGGAGCTTTAAATTCACAGCGGGACTAGGAGTGATTCCTGTTCTCAGAGGAGTCATCATTTGAGAACTTCACAAACACACGTGACCCACTTAACAAAGTCGTTTGGTTATTTTGGGAAGCACGGGTGAAAAAGTGGGTCTGAGTCATAGAACAACACGGCAGGGTAATTTTGGAGCAGTTACTGGTCAGTTGGAGTATGCAACTGAGCCTGTGTGCCAGGGAGTTATGTGGAATGTTCATAACAGGTTTGCCACTGACTGATAAGACCATGGAAATAGAGGAACTTTAAAAGCTGTGATTTGTTTTGTTTTTTTTACTTCAGAAATCATATTCATTCAGTAACTGTTACCTTTCTGTCATTACCATTTACTCTATTTGTTTAGTTCCCATAGGTGTTGGGTGAGGTGTTACGTACCTGCTAAAGTGTAATCCATATCAAAGCCAAAGCACTTAATCTTCTCCATTGCCAAGCTTCTGTTGACAAACACTCTAGAGAAGACACACCAAAGTATTTGTGTTACTGGTAATGAAAAATAGCAATACGCAGGCACAATGACAAATAGCATTCATGGGTGAAAAAACGTTTACGTGAGAAGAAACCTTCCACAAGTCAGACTGATGGCCAGGCCAAAGTGGATGGATGATGCGGAAAATGTGAAAGTATAACCATAATGTCACTCCTCCGTAAAGAGCACCGGCTTGCACCGTATAGAGAGAAAGGGTCACGAAATCTCATCATATTGCACATTCACTTTGAGGTAATCGCTCGGGGTGCGTGTCTCTCCAACAAAAGACAAAACTAATCTTGAGACATGAGGCGCGCTCGGATTCAAGGATGGTTCCTCTTAAAGGGGAGTGATTCAATTTGGTTCAATTCAATATAGTATGACTCATTCTGAGAAGGTATGATACAATGACTTATTTTCCAATATGGATAAACTTGTCAGTGCTGTGTTCATTTTAAAGAACGGTTCAATTAAGTGCTATTCGATGAACTCGCATCTTTAGATCAACCCCGATTTTCCAACTGAAATCACGTTCATTGCACCGCTAGAAACCACAACACATTAAAGTTAGGAGTTTCAGAGCTGAAGATAAAGCTGAAATGATCTACATCTGCAAAAAACAACAGTTGCGAGGGGGAATTTCGATCAGAGGGAAGTGAGTTTTTTTAAGAGCATAGCTATTCAAGAAAATGAACACTGTTTAAAAAAAAAAGTACATTTCACCTAGCATAGATATTCTGCTTGGGGCGGCATATGACGCAAACTATGGTCAAACACATATTTTAAAAAGTACAATCACAGTGAAAATGAAAAATAATTGTGATCTGGATCAAATATGGTGGCCAGTGGTTAGCGCTACAACCTCACAGTGCAGAGGTCGTGGGTTTCGATCCCGGCTTCGGCCTTCCTGTGTGGAGTTTGCATGTTCTCCCCGTGCCTGCGTGGATTTTCTCCGGGTTCTCCGGTTTCCTCCCGCATTTCAAAAACATGCATGGCAGGCTGATTGAACACTCTCAATTGTCCCGAGGTGTTAGTGTGAGCGCGGATGGTTGTTCGTCTATGTGTGCCCTGCGATTGGCTGGCAACCGGTTCAGTGTGTCCCCCGCCTACTGCCCGAAGACAGCTGGGATAGGATCCAGCACCCCCCGCGACCCTTGTGAGGATAAGGCGGATCGGAAAATGGATGGATGGATGGATGGATGGGAGTCCAAATGTTTGTCAGTAATCACTAAAGTGCCTTTATACCCCAGATAAAGCTTTTTGTGTGTACCACATGTTTAAAATTGTTGGACAACTTACTGAAATCCAGTATTGGTGAGGCTTAAGACACAAAATGAAATCATCATAGTCATTGGAAAAGAAACCAATTATAATCAGTGTCCGTTTTCTTTAATATTTGGAGTACCGTTTCGTAATCCCATGGAGAATAATGACAGTTGTTTGAGGTAAATTTGTAGCTTTAATATTCAATTTGAACCGTACATTTTTAGAGAAAACCATCGGAAATCTACAGCAGTTTCAATTTCCATCAGTAAAGAGAAACTTGCTTTCTGTCTGGTGATTTATGACAGTATGCTACTATTTTGAGTGATGGTTAACACTAAGACTTTGTGACATTCAGCCAGGAAACAGCTCTACTGTCCTGCCTCATAAATCAGTCAGTAGGTGCACAGTGTCCCCAACTATAGACATTGTTTACATCACTGGGCTAAACCTGCTGACTTAACTCACATTGCTGGGTCTTTTATTTTTTTAGCCCGAAATCAATGCACATACCTTTTATAATATACATCTGTTATGTTTCAGCACATTTTCTCGACGAATTCCCTTAAAATTGGGAATAATATTGATATGAGCGTTATGTTACTTTGCAGAGGATTTTTTTTTTTTTGTGGTCAAAATTTAAGACGAACACCAGAGCGGAGAATATATTGTTCATGTTTTAACACACTTTCCTAGTTCCTTCTCGTCAAAATAAGATGCAAATTAGCAAAATGGAAAACGAAAATAGAACGCCGTGTTACACACGGACGGCATTTGTCGTCCCGTCCTACTCATCCAAAGCAGAAAGTAAATACCTTGAAGCAGTTCCGTAGTGAACAAGCTCCCATTTCAATGTTTGTCCAGGAGAGGAGTAGCGATGCATTCTATGTCAAATTAAACCTGACTTTGACTCTCCCACCTGCTCCAGCAGGCCACCAGAGGAAACACAATGAACCCCCCCACCCCACCCTCTCTCCCCCAACCCCTCTCTCTTTGCTTTCTTACCATTCAGACCTATTCTGACTTGTTGCAAAAATGATTGTGGCTTTTCTACGTCATTCCCTGTTGTTGTGGGTGGTTAGTCAGAGTTGTTGTTCTGTGGCATGACATTTATGGGCCTTCAAAGACATCCAGAACAGTCACAAGTCAGGCGGAACCAAGCAACAGTCAATTTATTCAAATTGTGGAAGGGGTCGAGGAGGATACACTTGCCCTCGGTTCACAGCAGACTATTGTAGTTACACAACAACTGTTGTGTTTAATAATGATGATAATAAAAATAATAATAATAATAAGAAGAAGAAGAATTATTAACGCATTGTTGACATCAAAGTAAGTATTGTCTATACCAGGGGTGAGCAACCTTGTACACTCAAAGAAGCCATAATGTTAACACACACGCATGCACACACACACACACATATATATATATATATATATATATATATATATATATAAAATCAGGGTTGATTACATTATTTATTAAACGTATTGTTAGATAAAGGTATTCATTAATGTCAATTATATACATATTTACATTGCAATGCAGAAAGATAGATATATTACTGCATTTATGTGTAGTTTAGGTTATTACCTGCTTCTGATACTTCTGTTACAACTACTACTACTTCTGCTGCAAAGTGCTCCAATAAATGATCCAAAAAGTACAGAACGAGAGATCCTTCCATGCTGACCGACAATCCCTAACTGAACAACCATTACTGATTGCCAGCGAGAGCTTCCATTACAAGAATCCGAAATGATGTCGACACAAAACCGTAGAGAGACTTCCGAGCAAGAAGGACCAACAGAATCAGCATAGCCTGACTGCTGTGTTCAAAGCAAATTTGAGAAAAACGAAGTATGCAACCATGGCTTAAATCCATTATAGGCTGAGTACTAGTTTACCTTAGGTGTGCACTTTATAATGTTATATTGCGCTGTTTTGATTTGGAGTACCGTTTCGTAATCCCATGGAGAATAATGACAGTTGTTTGAGGTAAATTTGTAGCTTTAATATTCAATTTGAACCGTACATTTTTAGAAAACCATCGGAAATCTACAGCAGTTTCAATTTCCATCAGTAAAGAGAAACTTGCTTTCTGTCTGGTGATTTATGACAGTATGCTACTATTTTGAGTGATGGTTAACACTAAGACTTTGTGACATTCAGCCAGGAAACAGCTCTACTGTCCTGCCTCATAAATCAGTCAGTAGGTGCACAGTGTCACAACTATAGACATTGTTTACATCACTGGGCTAAACCTGCTGACTTAACTCACATTGCTGGGTCTTTTATTTTTTTAGCCTGAAATCAATGCACATACCTTTTATAATATACATCTGTTATGTTTCAGCACATTTTCTCGACGAATTCCCTTAAAATTGGGAATAATATTGATATGAGCGTTATGTTACTTTGCAGAGGATTTTTTTTTTTTGTGGTCAAAATTTAAGACGAACACCAGAGCGGAGAATATATTGTTCATGTTTTAACACACTTTCCTAGTTCCTTCTCGTCAAAATAAGATGCAAATTAGCAAAATGGAAAACGAAAATAGAACGTCGTGTTACACACGGATGGCATTTGTCGTCCCGTCCTACTCATCCAAAGCAGAAAGTAAATACCTTGAAGCAGTTCCGTAGTGAACAAGCTCCCATTTCAATGTTTGTCCAGGAGAGGAGTAGCGATGCATTCTATGTCAAATTAAACCTGACTTTGACTCTCCCACCTGCTCCAGCAGGCCACCAGAGGAAACACAATGAACCCCCCACCCCACCCTCTCTCCCCAACCCCTCTCTCTTTGCTTTCTTACCATTCAGACCTATTCTGACTTGTTGCAAAAATGATTGTGGCTTTTCTACGTCATTCCCTGTTGTTGTGGGTGGTTAGTCAGAGTTGTTGTTCTGTGGCATGACATTTATGGGCCTTCAAAGACATCCAGAACAGTCACAAGTCAGGCGGAACCAAGCAACAGTCAATTTATTCAAATTGTGGAAGGGGTCGAGGAGGATACACTTGCCCTCGGTTCACAGCAGACTATTGTAGTTACACAACAACTGTTGTGTTTAATAATGATGATAATAAGGTCGAGGAGGATACACTTGCCCTAATAATAATAATAAGAAGAAGAAGAATTATTAACGCATTGTTGACATCAAAGTAAGTATTGTCTATACCAGGGTGAGCAACCTTGTACACTCAAAGAAGCCATAATGTTAACACACACGCATGCACACACACACACACACATATATATATATATATATATATATATATATATATATATATATATATATATATATATATATATATACACACATATATATACACATATATATATACACATACAGACATATATATATATATATATATATATATATACACACACACACACACACACACACAAACACATGTTTTAAGTGACATTTTTAACACTCTAGGGCACAGGAGTCAAACACTTATCATTGCCCCCATAAGAAAATGTCAACAAAAAAAAACATCCAATTTTTCTTTCTGTTGTATAGTTGAAAAAGACTAAAGGATAATGTACCGGTCCTATAAAATAGTAAACTGATCTGTCTGTAATTCATATCTTTATTGCTATAAGCATTGGTGAACTAAAAAATAAGTTTTTTCTTACTATTCTTTATTACTCGTCAAATTAATTGATTGGAATTTTTTTTCGTCAAATATCGAAATGGGCACCGATCTAAAAAACGTGTATTGGTCGGGCGAGCACTAAACAACTCTATGAGAGAAACGATAAGTTAAACACAGTAAAATAGTTTTGTGTGAATTTTGAAAGTCAAATCGAGACCACGTACTTTGCTTTCAGTGATGTCTACGACCAGTTCTATGAAATAAACTTAAGGTCACTGCCACTTGAAATTACGAAATGATTAATCAACTTAAGTAGACACCATCTTATCTCAAGTAAGACACTACATGTTCTTGTCATTATACATTTGTATACGGTGCATTATCACAGTTACTATTGACCTTTAGTCTGTATGTCGTAAAGAGAATTACAACCAAGTGAACTTTGAATTGTGTTTACCGTAGTTTTTTTTTCAAAAAGGAGAAAATAAGGTGTTCTTAGGTCAGATGGCTCATTATCAATAGATATTTTTGCTTTTATTACATCTATCTATATCTGTTTTGTTCACCCAACTATCACTTAGAATTCACCTATCACATTTATTTGTTAGATCAATGATCAAGTACAAAAAAGAACAACAACATTGTGTTATTGATATTACATACATTGGCAATATAAACTCACTTTTCCCATGTCTGTAAATTCATTTGAGTATGTCGATAATTTTAATTGTGGTGTACATTTGTGATTACTTCATTATAGAAACAATTATCAGTTCCAATATTTATATTTTTAAAAATCCAATCTATTGATTGAAGCAAATATTCATCAAGGCAGTGATCTCCCACCAACTCCAACCATTTAACATTATAGTAAGGGGTTACTACATCGCTAAAGATGCTCATTACATGATAACTTTACCAGCTATGGTGGGAAATTCATTATTTAAAAAAAGAAAAAGGTAAAAGTGACATAAACTTAGGTAACATTGCTTTACACAGATGGTAAGATTGCAAAGAAACCTATTACTGTCAAATGCAAGTAACAAATAATATGAAATATATTGCATTTCGGAAGTAACTTAGCCAACACTCCCTATGGCACAGGTGTCAAACTCAAGGCCCGAGGGCCAGATCTGGCCCGCCACATCATTTTATGCGGCCCGCGAAAGCAGATCATGACAACTTCCATGATGCTTTCTAAAATGTCTCACATTTTTAATTCTCATATGTAATAAATAAGAGAGCTATTGGAAGCATTTTCTTGTTACCAAACCCCTCACTTCAACACTAGTTGAAACAATAGTCATTCTTGACTTCTTTATATGGTTTCAGTCATTACAGCCCTTCAAGGTAAAAGGTAACTAAAATGTGGCCCACGACAAAAACGCGTTTGACACCCCTGCCCTATGGGAAAGGCTCTGGATTTTTCTACGAGACCAGCGTGGCTCTATGATGTTTCAACTTTCGAGTCAATTAAGTTGTGTATGTGTGACAAGAGTCAGTCATACTGAAACAAATGTGTAAACCAACAACAAAAGTCCGTATCCCACTGAGCGGCGAAGGTATGTGAGTGTCTGCGAAGGGCCCGAATGTTGATTATTCTTCAGGGTGCGTTCAAGGTAGCACACATTCGCAAAGACGTTGGCCAGACATTCATAACCAGTTTTTGTTGTTGCCAAGAAATCTTTAACATGCTCACAATGATCAGTACGAATAGTGTTTAGAATTACTTTAACTCTAACCTTGCCTTTATTTAAGAGAAGCTGCCAACCCATAGAAATTCAGGAACGCTAATATTGGTGGCACATGATTGATGATTTGATATAAAATTATTATTTGTTAATGTGGAATTATTTCCCACTAAATAAATGACCTTGCATTCAAGTTTTTGTGACTACATAAACGCGAGAAAAAAAGAATTTAGTAGACGAATTCTGGGTGTACCCTACCTACAGCCCGAAGACAACTAGAATAGGCTCCGGCATGCCCGCGACCCTCATGAGGATAAAGCAGTTCAGATAATGGATGGATAGTTGCATTAAGTTAAAAGTTGCTCTTTCGCTGCTTTGTCATAAGTGTGCATTTGAGATGGAAGAGAAAAGCAACAGAGAATCCAAGGACATTGCATATGAAAGGGTTCTGAAATGTTGGCTGCTCAGTGGGATAGCGGCTGAAAGAAAAACAGATCTGGCATGAGAGAAACTGACCGGCCGACTTCGGGCGCATGCCGGAGCCCCCCCAGGCTTCTGCGCCACAGCCTCGCCGGCGGTGAGGGGCTGCGCGCTGTGCACACACATTTCCTATTGTTCCTAATTCTTCATTCGTGCTTCTTCCGCGCTGCTCAGGAGGAAATCGAAATTTAGCAGCAGCATTTTAACATCTGAACGATTTGGTGATATCTATTACAAAATACGGGCAATCCAAATCAGTGGGCAGCTTTGCATAAGCATCAACTAAACATGCGTGATGGACGCAGAGTCACAACCTCAATTGTATGCTATGAAGCAAAGAGTTTGGCATAACGCTACTACAATAAAACCACACCCAAGGTACAAAGTTTATGACACCAACACTAGAAAAACCTGCTTAACATTATGTCCAAACTCTAGTGCACCACTTAAAACATTAAATTTGAAGTATTACATTAATGTGCTGCAATGCTGAATCGACTAATGCTATGCAGTAAATAAAGTGATGTGACTTGCAATAAAAATGAAGTAAAATATATATTTTTTTATTATAAATGTGTCATCTGACGTCTAACATTTTCATACCGAGTTTGACATTCTAAGTAATTTTGTGACATAGCTTCTGGTCCGTATGACTCAAATAGGAGGTTCAAAAAGGGAAATCCTCTTTCTGTTTTATTGGCTACATGTTGGGAAGCGTTAACAGGGGGTGTCAAACTAATTTCCGTCGTGGGCCAAATCACAGTTATTAAATTCCTTGGAAGGTCCTTAGGACTATGAAAAACGTCACTTCAGCCTATATTCAGATACATAATTGTTCTGGCTGTTAATTGTTAACAATAAACTGAATTGGAGATCGGAAGTCATTTAAAATTGTGGCACACAAATATGAAGTATACAACTACTGTTCACAATGAATTATACAACTACTGTTCACATCATGTTAGGAGGGAATTTGGTAGCAAGGAAATGGTTGTAATATCAATGAAAAGTGAAGAAAAACCTATTTAGCAAGAAACATGAAGCCAGCATTAATTTATTTAGTGAGCCAAGTGGTTGGATCTGCCCCCCAGGCCTTGACTTTGAAACCCGCGCGTGAAAACAAGAGAACACCTACAAGCCAGAAATATTGCGTCAACATCCTGAGAAAGGTGCATGTTGGGGAGATCCGCAGGCAATGGAGGCAAAAGGTTCTTACCTATGGTATGGCTCTCGTCTGTATTTTTTCATTGTCATTCTGTCCATGTTGACTGGCAGGTCTGCATAATTCTGAAGTCTGTCACTCCATGAAGTGGTCATCTTGAGTCGTTCAGTATCTGAGGAGACAGGAGAAATTATACAAGCCAGTCCATGTTTGTACTTTATCAACATGAGGTACCTCATGGTTCTATATTGATGGGGGTTCTACCTGACCAAATAGAGTGGAACTGCTAAGGTTGAACACAAAGCACAGAGTTGCTTTTATCGTTGTTGGTGTTTAGGTCACTACTTCACACCGACAAGTGAGGCTGATGACGGTTGCCATGTTGGCGTGGATGAAACAAAACTAATTTTCTTTCTTTTTTTCCGATTTAAAATTACCATTATTTTCACGACCATAAGGCACCATTAAAAGTCTAGTGTATGAGCCGAGTTCCAAAGCCTGACTGAGCGCGCTTCTGGCCAACACGCTGTTTATATAGAGAAAAGGCGGGCGTAAGTGACGTCAGGCATGCGGAAGTCTGCCAATGAGTGAAGGGTGGGCGTGCCCAACAATACGGTGCGCCGAATGGTCGTGAAAATACGGTAAGTGAATTCATGATTTTTGAGGGATGGCACGGTGATTGAACTGTTAGCACGTCTGCCTCACAGTGAAAAGGTCGTGGGGTTTGCATTTTCTCTCCATGCCCGTATGGGTTTTCTCCCGGTACTCTGGTTTCCTCCCACATTCCAAAAACATGCATGGCTGCTTAATGGAGCACTCTAAATTGTCCCTGGGTGTCAGTGTGAGCGGCGATGGTTGTTCGTCTATGTGTGCCCTGCGATTTGCTGGCAATCGGTTCAGGGTGTCCCCCGCCTACTGCCCGAAGATGGCTGAGATAGGCTCCAGCACCCCCCGCGACCCTTGTGAGGATAGAGCGGATCGGAAAATGGATGGAGAGATGGATATATTTATGAGAAGAGACCCGTACTATGATCCCAAATGAGGACGCCTTACTGTATGTTAATAATTATTTTTACGTGCATAACTCTTTATTGAGAATTCATTGAATTTGTTTTCTTTTTTTGTTATATGATCTTTTATTTCCAAATAGTTCTAGAGATACCATGACAAATAGAGGTCCAATGTTTAATAAACCAGACAGCGATGGCACATCACTTACCGGTAGTTTTAAGTCTTCTTTTTTTCATCTAAAATGCTTTACACTAGTTAGGAGCTACTTACTTGCCCAAAAAAGTATTGAGATTTAATTCAAAGTTGTACATTCTTTTGTGTGAGGATGGGTGCTGTTATCTTGAATGAAGTGCACTGATTGACTGGAATTACAGCCTATTCATGAATGCGTTGTTAACACCGTTAGCATGAATATAATAGCTGATGTAATCACAGCACACAAAAGATACTTAAGAAGGCGTTAGCGCCAAAAACAAACAAAGAATGGCCTCGAGTGTACTGAAACAGGCCATGTCGGGGGAGTCACTGAAGTAGGGTTGGCATGATGATTCGAGTAGTCACAATGATGTCCATCCATCCATCCATTTTACAAACCGTTTTATCCTCACGAAGATCGCGGGCGCGCTGGAGCCAATCCCCGCTGTCATTGGGTGGTAGACAGGGTACACCCTGAAATTGGTCACCATCCAATCGCAGGGCACACAAAGACGAACGGCCATTCACAGTCACAGTCACACCTATGGACAAGCTAGAGAGTTCAATCAACCTACCATGCACCTTTTTGGAATGTTGGAGGAAATCAGAGTATCCAAAGAAAACCTACACAGGCATGGAGAGAAAGTGCAAACTCCACACTCCAGAGCAACATTCGCTATGTTCGCAGACACTCACAAGCATTCACCGCTCAGAGAGAAGAAATGCATTATTACCAGTTCAAAAGCTACCGAGCTGATTTTATGTTACAATATTCACATTAAGCTGTTAAGACGTTTATATTAAACTATTGACTATATGTGCAGTACCCACGTGTGTGTGCGCATGTGTCTCAAGTGTGTGATTTATTGTGTCAGCTGATTTAAGGCAAGATAATATTTACACATTGTTTAATTAAACTAAACTGTAGATGGGATTTGTCACTGGCCTATTCATTTTAATTAGGCATGGATGAAACAGCTGTTAAAACAATCATTTATTATTGTGTTATATAACATTTTTGTTTCAGATGAAGTAAAAGCAATGGCAACATGTGAAAATGAGGTTTCATATTATGCGTAAATACAAAGTTTCAAAATGACTTGTTGGGTTATAGTGGGCATCTTCCCCTAGTGGGGGATGTCTTCCCCAGGTCGTGGGGTAAGATGCCTATTTACAAGATTTTATATTTTGCTTTATTAAATATGTGTGCTTCAGCATAATTCTTGGGCACATAATTTTTTTGATGTTCAAATCATTTATATTTTCAAAGAAAATAGCCATATTTAAGGGGGGCATCTTCCCCTACTTTCCCTTGTTATTCAAAATATGTTGCACATTTTCCAGAGTTTCCCTACTCTTAACTTGTACACACTGTATTGTACTTTAATGTCTGACTTTTGACATCCAAAGACAACAAAATATGATGTATTTTCAGACAGAAATGAATACTTGCGCCAACTCAAACATGTACCAAAGAGAGGAAACCCTGCTAGAGTAGCTAGGAAATACATTAAAGTGCGCTGTCAACTCTGATTGCATGAGCATTTCGGGAACTTTGGTCCTTGGCTTGTTGACAGTAATTAGGAAGTTGTTTTTACTAGAATCTGGAGGAGGGTAGGCTCTGCCTAGCACAATCGCTGAAGTCAGCTTTCTTGCTCTTGTGTCAGCACCACGCAGATGTGACACATGATAATATATGTGTCACAGAAAGGCACGTATCAACACTAATATCTTTTTCATATTTGCATGCAGGCGTTTGACGTACATCAGCGTGTTTCTGAACAACTCCCAAACAACTCCCGGGTTGCAGTCATTTTTAATCAATGCCTTCAGGACACCTGTGTTTACACTCTGACCAAGGCTCGGTGGTGTCAAATGGGAGCTCAGGTTTAGGAAGATAAGAGTATGTGAGCGTATTGCAAACGACAAGGGTGCACTAACGCAAATGGGCTTTGTTTCACTCACACAATATATCACGTAGCGCCGTTAATAAGCGCTACTACGGCGTACTGCACCCCAGAAATCTGGATGCCAGTGTGACATAAAAGATCACTGGTGAGCTGCTATATCGGTCGGTGTTGAATTAACTAAGCTAACAGGAAAACATTTCGCAAGACAACGAAACATCTCATTTACTTGCCAAACTAGCTAACAGTCTGCTAAGCTCTCCTTGTTCGACACTGATAGAAGCGGACAGCACGCTGGTGTCTTGAGCAAGCCTAATAACACATTAGCTGAATGGGACACAAAAACAACAGCCAAAAAGGGTCGTGGCAGCTTTCACTGGGCTTAACTTAGCTATTAGTAACATAACTGTACTCACCACTGTTATATCCTGTGTCGTACAAGTGCACCGCCACTACGTCTAAGCATGCACCTTCAACAACGTGAAAATATGAGAAAGAAAGGTTGTGGATATCTGCGTAGAACGATGCAGTCAGAGCCCGAATGAGTGCGCCGTGAGGCCAAGCTGTAGATTCTCACTCCTCAGTTGGAGGCTCGGTGGCGTTTCTGTCTCTCTTTCTCTCTGCTGCCAGCTGGAAGACGAAAGCAAACAGAGAGGGCGGAGTCTCCTTTCTGTCATTCAATAGGAGGCGGGGTCACTTCTCATCTTGGCAAAGGCAAGTGACAGGGGAGTTGCGTCTGTGCGACAATTATAATAAGAAGTCACAACAGCAGCAACAATGTAATAGTAGCATGGCGTTCTAGTGTTTAGCACATCAGGCTCACAGTTCTGAGACTCGTATTTCGAGCATTCCTTGGGTGGAGCTTGTTTTCTCGCCACTGCGTTCCCACGTGAACCCACCCAAGTTTTCTCGAAGTTCTGCGACGACCTCCCACAGAAATATACGTTCGGTCCATTGTTGAGTAAATTACAAGTGTCAAACTCAACGCCTGGGGGCCAGAGCTGTTCTTTCTTATGTGCTCACAAAAGCTTGCAAAATACAAATTTACACTCTTGGATCAACAGAAGACCGTGAACCGGAACAGGAAAGCTGGAGCTCTGATTCGCACCCAACCTCAGAACCGCGAGTGTTTGGAAAAATGCGAACAATAAAATGTGGGTACAGTTAAGAAATATGAGTCAGCGATTATGCTCTCACACAGGCTAAGCACAGTGCAACTCAGCTTCTGGCTAGCGGCTGCTTTGGTTGGCAATATTCTTTGGGTAGAATGTCAAACTTGAGAACTCATTTAAAATGGCATTAAATGAATGTGAATATTGCTGCAAAACGACAAAACGCAAACCCAACTTTCAGCAACAGTTTAGGAGCTCCTCCTAGGCATTTCAAATGGAGCCATGCAAAAGCAATAAAAAAGAGAAATTCAATTGCAGATATTCAGACTGTTCAGACTTTTATTGTTGCATCCCTCATTTCCTGAAATGATAATAAAATACAAATGTTAAAGCCAGTAAAATCTTCACATTGCTTATTCAACTGAGTTTAGCCTTCATGTATTTAATATTTTGTGGTGTGGCAAAATACAAGTATTATCTGTGAACATTGAGTGACAACAATAGCAATTATAAAACACATTTAAACTTGCCATTTTAGGCATTTTCAATTAGATAATAATTATTATTATTATTATTATGTGTCCATTGTAAGTGTAAAATGCTGTATGAATAAAACTGTATGAATTTTAATATTTACCAAAATTCACCAATAATTTAATAAGCTAAACGAAACAGCTAATGAATTCATAAACCAATTTAAATGTGGGGGGGGGGGTAAATTAAAGGACAACATATATTGCTTGACTCATGGTAGGTTAAGAGTGAAGTAGTATATACTTCACCCCTGTTTTAGGGTATCTAAAGAAAAAACAGAGATGGGAAATCAGGTCCCGAACATAAAACGCCTGCAGCTCGGCTTTAGTTACAGGCGCTTCTATAGCTAAACGAGCTTGTTCAGCTACACTGTAGCAGGGCTTTTACTTTATGGACCTGGATTCCCTATCGCTGAGAATAAATGAGTACAGGCAAGTGAGTGGATAATTTAATCGCCCCTCATACGCGCGACAGCAATGAGCGAGTACTTGTTTCTTCCAACAGAGGGCGTCAACGTCATATTTTTGAAAGCTGAAGTGCAGTAGGGAATGACAAAAACGTTTTTAGAAAGTCGAAAAACATGAAATTGCATGCAAAATGCAGAATTTATTCATTGGAATGACAAAAATAATATAGCTGCACCGTATTTTATGATGATCGTTATCAAATTAGACTTTAGATGGCGCATTAACCTTTCAGACAAATTATTACGTTTTATATACCGGTATATATATATATATATGAATGAACAATCGACACCAATATATATATATATATATATATATATATATATGTGTGTGTGTGTGTGTGTGTGTGTGTGTGTGTGTGTGTGTGTGTATAAATGTGTATATATGTGTATATATATATATACACCAAATTGACAATTGACACAAAAGGCATAAAATAAGTGGTCGTTGAGGGATGTATGGCTATAAGAATTAAAACTGACCTCTTTTTTTGGCATGTGTGTTTTTGAATTTTGTATTTCACTTGATATTCCTTGTATTCCTGTCTGGCCCATTTGGAGAGACTCCGCGGTACTAACAATACATATGCAATAACGATCGCGCTGCCCCCGCCTATAAAAGGGAGACGCGCCCATGTCGTCTTATTCCTACTCCATTCAAGCCAAGATGAGCTACGGATCTGAAGTCTACTCCTCCTCTTCCTACCGAAGGATCTTCGGGGAATCTCCCCGCTATGCGTCCTCTCCATCTCGGACAGCCATGAGTGTGTCCTCGCGGGGAGGTTACCGAGCCTCCTCCGCGTCCCGGAGCAACGTTTCATCCGCGGGCGGGTACACCCGAAAGTCCGGACGTGCCTACTCGTCCATGCCGCTGGATACCTTCGACCTGGCACAGAGCAGCGTCCTCAATAATGAGTTCAAAATTGTCCGCACCAATGAAAAGGAGCAAATGCAGGGTCTCAATGACCGCTTTGCCATGTTCATTGAGAAAGTGCGCAATTTGGAGCAGCATAATAAAGTGCTGGAGACGGAGCTGGTGGCCCTGCGTCAGAGGCAGGCGGAACCATCCCGCCTCGCCGAGCTCTACCAGCAGGAGATCCGCGAACTGCGCTCCCAGTTGGATGAGCTCAATGGGGAGAAGTCCCAGCTCCTCATCGAGAGAGACAGCATTGACGATGACCTCCAGAAGCTCAGGGGGAAATATGAAGAAGAGTTCCGTGCTCGAGAGGACGCGGAGGCCACACTCAAGGCTTTCAAAAAAGATGTGGAGGATGCCACCATGGTGCGCCTGGACCTGGAGAAGAAGGTGGAATCTCTCCTGGATGAAATCAACTTCCTGAGGAAGGTGCACGATGAGGAGGTGGCCGAACTCACGGACATGATCCAGGCTGCTCAGGTGTCCGTTGAGATGGAGGTCGCCAAGCCGGACCTGACCTCCGCCCTCAAGGAGATCCGAAGTCAGTATGAGTCGATGGCCTCCAAGAACCTGCAGTCCGCCGAGGAGTGGTACAAGACCAAGTTCGCCGACTTGTCTGAGCAAGCCACCCGCAGCAACGATGCCATCCGTGCCAGCAGGGAGGAAATGAGTGAGTTTAGGAGGCAGCTGCAGTCCAAAACCATCGAGATTGAGAGCCTAAGAGGCACTAATGAATCCCTGGAAAAGCAGCTTAGGGAGATGGAGGACAGACACAACGTGGAGATTGGAAACTACCAGGTAACAAAATCTTGCCTACAATATATCTTGTCATTTAACTGACATTTACAATTGTTTGGGTTCATGAGTAAAATAATGGGATTTGGAGCACTGTCCGTGGTCCTGAATTTCTCCTGGGACGTCTCAACTCAGCATCTGCGAGTGACAACGCCCACGTCCTTATGTGTTCTGTCAGCGGCTTGGAAAATATGCAGATCATCATGTTCTATTTTGCTCATGTTTTCAGATTTTACTGGAAATAAACCGAGCTGATATATGATCAGATGATACACCTTAAAGCACTAAATTCAATGAAATGTCTAAGAATGTTGTGCATGGTAACATTCATCGTATTCTGGCAAAGTGATGATTCTGATTACATCATTGGATGCCCTCAAAACTGCAGATGTCTGTTGCTTCTGATAGGATTTAATATTTAACAAGCAGCCTTTTAATCCATCTTTTTCATAGGATGGCATAGCGGAGTTGGAGAATGAGCTGAGAGGCACTAAAAGTGAGATGGCTCGTCACTTGAGGGAGTACCAAGATCTGCTGAATGTCAAGATGGCTCTTGATATTGAGATAGCGGCATATAGGTAGGTCACTTAACACGTGTTTCATTGAGATACAATAGGAAAAAAAACCTGCAATGCCCTACCACTTTTTGCTGCCATTAACAATTTTCCTTTTAAACCCTTCTCATTCTTATCATATGCAGGAAGCTGCTGGAAGGTGAGGAGACCCGCATTGGGACAGGGATCACCTATCCTAGCCCATCCATAACTTCAGGCGGTGGACAGAGTTACAACTACCAGTCCCGCATCTACACCACCTCTGGCAAGAGCTCCAAGAGGGATGGCAAGGATGACAGCCAGCCGCAGAGCAAGGCTGCAAGCAAGGCCACACATGAGGTTTATGAGGAGACAGTGGTCACCACTAAAAAGGTGGAGAAGCAACAAGATTCCAATGATAGCGCCACCAATCAAAAAAACTAGAATCCTAGTGTAAGCCTGCTAGACCACTAAACCTTATTTATCTCGCAACTTCCCTTCCCCTCTCCTTTGATCAGTCTCCATACCATGATAAACCCATTGTCTTTAAACTTACAACACCACAGGGAGCTAAGGTGCTAGTTTGCCTTCTCATAAACATCTTGTATTCATGTGTTGGATTTGCAGATAGAAGTAACTTTTGAGATGTAGAGGTTTACTTTATGTTGCTCTCACTTCTCCTTAAATGACACACACTCTGCGGAGGAAAACTTCAAACCGTTAACTCCAATATATCCGTCATTCTGTTCAAGACCACTCGATTCTCTTTTGTTTGTTTGTTTGTTCGTCATTCACTCACTGAGAAGAACAAACTCTTAGGCAGCACACGCTAGAACTGTGGTCTTTTCGAGCACAGTACTCAACTGCTTGTTTACACTCACATCATAAAGATGCGCACAGTAGCTCACAACTGGTCAAAAACCACAACCACAATTACGAGACAAACATGTGTGCAACCACTGTGCATAATTAAAGGACAAATGCATTGAAAATATCACCTGTATACTCAATTCAACTTAGATAAACGATTAAAGAGTTTAGTAAGAAAGCACACACATCTACAAGAAACCATCCAGAGTTATGGTTGGCCTAAAAAGGATGACTGCACTGCAGGTAGTGTTTGTTCGCGTTGTAGGATATAACCATAAAGACTATCAAAATGTGATTAACACCTGAATTAAAACAAAAACAAGTTGATTTGCTCACTGAACCAAGAATCATGCACAGTAACCTGTTGGGTAAATTATACTTAAGCACAAAAAGCTGATTTTGTCCGATGCACCTGAGCGATAACATTACCCATATGTCGCTCCATTTCTGACTTCCTTACATTGATGAGTAAAGCCTAATTTGAACCCGCGATCCATATCACTCAAGGCTGATGACCAAACCTCGCAGCGGCAGTTAAAATACAGCCGATAAACAGCCGAAAAGCACCAGATTGTTTAAAATGTGACCTCGCTTTCACACTTTGGCCATGACTGGATAAGATGTCTGTTGTAGTGTAATCTCACCAGTAGAAACTTGTTTGAGTGAGCCACTTGAAGCTCACTTTTTTTGCTTGCTTCCTGCCAGTTAAAACACAGCAACGTTATAATTGTGCTATGCTCCATGGCAGACCCCACCCTGACAAGCTGCACTCACACGTGAAAAAAAAATGCGATTGTATGACAGAATGTTCTGGATTGTCTTCTTATATTCGTGGCTTGGGAACGCTCAATATGTTAGTGCTGTAGAAAGTGTGCATTTGTATCGCTATGCAGTGGCCTATGCTAAAAGGACTTTGGAATAGAAAAATGTCATGAGCACATGTAAATGTATGTATGCTGCATTCCAGAGTAACAAAAGCTTTTATAACATAATCACACTGCAAACCAAATAAAATGTGTCTAAATATCCCATCCCTGCAACACTGCCAAAAGTCCCACAAATGCAGCACCACGTCATGGCATGACATGACAAACAGTGTCTCATAATGTCCAACGCAAGGATCAATATTCTGCCATAAACTCAATGATGTAGGATTTAAAATGCCTTAAAACACCAGCAGCTTCGTATCTTGACATGTGCATGGTGCAGATGATTCTGTCAAGTGGCGTATTTGATCATTATTTGCATTCATTTAGAGCTACTGTGAAAATTCAAGTTTAGGGATTGAATGTTGTTATTCTTGTTAGTATTTCAACTTGCTATGTATTGCTGTTAGACACGATGTCAATAAAGATTTGACATGACTAAGGCTGCACGGTTACTTATTTTTGTGTGTGTGTGTGTGTGTGTGTGTGTGTGTGTGTGTGTGTGTGTGTGTGTGTGTGTGTGTGTGTTTTTTTACTGATTCTGCATTTGGAGGGCTCAGACACAAGAGTATATATGTTTAAATAAATTCATATAGTGCACAAAATCCAGGGTGTTTGTCAATATTGGTTCATGACAGAATAGTAGTTTAATCATTGAGATGCCTTTTTGTTTTTACTGACATAGTTGACCCACTTTACATTCCAAGGATCGGTTGATATATATACCGCAACAGTAGGTGTTCTTGATCAACTCATTCAGTATTTTGTAGTCATATATGCCAACTTTGAATTTTTTTCTTCTTTTTTTTTTTTTTTTTTTTGCTTCAATGTATTATCAAAATGGGGTGTCCCTAGTTTAAACCAACTGACACCAGAGAAGCGTCTCCTTCTGAATATATTATTTTCCTGACGTGGGGCAAAGTGCAAGATGCATATCAAGGAGATGATAGATGACCTGCCGCAGTATTGTGTGAAATCGTTTGTGACACAAGCCCCTCTACCACTACTCAACAAGAGGTCACCCAATGCCCTAACCTTGAGCATCCCATATGTGTGTGATTAGTCCTTCCTTTTTTGTTGCCCATCGATTGGGTGAGACAGCTTTGATGCTTGTAGTGCAAGCATGATCCAGGGTGCAGCTCTTCTTAAGATTTATACCTCTGCAATGCACCCAGCAGACGGTGCATGTGGTAAAGGCCTCTGAAATGCCACAGTAAAAGCACTGCTGTGAAACAAGTCTGTCTGATTTGCTGTAAAATAAAAAAACAACTTTCCAAACCTCAGCCACCCCTTTCCTCGTAAAATGCAGCAAACACATGAGAGCATTAAAACGCATGAATAATTGCTGCTCCCTTGTATAAAATGTGATCTCGTATAGGATATTCCAAGTGGGATTCATTTGAGATTCGCAGATGCTGAAGGAGAGCGGTGGTCATCTGTAATCCCACTGCAATCATTGTACAGTGCAGTTAAAGCATTCCTCAAGCGTGTTGTTATATTTATTGCAGGTTTCTCTTCTTATGACAATGCACATAATGTGGTCTCTATACTGTTCCAAATTATTTCGCAAATTATGTTTTGATCTTGGCGACACGGTGATCGACTGATGAGCACATCGGGCTCACAGTGCAGAGATGCAGAGTTCGATTCCAGGTACGGCCTTCCTATGTGCCTGCGTGGCTTTAATTCGGGTACTCCGGTTTCTTCCCACATTCCAAAAACATGCATGGCAGGTTCATGGAACACTCTAAATTGTCCCTCGGTGTTGAGTGTGAGCAAGAGTAGTTATTTGTCTATGTGTGCCTTGCAATTGGCTGGCAACCAGTTCAGGGTATGCCCCGTCTAGTGCCTGAAGACAGCTGGTGTCGACTCCAGCACGACCCTTGTGAGGATAAGCGGATTAAAAAAATGGACGGATGGATGCTTTGATCTGATTTTTATAAATAGTCCATGCAAATGGAACTCATCATCATTTTCAAGTGACCAATTGTTAGAGAATAATTTGAATAGTTGTAAAGAAACCAGTATGTTGATTTTAAAGAGAATAAGGACCCGCTTCGATTGACGTTTAATTAAGTCAACAGTGTTCACGCCCACAATGTTATAAAAGTCCTGTTTTAAACTGCGTCAAGCTGCGGGCGTCTGCAAAAATACCAAAACAAAGTCTGGCCCGCCCCAGCACAGATTTAGACCGCGCTCAATGACAGACTTGCACTGGGCATGAAAAATAAGGCTGTAAATATCATTAGGTGACCACTGCATTTAATTCAAACCTTTTTCATGGTATTTGTCACCTTGGTCTGCACATACTTCTCACTCCATGTAGCTTTAAAATAAAATCAAAAAGCTTCCTTATGTTACCCATGTTTCCTTTGTTGAGTCGAGCCCTTTTAATAAGAAGGTGCTATTGTTGGCAACTCTGTTACCAAGGCCCTGTAGATACTTCTATTTCTGAATGCACAGGAATGACTGTCTATCTGTCTGGTTATAATTTTGGAATCCCTTTTCCTGCAGTCTCCCTTCTGGTAATTAATGTTAACTGCGTTCACGAAGAAGCAGGTTTTATCATCCATCCGGTGAGAAGGGTCTGTCGGAGGTGGCGGCATTGGTGAAACTGATCCTCAGGCATGGTTACAATTTTGTTTTCATCTGTTTGTCAGCATTGCTGGATGGTAATTATTTATCTTGTTAAATGTATATATGCTCTTCAGAAAGTAATTCCATCTCCATTCAGAATCACAGCAACAACAAAAGAGAAGACGCATGATGATGTTGCCAAAGTAAAGAAATAAATTAACGACTCAGATGACAATGTCATGACGTCACTGATGCATAATTGCTTTTCAGTCATTTAGAGTCATCAAATATTTCCGAATCAAAAGTGTTTGGGCTCATAACTAATTAAAGTTCAACCATCTGGAATGAGGCATTTTGTTTAAATCGGGTGAGCAACGATGTAATCACACAATCAATGGAAAACAGTCAGCCACGTCACCACTAAAATTAGCAAACATAAAGTTTGGTCCCCTCCGCGAGCCGTCACCTTACCGTGGTGGAGGGGTTTGTGTGTCCCAATGATCCTAGGAGCTAAGTTGTCTGGGGCTTTATGCCCCTGTCAGGGTCACCCATGGCAAACAGGTTCTAGGTGAGGGACCAGACAAAGCACGGCTCAAAGACCCTTTATGATGATTGAAATTAATGGGTCTAGGTTTCCCTTGCCCGGACGCGGGTCACCGGGGCCCCCCTCTGGAGCCAGGCCTGGAGGTGGGGCTCGTTGGCGAGCGCCTGGTGGCCGGGCCTACACCCATGGGGCCCGGCCGGGCTCAGCCCGAAGAGGCAACGTGGGTCCCCCTTCTCATGGGCTCACCACCCATGGGAGGGGCCAAAGGGGTCGGGTGCAATGTGAGCTGGGCAGCAGCCAAAGGCAGGGACCCTGGCGGTCTGATCCTCGGCTGCAGAAGCTAGCTCTAGGGACGTGGAATGTCACCTTTCTTGCAGGGAAGGAACCCGAGCTGGTGTGCGAGGTAGAGAAGTTCCGACTGGATATAGTCGGACTTGCCTCGACACACAGCCTGGGTTCTGGTACCAGTTCTCTCGAGAGGGGTTGGACTCTCTTCCACTCTGGAGTTGCTCATGGTGAGAGGCGCAGAGCAGGTGTGGGCATACTCATTGCCCCCCGGCTCAGTGCCTGTACATTGGGGTTCACACCGGTAGACGAGAGGGTTGCTTCTCTCCGCCTTCGGGTGGGGGGACGGGTCCTGACCGTTGTTTGTGCATATGCACCAAACAGCAGCTCAGCATACCCACCCTTTTTGGAGTCCTTGGAGGGTGTGCTGGAGAGTATTCCGGCCGGGGACTCCCTTGTTCTGCTGGGGGACTTCAATGCTCACGTGGGCAATGACAGTGAGACCTGGAAGGGCGTGATTGGGAGGAACGGCCCCCCCGATCAGAACTCGAGTGGTGTTTTGTTATTGGACTTCTGTGCTCGTCACAGATTGTCCATAACGAACACCTTGTTCAAGCATAAGGGTGTCCATATGTGCACTTGGCACCAGGACACCCTAGGCCGCAGTTTGATGATTGACTTTGTGGTTGTATCATCGGATTTGCGGCCACATGTTTTGGACACTCGGGTGAAGAGAGGGGCGGAGCTGTCAACTGATCACCACCTGGTGGTGAGTAGGCTCGATGGTGGGGAAGACGCCGGTCCGTCCTGGCAGACCCAAACGTATTGTGAGGGTTTGCTGGGAGCGTCTGGCGGAATCCCCTGTCAGAAAGAGTTTCAACTCCACCTCCGGCAGAGCTTTTCCCATGTCCCGTGGGATGCGGGGACATTGAGTCGAATGGACCATGTTCGCGCCTCTATTGTTGAGGCGGCCGATCTGAGTTGTGGCCGTAAGGTGGTTGGTGCCTGTCGTGGCGGCAACCCCGTACCAGCTGGTGGACACCAGCGGTAAGGATGCCGTCAAGCTGAAGAAGAGTCCTATCGGGCCTTTATGGCCTGTGGGTCCCCAGAGGCAGCTGACGGGTATCGACTGGCTAAGCGGAACGCAGCTTCAGTGGTCGCTGAGGCAAAAACCCGGGCGTGGGAAGAGTTCGGTGAGGCCATGGAAGCCGACTTCCGGACGGCTTCGAGGAAATTCTGGTCCACCATTCGACGTCTCAGGAGGGGGAAGCAGTGCACCACTAACACTGTGTACAGTGGGGATGGAGCGCTGCTGACTTCGACTCGGGACGTTGTGAACCGGTGGGCAGAGTACTTCGAAGACCTCCTCAACTCCACCAGCACGCCTTCCTTGGAGGAAGCAGAGTCTGGGGACTCTGAGGTGGGCTCTCCTATCTCTGTGGTTGAAGTCACCGATGTGGTTAAAAAGCTCCTCGGTGGCAGGGCCCCAGGGGTGGATGAGATCCGCCCGGAGTTCCTAAAGGCTCTGGATGTTGTGGGACTGTCCTGGTTGACACGCCTCTGCAGCATCGCGTGGTCATCGGGGAGAGTGCCTCTGGATTGGCAGACCGGGGTGGTGGTCCCTCTTTTTAAAAAGGGGGACCGGAGGGTGTGTTCCAACTACAGAGGAATCACACTCCTCAGCCTCCTGGTAAGGTCTATTCAGGGTGCTTTCGAGAGGAGGGTCCGTCGGGAAGTCGAGCCTCAGATTGAGGAGGAGCAGTGTGGTTTTCGTCCCGGCCGTGGAACATTGGACCAGCTCTACACCCTTAGCAGGGTCCTCGAGGGTGCGTGGGAATTCGCCCAACCAGTCTACATGTGTTTTGTGGACTTGGAGAAGGCGTTTGACCGTGTCCTCGGGAGTTCTGTGGGGGTGCCGGGAGTATGGGGTGCAGAGCCCCTGATACGGGCTGTCGGTCCCTATACTGCCGATGTCAGAGTTTGGTTCGCATTGCCGGCAATAAGTCGAAATCGTTTCCAGTGAGGTTGGACTCCGCCAAGGCTGCCCTTTGTTGCCGATTCTGTTCATCACCTTTATGGACAGAATTTCTAGAAGCGCAACCGAAGCGTTGAGGGGTCCGTTTTGGTGGCCTCAGTATTGCATCTCTGCTTTTTGCAGATGATGTAGTACTGTTGGCTCCTTCAAGCAGGGCTCTCCAACTCTCACTGGAGCGTTTAGCAGCCGAGTGTGAAGCGGTTGGGATGGGGATCAGCACCTCCAAATCTGAAACCATGGTCCTCAGTCGGAAAAGGGTGGAGTGCCCTCTCCGGGTTGGGGAGGAGATCTTGCCCCAAGTGGAGGAGTTTAAGTATCTTGGGGTCTTGTTCACGAGTGAGGGCAGAAGGGAGCGAGAGATCGACAGGCGGATCGGTGCAGCGTCTGCTGTGATGCGGGCGCTGTATCGGTCTGTCGTGGTAAAGAAGGAGCTGAGCCAAAGGCGAAGCTCTCAATTTACCGATCGATCTACGTCCGACCCTCATCTATGGTCACGAGCTATGGGTCGTGACCGAAAAACGAGATCCCGGATACAAGCGGCGAAATGAGTTTTCTCCGAAGGGTGTCCGGGCTCTCCCTTAGAGATAAGGTGAGAAGCTCGGTCATCCGGGAGGGGCTCAGAGTAGAGCCGCTTCTCCTCCACATCGAGAGGAGCCAGATAAGGTGGCTCGGGCATCTAATTAGGATGCCTCCTGGACGCCTCCCTGGTGAGGTGTACCGGGCATGTCCCACTGGCAGGAGACCCCGGGGACGACCCAGGACACGCTGGAGAGACTATGTTACCCAGCTGGCCTGGGAACGGCTCGGGATCCGCCAGGAAGAGCTCGAAGAAGTGGCTGGGGAGAGGGAAGTCTGGGCTTCCCTCCTAAAGCTGCTGCCCCCGCGACCCGACCCCGGATAAGCGGTAGAAAATGGATGGATGGATGGATGGATAAAGTTTGGTTGGTGAACTTGCGTCACGTTCTCAGCAAATTCACAAACCCTAAAAGACCTAAAAATGCAATGTTGCAATGCAATATAACGTATCCTAAACCAGTGGTTCTTAACCTGGGTTTGATCGAACCCCATGGGTTCGGTGAATCGGTCTCAGGGGTTTGACGGAGCCTTTGCCTTGGAAGTTAAGACACACCCGACTCAGCATGTCAATGAGTTATGACACGCCCACCTGGCCATCACTGGCTGCAGATGATCACATTACATTGCTTGTCCAATCAGTGCTGCGGGAAATTTAGTTGGTTCAGTAGTCAAAGTGTGACGTGATCGTACGGTTCATTTTGTGCACAATTAAAAACAAAGGCCCACACAAAGCAGCCCACCCATTGCCCATCCCTGCCCTAAATGATTTTGTTGCAGTTATCATTTGATTAACATTATCCAGTGCTTTATATGTACTCATATAGAAAACATCCTTATTGGTAGAAGACCAGTCCATGTTTTCAATGCGACCATGCTTGCAGTCTGGGTTGCAAAGAATGCAGAGTCTGTAGACTAAAAGCAGCGTGTCGAAAATAATGTGAAGGATGCACTGTAATGAATTCCTTATATAATTATCAATAGATTCCCTTCACTTTATACTGTTAGGTCACGAAAGCTCTTGTCATGGCTTGTTACCAATTCAAATTCGTTCCACTTGAACATCCTAATTACTGGTAATATTTTCCATGTTTTCCATACGACCACATTTTAACTGCAGCTATTTGCACCTAGTGTACTGTGCATTTGATGCATATCTTTCTAGCGGACTTCGGGGAGAACCTAAACAATTGCGGATATTGGAAAATGTTTGAAGAAAGTACGTTTTCATCACTGCTGATTAACAATTAGTTGGCTGTGGCCCCAGCCGCATAACCACAGTCACACAACACTTCAAATCTAATGGTGAATCTAATGGTATTGTATTGTTTTTGAATTTGTACATCTGTGCATCTCCTGGGGGCCAAGCCCATGAAACCTAGTGATGCCCCTGGTGTCAGTAAACAAAGTGTTAATTCTCTGCTGTTGCCTTGGAATCTGTTGCTAGCATGCTCCTGCTATGGCAGCCTAAGGGAGTGACGGCTTTGAGAGATGGAGAGGTCTGAAGTGAGGCTTAATGTACAAACGCAAAAGAGGAACAAGAGGTTTATGACCACATTAAACATTTGACATTCTGTGTTTACCTAATAGATGCAGTGTTTACCTTTATAGATGCACACAAAGAATGTGTATTTTACAAAAGATCACCTCCTCCTCTAACATTTTCCTGTGAGAAAGTGCTGCCTCATTTCGAGGCAGGCTGTGTGATGTACCTTGTTAATAACCAAGCCATCACAGACCCCCCCCCCCCCACCCACCCTCTTCAAGCTAATAATAGCAAATCCAGCTGAGCCGTACAAATAGGCTGACGGAAGACTGGTGGGAGAATATTTTCCCTGATGAAAGGAATTTTTTATTCTGCTTCCTGACCTTTGAAAGAGATTCCACACAGTAGATGGACAGCATTGCATGGGATAACAAAATTGTTGGTAACCATCAGTCAATTAAAAAAAAAAAACTACAGTCTTGAATGTGCCGAATAAAAATATGATTATACAATGAAAATCAGTCATTGCTTATAAATTGCAGTTCAATAGAACTATTTTGGCCCACTCTTCATGAGAAAACTCCAGTTCTCTCAGGATTGAAGGGTGCTTTCTCCAATTGGTATGTTTCATCTCCTTCCACAGATGTTCAATTGGATTTAGATCAGGGCTCATACAAGACCACTTGAAAATAGTCCAATGGATTGCTTTTAGCCATTCTTCAGTTTTGTTTTGTTTTTTAGCCATGTACAGGGTCATTATGCTGTTGCAAGACCCATTAACTGCAACTGAGCGCAATTTTCCCCCTGTGGCCACCTTTCGGGAGATACAGTCACGTGATCCTTAAATTTCAGAATATGTGGAACTGTAGTCTCAGGAAGAGCAAGCTGTTTAGAGAGAGCCTTACAGCAGGGCTGGGCAATCCTCGAGGGCTGCTGCTCTGGGGGTTTTATATATTTCCCTGCTCCAATACACCGGATTCAAATGATCATCTCATGAGCAAGCTCTGCAGAATCTGGACAGTGATCCTGACCATTTGAATCAGGTATGTTTTTTTGTTAATTGCATGTTTGAGTCAAGAGTTGATTGCAAATATTGATTCTAAATACAATATTCATTCATTCATTTTCCGATCCGCTTATCCTCACTAGGGTTGCGAGGGGTGCTGGAGCCTATCCCAGTTGTCTTCGGGCAGTAGGCGGGGGACACCCTGAACCGGTTGCCAGACAATCGCAGGACACACTGAGACGAAAAACCATTCACGCTCACACTCACACTTAGAGTGTTCAATCAGCCTGCCATGCATGTTTTTGGAATGTGGGAGGAAACCGGATTACCCCGAGAAAACCCAGACATGCAAACTCCACACAGGGAGGCCGGAGCTGGAATTGAACACCTATGTACTGTGAGGTCGAAGCGTTAACCACTGGACCACCGGGCCGCCACAATGGAACATCTTTGTTTTTTATTTTCACAGTGTTCCATCTTGGATGAGCAATTACACGAATGTGGACATCAGCACAAGGCGTGGTTCTTTACCGGAGTAGATAAACTTCCTGTGGTGTGAATGCATGTGATGTAGTAAGTAGGACGTTCTCTATGCCATCATCACAGATGCGCCACCACAGAAGAAGAAAAAGAAGAAGAAGAAGAAGATGAAGAAGGGGAAGAAGATCTAACACTCCTAAAATTGGTGGTGACTAACCGTAATTTAGTAATGATGGAAGCACGGTTAAGATAACGATGTTGCAGTGACGGACTGACAATAGAGTTTTGGTTTGCCTTAAAATAATGATGGACTGACAGGTCGATGGCAAATGACGTACGGTGGCCACTTCTGTTACTTACAATTAATATTTACAATCATTGTTCTGACTCTAACAATTAATAAATAGCAAAATATAACATATTGTTTGTGCCTTGAAAACCAGTAGTTGATAATTCAAAGAGCATAAAAGTACATCACAAGAAATTACGCTCTTGTCTCTCTCCAGCGAGCTATTTCTGTCTGATTCTCCATTATCTTTAGCAGATATTTCCATCAGATGACAACTTTGAGGACCAATTGTATTTAAAAAAACAAATTTTGACCTCCTCATTCCTCAATGGAATTTCTGGTCAGAGGTGCTGTCCTCTAAACAAAGGAGCAAGGACCTAGGAACGTGCAACAGAGGAATGAGATGAGGCCAAAGTTATTGTAGTCTGCTCGAAGCAACCCTGGTGTATATCCACCCACGCCAATAAACAGGTGAGACACGTGGTGCGTGTTTCTATCAGTCATCAGCGAAATGGGAGTCGGTCACAGCACACAAGTTTGATAATGTCACAGCGTCACAGTTTTGAAGCACTATTTGCAGCTGAGTGTTATATTAAAAAAAAAAAAAATCCATCCATTCATTTTCTATGCCACTTATACTGTTTAGGATTGGGGGAGCAAGAGCATGTCCCAGTGTTATTTTGTTACAATGGCACCTTTTAAGAGGCGTATCACAGTCATATTTAAGTACCAGCAAATAAAAATGTAAATGTCGATTTCTGGTCTCATATTCACCGTTTCATGTCAAACTGAAATGTTTTCAAACTATCGCAAAACTAAATGAACAGGCCTCACTGTTCCAATACTTTTGGAGGGCAGTGTGCATGAATGAAGATGTTCTATTGGGTCCTTGTATTCACATGGGACTCATTATTTAGAAGAAGGTTGGGAAGGGTGCAGAACTGCCGCAAAACAGGTTTAACCAACAGGGATGTTGCTTTCAAGACGAACGACTTCAGTTACATGTCTTTTGGAATCAGTTTGTGAACACGTGTACTGTGTGGAAGGTGCAGAATTACCTTTAATTTATACGCAAAATAGAGATTACAGAATGAGAATTTCTGTATGGACTGTCTGTACTGCTCGTGGCACCCACATCAAAGTCAATACAGTGCTGCTCTGCGCCCATTTTTCCCCTAATCAATACACTGACTGTACATAAAACTGTGTAACGATGTGAACATAAATGTTTTGTGTTCTGCAAGGAATTATTTGATTTGCATCCCACAATATCCACTTTAACGATTGCCCTTCTCGTTTTATTTTGTTCTCCACAAAATATACAGTATAAGTCTTCAATTCTCCTCCTGACTACCAGTAGTTCAAATTTGTCCTCTGTAGAGGACATTTGTGAACCTAAATATCTCCCACCCAGTGCATCCAATCGCATTAACTCCTTTTGCTACTCTAAAGAGGACATTCAGTGCTTTCCAATGATACCAAATTTGTAGGGGGTGGGGCTTTGTTACTTTGACTTCTCAATAAAAGAAAATGGCTTCCCTCAGTGCAAGCACTTATGATGGGAAGAGGAAAAGTAATACTTTTTATCAAACACATTTTGTCTTGAAATGCTGTTGGCATTTTATTTATAAGACTCTTATGAACACGTTAAAGTGTTGTTTGAGTTGTTTTAAGTGTATTTGAGCTTAGTATTCAAGTATTCAAAAATGTAGTGGAATTTCAAAAATTTCTTTTGGAGTAGTCCAATTACTTCACATAGATTGGGGAATTTCAAAATAAATGTGATTGGACGACATTTTCTTTCCCTGGTAGTCAGGAATATATGAAAAAGAAAAAATTGTATTGTATTGTATTGTATTGTATTGTATTGTATTGTGTATATAATAAAAAAGAGGATAGGGTGTGTTTATTTTTTCAGATGTAAAATTTGATAGATTTGTGATCAAAATGATTTCTGGACATAAATGTGCCAGTCATGTTCAATGCATCCATCCAGTCCTTTTCCTTATTGCTTTCCTGTTCAGGGTCGTAGGGACAGGGAGTCTATGCCAGATGACTTGTAGGGTGAGAGGCGGGGCCCGGATAGACCATCAATCAATCACAAGGCTGACACAGAGAGACATAGGTCATTTATTTTGGGTTTTCAATTCACATTGCACATCATAGAGTACAGTACATGTTTCTGGACTGTGGGATTAAAATGGCGAAAACTCATGCGTCACTCAGCCTCTTTTGGTGGTGGTGCTTCTGGGGGTGAGGGTGCTGCTGCTTTATCCATAATAGAGCAGCTGAGCTATTCCAGGATTTGCTGTTTGAACTGCAGACTGTGACACAGCATTTTAAAGCCAAGTAAAATTTAAAGACTAAAAATAAGGTGCAGATTAAGATTACAGCCCCTGATTGAAAAGTATAATCCGCTAATACTTCTGCAGATTAATTTTGTGCATTAGAGATGTTTTTGCTATCCTTTAAACTTAACAATGCTACATCACCATGATCACTAATTTCCTGTGTGTCTGGACAGATGTGAAACTGGGTAAGGTCAGAGAGCATCATCTTCTCTCATTAATCTTCCCGCTGCATGTAATCTTCATAAATACATTGGTAAAACAATGTACAACAGAATTTCCCTGTGCTGTTTCACAGAGTGTGGAGGGGGATCAATGTAAGAGTTCCCTCCAAAGCAAAAAAAACCCTACAAAAAACTACAAAAAAGAAAACTCAAAACAAATCCTTTTTCTCACTGGTCAGTAAAACAGCTTGCTCAGATGGTTCTTCGGCTGATTGAAGCAGATGTGCAAGCGAGATTAGCCTGGGAGAACACTACAATAGACTAAGGCGAATTATGTCCCTGTTTTACTGTGATGATTGATTTTCAAGATCTGGGAGGGTCAGCAGTCGTTTGGGCAAAATATAAAGGTCACCTTGGATGACTGCAATGAAAATATTCCTTGTTTCACACCAACTAATAAGGACAAAAGAAAGCAATATCGTAATAACAGCCCAAATCAATGCAGTTCATATACTTTGTACATGTATATGACTATTTGCTTTAGGCTGAAGAGGGATGAAGGGTAGACAGACAGATGGAGGAGTGGACAAGAGAGTAATACACATGACAATAGCTATGCCAAAGGCAGAAAATTTGTATCATGCAATGGGAAGCAATCTCTACAAGCAGCATGAGTATTGCTAATATTACACATGCGCCGCTGCTTTCTGTAGCTCTGGACTAAAAAATGTGTTGGGCAACTGGAAAATAATTGATTTGATGAGAATGTGGATTGTGTTATTGCATGCATTGATCTTGCACTTGTGGGAGGTAACCAAAGTATCCAGAGAAAACCAATGCAGGCACGGGAAGAACATCCAAACTCCACACAGGAAGGCCGGTGACAGATTCTAACCCACAACCTCAGTACTGTGATGCGGACGTGCTAACCAGTTGATCACTGTGCCGCCTGATTATTTTGTCAACATGTTTATTATTATTATTATTATTTTTATTATTAGTATTAATAGTAGTAGTAGTAGTATTTTGGAGTGGTGCACAACTGGTGCATCATATTGACTGGTGTTTCAAAAAGTCCTCAGAGGTGGTGCGATGATCTAACACCGCCACTATCAATTTTAAATAAGTACCTTTCTTACAACAATGACCATTTTCATTATTGATGTAAAGCCAGAATATTTTGTACAGCTCTATCATAGTCATTCTCATTTTATGGCGTGATGTAAAGGTCCACATTGTTACTCAATTGTTCTCTTGTCATGCATATTTTCACATTAGAGGGAAAAGCAAAAGGCGGACACTCTCATTGCCATGCAAAGTGCATTATGCAGTCAGAACTGAGGAATAAAGAGGAGGTCCCCCTCCAGAGGCCATCTCATTGACAAATATCCACACATGATCTGGGCTTCAAACATCCACACATGCACTGGACAGCTGGGACGAGGAGCACTGGGATTGCAGGTGGGGGAGGTTTTAGTCAGGACCACTTTCTTTCATCATTTCCTTTTTTATGGGGAAAAAGGGACACATGCACCTTCATAACATAAAGGCGGAATCTCTGTTTCTGATGCTGAATGCACTTTTTCTTGAGAAGTACCGGTAAATAAAAAAAATGTTGGTATGTTTTTGTTGTCAAATGGGTTTCTTGGGTCTGGAGGTTACATAACAAAGTGGCATAGTGTTATTTGCTGTCTTAATTTATTGAAAAATATTCAGCTCAGTCATCATTCGCCATTGCCTGTATTAAGAAAGGGAAGGAATACTTTTTTTTAATTGTAGTTTTTTTTGGTCAAAATGTAAAATAAATAAATAAATAAATAAATAAATAAATAAATAAATAAATAAATATATGCTTATTGAAAAATATATCTTTTGGCAACTCTGTTACCAATGCACAGCTCACTTTCACTGTAACTTGAAATTTGGTCAAGACCGCAGGTATTTTTAATGTGGGGATAAACTTGAATTGATTACTAAAGTTTAATTCATTGAACTTTTAGGCGCATGGGCATTCATTCTCCTGAACAAAATCAGACATAGGGCCTATATTTTCATTCAATTCTCAAGTCTTTGGTCTTAAGGTATCGGCAGTGATAATTCGGTCGGACTAGCACTTTCTCAGGTGGCTGTCATCACTTCTCTCTCTTTAGTTGACAGCATGTATTATATCCCTCAGGGCTGGAAGCAATAATTTGCAATGGATTGCTGCTGATTTGCTTCTTGGAAGTGAGTCATCTAATCTAACCCGCTTGACATGGGTGAGCGCAGGGTGATTACAAGACATTCAAGAGGTTCCCGGCAATGTGATATTATAATACATCAATTCCCTTAATGAGCCAACCTGGATTAACAGAGCTGTTATTTTCTGAATTAATATAAAGACAGTTCTGCATATTTTATGTCTGTTTTCATGAATCATATGTCATTATTGATTGAAGGTGTTGCAGGACTGTGGATAACTGAGCGTTAAAAAAAACCCTTTAGGACATAATTGCCACAATTTATTATGGGGATGATGCCCAGATGTGCCTCTGACCTCGTGACAAAGACCAAAATCCTCCATGACAGGACATGCTTTGTTGCAGTAGAGTCTTTTTTTACCATAGGGTAGAATATTATGGGACCGCAAAACAAATTAACCTATTAATAAATCAATCTGTGTGAATGGAAAAAACAAAACAAAAAAAATCCCCAAATTCTTGCAGAAAGTCTGGAAACGTGGACAATGTCCGAAGACATTGACATATGCATGTCAGCGTGATGGAGGACTTGAAAATCTGAACTGAATCAAATTTACTTTAGATTTTCAATCTTTTGTGAACATCCGTTGAAAGATTTAATCCATCAGATAATTAATGCATTTTTATGTTTGCTACTTGCGACTGATTTTCTGCACTACATTCACAGTAGTCTCACAGCGTCTCATCTCCAGGACTACGGCGCAGGTTTGATTGCCTCCCTTTCTTTTCCACCCCTTCGCTGCCTTCTGGCAGTGTGCCCAATTGCTGATATACTATCTAGCTGCCCACAAACATAAACAGGCTACAGCTATTGACTGACTGAAAAACACTCAGCTTTCCATTACCTTGACAATGACTTAATTAAAGCTGATTTTCGGTCCTCGGGGTCAAAAGGCAAGACAACCGTTTCGGTCGCTCATCTGCTAAAATATTTACTTAGCACTGTTATGGGACTGAACGTGAGTGTGAGAATGCTTCTGTCATTGTTGTGGATGCAAGCTAACACCAACCACATAGTAAGATCGATGGACCCAGATCAGCTATTAATTAAGAAGCCATTTAAAAGTTTACATGGCCTGCCTCGCAGATGGGGAGAGGTTTTATATTACCGGAACTCATCTGTGTACACAGACAAGCGACAGCGGTTAGACAACTTGCTCTATCCGATTAATATACAAAGTATGAACTGTTTCATGAAAGCTCCCCATACAAACATTTAATTGATATTGTAACTGTCAAGATTATTTTACCATAGCAGCAGTGTTGCTTTACACTCATATTTTGGGTAACTCATTTAGCTAAACAAGATTTTGGACATTTAGAACCGTTCTCATTATGCTGCAGCACAGTTCTTTAACGCAACACACTGCACTCACTGTTTTACACAGTGAGAAAGCAGAATTTTAGACACGGCTCTTGTGTTGGATCTCATTAGATGTGCATGTGGTCATAATGTTGTGACAGGCCATAACGTGGCCACTGTACAGTTGTATGTATGCATACGAATGGGGATCCCAAACTTTGTAGCGGGATCGAGATCATATCACCGTTCTTATTGAGTTGTCACTTTGAAAATGCTATAAACATGTTTTTTTTGATTGAATATCAAATTCAAGTATGTTGTGTTGTTTATGATTAATGTCACAGCAATACATTCTATGTCCTGGGCAGAAACCAAATTTGAGTGAAATTTGTGAGACCCTTTAATTTTCTCATTGTGTTCTGGTTTACTGGTTCCAGCCCGCAACTGACAACAAATCCTTGGGAAATAATTTAGTCTAATAAATGGAGTTTTACAGGTAGACAGTAATAATTGCATGTAGAGAGAAATGAAAGTGGACAACTTGTCCAGTATGGAGGAACAGGTGAATACAGGCAATAACAGGACAGATTGGAAATGAAAACGAGGCTATCGATGGGGAATAGAGAGCGAGTCAGAGGAAGAATGGCAGGTCTTGGTCTTTGTCAGCTGAACGATACATGATCTGAGAGCATTGAGCCAAAAATTAGGCGGTGAGCGTGTGAGGCTGCAGACGGATACAGATTGGGACCAGTTCATTTAACCTTGTAAAGAGACGGATTTGCTGTCCAGCATTTGCTTCAATTACATCATTCAGGAGTGGGGAGATCTGGGAGAATGAAATGTCACCGTGTATTGTGTGGTTGGTTATTGGATCTACAAAGTAAGATGGCAGGATCCACAAATAGACAGTAAAATCTCTCTTGTCTCTCTGTCTCTTTTCTATTTCACCATAATTACATGCTCTCAGAGGTTGATATCACCGCTTATTAGTAATATGCCGATTACTCCGATTTGTGGCTACAAACAAACCAGTGACTATACATGAGAGCTTAACAGAAACAAAGGTCTGGTTTTCACCAGTGCACATTTAACAGAACAAAACTGAGTTCAGACATTAAACTACCATTAATGTAGCTGATGATCAACTTTTCCTGTATTTGAGATATTTTATTTGTTAATTTGATTAATTTGATATGGACAAATACAAAAATACTAGCTGCGTGGGTTAACATAGACAAACTGTTGCACAGCATTCTGGTGTGTGCCTCGTCATGCTAATAGCAAGAGCTAGAGTGTGATCAAGTGTGCTTGTGCTTTCGATGTGTGAAATGTCCTCTTTTTCTATATTACCAGGCTGTGCCTATGCAACCACACGTCTGTCTGCCTGAGGAGTCACTCCCTGAGGACAGTCTCATCAGGCCGTCCACCTGCCCCTCCCTCTGGTACAAGGAATGGCTGGAACAAAGGAAAACGCCCTCCACTTCTTTTTGTCTCTAAAAGACCACAAGCCTTGCTTTACTGTGGAATATACCGTATATTCATATATTACAAAAAAAACAATGGCAGTAGGATCTAGATGTTTTTTCATCTACAATAATTAATTTAACTATGTTTCTTGGTTTACATGACAACAGGCAACGTAATCAGATAGTATTCCAAAATCCATCCCATCCCCTTCCAATCTAAATTAATCTTCGACGTAAAGCGGCTCTAAGATTAAACATAGACAGCGGCTCATGACTAAATTCTGGTTATTTTGTTAAATGTCTGGAAAGACCTTTGTCACAGCTGCAGCTGTTGGGAAATATATATAAATAACGATGTATTGTATTGTATTGTATTGTATTTTAGAAATTTAGGGGGATGTGTGCTGATCTTTATCAGCCAGTTCATTATCCTGAATGTCCTTCAAGATATGTCCTACAGTTTGCCCATCCCATATAGGCTGCAACAAGAAACAATAATTTATTATTAATCTAATTTCTTTGGATTATTCATTCACACATCCATACATTTAGAGTACAACGACTGCTGCGACTTCTGAAATCAGCACACACTGACAGTAAATACATGTTACTACATTTTCAAGACTACAGACAGAATGATGTTTGTTCATAAGAAATATAGACGGTAATTGCTTGTGAATTGTTGATACTGCTAAAGACATTGACCTTGAACATGAGACATATTATATTATCTCCATCATGTGTGTGTGTGTGTGTGTGTGTGTGTGTGTGTACTCTATCTATCTCGCGATCTATCTATCAATCTATATCTAGATCTAGATCGATATCCATCCATCCATCCATCCATCCATTTTCTAATGCACTTTTTCTCACGAGGGCCGCGGGCATGCTGGAGTCTATCCCAGCTGTCTTCGGGCAGTAGGCGGGGCACACCATGAACTGGTTGCCAGCCAATCGCAGGGCACACATAGACAAACAACCTTTTACACTAATAATCACACCTAATAGCAAGTTAGAGTGTTCAATTAACCTATGGTGCATGTTTTTGGAATGTGGGAGGAAACCGGGTAGCTGGAGTAAATCCATGCATGGGAAGAACATGCAAACGCCACATAAGAAGCGCGGGGCCATAATCGAATCGACTTCTGCACTGTGAAGCCGATGTGAGGCCAATGTGCTCTTAAGTGATAACACATGACCACAAACTCAAAGACGACCAGGCTCTTCCAGGTGCTGGTATGCCCCAAAGGTTGACGAGTGTTTCCACAGAGGACCGGAGATGATGGCACTGTCAGCAAGGAAAAACTTGCTCTGGAAAATACTTGATAATAATATTTGAGGAACATACATTCAGACAAAAAATGACATTAGACAGGCCAGCTATAATACCTGAAGACAACTGCGATAGCCTGCAGCACTCAAGCGACTTGAGTGAGGCAGAATAAGTGGTTCAGAAAATGGATGGATGACCATTGGATAGGATATGACTTTGTTTTATTTCCCAGCCCGGAAACCAGAATCGAATTGTGGAACTGGAATCGGAACCGGAATCATTGAAATTCAAACGCCGCACAACCCCATTTATAAAACATGACGTCCTTGGTCAGGACGGGGCAACACTGGGACAAAAACAGCCAAATTGTTTTCATGTGTGTAACCGGCCTTAATCGTCTTCCCAGGGCATGCTGCTCTTTCTAGCTTGCCGTAAGGCCAACAGAGTCGACAACCTTCGTGCAGGATCCACTTCTCCAGTTAGGTCAATAATGAATAATGCAGACCCCCTTACATTTCATCACCCAAATAGAAGAGCTCTTTTGCCAGTGCTCTGGCTTCACAGCCATTATTCCACATGACTGCACAATAGGCTCTATATTTGCTGCCTGCACACAGACATAAGACCACCACTGCAGTTACTTGTACTGCATGTTAGGGAAAACATTTGACAAAAATAGATGGAAAATTACAAAGTCAGCGTTCTTCAGAAAAACGTAATCACATTGGAAGTCTACTTGACAGTTTGCTCTTATTTGGTGTTACCTCTATTATTCATCATTCCGTCTGCTGCTGTTTTCTGAGGGTACCTCACCATGCATGGCATTGTTGCCACGCCCCGCCTTTCTCCTGACTCCCGCCTACTATGCAGCCTCTCCCCACAACTCCTTCCACTCCGCTCTTCTACTTGAGCAATTTCTACCTCTTCTGAGAGTCACACCTTATGAATTATTTACATCTGCATCACCACAGGGGACTTCTGCTGCTCTGTCTGACCGTTTATGGCTGAAAAACCTGCAGCCAGAGAGCATTTTCCGAAAGGCACAAACTACTGCAAGGCAGAAATTTGCTTGTATACATGACAGTTGAGTTTCTCTGACCAGAGTACCAGGCTCTACTGCTGTGAAAACGTTGAAACCAAGCAAACATAATGAGCTGTGAAGAATCCTAGATTGATTGTCCTCATGTAGGTTGTGTGGAAGAAATCTAGGATGGCGATAAACAAGGTGAGCAGTAGGAAATCCTCCAGACAATTTAATGGCAATGTCAATAAATTGTTGTTAGTGCACACACACACACACACACACACACACACACACACACACACACACACATAGAAGATACATGAAAATCTAAAATGATTGCATGTACAGTAAATGGTGAATTGGTTTTACGTGGCCATCATGCGGCAGATGCATGCGGCACCACCACTCACGACTACAATGGAACAGAAATGAAGACACTGTAGACCTGCCACACCCCACTCTGAACCCCCACAAGAGTGTCTGCATCCTCACACATTGTTCTGCACAGCTAGTATTAGGATATATGAGATATCAAAGTGTCAACCTTGATTTACTACATATTTTCGTTATCGACGCTCACGGCTATTTCATGGATGACATTATTAATTTGAGCAAATGAGACATAATAGTGCACCACACAGAATGCGAATTTAGAAGAGTGAATACTACAGAATGTCAACATTAGATTACATAGATTGAGATGAATTACAAGGAGGAAGAAGTAGCAGTTTTCTATGTTTGGTGTACAAAGCCGCCTGTATTGGATGAAGCCACACCCTGCTGCCTCCTGATAGCGAAAGAAAGAATCGGCACATGCAGTGAAGTCACCAGTTAGGTGTGAAGGGAGGGGAAGAGTGAACATGTGCCTCTCACCTCCTCCCTCACCCGTTTCATGATTTTCATGAGATCACATGAGCGGTTTTACATAAGATGGAATAAGACTGCTCAATCAATTATCAGTGTTCATGTCATATACACATAATTACATGCTGACAATTCCGAACCCAGAGTTGCAGTCTTAATTTCATTTTACCTCCCCAAAAGAAATACGTTTTAGATTTATTTTACATTTAAACAAACTTTAAATATGTAATAGCCCTTTGAAACGTGGTGCTGTGATTGCAGTACAGTGTTTTATTTTATATCTTTATTTTTGTTTGATGAAAAAAAAACCAAGTAGCTCAGCACGACAATGGTGGAAAAGGATGTGATATAGTGCAATGAAAAACCTGCATTTTTTTTTTAATTCAAACTTTTCTGTCTTCAGTGCATTACATGCAGTCCTGCAATCAGAAAAGGGATTTTACCATACCAATCTTTTATTTTTTTTTAATGAAATGGAATACACTAAAGAGGGGTAATGTCAGCTCTGACCACACCCTGAATTGCTGATGTTAACGTGTCTCCCACAGCAAGTCCCCATCTCTCCTGCACACTGAGAAAAGAAACCCCTGCAATATTATACAACACTCTGCTGCTTGTGCAGAAAAACCCTCTTTTGTCCCACAGAATGCAGTTTGAACACGAAATAGTGCAACTTCAAGAAGGCAGGCCTGTAATAACCTTGGATCGGTTTACAAATATAAAAAAAAAATCCATAAGAGGATCTGAAGTGCCTGTCAATACACTTTGAGGAATGTCATCAAACATATTTGCATTAAATTGAAAAGAAAATGAAATACTGCCCTCTAAAAAACGTAAATGAGGATACACATTTTGAGAGGTAAAAGGTACAAGAAAAAGAACAATGTTGCTAATAGCTATATCATCAGGGCCGTTGGAAAACAATTTGTTTTATGAATAAGCATGTGATGACTATAGGCTTATTCTCACCTGGGAAATGCTGATCGTTTTCCAAGTGGATGACAGCATTTGCTTTGTTTTCCTTTGCTGTAACGTTTGTCACCTTTGTAAAGAAGGTCATTGTGCTGGGCCTTGCTTGGGTGGTGGGTGGGGCACGGGTGATGTGTGATTAAACTGCCCCCGCCTGGTATGAATAGGTACTTGCCATAAAATATGCATACATATTGAGGCAAAGTCCAAGCTAATAAATATATTGCACCCACTGTTACGACTTTGTGAAGTAAATGGGAAAGGCATTCATTCATTCATTCATTCATCTTCCGAACCGCTTGATCCTCAGTAGGGTCGCGGGGGGTGCTGGAGCCTATCCCAGCTGTCTCCGGGCAGTAGGCGGGTTGCCAGCCAATCATGGGAAAGGCGAGGTAGCTTTATTTATACAGTGCGTTTCGCACACAAGGTAACTCGATGTGCTTCAGTGTGCTGAAGTTTCTCTGTTCCATATTTTCACCCCACAGACAGAAACACAAAAACTTTTGGTAGTTGTTCTTGAGTATTTTGTCTTTAAATTAAAAATGTCCCTGAAATTATACCTGCCCTCAACCCATTCAAATAATATATTGTCTAACTTTATCTTCTCTTCATTAACGTTGGAGTAAAATTGTGTTAAAATGTACAAAATTGTCTAATTCATCTTGCCTTGCAGGGAGCTCAGCACACCTAAACGTCTGACCGTAGAATTGCACATGGTGTTGCATGCTCTTTCTCAGTATATGTTTAAAACACATTTGTATTTCTTTAAAAGTGTGTTTAAATACCTCAGATAAATATTAACTGCTCTAAATGCTATAATACCATGCCTAGGGTGTATTTAAATTGGGCATTCTACGCCTGGGCTGTATTTAAATACGGCATTTTTATTTTAAGGAATATCAGTTGTTGGAGGTCCCTGTGATGGAGGGAGGATTACTGTATGCATTACCAACTTTTGAATTAATCACTTCTTTCTGGCTTGGATAGCAGGAGACAAAGCACCTCTATGAAACTTTAAATGTATGCAACAAGAGCCTCAAGAACTACCAAAAATAATAATATCGCATGTTTAGGCTTTTTTCGTGTTTACATATAAAATATAATATCAAAATTGTCTCCAGGGTCGTTCCAGATCATTTAGGGGGCTCGAAGCAAAATAATGCCAAGGGTCTACCTAAACTTTTGGCAAGCCATTTAGACACAGTGTACTGTGCAACCCATACATACAACCTATACACCCAGATTTCACATATTGGTCAGATTTTGTTGCACTGCAGAAGATAGTTGAGTTATGCTTTTGCTTTTTTTTTTTTCATTTTAAGGTTGTAGTGAAGTATCAAATCTCACATAAAATGTTGCGGCGGCAATACCCGATTACTTTTTCGGCAGTTATCATGAAACATATTTAATGTATGTAAAAACGCTAAATTCACTTTACAGGATTTGATTTTTATTTTTTTACGTTGCATTACATTTTAAAGGCGTTGTAGCATGTGGCACAACGAGGGCATTTCGTACTGACGTACCTTGTAGATAGCCAATCATACGGTAGCATGTCGAACCACAAGGTTTAACTTTTTTGTGCGATTGCGCATGCGCACTTCATTTCGAAAATGGCGGCCGTACAAGGCGGTATGGCCGAGGCTGTTGAAATAAAGGACATTAAAACAGAGCCACCCGTTGATGCCGTCGTAAACAACAATGCGAATGATGGAAGTGTACTTTCTGCGTCCCCCGGGCCCGGTGGCTCGGTTGGAAGTACTAAACCCGCAACGGGAGCTTTGGAGGAGAAGCAAACGTTGCTGGCAATTCTGCAATTCCTTAAAAAGAACCAACTGTCCGAGTCTGTCGACATTTTGCGCCGTGAAGCTGGATTACCCCAGGATTTGTTCGATTTGAAAGGTGCTGATGCATCCTCGGGTTCTGGAGGTACACCGGGGACTGTGGAAGGAGGAGGTCTGGATGCCAACTCTCTTCTGAGCCGAGTGACGTCCTCCTCAGCAGCTCAGGCGCCAGTCAAAGGTACGGTTTAAAACTCTGCGCATGGAGGATTTCTTTATTTTCATTTTACTACACGCATGCATGTGTGATGTAATTTAAAAATTTCTTAAAATTTTTGTAATTGATAAACCCATCCGCCCCTATTTTTGTTACTGTGCATATTTTTTTTCCGACACGGAGGATATTGTGTTCCATTCATTTGACGCTTATATAGTATATAGTGCTTATATACTTTTTTCTTTGTAAAGCCCATCAGCGGTGCGTGAAATTGCCAAAAATGAAGGCGAAACGATTTTGAAAAGTAATCTAATTGCGGACACCCCCACCCCCAAAAGAATGTGACTGCGATTTAATATGATATTATTTTTCAATGTCCTCTTCTTATATAGATTGTTAACAACCACAAGCAATCAATTAATTTGTAATACGATGAACAGTATCGGGTGTACAGTATTATACTAAAATGTTTATGTCTGATAAAATAGACGCACTAAAATACATTATACACAGTTTTACAGTAATTTGAAATAATTAGAATGTTTGGTACCACTTCTTTCAGTACGAGTATTCACTATTGGATTATTCACCGGTTTAAAAAAAGTCAACTCTGATTTTGAAATAATACAAATGTCTCTGTCCTCCTTTATGACCCCAACATTATCTTCCAGTTCCCCCATTTGTGCTGTATTATTCTGCATACACTCACACAAGTAGTTAAGTTATACCTGCATGTTACATTGACATAAAATACAATACCTTCATCTCTTATCTAATATTGTGCCTTTTTAAAGTTGATAATGCTCAGTCAGTGGTGTAGAACTGCTCAGTGTTTTACCATTAGAGCTGGGTCTAATATTTTCGTTACCTTATTTATTCCATGAGTCGGCAGAAATACATTTTCTATATCGTTCTCTCCTGCAATCAGAAAAGGGATTTTACCATACCAATCTTTTATTTTTTTTTAATGAAATGGAATACACTAAAGAGGGGTAATGTCAGCTCTGACCACACCCTGAATTGCTGAGGTTAACGTGTCTCCCACAGCAAGTCCCCATCTCTCCTGCACACTGAGAAAAGAAACCCCCTGCAATATTATACAACACTCTGCTGCTTGTGCAGAAAAACCCTCTTTTGTCCCACAGAATGCAGTTTGAACACGAAATAGTGCAACTTCAAGAAGGCAGGCCTGTAATAACCTTGGATCGGTTTACAAATAAAAAAAAAAAAATCCATAAGAGGATCTGAAGTGCCTGTCACTACACTTTGAGGATTGTCATCAAACATATTTGCATTAAATTGAAAAGAAAATGAAATACTGCCCTCTAAAAAACGTAAATGAGGATACACATTTTGAGAGGTAAAAGGTACAAGAAAAAGAACAATGTTGCTAATAGCTATATCATCAGGGCCGTTGGAAAACAATTTGTTTTATGAATAAGCATGTGATGTCTATAGGCTTATTCTCACCTGGGAAATGCTGATCGATTTCCAAGTGGATGACAGCATTTGCTTTGTTTTCCTTTGCTGTAACGTTTGTCACCTTTGTAAAGAAGGTCATTGTGCTGGGCCTTGCTTGGGTGGTGGGTGGGGCACGGGTGATGTGTGATTAAACTGCCCCCGCCTGGTATGAATAGGTACTTGCCATAAAATGTGCATACATATTGGGGCAAAGTCCAAGCTAATAAATATATTGCACCCAGTGTTACGACTTTGTGAAGTAAATGGGAAAGGCATTCATTCATTCATTCATTCATTCATCTTCCGAACCGCTTGATCCTCAGTAGGGTCGCGGGGGGTGCTGGAGCCTATCCCAGCTGTCTCCGGGCAGTAGGCGGGTTGCCAGCCAATCATGGGAAAGGCGAGGTAGCTTTATTTATAAAGTGCGTTTCGCACACAAGGTAACTCGATGTGCTTCAGTGTGCTGAAGTTTCTCTGTTCCATATTTTCACCCCACAGACAGAAACACAAAAACTTTTGGTAGTTGTTCTTGAGTATTTTGTCTTTAAATTAAAAATGTCCCTGAAATTATACCTGCCCTCAACCCATTCAAATAATATATTGTCTAACTTTATCTTCTCTTCATTAACGTTGGAGTAAAATTGTGTTAAAATGTACAAAATTGTCTAATTCATCTTGCCTTGCAGGGAGCTCAGCACACCTAAACGTCTGACCGTAGAATTGCACATGGTGTTGCATGCTCTTTCTCAGTATATGTTTAAAACACATTTGTATTTCTTTAAAAGTGTGTTTAAATACCTCAGATAAATATTAACTGCTCTAAATGCTATAATACCATGCCTAGGGTGTATTTAAATTGGGCATTCTACGCCTGGGCTGTATTTAAATACGGCATTTTTATTTTAAGGAATATCAGTTGTTGGAGGTCCCTGTGATGGAGGGAGGATTACTGTATGCATTACCAACTTTTGAATTAATCACTTCTTTCTGGCTTGGATAGCAGGAGACAAAGCACCTCTATGAAACTTTAAATGTATGCAACAAGAGCCTCAAGAACTACCAAAAATAACAATATCGCATGTTTAGGCTTTTCTCGTGTTTACATATAAAATATCATATCAAAATTGTCTCCAGGGTCGTTCCAGATCATTTAGGGGGCTCGAAGCAAAATAATGCCAAGGGTCTACCTAAACTTTTGGCAAGCCATTTAGTCACAGTGTACTGTGCAACCCATACATACAACCTATACACCCAGATTTCACATATTGGTCAGATTTTGTTGCACTGCAGAAGATAGTTGAGTTATGCTTTTGCTTTTTTTTTTTTCATTTTAAGGTTGTAGTGAAGTATCAAATCTCACATAAAATGTTGCGGCGGCAATACCCGATTACTTTTTCGGCAGTTATCATGAAACATATTTAATGTATGTAAAAAACGCTAAATTCACTTTACAGGATTTGATTTTTTATTTTTTTTTTACGTTGCATTACATTTTAAAGGCGTTGTAGCATGTGGCACAACGAGGGCATTTCGTACTGACGTACCTTGTAGATAGCCAATCATACGGTAGCATGTCGAACCACAAGGTTTAACTTTTTTGTGCGATTGCGCATGCGCACTTCATTTCGAAAATGGCGGCCGTACAAGGCGGTATGGCCGAGGCTGTTGAAATAAAGGACATTAAAACAGAGCCACCCGTTGATGCCGTCGTAAACAACAATGCCAATGATGGAAGTGTACTTTCTGCGTCCCCCGGGCCCGGTGGCTCGGTTGGAAGTACTAAACCCGCAACGGGAGCTTTGGAGGAGAAGCAAACGTTGCTGGCAATTCTGCAATTCCTTAAAAAGAACCAACTGTCCGAGTCTGTCGACATTTTGCGCCGTGAAGCTGGATTACCCCAGGATTTGTTCGATTTGAAAGGTGCTGATGCATCCTCGGGTTCTGGAGGTACACCGGGGACTGTGGAAGGAGGAGGTCTGGATGCCAACTCTCTTCTGAGCCGAGTGACGTCCTCCTCAGCAGCTCAGGCGCCAGTCAAAGGTACGGTTTAAAACTCTGCGCATGGAAGATTTCTTTATTTTCATTTTACTACACGCATGCATGTGTGATGTAATTTAAAAATTTCTTAAAATTTTTGTAATTGATAAACCCATCCGCCCCTATTTTTGTTACTGTGCATATTTTTTTCCGACACGGAGGATATTGTGTTCCATTCATTTGACGCTTATATAGTATATAGTGCTTATATACTTTTTTCTTTGTAAAGCCCATCAGCGGTGCGTGAAATTGCCAAAAATGAAGGCGAAACGATTTTGAAAAGTAATCTAATTGCGGACACCCCACCCCAAAAGAATGTGACTGCGATTTAATATGATATTATTTTTCAATGTCCTCTTCTTATATAGATTGTTAACAACCACAAGCAATCAATTAATTTGTAATACGATGAACAGTATCGGGTGTACAGTATTATACTAAAATGTTTATGTCTGATAAAATACACGCACTAAAATACATTATACACAGTTTTACAGTCATTTGAAATAATTAGAATGTTTGGTACCACTTCTTTCAGTACGAGTATTCACTATTGGAGTATTCACCGGTTTAAAAAAGTCAACTCTGGTTTTGAAATAATACAAATGTCTCTGTCCTCCTTTATGACCCCAACATTATCTTCCAGTTCCCCCATTTGTGCTGTATTATTCTGCATACACTCACACAAGTAGTTAAGTTATACCTGCATGTTACATTGACATAAAATACAATAGCTTCATCTCTTATCTAATATTGTGCCTTTTTAAAGTTGATAATGCTCAGTCAGTGGTGTAGAACTGCTCAGTGTTTTACCATTAGAGCTGGGTCTAATATTTTCGTTACCTTATTTATTCCATGAGTCGGCAGAAATACATTTTCTATATCGTTCTCTGTTAAGTGTTGGGGAAAGCTGGAGCCTATCCCAGCTGACTTCAGGCGAAAGGGTTACTGAAAGGGGACTGAAGTCAGTAAAATGTACTACTACACTGTCATTGACTGTCAATAGAAATATTCACCATTTTGTGCTAATATCGAAATGCGATTTTGTGTTTCAGCTCCACCCGCAGAGGACCAGCCGGATGTGAGTGTGGTCTTGTCAGCTTACAGCCAGCAGGGAGACCCAGCCCTCTATGAAGTTTATTACAGCGGTTTGAAAAAGTTTATAGAAACTGTTTTAGACTGTCATCGAGCAGAACTGTCCCAGGTTTTCTATCCACTGTTTGTTCACATGTACCTGGAACTAGTGTACAACAACCATGAGAATGTGGCCAAGGCGTTCTTTGAAAAGTATGTTTTCTTGACAAGATTGTCTTCCTCTGCTTGCTTGCCATTTCACTAAAACGATGCCACTCCATCTCAGGTTTAGCGGGGATCAAGAGTGTTATTACAGAGAAGACCTTCAAGTGTTGTCGGGTTTGACAAAGAAGGAGCACATGAGAGGCAACGAGACTCTACTCGACTTTCGCACCAGCAAGTTTGTTCTGCGCATCTCCCGGGACTCGTACCAGTTGCTCAAGAGGCACCTGCAAGAGCGCCAGAACAACCAAATCTGGAATATCATCCAGGAGCACCTCTATATTGACATCTTTGATGGCATGCCTCGCAGCAAGAGCCAGATTGATGCCATGTCTGGTAGTCTGGCTGGAGAGGGCAAGAGAGAGGCCAATAAGGCAAAGGTTGGCATGGTTTTCAAATCTAAATAATAAATAAATAATAGCATACAGGAGGTGCAGGCTTTTATTCGCTTTTGTTGCACGTGTTGTGTTGTCAGCTGTTAGTAGGTGAGAAAATGTAGCTAACTTGAAGTCTCTAAGAACCACTGTGAAAGTGCCCGGACCACAAATGTCGATGGCCAGGACACTGAAATTGTAATTGCGCAATCAGGGCCTTTTCTTCAAACTGAGGTTGTAAGTAAACAAACAACTATTGTTTTGCAGCAGCTGGAGTAACACACATACAGAAGGACTGGTTCAATTCTTTTGTCCCGTTTTGTCTGACTCACACTCTCGCTTTGTTTACTTAATTTTAGTACTATAGCAGCTCTGCTCCTCCGAGAGGCATTCAGCTTTGAGGGGGCACCTGGGGTTGATGGGAGGTTTCGGGCCTTTGGCGAAGCTTCATGCAGATGTAGCTCCTTGCGGTTTATAACATCAGAGACAAATTGCGTTTTTCTCCACGCTCAGTAAAAACTGAGCTTTACTAAACATGTTGGTGAAAGCGCAAACGGCAAGTAACGAACTGATACACTCCGCCAAAGACTGTTATGGCCAATAATGCTGAAAATTGTCCACAATGGATTTACATGATGCACAATGAACATAAAATGACAAAATATGGTGGAGAGGTACAAAGTAATGACAAAATTAGCAGAGCTGTTGAAACAGGCTACCAGCTCACAACTGCCTCTTTGGTCAACCTCTCCCTAGGTTTATTACGGCTTGCTTAAGGAACCGGAAATTGAACTGCCACTTGATGATGAGGACGAGGAAGCGGAGAACGAGGAGGGTAAACCCAAGAAGAAGAAACCAAAAAAGGACAGCACGGGCTCCAAGAGCAAGAAGCAGGATCCCAATGCACCTTCACAAACAAGGTATAGATTTAGATTTATCTGTACTTTCAAGCATAGACACATTTGCTTTATTGAACCAATTTTGGACCTTCATGCAAGTTTCATAAACTTCCTGAAAAAAGTGCTGTCTCTCAGAATACCTCTTCCAGAACTGAAGGACTCGGACAAACTGGACAAGATCATGTACATGAAAGAGGCCACCAAAAGGATCCGACTGGGACGAGATAATCTCCCTTCTATTTGCTTCTACTCTTTTCTTAATGCATACCAGGTCTGAACCCCTACTACTCAATTTTCAATTGGGGTTCAGGTGGGGTGACGATAAGCTCAATTGTTGTATCCTGATTTCTTTTTAAAAATTTCCTGCAGGGTTTAACTGCTGTGGACTTCACAGATGACTCCAGTTTAATTGCAGGAGGCTTCGCCGACTCCTCAGTCAGAGTGTGGAGTGTCACTCCCAAAAAGCTACGCAAAGTCAAGTCAGCAGCAGGTATAGTGAGTCAAAAAGAGCAGTTGTCTCCACCATGGCATAAATGTGGGGTCAGCAAATAAGTTTGGCCCTTGGCCAAATTTGTTCACACCAATTTTATCACTGGCCGACGCAAACCGAGTTTTTTCCTACTAAAAAATCAGTAGACATGTAGCAATATTGGAAGCTCATGGTTTGGTTTGATTACGGTAAGGTAATGATTGCGATATCATGGAAACACGATATTGCAGGAAGCGTCACGGTACATTGGCTGTGCATTTTCCCACAGGTTTTTGTTAAAAAAAAAAGACACCTTCAAATATAGGTTACGCACTTATTCCCCATCCATCCAATGTTCACATTCATATAAATCCAAAAGTCTATTATTGCTGCAGCAATAATCATGCTATGCTCACATTATAACCCAACTGTGCATTGAGAAATGATATGTTCACTAATTTGACACTGTGTCACATATTTTTCATTTATATCAGAAACGTGGTACTGCCTACTCCTTTACTCTGAAAATTCACGTTAAATTATAAACATAGGAACACTCCTAATAAAGGCAACACAAATATAAAAAGAGCCAAGTAACAATAAATAAAATAATCAACTCAAAACCACAATATTGAGGCACTTATAATTCCGTGAACCGTGAATATTGTGACATCCATAATTATCAGTTACCGGTACTTTTCATTGTCATCTGGTAGGCCAGATAATATTGCAAATTGGTCCATGGGTCTCTCGTTGCCGACCACTGGCATAAAGCATCTGTCACTTGTCAAATGTTGAGTGAAAAACTAATAGGATGAGAACATTCCTTACATATCCATAGTCTTCCTGGTCCAAGAGAACACAATTTAATAAAAAATCCTCTGCAGCAAAAATCAATTGCAAACAGTTTTAACATTGTAAGTGCCACTAATTATCTTGTATTAGACACATGTGGAACAATGTTACCTACCAACAAATAAAATGTTCACATTAAATGAGATTACATTAGACAGCTTAAAAAAAAGTTATATTCATCGAATATGAGGATTTCTTGCCATTTTCAATAATGTGCGCTGTGTGGATTTATTTTTTTTTGGGTGAACCTCTGAAACAAGGATTGTCTTCATCAAGCAGCACTTTGTCCAATGGGGCTAACTTGATGTTGTTTCTCTTGTTTAAGACTTAAACCTGATTGATAAAGAGTCAGATGATGTGCTGGAGAGGATCATGGATGAAAAGACAGCGAGTGAGTCCAAGCTCCTGTACGGGCACAGCGGTCCTGTTTATGGAATCAGCTTCAGCCCCGACAGGTAAAACACAAACAAACAAACAAAAAAACAACGGTTCTCCACCTGATTTTGCTGCATGGATCACATGCTCTCCTGAATGATCTGCTTCAGCACGGAACAGATGAGCAGCATAATATCAATGTGGTGACGACTTACGTGCACATTTAGGAACTACCTGCTGTCAAGCTCTGAAGATGGCACGGTGAGGCTGTGGAGTCTTCAAACCTTCACCTGTCTGGTGGGCTACAAAGGTCACAACTACCCTGTGTGGGACACCCAGTTTTCCCCTCATGGCTACTATTTTGTCTCCGGGGGACATGACAGAGTTGCCCGGTAAGATATGAGATTTGCTTGCCTCACTAATTTTGAAGAGCAACCTGTTTGTGTGAAACTTTGGTGTAGAACATTGCCAAACACATCCACGAGATGAATAAACCATCTCTCTATCTACTATCTGCCTCCTTCAGTCTGTGGGTTACAGATCACTATCAGCCTCTGCGGATGTTCGCTGGTCATCTGGCGGACATCACTTGCACCCGCTTCCACCCCAACTCTAATTATGTGGCCACGGGTTCATCTGATCGCACAATTCGGCTGTGGGATGTCCTGAATGGGAACTGTGTTCGCATCTTCACAGGTCACAAGGTAAACATTTTTAACATTCTTAATTTGTTGAACATGTCCCTGATGTGTCTTACACAGTGAGGTCCATACAGTAAATTGATGTTGTTCACAGCAATAATGAGGTGCCAAAGGGAAGTCTAACATCTTTGTACTGCATCTTCTAGGGCCCAATCCATGCTCTGTCATTCTCTCCCAACGGGAAGTTTTTGGCTTCAGGGGCCACTGACGGTAGAGTTATTCTTTGGGACATTGGTCACGGACTCATGATTGGAGAGCTCAAAGGCCATACAGACACCATCTACTCTCTCAAGTTCAGCAGGGATGGTGAAATTCTTGCCTCTGGTGCGTAATTCACTGTAGTTGTGTATGTACAAGATGGCTCAAGCATGCTCCATCCAGCCAATACAAAAGTATGTTCATTCTGATTTTGTGTTGTGTCAGTCTGCAGCTAATGATTATTGTATTAATCAATTAATAATAATAATAATACATTTTATTTATAAGCGCCTTTCAAGACACCCAAGGACACTTTACAATAACAAAAAAAACACAATACGGGTTGAGCAGCGGCAGCCAAATGCGCCAGCGTTCACTCAACCCGGAAGTCAGAAAGAAACCACAAGGGAGGCAGAGGGGGAGAAAAAAACCCCACGCTCGAACTATCCTCATTTGAGGATCATTTGAGTTAGGCAAAAAAAAAAAACTCCTGCACAAGCATATGACAGGTCACAAGACATAAACAATGAAGACGGTGATACAAGGGAGTGTATGAAGGAGGGGGTACTTTCATCAGGGGAAGGTCGAGATTAATCTGTACATTATTTTGCCAATTATTGGTTCAATCACATGATTATTTTTTCCATCGCTTCATTAAAAAAACAGAACATTGTTTGAAATTGACAATGTAGAAAACGCACAAATTTGATCCGTAACAAATCGGAAACAGGAACATTTTTAGTTGCTGTTTGCAAATGTTTCGTTCATGAGATAATCAATCTGCTTTCCTGGAGGACTACAAAAATGTGACAATGTTTCCCGTTGACAGGCTGAATTTCGGAGGCTTTGGACAATTTTGAATCATTCAAGGTCTCTAAATGATTAATCGATTATAAAAAATAATTAGATTAACTGCTGCAGCTCTTGTGTCGTGTAATGAAGAGTTGGCACTTGGATCTATAAATGGTTTGCTAAAAGCTCATCTGTAAGGACTGGAGAGTCACAGTTTGAGTCACTCTATCCACAATATGTAATAAATAAATAAATAAATAAATTGGCACCAACAGTAGTTCTTGGAAGAGATGTCTGTCTGCTTCCTAACTACTGTCGAGGTGCCCTTTAGGAAGGCGCGAACCCTGTTCCAAGTCAAGAGGCGCAGCACTGTTTTCGCACCACTTTCACTTGGACATCTTTCCTTGCATGCCTGCATGTTTGACAAATAGACAGCGCAGTGCAAGTTTCCCATTGAGAAATGGTTACAGTATCGTAAATTTGAAAAATAAATGTGATGCTTTAGGGTTCAACTCCTTGTTTAGGGATGAATAATGTTTATATACTATACATTTATACGTGTGGTGTATTTCCCGAAATACACTTAGCTATTCAAGTGTCTTGTGTCTCCCAGGCTCTATGGATAACACGGTTCGCCTGTGGGATGCCATGAAAGCATTTGATGATTTGGAGACGGACGACTTCACTGCAACCACAGGACACGTTCATTTACAAGATAACTCACAGGAGCTTCTGCTTGGCTGCTACACAACTAAATCCTCACCTGTCCTACACCTTCACTTCACCCGCAGAAATCTGCTCTTGGCAGCAGGTGGCTACAACCCATAAGACCTTTTACTGAATTGAGTTTGAAATAGCTCTGGACAGTGTGAAAAGATCTAATGATGAATAGGAAACTTATTTTTCATCAATTTTTAAACGTGACCGTCATGTAGGACCTAAATACGTTGTCCTAATACGGTGCCATTGTAACTGAAAACCATGTTAGAATTAATTACAAGTACAGCTCAACATGTGGCTGCCACTCTTGTATTATAGTGTTTTTTTCAATTGATAAACATGTAAATAAAAGTGTTTTTATGTTTTGGGCATTAATGGTCTTTATTGTTAACATAGGGAAAACAAACAGTTATGATCTTACAAGCACATCCAGCTGCCTTCTCCACTCCCAGCAGGCAAAAATCATTTGTATGTCTGTAAAAGAGACATGCACATCACAGTTCATTGATGCAAAAGTATGTTGATGTATATTTAAGACGATTGGTCAAATTGTGTACTTACGTTATTTCTCCATGACCGCGGCTTGTTTCTTGGGCTTCAATTTAAAAAAGAGACCAATTGCTGCTAGGCTAGCATACGTGGCCAAAACGCACTACAAAGGAAGTAGTAATTCATTAAATAAATGAATAGATTAAATTGTGAGTCTAGTTAGTGTTGACTTACATTTCTCCTGCCAACCATGGTGTATGCGTTGAAGTACTTGGCAAACCCAGTGAACTGGTGCTGGGATCCTGCGTCATGACCTCCCATGATGGATAACTGATCCTATATCAGGGTGAAGGTGAAAGATCAATACATTCTATCATTCATGAATGTGACACTTACTCAGACACAAGCAGCGTGTGATAAGTGAGCAAATTACACAGTTGAACTTGTGAGGTACAAAAACAGGCATTACTGCAATTTTTCGCAGAGTTTGTTTTACGCCTATTCTAATGCTATACTTCCCAGTGGGTGAAGGACTGCAACCGCGGCTCATCCAGTCTGACATTGACAGGTTGGTCAATCGCGCTTGTGAGCACACGAAGCTAACCGTGAGGCGTTTACATAGCATTATCATTAGCTAAAAAATATATTACGCTTCCAAACACTTTGTCCATGTTGAATTATGCAAGCCAAATGTGGGATGGAAACGTACGCATTTAAAATGACACTGTTGCAATTACCAATGCAAGGTAGACGACCACAAGATGTAATTGTGAAAGTCTTACCTTGAGGATATTCCGTGCGGACAATGTCCTTCAACAGAGGCCTCCAAACTAGAATTGAAAGGAAGTCCCGCCTACTTAGGGTTGATAAATTCTTTGTCACTATTGGTCTACGGCCATCACGTAATAAACTCATCAAAGATACGATCACTGAATGGCCAAATGAAATGTCAATAATTCACACTTGTTTGTGATTTGCCAGGCTATGGTCTGACCAACCGAGTTCTTTTTCCGGGTCATTGTTATGGCGTGCTGAACAACATGTGAGTTATTGAATCTACAAACGGCGCTTTACTGTGAGCAAACTTCGCTGGACCACAGGTCGCATCGCCTTTAAATTCACATGTAACATTGTTTTGTACTATATATTACGTATAATGTTGAATGTAATATCTTTCGTATTTTCCACGTGTTGACCATACCCTAGGACGCAGTGTCTGATGTACAGTATCACGCTGGGTAGTAATAGTATGGAATACATTGAACCACATAGAAATGTGTTTTAAATGCGATTACTTAAGTTTAATAAACCCGTTGTAGTGTTTCGTAAGACTGATTATCAAGTCAACTCGGAGTTGCAAGTTTCATGACGTGGGCATTGTTTTGTTTCGTAGAAAACTGAAAAAGAAGACATGGCATCAACTGAGGAAGACTTCCCCCGAGGTGGGGCAGTTAAGAAGGCTCGTGGAAATAAAATAGACTTACAGGTTGAAGTGGACAACCTGTTCGAGGTATCGTTGATCTCCCTTTTATTCAGAGCTGGCATGTCGTGCAAAAGACTACATCCTCGCTAATCGCCACTTGAGTTTACATTCCTTTGAAATTGTTCCCCTCGCTATGCTTGCTTTCTTTCCAATTCTTCACTTTTCAAGCTGCTTGTTTAGTTTTCCCTTGTTCTAAGTAATTTGTTTCTTTACTGCAGTCTAATGAAAAAGAAGAATTTGAGCAATGGATGGGGGGTATCAAAGAGAAGAAATTCAAGAAGCAAAAGACTGCTGGGGCGAAAGGAGATGGCCTGACTCTAAATGCGGATGCAGAGTGTGTGGAAATTCTACATATTAAGGTAAAAACACAATTAAGGAAAGTCACACACATTACAACAGGACAATATACATTCTTAAAAGAAAAGGATAAGGAATTCTGAAGAATTAGATAATGTAGCTCCGGTGTCAAACTAATGGGTCCCCATCCCAGATGCAGACCTCCAAGTCATTTATGTGGCCCGTGAAATCTTGCCACTATTTCTGAAAACTATCCGTAAAAATGATACTGTCCAAATTCAGGGGCGATTATTCAATGCGATGGAGTGACTATAAAAGTTTTCCAAATGACACATATTATAGAAGGGACAAGAAATGTAACCGCCTCAAACTCTAGCCACACACCTACACTTTAAACAAATATAGTTCAGCTCAGCCCAATTAGCTGTGACATTTAAAAAGCAGTTTCTAGTTCTTCATATGGAGCAAAAATTACTACTGTTCAAAATGTTACTGTTACACTTCTGTTCAGTGGTATCTCTATGTCCGAACATCTCTTCATACGAAATTTTCCAAGTTATGCAACGCCTCAGCAATAAAATATTGCCCCTTGTTACGAAAGAAATTTAAAGATACGAAAGGTAAAAATAAAGTATGGGTTGCTAGTCGCAGCTCCAAGTTTCCTGAGCACAACATACTTCTAGTTGCTCTGCCATTGGCTATTACCGAGCAGCATCCTGGCATCCCATTGCCTAAGAGAGACCTCTACCATATGTGTCTGTCTGTAGATAGATAAATAGATAGATGTGTGTCTATGCAGCGTCCTCGTCATTTGTCCCTCGGGCCATGAGGTGTTCCGATAGTTTTACGTAAACGTGAATCACCTAGAAAAAGTGTTCATCATTCGGGCGATCGCTCACTATGTTGATGTTTGCCTTGGACATTTTCGAAGGATTGCTAAAAGCCGACAAAAGCAAACGTGCTTGGATCAGTTCTTCACAAAACGCCAGCCAAAAACAACTTCTGAGAGAGAACATGAACTAAAGAGGGCAAAAAACGATGAGGATGAAGTTAAATGACCATCATTTTTAGTCTTGATTCTTTGTTTTTTACATTACGCACAACTCTCATTTATTGCGTAATAATCTAATTGTAACATGTATTTGTTACATATTTTGATGCATTTTTATGCTTTAGAAAACATTTATGTCTGAATTTGGGGGTCGGGGGGCTTGGAACGGATTAGGGCGTTTACATGGAAAATGCGTCTCTACTTACAAAATTTCCTGGTTCAGAAATGTCTTCCAGAATCAATTAATTTCGTAAGTACAGGTACCACTGTATCCTCTGTATACTGTATACCACTGTATTTCCTTGAAAGAAGACAAACTCTTTGTGTTGCACTTTTCTTTGGGGGTGAAAAAAGGTTTTGTTAAATTCAGCCATTTAAATCTGGTCAGACAAAACATAAGCTGTTCGTTTTTCATTTTGTTCTTTCCCTGCATTGAATGTGGCCCAAACCGCAAACAGAAAATTAAGGTACCATATTTACAATTATTTTGGGCAGACTGTTTCTCCCCTGTGCGGCCCGGTAGTCCAGTGGTTAGCACGTCGGCTTCACAGTGCAGAGGTACCAGGTTCGATTCCAGCTCCGCTGTGTGGAGTTTGCATGTTCTCCCCGGGCTTGCGTGGGTTTTCTCCGGGTGCTCCGGTTTCCTCCCACATTCCAAAGACATGAATGGCTGGCTGATTGAGCTCTCTAAATTGTCCCTAGGTATGAGTGTGGGCGTGGGTGGTTGTTCGTCTCTGTGTGCCCTGCGATTGGCTGGCAACCGATTCAGGGTGTCCCCCGCCTACTGCCCGGAGACAGCTGGGATAGGCTCCAGCACCCCCCGCGACCCTAGTGAGAATCAAGCGGTTCGGAAGATGAATGAATGAATGTTTCACCCCTTATGATAAATGCAAAATGTCACCGTTTTTTTTTATATTGTTTTTTAATTATGTCTTCACAGGATGTAAAGGAAGGCATGCTGATGCTGGGTTGTGTGAAAGATGTTTCAGACTTTGAGGTGACTGTTGGTCTCCCCTGTGGTCTACAAGGATTCCTCAGCATTAGGAACATCTGCGACTCATACACAAATCTACTCACTGAGCAACTGGATTCAACTGATGAGGTCGGTAAACTGTATTTCAGTGGTTCTGAACCCTTTTTGCCTTCTGTAACTCACAGCCTTTTTGTCATTGCCGAACCCCGTCACTCATACATGTTGATGATTTTCTAAATGCAGAACGTAACCGATTATGAAATTGATTTTTTTCCCCCCTGAATGTGAACATTCTTAGGCCTTGTCTTCTTTTTTAACTGAAATTAAAAGTAAAAACAAATATGTGACATTAAAAAGAAATATTTTGTAAATTAAATTAAAACAAGCAGTTTGACTTTCATTTCATCGGTCATCCGAGCTTTGATGAGAATATCAGCTGACATGCAGCTGTTGTGATTTTGGCAAAGCAGGAAATCAATTATTAGATGTTTCCACATACCCCCTGCCATGCCATGGCCTAACATGCCTCGAGGTGTATGCACACTCCTGGTTTGGAATCATTGAGTATTGTGTGCATGTTGACTTGTCAAGACAAAAGAAAAAAAAATTATGAACACCCTTTGAGTATTTGTTCTGTGGATTCAAGTAACAGAACTGTCTTGTTTTTTTTTTCTGACAGGACATTTGTGCTTTGTCACACCTCTTCTATACTGGCATGATGTTGAGATGTGTGGTTGCAAAGTTGGACACCACCAGAGGAGGCACAATGAGCATCCAACTTTCAGTCAATCCAAAACTCGTCAACAGCGCGCTCACGTCAAGTGCTCTGAAAGCTGACATGGCAAGTCAGAAGTCAGAACTTCTTACCCCAGAATCCCTTTGTCACAACTCAACAGTATGTCACTGTTTGTTGTCTCAGGTGTTGAGTGGATGTGTTGAGAGCCTTGAAGATCATGGCTGCATAGTTGACATTGGTGTCAATGGAACCAAAGCCTTCCTGCCAAAGAAAGCTGACAAAGATATACAGAATAGTAACAATGGTATTGTAATAGGGATTGTTTTATCCTCTCCCTTTCTCTTGCAATTCCTTTTCAAAGTCACCGATGTAACAATAGTTTTTTCTTCTTTCCCAGAGCTGAAAGTGGGCCAGTATTTGACTTGTCAAATAAAAGAAGTGAAGAACGATGGACGTGTATTGCGACTCTGCGCCAAATCCTCGGCTGTTGGCCGAGCTCTTGCTGAATCTAAACAAGGATGGACCTTGACTAACCTTCTTCCGGGACTTCTTGTTAAAGCAACAGTCAGAAAGGTAGGGAGAGTTTTGGATAACATTCTCACACCACAATTTATTTGGAGAGCACTTTTCATCTATTAAAAATGCAACACAAAATGCTTTGCAGAAATAAAAACAGTCAATTGAAAGTAAACCCACCTCTCCCATCTCTATATGTAAACACATATACACACACATTAGAACACGCCCACCCGTGGCGTACACGGATTCACACGAAGCATATTTAGTAGAGCTGTCAAACGATTATAATATTTAATCTAATTAAAAACTCAACTGTCATAATTAACTCAAATTAACTAAAAATTAATCATGATTACTCACGCATTTTTTATCGTTTCTGAATTTCCTTTTATATTTTTTGTCCTATTTTCCCCCATTTTAATGCTCTCATCAACATGGAATCATGAATCAGTTTTCTATGTGCAAAGTGCAAATATTTACTGAAATAATTTCGATTTTCAATTTTACATGAACATTTTTCACTTGGAGCAGTTATTCACACATCATCTCTCACACAATATTACTGTCCATCAACAACAGTGAAAAAAATATTTTGTCACACAACAGCTGCTTGAACAGCTCTTTTTATGGAATCAAAACAGCGCAATATAAAGTGCACATCTAAGGTAAACTAGTACTCAGCCTATAATTTTTCACGGCCCCCTGAATAGGGATTGTCGGTCAGCATGGAAGGATCTCTCGTTCTGTACTTTTTTCATTTATTGGAGCACTTTGCAGCAGAAGTAGTAGTAGTAGTAGTTGTAACAGAAGTATCAGAAGCAGGTAATAACCTAAACTACACATAAATGCAGTAAAAAATTAATATATCTATCTTTCTGCATCACAATGTAAATATGTATATAATTGACATTAATTAATACCTTTATTTAACAATACGTTTAATAAATAATTTAATCAACCCTGATTTCACTCTGTATCATTATCGTCATCATTATTCATTGTTTTAAACGTAAGAAACCATACAACACAAACATAAAGTCGAATCGAACAAAAGAACTACAAGTCCCAATACTCAATCCCGGAAGTGGGCGCGGCATGATTAACAAGCTGAAACGCAATTTACTTCGTTAAAACGTCAGATTGCAGACGGACAAACATGACAACTATGCAAAAATGAGCTAAATAAAGACACCCCTGTTCTAGCAACATTTTAGCCCACGCTGTTTGCTTTGAAATGATCCATAGCTGTCGGTCTGAGACGAGGGGGCGGAGTCCTCACGTCAGCTGTGTACTTGGCCATTAAGTGGTATTTCAGACTCGACGTGCTATGATGATAGCTCAGTTTACGACTGCAAAACATACAGGTAACTTTGGTCTTGTCATTGGAACAATCTGGCAACTTTTTAAAAGTAAACTTTCCATTCATAAACTATTTAAGTATCCGTTTTCTGTGTCTCGCGCTGCCGTGGCTGGCAAAACAAACGTGCATGGACCTGTGCAGAGCGATTGATGTTTTGTTTCTGGTTTATTTATAGAGCAACGTAACATCCGCTGTGACGTCTGCCGCGTTAATCTCGCGAGAAAATTTTTGATCCAGATAAAATTCATTTAAATTAATGCCAATAAAAACGCGCTAAACTGACAGCTCTAATATTTAGTGAAAGTATGGAGACACGGCAAGGCACTGAAGGTCAGGCGAGAAAACATTCTGTGCTGTGGGAGCAATCCACACCGAGAGGTGCCGCAGTCTGTAACCACAGAGGATACCGCCACAGAGACCACTCTGATCCAGGTACACAGGGATAAACTCATTACGATGTGCGTAGCTCCCCAGCCCCCTGGGTCCAGGGAATCCACGGGATGAGATCCTCACGAGTGGACCAAACACACCTCTCGGCATGGAGGCTCCCAACAAGCAACACTGAAGTTAAAACTTTAAAAAAATATATCCTTAAAATCTGTTCAAGTTTCACTCCACCGAACTATCTGTATACACTAATTCATGACCATGTATGATGCCAAATGAACTCTTGACAGTGCTGAAATCAAACAAGCCTGTATTGCAGGTGACCAGAAACGGACTGCTCATGGACTTCCTGTCCTCCTTCCATGGTCAGGTGGACATACTTCACATGGAGCAAGATATGGCTGCTCATTACAATAAGGGAAGCGATGTAAGGAAGGGTCCTTCTTTTGAGAACAATACATACACATTCTATGACCTTTTACGACAATGCAATTTTTACTTTTAGAAGAAATTTCCACTGTTGTCTCTGCTAGTGGCAACCTCTCCATGTTTTGCCCAGCTAGGTTTAGATGTTCAATTCAGGTTAGACATTTGTATATCTTCATTTTCGTATCTTTTGCGTTGTGTATTTTTGCATCAATCGTGTAGATGCTGGCCCGTGTGCTGTATCTGGAGCCATCTACCCGCTTGGTCGGACTAAGCTTGCGTGACCACATAGTCCAACCTGAAACTCGAATGAATACCATTCCTGCCTGCGGCGACCGAGTCGGTGAGGTGGTGAAGGACTGCAAGATGGCCTCTATGCACGTCATGTCTGGAGCTGTATTGGAACTGCCTGACAAAACTCTCGCATTTGTACATGTGAGTAGCAATAATGAAATATTCATACAGTATACACTAATTATTGGATTATTAAAAAACTCGCCTGAATTTGCCCAATACGTTGTTTTTCTTTCTGACAGAGGAATAACCTGAAGGAGCTTAATGAGCCAGCTAATGAGAACAAATTACTCGCCTTACCCAAGCACACTTGCAGGATAATTGATTTCAGCCCCATTGACCAAATTCATTTCGCTACTCTACGCAAGTATGTGAAATCTTTCTTTGCATCATGCCTCCTTTGTCAGTCAGCGTCCAACTGATTTCGCTTCATTTTCAGGACTGTGATTGAAAGAACCTTCTTTCGATACGCTGATCTTCAGGCTGGTCAAATTGTAGAGGTATGTGCTGAGACTTGGATGAAATATAATGTATCTACTGTTAACAGATGGTAAACTACTATACTTTCTTGAGAAACTCTTAGTGATTCTCTTTGAAGATAGATTTGAGAATAGTGTCGAGGAGGAGTGCAATGGGGGAAAAAAAACCTCAGGGTTCAGAACCTATCATGATTTTAAGTCATGGATTGGATAATTTTTGGAATTAAAACAAATCAAAAATAAAATAATACAGTATTTGTTACTTTATTTTCCATTGGTTTTATAAGTCACTTTTGTACATTAAGTAAAAACATTCGACCCAAAATTATTTGAAAATAAAGTGCATCACATGGGCTGATAAGCAGCACACACTACATTACATCACATGACAATTACGTACTTGACGTTTTCAACGTGGTGTTGGAGTTTATGATTTTCAAGTGTATTTTTGGCATCTTGGTGTTTGAAGTGCCCCGCGAATCATGTATCCGCACACTTGACACTTTTTGAAAAGCACTGATCTAAACCATATCCCTAAGTTGTCCCCACTATTAGTCCCCTTCACAACACCTTGTACTGGTAGTTATCTACAAAATGTAACAATTGTCATGCCAGTTGTACTATTGCATTTAAAAAATATGTACATGTTTAAAAATGTTACTTATATGGAAGTGGTGATAACGGAACATTCTTGAAAGTCATTTTGAAATAAGTGATGTCCTGTTTGCTGTTACTTAAATTTGATATCCTGTTGTTTTGTCTCGTAACCAAGTCTTACATGTCTCTCCCTTAAAGGGGACAGTGTCTGTCCTGCTGAATCGTGGCATGGTGGTGCACTTGTCGAGCCACATTCGAGGGCTGGTGCCTTCTACCCACCTATCAGGCATCCTCTTAAAGAACCCTGAGAAGAAGTATGCAAAGGACATGAAAGTCAAATGTCGGGTCAGTCCATTATTGACATCAGGAAACCTGTAAACCGTTACAATAAGGGAAGCGTGTCATCTTTCAAAAGTTGTCTTGAGTTTTATTTTGCTCTTCATGTCCTCAGGTGCTCTCAGTGGACGTAGACAACAAAAAGCTGTATTTGACCCGAAAGAAGGCCCTCATCGAAAGCTCCCTGCCATTATTCCTTAGCTATGATGATGCTCGTCCTGGACGAGTGTCCCACGGTCACATTGTCAGTGTCAAAAACTTTGGCTGCGTCGTTCGATTCTACAACGATGTTAAGGGCCTGGTGCCAGTCAATGAACTCAGCTCTGAAGTAATCGTCAACCCTGAGGAAGTCTTCTATGTTGGTCAGGTGAGCTCTTATGATGTGGAGCTGCTATGCCATTATATTTCAGCAAGAAAGTACATTATATTCTTTGTCCTGGTAAATCAGTTTTTTAATACAAATAGTTGGGTCTCTAGAGTCTCTGCTACGTGACATTAAGTCACCTCATGATTTTTTAATTTTTTGGGGTAATTCTCTTTTTATTTAGTTTTCACGGATCCAAACCAACAATGCGTACACATCTCACATACGTGCCACAGTTATCCCTATACAGTATACAGTACATATCTCAAATGAAATCCATCTTTAAAAGGATCTTATCTTCACATGCCTCCAAAATCTAGGCACTCAAAATACAGAACAATAACCTTTTGGGTGTATCATACAGTCGTCCAAATAAAATAAAATAATAAATTGGAAAAATAAGGAAAATAAGATTATGTGAATGATGGTCTAATCACAGAAGCATTCAGCCACTTCTATTTTTCCAGAACACAACCATTCAAGCCTTAGATTTAAAGTTATTCTTTCCATCATAAATATCTCATCAACAATGTCTAGCCATTCATTCACAGTTGGCTTTTGAGCTTTGAGCCATTTCCTGTTTATGGCTTTCCTGCATGCAGCGCTCAATATCTGAAATAAATAATTATGACTTTCTCTGTTGTTAGGGGACCAAAAAAGTATATTTTTAAATTCTATGTATTTTTTAGAAAAATATGTATTTATTTTTAAGAGAGGTACACTTAAGCCATTCACCTAATAACCACCCCCACAATAAATTTCTCATCCAATGACAAGATCTCCTTGGCTGGCTTCAGTTCCATATTGAAAGTGCCACTTTTACAGCGCCCTATCATGTCTATAAATTCAGAAGGAATGCAGAGTTGCAGTGTTAGCACAGATTAGAGTTACAACTGTGTTAGTTTATTATTTAGGGTGAACTGTTGTGTCCATTAGAACGGATTTATTAGTCTTTATGCTATGGGCACTAGCTTGTTTTTCATATTCTGAGCTCTGTTTTCGCTAGTAGACGTAAGTACCCAGCAGCTGCAAACACTTGCCACCAAGCGAGGTGAAAAAGATGACTGAACTCACTGTTGCCGCAGAAGAATGAGGGCTGGCTCTTAGCAGGAGACAAATCCACCTCTAAAATGATCTAATTTCAGCGTGGCTAGAAATATGTACAAATGTCCCTGTAAATGTATCCTTTTATAAATTTATTGAAGAAAGCAAGTTAAGATACCTTGGGAAAGTTTTAAATTGTTTTTAAAAAATGCTCGTGTTTCCTTTTTGAAGGTGTTGAGGGCCAGGGTTCTACAATGTGATCCAGAGAAGAAAAAGATGATGCTGTCATTTAAGCCTGCAGCGGAGGGCGACACAGAAGAAATGGGAAAGGCCCAATTTGGCTGTGAGGTGGGAAAGATATGTTACATGTTTTGTCATCAGATGCCATTGATATTTGTGCTATTTCTATTTATACACGTTGCCTAATTGAATGAAGGACAATGAATTTTCAGTGGTGAATTGCTTTAGGTTGCTGTTTAACACACTAAACTTTATTTACTTTTTTCAAGCACTAGTTTATTGCTATTTCGACACCATTGAATCGATCACAACAGGAGTGCTCTGTTCGTCAGTCGAAGAAATCCAGTTGCGATCGAATCAATACCCTGAGATTGAAGCGGCCTGATTAAATGAGAATATCCACAAGTACTTCAACAACTACAGCGTTGACTTTGAGAATAAAATGACATGGATGAATGAGAATATCCACAAGTGTACTTCAACAACTACAACTGTTTGACTGCTTTGTCATGCAAAATAGAGTGATTTTAAAGAGGAAGAAATATTTATTTCTAAATCCAATATAATGGATACTAGTAACAACTCTTTTTCCTGCGCCATGCGTTTTGCTTTCCGCGCCTATGTTGTAGAGATTGGAGGCCAAGGTGCTAAAGAAGTCGGTCAATGGTCTGGAAGTGTCCATTACTCCCAATGGGGTTCCTGCCCTCTTACCCACCATGCACCTCTCAGATCTCGTGTCCAACTGTTCTCTGCTGTGGGAGGCCCTGCAGGAGGGAGACACCATTTCAAACCTCGTCTGCTTTCTCCAGAATAAGAATAAAATTGTATCCTGGTTTATTATTGGAACTAAATATAATACCTCAGCCAGGCTTTTATATTTGTTGAAGATTATGCTTTTTTTCTGACCTTTTTTTAATGTGCCAAGAGTAGCCTTTTGTTTTCCTTAAGTTTCTCTCCTAGAGTGTCACCAAGAAGCCAATGGTGATCTGGTCACTGGAGGAAGGAGTGGCCGCTAAGGAATTCTCAGAGATCACAGTTGGAATGCAGATGTTTGGCTGGGTCAAGAACATCATGACCTATGGCGTCTTTGTCGAGTTTCCATACGGCCTTGTTGGCCTTGCACCAAAGTCTGTGAGTGATGGGTCGTCAATGGCAGGGAATGTTTTCCTTTTTCCTTCTCTGAGACCATCTGTGTTGTGCCAACTGCTGCACTTGTAGGCCATGTCTGATAAGGTCCTTGCTGATACAACAACCACCTTCCACGTGGGCCAGACGGTGGTTGCTAAGGTGACAAATTTGGATGAAGAGAAGAAGCGATTCCTGGTCACACTGAAAATTTCTGAAGTCACTTTGCCAGAAGGATCTGCCCAGACTAGACTTATTCATGCTGTACAAGAAAGACGAGCTGCGACTGAAATGATCGCCCTGAAAGGTGGGACGTTTTGTCTCGTGTACATGATATAACCATGTTACGCAATTCTTGTGAACTTTGCGTGAAAATAAGCCTGCAATGTATTTGGTGGCCATAACCCAAATCAGAAAACGTAGATAAGAAAACAGTTTGAAAGATGTTGTTTTATCGAAACGCATTACTAGACACATTCTGATTTCACTTGTAGTGGGGGGGACTGGGATGTTGGCCAGAATAGGGGTGGGGTTATGAAAGGCTGGTAAATCAAGGGCCAAAATATAATTTCAAAAACGAAGCATAAAGGCCCCCAAAATTGGCGTTTTTGTGAGCTTTTATTGACTTATATTAATGAGAGTCTTAATATGAAGTCTGTGTTAAATGTCTCACCTCTGTGTTGTTCCTCAGAAGCCAGGGATCTTTACCAGCAGCTTGCTGCTCTGTCTGTTGGCCAGAGGCTGAAGTTGGCTGTGGACACGGTGAAGGATGGCGATGGTTCCACCTTCAAGTCAGATGAATTGGTTGGTGCCACCATACAGGCCAACAAATACCATTTGATGGGTATGTTTTTATCCTTAAGTCTTAACATTGTATGATGGATATCGTCTGATAGTGCTATGTGAAAGTATGAGCCTCACTTGAAATTCTTGACCTTTTTGCCACATTTCAGGCTTCAAACGATATAAATTATATAAAATGGGGTTTTGGTGGAAAATCTAAATTGGGACACAATCATGACATGGAACAAGTTTTACACAATATTTTAAACTTTTATTTACATGCACATTTACATGGCCTTTCCCAACCCAAATATTGGCAATAGTCAGGTTATTGACTGCATGTTTTCAATGCCTGCATTTCAAAATAAAATGATTAAAATGTTGAGAAACCACACGTTTTGATAATCTCTTGCTCTCTCTTTGTTGCAGGGATTCAGTTGACCCCAGGACAGAAGGTTACTGCAGTTGTCATTTATGTTGACATCCTGTCTGCCACTGTCCATGTGTCACTCCTTTCCAAGTTAGTTACCAAAAAGAAAACGGTAAGTTACATTGTCTTACATAAATGTACTATGATATACTAAAGAGGAGTTGGAGAGGAGCAGAAACTGGTGCGCTACCATAGTTTGGACCATCTAGAGCAGGCATGTCTAGCTTCGGGCCTGGAATGCCACTGTCCTGCCTGTTTTCCAGCTCACCCAGCTGCAACGCACCTAATTCAGATGATCAGCTCATCAGCCAACTCTGAAGCAGTATTAGAACGATCCTGATTATTTGAATCAGGGTTGTTGCTCAGAGGAGAGCTGGAAAACAGGCAGGAGAGCGGCCCTTGAGAACCGAGTTTAGACACTCCTAAAGAGAACTGGAAAAGAACTGGAAGGATGATGGCCATGGTGAGGAACTAGTTTGGCTGCCCTAATCGAGACACAGTGGTACCTAGGACACACGAGGGTTTGGGGCTGACAAACAACAAGATAATACATATGACACAGCCAGCCCAAGGTCCTGACTCTAAACACAACACAGGACTCCCCACCCTGAGAACAACTGATTCATTTTAAACCAAGGGTCTCAAACTCCAAATTCAAATGATCAGCTCATCAGCAAGTCCTGCGGAAGCCTGATAACGGCCCTGACCAATTGAATCAGGGTGCTCCAGCAGGGCGTGATTGAAAACATGGAGGAACGCGACCCGATCAGAACTCGAGTTTGAGACCCTGTAATTTAAACTGGGTGGTTAATCTTTGCAGTGGCCCACCTGAAACTAATTGGGCTCACTCTCCTGCAATGATTGGTCAGCTAAGTTGTGAACAAGGGCCACCAATCAGCAAAGAGCAGGGAGAGCTACCACACACATGCAAAGATTAACCCCAACACAAAAAAATAAATAACCTGCCATGAAATATCGCGGACCGTAACTGTGTGGGTGTGTGTGTTTACAGCTTACAGAAGAGAGCAAATATTCTGCAATTTTGCAGCACATTGACCAAGACCTAGCCGTCATCTCCGTGGAAAACACTGCTCAGCTGACTTTTATTCAAACTCAAAGCCACTTGAATGAGGTCATTCTACCAGAGTCGGCCAAGCATTCTGACACTGGTTATCGCTTCTGTGCTCGCCTACCAACATTCACGGATTGTCCATAACGAACACCTGTGTCATTCAAACATAAGGGTGTCCATATGTGCACTTGGCACCAGGACACCCTAGGCCGCAGTTCGATGATTGACTTTGTGGTTGTATCATCGGATTTGCGGCCACATGTTTTGGACACTCGGGTGAAGAGAGGGGCGGAGCTGTCAACTGATCACCACCTGGTGGTGAGTAGGCTCCGATGGTGGGGAGGACGCCGGTCCGCCCTGGCAGACCCAAACGTATTGTGAGGGTTTGCTGGGAGCGCCTGGCGGAATCCTCTGTCAGAAAGAGTTTCAACTCCCACCTCCGGCAGAGCTTTTCCCATGTCCCGGGGAGGCGGGGGACATTGAGTCCGAATGGACCATGTTCCGCGCTCTATTGTTGAGGCGGCCGACCTGAGTTGTGGCCGTAAGGTGGTTGGTGCCTGTCGTGGCGGCAACCCCGCACCCGCTGGTGGACACCAGCGGTAAGGGATGCCGTCAAGCTGAAGAAGGAGTCCTATCGGGCCTTTATGGCCTGTGGGACCCCAGAGGCAGCTGACGGTATCGACTGGCCTGCGGAATGCGGCCGGTGGTCGCCGAGGCAAAACTCGGACATGGGAGGAGTTCGTGAGGCCATGGAAGCCGACTTCCGGACGGCCGAGGAAATTCTGGTCCACCATTCGACGTCTCAGGAGGGGGAAGCAGTGCACCACTAACACTGTGTACAGTGGAGATGGGGCGCTGCTGACTTCGACTCGGGACGTTGTGAACCGGTGGGCAGAGTACTTCGAAGACCTCCTCAACTCCACCAGCACGCCTTCCTTGGAGGAAGCAGAGTCTGGGGACTCTGAGGCGGGCTCTCCTATCTCTGTGGTTGAAGTCACCGATGTGGTTAAAAAGCTCCTCGGTGGCAAGGCCCCAGGGTGGATGAGATCCGCCCGGAGTTCCTCAAGGCTCTGGATGTTGTGGGGCTGTCCTGGTTGACACGCCTCTGCAGCATCGCGTGGTCATCGGGAGAGTGCCTATGGATTGGCAGACCGGGGTGGTGGTCCCTCTTTTTAAAAAGGGGGACCGGAGGGTGTGTTCCAACTACAGAGGAATCACACTCCTCAGCCTCCCTGGTAAGGTCTATTCAGGGGTGCTAGAGAGGAGGGTCCGTCGGGAAGTCGAGCCTCAGATTGAGGAGGAGCAGTGTGGTTTTCGTCCCGGCCGTGGAACATTGGACCAGCTCTACACCCTTAGCAGGGTCCTCGAGGGTACGTGGGAATTCGCCCAACCAGTCTACATGTGTTTTGTGGACTTGGAGAAGGCGTTTGACCGTGTCCCTCGGGAGTTCTGTGGGGGTGCTGGGAGTATGGGGTACCGAGCCCCTGATACGGGCTGTCCGGTCCTTATACTGCCGATGTCAGAGCTTGGTTCGCATTGCCGGCAATAAGTCGGAATCGTTTCCAGTGAGGGTTGGACTCCGCCAAGGCTGCCCTTTGTCGCCGATTCTGTTCATCACCTTTATGGACAGAATTTCTAGGCGCAGCCGAAGCGTTGAGGGGTCCGCTTTGGTGGCCTCAGTGTTACATCTCTGCTTTTGCAGATGATGTAGTACTGTTGGCTCCTTCAAGCAGGGCTCTCCAACTCTCACTGGAGCGTTGCAGCCGAGTGTGAAGCGGTTGGGATGAGGATCAGCACCTCCAAATCTGAAACCATGGTCCTCAGTCGGAAAAGGGTGGCGTGCCCTCTCCGGGTCGGGAGGAGATCTTGCCCCAAGTGGAGGAGTTTAAGTATCTTGGGGTCTTGTTCACGAGTGAGGGCAGAAGGGAACGAGAGATCGACAGGCGGATCGGTGCAGCGTCTGCTGTGATGCGGACGCTGTATCGGTCTGTCGTGGTGAAGAAGGAGCTGAGCCAAAGGGCAAAGCTCTCAATTTACCGGTCGATCTACGCCCCAACCCTCATCTATGGTCACGAGCTATGGGTCGTGACCGAAAGAACGAGATCCCGGATACAAGCGACCGAAATGAGTTTTCTCCGCAGGGTGTCCGGTTTAGAGATAAGGTGAGAAGCTCGGTCATCCGGGAGGGGCTCAGAGTAGAGCCGCTTCTCCTTCACATCGAGAGGAGCCAGATGAGGTGGCTCGGGCATCTAATTAGGATGCCTCCCGGACGCCTCCCTGGTGAGGTGTACCGGGCTTGTCCCACTGGCAGGAGACCCCGGGGACGACCCAGGACACGCTGGAGGGACTATGTTACCCAGCTGGCCTGGGAACGCCTCGGGATCCTCCAGGAAGAGCTCGAAGAAGTGGCTGGGGAGAGGGAAGTCTGGGCTTCCCTCCTAGAGCTGCTGCCCCCGCGACCCGACCCCGGATAAGCGGTAGAAAATGGATGGATGGATGGATACACTAAAGAACACTAAATCTGTCTGTACAAAGTATTTCCAGTTTCCACTATGTACTCCAGGAGACTCTCTCTCTCCCCCTTATTACTCAACCCAAAGCTTAGTCTTCAGCCGCATGCTAAATGAGATTTAATTGTTTTCTAAAACACAGACTGCTTTTTTCCCCTGAGATGAGGAGATGATACGTATGTATTAAGACAAAGCCTTGTCTTCTCGTTTGAATCTTTTCTAATCGCTGGGTGTTATGGCCCTTCCAACTGAGGAAGGGTCACACGTAAGTCTGGGAGTTGGAGAGGAGCAGAAACTGGTGCGCTACCATAGTTTGGACCATCTAGAGCAGGCATGTCTAGCTTCGGGCCTGGAATGCCACTGTCCTGCCTGTTTTCCAGCTCACCCAGCTGCAACGCACCTAATTCAGATGATCAGCTCATCAGCCAACTCTGAAGCAGTATTAGAACGATCCTGATTATTTGAATCAGGGTTGTTGCTCAGAGGAGAGCTGGAAAACAGGCAGGAGAGCGGCCCTTGAGAACCGAGTTTAGACACTCCTAAAGAGAACTGGAAAAGAACTGGAAGGATGATGGCCATGGTGAGGAACTAGTTTGGCTGCCCTAATCGAGACACAGTGGTACCTAGGACACACGAGGGTTTGGGGCTGACAAACAACAAGATAATACATATGACACAGCCAGCCCAAGGTCCTGACTCTAAACACAACACAGGACTCCCCACCCTGAGAACAACTGATTCATTTTAAACCAAGGGTCTCAAACTCCAAATTCAAATGATCAGCTCATCAGCAAGTCCTGCGGAAGCCTGATAGCGGCCCTGACCAATTGAATCAGGGGTGCTCCAGCAGGGAGAGATGGAAAACATGCAGGAAAGCGACCCCAGAGGAGTGGAGTTTGAGACCCCTGTAATTTAAACTGGGTGGTTAATCTTTGCAGTGGCCCACCTGAAACTAATTGGGCTCACTCTCCCCTGCAATGATTGGTCAGCTAAGTTGTGAACAAGGGCCACCAATCAGCAAAGAGCAGGGGAGAGCTACCACACACATGCAAAGATTAACCCCCAACACAAAAAAATAAATAACCTGCCATGAAATATCGCGGACCGTAACTGTGTGGGTGTGTGTGTTTACAGCTTACAGAAGAGAGCAAATATTCTGCAATTTTGCAGCACATTGACCAAGACCTAGCCGTCATCTCCGTGGAAAACACTGCTCAGCTGACTTTTATTCAAACTCAAAGCCACTTGAATGAGGTCATTCTACCAGAGTCGGCCAAGCTGAGAGAAGGAATGCTTTTGGCCGTTGAAGTTGTTGAACCCAGCTGCGAGCAACTGCAAGGGCTCCCTCTATTGTCGTGGAAGTGTGCTGTACCCAAAAGACTGCGCACCGTTTCAGAAAACCAAATGGATTCTGACACTGGTTATCGCTTCGGAGAAATTGTGCAGGGGAAAGTACGGACAGTGAAGCCTACCAACATTCAGGTTGAACTAGAGGATGGAAGCACGGGCTTTGTGCACGTGTCTGAGGTGATGGAGGCTACAGAGGTGTCGCAAGGATCCTTCCCCACGTCTTTCGTTAAAGTGGGCAGTGTTGTCACCGGCAGGGTCATTGGAAAACGAGAAGTCAACAGTAACGGGTGACTGCTGCTTATTAATTGTATTACTTTTTAAAACATTTTCGAAAGTTCTTTAAAGCTTCTTTTTACAATTATATATGATCTGTTCTTTGTTTTCTTTAGATTATTACCTATTTCCCAGCCAAGATTAACATGCACCTCACCTGAGCTAACACTAATACCCAGGTAAATGACTGATCGTTACCGTTTTGACAGTGGCATGATTGATCGAATGTAATGTGTTGTTGGTGTTGCCATTACAGTTTTTCACTTTGCCATTAAACAATTTTTCTCATAGCAAAGTGGACAGGAAAACGGAGCTCAAGTCTGTGACGGCTGCAGAGAAACTGAGTAGTTACAAGGTTGGAGAGGAAATTACATGTTTTGTTTCAAAGGTAGGCAAGATTATACAGTTGTGCGTCTTGACATACTCTTACCGCAATGCTGAGCTGAGGTCTGTGAATGCATTTTTAATTGTCTGCAGTTCCATCCAGAGAGGAAGAGTTTGGAGGTCACCTCTGATCTTTCCATCACCGGGACAGTAGAACTGCTGGCTATGATTACAGACCTGAAAGTAAGTTATACCCAACACTATTGATCAGTGGAATTTAATGTATTTTTTAACATGTTTATTGTTAAAATAATATCCCACTGGGGAGTTTAAAAAACCCAAAACATCGTTGTCACAAACGTCATTACAGTATGTATCGGTATACAGTATAAAATTGGGCACATGTGCGTTTGCAGGCTGTCAAGTGCACATGTAAGCAGCAGGTGGTGCTGAAACATCTATTCACACTCGAATTGCAGTAATAATAATAATACATTTTATTTATAAGCGCCTTTCAAGGCACCCAAGGACACTTTACAATCAGGGACAAAAACAATAAAACACAGTACGGGTGAGCTGCGGCAGCCAGACGCGCCAGCGTTCACTCAACCCCGAAAGTCGGAAGAAACCACAAGGGAGGGAGAGTACTGTATAATAGATTAAAAAAAAAAACAATGAAACTAACAATTATATAAAGATAGCAATTTCTACTGTCAGACAAAGGAAACATGACAAAAACTACTTCATGTGAACTTTGTCCTAATATTGGTTGAGTTTTTTTTTTTGTCTTTAAAAAAACTTGTTTTGTGTTATTTTAGGATTCCAGCCGTCTTGAAAAATTGTACAAACTTGGCCAGGCTGTTAAGGCGAAAGTGGTCGAAATGAGTCTCAAACCTCAGCGATTCTTACTGTCACTCACAGGTAGGGCACAACTTATTCCGCAATCCTATACTTATATGATGGAAAAAGGCTGATGGGCTACCGTGTGTTTGTTTTGTAGGCATTCATGAACTGGAGACAGGCAGTATCACTTTAGGAATGGTGACAAGCATACTGCCACACCTCGGCCTTGTGGTCAAACTCCCGTTTGGTTGCACAGGAACTGTGGCCATCACTGATCTCGCTGATGCATACAAGCCCAACCCGTTGGCTGCATTTAGCAAGGATCAGCTGCTGAGGTCAGTGAATGCACCAACTACAGTATATGCATACAATGCTTATTTAACAAATGTGTATGACCGCCACCACTTTTTAGTCTCAGAGACAATGCAGCATCATGAAATGGTTGAATGTGGAATCTTTCCTTTTTTTAGTAAGCTCTTGAGATTTTACCATTTTGAATAGCCATGAGTAATTTCAAATTGAATATTTTTTTAATACCGAAATTGGAGCCAGCTCACCAGGTTTCAGTCAGAAATTGATCAAATCATAAAAAAAAAAGTTCACTGATCTGATGTCAACATGGAGCAATATGTCCATTTAAATAACTTTATTTATTTTTTTACCTGTGTGCTATTTCTGGAGTACAGTATCTAGTAAAATATTCTCTATCATTTTGCACCTGTTTAACAGTTTTGCCAAGCCCAAAGGAAGTAAATGGAGGAGATTTTAATATGAAATGTTTATATGTTAACAAACGAGCAGAACTGGATTTTCAGTAACACTGTAGCTGCTTTCACAACATGAAGTACATCAAATTATGCTCTCTGCAATGTGCTTTGGGTACGACTAAAATCCCCCACCCCACCCCTGCGTAGTCCAGCGCTGTATCTTTGATTTGCGTTGCGTAATAGTTTTTTTGCACAGGCATGTTAATCTGAAAATATCTTGACGCCGATATGTTGTCCCGACACGGAAAAGTGTTTCCAAGCCAAAATACACATAACAAAAAAAAAAAAAAAAAGAAGTTGCACCAACACAGCAAACTAAACTCAAATATGTACTCTAGAGAGACTTGAACTCGCATTGGGACAATTTTAACCGTGCACAACGTTTTAGTTCAAGACCATGCTTTGCTCCCTGTTGTGATCAGACTAACTGTGATCAGGTTTTGGCCTGTTCCACATGAGCTGCACTATTTTGTAAGAGTCTCAGTGGCATTTCAGTAAACACCACTCACCCAAACGAAAATTGTAAAATGAATACAATATAATGTGGAGTCCACAAAGGCCAGACATAGTGTCTACATGTGTATAACTTCGCAGTCTCTAGACCCCAGCTCAGTTTTGCGGTGTAATGACATCAAACTTTATTTTAGGCTATTTTAAATCATAAAAACAATGGCTGTAATCCCTGGATTGGTACTTCTGCTGTCCAGCCGTCCGCAGCAACAGATGTCCATTCATTGTACATGTACACACACACACGCACACATTTCTGCTGTAATAGATCTGCCACATTGAATTATGTTCTTTTATCTCAGGTGTTACCTTCTAGGATGTGAAAATGACAAGTGGCACTTATCGCTACGACCATCAAGGTATGATATCTGACATGTATACACTTAAAAATGTTGATCTGTCCTGAAATCGTAACCTTGTCTCTGCTGTTCCCCTTCTCCAGGTTGAACCCACAGCAAGCCAAGCCAGCAAAAGACACAGAGGTTTTGTCCTTGAAAGATCTGCAAGAAGGCCAGTTAATCAGAGGCTTTGTCAAGTCTATCAGTGAGCAAGGGGTCTTTATAAGGTAAGACGGTGCTTCCCTAGTGCATGGGAAGCGTCGATGAGCGTGCACTAAATGTGTCGTGTCATGGCTCACTGAAGACTTGAAATGAATGACAACTTTTTGCATCTCCCAGGTTGTCAAACAGCATCACTGGGAGAGCCGAGCTTCAGCGTGCCACCAAGTATTTTGTGAACAACCACAAAGTCCTCTGTAATCATCTTCCCCCCAGCACCCTGCTCACCACAAAGATCATCAGGTGAAATGAATTATACACACTGCAATGTAGTGCGACAATACGTTTGCTAAGAAAACCTCTGACACGTAGTCAAAACTGAGCATTGGTTTTATGCATTGTATCTAATTCTTGTAATCTGTGGTCGCTCCAGACTATAAAAATCCATCATTATAAAGAAAACGCATAAATTGCTCCAGTATACAAGTAGCATTTTTGCCAAATTTTATTTGACAAAAAACGAGATCAAGAACAGTAGGGCTTGTACTGACAACTTGCTGTTCCAAAAACGTACATGTTGGATACATTGAAGACTGAAAATTGTCCTTAGGCATGAAAGTGAGGGTCAATGCTTGTTTGTCAAAATGTGCTTGGGGACTGATTGGCATCCAAACCAGGGTGTACCCCTCTTCTCATCCAGTCAGTCACCTGGTGTAGGTTCCCGCTCAACTGTGGCCTATTTCATTGTTAATTGAATAAGCGGTATTTAAAAAAAAAAAAAAGAGAGAGAATTGATAGATTATACACATGTACAGACGCTCCCCGGCTTACGAACATCCGGGTTACGAACAACGGTACATACGAACATTTTCACGGGTATGTCGAAAAAAAAAAGAAAAAGTTAGATTTTGTATTGCGCGCCTTTTTCCGAGTGCCGAACGGGGCGGAGGAGGACGGCTGAGGCGACGGCTGAGGCGACGGCTGAGGCGACGGCGGCGGCGACGTCGGCGGCGCGGGAGAGGCGTGGGGCGGGCGTGTGACGGTGGAACGGGCGGGGAGGCGTCCGGCGCGCCGGTCGACGACCGGTCGTCTACTCTCCCCCGCTGAAGCCGCTGCTAGTTTACCGGTCAGCTAACCCTCGAGCCCTGAAGAACATGACGAAAAGCTCTCTCCCCGTTATATGGATGTCAAACATATAAGCCTTAAACATACATTCCAGACAAAATATAGCACTGAAGTAACTTACGAACGAATTCACCTTATGAACAATCGTCCGGAACGTAACTCGTTCGTAACCTGGGGAGCGTCTGTATTTGCTGACTCCATGATGATGGGTCCAATGAGTGCTTCTTGTCACACAATAAATTGGGGTTGATCGGACTGTGTGAAATGCTACAGCAAACATATTACATTTGTATGGCTCCGTGTGCACAATAGTTTGTGCTCCAATAACACTGCGGCCTTTTCTGTTCTTGTTCTTCAGCATCAACAGAAAAGAAAAGTTAGTTGAGTTGTCCCTGCTCACCGTGGACACTGGGAAGCCAGACATCCTCCCAGAGTCCCTCCATCTGCCACTACGTCTCATGGGACAGGAGAAAAAGAAGTATAACCTTGAAAAGAAAAAGAAACGCTCACTGTCTGAAAGTGAAGAGGTAACCAAACAGTTGGAAAACATTTCAGCATAGATGCTCGGCATTTGCCCTTTAGTTGTTCTCTTAACAGAAATGCTATTCATACCTAACTGCTTTAACCTTGGTGATTTTACCAGAAAAATAATGAAACAGAGCCCCAGAAAAATAATGAGACAGAGCCCCCAAAGAAGAAGTCAAAGAAGAAGAAGAAGAAAACAAACCTTGTAGACAATGACAGTGGGGTTGACGTGTACTTCAGAGAGGAAGAGGATCAGGAAGCCAAAGACACCAACCCGGTTGCTGTGAATGTAAGCAAATTGATTGACATTGGTTTTATTTCCATCCTCTTTATTCATGTAAAAATAAATAAATGTCTCGGCAGGTTTCCAGTTCATCGGGCCCTTTCAGACTGCAGGTTGCAGCTGGGTTCTCCTGGGATCTTGGCCTCAGCTCATTGAAGCCTGCGACAGCAAACGTGCATGCAGACTCAAGTGATGGAGAGGACCAAGATGAGCACAACAGCAAGGTGAGACAATTGTTTACTATTGTGTTGCAACTTCCACCATTTGTCTCACTACTTCTTTCCTCGTCAGTCTCAGAAGAAGTCTCGATATGAGCTGGAGCAGGAGAAAAAGGTGGCGGAGAAAGCCTTGACGCAGCGGGAGATGGAGTTGATGGACCCTCAACTCAGGCCTCAGGATGCAGCAGCGTTTGAGCGCCTGCTCTTGGCTTCTCCCAACAGCTCGATTCTCTGGCTCCAGTACATGGCTCACCATCTGCAGGCCACCCAGATTGAGCAGGCTCGCGCTGTGGCAGAGAGGGCGCTGAAAACCATTTCTTTCCGGTAAGATTAGACCATGTCGACACGGAACTTTGGTGTTTTGGCCACCTGTTCTCACTGGCAATGGAAAGAAAATAGTTTTCATTGCTTGCGTTTGTACTATAAGCTGATGTATTTATTTTTTAATTTCAACATGTATTCATAGTCATTACTTTGTGTTTTCTGCTTTAACGCTACTTCACTCTCATCTAAGCTTACAATTCTGCCATGCTTATCGCCTTTTCTGTTACTGGGTTTTTGACCAGAAATCAAGTTTGCTTTCCTTTGTTTTGTTTTTTTACTTTTTAAAATGTTCTTGCTTCTGATAAAATGTGTCATGCCTGTAGTTTTGGCATTTCTGTTCAGATATTGATTTATGATGAAGGTTGGGGGTTTTATTTGATATGCAGGGGTGCACATACGGGCTGTGCCAGTATGCATGAACACTGGAAATTGTTTCCCGCACCCCAAATTTAAATCGGTCACCTCAATTTCGGCACAAATAATATCAGGCCACCCTCTATTCTATGTCAAGTCAGTTGTCACAATTGATTCCGAGGGCCAACTCAAAAATCAAAGCAAGGTAATACTCGTGCATTTGTATTTTGAAGTTGACCCTTGCATAGTAACCTATGCACAACCATTATGGCTGCTGACCTCACTAGGTTGGCTCCAAGGTAATACGCCAGCTCAATTCGCCTTGTGACATTGACCAAACATGTCTCAGAAGGGCTGCCGGCGAGACACTTATCTCAGTGTCACTGTGCTGTGGATTGACCTGACATGAAAGTGGGCCGTGGTGCAAAAAAAGTGGATTACAGACAGCTGCCTGAGAAAAGTGTGCTAACCGAGCTGTCTCATCACAGGGTGCTGGACTGCAAGTCAGAGGTCGACAGTTAATTTTTCAAACGGGCGTTTTTCATATAGAGCACTCGATTGTGCTCTGTATGAATTTAATGTAAATTATATTGTCCTAAGAAGCGACCGTTGTATTGCCCTGGTGTAATTATGTTGTTATAGTTAAGAAATAAAAACAGAAAAAATGGATTCAGTTATTTTAAATGACATATGTACACATACTAATGACAGTCCTTGCCCAGATCTGCAGTCTTTAAATTAAATGAGCTCGATGGTCAAGAAAAAAAAATAGCAGCAATCATCAAACTCTGATGCTCATTTGAGAAACATGCCAAATTTATCTGCACCCCTGTTTATTTACACTCTTAATTCTCAGTGATTGTTTGCTTGTATACATGCTGGGTTTTTTTTTTTTTTATGTCCAGAGAGGAGCAGGAGAAACTGAACGTGTGGGTTGCCCTGCTAAACTTGGAAAATATGTACGGCACCCAGGAGAGCCTCAAGAAAGTTTTTGAGCGAGCCCTCCAGTTCTGTGAGCCCATGCCTGTTTATCAGCAACTGGCTGACATCTACTCCAAATCTGACAAGATGAAGGTATTAAATCCTGTACATAATTTGCACAGCATCTACAGGGGTGTTCATACGGCAACTTTTACTCCGGTGTATCACCGGTGCTACCCCCCATAGAGTGTTCACACGTACAAAGTTATACCGGTGTAGCCCCTGAAAACAGCTTAAACCGGAGCAAATTTAACCCTGCTCAGGAGGTAGTTTATAACATTTACTCTGGAGTAAATGCTAGTTTGCAAGGCAGCACCGATATAAAATGGGACATGTGAACGCTTCAGGGGTAGACCTGCTATGCATGAGAAAAGTAGATTACATACGAGTATTGAATGCATTGCTTTAGTGCTCTGTTGTACTTTCGTCATCTTTCCTTTCTCTCTTCTCTCATCCTTTTATGGTGTCTGACATTTATGTTCTGTAAATAGAGGTTGTAGTTTTCTACTCATTTAAGAATTGCCTCCCCCTTTTTCAATTTGAAGCATTCAAAGTATGAATTTAATGTAAATTATAAAAGTATCAAAGTACTATCGTTCCATTCTCATATTAATAACATAACCCGGTCCGCATATTTCCACCTAAATGTCTCGGCAGGTTTCCAGTTCATCGGGCCCTTTCAGACTGCAGGTTGCAGCTGGGTTCTCCGCAATATCAACCGTCTCTCAGAAGAAGTCTCCTCTGGCGGAGAAAGCCTCACCCTCCTCAGGCCTCTCCACTGCCATCCTTGTCCACAGTCTCGTCACCTAGACCATCGACTATTGCAATTCACTTCTCTTCTGATGTGTCACAACTTTGTGTTTTCTGCAACGCTATTCCTCCATAAACTTCAATTGGTCCAGAATTCTTCGGCCCGTATCATCACTGGAACCCCCTCCTTCCATCACATCACCCCCATCCTCCAACAGCTCCACTGGCTCCCTGTCAAACTGAGGATCAACTTCAAAATACTCCTCTTCACATTCAAAGCCATCCATAACCTTGCCCCCTATCTGTCAAACCTTCTTCAAATTTCCGTTGACCCTCTCGTTCCATCAGGTCCTCAGCCTCCTCCACCTCTGTGTACCTTCTGCCCGTCTCAGCACGATGGGGTGCAGAGCTTTCAGCCGCTCTGCCCCCAAACTCTGGAACTCACTCCCACCCGACATCCGAAATATCGACTCTCTTCCCATATTCAAAACTCATCTCAAAACCCACCTATTTAAAATTGCATATACACTTTAAACTCATCACTTTTATTATTTATAATTTTATCTGTGTTTGCTTGTATACATGCTGTTTTTTTTTTTTTTTTGTCCAGAGAGGAGCAGGAGAAACTGAACGTGTGGGTTGCCCTGCTAAACTTGGAAAATATGTACGGCACCCAGGAGAGCCTCAAGAAAGTTTTTGAGCGAGCCCTCCAGTTCTGTGAGCCCATGCCTGTTTATCAGCAACTGGTTTTATTGCTCTTATTGATTGTAAAGTGTCCTTGGGTATTTTGAAAGGCGCTTATAAATAAAATGTATTATTATTATTATTATAGACCACAGCGTTGATTTGTCTGGAGAAGTATAAACCATGGTTTTTCGATATGTCACAAACAAGGCTGGGAAAAGGAAGTACACGTTACCCATGCGTATGTTTTATTTCTGTATTATTACGTCCGCAGAAACAGCCGTGTGAACGCAAGTGGGGCTGCACCTGGGTTAACACGCTTCTCTTTAGTAAGCAGCTTTTTACGTGTGAACGCTCCACAAAATTTACACCGGTGTAAGATAAATCGCAACAAAATACGTCGGTGCAGCACCGATGCAAATGTGTGCCGTGTGAACACCCCTTCTGAGGAACGAACGTCAAATCAATGAAACAGTTCTTTGTAAAAGATTTATGTTGCTTGAGCTGAACACTGTGTGCGTGTGTGTTTCTCTCTCTCTCTCTCTCTCTCTCTCTCTCTCTCTCTCTCTCTCTCTCTCTCTCTCTCTCTCTCTCTTTCTCTTTCGCTCTCTCTCGCTCGCTGTGTTTGGGTCAGGAGGCCGAGAACTTGTATAAGTCAATGGTGAAGCGTTTCCGCCAAAACAAAGCGGTTTGGCTGAGCTATGGTACCTTCCTGCTACAGCACGGCCAGAATGATGCTGCCAGTGCTCTCCTGCAAAGGGCACTTAAAAGTCTGCCATCCAAAGAAAGTGAGTAAAACGATCTATAAAGGTGGATATCAGCATCAGATTTTTTTATAAAGTACATGTATCTCACAAAAGTGAGTACACCCTCACAGTTTTTGTAATTATTTGATCTTTTAATGTGACACTTTGCTACCATGTACTGTCCCCTAAATGTAATGTAAAATGTTTCAATCTCACTGACTAGTAAGAATTTTGGTTGAAGCACTTCACAATGCTGCGTGGTCTCTTGTGTTTGATACCAGTTTGTTTAATGCATTGGTAACCTTACAAGGCGAGACAACGCACAGTGTGGTTCTACACCGATGCAAACTACTGCCACAATAATAAAATATTGTTAACTGATTACCGGTACTTCTCTGACAGTTCATATTATATATTCGTTTTATTGGCTTGTGTAGGTGTGCCTAATTTTGAGTGTTCTTGCCTGCTACATCTATTTTTAAACATTGTAATTTGTCATCAGGCGTGGACGTGATCACAAAGTTTGCCCAGCTGGAGTTTCGTTTTGGAAACACGGAAAAGGGTCGCACGATGTTTGACAAAATACTGACAAGCTACCCGAAACGCACTGACCTCTGGTCCATTTTCATTGACCTCATGGTCAAGCATGGGTCACAGAAGGAAGTCCGGTAAGAACAAGTTTGTTTTTGTTTGGTTTTTTTTTCCCCCCTCCGCTTGTTCTACCTAAACATTTCATCCAGTTCTTTTCTTGATTTCTGAACAGGTTAAGAAAGCTTGTTGCATGTTTACAGTCACATTCATCTAAATTATCATCACGCAGGGCCATCTTTGATCGTGTCATCCACCTGAGTGTGTCAGTGAAGAAAATCAAGTTCTTCTTCAAACGCTACCTGGAGTATGAGAAGAAGCATGGCACACCACAAAGCATCCAGGCTGTCAAAGAAAAGGCTGTGGAGTTTGTGGAAGGCAAAGGCAGTGAGGCTGCCAGCTAGAGACCAAATGTACAATCATGCATCTTGTATATGTTTGGTGTTGACGGCTACATAATGTGAATAGTTTCTTAATTGACAGTTGACATTTTTACCGTTGAAATAGATTATTGGAGCTAGAAGACTCAAACCAACCTTTTGTAAAATGTATGTATTCTTATACCAACCTGATCGGGCTCAAACTAGAATTCAGAATTGAATTTACTCTTTTTAACTCTACTCTCTCTGAATTAATTTTGCCTGTGTTCAGAAATGAATTGTAGGAAAGCCTTGGTAAAGCATTACCACCACTCAATAAATTGACTACATTCATGACAGTACATTACATGACATTTTATTTAAAAGCAACAAATACAAAATAACAATATATATTGGTACACATTTACGTACATTACATACACGCTAGTTTTCTATCCTCTTTTAAAAGGAAAGTTCTTGGTACACACTCTGAAAAAAAAATCTGCCTATTTAAGTCCTTGATGCTGGTCGTGATGTCATCCAGAAGTTGTGATGTCATCCATAGCGTGTGGCTACCGCTTGACTGCTCGAGTATTTTACCTGCACAGTGGCAGTATTGATTGTAAAATGCTTGTGTGGGTTACGTTGTGACTGACGTGGTTTGTGCTGGCTGGGTTGGTAACACCCCTGAGATGGTAGAGGTATCAGTACTGCTCCTGCTCAGTACCGCTTCTGTCCAGCAGTGCTGCAGTCCTGGTGCCTCCTTTCCAGACCGGCTGTTGCTGAGCAGTGCAATATGGAAGCTAAGCGAGGACCAATGTAATGAAAAATGTCTTATTTATACATCCTTCCCCCATCTTCTGACCCTACCAAATCACGTTTGCCTCCGTCAACATCCAATTCCCACCTAAGAATATTGCTCAAAGGTCACCGGCAACACAGCCGCTTGGGATCATAAACAGCTTTGTCTGGTCTATGAGATGATCATCTCTAGTCGTTTAAATGGAGTTGTGGTTTGTTTTTCCTAAGAGAAGTATAGTTTCCTCTCTCCCAACCTCACACTTCCTCTGGCTCCATAGGACCCTCGGCCCCCTGTGGGGCATCAGTGTGGAGCCGCAAGATGGGTTTGTTGCACATTGGGCACACACTGCGGATCTCCAGCCACTTGAGCAGGCACCTGAATGGGTACAAAGTGTTTTAACAATAGGTCTAAGAAAGAACCATATTCATTTACGAAGATACACATCACCGATAAATTTGATTTAATGATTTATACATGTATGGTTTGTTGGAGCTGAAATACTTGGATCATTCCTGGCTATTGGTGCCTTGCCTGCCCCCACAAATAAAAGAAAATGCTTTTTGAGCATTTGCTCATATATACAGTGGTCTTTGTTCCAAAATAAACACGAAATAATGGCTGTAATTTTTTTTTTTTTGCAATGAACTTGCAAAAAAAGTTCTCTCTAAATCTCTACTGTTAGGATCGATTGTGGTGAGACTAAACATGTAAACATTTTTTTTTAATTACCGGTACAAACTTCAAAGTTTCAACCCCCAACCTCTTCCATTAAAAAATAAAAACCTGAAAGTAAAACAGTTCCAAGTAATGAATAGCTTGAAATGGTACAAAGGTGAACTGACAGGTTACAAATAGCCAGTAAGGTTACCCAAAACAAACAGATGTATTTTTTTCTAGTTTTACCGACAAAAGGGCTGTCTTTTGACTTAAACCCCACTGAGGTTGTTTGGGATGAATGGGACTAAGGAGTGAAAGCGAAGCAATGTACAAGTGCCACATTTTTGATCTCATCTAGACTTGGACTTGGACCTTGGGGACTCAGACTTGACTTCGATTCAATAAAGGTGGACTCGACTACAGCCCTGCTTTAGTGGCACATTGTGAAGGGCCGATGACAAAAACTCCTTGTCGTTATCCTATTGAAAAGGCCACACGGTGATATTCTTTAAGGTGTATGTTAATTTGTATCAAGAGTTGGAACTATTGTTAATTTGCATATTCTTCCGTGAGAATGTCGCGTAGTTAGCCTGTTAGAGCATGCGCCAGTGGCACGCGTGACGCAGTCGGACGTCTGAGGATAACGTGCAGTTTCGTGAGTTTGTTGGGTGGTTAGCCAGTATACCGTGTCAATCTAATTCATTGCGTGCAAACACATTGTTGGGATTAGCCATAGTGTGTTTTCACCACAATATTTGGTTTTATCTGACGTTCTTTAATGTACGGTACATGTTGCTGTGTGGCTATCACGAAGTTAGCGACAGGCCGCTAAGTATTGCACCGGAAGGGACGCGTTGTTTATAAATAAGAGCATAAACAGGAAGTGCTGTGTTAGCTGCCTCAATAGTTTTTTGCCTCTATACAGTACATTTGTATCCTTATTTGATTAATAATGTGATGTGGAATGCACTCTCTGTTGAAAAAAATATGAAAACCATTTAGGCAAGTAAAACTATTTTTGAACAATACATTCAGATCACAGTATTATTCTAAACTTGCCACTTGTCCAAGTATTTTGCCAATAAGATCATGTAAGTGGCAGTGTTAGACCAGACGAGGCCCTCCTCTTGTGCCATCTAAATACAAGAGCTTTATAAAAAAATAATAAACATAATAAACACTAGAAACAAACTTAAAACTGACAGAATTCTCTTAATAAGTTGTCCCCTTTGTCTCCAAATAAAGAAACTAAAATATGAAACAATAAATGGCATTTTGGTGGACAGATCATTTTCATTGGGTGTATTGAATCTGAATTGTATTTTATCTCAGAGGAATTTACAGGGAAAACAAATAAAATGTCCCAATAAATAGTGCCGTGTTCCGTGCACCTTAGGTCAAAGCTCACTAAGGTTGTCACGTACATTGAAAGAACCGTCAAAGTTTAACTTGGTAACACTATTGTCAGCATTGTCTTCCTGGAACTACAGGCTGTGTCTTGTTTTCTGGTATTTTCTTTTGTAGTAAACGCTGTCTCATTCAGTAGCTCTGCATTATAAGAAGGCACGTTTTACTTTTTCGGTACTTTATTATCTAAAATAATGTGATATTTATAATGATCGCTATTGTTTTTCCACAGCGATTTGTATTGGATTTATATTAACAATGACGTTTCAGATCTTTTGACATTAAACAGCAAAGGTATTCGAAAGTGGTTGTTTGTTTACACATTTTATTGCAGACACTCACTTCTTGTGAAATGCATGTGAGCACGGGCACACTCCCAGTTCGTCTCTGGTCCTGAATTCTTCCAGACACACGGCGCAGGTTTGCTGCCAAAACCAGAACAACAATGAGCTAAGGCCATATTTTGTGTCATTGTGTAACTTCAAAAAAACCCTTCATCTTCTCAATCAAACAAAGAAACAAAATGATGTGAAGTTCAATGTACCCCTGTTTCAGTCGTATAAAATAAGGTGTTGGTTATGACAGGTAATTGTTCTTTTCATAGCTGTTTCTATTTTTGAATCTCAAAATCTGAACTTACCCTCCCGCCCACCTCTGCCTTTGAAACATTTAAAGGCAGTCATTTATAAGATAGCAAACAGAGAAGCATGCTCATATGAAGCATCTATAAAAAGCACAGTTATTCTTAGCAGTCCTAAATTCTGCCACTTGAAGATTGGGAAGCACTTGGTATGTATTTGCCATCAACGAAAGCGATTTCAAGCACATGTGTGTTGCATGTTAATTACATCTGAGGATTGATGTTAGAATGGATAGGTCAACCTGGCTTATAAAGAGTAAGGCAGAAACATGGGCTGCATTCTACAGAGGCTCAAATGCAGTGTGTCCCAAACTTTGAACCGAGGCACAGATTTTACATTTAAAAAATCTCAGAACACACCACCAGACAAAAATATCCGAAAAATTGGTTTACACAGGTTTTGTATTTTCTACTTGTTAAAAAAAAAAAAAAAAAGTCTGTCACGGCATGGTGCTGGCATCGATAGTTGAACTACTGTACATTATAGTAAAACGTAATTTTTGGACCAATTAGGTGACATTTTATTTCTTGCAGCGGAACAGTGGGTGACTGGTTAGCACATCAGCCTCGCAGTACAGAGGTCCGGGTTACGAAACTGGGTTCCAACTGTCCTGTGTGGATTTTATTGGCATGCTGTCCCTGTGCCTGCGTGGGTTTTCTCCGGGTATTCTGGTTTCCTCCCTCATTCCAAAAACATGCATGGTAGATAAGTTGACCATTCTACGTTGTCTCCAGGAGTGACTGCGGGTGTGAGTGGTTGTTGTTTGTCTATGTGTGCCCTGCAATTGTCTGGCAACCAGTTTAGGGTGTACCCCACCTACTGCCCGAAGACAGCTGGGGTAGGCTCCAGCACGCCCGTGACCTTAGTGAGGATAAGCGTCACAGATAATGGATGGATGGGTCGCAAGAGATTGCTTGCAAGCACACTGATACGTCAAAGGACAAAGGTTACGAATCTGTTCTAATACAGCATATGTAAATTACACGTAAAGCAAAATGACTTACTCCAAGCAGGCTGAGTTTCTTGCTTGCTCCCTTCAGCACCACCTACAGTGAAGAATGAGGATGGAAGGATGAACATTTAATGTAATACAGTATCAGCACTATCATAAATATAACTTCTTCCGATGGGCCATATATCCTAACATGACTAACCTCATATTACTCCTATGTTTGATGCATCGAAAAGCTAGTCTAATATTAGTTTCAGAATTGTTGCATTCAATGTACCCTGATGAACTCTTTTGGAAGGTGGTGTTATATTGCTCGGCTGAATGAAAAAAGCCTGACATGCAGTGGTAGGATTTAGAGTCTGTCTCAGAGTGTGCCGTGACACGTGCAGAGACTGCAGTGAGTGACAAACCTCATTGTAGCTGAACTGCTCCCTCGTTCCTTGTTGTTTCAACCTGAGTAAGCCACAAACAAGACAAAATATGCACTTTAATGGTATGCAGAAATCTACTGTGGTAAGACATTCGAACAGCACAGAACTATGCCAAAATTGTAAGTGAGGACCCAAGGCATGAGTGTCCCTCCAATGTGTTAGGCCATTGTTTCAGGATTAAAGGGCCTTCCAGAAATGTGGTTCGCGCTCTCACCCCTGGGACAAATTTGTCAGATGATAATGCCTTGCAAGTTATCAGGTAAGGGACATTATGTTGTCAATCTGGCTGGGGTTGAGAAAATGTCAATGGTTATAGAAATTCGCTTTCAAAGCAGTTTATTTGAATGTGTATCTTTTCAAAATTCTGTCACAAACATTACCTTGGGACTGAGCATGGTACAATTGCATTCATGGTCCTTCCCTGACTAAAATAAAAGCATTGCAATTTCACTAATTACTATGAATACTTGAAAGAATAACTCAATCACAAAATTGTTAAACTATTTACTGAACACTGACATTCCAGTGATGCGCACACACACAAGCAACGAGGGCATGGCGACCAATGGTAAGTTCGGGAGAACTTTCATACGACTGGTCCACTCTGAGCCGAAAAGAGTGCGCGGTTGTTTTCAGCTGACACAAACTCCAAATGGTGACTGTATGTTGAGCTTTTGTTGTGGAAATTAACATGAAGGGATAATTATTCAGTTGTTCTGCAATTAAAATACATATGCAAGCCATAAAATGATAATGAACATGAATTTCCCTGGAGCACATGATCAAGTATTCAAATATAGAGCAAGACAAGATACATATCATGTTTGAACACTGTCCAAGTGCCCACTATAAAATAGAATGATGTATGCATCTACCTTACCACCGTAAACCAAAACCTACACATTCTACATATGTTTATAATTATTATAATTAGTGATTTTCGTCCCGGGCCACATCGTTTCCTTCATTGTGACCGTCAAATTTAAATTGAATTTACTATACTTAATCTCATCTCTCAAAGGGAAATTTAAACTCACACTCCTCAGTACATTACAAATGGAACAGATGCAGGCATGCAAGGTCAGACTAAAAGCGGTGCACAAAGAGTGCTGCACCTCCTGTGCTTTGCTTTGCTCTTGGGTACGCTTCAACAGTAGCTAGGAAGCAGACCAACATTGCAATGTGGACGACTCGCCATTTTTGTACATTTTGTCCACAGCGGGACTTGACCCTCAGCTCCAAAGCCTTACAGGTGAGCTTCTGGCATCCCATATAAATATGAAATCACTTCATCGTATATTACACGTAGACAACAATTCAATGTCATATTAGATGTAGGCAACAATTCGCCAGTAATTGTTTTTGAAATCATTCATTGATGAAAATATTTTAACCCTTTCATGCTCCCTGTAACCGTATAGCATGATAAGCTGTCCACTGCAGTAACCGCTGTCCCTGAAAGGGTTAATTATCACTGAATTTACATTGTATTTATAGTTGAGTTCGAGTCTTTTGTGCATTTTATTCATGTAATTCACTCGTTAGCATATTCATAAATAAATGTTTGAATTTGTATCGTTGATCCAATTTATATCATGTGATTAGTGTTTTGTAATTGTTGTTGGCTACTGTAAATTGGAGCAATTTCCCTCAAAGAGCTGCTTAACAAGGTGTTAAATGGCTCGTTATTTGTTTACATAAATAAATAAAGGGGCGGCCCGGTAGTCCAGTGGTTAGCACGTCGACTTCACAGTGCAGAGGTGCCGGGTTCAATTCCAGCTCCGGCCTCCCTGTGTGGAGTTTGCATGTTCTCCCCGGGCCTGCGTGGGTTTTCTCCGGGCACTCCGGTTTCCTCCCACATTCCAAAGACATGCATGGCAGGCTGATTGAACACTCTAAATTGTCCCTAGGTGTGAATGTGAGCGTGGTTGGTTGTTCGTCTCTGTGTGCCCTGCGATTGGCTGGCAACCGATTCAGGGTGTCCCCCGCCTACTGCCCGAAGACAGCTGGGATAGGCTCCAGCACCCCCCGCGACCCTAGTGAGGATCAAGCGGTTCGGAAAATGGATGGATGGATAAATAAATAAAATACCTTAAGAGGCTATGAATGTAAGAACATGGAGTAATTGTGTACGCTAACAGGCTAAAACAAGTGTGTACAGACCAAGACAAAAACAAACAAAACAAAAACAGCCTACAGAAGTGTGAAGAGCTGCAAATTTGGTCACATAGTCATTTGATGTTCGGGATGATTTTATGGTTTTGTTGTTTGTTTTTCCGGTCTTTAAAGAATCCAAACATATAATTAGATGTTCCCAATAGGACTACAGTACATACTATAAAGACCATAATCAAGAAATCAAGAAATGTTGGGCTGACTGCTGCACTTTGTGGCAATGTGGTGAAAATTCATTGCTGTCTCAATTTCTCCCTCACACATACACTTCTCCAATACTTTCCAGCAATTCAGAACGGGCGAGGCCAACCTCCATTCTCACCCTTACACCTACCGGAAAAGGTAGCAGCAGAAGATGAGACTCAGCATGAAGACGAAGAGGCCAATGCCCAGTACAATGACATACACATTGAGTGGCAGGTGATACATGTCAGACGTCATGCTGCAGTCGTGTTCAGAGCTCAGAGAATTCAAACCGCACAGGCATCCTGCCAAAAAAAAAAAAGATGGACACATTTATAACACATACATCCAATAAAATTAAATCAAATCAAATTCAGGTCATTGGAGAGATGTCTGGAACTGACAACTCAAACCGGCTTTGGAATAGTAAGCGACATCATCATCATCATTAGTTTGCCGTCATATAATGTAACCCGCATGTGTGGGTCCCAGTGGTTCAAGTGCATGTGGCACTTGGCTTATTCCCTCATAACTGGAGATTTTCTCCTGTTTGGTCAGAAATACTCTGTGATGCTGCTCGGATGCGAGTGTGTCGATGGAGCTGTGGCTGTGGGACAGTGGTGGCAAACCTAACCCTCGTAGGGCGACCCCTTAATTGGCTGTGAAGTAGACAAACACAGCGAACAGACACCGACACACCACCATCTGTTCCCCAGACTAAATAGAGTAGTGTAGTAAAGTGTGTGCTGATGTGACAGCATTTGGGGGTTGAGGGCTTGGATTGTGTAGTGCAGTCTATGCTTGTGCTCGTTTTGAAAGACCCAGAAACGTGGGTGCTGCAGGTGGCGGGGTGGGAGTATATTTAAAATGAGAATGAACTTGGGACTAAGGGGCCATTTGGCAAAACAATAGCAGTGGAAGCCCCACATCCACTAGCCACATGTCACCCTATTATTTTGCAGCAAGCGGGCTCTTTGCCAGTCTCGAAATGTCCATGTGTCTCTCTTCAGAGTCAATGAATGGGTACAGCTTGCACTGTGTGGGAGGTATGATAATTTGACATAGCTGGAGGTTGGGGGATTTTAAAAGAAGGGCGGCAGGGAAACTGAGAGATAGACGACGTGAGCAAAATGTGTATACCAGGCCTATACAGGAAGTAAAAATGGAATGAAATAAATGGTTGTCCCCACTCTGCAGCTTTAACAGCTTCCACACGTCTTAGGAAGATTTATTTTTAAAATATGTTAGCGTGTGTCTCTGTGGCATTTTATGATCAAGAAGAACCCTTGTGAGGAGGTTAGTAATTTTGGACATGAAAGAGGACATGCCTCATTTCTGTTTGAGTTCATATCAGCGTTATTTGATGAGTTCTCCACTTCATCCACACCAAACTCTTCTCAGCATGCCATTATTTTTCCTTGTGTCATGCTCGAAGGCAACATGGCTCTCCCCAAACCGCACTCACAAATTTGGAAGCTTAGAGTTGACCAAAATGTCTTGAATCAAGACGTAGACTGGGTAGGAATGTAACACGATTGATTGATTGATTGCTGTGTGCCCCACAACTTTTGTTCACAATACTAAACCAGACACAAAACAATAACGCGGACTGAGGTCGTAGAATAATCAGGAATATGCAGCTGCGGTAGTTGTCTGACTGAAGTAAACATGAACTTGAACGCACCTCATTTGGAGCGCCGTTTGTCACAGACAAAACACTCAGGCCTTTGTGATTTGGCTCAAACCATCACGCAGAGCCAGTAAACTACGAAGCATAAACTGAAGTGACGAGCTCTAAGTAGGCTACACAAATTACGTACTGGGTCCTACGAGGGTTAAACAGATGGCAGAGAAATCCACTTACCGTTACACCATTGGAATGGTTGCATGAAATTTGATTCCTGGGGCAGCTGCAATAAATTCAGACCCTTGAAGAAGAAGGCTGAGCTTGAATGGAGGCCAAACTCTTGGACTCGTGGTTGGTGCCTGCGATCAGTCACTGTGTGCTGAGCCCCTCCAAATACAAGCTTTAAGTTTTTCAGATTTGCTCAGATTTCCATAAATCCTTGAGAGGTGTGGTTTTGTTGGCTCAGCAGTCTGGGCGGCCCAGCATTTCCCAAATCTGGATCAAACCCTCCGTGTTAAGACTGCGATATTTGGGAAAAGAGTTTGGACCGCGTCTAAAAATCTCACGTGCTCTTGGATGCCAGTATGAATGATGTCATCAGAGAAGACAAAGAAATCTTGTTGTGCAGCTGGAACTGTCACTTGCCTCATACCGTGGGTTATTTCGCAAGTTGTTGTCAAAATCTGAATCATGCGCAGTCATAACATCATCAACAGCGCAGTCAGTGTTTACAGTCAAAGCAGACAAAGACCCTCTATGACTTGTGTTGTTTTTCCGCCAGGATTGGCTCCAATGTCATCCACCGATCGCAATGACAGTCTTCGATCAATGGAGGTAATAATCTGGCTTTAGTCTGCTTTGTCTTCCCCCCATAAAGCCGCCTTTTTTTAACAGAGGATTTTCGCGGCTTTCATTCTCCCCCCCCTCAGATGTCCTCTGCTGTCTCCTCCTCCAGTCCGCTGATGTTGCAGAGGGTATTCCAGAAGCCAAAGATGTGCTCCTCTCAAAGGCCAAACAGAGTGAGGACTGCTCGGCAAGGCAGTCTTGAAGCTGGCATCGCTGTTTTTGCTGCTGAGTCTGAGTTTGTTTCTCGCTCAGTGCATGTGTGTTTTTGTTTGATTCAATGGGGAGGGGGATCCTCTTCTTCCCACCATCTGCTTGCTCCTTCAGACGAAAAAAGACAAAAGGCGGCTTGTGTCAGTGAAGAGTGTTATCTGCTGCAATTAGTCTCTCGCACCTCCAAGTGGCTTTGTCATGGCACGCTTCTCCTCGTCCTCTCTCTGTCCATAATGTTTTTAAAGTGATCTTGCAGTCTGCCTCTTCCCTTCCGACGCCTCCTGCACTGCTCCGCTCTGCCTCGGGTTTGTAAACAGATCTGTGCTCATGTGACCATCCGTTTTGCCTCGCAACTCTGCTCGGCCTCGGCCCTCCCTCTGCCTCTGTCCTCCAATCTGTAGGCAGAAGGAAGGCAGAATGAGCCAGACGCTGACGAATAGGATGCCTGCAAGCATGCTGGTGTGTATGTGACTGTGTGCGTACCCCTCTCCCATGTATGTGAAAGGGAGAGCAAAGAGACTCTTGCAGCAAAGTGAAGCGAGGGAGGCCCCGGTCAGCTGCATGCATGCATGGCTGATGTCCTGACAAACAAAACAATGTCATTTCTGCCAAGTAGATGTCAGCCAGATCGCATGCAGATGCCCAGTCCGCTCTTTTCTTTCTATCACGAATGCATACAGTGGGTTTGGTTTATTTTTTGTCGCCAATGTTTCTCAGACTGGCTTACTTGGAGCCAATTCCACTCCCATGATCAGATACTCTTTACAATCTAGTGAGAACCACATTAGCTTCAAGAGGAATTATAAACATAATGCTTTTCTCTTTTTTTTTTTTTTGGTTTCACATTGTCAGTGAGGTGTTGATCGAAGTGAAATGTCAGATATTCTTAGTTGATGCAACGTGTCTACTTTTACTGTATGCTTCCTGTATTGTTAAATGTCCTCTTACGTGACAATATATCCTCTGCTTATTTCATGGGTGGAGCTGCCAACAATACTTCAGAACAGTAGACATGTTTATTTTTGTAATTCCACTTTCCCTGAGTGTATAACTTCCCTGCATCATCTTGGTAGCTTGTTTGAACACAGTTTCCCCAATCACCTTTTGCAAATAAGAACAATCTAAATAGATCTATCTCACTAGCTCTCCCGAATGTGGCTAGGGAGCAGACAAAGACTGCAGAGGACAAACTCAGTAAGGAATGCATGAAGGTGACAACGTGACAGAGAATCACCTCTGATTAAGAAATGGCAAGGTGGACAAAGACATGCTTACCGCCAACCCCCCACACCAGCCACCCTTGGTGCCAGTCCACTGAGGAGCAGAACAGCTGCTGGGATACTGGGCGAGCTGTCAGATGGTCAAGGGGAGTGCTGATTCTCTAATCCCAGAGGGGGAGGGAGGGACAACAATGGGATCCAAGCCATTTTCATTCAGCCCCCCTCCTCCCTGTCCTTTTCTGACTGTTAGTCGTGTCATTGCAGAGGAACAGCTGGATTGTCCATCCCGATGTAGAGCATACAAGCAGCCTGTAGTAAAACGCTACAAGCATTGTTGTTGATGCTGACACATGACGCTCGCAACCTGCCGTCCTGTTTACAGGTGATCAGTGCCATGTAGTCCTTTTCTCACCCATCTACTGATCAGTGAATTGTTTTCTTAACACGTGATGAATTCCATCAATGCTCAAGCAGGGGCTTGACAAAATAAAACATAAGGGAGCTAGACAGATGCAAATGTTGACCTTATGTTCAAGCAGCAGGTAAATCACAACCTTTCCATTTGCATAAATCACACATTTTGCTTGACTGCAAATGTGGTGCAATCGGGGCATTAACTGCCCTCAGATTCTTGTTTACATGCCCCTTTTTTCTGCCTGGGTCTGTCCTGTCGTCACTTAGGAATTTTCATGGTGGCCCTTCTCTTGACAGCAAACACGTTTTAGTGCACTGCATACATGTGTTTTCAATGTTTTGGTCACCTGACCAAGCGAGAATAACATGTGCAACACCCATTTGATTCAGTGCTGTTACAAGCCACTTCAAACAACAATAATATACATGCATTCACACACACACACACATATATATACAATCACTTGCTAAAGTATTGGGCCCCCTTTTGGGCCCCCTTTAAGTTTATTTAATTATTTTAAACGACATAACATTGGAATTTCTTGTGAACAATCAACACCAAGCGGGACACGAACAACAAGTGGAACAAAATTTTCATGTGTGAAGTGTTCAAGGGAGCCGAATACTTTCGCAATACTGTATCAACACACACATACATATCCTAAATACATATACAGTACATATATACAGCTTTTGCGTTAGCTTACATTAGATGCGCATTGTACCCAAAGTAGTGGGTTGTAAGCATATTAAATGAGCCTGTCAACAGACTGAAAATTCATTCACAAACACATTTCTAATACTCTCCGGAAACCAAAGGTATTTCAAGCACGTAGTCCTTTGTCCCTTTGAGGTCAGACTTTACTGTAATACACCGCCCATTCCTTTTTCTCCACATTATGAGTGTGGCCATTTACTGCTCCACCGCCTTCTCGCGGCAGTTTGTCATTGTTTTCGCCATTTTTTTGCTCTTTTCTCAGCGCAAGAGCTGGCTTGCATATGTGCCAGTTGCACAAAGCTTTATTCATGTCATCCTGGACCCTTATACCCAGGAGTTTGTCTTCCTCGTTCCTTCTCTTATCATCATCCTCATAGTCACTGTCATCCTTGTTGGAGTGATGATGTAAGTTGCGCATCTCTCCACTAATATTTTCAAAGTACTGGTAGATGCAAACCTTGGCGAAGCTCTTGGCATGCTCCTTGCAGGTCTCATCGAATATCTTGCGCTCAATGTCAATATAATGAGACCAGTATTTGGTTTTGAGGAAAGCAGCCTGAGTAAAGCAAGGTCGAATAGCACGGATCAGGAATGCTGTGAAGGTCATCATGAGCAAAAACATCCAGCCACAAGCCTGCAAAACATACAGTTGGCTAGCATTAGGGAAAGAGCTTCGCATTGAAGTAAGCTGTCATTCTTGGCTTTTGAGATATGTTCATGTAAATAACTGTTCATAGCTCTATAAAGGAATTATCCTCATATAAAGATCAGTTAAAATGTGTTCCGATCTTACTTTAAAACCATAATTGGCTTCAGTGGATCAAAGCACGAAAAACAGAGTGGGTGTTTTGGATGGATGACAATAGGCCAGAGTTCCATTAATAATACATTTGGAGGCTTATCTTTCCCGTTATTAAGCCAATAAAAGGCCCCGTTGCGCTCCAAATGTAGAAAGAAGTTAGTTGTGATAACTAAATACAGGAAATGAAATTTGCTTTGTCATCATTTAACGTGATTCAATTGCAAAACTTCATGAAAATGTTCACAACTTTGGGAATGTATTTAGATTGGATGAACAATGTCAGGTCATGATTTTAAAGGATAAAACACCACTAATAGTTTGTACAGTATTACCAGAGAACCCTAAAATAAAGGAAGGACTTGAATAATCAATTCATCCATTTTCTGCCGCTAGCCTTCTCTCACACACACACACACACACACACACACACACACACACACACACACACACACACACACACACACACACACACACACACACACACACACACACACAGAGAGAGAATTGGAGCATTATTTAAGTTTAAAAATTCATTGTTGGTGCAGGGTCCACGTATAAAATTATGAAGCATAAAAAGATCAGCACACCTGTGATATGCACTTGATGTAGCGTGACGCCGCTACTCTGACTTCCTGATTCTCAAATAAGTCTTTACATGGAATCTTAGCCAGCAGTTTTATCTTCTCTGTCTCGGACATCCCCTTGATGAGACTATAATTGCCAAACTTGTCAACATCCAGATTGATGCTGAAAGCACAGAGGAAGCTCTTTCCGTCCATGAGAGTCACCGACACCCAAACTGCAGGTGCTATCAAAGATCTCTGTGTGATTGAACAAAACATGTAGCGAAGGATTGATGGATCCTTTGTCCTCTTTCCCGTAGGTCTTCTCCATTCTTCTGCTAGCACAGACACATTATTGTTCAATACAAATCCTAATAAGAAAAACCAAATCGGTGGGATGATCAGCAGCCCGATCCCATAGCTGTAGTTGTATTCTGGAATACAGGGACAGCTGAACTCAAAGGCAGAGTACATCTGTGCACTAGCCAGGGCCATGATACCACAGATCCCATTCATAAAAGATTCCTGGTTGGATTGAAGGAACTGGAACATCATACGCAATTTATCCATCTTTGCACATAGGTTAAGGCTTCAGCTCCAATGGGATGCAAATCTGTGAGAAAGAGAGGTTCATCACATACAAATTGATCTTTTAAAAAGTTGGGTGACACAACAGCATTCAGAAAGTCACATGAAAATGTGTGAAGCAGAACTTTATGTTTAGTGGTAGCTGCGTTGCAGTGTTTAACGTCACATACTTGTGCTGTATATACAAATACGATTGTAGAAGCCACTCGCTTATGAAGTCTTTCATGGATTATAAACACAAATTCTATGGCGATCAATACTATTGTGTAATGACTTGCAAGTCAAGGATCCATTATATTTAGTTTAGAGTTGTCCAAAATATGCGACGGTAGACTGTAACTGTTAAGTTGAAACTCAACAATAGGGTAGAACAAAAATAAACACAAATAGCAGCACTTACTTGCTTTAAAGTAGGCGCTGGAAGATGCAGAAAGCCCACAAGTTGCCCATTTGAAGTATTAGCGGTTCTTTATTTTTTTTTTTTTTGTGGTCTCTTCACACGCTGTGCATCAGACCAACCGAACAGTGTTTCTCAAACCGTCTGTAGGATTGTTCAAGTCAACCACATAGTTGGTCATCCTGCCCCGCCCCTCGCAAGCACCTGTGCCGATGGTGACATATCGCAAAAAATTCTCCTTCGCCGCGCCTGACTTTAGACTAAGCCGACGCGTCACATAAAACATGTAACACAGCAGTTTTAGAGTTTACATTTTTATTCTTACTGTGTTAATGGTATACTGTCCTGTAGTTTTGTTTGTGTATGTGTTATTGTCAAGGATTCCACCTGAGACATGCAAAAAGCATTCAAATGTCTGTGGCTTCGTTTGAAAAATGTGGTTGATGGCTAAGCGACAAAGGCTGGAAATATTTACACAGACTAGCTAACCTTTAACTCCCGGAAAATACAAATAATACGTTCAAAATATTTGTTTGAAATTGTCCAAAAATACATAGCAGTGACGGACTAAAGCAGTCTTGAAGTCATCGATCAAATAGATGGCGAGGGACTGTAATAATAGACACAAGTCACGTTGCCGCATAGCCATTTGCGTTCTTGTACTGCTATGTAGCCTTGCACATCATATTTCAGATCAGATATTACACTTTGAGAGCCGCTCGTTGATATGGAAGCCCACAGCATATACAGTAGCTCACTTCACACCTAAGCTGTAGTAACATTTTAAATACAAGACGTCTGTGCTCGGGGGGCTTTTTGTACATATTAAACAGGAAAGAGTCACAGGAAATAAGTCATTATAGCCAAGTTCAAGTTCAATCTAAAGTTCTGAGGCTGCAGCGGTGTCTCGTTTCCTTCATCAAACCAGTGTACACAGTACGTTACTGGAAAGATGTGACAATGAAATGGGTCCGTTCAGTTTTTCTTAGGGCACGCATACTTTCGTACTGACTGTAGAAATACAATATTAACGTAATCGGGTAGAATGAAAGAAGAATCACAAACGCTTACATAAAGAATACACGCAAGAAGCCGGATTTTCTTTCTTGCTTTGCGTGACTGCCTTGCTGTGGAGGTGATGACAACTCATTACCGTTTGAAGCAACTAATATGCTTTTACATTAGCCCTGTAATTGACTGGCGACCAGTCCAAGGTGTAGTCTGTCTTTTGCCCAAAGTCAGAACAGAATAAGCGGTACATAAAATAGAGTGACATTTGTTAGATTGTGCACTTGTGGACGAACAAGTACCATAAAAACTCAATGATTTGGGATTTGCATGCAGGACTCGACATGCAAAGAAACCTTGCACAAGTGTTTGTGGTCACTTTTGGACTACTCCCGTACGCAAATTAGCCTATAACAAGATGGTGCTTGTACTTGTGAATGAGGACAACAGGCTTACTGAAAATAATCCCTCGATTCAACCAACAGGTCATTCAATAAATAACATTTTTCGGCATAAGGACTTCTAACAGATAAAAGCTTAATTTTTCTTTTTTCAACGTAGTCTCCCAGCACCGTCATACACATTTCCAATCTGTGCACAAGCTTCCATATTCCCTCGTTTTAATCATCTTTGGACTGATGTCTCAGCCAGTCGCTCACAACACTTTTGACTTTGTCACTTTCAAACTTCAGGCCTCTCGTGAACGCTTTTAAATGACCAAACAGGTGAAAGTCTGAAGGGGCAAGGTCTGGGCTGTAAGGGGGATAAGGGAGCAGTTCCTAGCCCAGCTCGTTGATGGTCTGCACCGTTTGGACTACTGTGGGAGGCCTTGCATTGCCATGATGCAAGATGACTCCTTCTGATTGATGACCCCTGCGTTTATTCTTTGTCTTTCATGACCTGCCTCAGCAGTTCACAGTAGTTGGCACGAAGTTTGAAAGTGACAATGCTTACAGTGGTCAAGGTGTGAAAACAAAAAAAAAAAAATCGCAGCCTGTGAAAGTAGTTGGTGGTTTCGTCGCACCTCGAGTGATGTGCGGTTACGGTTTCTCAAGTACGGGTTTGACCTCATCACTGCTAGGCTAGAGCAATGATCCAATTGCTCCCGAAGTTCTCTGTTAATCTGGCGAAAAGATCAGGTGCAATGTAAAACCATTTTTTAATCCAGCCTCTAGTTCCTACTTATACATTAGCCATTACTCAAGGAAGAATGGATGATAATATCACTGGATATCTGAGGATCTACTTCAACACATACAGGAATGTAAACAGCACCCTATTGTCATGCCACATTCAAACTTTTAAATACTTGATCACTTTCTTTCTCCAGAGCAGACTGGCAGCTTTGTCAAGACGTAACACGGACAGCTTGGCGCTGTAAACCTGCACTGATGCATCGACATTTGGCTGCGAAACCAACACAGTGAATGCCAGAGTGAGTGACATTTATGCCACTTTGGGGAATGCCTCGTCCCAAAATGTCTCGACTCTCCTTGCCGCGTTGGCTCTTGTCAAATTTGTGAATCTCTTCCATCCCCTTGTGGTGCCCGAGTGTATATACAGTCCAAAAATATTTTTGCAGGCGATGCTAACAAATGCAAACACGCAGATACTTATGTAGGAAACTGTATTGACAATACAGTAACATTTCCACGTAGATAGCAATGAATACAGTACAACACAGATGAGGTGGAATAGTTTCATTTCCAAGATATAATTACTCCCAGTAGCTAAGGAAGTCACGATGGTCCTTCGAGTCCTCAAAGCTGGACGTGCCCCAGACAGCAGATTTCGGCTTGAGCTCAAAGTCCGGGTTTCCATCCTTACCTCTGAAGCTAACCTTCCATGACGGGCTTGAGACCATGTTCCCAGAAGCTGTTGGAACGATCATTCAGTCGGATAATTACGTTTAGGGTTCTGTAACATTACAATGATTAAAGATCCATTTTTCACATTTAAAACCTGAACACAAACGGCACCTTTTGATCGTGACAAGCAGGAGGATTCACAGCAGGTACACACACCGTCATTACCATGCAACTCTTTCCACCTGAAGCACAGATATGACTTTATTTCTTGCAAACTTACCAAAAGTGATGCTCTTACTGAAATCATCGAATTTGGCACAGTTGACTCACTTTTTGGTAGCTTGATGGTAATTGCAAGCCTTTGAACTGGAGGTGGGTGTTGGATCGCCCATAGAGAATTCACAGTGCAGATAGAGTTGCTGAAAATATACATACATGTTTTAAGTTAGTGCAACAAATACCGTGTATACAACATTAGTGGTCACGTGTGTGTGCGCACATAACACTGAGCATACCGGTGATGATGAAGAAGCAGCCGTGTCTTTGAAAATGAAGGCACTCACTGAGAATTTTTGGACGTTTAAGGGGCCCTTGAGAAATGCAGACTGTCTCGTCACCTTACTATCAATCATACAACTGCAAAAATGAAAAACTCCCATTAAGATTGAATTTTGACATTCTTATTTGGGACCTGAGCCGAACGCGTTACCCTTGGTTGTCAATAACTGTGTATTTAGGTTCAGAGTAAGGATCTTTGAGAGCTGTCATGAAACACTTGTTGATGTAAAGCCTCTTGTCCGTGGAAATGTTGTCTGCCCGTTTCACCTCAAAGTACATCGGTTGTCCCAGGATAAACGTTTTATCGCCGCCAATTTCATTCCCTGATGCTAAAAACACAAGATAGGTGAATTGGCAAAGAATTATGCAAATTGCAAATGCCACTTATTTGATTTATTTTGTATAAGGAATTTCAGTAGTGTGTATAAAATGTTGTCATCTTAAAGCAATTCAGTCATTTGCCACGCAAGATCGTGCCGTGCGTGGAATGGCGACATACAATACTTTTCCAAAAATCATACCATCTTGAGGAGTGATTACATAAGCATGTTTTGATCGGAGGGGTTTGTAAACCGTGCCCCTCCTCAATTCGATAGAGATGCCAGGATGGAAGGAGTGAAAATGCCTGAAACAGAACAAAAACATTCTAGGTTCATGCAAACTTAATAATAAGAGTAGATTAGCATCTCATTCTGGTGCCAAGGTGTCAAATTCCTTTTTTGTCACGGAAAGTACTGGTAGATGCAAACCTTGGCGAAGCTCTTGGCATGCTCCTTGCAGGTCTCATCGAATATCTTGCGCTCAATGTCAATATAATGAGACCAGTATTTGGTTTTGAGGAAAGCAGCCTGAGTAAAGCAAGGTCGAATAGCACGGATCAGGAATGCTGTGAAGGTCATCATGAGCAAAAACATCCAGCCACAAGCCTGCAAAACATACAGTCGGCTAGCATTAGGGAAAGAGCTTCGCATTGAAGTAAGCTGTCATTCTTGGCTTTTGAGATATGTTCATGTAAATAACTGTTCATAGCTCTATAAAGGAATTATCCTCATATAAAGATCAGTTATAATGTGTTCCGATCTTACTTTAAAACCATAATTGGCTTCAGTGGATCAAAGCACGAAAAACAGAGTGGGTGTTTTGGATGAATGACAATAGGCCAGAGTTCCATTAATAATAAATTTGGAGGCTTATCTTTCCCGTTATTAAGCCAATAAAAGGCCCCGTTGCGCTCCAAATGTAGAAAGAAGTTAGTTGTGATAACTAAATACAGGAAATGAAATTTGCTTTGTCATCATTTAACGTGATTCAATTGCAAAACTTCATGAAAATGTTCACAACTTTGGGAATGTATTTAGATTGGATGAACAATGTCAGGTCATGATTTTAAAGGATAAAACACCACTAATAGTTTGTACAGTATTACCAGAGAACCCTAAAATAAAGGAAGGACTTGAATAATCAATTCATCCATTTTCTGCCGCTAGCCTTCTCTCACACACACACACACACACACACACACACACACACACACACACACACACACACACACACACACACACACACACACAGAGAATTGGAGCATTATTTAAGTTTAAAAATTCATTGTTGGTGCAGGGTCCACGTATAAAATTATGAAGCATAAAAAGATCAGCACACCTGTGATATGCACTTGATGTAGCGTGACGCCGCTACTCTGACTTCCTGATTCTCAAATAAGTCTTTACATGGAATCTTAGCCAGCAGTTTTATCTTCTCTGTCTCGGACATCCCCTTGATGAGACTATAATTGCCAAACTTGTCAACATCCAGATTGATGCTGAAAGCACAGAGGAAGCTCTTTCCGTCCATGAGAGTCACCGACACCCAAACTGCAGGTGCTATCAAAGATCTCTGTGTGATTGAACAAAACATGTAGCGAAGGATTGATGGATCCTTTGTCCTCTTTCCCGTAGGTCTTCTCCATTCTTCTGCTAGCACAGACACATTATTGTTCAATACAAATCCTAATAAGAAAAACCAAATCGGTGGGATGATCAGCAGCCCGATCCCATAGCTGTAGTTGTATTCTGGAATACAGGGACAGCTGAACTCAAAGGCAGAGTACATCTGTGCACTAGCCAGGGCCATGATACCGCAGATCCCATTCATAAAAGATTCCTGGTTGGATTGAAGGAACTGGAACATCATACGCAATTTATCCATCTTTGCACATAGGTTAAGGCTTCAGCTCCAATGGGATGCAAATCTGTGAGAAAGAGAGGTTCATCACATACAAATTGATCTTTTAAAAAGTTGGGTGACACAACAGCATTCAGAAAGTCACATGAAAATGTGTGAAGCAGAACTTTATGTTTAGTGGTAGCTGCGTTGCAGTGTTTAACGTCACATACTTGTGCTGTATATACAAATACGATTGTAGAAACCACTCGCTTATGAAGTCTTTCATGGATTATAAACACAAATTCTATGGCGATCAATACTATTGTGTAATGACTTGCAAGTCAAGGATCCATTATATTTAGTTTAGAGTTGTCCAAAATATGCGACGGTAGACTGTAACTGTTAAGTTGAAACTCAACAATAGGGTAGAACAAAAATAAACACAAATAGCAGCACTTACTTGCTTTAAAGTAGGCGCTGGAAGATGCAGAAAGCCCACAAGTTGCCCATTTGAAGTATTAGCGGTTCTTTATTTTTTTTTTGTGGTCTCTTCACACGCTGTGCATCAGACCAACCGAACAGTGTTTCTCAAACCGTCTGTAGGATTGTTCAAGTCGACCACATAGTTGGTCATCCTGCCCCGCCCCTCGCAAGCACCTGTGCCGATGGTGACATATCGCAAAAAATTCTCCTTCGCCGCGCCTGACTTTAGACTAAGCCGACGCATCACATAAAACATGTAACACAGCAGTTTTAGAGTTTACATTTTTATTCTTACTGTGTTAATGGTATACTGTCCTGTAGTTTTGTTTGTGTACGTGTTATTGTCAAGGATTCCACCTGAGACATGCAAAAAGCATTCAAATGTCTGTGGCTTCGTTTGAAAAATGTGGTTGATGGCTAAGCGACAAAGGCTGGAAATATTTACACAGACTAGCTAACCTTTAACTTCCGGAAAATACAAATAATTCGTTCAAAATATTTGTTTGAAATTGTCCAAAAATACATAGCAGTGACGGACTAAAGCAGTCTTGAAGTCATCGATCAAATAGATGGCGAGGGACTGTAATAATAGACACAAGTCACGTTGCCACATAGCCATTTGCGTTCTTGTACTGCTATGTAGCCTTGCACATCATATTTCAGATCAGTTATTACACTTTGAGAGCCGCTCGTTGATATGGAAGCCCACAGCATATACAGTAGCTCACTTCACACCTAAGCTGTAGTAACATTTTAAATACAAGACGTCTGTGCTCGGGGGGCTTTTTGTACATATTAAACAGGAAAGAGTCACAGGAAATAAGTCATTATAGCCAAGTTCAAGTTCAATCTAAAGTTCTGAGGCTGCAGCGGTGTCTCGTTTCCTTCATCAAACCAGTGTACACAGTACGTTACTGGAAAGATGTGACAATGAAATGGGTCCGTTCAGTTTTTCTTAGGGCACGCATACTTTCGTACTGACTGTAGAAATACAATATTAACGTAATCGGGTAGAATGAAAGAAGAATCACAAACGCTTACATAAAGAATACACGCAAGAAGCCGGATTTTCTTTCTTGCTTTGCGTGACTGCCTTGCTGTGGAGGTGATGACAACTCATTACCGTTTGAAGCAACTAATATGCTTTTACATTAGCCCTGTAATTGACTGGCGACCAGTCCAAGGTGTAGTCTGTCTTTTGCCCAAAGTCAGAACAGAATAAGCGGTACATAAAATAGAGTGACATTTGTTAGATTGTGCACTTGTGGACGAACAAGTACCATAAAAACTCAATGATTTGGGATTTGCATGCAGGACTCGACATGCAAAGAAACCTTGCACAAGTGTTTGTGGTCACTTTTGGACTACTCCCGTACGCAAATTAGCCTATAACAAGATGGTGCTTGTACTTGTGAATGAGGACAACAGGCTTACTGAAAATAATCCCTCGATTCAACCAACAGGTCATTCAATAAATAACATTTTTCGGCATAAGGACTTCTAACAGATAAAAGCTTAATTTTTCTTTTTTCAACGTAGTCTCCCAGCATCGTCATACACATTTCCAATCTGTGCACAAGCTTCCATATTCCCTCGTTTTAATCATCTTTGGACTGATGTCTCAGCCAGTCGCTCACAACACTTTTGACTTCGTCACTTTCAAACTTCAGGCCTCTCGTGAACGCTTTTAAATGACCAAACAGGTGAAAGTCTGAAGGGGCAAGGTCTGGGCTGTAAGGGGGATAAGGGAGCAGTTCCTAGCCCAGCTCGTTGATGGTCTGCACCGTTTGGACTACTGTGGGAGGCCTTGCATTGCCATGATGCAAGATGACTCCTTCTGATTGATGACCCCTGCGTTTATTCTTTGTCTTTCATGACCTGCCTCAGCAGTTCACAGTAGTTGGCAAGAAGTTTGAAAGTGACAATGCTTACAGTGGTCAAGGTGTGAAAAAAAAATTTAAAAAAATCGCAGCCTGTGAAAGTAGTTGGTGGTTTCGTCGCACCTCGAGTGATGTGCGGTTACGGTTTCTCAAGTACGGGTTTGACCTCATCACTGCTAGGCTAGAGCAATGATCCAATTGCTCCCGAAGTTCTCTGTTAATCTGGCGAAAAGATCAGGTGCAATGTAAAACCATTTTTTAATCCAGCCTCTAGTTCCTACTTATACATTAGCCATTACTCAAGGAAGAATGGATGATAATATCACTGGATATCTGAGGAGCTACTTCAACACATACAGGAATGTAAACAGCACCCTATTGTCATGCCACATTCAAACTTTTAAATACTTGATCACTTTCTTTCTCCAGAGCACACGGACAGCTTGGCGCTGTAAACCTGCACTGATGCATCGACATTTGGCTGCGAAACCAACACAGTGAATGCCAGAGTGAGTGATATTTATGCCACGCTCTTTGGGGAATGCCTCGTCCCAAAATGTCTCGACTCTCCTTGCCGCATTGGCTCTTGTCAAATTTGTGAATCTCTTCCATCCCCTTGTGGTGCCCGAGTGTATATACAGTACAAAACTATTTTTGCAGGCGATGCTAACAAATGCAAACACGCAGATACTTATGTAGGAAACTGTATTGACAATACAGTAACATTTCCACGTAGATAGCAATGAATACAGTACAACACAGATGAGGTGGAATAGTTTCATTTCCAAGATATATTTACTCCCAGTAGCTAAGGAAGTCACGATGGTCCTTCGAGTCCTCAAAGCTGGACGTGCCCCAGACAGCAGATTTCGCCTTGAGCTCAAAGTCCGGGTTTCCATCCTTACCTCTGAAGCTAACCTTCCATGACGGGCTTGAGACCATGTTCCCAGAAGCTGTTGGAACGATCATTCAGTCGGATAATTACGTTTAGGGTTCTGTAACATTACAATGATTAAAGATCCATTTTTCACATTTAAAACCTGAACACAAACGGCACCTTTTGATCGTGACAAGCAGGAGGATTCACAGCAGGTGCACACACCGTCATTACCATGCAACTCTTTCCACCTGAAGCACAGATATGACTTTATTTCTTGCAAACTTACCAAAAGTGATGCTCTTACTGAAATCATCGAATTTGGCACAGTTGACTCACTTTTGGTAGCTTGATGGTAATTGCAAGCCTTTGAACTGGAGGTGGGTGTTGGATCGCCCATAGAGAATTCACAGTGCAGATAGAGTTGCTGAAAATATACATACATGTTTTAAGTTAGTGCAACAAATACCGTGTATACAACATTAGTGGTCACGTGTGTGTGCGCACATAACACTGAGCATACCGGTGATGATGAAGAAGCAGCCGTGTCTTTGAAAATGAAGGCACTCACTGAGAATTTTTGGACGTTTAAGGGGCCCTTGAGAAATGCAGACTGTCTCGTCACCTTACTATCAATCATACAACTGCAAAAATGAAAAACTCCCATTAAGATTGAATTTTGACATTCTTATTTGGGACCTGAGCCGAACGCGTTACCCTTGGTTGTCAATAACTGTGTATTTAGGTTCAGAGTAAGGATCTTTGAGAGCTGTCATGAAACACTTGTTGATGTAAAGCCTCTTGTCCGTGGAAATGTTGTCTGCCCGTTTCACCTCAAAGTACATCGGCTGTCCCAGGATAAACGTTTTATCGCCGCCAATTTCATTCCCTGATGCTAAAAACACAAGATAGGTGAATTGGCAAAGAATTATGCAAATTGCAAATGCCACTTATTTGATTTATTTTGTATAAGGAATTTCAGTAGTGTGTATAAAATGTTGTCATCTTAAAGCAATTCAGTCATTTGCCACGCAAGATCGTGCCGTGCGTGGAATGGCGACATACAATACTTTTCCAAAAATCATACCATCTTGAGGAGTGATTACATAAGCATGTTTTGATCGGAGGGGTTTGTAAACCGTGCCCCTCCTCAATTCGATAGAGATGCCAGGATGGAAGGAGTGAAAATGCCTGAAACAGAACAAAAACATTCTAGGTTCATGCAAACTTAATAATAAGAGTAGATTAGCATCTCATTCTGGTGCCAAGGTGTCAAATCCCTTTTTTGTCACGGGCCACTTTGTAGTTACGGCTTCCCTCAGAGGTCCGTTATGACGGTGACACCAAATAAATGTTTAATCATCTCGTGATATTATTACATATTAAACAAAAAAATTGATAGATGCTAGTTTAGAAATCAAAAGTCAGGGAAGACAGTTTTTCCAATTTCTTGGAAAAAAGTTATATTTGAAGGGTAACAAAAAATGATTGCAAAAGCTCGTTTTATCACACAATTTACAATATGGGTAGATTTGAGCACAATCATGGAAGTTGACACATGATTTGATTTGGGGGGCCATGTAAAATGATGTGGCGGGCTAGATCTGGCCCCCAGGCCTTAAGTTTGAAATAAGTGGAAAAATAAATAAAAAGTAACAGAAAATGCTGGGTCTACTTAGATGACATCAACATGCCAGGTAATCAATCAAGTAAATTGTTTTAAAGCATATTTTCATTTAGAAGACTATTTGAAGGCTTGTTTTTTCTTTTTTCTTTGGTCATATTTATTCATAGCTCTACTTTATCCAGCTTTAAGATTACTGAAAAATAATGCAATAGTCCCAATTTGCATTATGGAGTATAACAAATGATAAAGTATTTTTACCTTGGGTATTTACACTGCAAGACAACGTCAAATGGCATCTCTCGTATAACTGGAGTGGTTGGCTTGTAGTGGAGCACAATACTGATGAACAAATAGTCGTCAGTACTCTAGGACACAGACATGTTTAAAGGTTGAAGTCTGCAAAAAGCCAAAACCCTGCAAATAATTGAAAAAAAAACATGAACCAACCTCTCTCTTGAACCCACAGTCATTTTTCAGAAGATACAGAAGGTAATAATGTTCCGAAGTGCCTTCGTTCACAGGACACTTGCCAAGTTTCAAGTCTTTGAATGCGTCCCTTGTTGAGAAAAGCTCCTTGCTTACTTTCACATACATACGGTCAATGTGGCACAAGACCTCAACAAGCATATTTTTGGCTGCGCCTCCAAGTGAGGCAACAGTGGGAGGTGGTGCAAGCAACATTTCCTTGACTGAAGCGGGGATAGGTCGAACACCTTTTTCTGGCATGAATAACTCTTTTGGATCTTGTGAGAAAGACACAATTCTATACCAAGGAGCCATTTGTGGTGCTGATCTACTCCTTCGGAATCTGTCCCGAAACACAGGGGATCTGGGTGCAAGGCTTGGAGGCACTTGATCCATCTCATTCTCCAGCTCTGCCTGCAAATTCTCCCATTCTAATTCTGCATCTTCATGTTCTGGCACACTTGCCAGAGGATCAGAGTAGACAGAGTAAAAGTGAAGTAAGAAAATGCACATCCACGTTAACCCCATTTTCTGAGCACGTTACTTCCTCGGCAGCGCTCACCTCTCCTGATCGGTTTGCCGGCAATTGTCACCTGGAGTCAATTAGCAAATAGCACAACCAATGAGAGTCTTTCTATTTTTTTTAGATCATATGCAGGGTAAAACAAATGTAGAAATGATTATGATGAGGCATCGGGAATATTTTTTCCCAATTTAAACAAGTGTGTTTTTTCCCCCTGAATTTGGATTTGACGTTTGACGGCTGTTTGCAGCAGAGCAGGTATTATTAAATTGAGGATATTGCGTTTCAATTACGTCATACCCGGAAGCTCCAACACCGTCCTTACGGAAGACGTGCTAGCTATACTGAATGGTTCTCATTATTACCTAAACCGCCAAAAAAAGACAAAACATTGCACTTTCTGAAGTGTATTGCTTTGTGTGGGAGTCACCTTTAGCAGTTGAGACTTTCTATGCTCTGAGTCTCGTTAAGGTTGGAGAAGGCGTTTTTTAACTTTGGTTTTTGCTCACGAGGCTGCTAGCGTGGCTAAGGCTAGTGTTATTTTTGTTTCTGTAAACATTGACGTTTCATCGATGGTGTGTGGGTAGGCCTTTTCATGCTTATTCACAATTTATGTATAACTTCTCTCTGAAATCGGTCAAATCGTAACATATTTGCACGGACGATCGGCGCAGTGTATTCTTCTAGCTATTATATTACAGTACGAACAAACCCGTCAAAGGGTATTTATTTACTAGTTGGTTATTGTTGGGGCCGCCTGGTTTGTCCCTTGCCACGATTGAAAGCGTGGCGAGCTTCACCAGCTCCCCGAGAACCGCCGGCTTCAATGCGTGGGATGATGGGCAGCCAGAGTAGTCCTGTCAAGAGTTACGACTATCTCCTTAAATTCCTCTTGGTGGGAGACAGTGACGTCGGGAAGGGAGAAATCCTGGAAAGTTTACAGGACGGCTCGGTAGAGTCTCCCTATGCTTACACTAGTGGTGAGTTACTGTTGGGCGTTTTTATTTTATCATGCGTAAAACATCAACAACATAAAGAGATTGAAATTATGTGACATTTTAGGAATAGATTACAAGACAACAACAATACTGCTGGATGGAAGAAGAGTAAAATTAGAGTTATGGTAAGTACGAGTTGTCGGCGGGATGGCTACAGAATATCCAACTATCCATCTGTCAGGAAAAAAAAAACAATCTCATGCTAATGTGTGGTTCTCTTTCAGGGATACATCTGGTCAGGGCAGATTCTGCACCATCTTTAGATCATACTCAAGAGGAGCACAGGTGAGGACTATTTATCATGTTGCATGAGTCACAGTCCAATATTACGCACATGGACAAAAGTGTTTGTAACCTGTTAATGTAAAAACATTACAAAGATCAAATGTGCATTATCGCCAACAACTTGGCTGAAGTGTGCTATGAACAAAACACCAGACTATTCTCAGGAGTCCTGATTTAGATACTTTTGGATTTGTGAGAGAAGTTGAACCATACTGTCTGAAGAAAGCATCCTTCACACCTGAGACGGTTGGAGCACTCCACTAATGAATGGCCAGAATAAGTCTTTTAGAGTTACTATATTCCAAAGGTCATGCAATAAAATAAGTTTCCCGGTAAGTTAAAGGTCCCGTTGTTATTTTAGTGATCATGGTGGGTTTGTTTTTCATAAACAGGATTTGCTTTTCATTAATAGAGGAGTGCGAGCAATTTTGACCATGTGTACCTGTGCTCATGAAGATTTTCATTCCCCAGGGCATCCTCCTTGTTTATGACATCACCAATGGCTGGTCATTTGACGGCATTGACCGCTGGATCCGAGAAATTGACGAGGTCAGCATTTCAGTATAAGAAATACACTACACAAAAGTTATTTTAAAAAGTTAGGGATAATGTGCTTTCGGGTGAAGTTTCAGGATGAATCTAAATTGCACTGTAACATTTACAGGTGAACTTAAATGCACGTTCAACTATTCAATGATTCGGTACTTTTTGCAAAAATGCTGGTAAAAAGATCCTAGATGAATGATGAATGAAATATTTGGACTTTAATTTCCTTCGCCGACATCCCTACTTGGTAGTGCATTTTCGGGTTCATCTTGAAATATCACCTGAAAGCCAAATATCCCGAGCTTCGTGAAAGTAATGTTTGTTGCCACTTTTACATGGTTAAAAAAAAAAAAGTTTTCATCTTTCAGCATGCCCCAGGTGTGCCCAGGATCTTGGTTGGTAACCGACTTCACTTAGCTTTCAAGCGGCAGGTTCCAACAGAGCAAGCAAGGGCTTATGCTGAGAAAAACAGCATGACATTCTTTGAGGTCAGCCCGCTGTGCAACTTCAATGTCATCGAGTCTTTCACAGAACTCTCACGCATCGTGCTCATGAGGCATGGGATGGAGAAATTCTGGAGGCCCAACAGAGGTGAGCCTGTTGCTTCTGCTGTTAATTTATGTGTAAGTGATCTGCTTCACAGTTCTAAGGTTGGTGGCTTGACTCGAGGTTTTCCACAAGACTTGATCGCAATCTTTTTGAGGATTGTACAACATAACCATATTTCCTGATGTATAATCGTCTCAATTGACACATTGTAGTTTCGTATTATGTTAGGTACTGGTCAGCCTCCATACAATGTGTAAAATGTTCTTCTTTTGCAGATTAGTCACATGAATTCATGATATTTTAAACAAGAGCACATCCCGTGCACTTGTATCATCAAAATTCCCCTTGCTTGATTGCAGTTTTCAGCCTCCAAGATCTGTGCTGCCGTTCCATCGTCTCTTGCACGCCCGTGCACCTCATCGACAAGCTGCCTCTCCCCGTGGCCATCAAATCCCATCTCAAATCATTCTCCATGGCCAACGGCATGAATGCCGTCATGATGCACGGGCGTTCCTACTCGGTAGCCAACAGTGCCGCCTTAGGCGTCACAAGTTGTGGAAGCAAGGCCAACAGTATCAAACGCTCCAAGTCCTTCAGGCCCCCACAAAGTCCACCGAAAACCTCTTCATCCTCATCCAAAGGGAACTGTAAGATATCATAATGAAAGCGTGCACTGTGTATTTTAGCCTTGTTGCTCCAAGAGGCCTCTTAAGGCCACAGGAGGTACAAACAACCTACCGACAAGTAAACCTGATCAGAATTTCGCACAACCTTGAAATTGCTTCGATGTGTTCTGATGGATTTGGGTTTTTTTTTCTTTTCAAATGTACTTAGTGGCATCTTTGGAGAATGTTTTCTCCGCACTTTTGCTAAAGAAGCTCATTGATTGAGTTCAACATGACAATGGACCTACAGATGAGTTGAGGGTCATCACTCCACATCCAACACTACAAAAAGGGGGGCAGTCTTCAGCTCACTTTATTGACAAGTTTATTTGTCTAGAATATTTAAAGTTGGATGTGAACTTTGACATTTTGTGTCAGCTCTCTGTACTTGTTGGGTATTGACATGTGTGGGAGACTCGTCAAATTTATAGTGTCTTATACCCTTACCGAGGGTTCACTTTCTTTGAAATCTGAGATTGTCGCATTTTAAATATGACTTATTTAAATTTTATAATCAGGAAAAGAAGGGATCAATAAACTATTTGCACAGACTTAAGCAAAGGTGCCGTCGAAAAACAGCATTGGTCTGTTTTGGTTTTGTAATGACTTTGTCCTAATCTGCTGCTCGTGTTTCATCCACTGATGGACATTTTGCTCTGGCATTTTGGCCTATTTAGTGAAATTATAGTTTACATTAAATACACGGGAAATGGCTTGGTGCTGATGTACAGGTTTTTACCATGATAATTGTGCTATCTCTGTTCTTATAAATGTGTAAATTTTGTGTTTGTTTGTTTTATTGCATTTTGAATAATTGTAAACAGTACGTCATGTATTTATGAATGTAAAAATTGTAGTCATCTGCGACCTTGCTGTGGCCACAGAGGACCAGCTGGAATGTGATGTCGCTGCCTCACCTATTTGTGTACAGTATCTTTAAAAGTGTAGGCACACACGACAGCGGTGCTTGGTGACTGTTGACATTGCACAAACTTCACCTTGTAACCAAACAAAGTAATTGACAAAAGGTGTAAGATGACAAGTTTACAGCGAAACCTCAGTAAAAGCACAAAGTAAGTGGGGTTGTAATAATCTGCATAAATATCGGTATGCCATTTGAACTCAGTCCTAACGTTACTTGCCCAATAAAACGCAATTATTTGATGAGATTATAGGAATTAAATTATGGTGTACGTTTTCAACTGCTGCTTATTTCTGTCTGAGCTCAACAGAGAGGTACATTGGACTTAAACAACGAAAGCACAATCCGTTGAGCTCTTGATGTCGCTGCGTTGTAAAGATTTGGATGTGAAACTGTTTCAGGTTTTCTCATGCGGCTGCATTGAAAACAAACACATCCTTCACAAATAAAGGGTAAAATGCAATCTTTGTTTGCCCTTGTGTTATTTCTGTCATGTTTTTAGTACCACTTTCATTCAAACATTCATCAAGCTCGTTGTGCGAATATGTTTGGCTCTCTTTGTGTGTTGCGGGGCCAGCGGTGCCGTGGAGCCTTCAAACCCAGGGGGGGCGGCTGAATTGATTAGCGTTGTGGTGGCCACTTTTGGATAGCTGGGAGATGAATGCAGCGGTCAAAAGTCAGCGAAAGGTTACGGGGGTCACGAGCAATGAAAAGATTAGGGGGGAAACTTCTCAGCGTTTCACAGCGGCATTGGGACAAAGCAAATGTGTCGCTTTGCATCTTACCACTGTTAGGTGGCATCTCTAAACTCAATGTGAATCAGGGAATGTGTGAAATGAACGAGGTCAAAAACATGGCTTTCAAGTTACCAAACGAGCAATAGTTTGTCATACGCTGATGAAAATTGAGGGCCACCGTGGAAAATGCACATTTTTAAGAAATGGCATCTCCAACAACGCTGTATTCATTCAACTGGAATTTCAGCAAATAACATCTTCAGTGTGGTTTCCAACATGCATGACGCAAAGCATGATGGACTTTGCAAGATTTACGGCAACTCTAGGCCATAATTGATGGCAACATTGACGTCAATTGGCAGATTGTGACCGGACTATACTGTGCAATAGGCCAACTGCAAACCAATTGTTCTATTTATTCCAGAAAACGTGCCGTACACTCAAAGGTCCACAAAAAAAAAAAGTTAATTGACCGTTTACAGACGACGCCGCAATAAATGATGTCTGGACACTTTTAACGTTAAGAGTTCTCACGGGGATGTTTATGTCCGCGTGCACGGTTGTTGGCACAGCTTGTTGCTGCGTGTTTTCTTTGATGTTTTTACAATGTTTGTGCAGTTGCTGAACGCATGGCGCTGCTTCGTAAAAGTTTGAGACACTGGACTGCCAAGGGGGCGTACAGATGAGGCTGCCCTCGACCCGCCCTTATTCACTCTCAGAAAAGCTGATGTTGCGTCTTTCTTTCTCATTGTCCACTTTACTTCGCTTTATTTCGCGGCTGTGTGAAATCGCCCAGGGTGAACTTTTGTCTACTGACATCGAAAATATATTTTTACGTATTTCTGGAGTTGATTTGTCCAGTCATAGTTTCGTGGTGCACGGAACTTGATTGGATAATAGCCTACGGCTTTACGCATCGCAAGGCGACTAACTTGCACGTTGTTTGCGCACAAATTAGACGTGCCTGAAAGGCTCCAAGAACCTACTACTTCCTTATCTTGACCTAAATGAGGTATGGAATTAATCAAAGGACGACGACAGCCAAAAAGCCACAATGTATAAAAACCCTCGACCACTTTTGGATTATAGATGCGCCAAGAAGAATCAAATTTGGCGTCGTGCTCTCAACCGCAATAGACAAGACCTGGGATGGATTGGCGTTTGCTTACGAACATTTTTGCTTTGGCAATTACTTGGACTTTCTCGAGGTGCAAGTGTGTCTGCGCCCAAAGTGGAACACGAGGGGCTTTGTCCTAACAAACTCAACACAAATCTCTGGGTTGACGCGCAAAGCACCTGCGAGAGAGAATGCAACGTTGATGAGGTGAGGTCACGTATTCTTTTTACCTAATGATATTGATTTAAAAATATATTTTTTTAATTACACGTGTTGGTCTTATAAAAGTATTCTAAAGGAGCTGTAAAGGAAAATAATTAGAATCACTGTACTTCAAGCATCTATGATTTATTTTTCTAATTACTTTTTACTTTTACCTGTGACTGGGAGTTGATTGATTTATTGATCGTGCTCTTGTCGACTTGTAAAACAGAACGTGAACCGGTTTGCAACAATAATTCAACAGACTTGTTTGACGGAGGCTCCAAGAGTTATGTGAGGAAATGCGTTTTGTCTTTTGCCAACTTAGAAGTAACAGGCATTGAAAAAAATCTGTTTAATCTAAAAAAAAAAATCTTTATTGTGCCAAGTTTTCAATACAGGTATTGATAGTAAAAATGTATAGGGTATTTTTACTTTTGTACTTAAATACTTTTTAGTGTTTTTAAGTTCTATGCACATTTGTAGGTACAGAGTGAGTACTTTTCCCACCTGCCAGTTGCCGTTGTGCGCTTTGTGCTGTGTGAGCAGGACTGTGCTGACTTTGAGAAATGCTGCACCAACGTATGCGGCCTCAACAGTTGTGTCGCTGCCCGATTCTCTGATGGCACCACCGCTCAGCCTGGCGACCTTGGAAGAGGGAAAGGGGTCGCTGCTCCGGGCTCCACGGCAACCTGCGATGAATTTATCTGCAGCCAACAGGGAGCCACCTGTGACATCTGGGACGGCCAGCCCATCTGCAAGTGTCAGGACCGATGCGAGAAAGAGCCCAACTTTACCTGCGCGTCGGATGGCCTGACGTATTTCAACCGCTGCTACATGGATGCAGAGGCCTGCATCCGGGGGGTGACCCTGACTGTGGTCACCTGCCGATTCTACCTCGCAGGACCCCACACGAGTCCGCTGCCTCACGACACGACCGCTTATCCTACCCCAACGTCCTCTCAAGAGGACCCCATGCCACCCACGCTGTACTCCAACCCTCACCACCAGTCCATCTATGTTGGAGGCACGGTCAGCTTCCACTGTGATGTCATAGGCATCCCCAGACCTGATGTAACCTGGGAAAAACAAAGCGAGCGGCGTGAGAAGCTCGTCATGAGGCCGGATCAAATGTACGGCAATGTGGTGATCACCAACATTGGACAGCTTGTCATCTACAACGCCCAGGTGTGGGATACGGGCATCTACACTTGCATTGCACGCAATTCCGCAGGGGTTCTCCGTGCAGACTATCCTCTATCAGTCATCCGTAGGGCCGATGACGACTTCTCAGAGGATCCAGAGATGCCCATGGGAAGGCCCTTCTCACCAGCGGACTGCCTGGCTGATGTGGACACGAGAGTGTGCAGCGGTGAGCGCCACGTCGATTGGTACTATGACAGCAAGCTGGGCTCCTGCATGGCCTTCAGCAATGGCGGGTGCGAGGATAGCCGCAACCGATTTGAGACCTATGAGGAGTGTAAGGCCTCCTGTCAAAGAGAGGGGATCGGGATCTGCTCCCTACCTTTGGTCCAGGGCCCCTGCAAAGCTTGGGAAGTGCGTTGGGCTTGGAATTCTGTCATTAAACGGTGCCAAGCGTTCGCCTACGGTGGTTGCCACGGGAACGCTAACAGCTTTGGCACACTAAAGGAGTGTGAAGCAAACTGCCCAACACCAAAAAAGAAACCTTGCAAGACATGTCGGGTGAAGGGGAAAATGGTACCCAGTTTATGTCGCAGTGACTTTGCCATTGTGGGGCGGCTGACAGAGCTCGTTGAGGATCTGGACTCGGGATTGGCCCGCTTTAGCTTGGAAGAGGTTCTTCGAGATGAAAAGATGGGCTTGACTTTCTTCAACACCAAACACCTTGAGGTGACCATTGACAAGATAGACTGGAGTTGTCCCTGCCCAAACATCACCGTGGAGGAAAACCCTCTGTTGGTGATGGGGGTGGTGCAAGACGGCATGGCCATCATCCAGTCAGACAGTTACGTCAGAGCAATAACCGATCGCAGACTTAAGAAGCTCCGTGAGGTTCTGGTTAAAAAGACCTGCCAGACATTGTAAAACTCCCGAGACTTGCCATTGCACAGATGGTTGAAGGAACAAATGGCACTGTGAAACATTTATCACCAAAGTGGAAATTAGCCCAACAAAAATGAAACCAATTTTCACAGGAGCACTTCTGGCATTTTGCGCTACTTAACCCTTATGGGTACATAATTCACAAATGTATATTCCACGTGTGTTTTGTGGTGTTATTCTGGTGTTTTGTTTTTTTTTTTTAGATTTTAATAATCAAAGTCAATTATTCTTGATCTTCACATGCGGTTTGTACGGGAGCATTCAAAATGATTATTTCTTTCATAGCTGTCAGAAGAATATCATTACAATAATGAACTTCTATTGCTTAGCATAACGTCACTTAAATTGTTTTTGTTGTTTTTCTTTTGGAAGATGCTCTTTTACTGTGCTTACATGTTTTCTATGTATGTATGTCTAATATGCACATTATCACCTATAAACCTTTTTACAAATTATTTCTGGCATTTCTGCTTGGTTACCAATGTGTGTGGAGTAAAAACTTGGCCTATACCGTTTTCTCAACATCACTCACACGCACACACACACACACACACACACATTATATATATATATATATATATATATATATATACACACACACATAAATAAAATGTACTAAATCAAGATAAGCCACACGTTACTTTTACTCATGAGTGCAATCAGGAATATAGTGTACTACAGATATATGATACAATCATTCTGGCTGTTTCTTTATTGTCATGTCTAAATTATTGGGAATATTTTGGCAACGCGTCTGAGCTTTGGGTTAATTTAAGGCGCTTTTCTTCGTCCTGCTGTGATCCGCTCAGCAAAAGGAGGACAAGACACTTCACACCAAACTCTCCTTCCTGAACAGGAGACATTTGTTGTTGGCTGGCATGTCAACCTAACACAGAAAACATTCGCATTAACATTACACAGAGAAAAAAAACAGTTATACACTTGAAAAAGCTAACTTACAATTTTTTCCAGGAACAAACCATGTATTTCTGCAAGTGATTTGAGGAGGGAGATATCCCTGAGGCCCCACTCTGGGTTCCTGTAAATTAAAATGTTTCATTCTTGGACAAGTGGATTTAACATGTACTCGTGTCTCTCACAGTCCCATAATTCCACAAAACAATGCACATGAAGATGAAAGGCCACCTTACCTCTGTCGTAAACTTAAGTCAAAATCAACATTGCTTTGTGGTGTGATGCCACCGTTCATTGCATAGGGCTGGAGAGCATGGCAGAAATAGTATCACAAATTAGGATTGATTTTTTGGCCATGATTTTAGGCAACGCACATGTATGAGCTGTTCAAGTGGTTTTAAACTCACCCCATATGTCAACAGGAGACCTTGTGGCTTCAACACCATTCCAGCCCCTTTAAATAAACCCTAGAACGAAAAAAAAACCAGGTCTTACATCATGAGAGGGAGCAGAAAGCATTCAAAATACAAGAACTGCTTTGAAAATCCCAAGAATGATGTCAAGTATTACTTATTACCAGTTGTCAAAGATCAGACTTATAGTAGACGTTATACACATGATTTGTCTTACTGAATAAAGCCTATTGGGGTGGGGGCATCCCTGTCTCAACCAAGTAATCGACTAAGTATCCCCAACCCATACACTGCAAGGCCAAAATTCGTAATGGCTCATTCGCAGCCACATTTTCATAAATATTCAGCTCACAAATGTTTACATTTAATTACACTTTAGAAAACCAAGTTTATTTCTTTATATTGTTTCACTTAGGCGGTGTCCCAGTCCCAGTGGTTAGCGCGTCGACCTCACAGCGCAGAGGTTGTGGGTTTGATCCCACGTTCCAATAACATGTATGGCAGGCTGATTGAACACTCTAAATCAGCAGTCGGCAACGCGCGGCTCCGGAGCCTCATGCGGCTCTTTCATCCTTGTAATGCGGCTCTGATTGGCTTGGGAAAATAAATTACTAAACATTTTTTTTTGTATTTAATTGAAGTGTGTTTTATTTGTGTTAGTTTTTATATTATTTTAGTTCTAAATTTGAAGATTATTGTGATCTTGAAATATTGAAATATTAATTAAATTATTTGATATTATTTTTTCGTCGCTCAAAATAGACGTCACACTGCAGAAGCTGGTATACCCGCTGAAACGGCGTCTATTTTGAGCGACTTTCAACCCCGGCAAAGCCAATGGAGAAATGTAAGAAAAGAAAAATATCTCAAGAAAATAGAACATTCAATGATGCCTGGGCAGATTCATTTGCATTTACCTCGGGCGAGAGTGGCCTACCAGTATGCCTAATTTGTGGAGAAAAACTGGCTAACAATAAACGGTCAAATGTCACAAGACATTTTAACAATACACACAGAGCCTTTGCTGAAAAATATCCAGAGGGAGAAGAGAGGAAAAAAGCTGTTTCGGAACTGATGCAGAAGGCTAATTCTCCACCATGAACTGCATTAAAAACAAACACCGCTTACGGCTCACAGATGACAGCTTACAGTCCTGCGTAAAGATGAAAGTGACTTCGTACAGCCCCGATTTGCAGAAGCTGTGCGCAGAGGTTCAGGAGCAGAAGTCCCATTAACCAGGTAAAATAAATATGTATGCAGATGTTCATTACATCGGTAAAATTTAATTTTCTCCGTAGCACTTCATAAGACATAACCACACTATAGTTGTTTATACAAAGTGTAAAGGTAAGAAAAAACAATATATACAGTGTTATCTTCATTTTAGATAAGATAAATGGATATAAGGATGACGCCTCATGGCATTTTTCTGCTTTCGTTTGCTACATGGACAATTTAAATTCAGCTTTTTAATTTATTTGAAAGAGACATTCATTGTTATTATTTTTCAAGAATTCAAAATGTTCAAAATGTGTTCATTAAATGAATAAAATGTAATTTTCTCTGTAGCACGTGAATTTCATAAGAAACATGCTGCGGTAAAGTAGTAGAAGTTTTTTTTTTTTTCATTTTAGATGTGCGGCTCCCAGTGTTTTCTTTTCCGTGGAAACCGGGTTCAAATTGCTCTTTCGGTGTCAAAGGTTGCCGACCGCTGCTCTAAATTGTCCCTAGTTATGAGTGTGGGCGTGGGTGGTTGTTCGTCTCTGTGTGCCCTGCGATTGGCTGTGGTTCAGGGTGTTCCCCGCCTACTGCCTGAAGACTGCTGGGAAAGGCTCCAGCCCCTCCCGCGACCCTTGATAATAGCGGATCGGAAAATGAATGAATTAATATGTCATTTTGTTTTTATATTTATATTGTACAAAACAGTGCTGAAACCATAAAATTGTCCATATTGTCCCCTGTAACAATGTTTATTATTGCACTTGTAATTACCGATGCACTGAATCCTTCAATGCGCTAATATTTTTGCATACAGATCGTTTTACAAAATAGGATTCTTTGTTTAAGTGTCTTTTAGTGAAAGTACCAGAGTGACTAACTACTTTCGATAAATTAATTGTGGGTTTTCATGTACTTGGCGAAAAACGAGGATCGTTATTCTCCTTTGTTGTCTAAGCAGAATTTTTTTGAAGCTCTTGCATTGGATATCGTTAGATTGTGTGGGTGTAAAGTAGCTTGTGGGCATATGTACTGGTACAGTCATTGCAGGAAAAGTCCATGGTCTAAAATTAGACCCATCACCTAGATACGTGCCTCTGTACAAGCCATGGGAGAGATGTGGATCATGTTGATGTTGAGGACCAGATCGAGGCTTTCTGGTTGGATCCCTCCCCAGTGATCATGACTCTGAGAAGCATCCAGGTGGATGGCGGGCTTCACATTGTTCAGTTGGTAGTGAGATCTGTAGGCTTCTATACTGAAAAGAGAGAAGCACGGTGTATTGTAGTCCAACAACACAAACGCGCCTACACCATTAACGCCGCTCTCGATTGGCGTAAAGTCAACAGTATTTTGCAGGTGTCGGTCGTTGAGTTTACTGAAGTAATAAACAAAATAATACCTGGCTAAAGACCGCTGATCGTACTCTGATGGTTGCCAAGTAATGTTCCGTAAAGCTCCAGCGAAATGTATGACATGTTGTCCTGTACCGGAGGAGATCTCCAGCGCTTGCAGCCGCCTGTCGGTGTTCACGCATCCCCGCAGCACCATCAGGATTGGCTCCTTATTCCTCTCCGCGGCGGCGGCATTCAGCATCTTGCTAAAGCCTGGGTACAGCTGTCGGGTAATACAAACGAACTTACGAAGCCACCCCAGGACCCCAGGTTGTTGATTTGTTAGTCCTGATAGAAGAACTAGAAGGTAGTCTCGAATGTTTTGTTATTCGCCAGTGAATGCGTCACTTCCCACTTGTCACAAGTCACGTGGTTCATCACATCCAATGACAGCAGTGGAAGTAGTACTCAACGTCCAAAGTCTATCTGTCTGTCTCTCTCTCTTTTTATTTACTTTTCACAGATCCACACCAACAATGCGTACAAATCTCACATGCAACATGTCACAATTCAAAAAGTCTCTTTTACCTATATATTTATTTTATTAAAACAAATCACACACACTATCGTTCAAAGCTTAAATAATTTACACTTTACATCACATCGAAACATATTTCTTTCAAGTTAACATTTAAATGTAATAGTGACAGAACATTGGTTGTAACGTAGGTCAAAAGCACGGAGCAGCAGGGCACGAACGCAGATTAAGAAATGTGGCAATTCAAAACAAAGGATTGGTGAAGTGAAGCTAAGATGCTCTCAAAATTTCACAGGGCTATTCAAACCATCGTCTCAATCCTGCATCATGATCACCTTTTCCATGTTGAGTGGTGCCATTTTTTATGAGTAGACTTGTGGTTCAACAGAGTGCAGTTTTGCATGACAGTTGGTTATGGGAAAATATCTGTTGGGCCGTTCCCCTCAATCACATTCGTACAACTCCCCTCAGAATCACCAAAGATTGTGTTTGAGAAAACAGAGTTAAGACTAAATGGGGAGTTTAAAAATATAATGATAAATTAGAACTAAGTTGATAAATAGGAAATATCCATTATGAATACAAGAGAAAATTGACTCCCTGCACAGGGGGTTTAGGTATAAAATCCGATACACACCAAAAGTTGTAAAATATCATGGTTAAGGGTAAAGCATGAGCCTTAATAGAGACTTCTATCTTCTTATTCACTTTCTCTTCTGATTGATATAAAACTATTTATTAGATATAAACACATAACACGGGGTAGGACTAGATAAGTTCTTTACTTCTTCCTATTCCCTTGAACATAACTGTTTTAATGATGACTGTGCTGAATGATGACTGATTTCTCTTACCTTATTATTACTGTATATGTTTTATGTTATGTTCAAATAAAACCAAACCAAGTGGCGTACTAAAAAAAAAATAATAATATTTGATGTTGTTGGCACATCATGTTGCCAAGAACAGGTTTTGCAAAAGTTGAGCCAATGTTAGCTAATCTATGTGACATATACTGTCATAACATCTGACTCCTGCACAGGGGGTTTAGGAGGGTCTTTGGCAACAATGGCTGCTGGATCTCTTGGGGGTTTGACTGGCGGGCTCAGTTTGGGCGCACTGCTTTCACCGAGTTTTTGAGGATGTTGATTGAACCTGGCTGCTGTTTCTTGCTTCTCTTGGTTATTGCACTTTTCTGAGATAGGGGCAGGAAGTGTCTCAGTCTTGCTTACATCCCCGCAGTCGTTCTTGATGCTGGGGCGTCTAGATGACCTATCAGCTGTGGAAATGACACTACTGGCACGAGGGAGACTTTTAAAATCCCCGTACCCTTTGAGCCGCTCTTCTTTCCCCAGTGGATTGGAGAAGCAATTGAGGCACCCAGACATTGAGGACGACTTACCCTGAACATAAAATACTGTAATTGGTGAACAAGCTAAAGTCTGGGTACATTCCATATTACTGGAGTTTGATCTCAAATTTGTGCTTAATGTGCCCCCGGAGTCTGAAGAGCGACGTGTTACTTTTCCTTTAGACCCCCTTCTGATGCTCTTTGTTCCCCGCGTGAGCATTAAGTCGTGGTTTGGTGTCGGCTCTTTCGGTTGAGATAGACCTTTGAGCTCTGATTCCTGGCTGTTTGTTCTCAGACTGGTCAAGGCTTTCTCCTTGTGTGCTGTGGAGGAAATCTGCTCTGTGTGTTGGGGTGTGGAGGAGTCCCTGGGCGGCTGGTACGACACAGAGGAGTGGCGAGACTGCGCCTGCTGGACAGGGCTGCTGCCATTTGACCAGGGCTCATTATCCAGGCTGATGCTGAACTCACCACTGCTCTCACTTTGAGCGCCACTCCAGGTGATATTAAGCCCTGCGAAGACAAATAATATAGTTTCTTAATCGTGATATTCACTCACATGTACACATTCATGACGTAATGCTGCACAAGCGAGTATTTATTGAATGATGTATTTAATATTGTGGTTGTCGTTTTCAGTGTGTAGAACTTCACTGCATCATAACAAGAGGCCTTTGAGCTAATCAAGCAAAATTAAACACAAGAAGCTCATCTGAGTGCGATGCATTCACTCATTTACAGTTAAGTACAAGAGTGATATACTCGAAGCTGATTTAGAGTAATACTGCTGCATTGCAGTGTCGGTGGACTGAGCTCATACTCCCAAAGTAGTACCGTATTTGTACTCTGTTACTGTACGTAAATGGATTTTTCAGGCATCTGTTCTTCATTGTGTTTATTTTTCTGACTACTTTTCCTTTTACGTATACGTACGTGATACCTTTTCAACCTCTGGGGATGTCGTGACGTAAAAACGATGCAACCTGAGAGAGGTACAGTCTACCACAGTTGAGCTCATGATTGATTGATTGAATTCTTGGGAATTTAAGAGTGTGAAAGAAACAGGGATGGCAGTGATGTGGAAGAACGTGACCCATGAGGGACCATTATCGACGACGATGCAACATATTTGGAGAAGCAAGATATATTTGATGTTGTTGGCACATCATGTTGCCAAGAACAGGTTTTGCAAAAAGTTGAGCCAATGTTAGCTAATCTATGTGACATATACTGTCATAACATTTTTCTTCTTCTCAGTACTGCACAGCACAAGTTAATAAAAGAGGTCAACTATTTTGTATACGCATATTTTTTTATTATGCCAAGTTATCACCTGTTTTTTATCACTGACAGAAAATAAAAACCAATTTGAACTTTTAGTACATGTCAGAGTCTGGACAGTACTTTTTATTTTATTTACGTTTGGCTACTTAAGCATAGACGATGAATCAATATATGTATATATTTTTTTAAACAAACGTCTTCTACTTGAGTGCGGGGTTTTATCATTTTCAAACCTTTACAGGTTAACCCTATGTTGCATGGCTTCTGCAGGAGTTATTCAATTGTGGTTTGTTTTTAAATTTAGGGTAGATTATGGCCAAATATCATAATAAATTCACAATTTTGGGAAAAAAATACATAATAGGGGGGTACTTGTGTGCATAATGGTCACTCCAATTACCTTGCCAAAAAGCATGGCAGTACTGATAGGTAACACATAGAAACTGTTATTTATTGTGTTCTATATGTTCTATATACTCTTCTGCACAAGTACAATAGGGTATTTGGACCTTTTCATCTCACGGATAGAAATTATTCAACATTTTGTGGACCCTCTTTCACCTTTTCCTCCCGCTGTTGCGCACGCTAGTGACATCTCACGGTGGATTTAAAAACTAAAACTGGTAACTTGAATAACCAATATGAGTTAAAGTTGTGGTTACTGTAAGTAACCCGTATGCAACATAGGGTTAATGTCAGTGCCTCTTCAAAAGCATAATTATGTTAATGATAGAAAGGGGGCAGTGCATCCTCTTTTCTTCTATTTTTTTCCTCTGTGGTTAGCATGCAGATTAATATGAAACAAGGTCATGATCGCGATTTGATGGATTTACTCTAATTCCTGCAAGGGTAATACATCTGTATTTGCTGAATCCTCTAAACGGCTATTCGCAAAGCTTTACCGTGATGCTGCGGCTTGTCGTTGTCCTCAATCCCAGATGGTGCAGCACTATCATTTGAGTCCTTGTCTGTGGAGCACAAATAATTTTTCAACACACACATTTACATTACGTCGATTTGGGAGTATTTAATATATATATATAGAAACAACACAAAGTGTCAATGAAATCATCAATGGCTAGCAAATGCCTCTACCTCTCTGTGGCGGGAACAAATCTGGGACATCAGTGACAGTGGCTATGGTGTGGAGTTGGATGGATGGTTCAGGGGGAGGATGCAAGTGAGGTGTGGACAGGATGGATATGCTCGGGAATGAGCTCAATATTTTTTTCCTGTCCTGCACATCAGCTTCTGACCCTTCCAGCTCCTCAGAGCTGTATGCCCACTGCTCCTGCTCCAACGGGGCAGAGGCGAATCGCAAACTGCCGAGGGCTGCAATGTTGTACCAGAGAACAGGACAGTGGGGAGGTGGAATGGATGAGTGACGATGTACAGGAGCTCATAGAGACTGAGGCAAATTAACTTTGCCGAGAAATATCTCGGTCTACAAATGCAGCCAATTTGATGTACCGGTACCGCTAGTCTGAATCCTGTGGATGCTGACATTCTGATAATGACTTTTAATTGCTGTGATAAATTCTGATGTGATGGAGTAGCATAAAGTGGCAGTGCATTTTCATTTCTAAATTAGCAGTTGAATAAAAGGCTGTTGTGAAGAAAGGATCAAATACTTGAACACTGTCTTACACAAGGAACGTTGGAGCAGAGATTTCAATTTCTCTTTGTTCTTCCGCCTGTTTCTTATTTGTTTCAGTGTGGCTTTTTAACAGACAGCATCCACGTAGGTGATAAACAGAAGTGATGGAGTGAAGTGAGAGATGGTAAGGGAGAGGTGTGGATGAAGGGAAGGGTGCAAGGGAGGAGGGAGTTAAGAGAAACGAGACAAAATGAGGGACATTTTAGTGCATGCAGAGGAACGTGCACATTGACTATGCGTAAAGAAGAAGAATACATTCTATACACAGTCAGACTGTAGCTTGTTGATGAAAATCCCGAGTGCAAGTCTGGAAGCTCATACTCACTGTTTGGCTGCGGTGGTATGGCGTCGCCTGCTGATGTGGAGGTGGACCCTGCAGAGCCGTCTGAACTAATGAAGGAGCCGCTGTCGTGACATGAGAGGTGAGCCTCCGAGTGTGTTGGTGTGAGAGGGTGTTCTAGTCCCTGTTCGCGGCTATTAGATTTGATCAACTTCTTCAGCTTGAGAGTGATCCAGTTTCCTCGCCTGTTGAAAATGAACATTTACAAAAGTGTCGTTGAAAGAATTTTATTTTGAAAGTATGTACCCTAACCTTAAATTTACTTCCAGGACCACGTGGACTTGAAATGAGATGATTAGCACATCATCTGCACCAACCACAAATGTCAAGCAACTTACCTGCGAGGAGGTGAAGGCTCATAAAACTTATACTGGTCCATGATCTTCTCCTCGAGCTTCTCCTTCTGTCTCCTCAAATCATTAAGTTTGTCACTGAACAAACAGAGAGAGTTGTTTATTTTCAAATTATTCTCTTAAGCAAGCGAGGACCTGACTTGGCAGACAGTTACCTTCACATATAGATCTCAGAAAACCATTTAGAGAAGGCATTTTTACTTTGAATTAGAGTCTCGTTCCGTTACTGTAACAGAAGAACGCTACCGGTAATTACGTCCTGTGTTGAAAAGCGCCGAGAGCTGCTTGTTGGTCATTTTTAACTAGCCACAACTTGAAGATGGATTTCTGGGACCGGAGATGACATACAGTACTGTACACGCATTCTAGCAAATCCATCCGTGACCTTTTTGTTTGTTTTGACCAATGTGTCTTCTTCCACTTCTTAATTATTTATTGTGCTTGAATGTAGTAGTTAAGTGATTCTCGCTGCTTACATATATTGTCGTTCCTCTATGTGGAACAAATCTTTGCTCTCCATTGTCTGTTCCAACAGAGTCCGGTTCTGCAGCATCAGTGTGTCGATTTGATTGAGAAGATGGTGATTTTCCTCCTCCAGGTTCCCCTTCAACTGGCTCAGCAACTAATCACACAGGTCAGTAGAGGGTATGTATTCAATGCAAACAATCCCCCCCCCCAAAAAAAAAATCCGATAATAAAGGTTTTAAGCAACCCCCTGGAAAAATGCGTGTGTTAGATTGTAGAGTGCCCACCTCACACTGATGGGTGAGCTTGGTGGAGGTGAGATCAAGTTGCTGATACTCCTTTTTGAGCTTGGAAAAGTCTGCCTCCAGCCAGGTATGCGCCAACTTGGTCTCATTTAGTTGGCTCTTGAGCTGCTTGTGATCCGCTGTCATTAGCTCATTGTCGTTCAAAAGCTGACGATAAGTTTGGTTCAGCCTGGAGAAAACAAAAACAAAAATAGAGTACAACATTGTGGCACACAGTAAAAAATAGTCTATTAATGATCGTAATAAGCCCAGATGTGCCCTCAGCCTGTGTTGTATGTTCCCTTGCTTGGCTTTTTCTCACCAGTCTTTCTCATCCCGAAGCCTGCAACATTCGGCAGCAGCGGTCTTATGATGTTCCTTCTCCAGACTCATTCTCATCTGCTCTTCCTTCAGAGCTTTTTCCACATCTTCTAATTTGGTCTGTTGCTGCAACAGGTTGTTGTACCTACAGTAAAACATGTAAAATCAAACATTCATTCATTCATCTTCCGAACCGCTTGATCCTCACTAGGGTCGCGGGGGGTGCTGGAGCCTATCCCAGCTGTCTCCGGGCAGTAGGGACACCCTGAATCGGTTGCCAGCCAATCGCAGGGCACACAGAGACGAACAACCATCCACGCCCACACTCATACCTAGGGACAATTTAGAGTGCTCAATCAGCCTACCATGCATGTCTTTGGAATGTGGGAGGAAACCGGAGCACCCGGAGAAAACCCACCCAAGCCCGGGGAGAACATGCAAACTCCACACAGGGAGGCCGTAGCTGGAATCAAACCCGGTACCTCTGCACTGTGAAGTCGACGTGCTAACCACTGGACCACCGGGCCGCCTTAAAATCAAACATGAAAATAATAATAAAATGCCATATACATTAGCACTGGTTCAAAACCAGATCTCTGCCAAGGCATATTTATTTGCCAAAGTGAAGGGCTTCCTAAAAGCTCAATTCAGTCCCAAAGGTTTTGTTGTATACACCCATCCATCCATTTTCCGATCCTCTTTATCCTCAGAAGGGTCGCAGGGGGTGCTGGAGCACGGTACCTCTGCACTCCCCGTGCACACAGGCACGGGGAGAACATGCAAACTCCACACAGGGAGGCCAGAGCTGCAATTGTACCCGGTACCTCTGCACTGTGAGGTCGATACGATAACCAATGGATCCCCGGGCCGCCCGTTTTGTTGCATTCCTTAAGTAAAATGTGTTTTGACATCATAACATTTTCTCAAATCAGAAATGAAAAAAAGGTTTTGTGATCACTTTCTTCCATGATATACATTTTGAACATATACAGCACTTGCTGTGGTGACCCAATGCTGGGAAAAGCTGAAAGCCGCAACAGCGACCAGTCCAACTATGTGTTCTATTATTTGACTGGACCTGTATGTCCTGGAAGAATATCTAACAGAGAAAATCCTGGTTGATCAAAACTAACACGGTAGCTCAAAAGAAATAATCCCATGCTGATGAAAATGTAAACTGTTCCCTCTGAATCCAACAAGTAAACACAGCACTGTATTATAGTTATCCTTGGCATGTTAGATCAAATTAACACACACATTGAAGTGCTAATAAACTAAAACATGTCAACATGGGGTACTGGATGCCCTTTTTTTTGTAAGAAACAAACAACTGCAGATCTTTGAAAGACAAAAGTTAGCAAACACGACACGAAAGCTTATTCACTTTTGTTTTTCTCACCTGTCCTGCAGATGGGCATTTTTCAGACAACCGTGTTTCCCCATGAGCACTTCATACTCTGCGGCTTGCCGCTCGTGGAGAGCCGCCAGACGCTCGTGATCACGTAATAGCTGCTCGTGAGCACCGCGCAGCTCTTCGCGTTCACGCATGGCGCTGTCCTTCTCGTTTTCGGTTCCCACCTTCTGCTGTTGCAGTTGAGCGTTCTGAGCCATCAGGGAAGCACACTGGGAGTTCAGCGTGGATTTTTCCACCTGAAAAGCGAGTCGTCCAGTTTACTTGAAGGCAAAGTACACGCTCGGCAAAGCTCTCTCTCATTCCTGTACCTGCAGGTCTGCATTTTGTGCCTGCAAAGTGGTGTTGTTCTCCTGCAGGGAGGCGGCTTGCCTCTGCAGGGCGAGGATCTGAGCCTGTTGACTGTCAGAATGACACTCCAGCTGCTTCAGATGGGCCTGCGTAGTTTGGCGCTCTGTCTCCAGTGTTGCATTCTAGAAAGAGAAAACGAGTAGAAAGAGGCAATGAGCGAGGTGAAGTGGTTTTTCTTCTAATCAACACATCAGAGGCTGTGTCATCTTTGGGATACATTTCAATGCTTTGGAACTGTGCGGTCATTAGCAATAAATGGCAACTTACATTCCGTTCGACTTCAACCAGCCGATCTTTAATACTCAGTAGCTCTTTGGTTGCTTCGTGGCTTTCACGCAGCCATTCCCTCATTGCCTTTCCATTCTCTCTCAGTGGGGGGGCGCTTGATTCGCTCACCTCCTCCTCCTCCTGCTTTTGTCGCAGGGCCTCGTAGCTGAGTTTCACCTGTGTGGCGGAGCAAAGTTCAAAGACCTGCAACTGGACAAAACAAGACATTCTCGTAAAAATGGTGTCATGGTATGTAATTTACAGTTCTGAGCTCGTGGCGAAGCTGCTGACTAAGGGTAGAGGATTCTTGGAGACGGGCCTCCAGCGCAGCCACTTTATCTTCTTTCATTTGAAGGGACTGCTTCAAAGACAACTCCAACTCTGACTCGAGCATATGGAACCTGCTGCATGGACAATTATATCCGTCAACAATCAGAGCAGTTGGGGGATATCTTTTTCCTATTTTTAAAAGAGAAACAATACAATGTACACCTGCGTTCGGTTGTGTCAGGTTCCACAGATCGTTTTTCATGAGACAGACGGTAGAGTTCATCCTCTCTCTGCCGGGTCTTCAGTTTCTCGCTGACAAGCTCCTAAAAGACAGTCAACAACCCAGGATCTGAGATAGGATCCAGAACACCGGCGACGCTTATGAGTATAAAACGGTTCAGAAAATGGACAGGGGCATAATAAGATAAGATAAGAAAACTTTATTTTTCTCACAATGGAGAACTTCGCAATTTACAGCAACACAATTTAGAGGGAAGAAAGTAGAAAAACATGAAGTAATTGCATACAAGTAATATGATAATATATTTTGTCATATTTATGAATGAAAGGTTATGTTCAGCAACAGGTGGAAACGTCATAGCTATAAATTGCAACACATGGTAAAATCCATATTGCGCTTTTGTAGGTCAAACTAAAAACCAAAATGTGAAAATATGTCAAAAACCCGATGGATGCGCTTAGGAAGAAAAGAGAGGCATTTTTTTTAGAATCAGTGTCAAAAAAATATTTGGGGACACATAAAGCCATCTCTCATTAAAACTTGCTGTTGACCTGTATAATTTTTAAACTTTGAACTTTTCGGTCTGTATTGACTTTAATTCAACACTGATCACCTCAAAGTGTTTCTTCTATTTAGAAAACTAAGGCAATTAAGGAGTGGTGTTTTACAAATTTAAAAAAAAACATGTAAGGCATTCTTTTTCTTTGGACAGCGATGGCATATATCATGCAATCATATAAACCAAATGATATTCATAAACATGGTTCTATTTTCCTATATGTTGTTTTATTAAAGAATGCAAGCAGAGGTTTATATTCTTGGTAAATATGCCGGTGTGTGATCGCTACAAGATGAAGAAAAAGGAATCCTGTCTCACAAATTATTTTCAAAATGAATGATATTTATTTAGGGTTGACGCTGTGATCGAAGTATTTATTGAACAGCATGTTCATTGTGGTAGTTATTGGTTGCTGTGTTGGACAACTGTATTTCATCAACCTTGAAAGCTGTTTCGAATAATGTGGTCACTTAATTCAGCAGCAGGAAAGATATTACTGGTAGATAATATTGGAAGCCTTTTCAGTAGGATGCAGTGAGGTTCGGCAAAGTACAATTACTGAACAATAATGCAAGCCTATCAATCATAATTATCTTGGTGAAAGCATCTTTTTTTTTTGGTGTAAATGAAGTGACCAACCTGTGTTCGTGAATACTCGAGTATTCAGGTTATAATGCAGCATGGACATTGTGCATTCTGTTTATTAAAAGTTGAAAGACGATATAAAGTTACGCTGAGGTTATGGGAGCTCATTTGATAGTGCAAGAATATTAACTCATTCAGTACCAGCCGATTCTGGACCAAGTCTGAAAAGACGTTTAAAAACGTCTTTGGGAGTGAATTAGTTAAATATCGTGGCCTGTGGCCATGAACAGAAAAAAAAATCAATTTTAAGTCAAGGTCAGAGCAAATTAGTACTTAGTCTCCTTGTTACCTCTCTAAGGGTGTCCAGGGTCCTCTGGTCGATAGCAGCTTGCTTGGCCAGTTCTCTGTTGTCTCTCTCTAGCCCTTTCACCCTCTCAGCTGTCTCCCTCAACTCCTCCACCTCCTTCACCAGACAGCGCAGCTCCCTTTCCAGGCTCGCCATGCAGACATTGCTGCTATCTAAATTGGCTTCTTGAATTTCAACCTGACATGTAAGATGTAGTGGCTGACACGATTTGTTCAGCCATAATGAATGCAGTGCTCAAAATCTGGTAACCTGGCACTTACCTGCTGACGCAGTCGCCGAGTCTCCTTCTCCAGTTGCCGCTTTAACTTCTCCAACTCAGCCGTTTCTTGTTCCAAACTCCGCTTCTCTGTTTCCACTTGGTCCAAACGGCGTACATTAATGCGGAGTTCCTCTACAGTGGCCTGGAGGCTTTGGTTGTCTGCCTCCAGTTCTTGAACCTCAGCTTCCAATCGTTGGACTTTTCGCTCTACAGAGGAGGATTCCCAAAAAATGTCAAGTCTTCAAGGGGTCTAACCAAAACCTGAATTTTCTCCTCTACAAAACATACCAGTGTTACCAAGGGACGTCTGCAGTTGTTGATTAAAGGAGTCCAGGGCCCTGCATTTGGTCTCCAGACGCTCTGTGTGCTTCTTGGTGTTAATGAAGGGTGATGCCAGGTACATGAAGAGGCCATCATGGCTGGAGCTGCTGCTTCTTGAGCCAGGAGAGGGATTGTGTGATCCAATAGAATAACGAACACCACCGGGACTATTTTCATACACTTGCAGGTCAGACATAACTGCTTCAAAATGCTCTACGCCGTCGTTGTCCTCTAACTGTCCTTTATGCTGAACGTAATGAGTATTGGCTGAATTAGCAGAGCGGCGGAGGCCTTCGTGGTCGTGCTCTGGCTTCTGATATTCGGCATCTCTATTGAACGTGTTCTGTTTGACTACACCTTGGTTGGATGCATTGCTGCAGTTCTGTTCACGTGAACAGGGAGTCATTGATATGATGTTTTCATCTGATGCTGAAGTCCACTTGTCAGTGCAGCAAACCACCTGCTGGTCACGATCCTTCTCACCGTGGTGGCTGTGTTTGTTGGACTGTGCGTTGTTGTTGTTGTGAGTACACGCAGCTCTGAGCTCCTCGACAGTGCTCAGGAGACTTTGGTTCTCCTTCTCCAACTTTAACAGCCCACTACGGATCCGCTCACTCACCTCCTCACTGAAAGTCTGCTGCCCTATAGACACACACATAGAGGCGATTAACGCTGGCAGCAAATCCTTGGACATGTTTGTTTTGCTTATATAGATGAGAGCCAATTAATAACACGTTTAACAAGTGCTAACCCACGTATCGCAACATACTTGAGCCGCGATTCGACAAAGTAATATTTTCCAGCTCCTACCCTGAGAAATGTCGTTGCTCTTCGATAGTTGTTCTAACTCCCATCCCAGGTGCTGGGACTCCTCCATGCTCCTCCTTTGTGCTAAACACAGAGTCAGGTTTTCGTCCTGCAGCTCCTCAATGCATTTACGATCTGCATCCCTTCCCTAAAGTGGGGATGCATGATGGTTAGCTTCTTAAATTCAAGATATTGAAATTAAAATAGTGTATCTTGCACACTATACGGCGCTTAGTAGTATAAGGCGCACCTTTAATGAATGGCCTATTTTAAACCTGTTTTCATATACAGGTCTAGGGCGCACCACATTATAACGCACATAGAATAGAAGCTACAATAGTGGCTGCGGTTGCGTTATGCATCCACTAGATGGAGCTACGCTAAAGGGAATGCAATACAATATAGCTTTATTTATGTCGGTCCTTTGCAACTGCCGCAGCTGTAGCAAATTGCTTTACAGAACATTTAAAATACTACGTCCAAGAAATAAATGAATTTAGGTGTGCCTTATAGTGCTGAATGTTCGGTAACTCAAGTGAAGACAACCGGTACTATTACTTGCTCCATGTCATGTATCCGGGACTTCAGGAGCAGGCTGTGCTTCTCCAGCTGGTGGATTTTATCTGAGCGTGCCCTCCAGCCTGCCAACTGATCCTCTAGCACCTCTTTGGTTTCCTGCAGAACTCTGTTATCCTCCTTGAGCTCCTGAGGTGAAGGAGCAAAAAAACATTTACTGCCGCTTGAATTATGTAATGCTGACATGAAATCAACCATAATATAAGTGAAACACTTAATTGGGTTCCCATTTCCGATTAATTGTATTAAAAGTATAATTTATATCACCTACAGTAAAAGCAAGTGAATATGTTTTTGAAAATTATATTACCATACATATCAAAATCATTATTGTGAATACAGTAGAAATCTGTATGTGAAGATTATAGAAATATCCTGACTATATACCAAATGACCTTGGGGAAAAAGATACACACAACATAATGAGGGAGATATATGAATCTTCTAAAAGAACCAGTGTGAAGTGTGACTTTCTTTTTTTTGGAGACAACGTACAAATTTGGAATTGACTTTTGTCATCAATCCATTGAAATGCGTCATCTGACGTTGGATAAATCATTTTTGCATGACTGAAGTGTCCACAAAATTTGTGAAAGCAAACTGGACCGTCGGATGATGTAGGAATCCGTGCATGGTTTACTTCAATTGATCAGAAATGGGAGCAGATTTTTGCGGTGTGTGTGCGCTCGCATATGTATGTGTAAAAACAAGTTATTTATAGCTGTTTAACCTCCACTTTGGCCTTGTAAAATTCCATCTTGTGCATTTGCTCCCTGTAGCGTGCCACCTCACACTCCAGCTTGTCAGCTTTGAGCGCTCGCTCTCTCAGAGCATCCAGCTCATCGCGGTACGCACGAGCTGCTCGGGCATCTACAAGCAGCTTCAAATTCTGATGAAGATTCACACAAAATCAGGTTTTGTAGCCATTTACTGAACAAAAATTCAGAAAAAAAAAAAACTGTTTCAATTCCGCTGGCAGCAGGCATTAGAATTGTCATTAGGCAATACGGTTGAGCAGTTGGCACCAGTAATTTCACAGGATACAACATTTATGAATGAAAATTTGGCGGCACGGTAGTCGACTGGTTAGTACATCGGCCTCAGAGTGCAGAGGTGCAGGATTCGACTCCTACTTTGGCCTTGGTGTTTGGAGTTTGCATATTCTTCCCGTACCTGCGTGGGTTTTATCTGTGTACTCCGGTTTCTTCCCACGTTCCAAAAACATGCATGGCAGGTGAACCTGAACATGCTAAATTGTCCCTGGCTGTGATTGTGAGAGCGAATAGTTGTTCGTCTATGTGTGCCCTGCGATTAGCTGGCAACTAGTTCACGTTGTCCCCCACCTACTGCCCGAAGACCGCTGGGACTGGCTCCAGCACTCCCGCAACCCTTGTGAGGATAAGCGGATTAGAAATTTGCTGGATGGATGAATTCAAACTTTTGCTCAAAACCCAGTTTGTTGATAAATAATTCTCCCCACAAATATGCCATGTGCTGCTCTCCTTTAAGGAAAGAATATGATGCGTTACGGTCAATTCATTGTTTGTCTTGTTTTTTTCAAACCTCCTGCTGGATTTTCTTTAGCTCTGCCTCCATGTTCTCCAGCTCGTGTCTGCTGTCCAGCATTTGTTCACTCTTCTCTTCTCTGCAGGGATGGACACAGTGCAGACACAAGAACATCTTACTTCTTCATTGTTAAAATGATCACATATCTCTAAGCTTCACAGGCGCTATTAATTAAAAATACTTTTTGTATCTCTGCTACAGCCGACTGGCCCAAGCTGTCTGTTAATAGGCATGGAAATGGCAAACAGTGAAGCACACCTGTTTAGTTGAAGTAACTGGTTTCAGGGCCAGATAAAGAAAGAGAGAAATAAATAAACCTGTTCATGGTTAAATGTGTTTGTTCACGTGACTGTCTGACTGACCCAGCAAGCAAGGATAAAACATTAGAGGACGATGACGATCAACATTGCTCTTAGGGTTGGTGATTAGGGTTAGTGTGCATTTGCACACATGAGCTGTAGAAGCACAGAACCAATGTGGGTCAGAGGTATAGTAAGCAAGCACTGAAACTGCCAGGCAGGCATTAATGTGGGCCAAACTCCCCGGGGCATCTCTGATCCTGTAGTAACTCTCTCATTCAGTCACTACTGGACAGCCTCCAGAGGAGAGACAGCTCACATGAAGCAGCAAACACTGTCCCCCACGGTCTACATTTCCAATTGGGCAGACTTTTTTATTTGAGTTTGATGGCATACAGAGGTAACGTTTTTATTAAGCAATAGATAGTGTAATTCAAATGTGGAGTCAGAATTGACCCCATGCAGGGAAGCAACATTCGAAAGAAATATAATGAGATTCATACAAGTGATATATCATCAATGATTGAGAAATACATTTTTAAAAAGTCACAAAAGTAAAAATGTGCTGCAATTCACTGCAATGAATACCATATTAAGGTTGTACTTAATTACAAACTTGACATTGAAGATCATATTTGCAATTTCTCTTTTACTTTACATTAGTTTTCACATTCTTTGAAAATATATAGCTAATAACAGGAGCGATCTCAGGGTGATTTTGACCTTTGCAATCAAACAATGGCCAACATAGGGTTCACTCAATGTCTCTGTGTCAATCAAATTGAGCATTCTAATATTTGTAACCTTGTAAAAACATTTTTATTGAAGGACAGTTTTAATCCCAAATCATTTGCTAAGAGCATTCTTGTTTTAGCAGTAGGATAAAGCAGGCTCTGTCTTTATCCACAAGATACTCACAGCTCTTGCCTAAGTCGCCTGATCTTGGCCTTAGAGTCGGCAAGTTCCACCGCCAAGTGTTGCTGAGTCCCCACCTGCTGCTGTTGCATGCTGGGAGGATAGACGGCCGACTGTGGGCTGGTTGAGTTACAGAGCACACGAACCACACCTTCCCTTTCTTGGGTTAGCTCCGCTATAGTCTTAAAACAAAAAGGGATATATCATCAGAACACATCAAACATTGACTCAACTCTATTTTGTCAAGTGGTCGCACGAAATAAAATCATCTGGACGCAGATACATTTTTTTAAGTAGGCTATACATCAACTTAAGAAAATGTAGTTTCAAATCCACCTGATTCTATTGTGTGCGGCCACTTGACAAAATAAAATTGAGTACATTCAACACACCACTTTTTTTTCGGTGTACTCAATCCTTTTTATTGGCGGAACCAATCACAGCTGAGAATGTTGCATGGACTTTACACTAGTGAAGAAAAGTAAGACAGAAACAATGAAGAATCTCCCCCAAGATTTTGAACTGTGTCAGTGGGATTACCCTTACTCCTACACCACTCTCAATTTGTGAGGTTTACATCATCTCACTGACAAATAAGAGGACCTGACTCACTATTTCTGATCGAGTTCTGTATAAAGGTCTATGAAAGACTTGAGAACCAAGCATGTCTTTATATTTTTGGCAAGAAATGAAGTGTCAGGTTTACCGGACAGGTTGAGATCAGCCGCTGATTGAGCGATAGGTAATTGTTTAAGATGGGGCCAAACACTTTTATTCATACTTTACCTTGCTGAATGTGACAATTGTTGTTCGAGATATTTTCTTTTTATTGAGAACCCTTTCCAATTCAATTCCCAGCCCAATTACAGTTGCATATTTTGATTTCCAAACAGTGCCGTGCCTTACCTCCAGATGGGCATCCCTCTGATCCAGCAAGTGCTGAAGATTGACGGCCATAGTCTTTGCCACGACCTCCAGCTCATCGGCGGACATGTTACTGTACCCCAACCAATGCAGGTCGAGTAGGTTGTCTTGACTGTGAGTCAGCTGGACAATATTGGGAGAGGGACAATTATGGCATCAAGGGAGATGCACACATACTGACATGTTGTAATGATCTCCGCATTTCTTGCTGTTAGGTCTTGCAAAAATGATCTTTATCTCAGTAAGAAAAAGTTGGTTTACACAGACTTATAAACGACTGAAAAATCAATCCAAGATACCTCTTGAATATGCACAGCTATGGCTGCTTTGGTGCCAAAGTCAAGCGTCTGGATGATTTCAATGTACTTCTCTTTCTTCTCACACTGAAAATCAAACATAAAATAGGTCATAGGGATTCTTTTGCCAACAATATTTTCACAAAACAATATACCAGTCCTGTACGTAACACGTTTTGCATATTAGACACCAGTTGAATGTTTACCTGGACTGCACATCCCAGGAGCAACAGCAATAGTTTCTTCAATTCCACCAGACTTTGCTCTGTCAGAACAAATTAAATTCATCATAGTGAAACGTTAAAATGAAAATCCAGGAGAAGGCATGTAATTTGCATTCCTATACATACTGCCGGATGAATTTGGCTTGTGTGTCGCTCGTTGCTTGTTGAGCAGTAACAGTTAGGAAACGTGCAATTGTTAAACCCTCTCATCAGGAAAAGAATGGTTGCTGAACCCCGACCGCCCCCCTACACCACCACGGATGAGATGCCCCTGCAAGCAATACCCAGGATGCTGTCGCCTTTGCCTAGTTGGCTTTTACCTTGCGTTGCTGATGCATGCAATCTGACCTTTCACCTCGGATCCAAACATCTCCTCGAGTGGCAACGTTATGTGCCAGAAAAGGCCCATGACCGATGTCACAAAAAAAGTTTACATGCACTTTAGTTTTTCAGTGTGATACAGAACTATCAGGCTTTTTACTTTTGGACTTCATATGCACAAACAAATTTTAATTTGCTGATGTTTTTATTGCTAAAAATGCAACGAGACAAGCAAGACGCGCTTACATTTCTAAATTGTCAAAATGCACTCCTATTTGCGTACTTTTACTTCTTACTCGATACTGAATCAAATCAAAATCCAATCCAATCACAACCTGAAGAATAGAAATCGAATTGAGAGGTTCTTAGCAATGCCCAGCTTGAGGACTCCGCCTTCCTGCCATAATCTCTAAAATAGTGCACAGCTGTGAATGTGAGTGTCAGTGGTTGTCTGTCTATATGTGCCTTGTGATTGATTGGCAGTCCAAGGTGCACTCCATGTCTTGCCCAAAGTCAGCTTGCCATTGCCTCCGGCTCACCTGAGAGTCTGCTTGTTCTAATGAGGACAAGCACTGCAGAAAATGAACGGATGGCTTACCGGTGTAAGGAGTCCGCGAAAGCAGAAGCACATTTGGAAGAGGAATCAGAATCAACTGTCTCAGGTTTTCCTGTCACATAAAATGCAAACCAAGAAGATGAAAGGAAAGGTGAGGACTTCATATTCGCTTCTATCAATCACATGTTTCTGCTGAGCATAGAGGCAAATGCTAATCAGTATTTTGCTTTGAAGAATACTACGTGTCAGTAGTTACCTGTATGTATTCGAAAACAAAAAAATCTTGTCTCAGTTAAAAAGATTGTCCAAGATGTCCTTTAAAGAGATACGAATGTTCCAGTTAAATGAAGCAACGCATCTCTGTTAATGTTATACGGTCAAAATAGCCAAAAGCAGCCTGGATAGAAGCAGTTAAAAATGACATTAAAAACTGACCTACATCAAAAATGTTCCTTACAACAATAAACAATGACCCAGAAATAGAGTATTGGTATATGCAGGAAGGTAATGAAGTCATTAGGCATGCTGTTAAAGTTGCTCCTCCAGAAAAGAATTCATTTCTGCCACCACACTTCATCGGAGAATTGAAATTGAAATTCACCCTCCTTGAAAATGACATTCTTGCAATCTCAGTCGAGTTGAATGCAAGACATCTTATCTCAAACTGTAATTAATGAATTTGACAGAAGAGGAAAATCCAAGCCTCATTAGCAGCGGCATGCGCCACAGCATCTCGTGCTGGAAACGTGCGACTCTTTCGTGGGCTCAAACTGCCGCTTTAGTGCTTGAGGTCCAACTGCTCCTGTGCTGATTGCACAGATGTTGGCATGGTTAATATTTAGGGCATGCGTCTTAGGGCAGAACTCGATCTGGGAGGAAATGAGTCCGACCAACTATCAGGTTTACGCATGCGTTATCCTGTGCATGTGTTCAAAGTTGAGGTGGAATTAAAAAATCCAAAGCAAATGTTCTAATTTTGTAATCCGATGTTGTGAGAGGGTTTAGCAGCATGTAGCTGGGATGGACGCAGGAGAAACAAACTCACCACATAATATGTCTTGATTTGCTGAACAAGAAAGGTCAAGTTCTGGATCCTCTGACTTGGATCCTTGCTCAATTTGGTCGCAGCGTGAGGTGTGGCAGCAGGATGTCTGATGTACGACACAGAAACAGTCTTCAATTCTCTGTCAGTCTGTCCATCCATCCAATTATCTATTGTGCTCAGTCAAATAATGTTGATATACTGTCGATAAATACGATAACTATTCAGGAGGACCTACATCTTGTTTTTGGCATTGCTAATAAAAGACAAGAAAATGCATGTAACTTGTTCAGAGGTTGTGTGTGAATGCCGAGAGACTCATCAACATGAGAGAAATAGCCAGGTCACTTGTAAATACAGCCCCTAAATGCTGTGAGTTGCAATAGGACACCACAGGATTTCAACTATACATACAGCCAATTCTATTGTCATCATAACATAATGACAAATCGTTCTTTCATTTTTCAGCTAAGTAGTTCGTTAAACCCCGCCTCCCCATCCCCCCAAAAGATGACAGTTTGTTACCATAGGCTAGGAGTATGCAAACTATGGCTTGCAGGTCGTTTATTAGTGGCCTGCAGCGTATCGTATTAAAATGTACATTCGTGCTGTTTGCCTGCATTGAACTGATTATTTTCGACACTGGGTGACAAGTCAGGAGAAGTGAAGATGAAAAGCAATTTGAATGAATCGCGATGGCTTGTTCCACTTTCGGCTCTGTGTCAGTGTCAGCTGAGTAGCCTAGAGATTGCTCTTACCTTGACTCTAATGCAGAGAGCCATCCACAATACATACTTGCAAAGTCTTTAACCTACATTGATGCATTGGTTTTAGCCTTTTCAATAAAGGGGAAGAATTTCAGTAGCCTTTGCATCATTCTATTTTTCTGTGTGCAGGTCATAGAAAAAAAAAGTTTGGACAAGCCAGATTTAGGCAAATGTAAGTGCAGCGGTGACTCAGACTGTTGGTATCATATTCACTGTCCTTTGGTTTGTTTCAGTAAGAGTTTTGCAAACATGACCCAATACATTTCAAACACTTGCCGGGTGGCACATATCTGGATTGAATTATCAAATTTTAGTGATAGCAAATAAGAACAGAAACAATAATATATTTAATAATCCCTCATTAAAAAAAACAAATATATATATATATTCTAGTTGAATTGTGAACAGTTGGCGCAGTGACAAACAAGTTGCAGCAAACGAAGCTGATTCGAGCAAGCAACAGTCACAATTTGACAATCAAATAGTCAGACGGATATGTATGTGTACAAGGTTTTGAATCATTTGACTGTTGTTTGAATACATTAAGAAATGACAAAGCAAAAAAAAAAAAACAAAACCCAAAACGAAAAAACAAGAATGTTACTGCAAATTTGACACTCTCAGCACTTGCACAATAAAATGCTGTTGTCATCACACTGTTGAGTCTTCCTGTCTCCACCCAATTTTTTTATCGCCCCATTTCTGTGTCACCCCCTTGCCCCTCCCTCCCATCTGTGTTCAAATGACACGAAACACCAGCAGCCCGGTTTTAATCCCAGAGGGGCTCCCAATCCAAGAGATTATCCCGCCTCAACCCCCTCCACTCCTTCCAGTTTAGCGTTGTTTCTCATGTTGAACTAGTTATTGTGACCCTGGTTGATCAAATGAATAAATGGACACTGAATCTTAATGGTGGACAAATGGAAGCCTTCCATGACTGTACACACTCATCAAGAGTGTATCCATCCAGTCTGTCACTTGCGAGACAACTGCCAGCAGACCATCGGTTTTCTAAGAGGGGTGATAATTCCCTTAGAACATACGGTGCTCAAATCATAATCCTTTAACTAGCATCTTGTCCAAATCTATGATGTCTCCTGTCTTTGGGCAGGATTTTATCAAAATTTGATGAGGAACAACAATAAGAATAATTCAGCACTAGGGTAGAATGACTAAGGGGCACAGAATGTTTACTTACCACTCATGTTTTTTTCACTACTGCCTTCCACTAAGACATTACTGCACACATTACTGCACACAATAGGACGACTTTGGCATATGAGTAGTATGACAGCTACATGTTACATACCGGTAGTGAGGCAAAAACTGTGCACTAGTTGACATCTGTGTGCTACTAGTACTGCTAGTGAAGCCATGGATAATAATTAGTAGAATTTTATGATGTTACAAGTAGGATTGTTGAATTGATTTATTGAATTGATTATTCTATTGATTATTCCATTAATGAATGGAATAATTAGCATGAAGAATCTTGTGCATCATCATTTTTTTTCTCCAAATGCTGTTTATTAACCGTTTTTTGTTGTTTATGTGGTGGTGTTTCAGGAAGAAACCAAACCAAATAGACACCATTTAAGCAATATTCCACAAGAGGGAGCGATGTTGAACTCACTCAACATTTTTTTGAAACTGATATCTACTAGTTGGGAACGGATGAATGCAAAGCATTACTCGTTAGATATCCACTTCGAGGCTCCTTAAGGTTTGACTCGATGTAAATTCTACGTTAGTCATACTATGACTCCAAATAAAGATTTTTGTAATGGATTTAACTATTATTTTGTCCAAATAGATTAAGATTCTGTCATGTTTCTGTTTGTTTGTTTGTTTTTTTCATTTTACGGCTGGGATGGTGGGCGTTTCCCTCCAGCACCACACCTGCTGTGCGTTACCATCAGTGTACTCTATAAGGACTGCTACGTATTTTATTATTATGAAAACCTGACGTGCAAGAGGAAAAAAACAAGGGCAGCTTTGGAATCAGTGCAAAAAAAAAGCATCTACAAGTGTAGACGAGTTTACTTGTATCTCTGATTTAAAAAAAAAATAGTAAAAATTGTTGACCTGAGTAATCATTCTGCTTTCATGAAGGACAACAGAAATCAGAGACTTGTGTGTGGCCCAAGTCAAAGTATTTTGATAATTTTAAATTAAACGGTAGCTCTTAATTATTAATCGATTAATGTGTCATTTGCAGTTGTCAATTAATTTGATGATCGATGAATTGATTGAATTTGACACCTCAAGTCACCGAGTACTCCTCATAGCATGCAGTTGTCGAGGCGTGCATGCAGAGTATTGCCATAGCAGTACAAGTAACACGTAGTTGTCTAACTACTGTGCAAAAATGTTAAACTGGACATTTAAAAAAATGCTCAAACGTCTTTCTATAAAAGTGGACACAAGGACCAAAACATGACTTACATTTGGCTCATAACTTCATTCAAAAACACTCCATCCAGCAATTCACTGAAGTCCACATGTCGGCCTTCATCATGAGAAACAAACGTCTTTACCTGCAGAGAACCATGTGATCAGTCGCATCAGCAAAAATCAATCATCTGCAGTCACAGTGAATCACATACCCAAGTGACAAGTGGGCTCATCATGAACTGATCCAGGAAGGGAAGAAAAACACCGCTTTCCATCTTCAGAACTGCATCCACTATAAATCCTAACTTGCTTGAGGTAAAAGGCAGTCCTTTTTTTTATGGTAAACTTGTAAACAAGGCCTGCCTTGGAGTGATGTTCTCCTCGTTCTTTCACCCTTCTTCTGAGGCGTCATGCATCATCTGTTATCTTCAGCAAACGAGTCACCAAACAACACAGGACAAGCATCCTCCACTGATCCAAATGTTGCAAAGGCGTGTGGAGCCAGATGATAAACCCCGCTCCCCCTCCTCACTGCTCATTCACAAAGACTAGTGATAATTCCTGAAGGTCTGCACAGTTTAGCGCCATAACGACTCAAACAACCCCCCTCCCTGTACTGTAGCCTGATACATATTTGCGAATTAAAATGTACAAAGTACGATTCGTCTTCACGGTCATCGCTATTTAGACATTTTTGTGTTAAAGGTTTTCATGCACACATGTCCAGTTCCACTGATAACGTTGTGTGCGATTCTCTATGGCTTGCCATAATTCTCTGCATTGTTTGAACTTATTAAATTTGATCTAAAGACGTCAGTAACGTCCCATAAGTGACTTGATTTGGTAAACGGCTGAAAACAAGTCAAGACCGGACCACTTGTAGTGGCCCAATACTGCCACCAGGTGTTGAAGTCTGGAAACTCCATGTTAAATCGTGCAAATCACCCCCGCTGCATAACTCAACAGTAAACGATTAAAAAAAAGTGTGTTGTCGTTGAACATTCATACATAATTAAGAGCATGTGATAATTTTTCTTACACTTAAAAAAAAATTCAAATGATTACAAAAAAATTTGTTATCCTTTGGCAGTCAATTTTGTGTGGGTTATCTTTGAAGCTTGGAGCTTTCATAACGTTTTGATGCAGATCATGTTTAATTTTTCTTAATAAAATGTGCAGTCGCCTAACCCTCAAAATAAGGGTCTGACTGCAGCAGCCCGAGAATATAGTATTTTCAGTTTGCACCCATGACAAGAAATTTAGGGCACATGGCAGCACAATGTGCTAGCGGTGAGCACATCTGCCTCACAGTTACAAAGTTCTGGATTCGAGTCTTGCCCCCAGTTTTTCCGTGTGGCGTTTGCAAGATAAAGATAAAGTATACAGCATATTGTTAATTTTAGTAGGATAGAAGTTGAACATGGGTTGCTTAATGGATTAAATATACATTATATAATAACATACTTCATGCAGCATTATAATGACCAACCAACATAATCACCTTAAGATGCAGTCAGCTAATGTATGTCGTTACATCTAGATGTAGCTTAATTCATTTGGGTACTGGAAAATCTAATTACTGCATAAGCCGTTCGTCATAGTAGTGCAGAGTGCAGCATGTTCACATTAAATACAAGATTAAACAAAAGTTACAGAAAGGTAGTCTGTATGTTGAAATATAGGTTCAGGTTCATTCCACTTGTCCTCCTCCTACGTCTCCACTTGGTGCAAGTGTTTGTATTTGTTGTATCGATCTTTGTTTCCCAGGAGATCTTTAGAATAAGGTGAAGTCCAGTCTCTTTCAAAAGCAGCTTTCACTTGTTCCATGATCTTCCCTCCGCCATTTTTCATCTGGACCACCAGCCCAACGCCTCCATTATTGGAAAATTCATCTCCCACCCAGTTATGGCTCCCTAAGAGGGTAAAGCCGAAAATGAGATCATGACAATCATTTTCATTTGTGTCTGTGCACAAATCTTCACATAATACATTAATTGTGCACTCACACGCATACATATTTATTTATCATTTTAATTAAGAGCTATCGCGGCATCTTTTGTAAGCAAATGAGTTGTTTGGCTTTTGAGGGGCACTGATGCATTGGGCTCAAAACTACATCTTAATTTTTAGAGCAGATAAAAAGATTATTTTTAGGTTTTTGAGTTAACAGTTTATCATTGCCCAAAAGTGAGCAGGGATACAAAATTGAGCATACATAACGTAAGGATGAAATTATTCCCTCAAAGGATAGATTGTAAATATAATACATGCAAAATGCATTGCTTACCAATATAAAGAGCGTTTTCAGTCAGCATGTACTTGTTATGATTGAGTCCATGTTGAATGTCATCCTTTTGCGGCTTGTGACTGAAAAATCTCTGAAAGATAATTGAATTAACCTCAATCAAGTTTCTAAAAAAAAAGAAATCCTTAATTTTGCAGTGAGAGAAGTCGGTCCACGTACCACCTCTAGAGAGCAGTTGTACGGTTGCATGCACAGCGACTTGAGGGAGGTTACGAAGTTAAAGGTGAGCGGGTCAGTGTTCTTCCAGAAGCTTATGAGCAGGCGAACTTTGATCCCTCTCAGAACCACAGCCTCTCTGATTATCTCATCAAGCGGTGACCAGTACCTAATGATGAAGCCATTTTAATGAAATCATTCTCCCTCTGCTTGGACAAGGCAAGTTCATCTTCATTGCATTTTTTCACACAAGCAGTAACCCCAAGTGAGTCAACGTGTACTCATAACGTCAGATACAGGCATGAAAGATAGAATGTCACATGAAGCATATGTTTTCATATCAACGGTCAGTACCTTGTGACCGAGGCTCCTCTGAGGCGCCTGCTGACCAGAGGGAGGTAGTCCATCACAGAAATGAAGATGAATGTCTTTGCACTCTGCATGACGTGATTGATGGCGTCTACATCTCTGGTGCGCTCTTTAGCACAGAAGAGATCAGGGGAGGTCTGCAAGAGAAGATACACCAGTAAGGTGACAATGCACTTGCTATACCTGTACACAAATCAGAAGTCAAGCAACTGCATAAGCTAAAATGGCAACGAGAACTTCTAGCAGGTTAGAGCTTGCAAGGGCAAATAACATGACTCATCACTCCCTGGTTGTGTCTGTTGCAAACTGGCAAATAATAATTTCACAAGATGTTATCTAGACTATAGTCCGGATGTTAGTTCATTAAATGACCTAACATAATAAAGCTAGCATGTTTAGAATCGTGGCTGTTGAAGGCGTACACTGCGTCATAACTGTATCTCTTATTTTGTTTTCTCTTGTTTAACTCCATGAGGAGGAAAAAGTATGATGCATTGCAGTTCAAACCATATGCAGAATAGGTGGATGGATACAAATTAAAATTTAAGTTGTTGAGCCGCTCACCACTAATGCACGAGCTAATATTTTAACAGGTGATGCACAGTCAGTTTTGACAATCTTTAGATTACCGCATTTTCCGCACTATAAGACACACCTAAAAGCATTCAATTTCCTCGAAAGCCGACAATGTGCCTTATAATCCTTATATGTAGATCAATATTCTGATTTCTTGGACATAGTATTTTAAATGTTCTGTAAAGCGCGCTATATAAATAAAGCTATATTGTAGTATTGTACTGTATTGTATTGTAATCCCTTTAGCGTAGCGCCAATGAGTGGATGCATAACACAACCGCAGCCACGATTGTAGCTTCTATTCTATGCGCCTTATAATGCCGTGCACCCTAAATATGAAAACAGTTTTAAAATAGGCCATTCATTGAAGGCGCACCGTATACTCCGAAGCACCTTATAGTGCAGAAAATACGGTACACGTAGTCAGGTACATAAACAAACGGCATTAAACATGTTAAAATGATGGACTCAGTCTCTCTGCCACATTTCTTTAAAATGTGTAACATCATTTTCTTGCACTTAAATTAAAAAAAATGGAAACAGGCACATAGTGTCGCTGTTGCTGCCTGAGCTCAGTGCGCGTAGGGAAACCCTTGTGTGTTCTACATACTTGGCCATCTGATTCTGAGATGCAGTTTAATAAGAAACTTGCAGGAGACAGTTCCAATATAACCCAATTGCTGCTTTCCAAGAATGGTCTGCCCAAAGTACTTCTCCTACAGCGAGGTAATAGACTGTGCAGACACATGAACAGGCATTTATTATCTGCCTTATGCAACTGCTGCCCCGCAACCACAGACTTATTGCTTTGTCCAGCAGCAAAGCTTTAATACAATATCAGAGAGAGAGAGAGAGAGAGAGAGAGAGAGAGAGAGAGAGAGAGAGAGAGAGAGAGAGAGAGAGAGAGAGAGAGAGAGAGAGAGAGAGAGAGAGAGAGAGAGAGAGAGAGAGAGAAAACAGTATTTTTTCATCCTCACAAAAAAGAGGCTATAGTTAACAGAGAATACATTTCATAATATATGGCAGATCCCCAAATTGTGGCTATTCTCTATTTTGCAATCCATCCATCCATCCATTTTCCATACTGCTTGATCCTCACTAGGGTCGCGGGGGGTGCTGGAGCCTATCCCAGCTGTCTTCGGGCAGTAGGCGGGGGACACCCTGAATCGGTTGCCAGACAATCGCAGGGCACACAGAGACGAACAACCAACCACGCTCACATACACACCTAGGGACAATTTAGAGTGTTCAATCAGCCTGCCTTGCATGTTTTTGGAATGTGGGAGGAAACCGTAGTGCCCGGAGAAAACTCACGCAGGCCCGGGGAGAATATGCAAACTCCGCACAGGGAGGCCGGAGCTGGAATTGAACCCGGTACCTCCGCACTGTGAAGCCAACATGCTAACCACTGGACTACCGGGCCGCCTATTTTGCAATCGTTTACATAATTTATGTTCGGGTGAAATTATTTTCATAACAGGCTCAAATAATCTTTTTCATGACACCCTCAAAATACATCAGTTAACTCTATGATTTTGGTGCAGTCGCATCCATCACTTCATTCGCTGTCTGGCTTATCCTCACTTGGGTCGCAAGCTGAGTTTGAGCAAAATGTGAGGTCAAAAGCCCCTGATCCTGTACAGTGGATGTGTCACAAGGTTTCTTCAAATTCCAACAAAAATGATCAATGACAGCAGTGCAGATGTGTCGTATTGATATGAAAACATTTCCCACAAGGTCCTACAGGGAGACTTGGCTCATGAAAAAGAGGATTCAAATATAAGTACCACTTCTTACATCAATGTGCATAAAGAAATGCCCGTGTAGTTGTCACTCAAATAATGTTATACAATTGAAAAATTAAATTGCAATTTAAAAGGCTGGGCCATTTCTTATCACTCGCGTACAAACAAACAAACAAACAAACAATAAATACTAGAGCGCCTTACAGACACGTATGCAACTGCGGGGGTATTGTTGAGCTCCAGCTCCAGGGCCTGGTGTCTGCCATAGAGCGCTGTCACTCTCCTAGACCAGATTGAGGGGATGTAGTCCCTGTCATGGAGCTGCCAGTAAAAAGAAAACACTCTGTGGAGGTCCAGAGCCAGACAACTGCAGTTATACACCATCAGGCCCAGCTCCTTTCTCTGTGCGGTGTCACAAAAAGCACAAAAAAACCCCCCAATGGTGATATAGAGCTAAGAAGATGAGCCGAGAGAGCATGTATGTCACGGGTGTCAAACTCAAGGCCCGGGGGCCGATCTGGCCCGCCACATCATTTTTCATGGCCCGCGAAAGCAAATCAAAGTTGTCAACTTTCATGATGCTTGCTAAAATCTCCACCAACATTTCAAATTCTCATTTGTAATAAATAAAACTGATTCTTTGAATGGCCTAGCTAACATGTCTTCAATGTCTGGAGTCTAAGTACACTGTGTACGCGAGTTTAAGAAGCCGGATTAATTCCTCCATCACATTCGCATCATAAAATGCGGCAGTTTGATCCAAAATAGAAGTACTGTATTTCCTGAAATGACAGTTTACCGACTCAGATTACATGCTCTCTTCCTTCATTTGTGCTTCTTCAGTCTTTAGTTCGAAGATGCTAATACCACCTCTAATAGGAGAGTTGGCAACTCTTGATTTTTGGACAACAAACGCAAAATGTTGATGCTACCTTGGAGAAGGACCTCCAGTCCATGTCAGCACTGCCAACGTAAAAGTGTGTCCGATCTACGATCCAGAATGAGGAATGGAGTCCTCCACGGGTAAAAGCTGTCATGTTAACCAAATGAATCTCTGCATCTAGACAGGAAGAGAAGGACAGGAGGGGGTGAAAGAGTTACAGGTTGGAATGAATGCCATCTTGCCAATGACTTACTGTGTGTTGCCAAAATCTTCTGTTCTGCAGAGTTTGTCAGATTGCTGACAATCTTGAGTTTGACCCCGCGGGATTTCAAGTTGAGCAATCTCTGGAATAAAAGATGACCCTGAGGAAATGGTATTAGGCGTTTAGGCATTTTTTTTTTCATCTCAGCAGGTCAAAACTCATTAAGCCGGGGACACATAATCTTCAAAATAATTAAAGTTTTCCCTTTTGGACCACTCGGGGGGGGGGAAAACAAAGGATACGATGACTTCATACCTGTCGTCCTGTGCTCTGCACGAGTTCTTTTTCCGAGGCCGTCAAGTTCCAAACCGGTGACACTACCTGGATTGAATGCTTAGCTTGGTCCAGGAGGGTATGGAAGCCAACAAATAGCGGCAAATTCGGTCTGGCTTTCAGGTGTTGTTGAAGATCCTCAGGGATTGTCTCCATTAGGACAATGCTGCAATATGGCCGCATGAACAAATCAACTTTCTTCTTGCCTTCTCATGTGACGCTTTCTAAACTGCGTGTGTTGTTTATCTCACCGACAGTCAGTGCGACAATTCTCCTCTGTGATGCCATCCTCGCTGTCCCCCCAAACATCCACGGAGGAGAAGATAAGCACCAATAGCACAGCAAAGCAGCATAGCAGTGCAAAGATGGCAATGCACTTCTGCTGAGTCTGACAAGTCAGAGACACACAAACGCTGCAACTTAGAGTAAAAAACGCGGTAATGCAAAGACAACAACATGGCACTTCATTTTAGGAAAGGAAAGTAACGAGCCCATAAATGTTAATTTCCTCAATCAATATATGGAGGAGGTTTTGGGATTGATAAACAACCCACGTGTATGTTTGTTGTATTGGTCAGGCAATACTGCAGCTTTGAAAAACATTGAAACACCCACAGATGTAAGGAGAAGTTTTGGCTACAAATAATTGACTTGTCTGTACACTGCCAACTTTGTTGTTCAAGCATGTCCCTCATGAAAGAGATTTTATGAGCGCCTTATCACGCGCCTGGCCAATGTTGTGGAAAATTAAAGGTAATGTTTGTGTACATGAGTGTATATTGTGGCTGTATTAAAGGTGTGGGGGAGTCGGAGTGGTGCATGATAGCCCCATTGTTGTGATGCTGCCTCCTCTCAAGCCTTGATTTTGTTGTTTTAAAAGTGCAAGTGACGTGCTTTTGGTTTTGCTTACCGCTGCACACTTTCATCATTGCGTTCATTCAGAAAATAACATTGACGTAGAAACTCAATATAACTTTAAAAACATTTCTTTTGATTATGTGGGCTTTCCCAATGTGGCCAATTAGAGCATATCCTTGTTTGGGGGGCTATGTTTGCTCGATTCTCACAACTCTTTGTACTTTTGAATATGAGATAGCTCGAAGAATGTCTGAAGAAGTTTATTCACCACCATTTCTTACAACAATGTCAGGACAATGTTTAATTGGGCACTCTTCCCTCTCTGTCTCAGTTAATAAGGCTGCTGCGGCACATTGTGTGTTCTGTACTCTCCTTTAATCTCCAGTGAAATTTTCAGTCGTCTGACCAGAGGAAAAAACTGCGTTTGACATGCAGATATGCATAAGAAATCCCATTGAAGAAAAGTTCCCCTGAGCCCTGGGATGTTGGAAAGGTTATTTTTGTGCTGAATCATCTCCGACTCAGGCACCGAAAAGAAATTGAATATGGAAATAAATGTGGGTTGCTGAATGGATGACACAAAGTTACATTATATTCCAAACATAGTCTAGACATTCACAGTGACAAATGTTAAACTCCATGGCAACGATGAAGTCAAGAGTTTACGTATTAAATACATGCGTGTACGCAAGTGGCGATTGGAAGCGTCACCTTTATGGGTTCTTGTCCGGTTGGTCCTGCCATGAGTGCTGCACTCCTTCAAACTTCTGTCACATCAGTCCATCTGCTTCATCAGTTCGTTTGGGTCTCTCAGTTAGCTCTGCTCCATTTTCATACTTTCACACTTCCTGATGCATATGTTGCACTGACGCCCTGAGGCGATGTCAGTGTGTGTGCAGCTTGAAGTGTGTGTGTGTGTGTGTGTGTGTGTGTGTGTGTGTGTGTGTGTGTGTGTGTGTGTGTGTATGTGTGAGCAGTACAGAATGAGCAAGTATGCAGCTCCATGCTGACTCAACTGTGAGAGAGATGGAGACAGAGCAACCCACCAATGCAAAGCTGCTTTTTAATCTTGTTCCTACACCATGATACAACTTAAATTGGCATACACCTGTCAGGAAGGCTGCAGAAACCACGGCCGGCTTTACGCGGGTGCAAGAACGGGTCTTGCCCCCTCAAATCAAATCTGCACAAGAAACCTCAACTGTCTTTCTCCTCCACTCTGTGCTGTGTGCTGACTGACTGACTGACTGACCTTCCCGCCAGTAAACACCCAATCAGGAGTTACGCTATGCAAATGAGGCTACAAATTGCTAGGTTCATCTCCCTCGCTGAGACAGGCTTAAATGAAACTGTACAACTTGGAGGAAGCAACGCAGCAGGATGAAATGCATACTAGTGATTTCTGTCATGCAGCCACACTTGTACAGGATGAGAATGCCCGTTGCAAGACAGACAGAATGAGAGCAAATGACCTGTTGTGCCTAACTGCTGCCAGTTCTGCATCACACACACACACACACACACACACACACACACACACACACACACACACACACATACACACACACACATACACACACACACGCACACAAAAAAATCTACATTCATCATGATTACTTTTTGTTTGCTTGAGCAAAACCTTGGCAAATCCTCCTTTTTATTCATCTTCCGAACCGCTTGATCCTCACTAGGGTCGCGGGGCGTGCTGGAGCCTATCCCAGCTGTCTCCGGGCAGTAGGCGGGGGACACCCTGAATCGGTTGCCAGCCAATCGCAGGGCACACAGAGACGAACAACCAACCACGCTCACATTCACACCTAGGGACAATTTAGAGTGCTCAATCAGCCTGCCATGCATGTCTTTGGAATGTGGGAGGAAACCGGAGCACCCGGAGAAAACCCACGCAAGCCCCGGGAAGAACATGCAAACTCCACACAGGGAGGCCGGAGCTGGAATTGAACCCAGTACCTCCGCACTGTGAAGCCAACGTGCTAACCACTGGACTACCGGGTTGCCTCTTCTTTTTATGTTATTTATATATTTTTAGGCCTAGTGACGGTCTAATAAGGTGGTTGTTAAAAAAATTGATAAGGGATATTTAATCCCCCCGCCCCAATATTATCATCATTATTATGATTCTGATCTCTGATCTTCTGGCATCAGGTTAGATGTTAGGAGGGTGATTGCCAACACGGCGCTGCTGGCGGTGTCAAACGTACAAATGTACTGTATTTCGAGTCGCTATATTTAGTTTAAAATCATATTTCCTTTTATTATTTATAATTTTATCTGTGGTTTTATTGTTCTTGTTTTGATTGTAAAGCGTCCTTGAGTGTTTTGAAAGGAGCTTATAAGTGAAATGTATTATTATTATTATTATTATTATATTTTGTTGGGCTTCATTATGAACATGCTGGCTCCGACTTTTAATGCGCTTAATGTTTTTGAAAACAATAAGCTGCAATCGCTGACTATCCAACTGGTTGGATAAGGCTCATAGGAAAAAAACATCCATGTCAAAATTTATTCAGACAAATAAGAATCTGATCCATATCACAGAGTCTTCTCAATCCCAAGGTGATCTAATGTTTTCCAATAGGGAGGAACGTATTGTGAATACAACTTGATAACCACTCCCGTAAAGAAAACATTTATCATCAGCTACAAGAACAACCAAGATTTCCAAAACAACTGATAAGGATATCTTTAAAGCAAAGTGGCACCGGCACCGCAAGTATGCGACTTTGGGATATCACAAGCTAGTGGAACACAGTCACGTCTACTGTGAGTGTTTGAGCTGCTCAATGCATGTTCTCTATGGCAGCACAAAAGGACAGCCAGAGCAAGACTAGAAATGTCTGAGTCACAGGAGGGAGATTTGACAGCATTTACACATGTAAAACGTTTTCAGACTGAGCTTGTCTGACTTTGTTAAATCATTCTTTGTGTTTTTGACATTATACCTAAAAATCCATTAAAATTTACATGTTTAAAAAAACAATTTGTTAAGGTGTTGATTGGGAAATTGAGAATAATGGTGATTCAATGTGTCTTTTTCAATTTATGAATTTCAAAAACTCTTTTCCAAATCCATTTTGAGTATTTTTGTTTTTGTATTACTTACCCAGACCTGCAACTTTTACAAACATAAAGTTTTCTCATATAAAGGAATACATTTACTCACTTTAAAAATGTAATAAAATAGTTCTTGGAGTTCTATTTTATCATCCGGTTCTCCTCCCGTGGGTCACGGGCGCACCGGAGTCTATCTCGGCTGTCATCGGGCAGTCTTTACGAATGTAAATACCGGTAATAATAATTTTAGTCCTTTTTTAAATTTGGCTTTTAATTCGGTTTAGAAAAGAGCTCGTAATCCCCTCCCTTCAAACAAACAAAAAACCCTAAGTATATGCCAGTGAAGGACGTTTCACCGTTGGTGTCTCACCTTCACACTTGAGGCCCAGTGGCTGATTGCAGTGCAATCACAGCAAGTATTGGCTTGATTCTTTTTGGTCGATGTTACTGTTGTATCAAAGTCAAAATGATATACTGTACTGAATGACGACTGACTGGGCACGATGCCATTTTGCTATGCAGCTGGGCCACGAGCCAAATGTTTTAGTTTTGGATCCACCATTAAAATAAAATAAAAAAAACATCCTGTGTTTCTGTCCGGTTGAGTAAGCTGCATCAGTGAGTGTCTGCCCGAAGCAGGGCACTATATGCTCAGTGCAACCACCATCACAGGCTTCTGTCAGCTAGATTTACTGAAAGCAGCTATCAATCTCAATGTCCACTCTGGGTGGATAAGCACAGCATTTACACATGATGCGCACAGGTTTGACCATTTAAATGCATAAAATTGCGCTTTAATGGCTTTTGTGGAACCCCCCCCCAGTTGTTTTCAGCAGTGCAACGAAAGTATCATTAATACCAAGGCTGGAGAACAGGGTGCGAATTATCATTTGCAACATTATTCTCCTTTTCATGTGTTAAATGATTAATACTTAAGTAGAATGCTTCATGGCATGCATTAAGCCTTTCAAGAGCTTCACATTACCAGTTCATATTAAGCCACCAGAAGCAACAGCAAGTATGTTAGTATCATACAATTAGTGAAGGGTTTTGCAAAATTTGGATTTGATACATAACGGCAACACGTATGTTTTTTCACTCTAGTAGTATTTCAGCTCACTGATGTTCTCATGTGAATCTCATTCCAATCGATGAATAAAACAGACAAACTGTAGAGAATAACAATATGAAGAATAACGCGCTTCCTATACAAGAAGATTCAAACCTGCCAATCCTTAAAAGGGTGTTTCAATCATAATCCAGTTTGTTGTATGGTTTAAGATAAGATCTCCTTTATTTGTCCCACACTGGGGAAATTTACAAACACAAATTTAGAAACAAGCACATTTTTATTCTGCGCTCTTTTGATGTAGTTTCGCGACTCATTCAGGTACGGGCCCACTTTGTGGTTGCTACACGCCCACTCAACTAGGGGAAAAATGACTGCATCCAAAATGTTGCATGAGAGTGCACCAGTCGCAGAGTAGTTGTGGAATAAACTGCTTCAATTGATTTTTGGAGAAACTCCAAAGCATTTCGGAAACCAGAATTGTGGGATGGCTTTGTCAGGTCAGCCAGCAAATACTGGATGTGTGGCTGTGTCGCTTAAAACCGAGAAATGTATTTGTAGCGTGTGTGAACGCTTCGGTTGTCATCCTCCATGAAATTTGCTAATCACCGCGCAATTCTGGAATTCTGAATTCCGAAAGAGTCAACACAGTGAAGAGGCGGCCGGCCACGAGACACCCGCATATCGGCAGCTACCAACCAGAGGAAAGCCGTCTTCAAAGTTATCTCATCAATAAAGACAACAGGCACCCAGTCGCAACACAGCTTTACATATTGAATATTTTCTTTTTTTTAATATGAATGAGAAAGCGGGTGTGGCACCTTTAAGAAGTGTGTGTGCGTGCGCTGGATGTGTGGTAGCAATGAGGAAATTAGTGATCAATACCTCATCTGTGACAACAGATCTCAGCCTCTGGTGTCTTGTGTTCAATTTCGACTGTGCTGGAGTTGATGCACCACGGGCATTTGGAGCACTTCCAATGGATGTAAATCTGACTCCATGTTGCACTTTGATACTGGCTGGATGGTTTCCTCTAGCTTTTACAGCCTTAAACACTTTTGGATTCGGATGCTAATAGCAACTCTTACAATCACAACTTCAAATGCTCATGTAACGTACAATTCCAGAAACATTTTAAAAGTGATTGACCTGATGGAATTTCACTAGTTCACTTGAGAGAGAAAAGAAAACAAGCGGGGAAAAAAGTTTGAAGCATTGCCTTACCTTCTCTAGTTTGTCTTTACGGCGCAGAAAGATGGTTGCACAGTAGCCCTGTTGTTGGGCGGCACTGAAGCTGCTGTTTTTCACTTGGGACAGATCAGGCAGCAGGACTGGGGGAGCCTCCTCGTGCCCCCTCGACCTTGGATTATTTGACAGTTCCATTGATGGCCTTTGTGTCTGTCCCGCCTGCGAGGCCACAGACAGTCTGCCTCAAGCTACCTTAACAGCCTCCTCCTCTCTTTCTGTCATTTCGAGCTGCGATTGCTTTTTGTCTTTCCATGAGCCATCTGACTTGCAAGCTGCAGCGCTCCCCTGTGCTCTGTTTGTGGCCAGAGCACCAACGCCTTCTCACACCCCTCACACTTGTGAAGGAGGGACGCTGTCTGTGTGTGTGTGTGTGTGTGTGTGTGTGTGTGTGTGTGTGTGTGTGTGTGTGTGTGTGTGTGTGTGTGTTTGTATGTGCATCTCATTGGTCTACTAGCAGGAAGGGAGGGGCGTGAAATGGGCCTCTGGACATGATGGAAATGCAACAGGAGAGGCTGTAGTCGCAGAAAGTGGAGCTTAATCTGATTGAGGAACATCTGATAAGAATCTTAGAAACGGGAGAAACACACTGAAGTCCAACTACGACATCTATTTTCTCAAATACTGAACTGCACAATATCATTTAGAGGGCAAACTTGACCTCAAAAACATCTTGCAGCAAAGGCCACCATATCCTTGTTGATGATGTTTGAGATTTTTACATTTTGCATAATTTAGTGCTACGCAAAGGCGCTGGTGTGAGAGGCACTTGCTGCCTTCAGTACACTGAATTTGGTAGAAACGGACAGATCTCTATTAACAGTGATCGTTACATGAAAAACTATTTAGAATAGTGAAAAATTATGAAACTTTTGTATTACTGTTTTTTTTTCTCAGATATGAGTAGAATCAATGAGCCATCGATTGCAGTATGCTAAATGGAATTGGCCGTAAATGTGATCACTGTGATTAGCTGTTTGCTAGCAAAACCAGTGCATGAGGTAAACGTATAAAATTGAGACACAAACGCAAAACAACAGCAAAGAAGATGGCATTAGCTAGTAAATTGGTGAACCCCAATTTTCAGGCGCCAAGCGATAAGTATTCCCAAATCTGCCTGATGCTTTTCACAGTGTGGAGGATAAGTGCCCAAGCCCTCTCGAGAGGACTGGTACCAGAGCCCAAGCTGTGTGTGGAGGTGAGCCTGACTATCTCTCGTCACAACTTCTCTGCCTCATAGATGAGGATCGGACCGCCAAAATCCCCCGCCTTTTGCCACCGCCCAGCTCATGATGCCTTTGGGCCCTCCCACAGGTGGTGAGCGCTTGGGAAGGGGGCCCATGTTTCCTCTTCGGGCTGTACCCAACCGGGGCCCCTTGGGTGGAGGCTTGGCCAACAAGCCCCACCTCCAGGCCTGGCTCCAGAGTGCTGCGGGTCTGGGCAAGGGAAAACGCGGTCCATTTTTGTCCTCATCGTAAGGGGTCTTTGGAGCCGTGCTTTGTCTGGTTCATCACCTAGGACTTTTTGTCCACGGGTGACACTGCCAGGGGCATAAAATCCCAGACAATTTAGGTCCGAGGATCACAGTGATACAGTACACCATGCTTAGGTGATGGCTCCGGAAGCGATTGGGAAAATATTATAGTTTTCTTCATTCAGTGTATGAAAAGATTTTTAGAAGGTCAACACATTCGCAGAGGTTTTTTTTGTCTTGTTTGCCCCGAACCTTTTGGTCGTACCATGAGTAGCCCCTCATTTGTACATGTTATTGAAAAATAGAACGTAACTGTAACCCTTGGTTGGGAAACACTGTCCTATGCTGCCATTTAGGAAGGCAAGTTAAAAGCTCATTCATATGCTGCTGATGATGCAGCATCAAACACAGCTGAGAGGTTCTTTGGGTCAAGGGGAAAGCTCGGGGGCAAAGCCGCAACCTTCAGGTTGTGAGAAAAACATTCAGCCGGCCGAGACAAGATTACTCTTCTTGTGCTAAATCTGTTGGGGAGGGGCTATTCTCTGTCTCAAGCAACCCGAAGCTTCTGGATGGTTCATGCGGATGGATGCTCGGGGTCGATAGTCAGTGAAACGACATGCTAGATTTGGCTTGCCTTCAAGAGCCATGGATTCTTTCCACTACAAACACACAACAAGAACACTAAAAGGAAGACGAAACAAGGCTGATTACCACCTGTTACACATTATTAAACGACTGCTTTTTACTAATACTCCAGTTACTAATACTAGAGTTTTGTCTTTTTTTTTCTCTTGACAAAACAAGCTGTTGCTTAAAAATCTTTACCATTCATACAAATGTAGTTCACATTGTGTTTTAAAGCCAACTCAAATTGATTTCGTCACTGCAATGACGACTTCATCTAGAACGCAAAGCATCTGGAAGTAAAAGCATTAGAAATATTATTATTATTTGATGATAATGATCAGGATTTTAAAATGTTTTTTGCAGTTTGGCCAGGTGTGTGCAATCCCCCGAGTTACGAAATGGGTGATTTGGCAAATGAAAAAAATATTTATATGACCAGCGTCCGAACAACACATTTTGTATTACTCATTTGTGACATTGGGTGTTGTTGTTTTGACAAGATGGGTGCCACTGTCATCAATCAAAGAAGAGTCAAGTCGATGAAAATTGACCGACCGCGAACAACATCTGGTGATGCAGGTCACGCGCCATCGGAGGGAGAGGTGACCTGCTTTTTTTAAATACTTCTTTTTGTGAAGGTGAAATTGATAGGATGCATAGGGCTCAGCATACACTCACATCAAAATATATAATAATAATAATAACACGCACCTAGACACACAAATAATTTCCCTCTACACTCACGTATTGGGCACCCCTGATTTCGACCCACCTGCGATAAAACAAAATTAGTGTTGAAAATGAAAAAATCCGGTTCAGCTCCAAAGTCACATTGTGGTATCCTTGTGTCATACCTTTGTTGATAAAACATTACAGGTACACTAGTGAGGGTCACTTAAGAATATAAAAGTAGGACTATCATGCTTTTTATTGGAAACAAGGCAAACAATACACGGGTATTGTGAAGTTAACAACTGTACTAAAATCATGAAAAACATTATTTTCTTTTACAAACCATCCAAACCAAAGTTTTTCAAAATCGTCAACCAACAAAGTTCACTAAGTGCTGATCACAAAACGCAGTTAGTAATACTTAATTTGTTAGGTAGAATTTGATCCGGTTACATTCATGTGTAAACGATAATGTGATGAAAATCTCTCCATCCCTCCTTTGCATCGTTGCAGCCCGCCGCTGCAGGACTTGGAGGTAGACCCTGTCTAAGCTGGTTCAAACACAACACTTCAGTAGAAAATAATCGGACATAATTTTTTCCCCAATGACTGCAACCTTGCATACGTATTCGCCATAGAACGGGCATCTTCTCATCCTTTATACCCCAGTATTGACATAGACCAGCTTCAACATGTGCAAAGAACCTACTTTGAAGAGTCCCTTGCTATCTTCTTTATCATTTCTGCTCTTTTACTGCAATGATTGCCTGAGTTAGGGCACTTGTGACAAAATACTCAAGGGAGAAGAAAATATTTTCGGAGCTACATTGGACACTTTCTATTCTACCGGGTTGCACATAGTTTTCACATGGCAAAGGCATGTACTAGTTTGGGATTTGACTATAAGAATCAGATACAAGGTAAATACTGTACATCTCAGTTCTTATCGCACACAAAAAAACTACCGTTGTAGATTCTTTTTTTTGACACCTTTGCACAGACTTTTCTTGTCAGGTTACACTATTTATTTGCATTGATAATGACAAGTCACTGGACAGAAGTTTATAAATCACATACGTGACTTTGGGTGATATACTGTAACTGTACCAAAAAAAAACAAAAAAAATGCGCAAAGAAATTGTTTTGCATCAAGACAGAAAATTAAGTAAACCATAGCAAACGATCAAGTCACTTTTCCAGATCCAAAATCTGTACTGTACTGACAGATTATGTCAAAATTGTGAATGCTTCTTGGAGATTCTGAATAAGTATGATATAATGGACACATTTTGGAAGATGCTTCCAGTGCTGTCAACTATCCACTGGTGTGTGGGGACCCTTTGACTTGCTGTGCTACCTGTAAACACTCTGACAGTCCATGCGATTCACCGAGGGCGACTTCATCCCTTGAGACCAACAATGCATGAGAAGAAGCCTCTCCTCCGGCGGTAGGAGCTGATTCTGCCTGGTGAGTTGCAGGATCCTTCTGGTCAGCCAGTGGGCTAGTAAGGCCCAGGCTTGTCAGAGCATCCAGGGTCCCGTCTGGATCCACCATCATATCAATCACTGGCCAAGGAGAACAAACATCCAAAAATTAACTACCGGTAATTGATATGACAAGGTCCTATAAATTTACATGTGACATCCATCTATCTATCTATCTATCTATCTATCTATCTATCTATCTATCTATCTATCTATCTATCTATCTATCTATCTATCTATCTATCTATCTATCTATCTATCTATCTATCTATCTATCTATCTATCTAACTATCTAACTGAGAGCTGTGAGTACTATACCAATCTAAATCTAACCATACGACTCTGTTGAAAATAAATATAATCATTTTTCCATCGGTCTCATAAAAAGATAACGTTTATTAGATGCATACCAAGAAGTTGTCTTTCCACTCTCTTTAGGTCTTGAATGATAGTGGAAATCTCCTGGCAAAACAAAACAACATGCACAAAATCGAGTGAAGTCTGTAGTTTGATCTTGCATGCAAAATAGCACAATTATTGTCCTTGTTTGTGCATAACCACGCACTCATTCCTTCTCTCTTCATGAGTCCTCTCACTGCCATCAAGATGAGCGGTCTTGGCCGTCTACATGCCAGAATTTAGAACCATGCCACTTAGTCTCTGAGGAGTTGAACTCTCCAACTCCAGAGGACCCCCCACACACACACACACAAATATTCCATCAACACTTTCTATGACTGCCACTAAAAGTAATCCAATATTTTGTGTTTACTATTACAGAGAACGGATTTTCTACTGAATGACACAAATTCCATTCGGTGAAAAGCGATTGGATTACTCCTCTAAACAGATTAGAAGCAACATCTCCCATTGCTGAAGCCATAATAAATTGCCTTTTATGCTCTGTCAATTTGTATTAATCTAGACCACAGTGACACCAGACAACATAACGTTAAACTGTCTCACTGTCTCGTCTTGACGGTGCTGGTGCGATGAATGGACGTCGAGTATATATACCAGCAGACGCTATTTCTTCCTTCAAGCCACAAACAGTCGAATTTGAACTAAATGAAGAAACGTTGGATTTCATGACAATGACTTTTCACCTTGTTGGAGCTCTTCAACAGCAAGGAATCGTGCTCTGCCTGAAGTGTGCTCTCAATCCCTTCCCATTTCCGGTCTTTATCTTTGAAAAGGATCCTTGAGTTGGAGAAGAAGTAAAAATAGGTACAAATGAAATACATGAAATTATTTTTAATACAGCCCTGCCCACCAGGATTTTGAATACCATCATTTCCTTAACATGATGTGCAATGATTTGGTAGCAATGAAGGAAAAGCTTGTGAGTTGTCATCTCGAGTGTGATAACGGATAAAATTTGCAGCAGGCTGGTGGTGCGAGCCTTTGTGATCTGTCACTCATATTGGTCGAGTTGGCCTAGTTTCAGCAAATAAAAAGAAAATCAAAGGAAAAAAACAAAAAGGCACATTTCAAGAGTGAATACATTTCCATCCTGCACTTCTCAGTCCTAATACTACGATATCTGAAACCTTAGTCAACAGAAGTAAGTGCTTATTGTGACACGGTATGACGTTCACCTGATTTTGTTGGCTGTTTTGTCGACAGATTGTCGTATTCTGTTTGAGAGCTGATTCACAGATGGTAGGAGTAAGCTGTCTTGCGTCATTGCCTGGCGGGGGAAACACATTTTTTGAAAATACAAGGACATGAATAAACTGCTTCAAAGATTCAGTGAACTGCTGCTACACTCTACATCAATACTTTCGATAAATATCTAAGAAAAGGTCTTTGTCAAACATTCTACTGGGGATTTTGGCTGATTTTCAATCCCTGAGACATCTAAGCTTTAAAACCATATACTGAGCATGGCAAATGACTCGACCCCTTTAGTTAATGCATGTACAGTATTTGTTGAGCACTTCCTCAAGTCGTCAGTTTATCTTGCCGTATGCTGGAAAGAGAGAGGCAAACTTAAATGCTCAAGGGCCACCTTGGATTTTTGATTTCAAGCGCCAGGTCAGTCCTAGATGAGAGTAAAAAAGTCACGAAAAGCATGTAAAATAGTTCATTTTAATCATACAATGATCATTTACTCACTTATGAACGAATGCAATTTTAAATGTTTACATCTACATTAAATCAATTAACCAAGTATTTCATGAGAAAAACCTGAACCAATTTTAAGAAATAACACACACAAAAAGCCCACATGAAACTCGATGCCCGCTCAGCGAAAACACAAGTAAAAGCTGTTGTGTGTGCAGCCGGAAGTAACGCCTTTGTATTGTACTGTATTTATTTTCAATCACACAACAAATTAATTATTGTTCTTGTTCCTGATTGTAAAGTGTCCTTGGGTGTTTTGAAAGGCGCTTATAAATAAAATGTATTATTATTATTATTTTTTATTTTTATTAAATTAGGAACTTGAGGTACCACTGGACTGCATTACCTGTACCACCATCATTATGGTACACTTCCTCAGCAATGTTCTTATTATTGATGCCATTTTGCATGTACGGGTACATTTTGGGAGTGCTTATTTTGTCAAGAGTAAACAAAATAGATTTCAGTACAGTTTCTGGGTTTTACTGACGATGGTGAGCTATTTTCTATGTTCCAAGTGGACTCACTTCATCGCGGTTCCATGTTTGTCGACGAATGGAGCGAGATCCCTGTGGATTGGAGGACCTCTGTCTCATTTCAACGGACTTTCCATTTGTTTCCAGAGCAGTGCTGTGATCTGTGGAGGGACCCCCTTGGTCCAAGCGGTCATCACATTCCTCCAACTATAACAGAATACAAATTTATTTAATTGCAATTATTTGTTTTATTTCGCATGACTACTACGTCCATATTTTGCTGATCAACTACAGTTAATTATTTGGACAATACCACAACTCCAGGGTCAGTGGCTGCAGGGCTGGCTGAGTCAATCTCTCCAGCTACATCGTGAATCTCTCTTGCAAGCATCGCTAGGTCTTTGGCAAGGTCCTGGCTAATCCTGTTGAGCAAATATGGATACCAAATGTCACTTTTAGGATGTCAACCAACCATTTAATGTCATACTGAGAACACAACACAGGGAAACTGCAAGGTTAAGATTGTACAACCGGATCCGTAATTTGCCAACTGACTTTTTTGAGCAAATGTTTCCATCACTTTCGTCAAAGTTTAAACTTCTTAAAAACAGTAATATCACCATGCCTTTTTATTTTTTAATATAAGAAAACCCAGATGATGATGTCATGTCTTTGGATGGTTCTGAAAGGTTGATTTGACAAGGCCTGAGTCATTTTGTCTGTGTGGCATGGGGAAGTCAAAAGAAATTAGCCAAGATATCAGGAAGAGAATTGTGGACTTGCTTAAGTCTATTCGTCCTTGGGTGCAATTTTCATATGTCTGAAGGTGCCAGGTTCATCGATTGAAACAATTATATGCAAGTACAAATACCACTCAGGAAGGAAACGTCATGCTTTGGTCTAAAATGTGCATATCAAGCCAAGAACAACAAAAGACCTTGGAAAGATGCTGACTGAAGCTGTTAAGAGGGTATCATTAGCCACAGTGAAAAAACTATTGTTCTGACATGGGCTGAAAGGCCACTCTGACAGGGTGAAGCCATGACACCCCACAGCCCCCTGCTAAAAAAACAACAACAAAAAAACTACAGATTATACTTAACATATACACAACAGGGACAAATAAATAAATAAATAAATATTTTTGGGAGACATGCCCTGTGATCTAATAAGACTAAAATTGAACAGTTTGGCCATATTTAGCATTGTTAAATTTGGAGGGATACGGGGGAAGCTTACAAGGCTGAGAACACAATCTCAAACTGTAAAATCTGCAAGCAGAAGCACAATTCTGTCTAGGTTTTTTTTATCTGTTTTGTTGCAAGAGGTGCAACAAATTATATTAGCAGTTAAACGGATTGATTTGGTTACATGCATGGAAATACATGCATGTCTCCAATGCAATAGTAATCCTCAACTAATAAAGTTACATCAAACAGTGTGTTGCTATATCTTTTATCAGTATTATTCTCAGTAAGCCTCTTATAATTCCTGAAAATTTTAATCTGGTCAGTTAAAACTAAACAGGAACTTACACGTATGTATTACCATTTCTTAATGGTAATCCAAAAGACTGCCCCACAGCTTAAAATATGACATATCAGTTTCCATCATCTTATGTTTTGAAACTCCACTTACATACCTGGCTATCTCTTCACTGTGCGCTGTCCAGTCTCTCATATATTCATCCTGATCTCGAGATGCTGGCTTCAGGCCTGCAGAATTAGGAGCAGTTGGCCCTGAGCCTCCAAGCTGTGCCACTCGTGTGGCCGGAACTGGCCGGGCCTGGCCCTGTTTGGACATATGGCGGTTGGATCCGTACTCATCTTCTGAGGTGGAGGCATACTCTACAGGCACACGGCGCCAACGAGTGCTGGCTATGGAAAGAAAAACATTTAGACAATGATTAAGAGTTTAAGAGTTGTTGATTTGAACAATCTCAATAAAAAGGGGCAAAGGCAGATGAATCTGTGAAAGACAGACATCAACTAAGTACTGTAGTATATACTCACAAATGCCTGCTGGTGTGGCCTGTCCATATGAGGAGGTGAGTTTACTTTTGTCAGGGAGCTTGGAGGCACTGTTCGCTCTGGCTCTGGGTCCGCATGCAGAAGTCACATTGGACCCTCTTAGTCCGTGTCTAATAGCATAATCACCGGCAGTACTTCTAGCTCCCAATCCTCTACTCCTGGTCACGGTAGCTTCAGAGTCACTCTGGGCAGAAGGAGAACCAACCCTTGGTCTCCTTGGCTGTGCCAGAGCCTCTATCCTAGACATTCCTCTTTTTGTCAGACCTGTCCTGGATGTGGAGCTAGTAGTTGAGGCCTCAGAGGCCACAGACATCCTGTCCAAATCTACTGGTTCAGTGTCGGTTGAGTCACCAAGTCGGGCTCGCCTCAGGATGGATGCCCTTGTGGGCCTTGGCTTGGGTGCACTTGTGGTTTTACTGGCTGGAAGAGAAGCAGGTGCTTGGTTGATCTTTGCCCTACTGGACTTAGTGCTGGCCCCCACTGTAGTGCTTTCTGTTTGGCTTCTGGCCCGTGAACCTCTAGTTTCCTGTGTGGTAGGCCGGGTATCACAGAGAAGTGAATTTGAGTTGATATCATCATCTGTGAGATCCAGAGAAGTCCAGGGGTGCTGAAGACCATGTGTTCTGGTCTTAACCCTCTTGTCCTGTGTCTCTCGACCAGCAGCTGCGCCTTTGTTGTTTGAGGACACAACGTTTTTCTGCTTTTGTTGTCCAACGAGAATTCGCCGTTTTTGAACCATTTTCCTTGCTACATCAGCTTGGCTCACTGTACTAGTTGTGTCCACATCTGATTCTGGTGACATGGAACCTTCAATGGACTGACTTGGCGGATCACCTTGGTCTGATACAGTGGTCTCTAAGAAAGATGCCACTGCCTCAGAGTCTTTCTGCAGTATGTCACTGTCGATGGCAGTCTCCCTACTAGGGGGTCTGCTTCCTGTGAGTCCATCAATGCGAGGAATCAGCTCAATGGGTACATTGGAGCTTGGTTTCTCCACAGTAAAACTCTCCTGTCTCAAAAAAGGTTTTCCACTGGTCTCTTTGATCCTCTCTTCCTTTTTCCTCTTCTGCACTTCCTCTATTCTCCTCTCTCCACTAGTCTTTGGCCGAGGGGGGAGCTTAGTCATCGCACCTGTTTGACTTGTTCTCCCATAACCGCTGCCCTGTGACTTGGCTGATGAAGAACGACTAGGGCTGCCCTGAGCAGGCAAAATTCCCTCTCCTGCTGTCTTCCCCTGCTGGCTCTCCTTCTCTTGCAGTTCCGTGTCCTGTTTCTCTCCCATATCTGTGTGCATGCCACAACTTGGAGTCCTCCTTCCTCCTTCTTCATCAGGTACGTTTTGACCAGATGAAGCAAAGTAATAGCTGGATTTACTTACGTCTGCTGAAAAATGAAATACAGTATTTGCAATATTAGTTCTCAAATGTGTGTCACTGGTGTGCGTGCAGTGCTTTAAAAAGAGGTTTATTCGTGGACTGTCTTTACACTTTCTAAACCAAATGCATTTATGTTATTTGTACTCTAAGGGAGACATTGTCCTTGGTAGTACTTTTAGTACCTTTGTCGGTAACTAAACTTTGACTCTCGCCACCAGATCCCTCAGGGTCTGTCCTTATGTGGCTGGCAGCGAGGATAGCCCACTGTGAGACCCAGCGAGGACCACCAACCACCAGTTCCTCAGGCAGTATCTGGAAAAAGATAGAATGGAAAATCTACTCAACAGGATTCTAAGGCAAAATTCAATCTGAAACGACAATGGGAGTACTGTAGTGTGCAGCCATCACTGAAAGCTACTCTGGAACAATATAATTGTATTCAAATGAATCCATCCATCCATCCATTATCTATTTCACCTATCCTCACAAGGGTCGGCGTGCTGGAGCCTATCCCAGCTGTCTTCGGGCAGTAGGCGGGTTACACCTTGAACTGGTTGCCAGGGCATACATAGACGAACAACAACGTGTGCTCACAATCACAGCTAGTGACAATTTAGAGTGTTCCATTAACCCACCGTGCATGTTTTTGGAATGTGGGAGGGAGAAAACCGGAGTATCCAGAGAAAACCCATGCAGGCACGGGGAGAACATGCAAACTCCACACGGGAAGGCCAGGGCTGGAATCAAGCCCATGACCTCTGCGGAGTGAGGCGGATGTGCTAACCAGTCGCTACCTTGCTGCCTATTCAAATTAATAATCATCTATCCATCCATTATTGACCACTTATCCGCAATCGGTTCGTGGAGGCAACAGCTTTTTCCAACGACTCCAAAAAGGATGGGTACTCTGAACTTCTGTTTGATGTACAGGAACAAACAACAATCAAGACCCGGTCTCCCACCCGAAAGTGGTACTCTCTCATCCACCAGTGTGAACCCTAATATACAGACACTGAGATGGGGGGCAATGAGCATGCCCACACATGCTCTGTGCCTGTCACCGTGGGCAACTCCAGAGTTGAAGAGAGTCCAACCCCTCTCGAGAAAACTTGTAACAGAGCACAGGCTGTGTGGAAGCAAGTCCGATTATGTGAAGTCGGAACTTCTCTGCCTCGCACATCAGCTTGAGCTCCTTCCCTGTAAGAGAGGTGACATCCCATGAGCTTCTGCAGCCAAAGCTCCCTGCCTTTTTTGCCGCCCACTTCACTTTGCACCCAACCCCTTTGGTCCCTCCCATAAGTGGTGAGCCCATTGGAAGGGGGACCCACATTGCCTCTTTGGGCTGAGCCTGGCCATGTCCCATAGGTGTGGGCTTGGCCTGGTTCCAGAGGGGGGCCTCGGTGAACGCTGTCCAAAGGTTTCGTTCATCATCAGAGTCACTGAGCCATGCTTTGTCTGGTCCATCACCTGAGATCTGTTTGCCATGTATGACTTTATCAGAGGCATAAAGCCCCAGAGACAACTTAGCTCCTCAGATCATTGGAAGACATTGGGACATAAAATGAGACTAAGACAAATAATTTCAAAACTTTCTCCACTATAATGCGACCACTTACCTGTACAACTTAATCTAGAAGGCAAGTAAAAAGAAACAACTGAGGTGATGTGGTTGCACAAGTGTGCACACCCTCTTATAATTGGGGATGTGGCTGCATTTAGAATTAACCAGTCACAGTCACACCCATGTTAAATATAAGTCAGCACACACCTGCCACCGTTTGAAGTGCCTCCGACTTACCTCAAATCCATTTCAGATGTTCTAGTTGGCTTTTCCTGACATTTTTGTTCTTTCGAGCTGAAGCCTTAAGGTTATATGCTTACACTGACTGGTATTTGGAACTGTTCAGTGATGCTCTTCACTCTTTCTAAGATCCCATTTCTAGCTGGAGACAGTAAGCCCATAAAGCATGATACTGCCACCACAATGATTCGTTGTTGATATGATCTTCTTTTAGTGATAAAGCGCTCGTGTTGTACTGAGAACTCTGGTTTTGCACCTCTGTTTCCCTGAAGCCAGGTTTTCCTCCGTCTCTCGCAGCAGATCTCTGGGAGGAAAGGGTCTCTTTTAGGCCTGCACTCCCCACTCTGGAAACATGCAGAGCCTCTAGTTCATCTACACCAAACACCTGAATTATACAGAGGAAGAATAACCATTTGCAACATGTTAAACTCAATGACATCACATGCCGTTTCTTCTTCTTTCCCACCTTGTCAATCATTTTTCGAGCCTCTTCTTCTTCATGGTCACCATTTTCCAGGTCGATGGTATATGTTCCTCTGTCGCTGCCATCATCTGCGTGTTGATAGCACTCATCACAACTCCTTTGTTGGTGTGGTGCAGCGCTATGTTGCCTTTCTACAAAGCTAGCTGGCACTTTTGTACTTGAAGACCTACGACGGCGAGCTGGACTTTCCTCCTCCGCAAAGAGCCCCTCAGGCACATTAGCGCGTCCTTCCCTGATCTTCATTCCTGCTCCGCCCCAAAGCCCCAAAGGGCGCTCCTCCAGAGCAGCAACCCTGCGTTGTTCTCCAAGTGCGTTCTCTGAGTCGCTCTGTGTGCCATCCTCATGTTTGCTGTCTAGCATAGAAGAATGGTGAATAAGCTTAAATTGAGGGCAGCATAAGTTTGCTCAAGTGGTGGCGTATTTACATACAGTACCTTTCAGACTCCTCAGTTGAACAGGTATATCACTCTTCACACTTTCCCCACCATCTTCTGCAGCCGTTTCTTTTACAGTCAAAGGCAGCTCATTCTGGGCTAGCCAATCAGCAACTTTGACCTCTGCGGCCACCATGGCTGTCTGAAGTGGACTCAGTTCCTCTCCAACTCCCCTTTTTGGATGTGGCCTTGTGTCTAAGCCCAACTTTGCCACTCGATCTTTGACCGTCACTTTCCCTGATGCTCCGGGGTCAAATTCAATGGTGTAGGATGCATGACCATGGACAGGCTCGGCAACAGATGAAATAGCGGCCTCTTGATCTCGAAACGTGGCCTCACCAATTGCTTTACCCTCTAGGGGGCCATCTTTGGTTGGGATTTCAAAGTAGCTTGGCTCCTGAGTGGAGGGTATTTGCAGGGCAGACTTTGGCATTTCCGCACTCTTCTTTGTGTCTGTCAGACAAAACATGATGGCATGGTGGTTCATACTTCACACTCTAAACTCTGGTCAATTTAGATTTTGAGATTGATAAAAATATTGTACTTTTGAAGCTCCATACACAGAACTAGGACACTGGATTTAAGCCTGTTATGATGTCTTGTGCATTAGTATATAAAATTGTATGTTGGCCAGTATGAACCTGTTTGAGGTTTTTCACGAGTTCTCTCAGAATTATTTCCTTCAGGCCTTCCAGAGTGATTATCAGCGTCCCCATCGCCCCACCAGGCAGGCTGTCCATAAAGGGGTGTTCCCCTTTGCAAAACTGCTACATCTACAACAATCAAAGTATAGATTTCATTATGATTTGTATGGGTGAAGCAGCAACATGACCAGAACAAAACAGTAGAACATGTACAAGCAGACAACTGGAAAGTCAAAGCACTGCAATCACTCAGAAAGCGTTGCAGGCTGTGTCCTTTGCACCGTGGCCTGGTAACTAACCGGTCATCTTTTCTTCCACTCTGTTGGGCTCTTTAGCAGAAGCCACCTCACACACTGATACGGCTGCCTCAGAACGTTTGACTTCTGATTTTGATGACTCGCCCTCGAGAGGCCTTCTCTGGCTGAGCTGAAGCTGGCTGCTAAACTTCTCATGCTGAAAGGAGGGGAAAAGCAGTGGCATGAGAGGAGAGGAGTAAAAAAAAAAAAAAAAGACAAGCAAATATCCAGCAGTGTTTGGAGATAATACTATAATGTATTTTTGGGTTTAAAAAATGCAGTGAACAACCTGCATCTTACACCTGAAGATTTCACTGAGGTACAGTACAAGAATTGCAACATTTTTCCATTTGGAGAGGCAGTCTCACCTTTAGAGCCTCTTCCGGTATGTGTAGCTCTCCGCGAACAACCGTGAACAAGTTTGTATGTGGGAAAAGTTAAGGTGAAAGACAGCCAGAACAGTATTTCATGGTGAGAAACATGTGGTGGTATTCTGATCTGACATGCAACAGAGTAGAGTGCAGGAGAGTGAAGCATTTCATGTTTCAGAGTTGTTCAAATTCTCTGGCCTTCTGCTGTGCTGCTGCCTAAAAGAGGATTGAAGGACATGCGCAAAGGATATCGTAACCAAACCTCAGTTTGTCATCGATCTTCAGTGTGACATACATTTGCTCCTGTACTCTGACATCATTGACAAAAGTCTGCAAAAACACAACAATGTGATTGAGCCAGCATTACACCCACAATTTTGACACAAGCTATTAGAGATCCAATTTGCATCCCAAATTTGGCTCTTTACCAGGATAAAAAAAAAATCCTGTTCGAGAAGTAAAAATAAATTATTATTGTGGTTATAGTTTTCCACGACAGTTTATACACCGATATGCGTTTCAAACGTTTCTGTCTCAGTGCCTCATGTAAAATATAAATGACACATTCATTTATATTTCAAACTTATTAGAGACATATTTTAACTAAAAATGGCTTTAATAATCATGAAATGATTTGATCACTTTCGCCTTACGTACAGTACATTATTTTTCAAGAAAAGGTACCATTGAACAAAGTCAAATGACTAGAAATATTTAATGCATCTCAAATCAAAATGATCACTGCCAACCAGGAACTCACCCCATTCAAGCTGCCCAGGTCCTTAACTTTGTGTTCATCTGTATCCGCCTCGTAGTTGATGACAGCATGTTGTTTGTCCACGCTGCGGGACTAAATCACATAAAATCCAGGCAATCACTTTAAGCAGACAATCTCCCTATCCGATTATAATACAGGGAGTATAGCTCAGTATCGCTAATCTGTACCTGCAGCATGAGTTCACAGTCATCTCTCCCCACGAAGATCATCTCTCTGGGGAGACGATGACGTGTCCCACTGCCACTCACAAGAAACCAGGACGTCAGACTCATAGCTTCCTTTCAAGATCACCTTTGACCTTTATTGCATCCTGCTGAAAAAGAAAGATTTTGGAATTTAAATCAACGTCACAACCTTGGAAACATCTACGCAATTTAATGATGTCCAAATAAAAGAGCTGTTTCAAATAGAATACATGTTCGATGTTGTATGAGAGATGTTTTCATGTTATCAAACCAGTAACGAGCCACATCGCTCACCGAGCGGTTATCATATTTGCCTCCCATTTCAGAAGTTCTTGGCTGAAATCTTCATTGGCCAATTACATCCTCTACAATGCCCATAGGTGTAAATGTGAGTGTGAATGGGTTGTTTGTTTGTGTGTCCTGCGATCAGATGGCAACTGGCTCCAGGAATACCAAGCCTTTTGCCCAAAGTCAGACGGGATATGCCAATCAGCCGTTTCATTCATTTTCTGCATGACTTCTGCTTACGAAGCCTATTACAGTTAACAGACATTAACAAAATAACTGAAACTGGAAGTGAAGTCACATTTTTGTGAATGAAATAAAATCAAAATGACAATGCTTTTAAAAAAGAACTATATGAAACGACATATTTCATTCATAAAACTAACAAAAACTAACTATAATTATCGTGAAAGTGTCCTTCCTTTTCACATTTTTCAATTAATACCCTACATGAACTGTTGGGATTCTTTTTAATGTTTTTTTTTTTTTATGTGTTGATTTCTATCCCAGCTGACGATGGGCGAGTGGGGCACAACCTGAACTGGCCAGGCAAGGGCGCATGGATGCATATATTGTAAATATAAAATATGAAAGACGAATCACTCTGTCTCAAAGGCACTGACAACAGGGGGTGACGACAGAAGAAAAATAATACATTTGAACAGCTGATTAAGCTATTACGCTGAGTCAGAGCAAGTCCGCCAAGCAAACATTTGCACACATGGTCCAGAGAGAGGCAGGATGGCTTTCTTTAAGACCCTCAGCTGTGCTCCCCTTGAAGCTCTCCTATAAACAGCATACACTATGTAAGCAGAAAATGAACAACCGCCAGTAATTTGACTCAAACTATCAGCTGGGCTGCCTGCACGCTGCAATAACATCACCAACAAACAGGCCTCATTGCTGACTCATGGCTGAATTCATCGGCAATGTCCAAGTTTGTCCGTGCAGTATCCGGCCCTGATTTTACACCATCATTTTTTATTCCCTCCCTCCAATTGAAGAGGTGTGGGACTGGCGCCCTGGCTACTGTGGCCTAGTTGCCCCCTTTAGAAGCTTGACTGCACATCCATGCTGAGATGTACTGAAACTCTCCTCTGATGATGACAGCACATCAACTGGGCTTGCAGGCGGATGCAGCTGATGGCTAGTCAGCCAATGACAACCCCTGAAAATTAGCCCACTTAGGCCATCTTTCACAATATTCCGCCGAAGAAAATTCGATGTTAATAATCACGTAAGCCAACAGACTTCACTGTTTATACATGGCTTCGTATTTAACACGAGCGTTGATCGCAATGTTAAATCCGGAAGCTACACGGAGGTGCAGTATTGATCCTCGGACATACAACCGCCCTGCTTTACACTTGCCTCGACGTTTCAATGGTGGTACAAACATCGTGTTTTGTAAAACAGCAATGATTCCTTCACAATTGTTGTCTGCTGTTAACCCAACATTGTCCAGGTTTGGTCGACACACAAAGCTAGCTTTCTCACAAGGCGCGTACACATGCAGCGATGCTCATCTAACCGCATCTCTCCGGAAGAACGAAACAAGTCTCTCGCATCAGGACCAGGACACTTTGCTGGCAAACACTCCGGACGGAACAAACATGTCACTCACCAGCTGCTGCCAGGGTGATCACCATCCGATACGTATTAGATTTATGGATTGAGCTGAAGCTGTTCGTGCTTCTTTCTCAGTCCTGGCCGCCAAGCCCAGGAAGCGTTACAGTGCCTTCGCCTCACAGTGGCGCTGTGTGCTCAATTTGGAGAACACGATACATGATTACTTCATATTACAGTCGAAAGACAAGCGCACTGCCATCCATAATATGAACCAGCGTAAGTAAAAGAGCATTTTCAATTCGTATTATTTAGGTTTTCTTTTACAGTGATGCCAAATTAAAACAAGAAATGTAATATATTGCACTATCAATGGTAAATTGAATTGAATTGAATTGGGTAGTTTCAAATTCCTGTAAATAAATTACACAGATCGTTATGAAATAATTCTCTCTCTCTCTCTCTCTCTCTCTCTCTCTCTCTCTCTCTCTCTCTCTCTCTCTCTCTCTCTCTCTCTCTCTCTTTACATATTTAGACACTGGATGGCGCCAAAGGATCAAACTTCTTTTGTGGATGCTTATTGACGCTCTATTACCAAATTAATTAGCGCTCAACGTGAATTCTAATTGAATGGAAATGGTCCGTATATATGCATAGGAGACAAAAAAAACATTTTGTTTCCACTTAAAATACCATTCAACTAAGCAGGTCAATGTGAGCAATTTCTTGACCATATCCATTTAATTTATGGGATTTACAGAATTGAAGAACATTTTGGCTTCAAAATTCTTGCAAAACAAACCTTCACTTTTTTGATGTTATGATACATATTCATCAGAAATAATAAACTATCTAAGGCTTGATGAGCTCAATGTTGCAATTTTTATTACATGATTTATTTGGTGTTTACGATTCGCGTCAATGTAATCACAGTAAAAGGCTTGTTCAATGTTAGCTTTCTCTCCAGAGTAGAAGGTGTTTTTTTAGCTAGCTATAATTGCTGATCAAGAGGACCAACTTACTTATGTAAATAAGTAAAGATTATTATTATTTTTTTAAAGAATTGTCTTAGTATGGTCAAATGAATAACAGGATTGCATGAGATGGAGTAAGAAATTCAATCAAGACGAACTATTCCATAAAAGTACACAAAGACAAACAACCATCCATGCTCACAATCACACCTCGGGACAATTTAGAGTGCTCCATGAACCTGCCATGAATGTTTTTTTTTATGTGGGAGGAAACCGAAGTACCTGGTCAAAACCCATAAAGGCATGGGGAGAACATGCAAACTCCACACAGGAAGGCCAGGGCCTGCAATCGAATCCTGCACCTCTGCACTGTGGGATGGACGTGCTCACCACTCAACCACCTCGGCGCCCGAAATTGGACAGTGATTTTCAGTTGGATCGGCAAATTAGCTTCTTTCGTTTTATGCAGCTGGCAAGATGAAGTCTTTCCTTTCTCAACACCACTTGGAAACAAGATTCCATGCCTTTGCTACATCTCCGCTTGATTATCATAATGCACTTCATTTTGCAGTCAACCAGTTCTCCCTCAAGCGTCTCCAGGTGGTCGAAAATGTTGCTGCTTGCCTCCTAACTGGAACTTGTAAGAGCGAACACAAAACCCCACTTCTGACCTCTGTTCACGGGAACCCAGTACATTTTAGAGTTCATGTTAAGATACTTCTATTTGCTGTCAAATTTTTAAATGGCCTTGCCCCAGCTTACCCCTCGGAGCCCTTCCACACCTACACACCTGCTTGGTGCTTCAGGTCTGCCGACCAGATGCTACTGGACATGCCCCAGAACTGAGCGCAAGTCGATCCTCCCTCTGGAATGATCTTCTGTTAAATGTGAGGCAGGTCCCCTTTTTGTCCATTTTTAAAACTCGTTTGAAGACACATTTTGGCTTTGCACTCAATATGAGACTGATATTGTTTACTTGTTTTCTGGTGCCTACTGTATATTTGATTCTATCATTAATTAGTGTTTGTGCACAGTCTGCAGTCCACCTTTTTTTGTGCACCACAGACCGCTTTTGTGAAAGGGCATATTTTCACAAACAGGTGAAGCTGCAATTGGACAATGGATTGTTGCACTGTGGGGGTCAACTGAATAAAAGCAAAACAAGTAATACCATATAAAACATTTTGAACTTGGCCCTCGACGGAAATCGTTGTGACCACAGCCAAACTGATTGGCTGACTATAATGTAACTAGAAGTCAAAAACGCAGCGACAGGCTTGAACTGAAACACGATATTCAATTCCCAGAGCTCATAAACACCGGCACACCGCATATGTGCAGCCCCTATCTGTAAATGTACATGGCACTGTTGCATGATGTTATATTGCATTTTTAGAAAATTGTGGGAGTTTCTAAAACTAACATATTGATATTTATGGCAACAATGTTAGTTAGCACAACAAAGCGAGGAATCTATTTCTGAGTTGTTTTTACTCGTATATCTAAATTGGGGGACAATACAAGGAACATTTAGTTCTGTAAACCTTTGTTTTTAGTGAAATGTGAAGCCGCACCGTGTCAACGGTTAGCAAGTCCATCTCACATTTCAGGCTCCGGGCTTCCTGTGTGGCGTTTGCATGTTCTCCCCGTGCTTGTTTGGGTTTTCACCGGGTATTCCAGTTTCCTCCCACATTCCAAAAACATGCATGGCACATTAATGGGACATCCTAAATTGTCCCTAGGTGTGAGTGTGAATGTTTGTTTGTCAATGTGTGCCCTGCGATTGGCTGGCCACCAGTTCAGGGTGTCCCCCGTCTACTGCCCCAAGACAGCTGGGATAGGCTCCAGCACCCGCCACGAGCCTTGTGGGGAGAAATGGATTAGAAAATGGATGGATGGATAGTGAAATATGGGAATGGCAATTTTAACAAACGCAAAACTTAAAATATTTTGTTGAATTGCCCAACTTTTTTCATCAAAGTTCATTGCCTTGAAAATTTGGGTTCACTCATCTTTTATTTTCTTATTTATTAACAGCGTACCAAACACATAACCCTGTTCTGCGCTATGCTTTGATCTTACATGATCAGAACAGATTTATGTAAACAATATGTAACATGTCATGTCCATAAATAAGAATTATTTTATTCGACAGAAACAATTACTTTTTCACAATGCTCCCAAAACCACTAGTTTTACACTATGGGTTTGCTTAATAACTTCGTACTGTACGCATGCTTACATACTGTAAATAGGTTACCTCATGACTATGAATCACACATATTATGTTGCACATTATGTCTCTGCCCCAATCAGCTACTCTCTCTCTCTCTCTCTCTCTCTCTCTCTCTCTCTCTCTCTCTCTCTCTCTCTCTCTCTCTCTCTCTCTCTCTCTCTCTCTCTCTCTCTCTCTCGGTCCAGCCCCCTTCTTTTCCAGTCCTTTGGTGTGTCATCAGGGTGGCCCCCGGCATTTCTATAGGTAGTCGATAATAATGAGTGTCCATTGGTGTTTATAGTAGCTGCCCCCTCCCACCGGCCGCCTTGGCCCTGCCCACGCTTGAGAGATCTCACTTTGGTTTATCTCCTGACGTTCAAGTTCGCAGGAACGTCACGTCCGCACTTGAACTTGCAGCTCAGGGTTTGGGGAGGGCATGAGGGGGAGGAGGAGGAGGTGGGGTGGGGGGTCTTCTCTCACTGCATGCGCCCTCCATCGTCATCATCATCATCATCATCATCATCACCAGCACCATCATCATCGTCTTGTAGCGCTAAAAGTCATGAGGATCTCCTCCACGCAGCCTGCAGCGCGTTACTCCCCCTCGCCCGTGCGCGTGTGATCCATGCACCTCACTTTTGCCCGTGTTTTGAGCACCTCACTCCCGCGGCTCGTGATTCTCACGGACGTCAGATGCATCCATGAGATTTTCACTTGGAGTTTACCTGGATTTCCCAATGTGAGCTCCGCTGAGAAGCCGCCACTCCAGCCATCATGTCTCGCCGCAAACAAGGCAAACCCCAGCACTTGAGCAAACGGGACTTTTCGCGTAAGTAAATATGTGGTTTACTTTCTGTTCACGTGTCGACTTATTTTAGTAGATGGGGACTTCCTTGATAAATTTTAATTGAAAAAATGGTTTCGTGTGGGGCAACTCACACTACAGGGACCGCGGGGGAGCGCTTTAAAAATAGTGGGCTTTACTGCAAACGCTTCAAACAACGCGGCAGAGAAGTTCAACTGAAGTTGGTTAACGTGTTGTGTCACGGACCCTTCGAGATTTTTTTTTGCCATCAAAGAGCAGGCATAGGCTTTGTTACCGCATACCTTTGTTTAAGAGGTTCTGCATCAAGTGAATAAAGTTAGCAGCTTGCAGTGTTTCCAAATATATAACCAACACCATTCGTCTTTGCGCTGCCAAAGAGTTTTATTTGCCAAGGTTCGAGGCTGTTTGGTCAGGAAGTGGTGTTTACACGCACACTTGTCCACGGCGCAAAGACCTCGTGTGCGCTGTAATTACCTCGGAAGGCACATAGTTAAGTGTGCCACCATCACACATGATCACACAGGAGCTATTAAATGAAATTGTGGTGTATTCAACGTCAATCGTGTTGAAAGGGCGCCACTGATGACGATTCATCTTTTAATTTCAAAGGGAGGAAACACGTTGGATCATTTTACGATCACGTGTTTTCAAAGAGGTTGACATTGCACTGCCGTGTTTAACTTGTATATGGATCCATCCAGAAAGTCATATTTCTATTATTTCGCTGGAGGAACAGTGTTGAAAATGCATTTTATGCAAGTGCAATGGTTCTCGGCACCAAATGAATTTTCAGTAAACTATACAATACAGATCTTACATTTGGTTCATATGTTCTGATATATTAATTTATTTCCTAAATCCCGCTTCTTCCGTGACGACGGAAACGCACTCGTGGAACGTATGCATTAATTCTGTGGGTGTGATGCAACCGGATTTGCCAGTTGGGGGCGTACTATGATTATGCTCCTATAGGGGCACCAATGAACTTGAACTTGGCCCATTTTATTCCTATTTTCCTTAACAACGCCCAATTCTTTTATTAATTTTAGATTTTTAAAAATGAAAAGCATATTCTTGTTTTTGGCATATAGATGTAATACTTACAGCCCAGTGCAAATGTAACGCCGAATGGAAAACAAGTGCAGGGGACTAGCACTTAAGACCTGTTTTCTTTCACACGAACCACGTCTTAACACCAGCACAAATGCATTGAACAAAATAATTTCTCAGTCATCTCATCAGATACATTCAAATCGTATATGTAATCATGGAAGTTACATTTTAATTGAATCGTTGTCAAACATTTATGATATTGACATGACACAATGACTGAGCACTGAGCACATGATGTATTTCTAGTACTTAATTGCGCGTTTCCTGGTTTTATCCCTGACCTGGCCATGAGTTAATGTTGCTTTAGTAGATTTATATTGCCATATTTTTGTTTTCTTTCTGCAGTTTTACAAGTGGATTTTTAGTTCGGATTTTTTTTTTCAAAGCAAGATAACCTTGCAATTTTTTTCATATTAATAATCACATCCTTAATGCACTTGTATGTATGAATCTATTTCTTAAATAAGTCATTTTGTAATTGTTAAACAGTCCCCCCTGGACTGCCACCTTAGTAAACAAACACAAACCACTTTAAATTCTGTGACAGTCAGTTGCCTGAAGAAGATAAAATGACATTTTTGAAAGTTATTCACATCACTTTTGCTTAGTGTCAAAAATGAGATTATTTGGTTTCGAAGGAAAATCATTCTCCTTAACCCTGCCTCACATACTCCCGTGATGTCAATGGCGTAAGATGGGGCAGATAAGCTCCAGGAAAAGAGCGGCAAATTCTTTCATCTTTAATGTAGTCGAACATACAGGTATAGCAGGGCCTATCTTGCATAGTCCCCCATCACCTTCTCGTCTGACCTGACATGGAATTAAAGGTTGTACCGCCGGCAAGAATTCATCACATCTTATCTCAACATCCCAGTTGGAACGTCCAATGTCATTTACCATTGGCTAGATGAATTCTCTCTCTCTCTCTCTCTCTCTCTCTCTCTCTCTCTCTCTCTCTCTGTTGGTACTTCAGAGACCTACTCCACATCCAACCCCTCCATGTGTAACCACGGTTCACAAGATCCCAGCACTTTTAACGAAATGGGGTCCAATCATCTTGAACTCAAATTAGAATCTATTTTTTGATTCTCAGAGGTGTTAGGTTCATTAAAAAGTGAGATTGGCAGCACAATAAAGAGGGTCAAGCAACTATGTCGCTGTCTGTCTGCTGCCTGCAAGCTGAGCGTGGCAGTCCATAGCAGTTATTTTTTCTTGTCTTTCTTCCTTTCTGTCATTCTTTCTTTCTCCCTTTGAATGGTCTATCTGTATTTTTACATTGTTTTACATCTCTCTGATCTGCAACTCACAATCTGATTACTTCTATGCTCCCCCACAGCTGAGCCACTATCTGGCACTGTACCAGAAGAAGATTGTCAGGAGTCCCCCAGGCTGGGCGTTGCTCAGGACGAACCCCTAAAAGGGGACCAGGACTTGCTGACCTGCGGCCAGTGCCAGTCCCGCTTCCCCTTGGCTGACATTCTGCTGTTCATTGAACATAAACGAAGGCAGTGCCATGGGAGTCTCTGTACGGACAAACCCCTCGACAGGCCACCGTACTCGCCTCTCTCCTCACCACTCTCCACGTCATCCTCGCACTCAAGGAACCACCACCCGCGTAGGGTATGCCACCCCGTGGAGGTGGCCGTGCAAGTGTCGCCGCAGGACGAGGACTGTTTATCTACATCCTTGCAAGGAATAATCCCCAAGCAGGAGAATATTACAGGTAAACACAAATGGCTGCCATGCAAGGGTTAAGCAAGAGGTATAGTTTGGGTGGTATATGAAGCATCTGCTGCTGCATTGAAGGCCTTTGAATATCCTTGAGTTAGAGCCCTGAAATCACATAAAGAGCAACCATCCTGACAATTATCGCAAGGAACGGAAACGTTTTCAGTGAAAAACGAGACACACACTGTCAGACAAAGACATAGATTATGTAAAGAAAAAAAATGGATTACAGATGTGCATAGATCCGTTGCCCTCATGTGGTGGTGAGGGATGCATTTCTCTCCCTCCCAGCATTGTTCCACTGTCCCATCTCGTGCTTCTTCAAACATGTGCCAAGAAAAGCTCACTCCTTTATAAAAACTTATTGATAGTTTTTTTAACTGATTTTGTTTTCGAAGAAAATCATGCATTTTAAGAGAGGCACAGCCTCCAATTATCTGCTTGTCTTGTGATTTGAGTAATTAAGGACTTTTTAATGCTGCTGGTTGGTACATTGGCAGTCCGCTGGGACTACATGGGCCTGTTGTGGTAACAAGCATGACTCTCTTATGACTGGTTTTACATGGTGGGGTTTGATTTTGACCAGTAAAGCTTTTTCTGATGTCGACTAATTTCCCTGATACCATGTGCCAGTTTGGCCAGATTGACTAGAATAGGGTAGGTTAATTTGGAGCCAATCCAAGCTAAATGTGCAGAGAGCAGCACTCAACAATGCACGCTACTGTCCTGTATTAGCTAGAGCTGCTGCTCTGCAGATGGTAAGTCTCTTAGCAGTTGTTAGCGAGCTAGCCCTCTTCCTATACAGACTGACCACTGTTCATTAGTCTGGAGTTTGCAAAACATCTGCCCTCCGTAGGTGCGGCGTGTGCACACACACACACACACACACACACACACACACACACACACACACACACACACACACACACACACGCGCGCGCACACAAATAAATGCAAGCCCAAGCGCACACACGCACGAAGCTCACTTGCCTCTTGGCCTTGTCAGCTGCTCGAATATGCTTTTCTTTGCTTATTTAGATCCTCGTGCAACACAATTCACATGATGTCGTAGGGTCAGGAGCTCGCATTTGGGGCATATTATTTATAGCTCTCACGTATCTGGATGCTGTATAAGAGACACACTGCCTCGCTTGATTAGTTTAATTAAGGTCTAGTTTGCATTCCGCTGGATAAAAAGTCATTTCAAACATTTTGAGTAAGGTCTCCAAAAAATAAAAATAAAAGTAATAATAATCATAGATGCATGTGGCCACGGTGTCAGAAAGACTCCATATCATTCACATGCAGTGAAAGCACTCTCCTCCCACCTCCGTTGCGCTGTATCTAAGATTGATGGATGCAGACTGGCAGTGCCAGTGCACCACCCCTTTACCACATATGGTCGCTGCCATGTTCTCTCACCCTGCTCGGCTAGAGGCTGACACACAGCATGCATTATCTCCCTTCATGATGTTAAACTCCTACAGGATTGTGTTATACAGTATGCATATTCCTAATGAGCATCTTGCAGAAAAGAGTACCTTTTGAAATGTAATTTGATGCAGATGATTGACTGGTGTAGGAGTTGCTGAATCTAGTGAGGATGATGATTGAACCTGGAGCTTGTGTGGGTGATAATGGTGTCTAAAAGAGCCATAACTGGAATGGGACAGCTGAGGCTGTCTGGGAAGTCTCATGGCTGCAGCTGGGGCCACGGTCTGTAGTCTGGAGCCCTGGGCTGTTAGAAGAGGGCAGAGCAGCCTGCGTGCCATCATTTGCATGATAAACAATTTAAGATATGCATAGCGACAACGTAGCTTGTCTCCAGATTATGGATGGCCCAGAAAAGGAGCAGATGACCGTTTCTCACACAAACCTGTGAAAGTGGATTATATCTCACATGATGCAATTTATAAGTGGCATATAATTGAAGATTTGCGTTTGTTTACATTTATCTTCACTCGTCAATGATATGAATGCAAATCTGATTTCTGTTGTGTTATTGCTTCCCCCATTGCACTGATTTAAGTGGCACTACTACACAATTGTGCATTTACATATGCCATTCCCTCTATAGTAACTCCCAACCTCTTCAAACTATTTGATGAAGGAGATACAGAAGGAGGTAAGATGATATTGCAATACTACCCGTGGCCCATCTATTTTATCCATCCCAACATTTGCATCTCTTACATCCTCACCCGTGTCTTAATGAGGCCACTGTAGCAAAGTCGAACAGCACCTCACACTTCCGCCTCCTTCTAGTACTCTTGCTCAATTGAAACCTTGACTTTGAATCAATACTGAGTTAATTATGCCCCCCCCCCTCTTTTTCTTCCATAGGGCAAAACCTTATTTCTTGCAATATCGCTTGGAAGTCTGTCATGTGTTGTGGAGACAAAGGTATTTAGCAGGCACTGAATTGGCACCTTGCCACTTATCTCCAAACCACCAGCCCCCATGTCCTTCACCACCTTACACATATACTGACTGGGTATCTGTCAGGGAGAACCGGGGGCGTGAGTAACTTGCGTTTGTAGGGTGTGTGCGTGTGTGTGTGTGTGTGTGTGTGTGTGTGTGTGTGTGTGTGTGACTGTGACATCTTTTTGCTGTGGCCAGTGTGTGCGTGCATGCCTGTGTGTGTGTGTCTGTGTGGGCGTATGTGTGTGTGTGTGTGTGTGTGTGTGTGTAAGTGTGCGCGCGTGCGTGTGTGTGTGTGCGTGTGTGTGTGTGTGTGTGTGTGTGTGTGTGTGTGTGTGTGCGTGCGTGCGCGCATGGAATGCGCGTGTGTATAAACTTTGCAAGTTCACATATGGGGCTTGGTTTCAGTGATCACTTTAATTGATACTGAATAGGCACAGATGCATGCCATTGTACTTCCTGAACACCAGCTAATATTTTCAGCATACACACTCCATTGTCTGCATAAACTGATGGTAATTGGATCCTACAGTTGTACTATGCTCTGATAAAATAGTTTCTACTTTTAGCCGTGGGCTCCAACAAATTTAAATAAAGGTAAACAGCAGGGGCATCGAGAAAGCCAAAATTCTTGGCGTGTATGAGAGGGGATCTAATTACATGGGGTGCAGTGGTGGGAGTTGCGCTGTGGTATGTAGAGTGCTCCATTCAAAAGAAGAAAATGATGAGACAATTATCTGCAATTCTGGACACAATATGAGTTCCAACGTCCAGGTTAATTTATTTTTTGCTCTTTCATTTTCAGAAAGTTCTGTATCCCAACAATTTATTCATAGTAAACAAAGTACAAACTGTGTGCTTACTTTTAAAGATTACATTATAGTTTGTGATCATTTTATGATGACTGAAAAAATGAAACATCCGAACTTGCTCAATTTTGTCTACTTCATGCAAAGGTTTAGGGGAATCAATTTTTGAATCAATGCATGTTTTTATGTAAAATAAAATCACAGCTACTGTAGCTGCATTTTAAACGGGGGCAGGTGTAGTAGTTAGAGGGCACCGACTACAGTTGCTGTTCAGGTTATTATTTGACCAGCTATTACTGCATTTTGTTAACCAATATGTTGAATATTATCATTTATCATCTGAACTAAGCACATTTTTGACACCCCATTTCTGCATTTCTCAAGCTCAACATAAGATAATATGATTGAATTGCTTTGCCAACACATTTGGCCAAATTCAAGTACATGGGGTACGTTGCAATGCCAAAAAAGTCAATCAAAAGGGGCAGTGAAAAGCTCCTACAGTCCCTCAAAATGTTTCATTTTGACACATGTGCATAGCTGCTGCAGCAAACCCGTTTTTGGAAAAATCCTTGACCAATAAAAAAAGTGTGTATGTGAGTTTTCGGGCTTCATCTGTTATTAGAAAATTGCATTGGCTTCCCGCTATACAACTACTGTAATTCCAGATTAATTTTCCTCAACTCGGCCAAGCTATCTCGTGTTTGCAGATGTTGCGGCCGAAGTGAAGTGTATGTTTACATCTTGGGTATGAATCTGCTGTCAAACTGAAACTTGTGCATAAGTGTGCACCTTTGTATACAGGTGCAGTTTGGGCCACTTAAACGGTTTATAGCTTGGTGTGCATGTGTGTGAGGGATGTTTGTTAAAGCTTTACTACCCTGGGCGTGCAGGCTGAACATGAAAGGGTCTTTGACTTGGCAAGCCCTGCCTGAGGACACCCCTCTATGGACTGTGCCAGCCCAGACTTGGCACAGAAGACTGCTCCCGAGGGACAGGATGGGCCTAAATGCTTGTGTGCTGGGAGGGAGGATAGGTGTGTAGGTGTGTATGTTAAAAGTAATGTTTTGTGGGCTGAACCTATGGTCAGATGACAAGCGTGTGTGTATGTGTGTGTGTGTGTGTGTGTGTGTGTGCATGCGCTATCCTCGGGGCTCCTGAATTGGGCTTCCTGCGTCTCTGTTTGTCTTCTAACAACCTTGGTACCACACCCTCGGGCCATTCAGGTGGAGGCTAGTTGAAGTATGCACCCGCACACATACAGTCCACACAAAAAGAGCGACATTCACTCACCTACAAATGTGCACAGACACACACCTGTTTTATGAACATATTTACTCTAAAGATATGCAGAAACACACACAAGTGCACACACTGTAAACCGCCGTCTGTAAACCTGTGTTTCGTTAGTATGTAATAAATGTGTTGTGGCAGAGGTTCCATGATGTGTAGTGAGTTGATGAGAGCTGTCAGAAACATATGATCCGTATTTCAAATCCCGCTCCCTCTGTTTTCCCTCCATCTGACTCCTCAATTTCTTTGCCTTGCAAAACGTTTCCTGCTCATCTTAAAGGACTGCAAAGTGGTAAACACGAGCATGTCTGCACCTCTTAAAACTGACACGCTACAGCTCATTAGCACTGTGGCAGATCTGCCGATTGAGCAAGCCATGAAGGCAACACGCGTGCACAATCCCGATCCATCCGTGTTGTCAATCAGCTGTCAAACAAAAGTGCACAACAGAACCAGCCTTGTTTGTCCACATTCGCGTCACGCAGGATGGAAACGTCTCCTTTGAAAAAAAGCCCGTCCTTCCTCTGTCCTGTCAATAGTGTGGCAGAAAGTCACATCTCAGGGCTAGGGGTCATCTGACACCATCGAGGCCTGTCACACCAGCCGCCGACTTCAGCACCTGCAGGTTAATGACTTTATTTTTAGACGAAACAGAAACAGAAGATGAAAAAGTGACTTTCATACAGCTGTACCTCCGGAAGTGGCAGATGTGAGCAAAAAAAGGAAGTGGTGAGATTGTTTGGGACAGAAATCAACTTTGACACGGTACATTGATATTAACTACAATGTACTCTTTAAATGGAATTGTGATCATTCAGACTCAAGGTGGGAAAAGGTAGCTTTTAATTTTCTGTTCGGTATCATATTCTGTTTTACCTCAGCCTATCACCTCATCCTCCACTGTTCCTATTGTGACTTGTCGTCTACGTTAAGGCTGGGCTGCGGCACTTTTTGCTTTGTCTTCCTCCCAGCTGGGATTATAATGTTGAGTCCTTCGGAGAGTCACAGAGATGAGGGTGTTGTGTTAATGTGAACGCGCTGATCCTGGTCACTATCTGTCTTTAGTCTTTCTTCCTCCACTATCTTCTTCACTGCAAGTGCCAATGGTGGGTTTGGCCTGACTGTGTACGTTTGTATGGGACAATATGTACTGTAACTATGTGACCGTATTTGAATGGGTGGTTGTCTATACAGCTGTGTCTTGCAACTCTTATCACACATTCTGTAGATATGAGACATAGAGGGCCCCTGTGTCTGACTTTACACTTGTGAAAACTCACAGTCCTCCCTCCGAATGTTAGTGAGAGAGCGTCTTGACATGCACGCGCAAACCTGCTGCTGCAAGGACCGATTTACGAACGGATGCTCTTTTCCTCTAGGAAGGGTGTTTTCAAAAGCCCATTGCCTCATGATGGGTCAAGTTAGCGGCACATTTGATCTTAACTTCCAATCCGACATCTTTTAAATGATGATCACAAGACTGGCCAACACGCATTTTCGAAGGAGCCGTTCCACTTCACTTGCAGATCGACGCCATGTAAGGCGTAACGGTTTACACAGAAGCTTGTACAGCAAGGAGACCAACCCAAACATGTGCATAAAACCCTGCTAGTAAACCCCAACAGCCACTGCTTCCCACATCGCGAAGATCCTCAACCGTGGTTGCGCACGGACATACATGCAAACATAATATGCACACTCCTGTCCCTGACAGGCTGCACTTTGGCAGGCGGAATGCTGGTGCCCTCATTTAAATTTGAAGCGCTTCTTTAATCTTCAAAGGCCTGATTGCTTTATGAATATGCATGGTCTGAGCTGACTCTCAGTTCATTACCTTGTTGTAAATTCTAATGACCATTAGGGCCCTGTGCGGTAATTGCCAATTGTTTTGCATTTTTGATTAGCCCATTACTGGAGCGCATTCTGAACATGTCTGCCCTGCCAGCCTGCCAGGCCATGACAAGAGGCTGAGATGAGTTGAAAAGAAGAAAAAGTGGAGTGCATAGGGGACAAGCTCGTTTGTTCGCGCGTGCGAACGGTGGTGAAACACAGATAGGGTTGAAAATAATTCAAGGTTTAAACCATTTTTTAAAGCTGCGCTCAAAATTCTAAGTTTTGTTTTGCGTTAGTAGTGACTTATGAGAGACTCAAGACAAGAATGGATGTACCCTAAATAAGGTTCATCTGGGTTGTTTCCGCAGCGCTTGAGTGCAAGAACGTGTACCTGACTTCAATTATGTCAGCATATGTAATTGTTGATTGTGTGCGTGGCTGCCCGTCCGACTGCGTGTACATGTCCAAGTTTGCATGCAAGCGGGCGAGTGAAGCGGGGTTGCTGGTGTGCTGGGAGTGGTTGGGAACTTCTGGTGGTGTATCCCAATGCTCGGCGTGCCTGGGACTCATGAAAGATTGATGCCTCCTAGCAGAATGGCACGGCCCTGCTACAACTTGATAACATCTAATGGATAATTTAACGCTCTAAAACCGGCAGGCTGGTCCCCCTCTCGAGCTGGATGGAGCGGACAGCAGCTGCTGGGCTTTTGGGGGGATGCTGCTTTGACTGAGTGTCAGAGGGAGACTTGAGGACAGGCAGAAAGGGGAGAAAAGAGAGGGAGCAAAGGAGGAAGAAAGTAAAGTGTGTGTCCATAGCGTGACTGGAAGCCCCACTTTGGTGCCCAGAGCCAACTTTACTTTATAGTGTCAAGAGTTGATTAGGCAGCTCTTGTCACAGTTGTTAAGATATGGAAAAAAAAACCCCAAACCCTCTTCTTCAACTTAAATGCACTCCCACTCCCAAAGGTCATCCTCTATTCTCTGTACATGTGAGTAGGAGATAAGAACAAGGATAACATTTGTTTCAGGTTTATGTATTAACAAAAGTATCAGGACAGCTCTCTTTTAATCACAGAATCTCATCAGTCCGATTTCAGTATCGGCCCTTAGTTGCCCTTACATCAGAGTTAACCAGTTCATCGCAACATTTTGAACTCTGCTTCTTAATTAGGTGGAGCAGTGTGGGGAAAGGAATCTTTCAATTTCACGATGGGCGGTATTTGGATGAATTTGTTTTAGAGCAATTTGACAGATTTTTCATCTGCCCCATCAAATACATTTGCAATGAACTAGAATAGAGACTGGAAGCCAGGCTCTCATCAGCAGTAGTATCGTGACCTCTGACGTTGAATGGGCAAACGTTCCCAAAGACAAATCTTGGAGAAAGATGAAACAGTAATAGGAGTAAACTCGGACAACTCTGTATTCTTACCATTCTACTTTCCTATATTTGTAATTGCTCAGTACTGAGTGTATACACTCGTGAACAAAATTGTTGGTTTCCCTTCCAGGAGGGAAAGAAAAGCCCATCTTAAATTCCGCACTTACTTTCTACTTTCATCAGTTTGAAGTTACAAAAGTGACAGCGTGGTACCACACTTTAGTCTCCGTCTGTAGTATAAGTAGGTGGGACAAATGCAACCTCCGTGTTGGGCTAAGACTTGTCTTGGCCCGTTTCTTCCAAGGTTTCATTAAATCTGTCGAGTCACAGTTAGTCTCCCCTCTAACTCCGGGATAGGCTGCAGCCCATGACCCATCCCCGCACAAGGTAAGAGGTTTAGAGATGACTGGATTATTGTGCAATAATATGTCTGATCTGGGGAGAAAATGGGAAGACTTTGGGATCCCTGTGAATTCCCCTCTAAGTACAAAAGTTACGACGGGGGGTCCTTCATGACATTGACAATTAATTATGGATACTCAGATTTTGGTGCGACCCTCCTGTATCTGGACACTGAGCAAATCGCAAATTGAAATGCATGTTTTCTGAATCCCTTCAGGGATTTATCAGCATTATTTTGTAATCACTTGGTTTAGCAAGAAAAATATAGCTTCAACACCAATTCAATTCAGTCTAACATACAAATGACGAATAAACTTGCATTCATAACTCCGCCCATAAATACTGTAATTGTGGTTCTTTTGTGAGAGGTACTCTTGTCCCACTCACATGTAGGATTCATAATCTCTGCAGCTCTGAGGTCTTCAGTCAGTCTCTTATTCCCAGACTATTAAACCGTTGACAGTTTGGTTAATCGCCCCGCGGTTGGACTTCAAGGGGAATTACAAAGAGGTCAGCAGACGCTTTCTCTGAGGTGCGGAGAGAAAAAGCCAGGTGTATGTACTGTTCTTTACTCTGTGGTGTTTCTCAGCCTCAACGAGGTAATTTTTTTCCCTTGTTTTAACAGCTCAGAGGATGCACAAGGTTAAGTTCTGTCTTTCCTCGGGCAGAAAAAAAGAGGACATTTTTACAGCTCGGTAGAAGGAATTCCAGGAGTAAGTAGCAAGCCAGGATGGCTCATCGACAGTATGTCCAGTCTGCATGGGCCTATGTTCGCACACGCTCAGAGAGGAAGGTAGCTGAGCCTGCTTTAAGGCATCTCACCAAGACAGCATGATAGATGGCTTTGTTAAAGGGTCCCAGGGTGTCCCCTGAACTTGAAGCACTGTGTTTATCTTGAATAGGAGATGTACAGAGTGTTGGGAGGGTGAAGGTGAGGGGGGGGGGTGTAGTGGTTGTTGAGCAGGAAGAGAAAGGGAATGATATAGCTTTCAGGGGAAGGGAAAAAAAAGAACAGGAGGAGGAGGAGGGTGAGTTAGGGTCTGTATCTGGGCAGGCCAGGCTGGGGGTTGGGGAGGTTAAGGGGGGGTCGTGAGCAGGCAGGATGGAAAGAGGGGGGATGGGGCATCCCTCCTCGTAGCTGTCCATTAACAGATGAACTTGGCAATGGTCCAGGCCTCAAAGGTCTTGGGAGACAGGCATACACATATTCACTTGCTCACACACACTTGGATGCACACTTCCCTGGTACCTGCCGACTGTGGTTGGAATGCCACCAGAGTTCTTTTTTGTCCAGAGGCGAAAAAGGACATGACTGTGGTTTACCTACGTCAGAACCAGTTCAGACCGGTTGGACAGCAAGCCCGAAAGAAGGCAGACGGACAGGTCTGGTGGTCACCTGGCCCTTCTCTTCTCTTCTTTATATCCTGCTCATCTCGTCTTGTCCTGTTCTGTTTTTCAGATTTAGAGGAGGAAATAAAGAGTGAGCCTTTAACCCGAGGGCACAGGATAAAAAAAAAGAGGTGAGGGAGCAAGAAGAAAACAGTGAGAGATGAACAGTCAAAAACAGTGGTAATAGGAGGGAAAAGGGTCGCTCGTTTTTGGTGCGCTCCTCTTGATGGGGCAACAACACCACCTCGACTATTGTGTACTGAAAACATTGCAGCAAACGCAATGGCAGTTAAAACAGTACGTGAGGGGTTGCTCGGAGGATCATGGATCATATCGTAATAGAGAATCCTTTTTCAGGGAATCATAGGGTTAATGTTATATGTACACTATTTTTCCCTATTCTTTACTTATGTCTCTTTTTATGCCCGCCATCCAAAATGGATAGAGCGCCACTTCTTATTACAACTCAGATGTGTCCCTTGAGTTTTGGGTGTTAGCTGTTTACAATTCCACTTCAAATGCTTTTTTCACCTCACACACAACGCAAACCTGACCTCAAAATGTCGGATCACAAAGGCCTAACACGTTGTGAACATCCATTAAATTCAAGGCGTCGCACACGTATTGTTTTGTTACTCAAATGTCTCATTTGTCGTCAATAAGCTATTGTGTATATATGCTGAGTGATGAGATATTGCAGATGTCCCCCCCACACATTATATTTTTTTATTATTAATCAACGAAACAGCGGATTCAAATAGTGTAAGCAATCATTTAATTCTTACCCGAAAATTAAGAATATGTTTGCCTTTTTTTCTTCACCAAGATCAAACTCTGTACAATTAAGCAAGGCTCCAACAGCGATGTGAAAATAATGTGTCATTTCCAGCAATGTAACGTCTAATTAGAAAGCACGGGTGAGAATTGCTATGCGGCCATGCTTTCAGCAAGCCTTATCGTCTTTTACGTTTTTTTTTTTTTGGTCCTCTCAGATCAGCGACAGCAGCCCCTTAATACTCAGCATTCCCGACGGAATTGCAATTTCTTTTCATTTTTGCATTTAATTGAATCATAGACTGCCAAGTGCTATCTAAAGATCGTAGCATTTTAAATTTCATAAAGTGGTTGGCCTGGAAATGTTAACTCTTATCTCACAACAATCTCTTTGTGTGTCAAAGTGTTTACCTGCCATGTGTATCTAAATCGAATCAGCTGCTCACAGGAGCATTGTCGTGTTCATAGCCCGCAAGCACCAATGCGAGACTGCAAAGGTTGCTAGCGGGTGTCAAATGCCACCATTGATGGATGGATGGAGTTTTATGAATTCATCACATGCACGCTGTAGGGCAAACATTGATAATGTATGTTTGCGTGTTTGTGTGCATGTGTTTATATGTTCCCCTGGATGCGCATGCAATGTCATTTGCATGCATTCACACACGCTCACATTAATTTGTTATAAATAAAGAAGGTTGATTTTATCTCCCCTCATCTTTGCTCAAGTTCTTGCAACCTTCCAGTTCTTGCTGTGCTCTCCAAAACTCTTGGTGTGAATCAAGATACATTTCTTGCCTCTTTGTGCCGGGCTGTTTTTTTGTTGTTTTTGTTTTTTTAAATTGTGCCCCCTTGTAAATTTGCATATGTATATGTGCAGATTGTATGAGAAGTGCTTTCACACATAAAGCAGTTCAACGGGTGGGTGAAGGGGGATGTTGTCGGGCCAATGTGTATATACTTTATAGGTGTGCGTGTGTATGTGTGTGTGTGTGTGTGTGTGTGTGTGTGTGTGTGTGTGTGTGTGTGTGTGTGTGTGTGTGTGTGTTGATGGGGGGTTGTGTTGGCACTTTGAGACCCCCCCCCCACACGACCCACTCCTTAATACCCCACAACCCCTCCCAGACAAAGCCGGCCACCACTCCCAGATGGTAGTCTGCTCTCTTCGGCCATGTGTCTGGTGTATATGTGTGGGTGTGTTTATGGACAGGGACAGCTACAAAGACAGAGAGAGCGAGGGGAGAAATTTGCAAGTGAGACTCTGCAGAAAAGTGAAATACTGATGCAGTGAGAGAGTGTGTGTGTGTGTGTGTGTGTGTGTGTGTGTGTGTGTGTGTGTGTGTGTGTGTGTGTGTGTTTGTGCGCGTGCGCGGGCACATTTAAGGAGTTTAAGACTTGTCTGCACTTACAGATTGGTTTGCATATCGTGAGTAAAAGCGAGCCAGTGTGGTTCGCTATGTTGTCTGTGCCTTGTTCCAGATGCATTCAAATATATAATGCAAGACAGAGGGACAAAGAGAGAGAAAAAGGGTAACAGAGAGGATGAAGATAGAGAGCTGGACTAACTGACTGACAAGACGAGAAAGAGAGGGGAGGGGCAGGAGGGGAAAGCGAATACATTTTGTGAATTAGTTCGCAACATACGTTTTGTGAGTTAGTTTGCAACATGGGCAATTCTTGTCGTAGTTAGTGCTGATGAGCTAAAGATGGCCACGAATGTCTGGCAAGTGGGAACAGCATTAAAGAGTGGGCATCTGGATAATAATGCCTGTTGCAGGTTCAGGCAAAAACGGGTACTGTACATAGTGGAGAAAGTATGAATATGAGAATGGCTCATTGTGTTTTTATGCTGATAGTTGGCGGCAGTGACTTTTTTTGTATACAGTAATGTAATCTTTTGTTTTCCCTTGGAAGTGTTTTTGAGATGAGTGGTAAAGTCTGCACCCCGGAGGGTAAGGATCCAATAAGGTTTAATACAAAACATGCCTTAAAGTCTCATCTAAATCCTCTTCTTCCCCTGCGGCTGTATGTTGAAACAGGCTTGCAGCTCTGTTAAGAAGGGACTATTTATTGGACTGATTCCAGCTTTTCTGACCTTGATGTTTGTTTTCCTTGTAGTCACAGACATAAACACGGCTCTCACATTCAGACACAGCAAATAAGGAAGTTATTGTCTCCCAGGCCTAATTTCTCACTCTTTGATAACTACTTTACAGCTCTTTGGGATTTTCAAATGGGCCTGCATAGATAAAAAATCCCTGCAATTGTCCTACAAGCAGTTCAATATATATATGAACAGGGACAGCTACAATATATATCAATATATATATATATATATATACACACACATACACAATATATTGTGTATGTGTGTATTTTTTCCCTGCAGCTGGCTTGCTTGCCCTTCCTCTCCTACAATCCTGTTTTTCTGGTTCTCTCTGTCTTTCATAAAACCAAAGCCGGCCACCTTTTTCTTCTGTTATCAGGAATGAAACCAGACTCTCGGATGACATCACTTCAGCCCATAGTTCAAAGTGCCACGATAACAATTCTCTAGTTATCCCTTTATTGAGGCAAGCCCTTTTCTGCCAATAAGCAGTCTGGCAGCGAGTGTTCTTCATGCTGGACATGCCGTGTTCTCCCCAGGCTCTGGTACTGCTCTGCTCTGCCAAGTTGCAGGGCCAGATTGCCTGTAATAGGCCTGCCATTTCTCTCTCATCATCTGTCAGCACTCAACTGCATGGTCCAAAGAAGGGAACCGTTCTCCAATTAAAAAGGTTAATTTGCCCTCCCCTGTCTCACCCCCCCCCAAAAAGCCCCCAACGGTTTGCAGCGTCTTCATTTTACACTCATTTGAAGCCCTGCATTGTGCTTTTTAAAATGTTTTCTAGATTTAGAATAGGCTATAAACATGTTCTTGCTATCAAGTTTACCATATTTTACGGACCACAAGTCACATGTTTTTCATACTTTGACTGGTCCTTATACAAGCCAAAAGTAGAACTTAGGCGTAGAAAAAAAAGTAGTGTGTTTTCCGGTAACCCGACCGACCGAGAATTTCTACCTGGAAAAAAAACTTTACGGTCTGCATTTTTTTCAAACATTCTACATTTCTACATTTTTGTGTAGAGGATTTACATCGGTGCAAACCTCGCGATATTCACGTTGAGCGTGCGCGTGGTTTGCCCTGTCGTCTGTCAACAACATTGAATCATGGCGGCGGCGGCCACGATCTCCGACAACAGTTTAAACCGCGTTTTGTGTGTTGCAGTCGCATGCTCGCACTATAATATGAAGAAAATAGCATCCATTGATGTATCGAAAAGATTCAGCGAACCATTTGACAAACACCACGGGCCGTCTAAGACGCGGGACGCAGAGGTAACAAGATGGCTGTAACACCCAGCCGCCGGGTACCCAACTCTTTACGCTGAAACACATAATAAGAGGCCAGACAAAGAGAGATCTTGATGCGCATTTGCGTAATTACGAGGAGAAATACTGCAGCCCACTAGGCTTTAAATAGAATGATGCAGTCACCTTTTTTTATTTACAGTCCGAGTGAGAGGCAAATCAAATGTCAGAGGGTCTTCGTCCATATTTACTATTTCATCTGAGCTGATGGAATTCTCCGCTATCTTTGTTTGTGTGAATGTGCGGAACGAAGCAGGTTTGTCCTCGTAATTGGGAGGGAGCTGCTGACACAACGTCGTGCGTGCCCTAATAGACAGGCTCTTCCGTTTCATGAATCTATAACACCACGACGGCCCACCTTTAAAAGCTTTGGTTGTCTTTTTACACTGGCTCAGTTCTTCTTGCCGGAGCCTCCACCTTCGCACCATCGACTCGTCTATGCCAAGATTACGGGCAGCAGCTCGATTTCCTTCTTTAACTGCCAGAGTGATCGCTTTTAGTTTAAAAGCTGCATCATATGCTTTTCGTCTGGTATTCTCCATGTTGATCAGGGTTAGAAGAAAGACTGAAATAAGGAAGTTGTGATTACTGGTAATCATACAATTTCATTGGACCCCTGTGTACTACTCATTCATTTTTTTGGTCGACTTTTGCCGGGTAACAAATTTTTCCCCGCTGCGGCGAAAAGAGCAGAAGTTGTGAATAGTCATACAATCTCATTGGACCTCAGTGAACGACTCATTCATTTTATTCGTCCATGTTTTTCCCGCGATGGAAAAAAAAATAATTAAAAAGCCGCTTCATATTACACGCCGCAGTGTTGAAAATGTGGAAAAAAAGTAGCGGCTTGTAATCCGGAATTTACGGTAGTTCTTATTTTTCTTTTTTTCCCTTCTGCTATTTCTTCCTTTTCTTCTTCTTCTTCCATTTCTTCTTGTCTGTCTGAATAAAACTGAGAAACTCAAACTGAAACTTGGTGGATGGTGGTAATGCTTTGCTTCCATCTTCTGTAGCATGCCGCATCTGCTACAAAAAAGATTTATTATTTACAGCACAATAACTGACATTTGACCACAATGCAACACGGATTCTAGTTAACGTAAGCCATTTTAAGCTAAAACAAAAAGGTTTCCATAGTTAAAAGTGCAAGTTTTGAACCCAACACGATTAGGGAACAAGGAGTGCTACTGTTCTTCGTCTTGTTTTTTCCCCCTGAAAGTGCGATTTATACTGCGGAGCAACTTATAGGCTTTATATTTTTTTTCTTCTTCATGATGCATTTTTTGGATTGGAGTGACTTGTGACGCAAAAATACGGTAGCTTTATTGCTAAACCAATATCTAACAAGAACAGCAGCATCTACCAAAGCAGGTAAAGAGGAATTAGTATGGAGTCTTCCCTGGAAAGTAAATAATATGAACTAACATGATGCATTTTACAATTTGCAATCTATCCTAATCATTGAGCTGCGATGCAAAACGATCATGTTCAAATGAGATTTTGCTCCATTTGAATTTTCATACATCAGAGTATGGTAAGTAGGGAGCTCTGGTGTGGCTGCTATCAAAGCATCGTTGTCTCCATCTTTATCATTGCTGAATGCTATGGACTCTTCTAGTCTACTCTTCTTGTCCACACTTACACCATCCTATTATCTGAGAGGTCAGTGGGAAGGGGCCCCGTGAATTTCTTGCTCAACTTCCTCTTTCATTGAGCTGCTGCAATGGCATCACAGGGCAAAATATCCTCATCTCCTCCTTCACTCCCCTCCCCCTCCAACACACATGCACACACACGCATTTTATCTGAATAAAAATGTATGTGGGCTCTTTGTGAACCAAAAGCCCAGGCAGGAAGCTTCCCCTAATCGCTGCCTGTGCTGCTGCCTTCCGTTTGTTACCACTGCTGACATAATTCCCACTCTGTGTCAGGCGAGCAGAGCCAGCAAAATTGTATTCATATTTACTTGAAGGTATTTCAGCCTTTACTAGGCGGATATGGAGAGGGCATTATTTGTGAAAGACAGTTTGACATTGCAGTTGCTCAGGGCTCAGGTAACAGCCAATCATGGCTCACCTGTTTTCTGAAGCTAAGCCATGATTGGCTGGTACAGTACTGCAATGTAATTTTCAGTCGACAGCAAGTGGCAAAATGGTCGCTCCCTGAAATGGACAAAAGTGGGTGGATTTTAATGATTAACTCATATTCCACAAACACAATATTAATCAGCATGACGTGTTTAGACTAGAAGGACTGCATAGAACATACTATTGTAAAGACATTTTTGGGTTGACTTCGCCTTCAAGTTTTTCAAGTCCTTTTGATTGTTAGCTGGTAAGGACTGTTTCTGGAGTGGGAGGCTTGGTCCAAGGAAGAACCTCATACATTTTAGTCAGCGTCTGGATCAATGTGTAGATTCACAAATGTCTGACTGACTGACCCTTTTCTGAACGTTATAGAAATAACTTTTTCGGCATTTCTCTTAATTTTAGTGACAAAATGCTTGAATCTTAATAACTTATCTGATGAAGAGGAGGGGAAAATGTTATGTTGTACAATCTGGTTCTCATCTAAAGTTTGATTTTTTGTCCTTGGCATATGGCTGCTTTCTGTTGAGTGCCATTCGAATTACAGTTTGTACACTTCTCATCCACAGTTCCGTTTAGGAATGGGCATAATAATTCTTTATCATGAAGTGAAAAATGCTAACAATAATTTGATTGTTGATGAAACACATCTTGATGCAATGGAGCTAAAATGGAGTGCAACACTTGTAGTCAGACACATGAAGTTGATCTACATTGCCATGGCCCAACTTTTCTGGGCAGCATTTTTCTGCTCAGTAGGATAATGGGATTGATTAAAGAAAATATTCAAGAAGTAACACTTAATATTATTGATCAAGGAAATACAGTGACCAGCCCAACCTCTTCCGTTGCATTTGAATGTAATTCAGTTTGCACAAAAGAGCTGAAGAGAAGACAAAAAAATGGTCTTAGCTTTGTATTTTATTTGACATTCACTCGATATATTGTCTACATTATAGGGAAAATATTCAAAATTAGCTTCAGACGTTTAATGTTTTTACATTAATAAATCAACGGTAGCAGATGCGTCATCATCTGGCGTTATCTACAATGGCATACTAAATGAAACTGGGGGTCAGTCTTGGTTGTTGTGGTGATTAACATAATCTAATGACTTGGAAAGATGAACAGGAGGTGGAGATAAAGGGGAGAAAAGGAGGGAAGAAGTGAGACGTTGCCTTATTAAGGCCTCGCCTGTGGACAGGGTGAAAGGGCCGGTTTCCCATGCACCATCACCACAGACAAGCCCTCTTGGGTTACACAAAATGTCCGTCTGTAAGGCCACGCCGGGGGGATATTAGCGTTATTTTTGCCTTAGTTATCTGAGAGCATTGTGCTTTTAGGCACCCATGTTTGAGTGCCTGGAAGACACTTGAGTTTCTGCAGGAGATTAAAGGACATTTTAGCAGCTTTTTCTTGGGGCCAGGCCGTAAAAGCACACAAAGGGAGCAGCTGCCACTAATGTAATCTACAATAGGCTGCTGCAATGTAAAGCTGTCCAGTACTCTTTTGTTTTGCCTTTTTTATGCCATTCCCGACACCCTCTAACACTCATTCATTGACAAATTTGAATTTCTTTCCAAAGATGTGCGCTGAAAAAGTGATTAAAATGGGTGATAGTGATTCAGACCATATGCTCAAAGGGCAAGCGTATATTTTTCTGTTTTTTAACATACATCACTGTAGCAGTATCAAAGGTCTAAGGACAACTGTGTGGTCAGCTCGAAAATGTGACCAGACACTTTGCTCCGTTTCTGTCTACCTTTACAGTCTCAGCTAGGACAGATATAGAAGGAGCATATAGGATCTTCCTTGCTTGACCTTGCCCTACTCAGAACATTTCTCAGAATGCAACTCAAGCTGTCCACTGGGGTGGACATATTTGTGACCCTTGTGCCAGTCAGGGGTTGTCAGCTTCTTTCAAAATGACAGAGTGGAGCTCTCGAACCTGAGTTCACGTTGCAAGCTCATAGCTGTCAAATCTGTCATTGCAGAACAGTTGAGGGGGGGTGTGATTTTATAAAAATGGTCGAAAAGCAGCGGAGGATCAACCCTTTGCTACTACTAAGACAACAGCTTAAGGGGCGATCTGCTAGCTTTGTTGTGGGGGCGTGCTACATACGAGGCCGATGGCGCACAATGTTATGACTCATCACGTACCGCCCGATGTCATCACGTAATTACCGGGGAGTCCCGTGATAGGCTTTCACACTGCAAGCGGAGGCGATCCGAGGCAATCACAACCCGCCTCCGATGGCGTGCTGGTGGACACAGATCAACACTGGTCAGTGAGCCTTTCCCATTGCCCAAAAAGGCGTGTTTACCCGTGATTTTGCGGCAGTGGGAAAGGGGTATAAGTTACCATTTCCCGTGGAGGGCCATTATGACTGAAATCATATAAAGAAGTCAAGAAAAACAGTTTATTCAACTATTCTTTAAGTTACCGTAATGGGGTGTTTGGCAACAAGAAAATGCTTACAATGTCTCTCTTATTTATTACGTATGGGAATTAGAAATTTTGGTACATATTTTATCAAGCATCATGGAAGTGTTTGTTTTGCTTTCGCAGGCCACATAAAATGATGTGGCGGGCCAGTGACTTTGACACCAGTGCTTTACAGGAATTTCCATGTGCTTTACAGGCACTTCCAAGTTTTTTCTTCTGTTTTGCCTTCCACCATTTACGTATCAGACCAAAAAAAAAAAAAAAGCCAAAGAGGAAAAACACGTGCATGCAGAGGTAATCCTTATGTGTTGGCTGAAATCAGATTGACTGCGCTTTTAGTCAGCTTCTTTATTGATGATAAGAAAAGGTGCAGCAATCATCAGGTCACAGACAACTCAGTGCAGGTTTAGTGAGGTGCACTGACGGCTAGTGTGATATGACAACAGTTCAAACGCAAAACAATTTCTTGTGGCCGTATTTTTCACCAAAATGCTCGTCTGCTGCTCCAGACTGTACTTTACTTAACTCACTCCTACCGGTACTTTAAAGCAACATTGTTCTGTTGGTGGTGTTTTTTATTTGCCAGCAACAATATTTTAATTGGTCGCAGTTTCAAGCACACAAGACTTTACATTGAGAACCAGACATTTCCGACTGTAAATTAAGTTTTATAGCACATCGGAGAAGCAACGGCATAAACATCTGGCCCATAAATCTCAGGTGCTGTTGAAGCAGAGTGTAGCTTGACACACTAGCTTCGTACCCATCCCCTGGTTAGCCATTCTTTCACATTCGTTCAACACACTTATTCGTTTAAGAATACGGTTGTTAGCCCACCGAGTAGTGCATCTATCTCAAAGTGTTGAAACTCCAGCTCTCTTAGTGTTTAGAAGCAGTGCCGAGTGCAAATACATGTATGTCATACTCACTCTATATACGTCTGTGACGTGTCACTGCCTGTTGAAGAATGTCTTGAGTTCATTGACCCTCTCTGTACAGAAACGACGGATTCTACTTGGACAGCCAGAGATCCAGCTAGCAAGCCAATCCATCTGCACACGCGTATGTCCTCACTTGCAGCTGGCTGTGAATAAATCCTTCTGTCACTATAAGCACGCAGGCCTTCTGCACATATACTGTTCATTAACTGTTTACAAGGTCGAAAGAATATTCTCAGACATGTACAACAGTACAAACTATTTCTTAATGTAGGCGGAAATAATTTATTGCTTATGAATCCATGATTGTGACCAATCCACATGGGATGATTGTACCTGTTGCAAACTGGTCCTCCAATAATCACTTTGTATTCTTCCTGATTTGCCTTTCCTCGCGTTTCCATGCTGCAGCATATATGCATGCAGCATACATACTCCCACGCCGACACCACATGTTTGCTTAAACCTGATGCCCCCATTGATACCCCCCACCCCCGCCCCTCACACACACACACACACACACACACACACACACACATACATGTTGCCACTCCCTTCTCTGCTCTTGTGTCCCTCCTCTCCCCCCCTGGGGTAGGCTGCTATACATCCTTTTAAACATAGAGATCTATAGGAGGCCGAGACGAAGACAGGTTCTTGGCATGAATGTAAAGGTACAATTCCAGCCTGGTTTGAGATCTTAAAGCCCATAGCCTTGTTAAAACCCTGATTTATGTTCTACAGCTGGGTACAAAGGAACTTACAGGTTGGATACCTAATTAATATCATGCTTGCTACTGCTTAGACCTATGCATGTTTCTGACATATTTCTTGGGAGGATAAGCGGAAGCGTCCACTTGGAGTATTTTTAACATAATGGGGAGGTACATGCAGTGTAACTAACTAGGCACAGGTAGTCTTACCGTTCCGAACCACATACAGAACCGTACTCTTTTTTTAAAATGTGCTTTTAAGGGCTGCCAGCGAGGTGATTACTCTCACAAAGTATCGGCGCTGTTGTCCACCATTTTACATGCAGCTCCTGCATTGCCGTAGCGGCTAATCATGCCACATGTCTTCAATTAGAGGGAAGGAATCTGGCACGGTGAGCTTCGAAGATGAAGAATCGTGAGGAGCGTGGCCTGCCATTGCTAAACATACGGCCCATCCATTTCTTGGATGGTTATTGATGGTAAACATTGCTTGTGGGTAATCACTGGCTGACTGAAGAAGAACATTGCTTCCGACACCAAATAATGCAAATGCAGGTTATTCTATTAAGAAATCATCGGGACATTTGTCAAAAAGAGTATTAGAGATGCCATCAAGATTAGTGATTACAGTACTTAACCTTTAGATATGTGACCACCACCGCGTTCTGCCAAGTCCCTTCCCATGTTCCACAGAATGTCTTTTAGGAGCTGAACAGGAGGCCATTTTGCAATTTTAATCAGGATTTGAAATGTAACTGGGTTAGGAAGTGGCCCAACAATGCTTTCTCCCCAATTAATTTATAATAGAGAGGGAACTGGTTGAGTGCGGTAGTGGGTGAGGGCATTTAGGTCTCTTTGTGTCCATGTTATGGGTTTGTTAAATGTCATTTCTGATGCAGCTTGTAGCAGTGTCAAGACAGAACTATGTCACCTATAGTCCAGTCTTGGTCATTGCATTTGCAGACCGATACCTTGACTTCTAACTTGCAATGGGAGTTCATTTGGAAGCTATGTCTGACCCTGAATTGCTGTTCGTTCGCAAGAGTCCGGCTAATGCCTTGTCTTTAACCACTCACCCACCGTGTGCACAGTCACACACAGCAGAATGGACGCGTGTTAAAGCCTCACTCTTCACAGCTCTGGTCCACGTGACACGGCAACACACTAGTCCTCTTGTTTTAAACTTCCATGTCCTACCACAATGCCTTAAGGCCGGTCTGCATAACGAGCTGCTACGGTTGGCCCAAGCTCACATGCCCTGGTCCTCTCACCCTGCGGTGGTAGGACAGGGTGAAAAATAACCACATGTTAAAGCAGCTCTTATTGACTTGGAACTCAATGATAATCCATGTATGCCATGTAGAACTTCTGGCTCTACTTCAACCGTGTCCAGAAAGAAACATATGCTGTTCACATTCGTGTTAACCACACATTGGTTAATTTTCACTTCCATGCATATGTGATCTTTAGAGGAAAGAAATTTTATTATTGTATTTATATGGTGTATTCACACTGGTAACTAGTAAATGAAAGTGAGCACAAAAAAAACAAAAACACGTCTTGTTGTATGTTTTATTTTTATTTTTGCTTTCACTTGCAAGGAAAAAAATGCAAAAACAGGTTCTGAAAGGAAGCAGCAAACATTCAAAAGAGGCCAAATGATTGCTTAAAGCATTTTTTTCCCATCTCCAGTTGAAGTTTACTGTTTAGCACAACATAACACAAAAAATAATGACCTGTGTATTTAAAACAACCACATAAGTTTGCCTTATGATAGTCTGTCAGCTTCACGCTAATACACAATGGAATACCATCGATGTTGCAGTGTTATAACCCTTTAAGCCTTAGCAAATGATATTTGAACACAAACACTACAGCAGCACATGGAGACAGACAATATAACAAACGATGCTCCTCGAATATGGACTATTATTACTTCTTACACAGGCATTTAGCTGCGAAACCCATCTTCCTATATCATTATTCTGCCCCCAATGGTAAAGGCAGCAGAAGTAACCACACAATTAATTAATCATGACAAATTCAAGACAAGTTGAATTTCATTTAATTGTGTCATTGCTGTACATTGCAAAAATTTCGGTTGAAATTCACTTGGCGGAAAAAAATAAAAGCCTATCCCAGCCATCTTTGGGCAGTAGGTGGGGTACACTCTGAAATGGTTACCATCCAATTGCAGGGCACATAGATGAATAAACATTCACACTCACAATCACACCGACGGACAATATAGAGGGTTACATTAACCCGGAGAAAATGCATTTTAAGTTAATTTTGGCACATGCTGTAGTTATTCACAAACATGATAGTCATTCATGCTCGAAACTTTAAACATGCTGCTTGCATAAGCTGATAAGTCTGATATGTGTCGGATGGTTGCAGCAGCCTGAATTTCACTATTTCTAAGAAAGGGCTTCTCATCAGATAATGTAAAAATGTGAATTTCATTCCAAGACTCATAAAAGCTGATTTCCAATTTGCTGTTCTGCCTGCATGTGAAGATGGACAGATTATCTGTCGCAAGCAGTGCATGTAATCATTTTTTTCCATTTCAACTGACTTTGGTTTACACCTTCCAGCTCCACCTTTGGAATCACCTGTACGATTGAAATGACCGCCAATTAGGGTCTATCAAACATTTTGCCTTCACAAAGATCGTAATGTTCATCAGTGACTGACACTGTCAGAGAGTTATTCATTCAACGTAGGAATTTAGAAACGGACTGCATTATACTGATCTTGATCAAATCTTTGCTTTAGCTTCGACTATTTTTTAACCCCCCTTGGCAAGGTTAAGTGTCATTGTTTTCAGCATTCAAAATATCCACAACTCAAGAACTTGACTATTGTAGCCTTAATGCAACCAGATGCAACACGCTCGCTTGAGCTCATCATTGTCTCTTAGAATGGGCTGCTTTTATTACTCTGTCTATCTTCCAACATGTCAATGAAGACAGAAGAGGGCTGAAGCCAGGAGGTCAGATAGAGAGCCTTCGATGCTCCGGTAAAGTTGAATCGCGTACTGGCAAATGGTATGCAGGCTCATAACGTGCTCCACTCATACAATAGCCAGAGACGAAACAGTTTTGACAGTGTCGAATGCCTTGCCCCGGGGGCCTTATCAGCCTCTGTTGCTTGCTTTCCTCCCTCTTCTTTTTCCACCCCCCTGATGCTATCTGTCTAGAGATTTATGTAGAAATGTGCAGCTAGCCGACCTCCTGGTCCCCCTCCATCCTTTCTGCGGGGACGCCAGAATGTCATAAGATGAGCTATGCACAGATAGTGAATCTCGTGCTGTTGGCCCTAATGTCTTAGGGGGGCTATCTTTGGCAGTGCTCTTCCAACCTGGATCTTGCTTCTATAATCTATAATCTGAATGCTGCTTTTAAAATAATATTCATGGGTAATTTTTTATCGTTAACCGTCAAGGTTTGTGTTAGTATATTTTAATGTGCTTTGTTTGGGTTAATATGCAGAATTTCAAGTACATCTTTTATCTGACGGAACACGTCACATATCGCCTTTGATGTTCTCAGACACTCCCTGTCCATCTGGGATGCTACCCGAGTCCAAAAATACTCACGCTTGATTAAGTCTACCATCTACCTGCATGTGTGTGTGCTTAAACTGACAATTGGCGGTTTCTTTGAATCCTTTCTTTTATTTAATGCCGACTCCACCGAGAGTTGGCTCATCCGACAGCAGTTTGATCCGGTGAAGCGCATCCTGACTCAATAAATAATCTCTGCAGATGCTCACATAAGTGACGGTCCATTTAATTAGACTAGTTAAGCCTCGAGGCCCAGAGGCCTTTTTCAATGTACCATTAGAGCAACGATGAGAAACAACAACGTCCAGCCTCCCACTGTTGCTGTTGGTAAGCAGAGAGCAAATAATGAGACACGGCTGGCCCCGATTATTATAAGGCCTATCGGACCGAGTGGTACCCGAACGCAATGCTTCCCAGCTGAGCTCAGTTTGAATAGATGGATAGACGGAAGGGTTTAGAGATGGATGGCTGAATGAATGAACGTGTGGGTGGATGGTCAGTTCAAACATGGTTCAATGGCCCAAAAAGATTAAACAGTGAGGTTACGCAGGGAAACAGTCAATGTGGTGCTCGCTTTCAAACTATCGGGGCAAGCGTTTCTCAATCCCTGCTGTGGACATTGTATAACAGTAACACTCCCCTCAACATATGCTTTGCCTCCACCCTAAAATATGTGATTGAGAGAAAGCATCACTTCGTCAAGTTTAAAATGAAATACATTAGTTAAAATACATACAGTTCCTCCGGTGCATACAAAAGCACATACGGTACACTGGGATCATTTTTTTCCTGGCTGTGACACCTTTTTTTCATTCTTGCTCTTGTCAATTGTCAGAAGAAAGAAAAGACGAAAGGTAAAGTGGAAGTGGATTTCACAAAAAGCTGCAGCTAGAAAATTACTTTGATTATACAGATTATGTATTCGGGCACAGCCCCTCAAAAACTACTACGCATGTTTATCTGAAAATCTGCTTGATCTCACTTGCTTGTCCATGCCAGCAAAACTTTTCCTTCCATTTCCTCCTTTTTGCCATCTTTGGTCTCCCTTTAACAACTGGATGTGTGTGGCATATGCAGTGGTTCGCGGTCGGCTTCTCTGAAATGTCTACTGTGTGTAACTCTCAACAACACTCAGTTGTTGCAGGCCACTTCAGACTCGTAAAAGGCTTGGATTTAGGCCTGGTCGGCTGGCTGGCTTTCTGTTTAGTAAACAGCATTCCCTGTATCCGGCTTTGTCTTAGAAACAAGTGTTGGTCAAACAAACCTTTTGTCTGCGGCCATTGGTTCAGCACGCCGCACTGAGTTTGGCCCGTGACGAACAAACGAGTGTGCATAGATGTGTGTGTGTGTCATTGTAGGACAGAGAAATGAGGTAAATGATAAGTAACAAGGCCACTCTGCAACTCTGTTAGATGTGTTCCAATGCAAATAATTGATAGAAAAACATATACTGTACATATATGTACCATATCCAATAATATATATATATATATATATATATATATATATATATATATATATATATATATATATATATATATATATATATATATATATATATATATATATATATATATATATATAGTCTATTTGCTGACATTTTGTTCAGCGCTTTGTTACAGTTGCCGCTCTTGTGAGAGCGCTATATAAATCAGCATGTATTGTATTGTATTGTATTGTATCCTTCCACTTGTATCTCACTGGGTTGCAAAGGTTGGTGGCAAATATATTTTGAACGTGTTTGCGACCATTAAAACTGTTTACGAATGACTGACACACATCTTTGCAGTCTTGTACAATCTTGAACGAACTGAGATGAAAAAGTAAAACAATGCGATGTTCTCTGACACTCGCAAGACACTCGTAAGTCATGTGAAAGTCATGTCAATGCAAACTTCTTTTGGAGAGTTTTAATAGCATCGTTCTCTTCTTTGTCCGCCCTGGTTCCCCCTTCACCTCTGCCCAATCCCTGCCTGTGAATACACTAATGACATAAACAGAGTAGTAATCACATTAACAAGCGTTACGGCTCAGGTGCTCTTAAGAGGCAGTGTATTGACAGCCCTCAGTCTTCCCAAGGCGCAAACTCCCAACACCTATAAACACTTTTGAATATTGGCAAAGACCTGCCATTAGCATAATCATTTTAGAGGTGTGCGAGCGCTCCAAGCTCAGGCCACTGATAACTTTTCAAAATGGCGATGGCATGTGATGTCCCCATTGCCTGCTCCACTGGTGGCATCCTCGTCTTCCTTCTCCATTTGGAAGACCTGCATGGTAATCCTGTTAGCTCTTTCCTCCATTAGCTAAATGACCAATCTCATTGAGAGCTATGCGGCCTTACCCGGACAAGCAGACCCCACCGTATGTGGTGAAGGACAAAATGAAAAAATGGAGGTCAACCCAAGTCACTAAACTTTCCCGTACTTGGCTAGCAAATTGGACAGCTGGATGGATTGGAACAAAAAGTTTTATTTGTGTTCTTACACCTTTTTAATTTATTATTTTTTTTTGCTTGCACCATATTATGTGTAATATCTATTATCTATCTATCTATTGTTTGTATGCACTATGTGTAAATTTTCCTTTCATAAATTTTGCCTACCTTTTGGCTATCTGTTACTTGTGTAATATATATGCTCAATAAACACATGTATTTTAGGGCTCATTTACCGGATACATTATCATGAAAATATTAGTTTTATGGTGTTTTGTGTTTTGTATAACACTACTTTATCAAAATTATTATTAAGTTTTTTGTTGTTGTTTTTTTTTTGCATGCCATTCTACAACCAAGCAGCTGTCCTCCTCCGTGTTTGTGCTGCAAAAGGAAAAACTGGAACAGCACAGACACACCTTAATGCGATGTGCTCATGCGTGCTGTTTTAGAAATCATACATCAACAACCCTTGAGAGAAAAACAACATGACAGTTTGGTGGTGATCCACATCGTGGATCCAGTAATGTTTTAATTAATTTGTGACTGCACAAACTTGATTCCTCGCAAGATCGTGGGTATCATTGCCGACTTCATGACACAGGTTGTCCAACCTTGACAGCATGTGTTCGACTGGATTTGGGGGTTGGGTCACCAGCAATGAAACCATCTTAAATAGAGCCCGATGGATATGCAGATTTTTTTGCAGATCTGGATCTGGAAGTCCCACAGGATCTTCGCTTGGACATTCTCCACCACCTTCGGAGGTGTTTCCCATTTTGACCTTGGGGTTTCCAGTCCATACTCGGCACAGATGTTTCGGTAGACTATGCCAGCCACCTGGTTATGGCGTTCCATGTAGGCTTTCCCTGCCAGCATCTTACACCCTGCAGTTATGTGTTGTATCCTCCCGGGTGCCTCTTTGCACAACCTACACCTTGGGTCTTGTCTGGTGTGGTATATCTGGGCCTCAATGGCTCTGGTGCTCAGGGCCAGGATGAGTGCCTCTGTGCTGTCCTTCAGGCCAGCCCTCTCTAGCCACTGATAGTGGAGTCCCCGGCCTCCTTCCTTTCGGCTTGCGTACAGTCTCAGGGTGCTGGATTTGGGATGGAACCCTCCATGCATGGTCAGGAGCTTTGGGTCTGAATCTCTTCCTTTGGCCACCTGATTCCAAGAGTGTGTATATATATATATATATATATATATGTATGTATATGTATGTATGTATGTATGTATGTATATATATATATATATATATATATATATATATATATATATATATATATGTATGTATGTATGTATATATATATATATATATATATATATATATATATATATATATATATATATATATATATATATATATATATATATATATAAATAATAAGTAATGAGACCAGTCTTGTGTACAACTGCTGGAAAATGGTTAGTACATAAAGGTAAATTCAATCAGCAAAAATTGGCCATTTTGGCGGATGTCTGAATCGCCCTAATCGGCTGATTTTATCGGCCACTCGATTAATCGGTCGAGTGCGCTTAGAAAATGTACACGATCAACACCGTTTCTAGAAGACTGCTGATGTGAGTGTGGTGTCGGCATCCACAGGTGACCCCATCTTCTCTTTAAGGTGCAATTTATTTACTTGTGTATTTCTGTTTTGCATGTTGTAAAACGCACTCTGCATTGTTTTCTCTGCCAATTATCAAAATGACCACATTTCATCGACATCTTAGTGTTGCGATGTGATGAAATAACTTTGAAGGACTTGTTAACCTCCCTCTTCTTTCTTTAGCTGCTCTATATCGCCCCCCTGCCTCATACCTCTTCATACTGTTTCCTCTGTCTACCATACCCCCACCCCCATCTTTCTCTTTTCACTTTTAATTTCGGCTTCTTTACCATTACTCCCCAAAAGACCCCTTTCTCAGCCCTCGCCATGAAATGGTAGCTGCGGGGTTGTCAGTGTGGTTTCTCGTTTCGGCTGATCCTATTTCAAAGGGACTAAGAGATCCAGCATTAGGCCAAGCTCTTCTACTCTCCGGTCCTAACTCACCACATACTGGTAGGGGAGAGACAGAAAGCGAGAATGAGTACTTCTTTATTCCATTAGAGGACAGATGTGTTTCTAAAACCATTCTTGCCTCACACATCTCGCTGCTTTCCTATGGTATAAAAAAGCCCTTTGAGGTCATCATATAGAATGTCAGAATAATGTTTCTCCTTTTTAAAAACTGTGCTACCGTCTTTTAGAGGACAGCTATTAATGGGGAAAAAAAGTGAACTTGTTAAGTTATCCGCTGTCATGCGGCTGAGCCTGCTTTTTTTTTTTTTTTTCACGCCCATCAGTGTGTCCAGTGCGTTGCTAGAATAACAATTATTTTATTGCTTGTGGCATGAACACTGACTAATTCCGGGAATTGCACAAGCCATGCTTTTGTCACCTAGGAAAATGAATTCACTAGACATGGAAGTGCTGTGTTGTGTCCTTCAGAGACGTGTCATTAGGAATGTCCCCTTCACGCCACACTTCTCCACTTCCCCTGATCCGCCTTCCCTGCTTTCTTTTTTTACTTCCAAGATCCTGCAGTGCTTTCCTTTCTCCCGTCGATTGCAAAGTGTCTCCGAGGAGCCATCCCATACCCCCCTCACCACCACTCCATGCTCCCTGCGATATGTCTTTTGTTGTTTGCAGTAACAGAAAAAAAATATCTGTTTTCCTCCTCATACATATATATACAGTATATACACCATCTGTTCACACACAAGGCAAGGATATATGTACAGGCTGCTAATCAAATCAAAGTGAACTGTAGACGTCAAGTTATTGCAGCCATAAACCATTAAAAAAAATGTCTCGGGAATCGTATGTTCCGCCAAAGTCGGTGTTATGAGCAAATTTGCCTGTGAGAGAGGGAGAAAAAGCATGTATGGACAAATGGCTGTTTATGATGGAAAAATTCCATAGTGGGTCAAAGCCCTTTGCAGGTGGCAACAATTAACTGTAATTTTTTTCAGATTGTAATGATCCATAATTTACCCGTATACCCCCTTCCAACTCCTTTCACTCAGAAGAAAGAGGTTTGCATGGAGCTCTGATTGGGTGCACATTTTATGCCATGTCCTGGTCTTTAAGTGAGATTGTTCGGAGGGGGCCACGACGGTTATGGACACACGAGATAGAAAGGAAGCACACAAAACACCCTTCGGTTCCCATTATTGCTCATCCACAGCATACTTCTTTTCCCTCAACAACAGCCTCCTCTTCCTGTCCCATCTTCACCTCTTTGTCTCGCTGCCACGGCAGCTTTTAAACATGCAAGCCTGTCCTCCATCTTAGGGATCGCTCATACGCACAGTCACACTCTTGGGCAATCTTACGTCTTCCTCGTACTCCTCCTTGGCCACCAGCTTATCAGTCATTTTGTTTTGTCTCTTTTGCAAATCATTTCAGAAATCAGTCCCCTAATGGGGAAAAAAAGAGAAAAAAGAAATATATAGGGAGGTAAGAGATGACACTCGGTGCACATTTGCAAGTGGCGGGTGCTTTTTATTTAGCATATCTCTCACTTCTGCTTTCCCCACCTTCTCCTATTCTATTCACCTGAGAGGATTTAAATAAATCCATACAACATAAGATATAAAAGCAATGCATGAAATGCATTTTGAAAAGTGCATCCCCAGTAAGAATTTTGCTTATAGTGGGGGTCTCTTCTTGAAAAATGCGGTGGCACTGTATTTTAATATGTGACCTTGTATTTATATTCACAGTATATATGCAGCATTAAATACAATGTGTGCTTTCGCTCTCTTACTGTGTAAAAAAGCCAAAGAGGTGGGTAGCTTTTGCAGCTTTTAAAATGATCTAATCGTTGTTGTTTTTTTTATACATTTTGTTTTTGTTTGGTGCAGTATTTTATGCACATGCCTTTCTTTAAATTTATAGTTTGTATGCTAGAATATTAATCGAATCTCATTGATTTCTGTCCTCAAACAACTCATGACAAAATAGGCCCAAATGTCTCTTAGGTCTAATCTATAAAGTATTCTAGTTAAATAAAATTAGTACCGGTAATAATATATTTTAAAAAAATACTTGAGTGTATTAATAATAATTAAAAAATCTTACATTTTTAAGAACGCTTTTCCAGAATTACAACTCATGCTGCAACATAACAATAGAACTGCAGTTATATATTACAAATCACTGAATGTGTCTTATATTCAATCAAACAATCAGTAACCAATTAATGTTTCTCAACATCTAGCTCCTTAGCCTTGTTTATCTTGTCATGATATTGTCCGATTGTGTTTTCATCTACCTAGTCAATTTTGGGGATAATTTCTTAGAGGCAGTGAGAGTGCACATTCGATGGAAAACACTTTTGCTTTTGTTGCCTCACTGACCGGTATAGTACAGTCCTTGTTCACTTGGTGTTCAGTGTGTTAATGTATGAAGTGTGTGCTAAAAGATCTGCTCCTGATGTAAAGTGCCTTGAGATGACTTGTTTTGTGTCTGTCGCCGCATAAATGAGATTGAATTGACTTGACTAAACTCATTAGGTAGTGCGTTTTGATCGCTTGGAAAGGGTTTGAACAAAAATGTATAAATAAACTGTTGCCTTATTGGTTATTATGTTACCGGATTTTGGTGAGTCAGTGTGGGTTCAGTTCTCACTCAGTGTTGGTGTGAATCGAGAGTGTTGAATGGTCTGTTGTCTCTATATGTGCGATGGGACTGACTGGCAAGGTGCTCCTTAGTCAGCTGGAATACACTCAAGCCGCTTATCACCCTCAGCAGGGTATGCAGTGTTGAAAATGGATGGATGAATGGATGGATGGATGGATGGATGGATGCATTTTTTAATGTGGGATTTTTTTGTTATTGTTCAACGTGATCTGACTGAACTGGCAAATTGATTTAACAGCATACAACGGCCTTTTGAAAGACAGCTCTTCATACAGTTTTGATATTGTTTGTCTTCATTAAAGATCCTGCAGAGTCCTTGTTTTCACCTTTCAATAACATGGTTTTTTTTCGTTTTGGACAGATAAAGATGAGCCCAGCAGTTACACCTGCACCACATGCAAGCAGCCCTTCACCAGCGCCTGGTTCCTTCTCCAGCATGCTCAGAACACCCACGGTTTCCGCATCTATCTGGAGAGTGAGCCAGGCAGTCCGCTCACCCCTCGTGTAGCTGCGGCTCCCGGGATGGGGGGTGAGTGTGCCTCGTCCCAGCCTGCACTTCATGCTGTGCACCTGGCTGAAGGCAGTCCTTACAGCCTGCTGCGAATGCCGGGGTCTGGGTCCGGACGAGATTCAGTATCGACTCCTCGAGAGGGCCGTTATCCCCGGACCCCACCCCTGTTCAGCCCGCCCCCGCGTCATCACCTCAGTCCCGATGACCTGGCCCTGGCAACCCACCATCCTAGCGCCTTTGACAGGGTGATGAGGCTTAATTCAATACCACTTGAACCTCCCCCAAACATGGACTTCTCCAGAAGGCTCCGTGAACTGGCTGGAAATGCCACAGGAGCCTCACCTCCTCTCTCCCCGAATCGGCCCAACCCTATGCAACGGATTCTTCAACCATTCCAGCCAGGTTCCAAGCCTCCATTCTCGGCAACCCCACCTCTTTCCACCTCTCAGTCACCTTCTGGCTCGAGGACTACCCCCAATGCCGCATCCAACGCAGCTCAACCGGGCACGCCGTTGAAGGCAAAGTCTTGTGAGTTCTGTGGGAAGACTTTCAAGTTCCAGAGTAACCTTATTGTGCACAGACGTAGCCACACAGGTGAAAAGCCATTCAAGTGTCATCTGTGTAACCACGCATGCACCCAGGCAAGTAAGCTAAAACGACACATGAAGACACACTGTCAGAACAAGTCTTTGGTGCTTAATACCAAGTCAGAAGATGGTCTTTCGACGGCCAGCTCCCCTGAACCTGGTACCAGTGAGCTGATGGGCAGTGCCACTGATGCTCTCAAGTCAGTCGTGGCGAAGTTCAAGAGTGGCAACAATGGTCTGATGGCCGAAAATGGAGAAGAAGTGGAGGATGAGGATGATGATGAGGAGGAGGAGGAACAGGAGGAAGAAGAAGAAGAGGAGGAAGAGGAAGAAGAGGAGGAAGAGGGTGAGGAGGAGGAGATGGACGGTAAGTCTGTGGTTAGAGATCTCGAAGAGGAGAGGAACGACTATCGCTTCAGCCTGAGGTTAGAAGGGGCTCGCCACCACCAGAACAGCGTGGCCCTGCATCCTCGGCGACGGAGCTCCTCGCAGGAGCCCGCTGATGAGGATTCAGCATTGGAGTCAGACCGAGCAGATGATGTGACCACGACGGCAATTAATGGTCTGGGACCTTTATCCACAGATGGTCTGTCCAGAAAGTTGTTGGGTGGAGGCATTAGCCCAGGTTCCTGAGTCCTCTGTCGAAACGTATCAAGGTGGAAAAGGATCTAGATCCTCCTACGCCCACTATCGCAAACTCAGAAAACGTCTATTCCCAGTGGCTAGCAGGCTATGCTGCCTCGCGACAACTCAAGGACCCCTTCATCAACTTTACTGGTGGAGATTCCAGACAATCGCCCTTTGCCTCTTCATCCGAGCACTCGTCCGAGAATGGTAGCTTGCGCTTCTCGACTCCGCCCGGTGAGCTCGACGGCGAACGGGCCGCTTCGGGACGCAGTGGCACGGGCAGCGGGGCCAGCACACCCCACGGTGGCAGCGGAAATGGGAGGCCGAGCTCCAAGGACGGCCGCCGCAGTGACACGTGTGAGTTTTGCGGGAAGGTTTTCAAGAACTGCAGCAACTTGACAGTGCACCGGCGCAGTCACACCGGAGAGCGACCCTACAAGTGTGAGCTGTGCAGCTATGCCTGCGCCCAGAGCTCCAAGCTCACGCGCCACATGAAAACCCACGGACAAATGGGAAAAGACGTTTACAAATGTGAAATATGCCACATGCCTTTCAGTGTCTACAGTACTCTCGAGAAACACATGAAGAAGTGGCACAGTGACCGTCCTTTAGCGAACAACATTAAGACTGAGTAGGCAAAGAACAGCATTCTGTCCGCTTTCTCTTTCAGCTCCTCTGGCTAAAATGCAACCCTGGCTATGTAGCCAATACATGAATGGAATGGACTACAGGGTCAGACAACAGTACACAGTACCGCCCTGTTATCGTTCCCAAACACTGGGGCAATACTCTCGTATGAAACGAAAAAAAAAAAAAAATTGAGCCTTTCTATTGTGCAATAATTTACACCTTTTATATCTTTTTTGTAACTGGACAGCATGCTTGGTGTGTTCATGGCTACTCTAAAACTATCAGTGACTGGTGGATTTGGTTGTACTCGTGTTGCTGTTGATCCTTTATGATTTAGCCATCATATTTGAACTCTCGCTGCAGAAAGTATGTGCTCTTTTTACATATCATGTACAGTTTCGTTCCCAAGCAGATTGGAACAGTGTCATATTATTCAAACATCAAGAAAAAGCAGGGTTACATTTAAAACTGATCTTTTAGAATGATTTTCCATGCAAGATAGACATAAAATACCTATATGTACATAAATATATATACAAGGATTGGGCTGCCTATGAAATGCTAAGCACGAGCACCGTGACTTATTTCTTTTACAAACAATGAAATTAATACTATGGTGTAAAATGACAACAAAGAGTGCCTTGGATATTTTACCTGCATTAGTTAATCCTCCTTTTGCTATAAGCTCGGCGTTTCAGATGTAGATGATGATGATTACAGGACATTTTGTGCACATACGGAATAAACAGGTCCTTGCATCAAGCACCTATACAACCCTGTCGTGTTGTGGCTGAGCAGAGCATTAAGAACCCAGCTAAAAAAAAAAAGATCCTGTTTCTTTCTGGTCAATCATTTATCTGCCTGACTGTATATTTTCATTCTTCAGATTGTAATTCTGTTTACTGGCATGTAACATGCTCAAAAGGTTTGTGGAGGTTGTGTATCATACTGAGAGGGTACTCTGATGAGTTGTTTCAACCAACGTGAAGCTCTTAATTTTCCAGAGTGTGAAAATGTAATTTGTGTGTGTGTGTGTGTGTGTATGTGTGTGTATGTGTGTGTGTGTGTGTGTGTGTGTGTGTGTGTTTAACTAACACAGTTTTTTAGTTTCACCCGGGCAGTCTGTGTAGCCAACATCAACTTGAAGACCACTGAGTCGGTTTTAGGTTTTTTTTTGTTTTGTGTATTTTTTTCAAATCAGGCAGATTTTGATTTTGATGATGGTGGTGATAGTTGATGTGGGTCGGGTTTATCGGAAGGGAATGGGAATTACCGGTTGTCTCTGCAATTCAAACGTTCTATGCCCTCTTTACTGTCTTGACTGCATTAGATTTTTTAAAAACTCATATTGGCAACAAATGTCCAGATTTAAAATCTTTACCCTCCTCCACACACACACACACACACACACACACACACACACACACACACACACACACAGTATTTGACTTCTTTTTCAAAAACTTGTTTTTCACAATTTTTTATTGGAGTATTTCCTCTCACCACCTTGCCATTTTTTAAATGATTATAGCACTTGTCACTCTGCCTACAGTCTGTATCTGTCTCTCTAATCGGAGGTACAGTCGGTTGAGTATAAAATGAGGACCGGATTGCATATCTGGGACGATTTGCGTGCACTGTTCTGTTCCCCCAGTTTACCAGTGGATGCTCAAGGGAAAATTTTGGCTCTTGTGCTGACCTTTGCAGTAACTGTGGTGTCCTTGAAAAAATGAAAAAAATAAAAACTAGAAATAACTAAACTAAACCTGAAAAGAAGAAGAAAAAAAACAGAAGAAAAAATCAAATTAAAATCTTTGCTAGATATGTTTTGAGAGGGAAACCTCAGTTTGGTTAAATTGGGTGTCAGTGCAGATAATGCCATTGAAACCCCCTGCATGATACTAACCCTAAAAATACACCCTTCAATACAGAAAAATGTCAACTTTTTTTGGGGGGTGGGGGGAGTTTGTTTTGTTTTTAACGAACTAAATTGTGTTGCTGATTTTTAAAAATACATGTCAGTACATGTCATTGTCTTTTGGGGGGGAGTTTTATTTAAATTGTATTTTTGATTTGTGATGTTGATTCTCTTTCTTGTCTTGTTGACATTCACGACTTGATCACTATGTATTGAATTGTATTGAACATGTATCTTTTTTGCCTTTACTGTACACAAGTCTTCAGGTTGAACAAAATACTTTGCATCGGGGGGAAGCTATTTGAAAAATAAATATATAGAGAGAAATTAAAACTCATAGGAAGATGCACACTCATGTAAGTTCCTAAGTTCAAAATACATTAATGGTCGACTTTTTTTGTATTTAGAATTGCTTTTGAAATTAATGTTCACTTAGTGTAGGCACTTATAGTATTTATGTTGGAGCCTGTATTTTTAATGGTTTTGCCTGTACTCTTTAAAGGTTTCAATGTACCTTTTTTTCTGTAGTGAAAAAAAAATCCCAACAAGCTGCCTCCGTATATTTTCTTAATTTGGCAGGATAATATAGTGTGAATAATTTGTATGCTTGAAAATAAGATCGTTTTTCCAAACTAAAATGTGGTGGTGTTCTTCAAGGGTGAGAGGTCATATGATGACTTTTTCAGGCAGTCCTGGACTTACCACAATGAGGTAAAAACAGGTGGTTGTACATATTCTTTTTAGTTTTTCTTTTGATGTTTGTTTCCTGCCATTTTATATGCAGTAATACAAGCGATTGTTGGGTTTTATTGTTAGCCAAATTTTTTACTGTCCTGAAGCATGTACCACCTGATAACATTCCAGCTGTTGATGAAAAATAATGTTTTTTTTCATATGCAATCAGTCCATCCGAAATCTGAATTTTTCTTTTGCTGAATTTTTATTTTTGTTATTTTGAATTTATTTCCTGTTGTAATTTGACTTTGCCAAAACAACCACAGTGATTGATTTACATAGGGTACATGTCATACCATATGGAAGTTATAGTGTCAATATGAGAGAATGACAGAAAGAGGTTTGCAACCTGTTTTTAAAGCAGATGGTACTGATGCACATTCATGTTGAAGTCTGACAACAGTCTGTGCACTCGTATCTGCTATCAAGTGAACTTGAAGTTGACATTGGTTGACATTATTTATTATGACTGCACACCCGCATTCAGTATATGCTCTGTTCAGAACAGCGAAATGTGTCCGTTTGTTGACCACCGCCCACTCCCGCTTCCTTTGTGATGAATTCTGTTAGCTTGGTTTCTCTCTTTGATGACCAAAGGTCACAGATCAACATTTAAGAGTTCCTGGTCAGCATACAAATGTTGTCATTATTTTTCAGTTATGGAAATGCCACTGTCTTCAGCTGTTGCCTGCATTTTTCCTCGTCACTCAGCCATTTTGTCTTGGGAAAAAAATAAAACGTATGACATACATACTGTATATGATGTGATGATGACGTGTTGCTGTTCTTCATATATGCGAGTGCGTGTGTGTATGAGTGTGTGTATATATATATAGATATAGATATAGATATAGGTATCTATATAGATATAGATCTATCTATCTATCTATCTATCTATCTATATATATATATATATATATATATATATATATATATCTATTAGTCAATTTTGCCAAACCATCATATATATATATATATATATATATATATATATATATATATCTCTCTCTCTCTCTCTCTCTCTCTCTCTCTCTCTCTCTCTCTCTCTCTCTCTCTCTCTCTCTGTATCTATCTATATATATATCTATATATCTATATATCTATATATATATATCTATATCTATATCTATATATATATATATATATATATATATAGATATATAGATATATATATAGATATAGATATCGATATATATATAGATATAGATAGATAGATAGATAGATAGATAGATACACACACACACACACACACACACACACACACACACACACACACACACACACACACACAAAGTATAAGCCACATCTTCCCACTATCGCATTGAAATTCAAGAAACCATCAATATAATACATAATTCAACATATCATCATCTGGAACAGTTAAGAATCAAGGTTCATCTAATAACAGAAAAATACAAAAGATGTGACTAAAATACATCTTACGCACCAGAGATGCTTTATGATTAAATGTATTCATGTGTGCGGACTGCTTCAGACATCTTTTCTGAGTTGAACCTAGCTGTCACAGCTGACTTTGGGCAGAAGGCGTGGTACACCCTGAACCGGTTGCCGGCCAATTGTAGAGACAAACAACCCCTCACACTGACAATCATACCTCGGGACAAATTAGGGTATTCACTTAGCCTACCATGCTCGTGTTTGGAATTTGGGAGGAAACCGGAGTACCCAGAGAAAACCCACACAGCCGCGGACATTCAAACTCCGCATAGGATGGACCCCCGTCCTCTGTTCTGTGAGGCAGATGAATCAACCAGTCGTCACTCTTTCACCCATTCTAAGAAATATTTTCATAATTAAAAAGTTCATAACTGTTCACAGTTAAACATAAAAACAATAATTCTCGGGTCAGAACTTAAACACCTTATGGTAATCAGATCCTAAAAATAAAACAACAAAAAACTTTACAAGCCAACGCTGCCATCTTTTTGCATAACATTTAGCACCAAGCACAAACACCAGAGCAAATGCCAAAAAATGCTAGTCCACTAAAGGCTACTTAGAAATAGTCAGACACAGACTTAGAAGTGTTGTGAGACCAATATTGGTAATTCACTCAAAATCGTGTCAACTATTCTGGTCTGTCGTGACACTAACAAATTTTACTCAGGAGACAAGGAGTATTAAAGCGACTTGGGTAAGTCCAAGTGCTATTTTAGGGTTTTTTTCACCATTTTAGATGGTAGAAATTGTACTTTACATTGAACTGTTGGTCTGTTCGTTTAGTTCTGGCTCGAGTTGGGACGTCAGTCAATTTTGCCCGGCCATCATTTGTCATTCTCCAGCGGCTGGGTCCACCCGTCTGTCATCGTAAGTGTGTCATTTCAAATCCATCGCCAGTCCGTGATCGTTAGTTTAACCATGCTTCCGTCATCGCTAAATTACAGTTTGTCACTGCTGTTAGGACCGTCAGCCAGTCCATCAGCATTACTTTAACCACACTTTCTGAATCATCAAATTGCGGTTGTTTTTTAAATGTTATTTTTAGAGTTTTAAAATATTTATATAACAAATTATTTTACTATTTTAAGACTGCCTTCTTTTTTTTCTTCGGCAGCATTGCATCCGCGACATCGTTGAGAACGTACATACAACGTCACACGTGGTGTGGTTTAATGAAAACAATGTGGGACAATAGCATTACGATCTGTGGGACAAAGACGTGTACAACACAGCCAGTTTCCTAAACAGGCTGGGACTGAGACAAAAAAGGAGCAGACTTGGAGAATGGGGAGTGAGAAAGTTGACATATCTGGTGAGTGTGTTGACTTGTTTACATGGCTGTTGAACTGTCTTCCAAGATAGCATTTAGCAACCAACACAACCACCAGTCACCAGATTGACGAGCAATCTATTTTTTTCTGTCCGACAAGCCACTTCTCCTCTCCCCTTGAAGAAACTCCATCGCACAAACACATGTGAGACATCCCAGTCAGCAAAATTGGTCTGGCCCAGCTCCGGCGCGGACACGGCAGTGCACTCGGCCCACATACGGCAATGAATGACGGTCCTGCAGTGGCCCAGGTCTGGCATCCATGATGTGGGCCGCATCCGGCCCAGATCTCAGCCGCATTGTATAACCATATCTGGCCCTACTCGGCCCGGCGCTGGGCCAGAACTGCTCCTCATATCAGCCTTAATTCAACCATAACTCAGCCACTTAATAATTATGCCTTGTGCCATGCAGGTACACTTCATGTACACCTGCATGCATTGTGTCATAAAAACAAATGCATGCATGAGGTTTAAAACCCATGCATGGCATGCATTTGCAACACAACACATGCAGGTGTACATGAAGTGTACCTGCATGGCACAATTGATGAGCCATATTAGACCCCATTTTTAAAAAAGCCTCAAAAACAACTGTTACAAAAATGTTTATTTTCATGTGAACCTCACAAACAACCACACAAACTGGAAAAGTGCATGACAGTTAGCACCAAATCCAAACTGTAATACAGCAGCTTCTTGAACAGCATTTATTCGTTGATCAAACTGCTCTCCATGTTATCCTTTCTTTTCATTCTCTCCTTCCGACCACCATCCCGGTCAGGAGCCAGCTGTAGCCATCTTTGGATGGTGGCATCAATTTCCTTGTCTGTGGCCCCAGATGTTAATCGGTTTCGCCTCACAGCGGCTGAAACATGCAAACATATTTTTAAATTAACTCTCTGTATCATCAGGTAACATGACTACTGAAAAGTAAACTGATATTCTGGTGTCAGATATCGTGTTTCTCAAATATTTACAGCTTTGTACAAAGAATTGTTTTAAAACTGTAAGAAAAAGGACAAACATTTGTCCATGTCATTACTAATGTGTGGGCTGAAATATTTGCCTCCAGAAACAGAATCTGAATAATTTAGATTTAAATTGCTTATACCAAATTTGAATTACATAATTTGAAGGATAAGTGGCTCGGATAATGGATGGATTTGTATATTTTAATCTGAAATCATGATACTGAACCCCAATTGTAAAATTTGAATATCGATATATCTATAGATATAGATAAATAGATATTTCTCTGAAACTGCATTTGATCATCACTGAAAATTAAGACTTACAAATACAAAATAAATTATTCTGAATATGTGTCACAGACATCGGGGCTTGCTTGGAGAACACATATCTCCTTGAAGAAAATCTAAACCTTTTACTAACAATACCTAAACGTTTATATTGGGTTGGTATAAATGTTTAAAGTAAAACATTTGTTTTTCCTTATATGGCCATTTGAAAAAATAGCCGCCTATAATAAACATTTTAAAATACAGTTTAAGAGAAACTGAAAAAAAAAAAACTTAAATTCTAATTGTACAATTCAGATTTTCAGTGTAAGGATTAAAATTAAACATTTCAAACGCAATTTACTGTAAATCAAATTTCAGATCTGGATAATTCAGATTCAATTTCTGGTGGCACATATGTCCCCTCTGTGACACTGCCGGTATCGAGCCCGACTTACCACTTACAACAGTTCGAATTTATAGGCGCTGGAAACCAATCTTTCCATTTATTCGTCTCATGTTTATTTTCCTAGCCAGAGAGTTATTGATCATTGCATGCATAATGCTCCAGACACATTCACGAATGTCCAGTCCACCTTTGAGAGCCAGTGTATTTACCTGAAATCATACCAACATCACTTCATTATAATTTAAAAAAAATACAGTTGTTTAATACCGACACTGGAAAGCTTATTAAAGTTTTAAAACAAGAGAATGTGTGGAAGATAGAAAGTCAGTTTGATGCAATATGGTCAACATGTATGAGATGCCAACATACCAATGTTTTCTGGAGATCTGGGTTGATGTGAAGTTTTCCTCCAGGCTCTGTAGAGAACCAACATCTTTGAGTGGCAACAGATTTGGATCAAGGCCCATCTCTGCCTCATCAGCTGCTTTCATACTCTGTAGAGTCTTAAAGATGATTCGCAGTTGCTCCATCATCATTTCTTGCTTTGTCAATATATTATGCAGGACTGTGGATAAAATGAACAAGAAAGAGATTGGAAAAACGGCAAAATCCATGTTCAATCCAATGTTACCCAGTGAAGTAGATACTTTAGCACCACCATTTTTCAGATCACCTAATCGTGATTCTGCATACCAAACAAAATTTGTGAATACTCACAAGTTTGCAGACTGGATTTCTTCTCACTGCTCTGATGTGACTCGAAGTATGCCGATGGGACTGCGGAATATATTTATTGTAAAATATTCAGATAATAATTCTTAAATTAAGATTAAGTAAAAATATGTTTTTTTAATGTACAGTATCAGTATTGCAGCAAACTGAATCAAAATAAATGTCAATGTATTTCAGCGCTTCCCACATTGTCATGTTGAATAAAATATGGAAAGAAAATAGTCATAAATATAAATAAAGCGCAGTTTCACTCTTGTCTGACGCCATAAAGCCAGTTATGGGGTCCCAGAAAGGGTTATTTTTGATCATGTCGAAATCTGCATTTTTAGTAAACTCATATGGACTGTGACGCGCAAGTTCAGGCCCCACCTGCCTGTGACGTCACTGGGCGGTTTATTTTAAAATTCGCGCTCTTCAGTCTATCTAATTAGACACAGCAAGTGACAATTTTAAGAAGAAATAACATTAAATACCCATTAAATTGAAGTACAATATATTTTTAATATTTCCACATGTCAGCAGAAAGAAGTCACATCTATGCTAGGAGCACATTATTCCCCCGGCCCCCCATTTCGAGCTAATGCTAAATGCGAATCGTCATTTAATGGCGCTCTTCAAAATTCAGGCTAGACTTCAGACAGAATTGTCTTTGTATAGTAATTGCCAGCGTACTGTCACAATAGACAAACGTTATCTAAAACATAAAATAAATGAATTTACTCACCGTCTTTTAGGGATGTGGCACAGGAGTGTGTGTGGGCAATTGTGGCGTGAGCGTCGTTGTTGTCCGTGAGCGGGATTCTTCTGGTTACAGTACTTCTTTTTTTTTCCCTCTTCTTCTTCGTCTTCTTCTTCTTCTTCCTTAATTGGCGCTGTGGCAGCTAACGTTCGAGATGCACCACTGCCACCTACTGTGCCGAAGTGTAGTTCAGAGTTGTATATGGTTGTTGTACAGTACAAGGAAAAAAACAATCTAAAGTTTTATTTCTCAAACCCCTTTTCTCTTGAAATCTGAAAACTTAATCTCTTCTGTCCTGAGCGTATTTTTAAGACTGATCACCACACTCTTCCTTAATTCTTTTATAAAGTTTTCTCCACTTCCCTACTTGTACTTGTACAGAAGATTTTTGGTGTTTGAAAATTAAATTATATTAAAACGATTGGTCAATCCACAAAGAGGAAACCATATACAGTACAGTAGTTCTATATATCTATATCGATGCACGTTATTTTTCTTTTTCTGTTTGTTTGTCTCCCCCTGGCTATCTGTGTTCTTGAAAATAGCAGAAAAAAAATCAAAATAGTTGTACAACATGAACATAATTGACCACGTGTTGAACTCGCATCTGTGTGTGTGTGTGTGTGTGTGTGTGTGTGTGTGTGTGTGTGTGTGTGTGTGTGTGTGTGTGTGTGTGTTCAATAGAATTCCGCATATGTCTGCCATGTAAAGCTAGCTGTGTAGAAAAAAAATCTGAAACTGCATTTAAGGGTGGCTCAATACTGGCTGGCCATATACGGGCCGGAGTTGTAAATTGATATCTGGCCCAAATACGTCAATCCACAACTGGCCCTCATCTGGTTTGCCAGAGTCAAGCCAGTGCCTTCTTTGCCACTCCTGGGCCGTGTTCGGCCCACATGCATTATGCCAGTGCCGACACAAGGCCAGCAGTGCCGGCTTCATGCCGAATCCGGGCCAGATGCCTTTGCTGACTGGGATGCGGCATGTGTTTCAGGAAGTCGTCAGTGATGGGCTCAGAAGGTCCATCAGTATTGACCAGCTTAGTGACGATTCCAGTGATGGCTTGCATGTATCCTTCCAAATTGTTGTATAATAATTTAAATATCATCCAACTGGGAGGCACAACTATTGGGGTGTTCACACAGCAAGATTTGTTTCGGTGCTACGCCGGCGCTGCTCCGTAGAGCGTTCACACGTGCAAATTTGCTCCGGCGTAACGCCGGAAAACAGCTTACACGGGATCAAATTTGATCCACCTCACGGAGGTGGTTTAAAAATTTGCTCCAGAGCAAATGCTCATTTGCGGGTCAGCACCAATGTAAGTTTGCACGTGTGAGCGCTACAATTTGCTCCGGAGCAAATGCTCGTTTGCAAGGGGGGAGTAGCCTTGCTACGCAAGAGAAGTGTTCATTACGTACGGCGAGAATGCGTTGCTTTCATGCTCTGTCGGACTTCCGTCAGGTGTTTGTTTAATAACGACACAAGACGTGGCTGGTAACAGTTGCAAAGCACCTCTTGGGTTATACCATCTCAACTAGAATGGGGGGAATGTCCCCAAACGTCATCTTTCCTTTTGTAGGAGACCGGACTGTCTCTGAGTTGTTTGTGTAGTTTGTTCCTTTGTTGTGTGTTCACAACCCCGCGCCCCTCAGAATTTATTTTGTGATTTCCTCTCTTTTGATTTTTCAGTTTGGCGCATTACAGGTTTGCTTTTCTGAGTGTCATTGAACTCATCGTTGATTTACGTTTTCGGGGGCGGTCACTCTCTAGCAGAAGGCACGGAGACACAGAAGGAGAAGGACGTGCCTGTACAGTAGTTGCTTGAGTTGTGTATACGTTTTAAAAAGAACCAACACGACAGCTCATTTGTTTTCTGTCGTTTTGCTCCGCAGCAGAAACTGCCCGTATGAACGCAAGTGGAGCTGTGTCGGAGCTGTGACGCTCAGCGGCTTTGTACGTGTGAACGCTCCACAAAGTTTGTTCCGGTGTAAAAATATATCGCAACAAAATACTCCGGTGCAGCGCCGAAATAAATCTGCCCGTGTGAACAGGGCTAAAATACATCGGTGCAGCGCCGGATCAAATGTGTTTCCATGTGAACACCCCTAATGAAGGGGGCACATGAACAATTAGGGGAGTAGATTGTAGTATGCGACTGGTGGGCCCCATTTAAAGGCAATCAAAGGAGCTGCTTTGACGAACCATGCTTGAAGTTGATTGTGACCACTCCCACAGCATGGCAGCCCGTCCTTTCGCAAATTTGCTGGCCAGCACTTGTCTGCCAAATAAACATAATGGAGTCTAACCCACCTCCGCACAGCTAAACCAGGCGTTGCGCAGCATTTATGCTGGTCACAAAAATCGAGCCCTATGGACAGATTATGACAAAAATGAGTCGTAAAATTGAGTTTTTGCTCCTTTCTGTTTTGGAAATATTTCGGGTGTAACAGTGCTGTTGAACTGTCTGTTCACATGGAGCACCAGAGAAGCATAAGGTGCCAATATGTTATGGATGCGCAGAAGTTGCTTGTCCTCCACCTCTTATCCTCCCCCAAATCCTGCTGCCAGATTCTTTTGCATTATTTCTTACATGAACAAGTCAAAATGTGAGTAGATGCGAAGCCAGCGATGTTGTATTTTATCCATGAGGGTCCAATAAACTCCATTTCCATTTCTTATCCATTTCTTATGAAATCCTTCAAACTCCTCATGAAAAGAGGCCGCTCTCATGTGGCTCTTTCAAGTTACCTAAGTATATTTCATCCTGTTTCTTCCCCTATCAGCTCTCATCTTTGTCGTGCCTGCTGTCCTTCCACACCACATTTTCAGCTTGTTTTCTTGTCTCAGCGCAAAACATGTGCCCATCCATTTTTTTAGATATTCCGTATTCAACTTTCTAAATATCTTCCCGTGTCCAAATCCCTTTTCTTCCAATCTTCCCTCCCCTGCCTGCTGAGGCACCGGAGGGCAATGTGACAGAGTAATCACTCTTCTTGTCCTAGCCATGGTGCTGTTTGCCTAGCAGGGCCAGATTAAAGTTCACAGATAGAAAGAGGTTCCTGCTTAGGCCAGGTGTTGACAGTTAAGATAAAGCAGAGTTGTAAGGAAGTGGGGCTGGTCGGGTGGGTGTTGGGAGAGGAATTGTTAGCTTGTGTGTGTTCTCCCGCACCCTCCCCATCTTCCAAGTTCAATGTCAAGAGACCAACAATGGCCAGCTCACAAATCCGAAAGCAGTAACAACTCATACATAGCAGACATACTTGGCACGTCTAATCCATACGTAAACAGATTATGAACAGAATCTCTTTTTTTGACTGAGGAAAATCAATAAACGTGTGATGTTACACTACTTTTTGGCTGCTCTTATAGGGGGTACATATAGGTTTGTGTTGGTTCTTGTAGGTAACTGAGGGTACCGGTATACTGTAGTTCACAAAAATTATGGAAGATATAGCGACCATCCTCCCGCTTTTGCTCTCACTTACTCTCCAACTTCATCCCTGTGTCCTGACTTGCCTGTGTGTGTATAAAGCAAGGTTGGTCTTCCAAGCATAGCTGAGGAAATCCTGTCCAGGAGAAACCCTGTGTGTTGAATCCCCTCTCTAATCCTCATAATATGACCCTAGTCCTCATTTGCTGCTCTTCTGATTACCTCCATTCTTCTTCCTCTAGTTTTAGACTCTGGATTGGACTTGCTTTTTGAGTGTCTGCGAGAAAAGCAAGGCTGAAGAGTAGAGATGGAGAGGCAGACTGCAGCTGTGCGGTCGAGCAGTGAAGAGGGGGCCTCGTCCGGACTCCTCGGCACAATATGAAAGCACTAATCACCCAGGACAGCTGACACTCAGTGCCACACACACTCTCACACACACACACACACACACACACACACACACACACACACACACACACACACACACACACACACACACACACACCCATGCAAGCACACATCTGAAGATTGCACTAGGCCGGGGTGTAAGAGAGGAGCTCTGCCCAGACTGGCCCGGCAAGAAAACAAAGTCTGTGTTTTGTCTATAGGCAATAACGCTTTGGGGCTGAAATGTTTTCACCCAAACATGCACCTACACTCATACAGTATATGTAGTAATGAACACATTCACATGAGACTAAACTTTACATACATTGCTGGCAAACTTGATCAACGTTTAAACAACAACAGCAATAAGTTCAATGTCATATAATGCAGATCTGGGACGGAAACATAATCAAGCAGACATGCACGCACACACACACACACACACACACACACACACACACACACATGTGCATACACAAAAGTGTCTTCGGGAATGTGACCTTTCCCCAAAAGCCTCCCTTTCCTGCCCTGGCTCCCCTCCCCCTCTGGCTGTGTGAAGACTGAGGAGGTCATGGGTCAGGTTTTGGGGGGCTTGAGATTAGGTTTCACATGACTGAGCACCTTTGTTGGGGCAGGCCAGCAGAAAGGAAACGTCCAGGAGGGTAGCTGTGTCTGTCTGAGGAGAGCGAGAAAGGGGGAGGGCGAAAGACGAGACAGGGGGCTGGATGGATGGATGGCTGAACTTGAAGTTTGGCAAGGCTGAAGTTGAAGTGCAAGGAAGGAGATGTTGAGAAGGAGGTGGCCGAAAAGATGGTTAATGGAAGGATAAAAAAGATCCGGAAAAGTATCACTTGCATTCCTCACCCTGGAGCTCAGTTTGCTCTGGCTCATTTATGTCTCTTTAACACTGCCTCACTTTCCCTCGCTGCCCATGTAGCTTCTGTGTCAGACTGCAGTCAGCCAGTGTCCTCACACGCTACCGGCAACATTGATCTCCCACATGACCACACATTGAGAAGAAAGCCTCTGCCAAAATAGTAAACCGGATCACAGCAGGAAAAAAATCCCTTTCTTCCACCACCCACCTAACATTGCCGTGGTTGAGACAATAAGTGCTAAAACTTTGATCTGGATTTCCTTTCCTGTAAGGATCACTCAAATATGTGTGTAGGGTATTTCAACACCTCAGAAAAGAAGAGAAGGGTAAGATTTTAACGAGTTGCAACAGTTTCAACTAAATGAGTCACAGAGGTGGGACTGGTATTGCTGATGGCTTCCAGATAAGGTGAAAACTTTGACCTCGTACTGAAAGAGAAGGACAAGGGGTGGAGGTTTCAGGGTGAAGGAATGTCTTGAATATGTGCTGACCATAATTGACAGAACAATTTTCATTTCATGCGCAATCAAAAGTCAGCCGTGGGGTATTATTCTTAATTTTGATATTTTGGCAAGCTTTTTCGGTGCAAGAGTACTAGCGCATGTGTGTGCCAGTTAGCACAGGATCTCTGAGGAGCCTTATTTTTCAAATAGTACACTAAATAAATTATGTAGAAAATGTACAAGTATATTTTTGGAGTAATTAAAGGGCATGTCTTGTTGGTAAATAGACTTTTTAAGGACATGTATACGATGAACCCTAGTTCATCATGATGGATACGAGTCACAGGACTTGAGAAAGGACAGAATTACAGATTTTAAGACTTTGGCAAAACTTATGAGTGACTTGACTCGACTTTGACTTGAAGTCAGAACTTGGCATGTCATTTTGTTTACAGTTGAAAATCTGTATTTGCAATTATATATATATATATATATATATATATATATATATATATATATAGCGCCCGGTAGTCCAGTGGTTAGCACGTCGACTTCACAGTGCAGAGGTACCGGGTTCAATTCCAGCTCCGGCCTCCCTGTGTGGAGTTTGCATGTTCTCCCCGGGCTTGCGTGGGTTTTCTCCGGGCACTCCGGTTTCCTCCCACATTCCAAAAGCATGCATGGCAGGCTGATTGAACACTCTAAATTGTCCCTAGGTGTGAATGGGAGCGTGGATGGTTGTTCGTCTCTGTGTGCCCTGCGATTGGCTGGCAACCGATTCAGGGTGTCCCCGCCTACTGCCCGAAGATGGCTGGGATAGGCTCCAGCACCCCCGCCACCCTAGTGAGGATCAAGCGGTTCAGAAAATGGATGGATGGAGATATATATATATATATATATATATATATATATATATATATACTATTATTTATGGACGAAACACACTGGTACAGGACAAAAGGAGGCAAGGACCATTTAAACACAAGGTAAGGGCCAACAGGTGAAAACAATCAGAGCGTGACTGACAATCCGACTGGCACAGGAGGAAGAGCAGAGGACACTAGAAATGAGAGAACAATCATTCTTTCACAATAAAACAGCAAGTGACCAGACCAACACCGACAACGCTCACCGCAGTCTAACAGTGACAACTACGAATGAAATGTGCATCCAGTGCTTCACCTAGACTTATTTGTACAACTGTATGCCATACACGGTGGCATTTTTTAGACAGAATATAATGCGAAAGACACTGCAGAGAAATGAATGTATTCAACTATGGTGGGTTGAACAAGTGGCAACATAAAATGGCTGCTGGTGGTTTCACTTATCCTGACGAGTAAGCGGCATTGTTCGCCCATGCATATATGCTGTAGTGTCTATTGAAGCACCACCATTAAAATGTCATCTTTTGTGCCAGCTCCAGGACAAAGCTGTCTGCATGTAGCCTGCATATTTTTTATTTGCTAATCACAGTATGTGAAACATAACCATTCATGAGAAAGAGGACAATTTTAATGTGTTTTACTCTCAACTGAGTCAGTGGTTCTCAATGAGCACTCGACTGATTGTGTGTGAACTCCCATTGAACATAATTATGAATGTGATTGTTTAATTCTGAATACAGCACAGCCACACCACCTCAATTTTTAAGAGGCACCACATTATCTGTTTTTTAAATTTTTATTTTAACTTGTCCTCTTGACACCATTCCTTTTTTTTTTCCAAAGGAGTTTTAGAAGTTATAGATCACAGTATTTTGAAAGGATTTATTTTGGTCTCTTTTTATGTTTTGACAGTCATGCTTAGCACGTTAAAGTTAAGGCAATAGAACCGCATCATCTGCAAAATGCAGAAATGTAATACTGAGGCCACCAAACACAAGACCTCCAACACCTCAGTTGCGCTTAGAAATTCTGTTCATAAAGGTCACAAACTGTATTGTTAAAAAAGGTCAACCTTGGCTGTGACAATACATCGATGCTATTGTTGTCTTCAGATTCAGACTTGGATTCATATTTTGGACTCAGATCAGCTCTGCCCCTTGTCGTCATGGTTATATAGGGCACCCTGCAGTAGAGGGGCTTGTGGTGAGAAGTAGTATCTCATTCGCATGCTGGGGTGAGAAAGCTTGCTGCAGTTTTTCCAGTAGCACCTACAAAAGCATGACCTTTCTATTACCCCACGATCACAACCTACCAGCTTTTTGTGATTACAGATGATGATAATTTTAATGTCATTCATTGCAGTTTAAACTCTATGCTTCAGTAGAATCTGGAATCTGACGAGATATCACACTAGCATATCACGAAATAAAAGGTTACAGTACGGCACGTGACAATAAACAGTGAATAACATTATGTTGATAAAAGCGTGTGAAAAAAAATGAACAAGTGACCTCCAGCTCCAAGTAAAAGGGTTGATACACATTTGATCAGAAGAGACCGAATCTCACTCCAAAAATAACTCATTCAAAAATAACAATTCAAGAGATTTCATCTCTGAAAGTGAAAGCCTCAAGAGGAAATAATGTAAAACCCTGTCTTATACTGGATGCCGGTTGATGTATTGCCTTGGCTATGGACGTGCATAAGGATATGAACATCCAAAGGACAGATTGTTTGGCCTTGTGGACTACGGTATATTGAGTCTCAAAACAGTTTGCTGAATTCATGTAGTATTGTCATGAATATAAAATAAAATACACCAACATAAATAGAGCATGCCTGAGGTATGTATGGAGTGTATTGAAGAAGGATGCGTGTCTACATTAAGAGTGCTTAGATTTCAGCACAATTTCCAGGTACATACATCTGAGAACACATTGCTCTTCGTGTGCTTCATCCATAGCTCACCAAAGTTGTCTCATTCCAGTGACTGTTGACAGACAGTTGAGGTTCAGGGGTGAGTAAGGTGAACCAAATCCCAGGCAGTGGATTCCAGAGATCATCTGATTTGACCTTGACCCGTGGGGTCTGTATCTCAGAGTGCTCCAACTGCCAAAGCTGTCACGGCTAAAAACAGCGTATCCATGTGTGTGTGTGTGTGTGTGTGTGTGTGTGTGTGTGTGTGTGTGTGTGTGTGCGTGTCTTAATCTGTAACATGTGGACTTTCTGTAAGGATGGATGTATCTTCTGTGCTGACGGTGATATTTACATGTTGACGTGGCTGTGCTTCAGGTACACTACTTAGGAGAGAATTTATATGACCTGTAAAACAGGGTCGTATCGTTTGTACTCTCTGACTCCTGTGTTCTTTCGAGCACGCATGGAGGAAGATTCTTCACACTCCGCATTCAGTGAGCACATAAAGCGACTGTTTACCAATCCCGTGAATAAAGAGGCAAAGTTCATTCTCTGCCCTCTTTAGGCCACTGGTTTCATTGGTGACATTTTGTTAGGGCTGGACAACACTTTTTCGAGATACATTTGACTGTATATGGCCTGTAAAAATGTTGCAGAGTCAGGATTCATAGAGTGGCTGATGTTAGCCTAAATTATAAACAGTGGTGCCAGCACCATGGACAAAAATGTCTTATGTCCATGGGGCAGAATCTTTCCACCACACAATTCACTGTGAGAAAATGAAAAACAGATCTTGTGCAAGTTGGAAACATTAGATACACAACCACTGAGTCTGACATGTCATGTCCAGAACATACTGTACATTCACATCATTCAGTGCTCGCAATATGAAATAGAATGGGCAAGTACCGGTAGGTACTTCAACTTTGACATGACTCTTGTCAACTGCTCACATACAGACAAATACATAAACGGAGATAACATTTGATTTTTGAGCAATAGGTGTGCTTGCAGACGATTTTTGGTCATTCCAACCATACTGTATTTCACTAGCCCTTTTTCAATCAATCTGAAACCATTGTAAAGAAGGTTTCGCCCTTCTTTATCGATGTGATACACATGTGTGCTTCCTGCTATGTTTGTGCACATTAAAGGTGAATGTGTCTCGAGTTGGCTTCCCTGGGGCGAGCAGAGCTCTTTGAGCCACTCCAGCTGTTGCAGGGGTGAGAGAGGCTAAGACCAGCCGGGGTTGAGAGGTGAGAGGGCTCTGGAAGTTTCTGAGAATTGCCGCACCACTCTCAGTTCACTTGTGGTTCATTCCTGAGGCCCAGGGGTCACAGAGAGCAGGAATGGAAGGAGGGGGGTGGCGGAATGGGGGTGGAAGAGTGGCTTCAGGGCCATGGTCACATGCTTGATCTGCTAGATAGACTGACCTTGTTACTCTGCACATACTTGCTTCTCACTGATGTAGTTGCTGGTTTCTGCAAATGCATTGATGTTTTCCTTGAGTTAAGAGCATGGATGTGTCAGACAGGTTAATAAAAGCCTGTACCTCACTACACTCAGATCTCTTGATGTTTTTTATTCTCCATATACGGATACATATATGCAGAATAAATACGGATGTCTTGAAACAGCAGATTTTGACCTTAGTCCGTGTGCTTTTTAGTCCGCAGTTCACATTTAATATGCATGTTTTTACAGCTTTTGTCTTTGCATGATGGAGTTTCTGTTTTGCAGGGAGTGCACTTATTTCTCTCAGGCCAGGCACCCTCTAACATTGCGGTCTTTATGGGGCCAAGCAGTGGTCTTTGGTGGGGACACATTCATTGTGGGCCTCTGTCCGACAAAGCACTTGTCAGTCATTGTAGTGAACTTGTGTTGTTTCTATGCACCGCTCGAGCAGCCCAGCTGTCGTCAAAAGACCCAAGGCTACTCTACACTCGCCTGAAAGAAACAAACAAACAAAGCTGTAAAATGAGAAAATGAAAGACAAAAAAGGGTCACAAATAATGAGTGTACAAAAAGCATCCTGTCCAATTGCACCTTGGGAGTCTGCCTTTGGGAAGAGAGTGGCTAAGAAGGTTCTGAGTGAACCACGGGGTACAAAGGGACTCGGCCCCTCCTGTGTTACTGTTAGACAGACCCTTTGGACGAACTTGTCTCCATTCAGCTGGCGCTCTTATGCCCAGGTGTGTCCTTGTGTGTACATGTGTGTGCATCCACAACACTGACATCTCTTTGGACCCAAGTGCTCTATTGAAAATAAGACGGGGAGCGGAGCGAATGAAAAGAGATAAAGTGCAAAACAAGGATGGAGGGAAGAATAAAAGAAGAGTGGCTTCCTTGCTTTTCAGGACAAGGACAATGTTCAGGCCTTACTCCCACGCTCTGCACTACTCTCTTTGCACCCGTGGCCTTCTGAGTGACCACAACCATCAATCTGTTTCACTTCATTAAAAGGCATTCAGAAATCTCATATTATGCACAGCCTTCAAATAAACAGGTGTATGCACTCAATTCAATTTGGATTTTGCTATAAATTGTAATCATCGATTCTGGGAATGCATTTGCTTGATGAGTCTAACATTGTAATACGCAAAATGCAGCCGGACAATACGTTACATCATCTTTTTTTTCCTGAATAAATAACCATTGAGTAATCCTGACCAGATTTTCTGAATATAACGATGGCTTTATAGATCTCTTGGATTGTAGCTTGCCGGCCAAGCAGCCATCCAGACAGGCGAGTAAATGGCTCTATGCCAAGGCCAATTGAGAGGTGCTGCTGTGGTGGAGAGCCAGAGGGGAGATGGTCATCCATTATTCATCACTAAGCCAAATAATCCCCCACAGAATTGGCCTGGTCTTGTCTGGCCTAACGGTTGGGGAATGGATGGGATGTTCCGGGGGGCAAATGGGGAGGGTTTCTGGGGATGGGGGATGGCATGTTTGAGGGTTTTCTGGGGAAGTTTCATAGGATCTTTTCGGGGACTGAAAGAGGGTAGCGGGCTCTCCATAGGAGGGGATGGGGCAGAGGGGGCGCTCCTTGAGGATTAGATGCAAATATGTCTTTGATAGCTTTCACAGTCTGGGAGTCCTATTCTGTTTATGGATATTCATATTAAGTCTAATCTTTGGAAACAATCCTCGGCATGGTGCAGTGAGAGGCTGTTGGGATCAGGATGGAGCACTGAAGCAGCGGGGGGTTCTGCTGAATATCGAAGGGACTTGAATGGGGTCTCTCTGAACCAGATCTGGGGCATGACTGGCATAAGCCGTAATGGTGGGTGCTTGTGTCCAAAACATCTTGTGGGCCAAAGAGCCAAGTGAGCAATGACTCTCCCTCTCCTGCTGACAGCACCAACGTGTAAACATAAACATACTTGCACAGGAACACAAACGCACACGCATTCACAAAGAGGCAGTACTCTGCCACGTATACAATACGTGTGTGTGTTTTTTTCCCCCCCTTCCATCTCTTTTATCTGTGTATATGTCCTTGACATGGGCTCACATTGAAGTATTGTGTCTCTGCTGCAAGTGTATACTTCTCCGCCTCTATGGAGTTGCCTTCAACACAGGTCTAAGGGAAAAAGTATAAGACATAATAAATTGAAAGATCTAGTGGCACACACAACATTCTACAGCACATTTTTGAAGAAAGGCTGCGAGTAAATACATTTTTTACGGCTGGGGTCATCGTAGCACTAAGGATTACATGCATGTGACTGTTGTATAACTATGACATATAGGGAGACAAGCACATCATTAATATTTTAAAAATATTTTCAATATTCATGGGGGTTAGAGGCTGGGGTGCGGTCCACTGTATAATTTCAAGTTGTAATATCAACATTCAACACTAGATGGCAGACGTGGATTAACTACGCTCGTGCTGGGTCTCATACTTCCCTGTTCTACAACATGAGTCGGACTAATCTTTTTTGCAGATTTGGAATGCAAACAAACATAGCACCTCATTAATATTACATTTTTTTGTTAGATGATTTTTGTGAATTACCACAAAATAAGTTCATGCACTTAATGTTGCTTTGCTGTTCAGCTGTCATCCTTGAATGGTCATTTTTATGCAAGCGAGACCTTTTCTGTGCCCCCCCACCCCCACCCCCACAATAAGTCGTTAATTTGTTTTAACGTAAACTAAGTGTAAAAATAATATATGAAAAATATTATCAGCAAAAAGTATGCCAGCATTGAATTTGAATAAGAAGGTGTCAATGCATTGGCTGGCAACCGGTTCAGAGTATCCCCCGCCTACTGCCCGAAGACAGCTGGGATAGGCTCCAGCACCCCCCGCGACCCTAGTGAGGATAAAGCGGTTCGGAAAACGAATGAATGAATGAAAAAGGTGTCAATGCTTCGAATCCAACCTTCCATTCTCTGTACCGCGTATCCTCATTATGTGTGCTTTGGATGAGGGACAGAGGAAAACCCAGACCGGACACAAATAAATCGCAGAACAGATATAGGCAAAGACAAACACTTTCATAATCACATTCACACCTTTCCATCTACATTGTTGTCTTCAACTAATTTAACTTTGCATGTTTTTGGAACACGGGAGGAAAACTGAGTGGTTGGAGCAATGCAACCACAGGGAGACCATGCAAAGTCCAAACAGGAAGGCTAAAGCCTGGACTCGAACTCACACCCTCTAAAGTGTGAGGAACTTGTTTGAACCAGTCGGCCACCATGCCAGCCTCTCAGGTCACGAGGGACAACATTTTGAAATCTGATAAGACAAATATGGAATGAGAAAGGTCATATTTGGAGAAAACCAGGCCCCACTCATCACCTTCTCAAGAATGAATAAAGATAGTGGCAGCGATCATGCATTAGGGATGTTTTTCATCGGCAGGAACCGGTAAGCTTGTCAGGATAGAGGGAAAGACGAATACAGCAATACACAGAGACATCCTGGATGAAAATCTGCTTCGCAGCGTTTTAGGGCTACATCTTTCAGTTGGACAACAACCATGAGCACACGGCCAAAATATCAAAGGAGGGGCACTGAAAATACAATACAAGCCAATAAAACATCTTATTTTTATAGTGCTTTCACAACAGCTGCTGCTGTAACAACATGCTTTACAGCAAAAATCAATGGTTGTGAGTGGCTTAGCCTGAGCCTAAACATGTCCGGTTGAACATTTCTGGAGAGATCTATATACGGCGGCACACCGACGCTCTCCGTCCAACTTGATGGTTCATGAGAGGCACTGCAAAGAAAAATGCATGAAATTGCCCAAAGATAGGTGTGAGATATACTTCACAAAATATTGTGCAAAGGCTGTTAATACTTCCTTATGTGGGATTTTTTAAATTCTCAATAAATGTGCAAAAATAATGATGAAAAAAAAGTTCTTATAGCCTCAAATTTTAGGGAGAAATTTGAATGGATTTGACTTTGGAATAAGGCTGCAACAATGTGGAAAAAGTGAAGCGCTGTGAATACCTTAGGGATGCACACTATATCTTACAGCATGTGTGGCTTCTCATCAACATCTCCAGTTGTGGAATAAAACTTTATGAAATCATAAATCAGTAATACTATCTGAAAAACTGTTCCGCTCATGACACGTTCTGATAATTCATCCACAGCCATGGGGCAGGCCAGGCATGAGGAGCCCTCCCCCCCTTGCAGCAGGTCAGGGAGCAGGGCATGAGGTGAGGGGAAAAGGAAGGAGGGGAGATTTTTTTTCTTCTCCCTCCAACCCAGCTGGGCCCATGGTCTCGCTCCTCCTCACAACCATCCTTCCCTCACCTCCCCCATTTACCTCCTAACTCTGCAAGGTTGCGCTCTGTCTCCAGGTCAGGCGTTGCATGGAGGATGTCGAGTGTTTCCAAGTGTGTGTGTGTGTGTGTGTGTGTGTGTGTGTGTGTGTATATTCAGCCCTGTGATCATTTGTGTGTTTTAGGGTGCGCACACACACAGGTCAGTGTCCCAGGGGCGTGAGGGGAACAGAAAAAGGCCAAGACGGCAGATCATGCCCCTGCCCATTGGAACAAGCAAGTTTGCCGGGATAGACTTAATTTCAAACATATTAGACTAAACCGAAAAGAAGAACAAAGCGTGCAAGCAAAACTTTGCAAAGCGTAACTAACTCATGTCAGTTAATATCATGACATGTCTGACAGTAACTGTGTCAATTGCACAGCTAGCTTGCAGGCCAGTGTAGCTATTTACATCATGAGGAGACAAAACATCGGTCACAATGGACCATGTTTTCCATTTGAATGTGCTGCCCTCTTCTTTCACGAAGGTCTGGGTATGGTGGGGGTGTGGGGGGTCGGCCACCGGGAGGAGGCTGTTAATACAAATCTTTCGTGCGGATTCCATTCTCTATTAACAACATATATTTGACTGTGAGTGTATTTTGTCTTTGAGTGTTGCTTAATTAGGCTATTCCACATTCACGTAAATGTATGTGTCTGTTTTTGTGTGTGAGGGGACTGGAGGGGTTTTGAGATATGGGGACCCCCTTTCCCAGACATGCAGTGACCTTTCCAACCAGACAGGGATAAAGGGACAAGGGGCGGGGAGCGGGGGGTGCTGAGGGCATAAGGCCACTGGTGTGTGTACATGTGCGGATGGGCATGCGTGCTTATTTTCATATGTGTGTGTGTGTGTGTGTGTGTGTGTGTGTGTGTGTGTGTGTGTGTGTGTGTGTGTGTGTGTGTGTGTGAGCGAGTCCATGGCAACGTCCGGTGTGTGCCTGGTAGCTCATTTTCTGGATCCCCGAACCAGTCGGTTCCACCAGACACACAACTCACTCTTCCACTTGTCTTTTGTTGCATCAAGTCATCGTGTGCTCTGTATGCAAAACGTGGTGCTTCTCCAAGAGTTTGACCCTTGCAAATCAATTTGTCTGTGCAGGGGCTGAGAGCGACGAGATAGGGCACAATGAGGATAGGGTTTGGGCGTGAAGGGGTTCATGATCACCACATTGGCAAAAGTCTGAGATATGTGATGTAATTTTCTTCCTGATAATCTATTAGCCACATTCTCTTCTTTCCATGTACATTAATTGTTTAAAAGATGGAGATGCTCAGTTAGCAAAGACAAAAGGATTATTACCTCTCTAAAAATGTGTCACCTTTTGTGCCATGTGCTTCAAAAGCAGTACACGTTTTTGCCTGTTCTCATTGCGCACAGTTTCCTTTTTCTTTATTTTTTTAAAGATTTATTGTACTCTGCAGAAGTAGTGAGCCACCATGAAATTGTTTATTATTTTAGTTCAGAAATTCTAAAATGACTTTAATTAAACAAATGGAGCATCCTATTTGTGTTTCTTTGTCCATCTGAAAAGGTCAATAAAACACCAAATAGTGGCCTAAATCTTCAAATCACAGTATTATAAAAAAACAAAAACAAACACAGGCAGTAAAAATATTTTTTTGGGGGAGGGGGTGACTGATGGGTGTACATTTTTATTACAATTGTTTTTGCTGTTGTCAAACAGAGCAAAAAGAGAAGCAAATTTGGACTCACCCAGCTGCTCTGACAGGCGCATCAAACATTGATTGTGGGTGTGGGTCTCTCTCTCTCTCTCTCTCTCTCTCTCTCTCTCTCTCTCTCTCCCACTCTCCTAATATTCAGACAGGAGAGTCCCTGAAGCCTACATGCTTCACAGGGTCTTGACTGGAACAATGATGATCAATACCTGTCACTTCTGTCATGTCTGACCAGTACGGTGCTCCCTGGCCTCCCAGCACAGACTGAAGGCCGAACGACAAATCCACACACAAACCGCACAACCCCCAAATGGCCCTGATATTGCTTGCATGCAGACATCCATAAAAATGCGTGCATACGTAGGACACACATGTGCTGCAAGACATATGCATCAATACACTACATGGGGGTGCACACATGCACAATGCATTTTGTCAAATGGACAGACTGCCAGGGCCCCACCACCACCACCATCCCACCCCCCAAGATACACGCACACACACAGGCAAGCGTCAGCGAGGTCAGACGGGGCATTCAGACCCAGACACCAGTCTCTTCTCTAGGGTCAGACCACAAGGCCAAGGTCTGCTCCCTAACCCCAATGGCCTTTAGCAAACATACACACTCACACACACACACACACACACACACACACACACACACACACACACACACACACACACACACACACACACACACACACACACACACACACACAAACTGACCACTTGAGGTTTATAAATGCTATTTTAGTGAGGAGTGATTTAAGGGATGGAAAGTGGAAGGATAGGATAATTAAGTTTGATTAAACACACTGATCTGAGGTATCGATATAAGTTGCAATTAAAGATGGATATATCTGACAGCAGCCTTAACCTTGTGTTGCAATGTGATTACTATAGACTGTAGCAGTCGCTGTACTCTGCAATGGACAGGATTTTAAGAGCCATTTTCTTCTCAGAGCAATAGTTTCAAAAAACAAAAAAATAAGCTATAGGACAGGAGAAAATGATTATAATTGGACAATGTCAACATGTGGCAACCCTAATATCTGGAGGACGACATCGGTTGATACAACAGCTCCTCAACATACACATTGATGGTAGGCCTATGCCTGTTTTTGGAGTAAAGCAGCCCTCGACAGTGATTACAAAATTGAAATTGTGTACCACTTGTGTTGAAGGGCAGACTCCCTGTTCACCTCGTATGATGAAAATTAGCAAGTAGTAAATTTGGTATATATAAAGTAATTCATTAATAGTAATGCAGATGTCCTGTCTAGAATAAAATCCACTGATGTACTTTGTATGCTCGATGTCGATAAAATAAAGGCTACAGGAATACATTATATAAAGCTCCCGCCCTGCAGTCTGTTTTACTCTCTCTGTGATCTTCTGTAATCTCTCTTTACCATCAACCAAAAGGAAGATAACCATAACTATAACTAAAACTATAAATTAAAAAATATATAAATATCATAATAATAATAATAATAATAATAATAATAATAATAATAATAATGCATTTTATTTATAAGTGCCTTTCAAAATACCCAAGGACACGGAGTGGCTGAAAGCTCTGCACCCCATCGTGCTGAGACGGGCAGAGGGTACACAGAGGTATATATATATATATATATATATATATATATATATATATATATATATATATATATATATATATATATATATATATATATATATATATATATATATATATCCATCCATCCATTTTCCAAATGCTTGATCCTCACTAGGTCACGGGGGTGCTGGAGCCTATCCTAGCTGTCTTCGGGCAGTAGGCAGGGGACACCCTGAATCAGTTGCCAGCCAATCACAGGGCACACAGAGACGAACAACCATCCACGCCACACTCACACCTAGGGACAATTTAGAGTGTCCAATCAGCCTGCCATGCATGTTCTTGGAATGTGGGAGGAAACCGGAGCACCGGAGAAAACCCACGCAGGCCCGGGAGAACATGCATACTCCACACAGGAGGCCGGAGCTGGAATCGAACCGGGTATATATGTATGTATATATATATATATATATATATATATATATATATATATATATATATATATATATATATATATATATATATATATATATATATATATATATATATATATATATATATATATATAACATTATTACATTATTTAACAGCCCTAACATATCCGGTTAGCATCCTGGTTGTGCAGTTATCTGCCCTGTCAGTTTGAAATATTTTTATTTTTTAGATGAAGGGATGGAATTTTTTTAAATCACATCTTTCCATTAATTGCATTTTTTTGTTTGTTGTTTGTTGGTTTTATTTTGTTTTTAGTTGCAGCCCTAAAACGATATGATTTGATACTTGGGGATTTGAATTATATCGCATAGAAGTTAAAAAGCCTGCTCCCTTTTAGTCCCTTGCATATTCATTTACTTCATTGTCAACACTCTCTTCCTTCTTCTTCTGTCCTCACTGTCTTCTAACTAAAGAGACCCTTGCTCTGCCAAACCAGAGCGATAAGGAAGTGGCGGGGCCAAGTTTACCTGTGCAGATAAGCTGTAATTGCCGGGTAATAAAGCGACTGACAAAAAGAAAATGGAGAGACGAGAGGAAGAGAGCAGGGGCACAAAGGGGCAAATTGAGCAGCTCGTGAAATGATTCATTTAACTGGTGACATGGTGGTTCACTAACGGTTATCACTGAGGGCAACCTTTTGCTCAGGATGGTCATCACAGTGCAGCGAGAGGACTGGCGGCTGCACTCAAACAATAACCATCAACTTTGACCTGTCTGACAAACAGGAACTGCAAACTGAGCTGAACAATCATTCCTCTGTTCTGGGACGCACCACCATCAGTGCAAGGAGAAGAAGCGTTCCATTTTGACAATGACACTGTTGACACATACAAAAAAATGTTGAAGTAAATTTGCTGCTATCGTTATAACGTTGTATGTTGTTTGATATTGAAAATGGCATTGTCTGCTGGAGAGAGTCCAAACTGACCATTCACATTGATTAAAGAGTTACAGAAGCAATATTACTTGTAATAAAGATGACACATGTACTATTTATTGCACAACCCACCTAGAGTGGTCATCTAATGACATGTAGCACAGTCATGGCTTGATTTTAACAGGTTTGATTTGAGTCCTGTGGGGGTTGCTTCGGGAGTATGGAATATTGAACCCCTTGATGTGGATTGTTAGGTGCCTGTTTGGGCCGCATTGCCAGAAGAAGTTTGATTCATTTCGAGAGGTGGCCTCTGCCAAGTCTGTCTTTTGTCACTGATTCTGTTCACTGCCTTTATGGACAGAATATCTAGGCATAGCCAAGGCATTGAGGAATCAGTTTCCTGCTCAGGGTGTCCGGGCTCTCACTTATGACCCTGTCAAACTGTGATGACGAAGAGAGTGCAGATCCGTTTCTGGATGATAGGGAGGGGGATGAGATGGAATGTCTACTCCAAAAAGGGGTAGAACATTTTGTGTAATAACACTATGCAGGCTAGGACGCATCAAGACAATTCAAAATCTGCATTAAGTTTGTCTTCAACATGTCTGTCAGCCCAAAATCGGGCTACATTTACTTAGTCTGACATCGGCTTTAGAGAAAGAGTGAGATGCTCAGTTAAATTCATCTGTGTTCTATGTTACACATAGAGCACATTTGACAATAAACTTGTACTTGACTTAACCTGGAGGGGCTCAGATTTGAGTTGCTGCTCCTCCACATTGAGAGGAGCTATGAGGTGGCTCAGGCATCTGATTAAGATGCCTCCTTGGACACTTCCCCTGTTGAGGTGTTCGGCCAAATCTCACCGGAAGAAGGCTTCGGGGAAGACCCAAGACATGCTGGGGAGATGATGCCTCCCGGCTGGCGTGGGCATGCCTTGGCAGAAGAGCAAGATGAAGTGGCTCGAGACATGTAAGTCTGGGCTTCTCTGCTAAAGCTGCTACCCCGGCGACCTGACCCCGGGATAAGCTGAAGTTATCGTGGTGTTTTTATTTGTGACAACAAATCTTTCTACTGCAGGTTTACCTCGCTCTTTGGCATTTTTTTCGCAGGTCTCAAAAGACAGAAGAGCTGTAACGCACTCATTTGCATTGCAGGCCGTCATCATCATCATCTTCTCGGACTCGCTCCCAAAATCTGCGTTTGCTGTCCCCATTCATGTTAACGCTTGTCAACATTCTGTTTTATTTTTAACATGTCCAGAATTTGGATCCAGCGCTGACTCGTGTTTGCTAAGAGGTCAGATTGCCAGTCCATCGTAGCGCATAAGTTCATACCAACAATGTCCACATGCAAACTCCACCTCTCAGTGGTAAAAGACAGATTGACTGTGGCAGACATCGCATGATGTATTGGAATGGCAGAACTAACAACTACTGGTTACCATGATGCCAAACAAACAAACAAGTAGAAAATTTAAAACCGAAATGAAACATGATTTGTCCAATAGGTTAAAGTCTGTATAGTAAACGGTAGCCGGTGCTTTCATGGCCTCCTGAACAAACCTGCCACAGGCACAAATTACTTTAGTTGCTGATTCTTGATTGGGTTTATTAAAAATGTTTAATGGTTAAAAGTCAAAAGGATTATGTGTCAGTGTTGCATATAATAACAATGTTTTCTCGACTGAAAAGTGTATGCATGTCGATATTTTATTCATTTATTTACCGTAAAATCCGGACTATAAGCCGCGACTTTTTTCCCAAACTTTCAACCCTGCGGCTTATACAGTGATGCGGCCAATATGTGTAATTTTTCTAACGGCCGCCAGGGGTGCTCGAGTAGAAAAGGTAAGATTAAGACCAGTCTTTATGACACTGTTTAATTCCGACACTGACTGCTCTATAGTGCGGAAATTACGGTAGTAATATGATAATTCCATCACTAAGCAGTGGATAATTTGTAGTTGTGATACGATTGGGACTAAACTTTCATGCTCGAGCCAAACTTTTGAGACTTCCCTCTACCCAAATTCAGCCTTTACCACGCAAGTTGAGAGGGGGGAAAAAGGCACTTAGAATTGTTACTCCTTGAGAGTTTAACTTCCTTCCCCAAATGTGGAAAATGTAACTAACTGCCAATCCAAACTGCATTCTTTGGGATTTTTCAGGATAATGAAGAAAAACTCAGAACAAAAACAGGGATATTTATTAACAGCCAATATTTATTTATTTGTCTTTATATCTACGAAAGGAACATGCAACTCGGTGTATGTGGTCTGACGGACAGCTCTACCGTTAGTGGGTTCGCTTGTGTGACCACCAGTCCTTACTTCCTTCCTCTCTGCTAGCCTGAGGAAGAGAGTGAGTTCTGTTCCTCTGGGACGCATTCACGCATAAGTGTGCGTGCAGGACAATGTTGGTACATGTGTACACTTGTGTGCGTTTGGTCACAGTCCAGCGCTCACTCGAGGTCAGGTGAGATTGGGTCTGTTTCGTAACTCCTGGAAAAGTGAACAGCTGCAACATCTCATATCAACGCAGTGACACACAAATGCATAACCACCACAATGTACTCACGTTGTGTTTAAGGTGTGTTGACGGGACTGCACGGGCTCTTCAGCACTCTCTTGTGTGTATAATGGTGCATTTTAGTTCTCCACACTCTGGCCCATGACTCAACTAGTGCTACTCACTGAAATTGCATTCAAGAAAACTTGACAAAAAAGCTCGATCAGGACGGTCTCCAAATGGTGCTCTAACAGTGGTGTTGCATCTATCAGACTCAGCATTGAATGATTCCCTGGAAGTAAGACTTTTAGCTCGCCGATTCCATCGACAAGTTACCCCGACACTGGTGTTTTGCATCTCGGAATCAGCACTGTTTTTCAGAGTAATTTTTTGTCAGGGTGTGGGAGGAGCTTTTTTTTTTCAGTTTTATGGAATATTTGTTCTGTTTTTTGTTTTTTGTTCTTGTTTTGGGTACTATTTTTTCTGTAAAAAAAATAAATAAATAACTGAAATTTTTTTATTCCATAACGTAACACTGTCGCTTCTGCCCACAGCTCCCAGAATAACGAGAGTTCAGGTTTTTATTCCTGATATTTATGATTGATATTATACTGAGTGCTATGTGTATTGCTATCGATAAGGGTGTATATCGAGATATATATTGATATCAAAATTTTGCCCAGCCCTGGTTTGGCCACTGTAAATGTTTACCGCAAAGACATTTGTTGCAGATGCACAGGCTCAGTCAATGGGATATGGTTTATATCAATGAGGCTACAGGGAATTCATTCGGCAAAACAGAATCATGACCGCACATAATCTGTGACCAAGACATTTAAAATGAAAACAAAACAACACGGATAGTGTCAAAGAGCAAAAATATATGCTTTATTCACCAAAAGAAAAGAATGAAGAAGCTTCCTGTTGACCAAGTTTACTGATCAAGTCTCGACCTCAATCCTACAGCCCTTGAGCCTCTGTGTGAAATAATTGCACAGCTTCCGGTATGGCAAAACTGGTGTTTTGTTTACATGGAAACTGTTTGTGCGAGTCCACTTTTTATGACAGTTACGGACTTTAACAATGTGGAAATGCCAGTTGTTGCAGCTTTGAAGAGAAAACATTTCAATCCCGCTTCCTGCTCATGTCGCGGGGTAAGAGGATGACATAAAAAAGAGGCCAGCAACAAGGTACAGCCACGCGTTGAACTACTTTACAAACTCTGTCGCTTCACACGGTGAGGCAATGAGCAATCTCAAAAGCTCTGAGGCCATTCAAGACAATTAACTGGGAGCGGGGCGAATATAGTTCATCTAATATATATTGCGATGTAAGTGCTGTTTGTAGGGTATACATTCATAATTGACCCCCCACACACACTCATGCATTAAATCTAAGGTCTTGGGATGGATATGACTGTACGCAACAAATAATGTGTCTGGGCACTTTTTTAATCAAATCATGCATGTTTTATCTGCTCACCTTGCTGTCATATACGCACTTGTGTTAGCCACTATAATAGCAGCTTCTTGCCGTTTGCCTATCTTCCCAGAAAGCGATAAGATACCAGGGAGCTAGGCAAACCAGAGAGGAGTCCAGCCGAGGTCTCTGTCTCCATTCCTCCATACACACGTGCACGGGCTCACGAACACAAACGCAGCACGTAGGGCCATAAACAGGTTGTCTGCATAGTATCACAGACATGGCTTTTCTGTGATGCACTGGAGGAGCCTCAGTCGCCGTCTCTCTCTTGTAAATACTCTGCTCGGTGTTTATACAGTGTGGCGTGGCTTCAGGTTCCAGGGACCATCACTCTGGGTCTGGGTCAGGTCGCTAGGAACACATACACACCAAACTTTGAGAATTACACTCGGCACATGCGCACACACACTCACACACACACGCACACATATATTCATACTAATGCAAACCAGACTCTATCCCCCTCTGCCTCTAAGAAAGGAGGGAGGGCATGGAGCCCAGTAGAGAGACCGCACAGCGTTGGATTCGGGCCAAATGGACCAGCGGAGCTTGTTTGGAAAGCTTTCAGTCAGAAAGCCACTTTTTGGCAGGGGCCCTGTGAGTGCTGCTGAGCCCTCTGAAGCTGGCTGGAGCTGCTAAAATAAATAATGGTTTGGGCCAAGGGGGTAAGAGTGGCGTTTCGGATGGGGTGGAGGGGGGTCCTTGGAAGAAGGGGGCTTGGCGGGTGGGGGTGGGGCTGTTGATTCGGGCGTGGGGTGGTGGGGAGGAGGTTTTAGAGACCGCTCCTGTAATTATATCTGTCAGTCGACACCACTTGGGCCACCACCGATCACGTTTCCCCGAGTCTTTTGCTGTCACTAGGTAAAGAGAGAAAGAAGGAGTTTTTTGTGAAGCAACAACATACTGTATACAGTTGAATATCTCTGTGCATATTTATTCACAGTTCGTGCACATCACCGTTTGAGTGTCAACAATTTTGCTGTTTTCCTGAAGGGAGCAGGCATGTGTGTGTGTGTGTGTGTGAGTATGTGTGAAGCAGCAGGCTTCCAGGGAAACAAACCTGGGAGGGCGAGATAAGAAGGTGTTTCACACAAGACTATGCTGATCTTTCAGCGGTGGGGCAAAGTAGTGCCCCATCTGCAGCCAAGAACAAATTGTTGCACTTCAACTAAATATGTGAAACTTCACCAAAAGCAACTTGGTTATTTCCCCCTGTGAGATTAACAAGTAAATCATCCATTGTCTGCTGCAAGACAGGAGTAGATGTGGTGTGTAATTTGATCAATACTGTAAAGCTCTTTAAAAAAAATCAGCAATATGAAATTGGATTGGATTTTCATTGTTCTCACTTGGTTTTGGAAGAATCAGTAAATAACAAACAACTTTAAAATGACCCCCCTGAAAATGAGCAATATGGCCGCGCCCATCTTACTCCATGTCTTTGGTGCAGCCACGACAGGAACACACAACTATTTGTCCATTCAAAATCATTGTATATACATCACTAAAAATGTCAAAACTATGGGGATCAATGAGCCCCAAAATGTATGTGGACATTTCTACTTAAGCCCACTTAAGCCTCTTAAAATATCACAAAACCATTAGTCTTTCCATGACTGACTTGAAAGAAAATGCCAGCCTTTGCAAGTGGAGAAGCATCAACACGATATGTTTGATTTGATCGTGGTTTTTGCTCATATGAGCTCATGTCAATAAATCCAAAATGTTTTTACAGGTTGAAGTGGACAAGAGTAGTAAAATGCCATATTAATTTTGGTGGTGATTGTTTCAGACAATAGACCATGACAAATCAAGCAATATGCCAAAGCAATGCTTGCCTCCCTGCTATGACACAGGCTGGGATAAAAGAAAAAAAAAGTCAGCACCAAAGGTGGGCGGGACAAGCTATGGCAAAAGTAATCACAAAAAAGCCCTTAAATTATTAAATAAATATGTTTTAAGTAGGTTAATTTTAGTGCTGCGTAATATTGACATACAGACCTTCGCGATAAGTGTCAATGTTCAGCACATCCAAGGTTCCCTTTAAAACAAATATCTCAATTTTAGTTTCTCCACTACATACCTACTTATATCTTTTATATGTATAATCCACTCTCTCTCTCTCTCTCTCTCTCTCTCTCTCATTCATTCATTCATTCATTCATTCATTCATCTTCCGAACTGCTTGATCCTCACTAGGGTCGCGGGGGGTGCTGGAGCCTATCCCAGCTGTCTCCGGGCAGTAGGCGGGGGACACCCTGAATCGGTTGCCAGCCAATCGCAGGGCACACAGAGACGAACAACCATCCACGCCCACACTCATACCTAGGGACAATTTAGAGTGCTCAATCAGCCTGCCATGCATATCTTTGGAATGTGGGAGGAAACCGGAGTACCCGGAGAAAACCCACGCAAGCCCGGGGAGAACATGCAAACTCCACACAGGGAGGCCGGAGCTGGAATCGAACCCAGTACCTCTGCACTGTGAAGCTGACGTGCTAACCACTGGCCTACCGGGCTGCCCTCTCTCTTTCTCTCCATCCATCCATCCATCCATCCATCCATCCATCCATCCATCCATCCATCCATCCATCCATCCATCCATCCATCCATCCATCCATCCATCCATCCATCCATCCATCCATCCATCCATCCATCAAGTTGGCATCTTTGCATTGCAGAAAGAAATAATCACACTCACTGCACTTAAAACGAGTTTGTTTATTGGTTAATTTGTGAGCAAAATTATTTAAAGAATATATAACTACTTTCCACTCAACATTGGACAAGAGTGGCACGTGGGCCAATGACATCCTATTCACTGTAGGTCCTGTATATATTGAAAAACCTTCTGAGGGCCCATCTGTTCTCATCTCAGATCCATCATGGGCCTGCAGTGAAAAAAAAGCTTGTTGTAAATAAAATTAGCCTGTCATCAACAGCATTAGAGTGGAACAGCCCAATTAATGAAGCACATGATATGTTTCCTGTTCGGGTTCAGAATAAAATTTGGACCGTGGTATGGGATCCATGTGGTACAATGGAGCTCCTCCAGACAATATTAATGATAAACATCGATTGCAGCGCACAGTAGTGGCTGAAATAGGCTAGTGGAAGTAGGGCGTGCCAGAAAATTGCATGATGGAACCGGCCCAGTGCAAGAGTGCCTTCAATTAAGTTCTAAGCACGCATTTATTGGCAACTGTAGCCTTCATGCATTGTAGGAAGGGTGACGTTGAAGCTAATGCATTATTTCTATGTTAAACTACACTGAAATGGTGTCTTGAATTGACGCAATTTTATTTCGTTAAGTGGTTGCCCACAATCAAATCATCCGAATTCAGATAAAAAATTTTAAGTATACTAAACAAAACACTTTTATTTTGTGCCACCACTCCAATTTTTTTATTTGTACTTAATGGGGAACTAATCCCCAAAATATTGGAAGCAAGAATACATTGTATCTGTAATCACTAGTAAAAATGCAGTACTCTGATTAATATTGCATGTTTTTTTTTACATGTGATGAAATTGAATAAATAGCTAGTTGCCTCTGAGTATTTACTAAATACATGGCTTTCTTTATAAATTAAGTGGGCAGCAATCTGGCGTACTGTATGTCACATTCTCGCGAGAGTGAAAACACCTGAAAATGGCGGCCGCCATAAATCAGTAATGCCATGTTTTCAAAATATATATTATATATTTTTAGAACACTTTGAAGATCTAAGTTAACAGCAGATGCTAAAGAAGAAATGTACCATATTTTCACGACCATTCGGCGCACCGTGTTGTTGGGCACGCCCACCCTTCACTCATTGGCAGACTTCCGCATGCCTGACGTCACTTACGCCCGCCTTTTCTCTATATAAACAGCGTGTCGGCCAGAAGCGCGCTCAGTCAGGCTTTGGAACTCGGCTCATACACTAGACTTTTAATGGCGCCTTATGGTCGTGAAAATACGGTACATTTAATATGAAATGAAGTTTTGACATATTGGCTTTATTTTCTCCTTGATCATAAATTTTGCCTACCTTTTGGCAATCTGTTACTGTGTGTAATATATATGCTCAATAAACAATAAAACAAACAAACAAACAAACAAACAAATCTCATGGATACTATTATATGATCTTCTGATGTCAATGACAGATGCACTGATGCCTCCGTGCACCATCAAAATCATTCAGAAACAACATATGTATTGTTTTTAGTAGTTAAAAGACTGTTTACATCTCTCCTTTCACACATGTAGTTTTCCGCAGCTTTAGTTTCTTCTCCTTCTCACACTTTTCTTCCCTGCTTTGTAGTCATTGGCCTTGCCCTCTGATCTCCGCCAGGATCAGGTCCAAGGGGCTCACCCTAGAGACACAATTATCACACTGGGCTAAATATGCCGCCCAAAAGCTAAAGTTCCCGTCAAAGGCCTACCATACTCTCGCCTCACTCGTTTCCCTCCCGATACTTCGGTCTTTCTGTTCCAGTGACCACTTTTCCTATTTTTTTTTCCCATTTTGTTTTTGCGCTTCGCCTTTTCGCACCATCCCCTTTTTGCATATTCAAACTGCATTCAGTGACAGATGTTAAAGAGATAGTAGAATGACTACATCATACCATCCCTTGACAAAAAACACCCATTAGGTGCCGGTGTTTCCCAGTCGCAATAAATAAAGATGTTCAAAACAATGTTGTCAGTTGAAACAGCTCCAGGATAGACAGTCTGGCCGGGCAGCAGGCAGTCAGCGGTGGTGGTCTGAAGCTGCTCAAAGCGCGTAAGAGGTGTTGATTTAGCTGTAGGAAGGAGGATTAAATGGCTCATTGGTGGGGCTAGGAGCGGAGAAGGTGTGAAGCCGTCATCCTCCGCATACCCCCACCCCGACGACCAGGAGAGAAGGCCATTGGGGCTGAACAAACAAATCACATGGCCATCAAACACTACTTACTACTGCAGCACTGGGACTTCATTTAGACAACATTTTACTGCTCTCTGCTGTGCGCTCAATACACCCAACCAGAGATTGCATGCACACACACACACACACACACACACACACACACACACACACACACACACACACACACACACACACACACACACACACACTCAGCCCCCCCCATTGGCAAGACACTGGTTTTACAAGTCCCCATAGTGTGAGGTCTCTTATTCCCTGGGTAGCTCTAGAACAACATCAATACGAGCAAAGGGAGCGGTTGGGAGGGAGAGGAACAATTCAACTATTGAACTACTGGTGCTCCGCGTTGTAGAGTTGTCAATAAAACTCATAAAAGCGGTTGTGAAAGTTGTAACTGTTTTGTAGAAGGGAAGTTCATGTCAACTCCTTTTAAAGTTATGAGCCATTTAAAGAGAAGTGTGCTTTAATGTGATGAGGATGCACCTTGCAGGATGTTTAGAGTGATGGGGAAAACTCTAAATGGTTCTTACCTTTGGAAGATAAAGCTTGCATGCATGTGTGCATGTGCCTGTGCCTATGTGTGTGTGTGAGTGTGTGTGTGTGTGTGTGTGTGCACACTTGGTAAGACAACCTGCCAGTAATGAAACCTTAGGCTGGCATTTTGTCTTTAAAAATGAAACTTTGACTTTCATGTTCTCTCCATGGCCCCTTGGCGAGCCACTAAATGTCACTCCCTCCTCTTAAAAACAAACAGTCGCGTTTCATATTAGCTGCTATTTGAAATGGCTCTGAGCCTTGAGACCAAGTCTCCACACTGTCTATAAAAGTCTCACATGCACCAATGGCAAAAATCAGATGGAAAATATTAGTGACTGGTTGATCACAGCCACTAGATCTTGAAATAATTCTCAAAGGGGTGGGGGGGGCACACAGGGTGAACGATTTGAGGTTATTTTTCAATGTCATTTTAATTCATAAATACTGGGACCTAAGGTACCGAAATTTCATTTGATATATGCACAGTTTGTGAGTTTATTGAATGACAATAACGCAAGTCTGAGTCAAAAGGGATGTTCACACGGAAAGGTTTGCTCCGGTGCTACGCCGGCACTGCGCCAGTAGAGCGGTCACACGTGCAAATTTGCTCCGGCGTAGCCCCAGAAAACAGCTTACACCGGATCAAATTTGATCCACCTCAGGGAGGTGGTTTAAAAATTTGCTCCAGAGCAAATGCTTGTTTGCGGAGCAGCACCGATGTAAATTTTCACGTGTGAACTCTCCAATTTGCTCCGGAGCAAATGCTCGTTTGCGAGGGGGGGGGTAGCCTCGCTACGCATGAGAAGAGTTGATTACGTACGGCGAGAATGCGTTGCTTTCGTGCTCTGTCGGACTTCCGTCATGTGTTTGTTTAATAACATCCCTGTTCACACGGGCAGCTTTATTTCGGCGCTGCACCGGAGTATTTTGTTGCGATATATTTTTACACCGGAACAAATTTTGTGGAGCGTTCACACGTACAAAGCCGCTGAGCGTCACAGCTCCGTCACAGCTCCGGCACAGCGTCGAAGCAGATCCACTTACGTTCACACGGGCAATTTCTGCTGCGGAGAAAAACGACAGAAAACAAATGAGCTGTTCTTTTTAAAACGTATACACAACTCAAGCAACTACTGTACAGGCACGTCCTTCTCCTTCTGTGTCTCCGTGCCTTCTGCTAGAGAGTGACCGCCCCCAAAAACGTAAATCAACGATGAGTTCAATGACACTCAGAAAAGCAAACATGTAATGCGCCAAACACAAAAATCAAGAGATGAAATCACAAAATAAATTCTATGGAGGGCGGGGGGTTGTGAACACACAACAAAGGAACAAATTACACAAACAACTCCGAGACAGTCCAGTCTCCTACAAAAGGAAAGATGACGTTTGGGGACTAACCCCCCCGCCCCACCGTTCTAGTTGAGATGGTATAACCCAAGAGGTGCTTTGCTACTGTTAGCAGCCATGTCTTGTGTCGTTATTAAACAAACACCTGACGGAAGTCGACAGAGCACGAAAGCAACGCATTCTCGCCGTACGTAATAAACTCTTCTCATGCGCAGCGAGGCCCCCCCCCCCTCGCAAGCGAGCATTTGCTCTGGAGCAAATTTAACCCAGTTGCGTTCATGCGTGCGCATTTGCATTGGTACTGCTTCGCAAACAAGCATTTGTTCCGGAGCAAATTTTTAAACCACCTCCTTGCATTCCCTTTAAATTGGACGCAATTACAGTCTCTGTGTGCAAAATGGTGCTGCGATCCGTGCATGAATGGAAACAACGTAAGCAGGTACTATCCAGAATAAGCTGGTGATAACCCCGACATGTAGCTATCCTCCGTAATGCGCCGCCTCCCCAGAGCTGGTACGATTGAAAAATGTAATAATGACAACAACAAATGTAACGTCTTCACTTAATTAATTTCTATATATCAGGGGATTTGATGGCCGCAGTTGTCATATTTATGAATGAAATAAGATCACATTCACCACATGTTCTCTTATCTGTCTGCCTGCACCTTGATCAATTCACCTAAGTCCACCTTGCACCAAAATTTAGATGTGATCTAAAAAGTCTCGCAAACCCCTCAGTGTGAGACGGGCTTTAGCAGAGCTGGAACAATGGTGGATTATTGCTACAGCATGTTATGCTTGTATGTTAGAACCATACCAGATAAAACTCAGATAAAACTCAACAAAGACTTCAGTTTTCTACCTCAGACATTACATAGATATATTACATTACATTACATACATTCTACATTACAGAACGCAATAGCTAAAGCTAAACGCAATAGCTAAAGACCAGTCCACAGTGGCATATCATAACATTATCATACAGTGCTTCGATGAGCGCGACTGCCCTTATTTTGTGAACACGTGTCATTACCTATCTGTGTCCCATTTGCCATAGCTCATTACAGTGACATTAAAAAGCTTCAATGTCTCTTTAGTTTATAAAAATGCTATTTTGGTTCCCATCCCTACCATATTTATTTTGTGAAGTTTTGCCTCTTTATACAATATTGGATTCTTGGATGCTACAACCACAAATTGTAAAATCTTCTTTTTCTGTCAGGTTTTGACTTCCAATCCTTCTTTCGTGAATTAAGTTTTCTCATTATAATTCATGATTTTATACACCTTGCAGCTATACCACTTTTCCATGTATGATGATACCATCTGGGTAATCTTGGATCAGTGTGAGACTTTAGATGTTAAGAACTGCTACTCATCATTAAAAAAAATACGTAATAAAAAATCAGGTATGAAGACATGTGTATCCCAGGGAGTTGGGTTCGAAGTATAAAGAAGTGTTTGATGTATAGGATCCAAGACTTTGGTTTTAACACATACTGTAACTAGCATGATTGACGAGCACAGAGTAGTGTTGCCTTTATGAGAGGGAAACCTCAACCATCTTCAACTGAGGCAGACCACAAGTTTCACAATACTGTGAGGACCACATGAGAAGAGAGAGCGAGAGAGTGAATGCTTACATTTGGTGAAGAGAAAAGTTGGTCTCGTTCATCAGCAGATCCAAACCTGCACTTTTTGTTTCCTTGCATTCAAGACATCTGAGTGGGAAAAGGAGTAATAGTGTTGCGCTTTCCTCTTCTATAAGTCACTCTCATCGTATTTGAACAAGACAGTGTCATTTTGCTTTTTATATTTCAGTATTTAATGAACACATTATGCATTATACATTTACAACCAGACAGATGAAATTTGTTTTTCATTATGTACAGGTTTTCCTGTTTTAGGTGAATTTTGTTTCATTTGTTTATTCATTGACAGGTGATAATTAAATTCTTTTTGGATCTGCAGTCAAGATCTACACTCAGATCACGTAATCGTTTTGTTCTAGGGTCTTTCATGATAACCACTACCTTAACTGTATTTTAACATACAAATACAACGACTGCAACTAATCCTCAGAGTAAGGAAAGTGGAATTACAGCGTTGCACAATGAAGTGATGGCACACCTAAATGTGCTGAAGCCCAAATTCATCGCTCGACAGGAGAGGGACGAGAACTCGCATAGTTGGGCATGGTTCAAATGGCCTCGTATGAATACGCCCTTACACAAAACGGTTAAGCACTGTTTGCATTTTTAATATCCTGCATATCAGAGGCACAGTTGACATTCTCGTGACAAGCAGATCCACCTGAATACGACAAAAATTATTATTGAGGCTCAAGGTGTTTGTCAAATCTCTGTCTCTATCGGGACACAGCCTGACATCTGTAATGCATTTTTCGGTTCTTTTTGCATGATTAAGCAAACTTGGCATGCAGGTGCTGCCCGGTGGACTGCACCAGTACGACAATATTCCCAGAACAAATTAAAGTAGCTGTCGTATGGATCGGTCTCGCCCTGTCTTTCTTACTCGCTTGCACACACACACCACACACACACACACACACACACACACACACACACACACACACACACACACTAAATCAAGCACACTAACCTATACACAACATCACATCATACTGTATTCTGCATCTTCAGTTTCATGTTGCACTCTACTGCTGCCTCTATTATAGAACAGTTTCTTCCATGATGGTAAAATTGAGGCAGTGCAGCAAATTCTCTAACCCAAATCACTCAAATCCTGCTCTAAGACTAATGAAGGGGCCTCCAGTGACATCATTAATGCGCTAACTAGTTTCAGTCCTCTGCAGTCTCATCACTTATTCAGTTGGACCGAGGGAGACACACAGACAGACATAGTCAGACAGAGGTGAAACACACTTCACACTCTCAATTACGCAGTGGAGCTCATCACTTGGCAATCTGTCCCGATCGTTTTAATTGGCTTGTAATATTGCCTTTGATCTCGTCGCCCAATTAACACGCCAGTCTGGCAGTCGGGCTTGGAGGCCCGATGAGCATGTGATGCCTCCCTGTCTCTGCCATATGGTACAGCAACCACTTAGAAGGCCTTACTGTGCCCCCGACATAGCTCCGTGTTCCCGCATGTGTGTGTATGGTGAGTTTAATTTGACATGGTTGGTGTTGCAGTTAATGGATAGGATGCGTTATTTCATGATCAGCTTGCCATAGTCACAAGTTACATTTCATGAACAGTTGTACTTGGACACTGCCATTAAAGCAAAATTAACTGGAATTTAGCTACTATCTTGGGAAGAGAAAAGAGCGTGTCAACAGGAATATTTTCCATTTATTCACATGCAGTCAGACTGGAACAGAAAATAGTATTTCCCAAATATTGGAAGAATTTATTTGCCCCAAAAGTTATTGGAATCTGAACAAGGAGAAGCAAATTCCAAATTACTTGCCTAATTAATTAATACCTGTGTTATTTGGTCACCAGAAACACAAGACCTAGTAGACATGCAACCGGGGTTAACACCTTAGGGGATTTTTTAAAATGAAATATGTCAGATCTTGTACATGACAAGTCGGGGGTAGGGGAATTAGCATTTTTGAGCTTATTGCTCTTTTAGTGTGTGGCAAATTCGACCACCACAGTGCTCTGCACACATATTTGCACCGACAATCATGAGTCTCCACCAAGACTGACCTGCAAGAGGTTATAAAGGGGATCCAGACTGCCTAAAAATTCTAAGAACAATGAGTAGTTATCTTAGAAGAAGAAATAGAAGAAGCTAGTAGGCTAACAGTTAGCTTATCAGGTAACTACATTATCCTGACAAACGGCTTATTTATAATGTGGTGAATGACTGAATGAAACGTTATTCAAACACTCAGTGCAAACAGTTGCTCCTTTGTTTGTGCTCGAGAAAACAGATGGATATTGTTATTACTGTAGATCGTACTCACTGATCTAATTCCACAATGTAAGAGATTGTAACCAATCCATGTGATTATCATAGGAGGGACTGCTCTAATTACGTCATGATGAAAAATATTTATAATCCAGTGTTGTTGCTTTGTTCAAACAACACAACTAAAGAATGTAACGGCAGTTTGATCCTGTGACGATTCATCGTTTTTAAAGGTCTGTGGTCACAGAAATATTAGACACTGTAAGCAAGCCAAAACTAGACAAGCTTCAGAGAATCAAAACTCCTCCCAAATCTCAGTTTAGTTCAGGTCAGTTTAAAATTCATCGCCAGCCTGTAGTCAAAGCCATCTCTCCACTAGAGAGAGGAGAGCAGCAGGAGCACATAATCTCTTTCCATTCCTCCTTTTTCCCCACAGGACAAGGTGCTATAACTCTGAGAAGATCCGGCAAGTCAAATCACTGCAAACCTTTCGATTTCACAGTTTAAAGGCGTTAAACCTGTTACTACTCTGCCATTTGACCAGAGCAAAAACTCAACAGTACTTAGCTCATGGGCCACTGCCAGGCCAACATCCCTGGATGCTGAATGCTTGGCATCAACTGATGGCATAGGATGCAGGCTAGTCCAGCTCCACAAGAGATGAGAGTTTATTGGAAGTGACAGATGACAAATGACAAGGTGAATTCCCACCAATGAAAGAAACAAGACAAGGAGACGACGGACTGAGGAAAGAGCCTGTCTGGCCCTGTTTTGCTGTCGAGGGTGGGGTGCGGGGGCTTTGTTAAAGTGACTATTGGGCCATCTCAACGCTGCTATTTCCCCATTAACAGAGACCCACATCTGTTTCTCTCATTCCGGTCATGTTTTAAGGTCCCATAAGGTGCAGTTAAATTAGAACCAGCACGGGTTTATAAATGTAAAAGCCCCCAATAATCTGGAAGTGACATGACCCCTAATCTTCTTGCGCTTGTCAGCATGGCGAGTACAGCTAACTATAGCGCTTTCACACCATCAACATGTGCTTTTTGCCGCCAGACTTTGGAGCTGGAGGTGTGTACAAGAGAGATAGCATAAGGGAACAGTTATTTTGTCCTTCGCGTGGTTGTATAATGTAGTTGATAGATGATCATGATCTAAATAGGGAATACACAGCAAATGTCAATATGAACAAACATCTCAAGAAAAGGCCTCATATTAATACATCAAACAATCTGGGGTTGTTTGCGAGGCTCAATTTTTCTTCCCGGATCTCTGAATTTTTCTCATTAATACATGTCATTTTAGACAATGCCATGACTCATCTTTGCAGGAACCATTCAGAAGGGCCCCTTTTCCCAGCTTGGCTGTGCCCCAGTGCACGCAGCAAGGTTCATAAAGACAACCTGCCTTTATAATGTACATCATACTGTATAATCTGAAAGTTGCATAAGCAACCAACATTCCAGTTAGTGTTACTGTATATTTTCTCAAAATGTGAACATGCTATTTTTTTCTGATAATAACAAGAATGATTAAAGTCTCTGCTCATAAAACTAAGCAGTAAAACCAATGACTGTCTCGTTACTGCCAAGGCGGCGGGTCTTCCAAACAAGTCTGCCTCATGCAGTTTATCTAATTGGTTGTGGCATTAAGTGAAAAATTGCTACTTGCAACGAGGAGCAAACCTCCACAAATGGACGTGTAAGAGGAGATCTAGGAAATAATTAATTCTACCACAAACCGTGATGCAAATTATATGAAAATGTTTCAACTAATTCAGAGCCTGTTCTTCCATGCGGTGCTCCAAGCATGCCATAACATACTGCAGGTTACAACTCTGGGCAAAAGCCCTACACATATCCGATGGATGGCAACAATCAAAAGATCATATCTGTCATGTAAGGATTGTTTAATGTGTCATCTATATCCCCATACCACATCAATAATGCAATATGTAATTTGTTGACTGATCATTTACTGAAGTTGGCCCGCTGAGCCCTCCAGTCACAACATCGGCAGTATCAACCTATTGGGAGCATTTGCTCGGAGGTGCATGTACATATTCTTGACATTTGAGTAGTTTTTATTTAATCCAGGAACATACGCACATGAACTCTGCATATTTCAGTGAAATCGTGTTAATGCATGCCCTTTTCTATAACCTTGATTACTTGGTTGCGGACATTGATTTCAGCCTGGGGCCATACTACTGAAAGTGGAGCAGCGTAGCTCAGCGGATATAATGAAGAGAAAGCTAGCTATTACCGCAACCTCTGACATTTTGACATTATCAAATGCCTTGCTTAAATCGTACATAAGGAACAAAAACACCATGTGATTTGCATATTATTTGAATGTCATTTTAATAACGACTGTGAAGTATCATTCTCACATTTTTGCAACAATTACCCACCAGAGAAGTTTATTGTTCCATTTTAAATCTGATTATGTCAGTGCTGGTGGAAAGTTTGGAGAAAGTGGGAACTGTCCTGTTTCCAAACACAAGATTTTGCAGAGGAGTTCTACTTGCCCAAGATAACTCCGATCCCCAAATTGTTCTAAATTTTAAACCTTCAAAATATGAGCACGTGAAAAAGCAGAAGGCATCCGGAGGTGGATTGTTGTATGATCCCTCTAAGGGTAGGTATGAAGGAGAGAATCTTAGTGACCCTCTATGATGCTTCTGAGTGTGTGGGGCTATCTCAAGTGACCTTATTTTGTTTCATTTTCCAGAACTTGCCCCCCCCCACACACACACACACGACTCCATAGACGTGAACATGTTTTCACTCGCCGTCTTTACCCTTTTCATCATTGCTCTCCTTAGTCTTCCGAAGCCCACCTCCCTTTGTCACCTTACTCCCATACGCCACCCCCGTTCACCCCCCATACCCTCAAACTCCCGTCCTTCTCGCTCAGTCTGGAGAGGAAACGGTGGCCATTAAATGTGTCTGCTGGGGTCTGGGGGTCTGGAGAACAACCGTCACATTGTGTGACCCCGCCTTGGACCCCAGACGGACTAATGAATAAGGGTAGCACTGCCCGCCCCCCAACATTTTTTTTTCTCCATCCCCCTTCATGCCAGACCTCTGGTAGGTAATTCCCCCACTTCTTTCACAGGATCCCAGACATCTCCCGCGGCCTTTGACTGAGGGCTTATCTTTTCAGAGGGAAATGTGTGTCATTTGGGGTTTAAGGAAAAGCAAAACAAAAACATTGCAACTAACGTAAGTTCAGCCCCCTTGCTTAACCCCACTACTTCTCTTCCAAAACTTCGAGGGAGCACAGGACGCAGGATTAAGGAAATAGTTTGAGACATCCCGAGTCTCTTCAATTATTTTAAGGAATATGTAAATGGCGGGAAGAGACAGTAGCGGGATTATTTTCAACTGGCAACACTCATGGAGCGAAGTGAACGAAAGGGTTGGCGGAAAACAGGATTATTCTAATACAGCGTGGGCAATGGTGTACTGGGACACCGATATACAAAAGAACTGTGCGAAATATGCAAACCATGCTAAAAATGCATCTCAAATGCAAAAACACAAAGCAAGGAAAAAGATGCACAATTTTCAAGACAAAAACATTTGATCATGCACTGACAATGCTGGAACACAAAATGCCCCATCTTATTGTTCAGGGACAGCCACACGAGTAGCAGAGCTTTAAATAACCGCATATCCCTCTGAGATTCATACAGTGGTGACGCGCATGAGCTCAATGCCTACCAAACATGTCGCCGCTCCTTTTCTGCCTCATCCTCGGTCATCCATGCCCTTTCCTTCATCTTTTTTGGTCATGTTTGACTTACATGCTGCCTGCCCACGGCACAGGTGGGCACCTTTTGACAACACTCAGCAATTCGGAGCGCTCTCATTATGAGCATTCCCCCAGTAGCTCAACGCTTACAGCTAATGTATTCTGCATGCAGCAAGACTGACTGCCGCTATCAAAGGACTTGCCTGAGTGGTTGTAATAACTGGAAAATTATTTCTGATAGCCTGAAACAATCTTCCGAATCATCACAGAACTTTATTAAAATAATATCAAATCAAATTAGCCAGTGTCCCCCTGTAATAAATTAAGTAAAGGGTTATGCCAGCATTAATCCCATCATGCTTGGAGGCACGGGGGCGGTGGGAGCGTTTAATAAACCAGTCAGTCCCTTTGAGCAAGAGGGGCAAGCTATAGCATCGCCATCCACCCTGATGCCCGCACTGGAACCGGGAAACACATCAAAAGACTTCCTCTCCTTTGCTTTCTCTCAGCCCTCCATCTCCTCCAACCCTCCAGCTTCCTTCCTTCTCTCCATTACCACGTATCCCATCCTGCTCTCGTCCTCACTCGCTTTAATTATTAGTCTCCCTCAAACTATCACCGACCATCCCCGTGTCTGTTTCTAAATAATCTGTCGCTCCCCTCCTCCCTCTGATGCACCATTTTGCCTGTGGGTGAGATTATTCATAACGGGGTGAATCTTAGTGGAATCTCAGAAGGCTGCTGATAAGTGATGAAGCCCTTTGGGATGGCTTGGCCTGTCCTCCCAGTGCAGGCTCTCCCTCCAGACGGAGGAAGAGGACTAAATCAAATAAGCTCTTAAATCATGGGACGGTGAAAAAATATAAAGAAATTTAGGATGTAACTGTGGAAAAATGCCCATTGGCTGATTTTCAGTGAACTGGACTTTTACATCGCATTTCCTGCGGGTTTCGGTTTAAATGCAGAAAGGGCCATGTGTCTTTTAGGGATAAGGCCTTTAACTTGTACACAGTGTATAAAAAAAGAAAATATTAATAATTGTTATAACATAATGATGATGAGGTAAAATACACTATAATACTGCACTCAAAACATATTTGTATCATCGAAGTGGCGGCCGTAAAACGACACATCTACCGGTAAATTCTTTTGAAGGTGATGCTTTTTAGGTTAGCAATAGAGATTTGTTGTGCTTAGTAGTTATCTGTTATGTTTCTGTTTAGGTCACGTTTGGTTTTGTTCCCTCATGTGCCCTCTTTGTCGCCACCTGTTCTCGTCATCAGTGTCCCTTGTGTTTAACCAATCAGCTCCCTCGACCCATCGTGTCTTGTCCAGGTGTTTCTCGTTGTCTCGTCACTTTGCTTGTATTTCGTTCCCTGAGTTCTGTCAGTCTTTGTTTTGTCATTGTGGGAGGGGTTGATTTCTAACAATGTGAAAAACTGAAGTTTGGTTGATTGATTGAGTATTGACATACAACAAGACCAATTGAGATATGATGTCATCTGGGCTGAGAAATTGGTTGTTTTTGTTCTAACAACTAATGTTCTTCTTCTTGTGAATTATAGAACACTTTCACACTTTTAATCAGGCGCAAAATAGAAATTTTGATTTACAAACTGTGATGCAAAACTGCTTATTTCGAGTCTCACTTTTACAACTTCATACAGTAAATGACATTCATCATGTCATTTTTAATTCCAAAAACTGACAAAGGCAATCCCAGCATGCTTCATCTCTCTCCCATGGGAAACTCCTCGCGCTTGAACTGTTCACCCACAACACTCGCCACTTCCACTCCCGATGAATGGCTTTGGACAGCATTCATAAGTCCTGTTGCTGCACGGCGCAGGTCTCGGTGCGGGTCAGCGTCGTAGCATGCAGGTGGAGATGAGATAGCATCACCGTGTAGGAGGGCACGGAGGGTAAGACAAAGTGAACGTTTGATGTTGGGCAATGTCCGTGCAGCAATGCAGCAGGCCCAAGGGCCATTCAAATTCTTCGCCTGCCTCCGAATATGTTAAGACATGCCTCGATATCGCTGCATCTTCAGAGTTTGTCAGTACGTAGTCTACGTGTGAATGCTTTGACGGGCATCACTGATAAACTCCGCTCCCCCACTCTTGCACTTCAGTGTGTGAGAAAGTGTGGGTGAGAGAAGGAGGGGGTCACCACACTGTCTTCCCCTCCGGAGGCCTTGTCCTGTGCCATCTGGCACCTCAGATGCATGGGCACGTCAGGAGGAGGGGGCCTTTGTGTGTGTTGTTGTATGTCATTTTAGTGGGGAAGGGATTTACATACGTCGCCAAAAGTATTGTATCCGTTTTTAAAACTCGTTTGAAGACACATCTTCATTCTTTGGCTTTCGACCCAGTACCAGTCTAACACTGTTCTGTTTTCTGGTGTCTGTTGTGTATGAGATAGTATAATTACTTTGCGTTTTAATAATTTTTTGGGTATTATTTTATGCTAGTTGACCCGCATCATGCAGCTCCCGATCTTCTTGGAGGAGTTTCTGCAAGATTTTGGAGTGTGTCTGTGGACATTTTTGTCATCAGGGACATTTGTGTGCTTCAGTGTTTCTGACCTTGGCTCACTGTCTCTCTTCTAGTTCATCCCAAACGTGTTTGATGTGGCTTAGGGCTCTCACCAGCCAAATGACTCCAGCATGTATCTTGAAACTTATCTCCGAAGTAGTTCAATATATTTTTGTTGGCTGAAAATTAAGATTCATGGGGAACTAAGTGGAATCAAAAAGCATGTCTCAGAAGTTTGGCGCACATGCGTCTCGGATATTTTATGTGGAGAATTAGATCCGAAATCTGGTTTTGGAAACCAACATGTTTCTATCCACTTTTTATTTACCGATATATTCTACTTCCTCCTGTTTTTTTCATCCTGTGAAAAGAAAGATCATGGTTTTTGTGCATGAATGATCTTCCAATCACATTCCAGAAATTATTCTCATCTTCTTTGCTGATTGATTCTCTCTGCTCGCACTGTGGTTGTCGCCGCTGTATTGCTTTGTGTACTAGTGTTCCCCTTTCTCTCCTATGTGCGTGACGCATGGGAACAGCTCAGCCAGCTGATGAGGGCCGGTTAGAGATAGCACCCAACCTTGACACCCACAGCTGCAGTCCACACAAACACCCCACCTCTCCCCACACCCACACACAAAGATTGAGGGCATTGCGCTATGTTAAATATCACAATGCATTTACATTCATTGTGGTGTGGATTTGTGGCTATAATAAGGCTGTAAAAGTCATGAATATTCACACACACTTTAAGCAATTATGATAATCAGCCTTATTCCTCGCCTCAGCGCTATCTGTCAGAGGATGGGAAAAAAGTAGGTTGGGGTAGTCTTGCACCAGTTTTGCATTGTCGAAATTATGCTGCATTATTCTTCCTTGGTCTTTTCAGCTCATCCTTTTCGCTTCCTTCTTTGTCCACCTCATTCTGCTCCTTTACAACGTTTCTCGGTTCCTCCCCCGCCTGCCTCTTTATCTCCTTCTTTCCTCATATTTTACCCTCTTTTTCCAGGCTTGTTCTTCGCTAAAGTCCATTGTGCTTTATGAAGAGGAGGGGGTAGAATCCCAGAGTGAGAATGGCCCCTGGGTGCCGCAGAGCTGGCAGCGTTGTTGGTCTAATCTTCCGGGTCAGGCCTGCTTCTTTCATCTTCTCTCACTTGGAGCACCTTCTGTTTGATGTGAATTTAGCGCAGGAATAACTGCACTTTTTTATTTTTCTGTGCTAACGTGGTGCTGCATTGGAAAGCACTTTGTTGTTGTCCTCTGAGCCTTAACAATGCTAGAAGGAGTGCAGAAAATCTTCATAAAAGGCTTTTGATCCACATTGATATTAAAGTGAAAATGTTGAGTATAGAGACTGTAAACCAGCTTGATGACAAAAAAAGTGCAGACTTGCTGTTATCAAAATGCAAATCGCAACGAAATGTAAGACTGGAAGTTGGCTTTAATTCACCGCCTTTGAAATTAATTACTTTTGACTTGCCTGCAGTTGTTTAAGTTGTAGGTGAGAAAGAGAGAAATTCATTTATAGTTGAAGTAGAATTAATAATGAAAAAAAAAACAGCCCATGAAGCCTTGCAGGGTTAAAATGATTGATTCTGTCAGTTCTGCAGAACCTATGTTTGGAGAAGAGTTGTTTTGGTTTTCATGATGAAAGTGTACAGGAAAACCTCCCAAGCCGAACGCCCCAAAAGTCATGCGAGTTTGAATTCCAACCACATTTACTGAAAAAAATAAAAGAATGTCTGAAATGTCAAACGCACATTTGGAGGTTGAACAGTGGCAATGCCTGATGCAACACAAGATGTCAGCAAATTAGTGACACATAACTTAGACGAGAATCAAAAGCACGAGTCCTACACCTTTGTGTAATTTGTGATGCCATCATAGAAAGGTACCAATAATGGCAAAAAGGAATTCATTCATTAATTCATCTTCCGAACCGCTTCATCCTCACTAGGGTTGTGGGGGGTGCTGGAGCCTATCCCAGCTGTCTTCGCGCAGTAGGCGGGAGACACCCTGAATCGGTTGCCAGCCAATCGCAGGGCACACAGAGACGAACAACCATCCACGCCCACACTCACACCTAGGGACAATCTAGAGTGTTCAATCAGCCTGCCATGCATGTTTTTGGAATGTGGGAGGAAACTGGAGTACCCAGAGAAAACCCACGCAGGCCCCGGGAGAACATGCAAACAGGGATGCCAGCGCCGGAATCGAACCCGGTACCTCCGCACTGTGAAGTCAACGCGCTAACCACTGGACTACCGGGTTGCCCGCAAAAAGGAATAAAGATCATAAATGCAGAGCTGCAAATGCACTTATTTGATTAACTTGAAAGCGTGTCTGACTTCTCAGTTTCATATGAACAATATACAATCCGTTTTGTATCCCGCAAATATTCAGTGAACTCATTTATTGCATGCAAGGCAATGTCTCAAGTTAAAATTGGCAATATAGAAATATAGAAAGACCACATTAAAAAAAAAGATTCTTTTTAGACTTTCAAGTTTCAGATTAGATAAAGCATCAAATGGTGACCTCATTTTGATCCTTAAGGAGTCAAACCTGAACCTTTCCATTCTGTACATGGGAACAATAATAAAACCCCATAGGTCAAACAAATAAACCAATACTTTTTGGGTGCAAGTATTTGGACTCTGGCATTTGGCATGCTTGCTACCATGCCAATAGCCCAAATCTCTGTGCAACAGCAGCACATTAACCCCTCTTGACCTTTTATTCTCACCTGTGATAAAAGAGGAGGAAGAGAAGGAGGATATGCCCCCCTTTTTACCACAATGCCACACTTTTGAGCACCCGGGCACCAGCAGGCCCTTGAGAGCCCACAGTCATTAGGAGTGCTTTATTCTTGGTGAGGTAGAGAAAAGGGGAGATGAGGCAAGAGGTGCATTGAGTCTGGAAGATAATGCGCGGTCAAGACTGGAGACTTGCAGGCAATGGGTGAAGAGCAGGTCGCGAGAGAGCTGCTTTCTCAACAAGAAGCGCCCGGCGAGCCAGCTGCTTTTGGGCTTTTTGTTTGTCTTTCATTTAAAGTAGAGAAAGGTAGGGGAGAGCGCTATGGATAATTGGACCGGGGCTCTGACTTACACACAGGGATGTGGACACAGGATATAGAGTTTCAAATTCTTTGTCCTGCATCTTGCAAATGGGTCACAAAAGAAGCTTTTTTTGTTGTTGTTGAGTAGGGGGTAGGCATGGTGATGGTGGTGATGGGGGGGGGGGGGGTTGTATATTATCTTGAAAACAGCAAAGAACATATATGACAAGAAGAACAAAATTCCAACATTATTTGTCATGTTTTTGCATATGCACAAAAGCCTGTAAGCCACACATGAGAGAGTAGCGTGATGTGACACATCTCCTGAGAAATGTTGACTGGTGGCACGGCGGGGGTGGGGTAACCTTAACTTTCACCAAGAGATTATCCCTCGGATAATCAATAATAAAGACTGGCTTTCATCTCAGTGGGGCCCTTGATAAAGTTGAGAGGCCATGAATGACTTGAATAGGGCAAATATGTTCAGTAAGACCCTGAGACGTAATGATGGCAAAAAGATAATAAATGCTCCTCCCTCCTAAATAACTGGGTGAGGCTTATGCACATCTGATGAGGTGATGAAAATAAATGAATTATGCATTGGCTATCAATGAGGGAGCAGAGGACGCACTGCATTGCTTCGGGCCATTTTTAAACCTCTATTCATAAAGAGGAGACAGACACAAAGGCCTAAGGACTGTGGGAGTCCACCATCGGGAGGGAGGAAGGAGGACATGCAGTTCAAAAAGGAAACTGTTTTTCTCCTCTGGCCCTCATATTCCAAATAATTGGATATGTTGCTTGGATTGATATTTGTTGGAGGCCTCGCAGTGGAAAGGGAGCCACAGGATTATGAAGGCAAACACGTCTTTTGTGCAGTCACTTATTTGCAGTAATAAAGTGATTCACAGACATCACCTTTTCTTTCTTAGGGTGCCAATAAACGATTGAAATCAATTCTTCAATTGTTAGTTAGGCATCGTTGTTAATTTTACACTTCATCCAGAATGTGACCTGAACTGACCTCAATGCACCACAGTACAAACACTCACAGACCCCAAAAATGTGTCTCCTTCGAGATGAGCCAATTGAATGCAGACCAGATTAAGGAGCAGACACACAAATAGCAATAGGCCTTGAAACATACAAAGAGCAAAGAATAGAGGCCTCTGTTCTTGTATTTTTTTATTTTTTTTTACTCCTTTGGAGCAGCATTTGAGCGGTCTGTGCATAAACACGTCTGGCCCTGATCATTATAGATTGTTAAGCGTTAACAAAGGGTTAATCCCTGCGAAGGCCAGCAGCGAGTGTTCTCTTCAGTTAATAAAGTTTTAAATGCCTTCTTTTATCAGTTTTTTTTCCTTCACATTCTTCCCACCGCCCCCCCTACGCTTCGCCCCATATTTACGTCTGAAGGATAAATACCACAGTTGACTGTGTGACCTAAGGCCAGTTTAAGATTCAAACATTTGTGCTTGGGTGACATTGGATTTGTCAAGTCTCAATTATCGTCTACTGTTGGTTTGAGAGACATGTGAAGGACACACACAGAAACCGGCGATAGATAACTCAATTTTTCGCACAAGGGGAATTTATTCAACATAGTTCTTACCTTAGTTTTTGTTAATGAGTACTTTCACAGATATCCTAAATGAACTTTTCAAAAGCACCATATAAAAATCTACCTTTACAAATCTAATAATCGGCAGAGATGGGCACTTTACGCTGGGTACTCTGTCCGCGACCTGGGTACCCTTCCGTCATTATTCTTATAATTGTCGTCCTCCGTCCCCATCCGTCCTCGTCCTTTTAAAGCGCTTCTATCCCAGTCCGCCACCCCACTGACCCCCCTATGGCCGTGGGAGAGACACATGGGGGGGTGCGGGGGGTGTGTGTGTGGCAAGTGATACCCTACAGACGGGACAGAACTTAATTTGCTCCATACATTCGCGTAGCACTGCCGGTCCCATCTCAAATGGTGCCTTTTGTGACAACCCCAAGTATTATCATAGACAACATTTACATGACATATACTTTTTGAGTACATCGACGCCGCAGTCATATTGGATGTGGCAAAGTGAAGAAGCAAATTGGGTCGTGATTTCCCATGTAAATTTCCCCAGTGTGGGACAAATAAAGGATATCTTATCTTATTTTGCTCTGTCTGTGTTTTTTGTTTTAGCAGCCTCTTCAGTGGTGTGCATGTGTCTGGTTTCCAACCAAGTCTTGTCAAGTATTTCAGGACTGCCAAGTTGCCAAGGCTCTGTCGGATTATTGACCTTGCTTGCTGTTTATGCTCAAATGTTGTTTTCTAGAACTTTGGATCTCGATCATAGTCCTTTTGCTCTCTTAGTTCCTCGTTTTGTAATTATTGGTATTATTTTGTCATTTTTATCTTGTTCTTGTTTGTCGTGTAAATTCGACTCTTGTCATTTCGTTTGCATTCTTGGTGTTATTATTACTTTACCTTTTGCAAGCACATTTTTTTTATGCCTTGTTTTTCCTTGCTCCTTACGACCATCAATTTCTGTTTAGACTGTGTCGGTTGTGCGTTTTTGATCATAAATATTTTTGGTTGTTCACATTTTGTCTGTGGCTGGATTTGGGGGATCCAAAACATTATTCAAGGAATATTTCAAGAATTTATGGCTCCCAAAACTGGAAGGAGGGACTGTTCCATCCCAGGAACGGAATGCCTATCTCTGATAATCGGTTTTCACACTATCAAACTTTGACTGATGTAAAAGATACAATAGGCTCTATTTTCATGGCCAACGCAAGTCTGGGGTAAAGCGCAACCTAAGTGTGTGCATGGGTAGAGTATTCTTTCTTTTGATATTTGTGCAGAAAGGTGCAGTTAAAACATGGCGGGAACACAGATGACTAGCTTCCCAGGCCAATGGAAGCGGCTCCTATTTTCACTTTAAAATCTGCTGGCTCGAGGAGCACGGTCTTTGACTTTGCGTCATCAGAAATAAGCTTCCTGGAGTCCATGCAGTCGATGGAAGCACGCAAAGTACATTTATAAGGAACTGCAAGCAGAACTACACGAATGGACGATGTTAAATTGTCCAGGGCGATCACAGAGCCCCGCTGTTAAGCTCCCTTGGAGTTCACCTTCCACCCGAACTTTTGTGATCTTGTGTGACTGAGTATGTCTGCACACACCAATGGCCTCTCACATTGCATAATTAAAATTGCTTTACCGAAATACTAACGGCAATTTCACAGTATTTTTTTTTCAATGCTTTAAAATCGCAAAGAATCACAGTTGTTTCAACATTTTTGATTACCTTATCAATGAGACGGGCAACGTATTAAAAACAATTCCCACTGTGCTCCAGCGCAGTTCTTCACTGCTGCAAACAGCCACAGTCCTGGACACATTTGTAAAATTAATATCCAACAAAACTATGCATGACAGGATTACCTTTTAAGTGAAGATTTTCTTTTTTTTGGGGGGGAGTGGTATTGGAGCTCATTTTATTACACAGGTGTATCTAATGAAATGGCTGCTGAATGGAATTGCATATTTTCTTTTAGTTTGAAGTCAAGCATGTTCCAGTTGATTTATTACATTGTCCACTTTTTTTTTTGTACCTGCAGTGAAGTTTTACATTTGTCAGGTAAACATCTATTTATTATGTATTATTATACTCGTATCCTCATTACATGTCATAACACATGTTGAAGATTTTGCATTTTTACTTGTATTATTTTTGGTGCAAATCAGAAAGAATATCAGCCTTTCATGTGTTTTATGGAAGGGTGAATAATTCAGCAAGGCCTGAAAGGCCACGGCTTGAACCTGTGTCTGTTTCTTGTCACGTCACATTTCTTGGAAGGAACGTCTGGGGTACGCTGGCATTTTCTCCTCGGAGGGATTTTGTTTATATGGCCGTGGGACGCTGCTTAGTCTCATCAGCCTATAGCCACCAAACACTGGGCCTCGTCACAAAGACACTTGTTATGTTTTTCCGGGCTTGGCTTCGACATGTTCTTTCCTGCTAAATACGGCATTATTTAAATGATGAAATAAAGTCTTGACCAAAACAGTCTTTGATGTCAGCCAGGGGACATTTAGTCATCAGCAACATTTCAACAAGCAGCCTCTTTAAATGTTTTGACGGAAAGGGCAGTGGCATACAGTGACCATTCCACCACTGTTACATTGCGTTACTCCTCCCAGGCTCCGCACAAGTCAAACGAACCAATGCCACAACTCCTGTCAGTGCCCCAACGTCCTAATGTCACACATGTCCCAACAGTTTTACTTCAAACTTCCCCTCGTCACCCCTTCGACCCCACACTGGCCCCAGCCCGTCCCCCTCTTGTTCCATCCGCCCTTTCATGCACGGGCTCCTCATCCCTTTCAACATCTCGTTGCCCTCCCTCCTGTCTGGTTCTTCTTTCTCTCACCCACTCTCCTAACCCTCGGCCTGTCTGTCCATTTGTCATACTTATCGTGCTTGCCCACTTTGCTTCTTCACCATCTTGCCCAGCCCCAACCTCTTTGCGTGGTGCTTTTGTCCCCGGGTAACATATGTTTAGGCTGGCATCGCATCTCGGAGCTGCTCCCAGTATTGTCTGTATCACGTTGTATGAGGATGGCTATTTGAAGGGTCCTGCAGGCATCTCTCTTTGTCACCAGCACTTAATCTCAACACAAGCGCAAATCGGTGGTGAATACTGTCAGCAGCGTGTTGCTACACATCTGAGCGACAACAGTATGAGACCACGCGTACTATAAAAAAAGGCACACACACATGCTGTCCAGTGAGATGAAGATTTACCACATGCTTGAAATGCATGTTGATTCTCGCTCTTCCCCCTACCTTTTCCTCCCTGTCTATCTGACCAAGAGCATGTAGATTTCCCAAAGACACAATGGTGGATTTGTCCTGGGGTTGTGGTCTGACAGTCGTCATAGCCTGATACCTCCTGATATGATAATTGTTTTGACAACCGACGGATCCGTATTGGAAATTAAGAGTCCTTTTGTCCGATTCTTCTTAACAGCCTTTCAGACTGGCTATCTAAGGCCGAGCTATATCCAAAAGATTAGATGGTTCCCTACCATGCCACAAAAGCCTTAGAATATTTCCCACATATGTTATGCCACATATCCAGCTTCGCCATGCCCACCAGATTGCTAGAATCACAAAGACGATGTAATGCGGGCTGTGGGTGTTAGGGAGTATGCAAATTATGAGTAATAGCCACTGTTATTATTCTTTCATCAAACAGTGCCAGGAAAGTGTCCGTGGCCATTTTAATTGCGCTTTCCTCAACTTTGTTTCAATGTTATGTCAGAATGTTACGAACACATTTGCTGTCAGAATAAATCAGAGGCAAAATTTCAAGAATATTAAACAGATCAGGTTCTCACCATCATCACATCATCCCTTAGAGTTATCTTTATGATCTTAGTCTGCGCATGTAGTACAGCTTGTCCTGTTCTGCTGTGCTACTCTCACCATTTCTTGCTCCGCGGTAGGACACGGTGGCAATAGCATGTGTGTATTGCAATGCCTAACTCCTCCTCCTGCACTCATTGGACAAGTTTGTTTGAAATGGCCTGATTTCAATAACATTATTGAAATTCATAATATAATATCTTCTAATTGCTAGTACTGTATTTTGAAGTTGATTTGTATTTGTCAAACATTTCCGTTTGGTTTAGTTTAGTTCAATATACTTCGTCTTTTGGAATTTATGTAACAACTTTTGGAACTGAGATACAAAGGTGTTTAAAGTGTAAATAAGAAATGTCTTCTATTGGCAAAAATGTCTTCTTTCTAGGCAACTACTCAAACTGTCACACCCCTGAACAGAGAAGTGTGCCAGCCCAGATCGCTGAGGCAGCTGTTATGATTAAAGCTTCTTTTGCATAAAGATCACCCCTCAAAGCCATCACAAGAAATTCACAGGTACTTAGAGAAATTGAATATTTTAGCAATAATGATAATTTATGAAATTGATGTATGTTATTATTTTTAAAAAAACATTTCACGCTGCTGGCAACATAGAATTTCTCCTTACTATGGCACAAACTGACAAAAGTTAATGGTGTCTCCCTCATTCCATCCTCAATAAAAATACAAGACAAGAGAGTGTATATTTTGGGGGAGAATCAACTTTCCTTTGGACACGTATGAATGGCTCATCATCTCGGGAACAGCCTGCACAAAGAGCACGCCATTTTTAGTGAACTGATCATGCCCTGCCAGGAAAAAGACAATTATAATATGCGTAAGACGCTTTGAAACAGGTTCAAATACAAAGTCTCAATCTGCTTTTCATCCCAATAAAGGCCCTTACATAGCAGTCACGGAGTGGATGAACAAGGGGGGAAAAAAACGTGTGTGGTGAAATATTGCGGTGCTTGGTGTTGAGGTCTGTCCATTTCTCTGTCTGAAAATGCGTCTCAGAGGTTGGGTGGCAGGGAGTTTGTGGGATCAAAGCCTCAGCCGAAGATAAAACACCCCAATTTCTCTAACACAGACAAAAACCAAAGAACAAAAGTGTTTGATTAAAATGCCATCGCTCATCTTAAATACATGTTGAAATTAAAGACACTAGAAAGGGAAAACAAAAAATGTTTGGTAAATTTGGCACAACAGGGAAGAGTATAGTGAACAAGCCTGCTAAATGTGTATGTGTGTGTGAGTGTGTATATATATATATATATATATATATATATATGTTATGATGAAAGTGATCAAAAATATTTTGTCACGTGTCTATTATGTATTTGCGGGGTGGCTTGCTGCATACTATTGCAAGCAGATTTGTCAAGTCTGTCAGGCTGAGGTCAAAAGCTATCAAACGGGTCAGTTACGTGAACCTCATCACTACAAGCACGATCTCAACCTTGCTCTCTTCATCTTCATGTCAGTTAATTGCGACTGGCTAATCATCACATTTCCTCTGATCTGTGACACCCCTCGTACACTTGCACCGTGAAAAATGTTCAACATGTCTCAGCAACCGAAAGACATGTAATAAACAGAAGTGAAATGAAACAGGCATTATAAAGTAATAATCTATCATAAGCATAATTGTGGAAGAGAATAATCAACTGCTCGTCTGTGAGATAATTGAACAAAATGCGTCAGAATTACAATCGGGTCTTTCCTGGGGGCCACTAATAATGAATTTGGCGAAGAGAAGGACGGGGAGTCACTGTTGGGCTGACCTCCGCAGTAATGCTATAGCACAGGAGCATGTGCTCCAACTTGGCAACACTCACCTTTTTCACATCCCGACTGCAAAGTGCTGTAAGTAATGACTGAAAGTGATGATCCTCACTGAAGGTGAGCACGGCTTTAAGAGCCATGCTGAATGGAGAGCTGTCACCGTGACATTTTCTGGGCTTCCGAATTACACAGCAAACAGGTGGATTAGTGACTGACATCCAGAAGGTGACTTGATGTCATCATATTTTTTATGAAACATGTAATTTCATAGGGCAAGTGTTAAAATAAGAACATTGTTAATATGATTTGACTAAAGCTTGTGGCCTGACATGTTTTTTTTTCTTGTACAATCTTTCCGACTGACACCTAATTTTTAAGAGTATCACTTTTCTTCCATCCATCCATCCATCCATCCATGCAGGAAATGTAGTAAGAAAGTGTACGTACTGTATATAGTCGATGACATTTTCATTGTCTAGAGCAGTGGTTCTTAACCTGGGTTCTATCGAACCCTAGGGGTTCGGGGAATCGTCTCGGGGGTTAGACGGAGCCTCTACCATGGCGGTTAAGACACACCCGACTCAACATGTCACTTAGTTTTTACAGGCCTGCTTGGCCACCACTGGCTGGTTCATTTTGTACACAAAAAAAAAAAAAAAACAACTGATGCATATGTCTTGAAGGTTTTTTTTCTGTTTTTAATATACAGTCAAACCTCGGTTTTCGAACGTCTCTATTCTCGACCAATTCGGCTTTCGACCAAATATTTCGAGTTTTTGACAAACAAATTTCAGTTCTCGAACAAACTGAGCACACTTGTATGCACCACTTGAAACCTCTCGCCTTCCTTACACGAGGAAATGACGCTTCCTCGGGTAGACGAGGAAGTGACGCTTCCTCGTGTCGCTTTCCATTGTGAGCAGACGTGTTCAACAAACATTTTTTTTTTCAAAGAGCGTGGTTTCGGCTTTCGAACAATTTCGATTTTCGCATAGCCTTCTGGAACGGATTATGGACGAAAACCGAGGTTTGACTGTATGTGTTTTTATGTCTTGAATTTGTAAAAAAAAAAAAAAATTTTTAAATGTTTCGCTAATGAAGGTTTTGGTGAATGTGCATATGAACTGGTAGGGTTCGGTACCTCTAACCAGGTTAAGAACCACTGGTCTAGATGTAATCAGCTATACATTTATCGCATTGAATATCCCTCTATTGAGAAAGAAAATGATTTCTTTTAGGCATGGAATCTTTCTCAAAAAAGTCAAAAGTAATACAAATACAGCACATGTACTACATATTTTTTTGCTGACTATTTTCAAGTTAATAAGTGGTTGTTTTCATTTTCGGCCTATATATATATCCCTTCAACAAATAAAAAAATTGCATTGAACTGAACCACGAGTGAGTGAAGACACCCTGCAGGATCTGATTTGGAAAGTGTACATCTTCAGATAATCTCCCACTACACCTGTATTGATATAGCAATTCATGCCGGTTTGATGAAAATGGTGAAGCATTTTTAGTACAATGAAATAAAAATAAAAATATACTCTTAGTGTAAAAAAAAGGTAACTCTACTCAAAGCAGCAAATGCACAATGGTCATGTTGGTTGAAGATTAATAGTGAATTTGACCAGTATCCCTCAACACAATCCCCTGTGTATGTATAAGTGTCTCATCTGCCCCCCTCTCCCATCTCCTTGCCTGTCCGGGGGCCTAATTTAGCCATATAGGCGCTCCTGGTGCCGAAGACAATTCTCTTCTATGTAAGCCAGGTAAAATAAAAGTGTGACACAGATGAGACCCCTCTCCATCATGGTAGATGTGGGGGAGTCATGGGTGACACCCCCTGATCAGGTGTGCATGCGTAATGGCGTTCCCAAAATAATCACTGCTTTGAATAATTTCACCGCTATCTCTCACCCCGCGGTTCTTGCTGTTCCAACTCGTTTTGTGGCGGGTTTCCCATAAATCCTTGTGGTAGATGTAAATCCGTGGTCCGGTGTGTCTGACAGATGGGGGCTGTAAGACGTCCTGTGAGATCGCTCCCCTCACCTTTGCTTTCTGCTGGAATGAATGAATCACAAGCTGGGCTATCTAACTAACATGAAACTGCTTCCCTCAAGAAACCAGCAACATAGTACACGTGCAATATTTGAACCAGTTTAATAACGATATGACAAAGCCTTCATGAGAGTGACGTGAGCAGCCTCTACAGAGGGACAATACTGATAAACACTAATACTACCTTTGTTGTTTGTGCTGTTGTTGTTGTTGTTGTTGATATGACGGGGAAATGAGGTTGTGCAGGTGGAGGGGATGCAGGCACGCAGTGCTCTGAGCTGTCAGCTCCTTGGAGGATTGGAGATCTGAGGGGTGGCGGGGAGGAATGTGGAGGAGGCGGGGAGGCACCCTCCTTGGTCTCCTTGGCTGTCTGTGGAGCAGAACCCATCTCTCATTAAGGGAGAGTGCCTAGGAGACACTTGAAAGTGACATTCACCCTCCCTACACCACCACCACCCGCCACCCCCTCTTCTCCATTTTAGAGATGCTATGCATGATGGCCACTGCCACTCAGCCAGCAGGGTCACCTCTCTCTTTCCCACTGTCTCCCTCTCTTTCTCTTTCTTTGCCTGGGGGTGAATATCAATGCGTAGTGCTTTTGGCAGATATACGTACAGCATCTCCATCCTTCAATGCGATCCATCAATTATCGACCCCTCGCAGAGAGAAAAGTAACAACTGTTATAGAAGAGAGTGGCGAGGATCGGGGATAATGAGACAAATTTATTATTAAATGAGGAGGGTGGAGTCAGATAATATGCAAAGAGATGAGACGACGTTTGTTCTTGATGCGGCAATGAAAAAAGAAGGAGTGGAATCAAAGGCTGGAGCCCGCTGTGGGGTCAGGGACTCAGGAGATGGATCTTCTCTACCGTGGCAGAGTGTCGATTTTCACCGCCAGGACTAACCCCCGGGCCTTGACTCCAGCGCTCATATCCATCTCTTTAATCTCGAGAAGCTGCGCCTAATGAGCGATGTATGGGAACAATGGGCGCCTCTGTGCTCCTCCCTGATCATCAGGCCTTGCTTGCTGTGTACGATTACGATACTTTGCCCCTTTACAGCCATATGCTTTTGGCACTTAAAACATTTTCTTTGTTCTGTACTTACGAGACAAAACATGGTCTTTGGAAGAAGCATTTCCTGTTGACTTCCCGACCAGTCAGTCTCTGTCCAGTGGTTGTGTTGGCTCTGTAATTGCCCCCAGCTGCTTGAACTCTGATTCCAGCCAATGAGGTCCCTGAAGTCAACGCGTCTCACAAATATATTACCAAAAGGGACAGTGCCGCTTAGCACAGACCTTCTAATTAAATTCACGCAGATATGCTGAAATAAACCAACGCTGTCAAAAGACTCCAAACACAGGGTGATATACAGCTCGTGATTCATCCACCGCCATAACTCCTGACGAAGCTATCCACTCATAAAGGCTGTATAAATGGCTGCAGTCATATGTGCTCACCAGCAGAACTCCCTAAGTAATTTGTCGTGGAATCCTGTCATTTGGGGTTTGTCACTCAGCCTATTTTGGATGAGCCCTAAACAAAATTGGGGTTTGTGACCAGTGTTTAGCAATGGGTGTTGATGAGATGAGAATGAAGAGGATGTGTTCAGATCTTCCGGTGCACTTTAAAGCCAGGGAAGGACCTAATTCCCGAGATTCTGACTTTAATTTCCTTTAATTTTCTTCGGACTAATGTCAAAAATATTCTTGACTGTTTGAAAGCAATCTCACAGAAATACCTGGGCCATCAACACCTAATAATTGACTGCGCCTACATATATATTGGGACTACATTAGAACGTTTCCGCATTTGCCGGCGTCGTTAACTAAAAAGCTGTTGTTTCTGAATGAAACACCGATCTCTCTTGCTTTAGATTACACTTTGATGCAGATGCATTTTCTTGGTTATTTTCTTCTCGGTGTAGCCGTCATCACGCTGGCAAAGAGGCAGAATAGCCCGTGCCTGTGTGCGGGATAATTTGTACCTTCTCAATGAATGGGAGGACAGGCAAATTACGGGCTGAATAAGGACTGCCTGTGGATTTCACTGTCAGAGAGAGGAGAGCATGGAAGGAGAGTGTAATTATCAACTAGCAAAGTGCATTCACATCCTGTCACAAAAGAATTGGGATGTGGGTGGAAGAGCGAGCGAGCAAGAGAGAGTAAAGGAGGTGGAAAAATGGCAAGAAATATGAAGAGGGGGGAGGTACGTGGAGTGAAGGACTCCTGGCCAAATGGATGCAAGGCCATAAACAGGGTTAAATCAGCTCTCCTTGGTCTGCCTCCCTGAATGCAAGCACATTAAGACCTTTTAAACCAGCACACAAGCACCTTTTAGGAGTTAGAAATAAGAAGAGCTGTGCAAAGAGATGGAACATGAGGAGGCTACGAGAGGAAGTGAGAAAAATGGTCGGCTTACAATTAAATGCACCCATTCATTTGAATGGTCCACCATAAAAAAGCGAGGGTTATCTTTTATTTTTGGTCGCTGACATGACAGAACAAAGTGAGTCTTTAAGTGACCTTGGACTTTATTAACAGGATTCCTGTTACCCGTACATCCAAGGGTGTCTGGGATCAGGGGTCAGCAATGGGATAAGGGGGGTTTGCTGGTGAAGAGGCCAGGGAACACATTTTGAGAGCAGTGACACCTGTAGAGTCATAAGTGGCTCAAAACATGACCGTGAACAAGATTTAAACCTTTAGAGAATCTGCAGACAATATGGGTCTTGTCAATATCAGCTCTGTTTGCCTCGTTCCTTTTCTTCTTAGTCTTTTTTTAATTTGAATTTCTACTCATCTGTATTTTCTGGCACAGGTTTGGGTACACCCACAGTGTTTATATCCATACACTCCCCAACCCCTGCTAAAAAAACAAACAAACAGTTTGGAGTAACATTTATCATTGTCTTTATGTCTCAGATTGTCGATATGTGGTTAATTTTTTTTTTTTTTGCTTCTATATAAGAGGGGTAACATAACACAAACTGCGCTATACAACTGCAAATTGTGCCCACATAAGATATGGTTAAAACCATACTTGATAGATAACAGGAGAGGAAAAAATATTAAATACTGTACAACCCTTGTTTTGTCTCAAAGTGAAGTTGTGCCAAATGAGTTTTTTTTTTTTTAATAAGTACATTTATGACGGTCATCACTCCATCTGTCCATCTTTCAGCGCTTATTGCTGTAACTTGGAAATTAAAATAGTTGCAAGAGATATCAAATTATTGAGATGTACGGTTAAACTTAATCCCTATTTGAATTCATACAATCAATCATAGTCACTCTCGTGCGGTCAGTCGTACACTACACCAGTTGAAGCACATTGCAGTGGATGACGGCAGATGGTGAACATGCATACTTATATGCTAGGCAGGCAGGCCGAGCTGAGACTAGCGCGAGCTAAGTGATGGCAGCATGCATTTGATATATGTGACACTGCAAATGGAGGGCATCAGTGTTGTTTGCTGGCACAGCATGGTGGCGTGTGGTGCACCGCGGGCGACTGGCACACAAGCCAAGCCTGGCATATCCTCTCACTGATTTAGGAAATGAATCCCCAGTGGCTTTGCTCTCTCAAGTCAGTGTGCATGCCGTTACTGGTCTCATTGCGAAGTAGTCAAAATGCTATTTAGTCTGTATATACAGTCAAGTATAGTCCACATTGATGGAAAAGCATGAGTGTAAAGGTTGTCAAGTCAGTTCTATATCTTAATAAATATGTGGGGTTTTTCTGTTTGTATCCCACATTGTTAGGTTGGATCTATGTGACAGAAGGTCCAATGCCGAAGCCCAGTAGTCAGGTGTTGCTGCATATGTTCCTGGTGTCAGTGCCCTGTTTTCCCAAGCGGGCAGGCCAACTTACTGCCAGCCTCGTAATAGGAGGGCTGGGCAGGGGCCATGACTACCACTTGGCACGCCATGCTGCCAATATGGCTGGCTTTTTGTTCCACCTCCCTTGGAAACTTAACCACTTCTCTGCCAAGATTGATTGCTGCACATTTGCATAGCAACGTTATTGCAGCACATGTCAGTGCAGTTGTCGGAAATGTCTTTCTTTATTGTGCCATTAATCACCAGACCACACAGTAAGGTGATAACACCCATTAGCGTGCAGTTAAACAGAATCTAAAAAAGCCATTTTAAATTACGGCATTGCAAATATAATAAAAAATGAATTGAAATTCATCAGTCACTTTTTGCTCTAGTATGTAACACATCAGTCCGGTATCTACTAATTTCAGATGATAGCCAAAGCATGAAGCTTGAAGTGGAGCTTTCTGAGATGCTGGGACCTCAGCAACCCATGCCAGTTACTATCAGTAACTTGGGCTTAACCTTCGGTGAAAATGTTAGTTTTCGACGAGCAGTGCTTGCGTTATCCAATATGCCGCGAAAACTGTGTCCAAGTGGACAAAGTAGCCATCATCTGACATTGCTGATGAAACACTGTTTTATCTTCAGTGCTCCCTGAGTAAATGCTATCATGCACCCCACTGAAGTCGCAGATAATTTCTCATTTACATGTTCACATTTTGTCGATGTTCTCTGTTGTCATCATTCTGACCAACAATCGCTTATTTGAATTCAAATCTCTCACACTGCTGAACCATTGGAATATCTTGAAGCAATCAATCTCATCAATGTTGTTGAGAAAAAAACACTTGCAAACCCATGCACATGCCACACAACAGCACATGCCCCAGCCATGCACCAGCGAAACTTGACTGCATTTCATACTGTGCTGAACTGTGTCCTGGACTATATTCCACAACCTTGGGGTTTTGGCTTTGACAAGGAAAGCACATTGTTTATTTTCCCGTGCTGCAAATTCCCTCACCACCCCTTGGAACCCAAACACTTATAAACACATTTGTGCATACTGAATGATTCATATGCAAAGACAGGTTAATTAGATATAATTAAATGCATACAAAGCTTATATCATCTTGTGACAACATGACGTGAACTGGATTGTTGGTACACTTTAAAGAAAAACCCCAACAAATCTAGGATCAATGATCTAATTTCAATTGACAAATCAAAAAATATCCTAAAAAAATGACATTACCTGTGAAAAGGAGATATATGTCCTGATATTTGATATTAACTATAGTTGATATGGAAAGAACAGCAGATCCCGGGTCCTCCAATAATGATCCAAAACACCTTGCTATACATACCCAAGAATGGCCAAGAAAAAAACATAGGACCATTCTGATGAGCTCGGATTTAAATTCAGTGGTTGATTTTCACTACATTTTTTTATTATTACTTTTGTCAGTTTCGAGCTGTGTCAGTTACCATGATGAGTTTTTCTTTCTTTAAATATTATTCTTTACATTTTTTCTTGCCAATTAAAACACTTTTTGATAACATGTAAATGTGGCAAGCTTTTGTCACGATTACCCAAGTATTAAGATTATAAGGCGTAGTTTTACAGCAATTGATTTGCTATGTGAAATGGTCTCATTTTAGGGGTGGATCTGTCTCATACAGTGAGCCAGCCCTGATTTCTCCGACACAGATTGACAGAACCTCACCAACATATTTCTGTTTGAGTTTGGCCGTCTTCTGTTCAGCCTCGGTGGCGGGTGTTCACAGCTGCTCGTTTCTTCTCGTGGAAGCAGAACCTGGAGTGTGGAAAACAAGCACGTGCCCTGGATAAATAAAGCACAAACACAAACAGAAATACACTTCTATAACCTCCCCACCACCACCACCACCACACACACACACACACACACACACACACACACACACACACACACACACACACACACACACACAGGGTCAGACAAAACACTTTGACACATTCGTAGGTTAAATAAAAGGAAAATTAAGTAAAGAAACAAAAAAAGTACACATAATGGCATTCTGTTTCATTATGTTTTAAAATGAAGTTCTGGCGGTCCGAGGTCGGCTGGTTGATTTTCATTTCAATGTAGATCCAGTCGCTCTGAAGTTGGTAACCCGTAACAAGATCGTGTTTCGAGCTGGTACGGGATCATGTCTACCAAGATCGAAGTGCAAACGTAACGCTCGTTATGTTGCAGCTACAGATTCATTTGTTTTGATAAATGTTACCACATTGAAAGCATGATGCTCACCAGTCCAATTCATGGTAGCAACTGAAAAAGAAACGAAAAATAATGGCATTATAAAGAAACAAAGCAAAATGGCATTATATGTACTTTTCGAAAATAAAAACACTTTTTTGTTTCTTTACTTTATGTGCCTTTTATTTAACCTACAGATGTGTCAGATCATTTTGCCTGACCCGATATATATAAATATAAAGCACAAGGGCGGTCTGTAGGAGAGCACATCTCTGTTATTCATCCATGTCATTCAGGCCAGATCACGAGTGAGGGGAGGAAAGGAGAGGCTTGCATGGCTTTTATTCAACCCCCACACTCTTGCCCTCTGCTCACCCATTGCCGCTAGCAGAGCCCCCCCCCATCCTCTTCCTCATATGCAGACACATACACAAACCAACACACGTACTTCTACCTCATCCCCCAGGCCCCAGTCCCTGCTCCTCTAGCATGGGTCAGTGCTAAAGAGGAGACATGGCAAAGGACAGAAAGACCCAAGGCTGCCTGGACCCCATTAGACCTGGCCAGAAACTGTAGTAAGGAAGGAGTCCCTGGAAGAAAGAGCACACAAGAAGCGTTTGTAGATGCGTGTGTGTGTGTGTGTGTGTGTGTGTGTGTGTGTGTGTGTGTGTGTGTGTGTGTGTGCGCTCGTGCGGATGTATGTATTCTATGTAGCCTTTTTATGTTACTGAGGTAATTTCCTTAAATTAATTGATTGCTGTTATTGAGTTGAGTGAGGGGCACTAATAAACCATCCTTCAGGTGAAAGTCAGGAGTTGAACCATTCCCTGCCTTAAAATGTGGAGTAGGCAGACAAACACAAACTAACAAGGCAATTACATCCACTTACATGGCAACGTTGTGTGCTACTAGGTGTGTACTAATTGAAGGAGAGACACACATCCACATAACGCCTCTGGAGTGTGAAGATGAGTGCGTCACTGGGGGAGGTTCACATGCATTTCTGAGGACTGCCACTAATCCAGCATGAAATTCAATTTAAAACTTGGAGCGTGTCTCGTTCCTCTTCTTTCATGCAGAGCCAGATACAAACAGTAAATGGAAATCCACAGCTACTGAGTGACTGAATCATGTTAGAATCTCTCTGGTTGTAAACACAAATTCAGAGGAAATAAACCTGTAAGAAAGTGCCGTGGGTGCTTACTGCTTAGGTTACTTTCTGTACTCCTCAATGACTTTGTCACATCTGTTTTAATATGTGTTTAACCACAATTTGTAAAACGATAATCATTCCCATTAGAGGACAAGATTGTAATAAATTAAGTACTGTTCATGTGAAAAAAAAGGATCGTCCATGATGAAGCACCCTGGCGAACAATCTTGGCTACTTTTGCACATGGATCATCACTTAACAATAACAAGAGCATTGAAGCTACTTTTTTCATGGTTGCCAAGGCATTACTTTACGAGCTAAAATTGCTGTCTAAAATAAAAAAAAAACAAAAAAAAAACAATGGGTGAAAAATGACCCGTCAGTCAGCAGCCTCCGCCAACAATACTGCTTGCCCCGTCGCCTTTTTATGTTCAGGCGCTGAGCAGAGCCCCATTCTATCCCAGAGACCAGGGTGAAAGGCCAACGTAGACCTCTGGACATCTTCTATGATAATACCCCTGGCTATAATGCGTATCAGTGCGTGCGGGTGTACGTGCGTGTGTGTGCTGTCTGTGTGTGTTTGAAGGCGGGAGTCAATTCAAGAAAGAAATGATGAGAGAGAGATGCGAAATGAAAAGGTTGCATTTAGGAAAGACTGGAAGGCACAGATCATGAGATCAGCATGCAGGTCATCTGTTTTGAAATCCATTTACACTATTCAGCCCTGGGTTGTCAACTCCATACAGCCCCACACCATACCGCACCCCCCGTGCTCCTCCATACTCTCACCCTTACAGTGTTTTCCTTCTCCCCCGCAGCCCTTTGTGGCTTTCCATAATTAAAGAAGGCATTTGACTGGGAGCTAAGAGAAAATGCTTGCCGCATTTCATTGGAAAGGTTAGGGCAGTGCGATGGGATGCAGAGGAGCTATATTCCACCGTTTGGAACATGACCTTGTCATTATCTTTCAGAATGCTGCTCACACCTTGTCACGGATGGGAGAGAAATCAACTTTGAGGGAACATGTGTCAAAATATGCATCTTTCTACCCATTCATTCTCTCCGGTGCTTATCCTGTTCAAGGTTGCGAGGATCTGGAGCCTATGGTAGCTGACTTCAGGCGATGGGCAGACAAAGGCCCCTGGTCGGAAGTCCATCACAGAGCACACACAACTGTCCCATTTTGCCGAGTTCCCACTTTTAGAGTTCCCAAGCTACCTGCACCAAAGTATGGCAAATGTACCACTCCACCATTCACAAAATACAAATGGTAAACATGCAAAATTACAAATATCTTGGAACATTTGGCCGTTACAGTACTCATACAGGAAGTAGACATGGAGGACAATACAAAGGCTCTACTGAGAAGATGTAATGTTCATGGCAATTTTAAGTTCAATAATTTAAGGTCAGCTGTCATTGATGTTGGACAAAACTACTTCATCTCAAATGTGTTTGTGTGTATGCTTGGACGTGCGCGATCGGGTCGTTCGTGGGAAGTTGGTCGCTTCAAAAGTCGATCTTTGGGCAAAAAAGTGTGCGTGCGCGTGTGTGTGTGTGTGTGCGCGTGCGAGGAAGGGTATGATGTGGCTCTTTGCAGTAACACAGTAAAAAAATTGGCGCTTAGTCTCTGACTGGTTGGCCAACCCTGCTCTATACTGACTGAGGAGTTGTGCAAAGCTCTTTATTAATATTTTTTGATAAAAAACACCCAAAACATATTTATATGTTTTGGCCCTTAATGTTTGACTGTGTTTATGCAAACGTATTGCCACTTTTTGGCATGAAATGAATTAAAACTGTTGGTAAACAGCAGGAGGCAAATGTTTGTGAACTTGCATTTTTTACCTTCGACAACACTCGATAACATTGGCGCCTCAATGGGATACAGCCTTAAAAGAAAACACAGTCTGCATTTTACAGTACTGGCAGACCCATCAGTCCGTCACTGACGGACTCCCGTCTTTCTGAAGACTGACAGAAACACATCCTACATGTGTTTGGTCACTGGGGGGGGATATAATGAGCCTCAAGCAGAGCAGAGGAGGGCCGCCTCATTCCCCGGGAGAAAATGAAAAAGTTTGAATCTTGTTTGTCAATCTGGTGACCTGTGTTTGTGTTGGCAGCTCACTAAATCGTAGTTCACTTTCTCCAAGCCTGCGCTCCTTTTTTAGGTCCTGCCGGTGTTATGGTTTAACTGGCTTCCAGATTAACTGCCTCCCGATTCCAGCTGTGGCCCTGAGGGCAAGGTCAGTCCAGTAATTTTGGGTTTCCTGTCTGCAGCTTTGTCACAAGATACATCGACTGCATAACTGTTCAATTCTTCAATAAACACGTGAAACAAACAGCAATTTCTTGCCGCCAGCCCGGGAGTTGTGAACGAGCCAATTTGTTTCACATGTTTATTGATGAATTGAACAGTTATGCAGTTGAACAATTTTGATTTAGCTTGTGATGAATCTACAGACAGTAAACGCAAAATTACTGAACTCACATTACACTAATGGCCACGCCTGGCATCGGGAGCCAGTTAATAATAAGTTGAACTGTAACACTCGTCCCACAGAGCGCAATGGCATTGTCCCACATCCCCACCCTGTGTATGTCTGTGTGTGTGTGTGTGTGTGTGTGTATGTGTATTTTTTACACTGACGCCCACCTCTGGAATTAGGATTTAGTGGCTAGCAACAGGCGCAGGTTATCAAAAGATGTCTAACATGTTTGTTCGAAGGTCCTGAATACTCATCTGTATAATAATTTAGTTCAAAATATTTCAGATCCAATGCCTACCTCTTTCAACGTTGTCTACCATATTTTTTTGTCTATATTGTTCCTTGCATTTGTTCTTCCCTCCAAGGGCCGAAAGTTGACGTCTAAATGATGTGGAGGTGAGATGAATTGCGCCATTGAAAGCACAGTCGCATTGCACTGCAAAATTTAGGTTACAATATATAGTGTTTGCCAAAGTAATCCCCTCTGACAAGATGATAGTCCTCTTATATCTCACAGTCTTTACTCACAATAATCTAAGACATAATAGGTCTGGTAAATGCAGTTAGTTCATAAGGTCTTTACTCTAAAAACACACAATTGCACCTACCCCTATATTGAATATTTTTCATTTAAAAAATGTGCTGCATACTGTATTTTAGAATAATGTCAATATTTCAGTCATATCCTGAACGCTGGAGTGCAGCCACCATTACTCTTAAACCACTGGATGTAATTGATCGCCCCTGAATTTATTGCACAAGACAGCTTCAAGCACTTTTGTGAGTTATATGAAAAGGTCGGCTGGTCATCTACAAGCCATCGTCGTACCTGTGTGTACATTTATAAAGGCACGCTGTCAAAGAAGATGACATATTTAACATCCTTGCTGTAGTACTGAGTTAATAGCCACAATGTCAGATGACCAGAGAGGTTGCCTCCTCAGATTTTTCTTTCACTTGTCACTTGTCTGTGCAGAACCTTTGATGCGCCTCCCAACCTCTATGAACTGTGAAATTCTGGAAAATATTAAATTACAGTTTGTGCAGACGACTTGCTCTTATTTTAATAGTCTGTATAGCAGGGTAATTTAACACGATATATTATGTTTATACAATTTAGGTAAATAGCATACTGCACAGATTTTCTTGCTAATGGTAATATAAAAAATATAAATATACATTTTTTAAAAACTTGAATTTTTATTTACAACAATTATTATTGTTATTATTATTATTATTGGGAGTGTAATTTGAGAGCAGTTTATTGTACAAAAATCTGTAAAAAGAAAATAAAAAGAGATGTATTTGTGTTAAATATTGGAATTATACAAATAATAATTGTGACTCACTTTTAATTTTCAAAGTACCTGTACTTCTTCACAAAGCAATTTTTGAAGGCTGTAAAATAATGGATTGTCTGTTATGGTTTGCTATTCTTCCTTACGGTTTCAAGCATGTAGCTAAAGCAAATATTGTATGTTTGGGGAGAAAAAGTGCAGTCTTAAATAAACTTTTGCTCCTGCCTGTGCCATTTCTGTCACCACTCAGGATATGACTGTTGATTGTTACATTGTGTTATTGTGGAATAGATATATGACCCTATGGTGACTGAATTAAAATATATTATGACCACTTAAAGATGTTTTATCTATTGCAATGTCAACATTTAAATTCATTTATAATGTGTTGACAGTTCCCTGTATGTGTAGACATTAACAATTTTGTTTTTGTTTCTCTTTTTCAGGAGAACAGAGAGAGAGAGAGAGAGAGAGAGAGAGAGAGAGAGAGAGAGAGAGAGAGAGAATCTCAAATTCACACTGCTAAAATATAGATGGCATGTATTTGTATTGTATTGGACCACTTTGTGTTTTCTTCTTCTTGCACCTTTCACTGCCCAAATAGGTTGTGATGAATAATGGTCACTCAGATTAAAAAAAAAAAAGCAAACCGTCACCACTCTGCGTTGTTCCCTCTCATCACATGACCCACATGCCGGACAGAATGTCACAGCTAGCGTGGCCTCATTTGCATAAGACAATCACCCCTTTCGGACGCTGGGCACAAATGTTGTCTAGACGACATGCATCATTCGGGTGAGCCCCCAGACACATAAGCGAGCACGCTCACACACACACACACACACACACACACACACACACACACACACACACACACACACACACACACACACACACACACACACACACACACACACACATATATACACAGGCACACCCCCGCAGATACATGCATAAACACCTATATCTGTATCTCTGTGCATCTATTTGGTCACACTGACACTCTGGTGTCACTTCAAACAGGCCAGATGGAGCCTCCAGCCAGGGTAAGATGATAAATCAGCTCCAGGTCTGCCACAGTTTCATATGCATGCTGTGTTATTATGGTGCGGTGTGGTGGACCAGACATGGGAAATAGTATTAACTACATCACACACATGCAAATCCACTCTGACAGAATGACAGCTCGGCTCAGCCAGTCATGGCTATGTACTGTATATCACTTTCTAGTTTGGAGTTTAGTTAATTATTAGGATCTGTGTGCCACAGAGGGTTAGAGGTAAAATTCCTTTGATATGACACACAGTATCTGTTGATGTGATGACAATGAGTGTTGGCAGTGCGTGCAATTATGTGAATAAAACTGTATACGTGTGTGTATGAGTGTGTGTTTTGCAGAAAATGTGTGTGTCTGTAGAGGCCAGTGGCCCTTGATTGTTTGATGTTTGTATTAGTCCTGCTGTAATAAGTGTGGACGCAGGAGGATGGGTCTCTGGAGAGCTGATTATGCCTGTTTGTCATCTGTGGTGTGGATGATCCTTTGACACCAGGTAGGACTACAAAGCTGCTCTCCCTCTGATATGAGCACCGGAAAACCATACTATAGGTGTAAGTCTGTTCTTGTGATATATATACAGTATTATGCCGGAGGTGCTTTGCATATCAGAAGGAGATTCGCACAGATACACACAGCAAGATGCAACTGTCACTTAGTTGGTCATGTGTTGTATTATTAGATGCATTTGCATGAGTGGACTTGCCTTCCTGTGCTGTTTTTCTTCTTTGCAAAAGTGGCAACAAACATCTGTCTGCTGTCATCGTAGCAACACTAATGGTGCAGGCTGGTTGTCATTAGTGTAGCAGCAAAAGGGATGAGAGTGAGGCAGAGCGATGCCCTGTGGGGGGAAATGGAGCAAAACAAGAGAGGACAAGAAGAGAGATGTAAAGATGACCAAAGAACATACGGGTCACTTCACTGCTGTCCAAAAAGTTCTCATTCATCCATGGTTGAGCCATCCCCCCAGCCCAAAAAGCTGCCCGAGGGAAAACGTGAGCTCTGCATAAGACAGCATCGCCTCAGTCAGGATAGGGGCAGAGGATTTTTTGACAGAGCAGTCAGAGGTTTCCTAATGTTGGCCGAGGGTGTGTACCATAAACAGTGATGAGTACAAAACCAGGACCAATATTCGGACCGACAATATCAATGGGGGTGGTTTTGTAGGGGGTTTGTTTGTATGGAGGTAAACATGAAGCAATTTATAAATTGTATACCAGCGCAGGCGGCGGTGGTTGGGTTTAACAGGCTGCCGATTCCTATGCTGAGAAACTTATTTGGCCATTCCCCTGGCCATAACTCATGACGGAAGGCCCAGTTTGACTTCTCCCAAGCAATCTGCAACAGCACTAAACGACACCTTTCTATTTGTACCTTAAAGTAGCATTCAGCAACAGGCTTAAGGTCACCAAAAAGGACACTTTCTCTGTCTTGGCAGCGTCACCTTCTGAGGCCGGGTACCTTAAAATACGTATTGCCACAAAAGACGTTCCCGGGGATGACTCCAATGCGTAGGCAGCAAGCTGAAGGACTATTAGTAAGCCCACACCTGCTCACCGCCTTTCCACATCAGCACCTCCTAATGTATGCCCTAACCCTCTCAATTACTTATTTTTAAAATCAGTGTACTGCTCTGTCATTGGTTTATGGACACTACGTTATCCACCAGGGTCTACAATCTCTGCATTGCCTTGAGTCAGCATTGGTCAGTTTTTGGCCTTTTTTTATCTGGGTTTTTTGCAATTTTTGGCAAAATGATTTGTTGTGTGGCTGTCAACTCGTCCGCTCATCTCGGCCAAGGCATGCAGATGCATTGTTTCCCCCACAAAAAAAACAGAAAGACGATGTCAGTGGGTCATACGCCCTACATTAATAAAATACATATGAAACCAAATCTAGCATAATCACTGTAAATCGATGAATAATTAATTTATTTTGTATCACACATTATTCTGACCACCATTGCATGCACAGATAGATAGATAGATAGAAAGATAGATAGATAGATAGATAGATAGATAGATAGATAGATAGATAGATAGATAGATAGATAGATAGATAGATAGATAGATAGATAGATAGATAGATAGATAGATAGATAGATAGATAGATAGATAGATAGATAGATAGATAGATAGATAGATAGATAGATAGATAGATAGACCAAAAATCAACAAATAGGTGAATTTGCGATTGCTGAACCAACAATATGCGGCGGTCCACTACACTTGTCTGTACTGAGCAGTTTGTGATCACTTTTTTTAGACTCAACAAGTTGCCACATTACAGTTCTCATACTAACAAAAGCCTGATGGTTTGCAAGGGAAAGGAGTCCCCGCCCCCCCCAAAAAAAAATACATTCAGTGAAGTTCAAGACAGAGATCTGAAAAAAAAATCCTTGAAATATATCTTGAGTTTGTATCCTGCCACTACCCTGGTGCTTCTGTTGCCGATTTTGCACCCACCTGCATGATGGTGACATACTTTATGTAATTTGCTTTTCAGTTGCCAGCATGAGTATATTTAATTTTGTCTTCTTCAGTGCACAAAAACCTAAAATATAACCTCTATTTCATCTCCCTTTTATTACAGGCAAAGCGGGTAAGGATGCATTCCCTTTTCATGTGGAGACTGAGGCCCCCCAGGCTGAGTTGTCCTGTATCATGTTCAATGTGTTTCAGCTGTAAACTCTACAGTAAACATGTCATTGTCAACCAGACAAAGACTTACCACAGTTCAGTAAAGTATAGTGTAGGTTATCTTTATATCACACGACAGAAATACATTTACCTCTGTCCTCTGGGTTTGAAAACCAACAATAAACTTCAATTTACTTTGCAAGATGCTCATCAGAGACACTGATTCTGTATGATGCAAAGAGCAGTGGTGTTTCATTTTATTGTCAGGTTGAAAGCCTTCAATAGAACTGAAATATAGGATTTATATTTGGAGGTAGTCACTATCTTATCCTGCATCCCTGCCTCTCCACATACGGAATGCATGTATGACCTCAAGGCTTGAAATAAGTGGGTTTGCATCGCTGTTTGCGATGTACAATGTGTGTTTTTGCCACTCAAATGACGCCGGTGAGTTCTGTAATTTAGACCACTTTACCCTGCTTTTGAAATCAGTTACAATTATCCGACAGTTTGCGTTAACTGGCTTATATAATATTTACCAGATATTATTTTAACATTCATGTTTTTCACCAAATTCGTGAATTTTAAATCATTCTCCTGAGCTGCATAAAGTCATTCAACTCCTTGATGCTTATTACCCAAAAGGTTAATAATTTTAACACTACAACTGAAATTGATGAGAACATCAACCAACAATGAATAAAGTTTACTGTTTGAACTGTTTCCTCTCGAGGTGTCTTCAGTTTAGGACCTTTCACATCTCCATATATATATATATATATATATATATATATATATATATATATATAAATCCTCGTCTCACCCCTCGGGTGGTGTCCGTCCCCATTCAGCTCGGGTCCTCTACCAGAGGCCAGGAAGCTTGAGGGTTCTGCGCAGTATCCTTGCTGTTCCCAGCACTGCACATTTCTGGACTGAGATGTCCGATGTTGTTCCCGGATCTGTTGCAACCACTCATCTAGTTTGGAGGTCACTGCCCTGAGTGCTCCGACCACCACAGGCACGACTGTCACCTTTACCTTCCGGGCTCTCTCTCTCCAGCTCCTCTCTGAGTCCTTATATCATATATATATATATATATATATATATATATATATATATATATATATATATATATATATATATATATATATATAAATCCTCGTCCTTATATCATATATATCATATATATATATATATATATATATATATATATATATATATATATATATATATGAGAGAGAGAGAGACATTGCTGCACACATGCACACATGCACACATGCCCCACCAAAGCAGTGTGCACAGCACTGCTGTCGAGACATTACAGGGGGATGACAACGTTCATCGTCAACGTGTAGTCTGTCCAAGACCCACCCACTTGTCTGAGTGATGAATGGAAGGGCAGAGGTGGAGCTCTGAGTAAGGAGAGGAGTTTGGCATGACTCAATAAGAGACTGAAAGGTGAGGTGTAGAAAATGAAAGCGGGATAGGCAGATTGAAGGTCTGATGCCATGTTCATTTGCTGAAGGAATTGGAATATAGACGCAGATGTATTCTGCTGCAGATTTTGGTCACAGTGATGACATTTGACACTTTTGGGGATGAAACAGACTTGTTGCATCCCTAAACATGTGGACACGGGAGCATTGGACACAAATGTAGGTCCATATTGGCATGATTATGTTACTAATCTATTTGGACTAATACATAAAAACAAAAACAGGTTTTGACTCACATTTGTATGCAAATCTGCACACAAGCAGCCTCAGCAGTTACAATGATTCGCCTGCTGTTTACAAAGGCAAATATCGTTCCCTTCTCCGGCTCCAAAGCGTCCTCCAGCAGGTACCATGGTAGTGAATTCATCAGACATATTGATCTAGGCGCTGAATCATGCAGTGAATATTTATGCAAATTGCATTTTTGTGTGAGGCCTTTTGAATGAGGAGCACCAGCCCATGTGATGTTTTTGATAGCCTTTGCCGGATGGCATGCGTGACTTTGCTTTGACTGACATCAACTGAAACCCAGCGCGAGAAGATAATGCCATTTTTAATCCCACAGAATAACCTCAAGGTATACAAGCATACTTGATATTACTGATATCACTCTGACTGTGAGATTGTGTCCAAACTGCACTCCATCCCCGAAGCCATATCACATGCTCCTGCATTGCCTCATTCCATTTTCAATCAAATGTTGGTTGAACGTTTTACTTGATGTGGTCGAAGAGTAGGTAAGGGCGACTGAGAGGTTAGCTTGTGGCTATCAAAAGTCCTGTGCATGAAAGCACATCCATTATATTCAAACATCACAAGCGCAAGAGGATTAAAATTGATTCGAGTCGGTAAAATGCTGCCCTATTTATTATATTGTCCATGAGGTTGCCAGAAAGTAGTTGTGGTGGTTTTAAGCACACACCTCTTCAAAGGTTGATATGTTGACCAAAGTCAGACAACATTTTTGGAGTGCTGTGTCTGTGTTCTATTTTTTTTTCTTCTTATTTATGTTTGCATCCCATTTCCTGGTTCAGGCATGGTCATATCCTGGGAGCCTACTTTTTTTTTTTAATTCTGGGGCAACTGTAACGGCTCCATTGTGTCTGAAATGCCGATCAAAAAAAATCTTGGAAGCATGAAATCAGTGATTGCTGTATTATGCGTATTTGACAGGCTGTTGATTGTTTGGTGGGTTATAGTCCGGTTCATGGCCGATGACGTTATCTCATGGATTCAACAGGCGATGTCACATTTTCACGTGTGCCACATCAAGTTTCATGGAAATATTTTTTTGGAGGGGCATAATGGACCAAAAAGCGATATTAAGAACCAATCTTGTCGCCTTTGTGCTTTGACAATTTCATGCAATTGACTTGTTACGTGTGTTGTCACAAGTGATGTTGTGGGACTGAAATATCATCGCCCATAGGCACCTTACCTTTGTTTGAACCCTTAAATAATGCATAAGCGATGCATACTTGCTGTCAAGGTTTATGAGATCACTGTGGCCACATTTACATGGACCTAATGTATTTTCTGCAGGCTTTTTATGTTTCCAAATACATAAACTAACATTGCAGGCATGGAGAAAGGTGCTAAACTAGTGGGTTTTAAGATGTGATAGGCAACTAGGCTGGAAGGAATTGGCAGTATTTTCCATACTCTGCATGTACGTCTGCATAACTGCCTTCAAATAGTGCACAGAAAGTTATCCAAATATGGCCACAGACTATTTTGTTGTTAGGAGGCAACTTATTGCTATTCTTTCCAAAGGCCAAAGATGGTTGACAAAATGACAACATTTTTAGTTTTTTGTTATCATGGCTCAAATAGAGAATTTGAAGTTGACCCTTAAAGCAGCATGCTTTATGGCAGCGGGCTATTTATGCATGTAGGTTTGGGTCTTCAATCAATTTGATTGACTGCCATTATGGAACCAGGAGATGAGGGCTTGTTATATTGTGTCAACCTCATTTCCCCACGGGGACCTGGCCAAATGGGAAATGAATACATAAAGTGAACAAATTCAATTTTGTACCTTCGATAAAAAGGGAGAGGAGTAGACTTGATGCTGCACATACAATTTTCTCTTTTTACCGAACAAAATTCTGCTAATGACTACTATCTAATTGAACTGACGCATTGAAATGAATGACTTTTATGTTCTTGATTTTATTATTATGACAGTTGATACATTACATATCTTCAGAAAAGAAACCATACACAACAGATAAATGTAGCGTTTGGCAACAAATCGTTTTCTTTTTCTAATTTAGGAAGTGTCGTATGTGACAAGAGGAAACAGAGTGGAAGACTAGTAAGAGACAAACCCCAGTAAACACTGTCAAATAAACTCTTTGCCCTCTGCCCATTCTTGTTCGTCTTCTATACGGCTGCAATGTGAAGTATGTTGAGCGGTGAACATACCTCCCTCATATATATCATGAAGACATATGTGAACTGCGTCTTAGGAATGTAACCTTTGCAGACACGATCCTCTGAGTACAGTACAGTAATGTGAGTGTGTGCATTTGCGTGTGCGCTTGCGTGCGTGAGTGAAAACGAAAGACGGAGCAGGGGTCCGTATCTGTGCAGGGACCTTTTCACCTTAACATTCTGCGTTGTCCAGTGAGTATGTGCAGAGCGTGTGAAAAAGAACACATCTGGGGTTAAGGACCACATATGATTGACTATATGAACCTGCACCCTGCTGGATGAATATGTGCAGGTCAGGGAGACTATTCCTGTCACGTAATGTGAAGATTGTCGGGAGGACTTGTGGGTGGCTGTGGGGACGAAGCATGGGTACCGCCTGGGATTTAGTACCCTTTAAAAACATATTGATCTCTGTCCCAATACTTGAATCCCGCAAAATATTTTTATATTGTAAGGATGGTTCATCGTGGTCGCTCACAATTATCATCTTATGGCACTCTTTGGGGTGAAGTGCGTGTGTGTGTGTGTGTGTGTGTGTGTGTGTGTGTGTGTGTGTGTGTGTGTGCGTCATCATGTTTAAAAAAATAGATATTATTATTATTATTTACAAGTAAGGAAGTGCACATCTGAAGCTGAGCCTTGTTGTTGTGCTCGCAGCTGAAGCGATAATGCAACAACAGCTTGTGGTTGCCTGCAGCACAGAGGTCAATTCAACAATAAGGACTGCAAATATTTTCCTGGATGAATCGTGTTTACGTTTCAGTTTAGCAAAGGCTTGAAATTGCTTTGCTGGTGGGTCAAGAAGAATGTACTACACACGCCCATACAGGTTTAACAATTTCAAGCATATATGTTGTCTATAACATTCAATAATTTTGAGTAATTCTTGTCTAAGGCGCGTCATGGTGCTGCTTATGATTCAAAGATTTCTCAAGCGGCTGTCATCTTTTCGCATTTGAGCTTGAGCAGTCATTGCTTATTTCTGTGTATGGATGATGATATTCGGCTTTACGTGGTCCCAGAACGACTTCTATATGTCCGTGAACCCATTCCAGGATGCATCGAATGGCTCTCTCTTTCATATATCAAAACAACTAGCAGAACAATCATCCTCAATCACCCTGTTTCTGTCTGTCACTCAGATCCTCAAGCTACGTTGGCGGCGCTCCCAAAAGCTAACGTGGCATCACATTCTTGACTAAACGTGCATAAAAACAAATTAGCCTGGCCCATACAATTTGCAAAAAGATGTGTGCAGCCAGCCAGCAAATAGATGTCCTTCCAAGCCAAGGTCATGATGATATTGAGGCTAGAACTTTAGGATTGATGTTAGTACGTGTCAGGTTTTTCCACTTTCACTCACATCTTGGTGTGTTGCATGAAAACTAACTGGACAAGAGGTGAAAAGACCTCGCTGGCTATAGGTAACTCTGAAGATGAGAAAGTCCTTCAAATGATTGTAACAACTACTGTAATAATTTAATCTTGAAATGTGCATCCACCACTTTAGTAAGTCCCCCCCCAAATTATGCTATATACTCTTTCTTAGGTGTGTGTACGTATGTGTGGCGGTTCATTCATCTGTACATATATTCATGCACGGCGTACTTCATTTTGGACATTGGGATGCATGGACAATCCAGTGTACATATCGTTGCGCTGTCAGACTCGCAATACGCAGATTGGGCTTGTGTTGAACAGCGCAAGGCTGGTCTAATAAGTCCCCAAGCTATGGCAGGAAGACCGGTGGTAGGTGGATGATGGATCTCAGTGCCAGGGTACATAATGGTGGGACTGGGGAGCACTGGGGTGAAGGACAACACTCTGCCCTCTCTTCTTAATCAGATGCAGATCAAGCTAAAAGCAACGGAGCAGCAAATCCTCTTCTAACGGCGAGCCTCTAGACCCTGCACAATCCTTTCTACTTTGCTTTTGCCTCCGCCAGCCCCTCCTCGTCACTCCTCCTCTGCGCTCCCACTTCTCTTTGCCTCTGATTATCTTAGCAAGAAAGCTCAGAGAGTGGCCCAAAAGAGGAGATGGATGCTCACAGGCCTTTACCACAAAGATCATACAGGGTAAGTGCAAAAGCCTCTTGTGGCTTGTTGATAAAGTATTGATTTTTTTCACAAGCGGCTGTTTATGAATCACCTTGGAGGCACTGACCCCCAGGACCTTAGGGTGTGAGGTAGGAGCATGGTGAGGAGGGGCGAGCATCCAGGGACACGGGGGGATAATGTGAAAAATGAAGAAAGGCATAGCTGGATAGATAGAGAAGCAGGGGACAGGGGGTGGGATAGGAATTGATTGGGGACAAACCTCAGCGTTAATTGAAGCGACGGATCAATGGTGGAGGAATGTTGAATTTTGGCCAAACAAGGCAGGGGGTGACAATATATTCAGGCTCTTCTACTTGATATCCGTGAGCAACATAACACCGAGCACGCTTGCGTGAGTGCATAGACACACTCAAATAGATGCCATTGTCTCAGTGTCTTCCCTGAGATCGAGCCTTTGCTCACATCACTTTGAAGAAGGCAAGGGATGCGGACCTTCTTCTATACGGCTGCAATGTGAAGTATGTTGAGCGGTGAACATACCTCCCTCATATATATCATGAAGACATATGTGAACTGCGTCTTAGGAATGTAACCTTTGCAGACACGATCCTCTGAGTACAGTACAGTAATGTGAGTGTGTGCATTTGCGTGTGCGCTTGCGTGCGTGAGTGAAAACGAAAGACGGAGCAGGGGTCCGTATCTGTGCAGGGACCTTTTCACCTTAACATTCTGCGTTGTCCAGTGAGTATGTGCAGAGCGTGTGAAAAAGAACACATCTGGGGTTAAGGACCACATATGATTGACTATATGAACCTGCACCCTGCTGGATGAATATGTGCAGGTCAGGGAGACTATTCCTGTCACGTAATGTGAAGATTGTCGGGAGGACTTGTGGGTGGCTGTGGGGACGAAGCATGGGTACCGCCTGGGATTTAGTACCCTTTAAAAACATATTGATCTCTGTCCCAATACTTGAATCCCGCAAAATATTTTTATATTGTAAGGATGGTTCATCGTGGTCGCTTACAATTATCATCTTATGGCACTCTTTGGGGTGAAGTGCATGTGTGTGTGTGTGTGTGTGTGTGTGTGTGTGTGTGTGTGTGTGTGTGTGTGTGTGCGTCATCATGTTTAAAAAAATAGATATTATTATTATTATTTACAAGTAAGGAAGTGCACATCTGAAGCTGAGCCTTGTTGTTGTGCTCGCAGCTGAAGCGATAATGCAACAACAGCTTGTGGTTGCCTGCAGCACAGAGGTCAATTCAACAATAAGGACTGCAAATATTTTCCTGGATGAATCGTGTTTACGTTTCAGTTTAGCAAAGGCTTGAAATTGCTTTGCTGGTGGGTCAAGAAGAATGTACTACACACGCCCATACAGGTTTAACAATTTCAAGCATATATGTTGTCTATAACATTCAATAATTTTGAGTAATTCTTGTCTAAGGCGCGTCATGGTGCTGCTTATGATTCAAAGATTTCTCAAGCGGCTGTCATCTTTTCGCATTTGAGCTTGAGCAGTCATTGCTTATTTCTGTGTATGGATGATGATATTCGGCTTTACGTGGTCCCAGAACGACTTCTATATGTCCGTGAACCCATTCCAGGATGCATCGAATGGCTCTCTCTTTTCATATATCAAAACAACTAGCAGAACAATCATCCTCAATCACCCTGTTTCTGTCTGTCACTCAGATCCTCAAGCTACGTTGGCGGCGCTCCCAAAAGCTAACGTGGCATCACATTCTTGACTAAACGTGCATAAAAACAAATTAGCCTGGCCCATACAATTTGCAAAAAAGATGTGTGCAGCCAGCCAGCAAATAGATGTCCTTCCAAGCCAAGGTCATGATGATATTGAGGCTAGAACTTTAGGATTGATGTTAGTACGTGTCAGGTTTTTCCACTTTCACTCACATCTTGGTGTGTTGCATGAAAACTAACTGGACAAGAGGTGAAAAGACCTCGCTGGCTATAGGTAACTCTGAAGATGAGAAAGTCCTTCAAATGATTGTAACAACTACTGTAATAATTTAATCTTGAAATGTGCATCCACCACTTTAGTAAGTCCCCCCCCAAATTATGCTATATACTCTTTCTTAGGTGTGTGTACGTATGTGTGGCGGTTCATTCATCTGTACATATATTCATGCACGGCGTACTTCATTTTGGACATTGGGATGCATGGACAATCCAGTGTACATATCGTTGCGCTGTCAGACTCGCAATACGCAGATTGGGCTTGTGTTGAACAGCGCAAGGCTGGTCTAATAAGTCCCCAAGCTATGGCAGGAAGACCGGTGGTAGGTGGATGATGGATCTCAGTGCCAGGGTACATAATGGTGGGACTGGGGAGCACTGGGGTGAAGGACAACACTCTGCCCTCTCTTCTTAATCAGATGCAGATCAAGCTAAAAGCAACGGAGCAGCAAATCCCTCTTCTAACGGCGAGCCTCTAGACCCTGCACAATCCTTTCTACTTTGCTTTTGCCTCCGCCAGCCCCTCCTCGTCACTCCTCCTCTGCGCTCCCACTTCTCTTTTGCCTCTGATTATCTTAGCAAGAAAGCTCAGAGAGTGGCCCAAAAGAGGAGATGGATGCTCACAGGCCTTTACCACAAAGATCATACAGGGTAAGTGCAAAAGCCTCTTGTGGCTTGTTGATAAAGTATTGATTTTTTTCACAAGCGGCTGTTTATGAATCACCTTGGAGGCACTGACCCCCAGGACCTTAGGGTGTGAGGTAGGAGCATGGTGAGGAGGGGCGAGCATCCAGGGACACGGGGGGATAATGTGAAAAATGAAGAAAGGCATAGCTGGATAGATAGAGAAGCAGGGGACAGGGGGTGGGATAGGAATTGATTGGGGACAAACCTCAGCGTTAATTGAAGCGACGGATCAATGGTGGAGGAATGTTGAATTTTGGCCAAACAAGGCAGGGGGTGACAATATATTCAGGCTCTTCTACTTGATATCCGTGAGCAACATAACACCGAGCACGCTTGCGTGAGTGCATAGACACACTCAAATAGATGCCATTGTCTCAGTGTCTTCCCTGAGATCGAGCCTTTGCTCACATCACTTTGAAGAAGGCAAGGGATGCGGACCTAATCCTACCGAGATGCTCCTTCCTGTCCAACACTGAGGTAGAAAAAATAAAATCTATGGGTTCAAGGTTGAATGACACAAACAATGTCATAAAGGCATCAAGGGGGTAGAGCTTTGCCAGACAGCAGCCATCAGCTTTCAGCTTTTATGGGGCCGTTTACAGGGAACTACTTCAACAAATATGTCATTTTTACTGTTCGGAAAAAAGAGAGGATGCACGTATAGACAACTGCCACATTCAGATCAATTTATGAGCTTGTTAACAGAAAAATATCTCCAGAAAAATATACCTTTGAATATTCTGTAACTCTTTTCTGCTGAAAAGCTAACTTGACAAGTCACCAATCGAGACGGACAGCCATGCACAGATAAAAGTGAACCACTATTCCACCGTGACTCACATTAGGTCCAGAACTAAAATTCTCAAGACACATACAAGCAGAGTATAATGTTTTGGACAAGGCTGGCATGACATGTACAGTGCCATGAAAAAATACTTTTGGTCATCTCAAATTCTTGCTTTTTTGCATACAGCCCCTATTTGAATGTTGAAGAACATCAAACAAAAGTAACTGTCAGACGATTAAAATAAACACAAAATGCATGACAGTGGTTAGCACGTTGACCTCACAGTGCGGAGGTCATGGGTTCGAACCCGGTTCTGGCCTTCCTGTGTGGAGTTTGCATGTTCTCCCCATGCCTGCGTGGGTTTTCTCTGGGTACTTCGGTTTCCTCCCACATTCCAAAACCAGGCATGGCAGGTTGATTGAATGTTCTAAATTGTCCCTAGGTGTTAGTGTGAGTGTGGATGGTTGTTCGTCTCTGTGTGCCCTGTGATTGGCTGTCAACCGGTTCAGGGTGTCCCCCGCCTACTGCCTGAAGACGGCTCGGATAGGCTCCAGCACCCCCCGCGACACTTGCAAGGATAAAGCGGATCGGAAAATGGATGGATAAAATTCATTTTTTAAATGGTGATTTTAATTATTAAGGGGAAAATGTGCGTGTGTGGGGATGAATGTCTGCCTATATAGAATGCTCTGTTTATGTGTCGGCGGGAATTGGTACCTTGCATTTAGTTGTGAGGCACCATTTTTTTGAAAAGTGCTGTCTAAAAAATATCTGATTGATTTATTGATTGACTGATTTTATAAAATGCTTGATTTAATTTGTTTTTGCTGAAATTTTGACAGCCCAGTTATTTCAGTTACTGTATTTTGATGCCCTCTAAAAAACTGACAGTGACACAAAACTGAACAGGTGAAGCAAGCAATGTGTTAGTTGTAGTAGCCATCATTTTAGATAATATCGCTGCATTTGCTGACCATCTTAGGTCACTCTTTACTGAAAGTAACCAGTGTGGGTCTTTTCTGTCAAGACTGAGTAATTCACAAGGCTTTCATGCTTGTGCGAAAATAAATACATGAATAAAAATGCTCATTAATTACAGCCGCTCCTAGCCCCTCGTATCGGACATCTTGTTCACCGGTCCATCCACTGAGACCCTCGCTGATGAAAACAAGAATGAAAATAAGAAGGATGAAAAAAAAAGAAAGAAATCTAATTTGTACCCAAAGCCCAGTGAGCCAGCCATCTGGTAGCTTATGCAGTATGCAAATGTGCCTCTGTATTTGGTGCATTTATTCGAAGGAGAAAAAAAGACAGCAAAAGAGGCAGAGATTGCCCTGGAGGATTAATGACATCATTCTGTATGCACCTCTGGATTCCCAAACTGCTTGGATATTACCAACCTCTGACATAGAGGAATAATGTTGGTTGTAGCAAGGCTCAACGTTATGAGCTCTATCTTTTCCTACTGGTGCACAAAAATAATGGGGCTGGTTCATCATCAGATTGCAGTGTCAGGTTTTGGGGAAAAATGAATAAGAATGTGGCATATTGAGAATAGATGGGTCTGAGGCTGTGGGCTAGTTAGAGTGTTTCGCCTTGGTGGGTGTCAGTCTCACTAATGGTGGCTCTCCATGCACCACTGCAGGAGGACGCAGTGTGTGGCTGTTGCATGTAAACAATGCAGTACACTATCAATCAACTATGCAGAATATGGTTCATGCTGTCATCTGGATTACGTTCGTTGTTCAGCAACGCAAACCTCCTTGATCAGCATTATTCTTCTTTCCCTAGAAATGGTTACAAACATCATCATTGAGGTATCAACACACTTTGTAATCAATAATCTTTGTTAAAAACAATATACCGTGTGCCCCCACCCTCCAAAGAGTATATGCTCACCTTCCACATAGTCCAACATGTTGCAACCAAGATTATTCTCGTTAATGAAAACTAACAAAATAACAACTAAAATTGAATCATTTTTTGTCAATGAAATAAAACAAGAAAGACGTATTCGAAACTACATTTAAATTTATAAATCTAACTAATTATTGCAAAATTGTCCTTTGTTTTCATCTTTGTCAATTAATATCAAACATGAGCTTTCAGACTTCATTTTTTGTGTATTTACTTAGGGATTTGTGTACGTCCATACAGAAGAAGAAAGGTGAAACAGTCACACAAAACTAAGTGACCTTTTTTTGTATCTTGCACTCACTGCGTATAAAAAAAAAATATAAGGTAACGAACGCAATGACCAACGTATCACGTATACCTTTGTCAACAAAACAACAACACCAGAATTTCCATGCATCCATCCATTATTTCATCCCACTTATCCAGGACAATGTAGTTGAACACTGGCACACATCTCATCTGACTTCAGGCTAAGACCACCCTGGAATGGTTGACAATCAGTCACAGCTAAAACTCAGAGACAAACTATTCACACACGTTTCACTGAGTGGGAACTGAACCCACGCAGTCAAATGAGTCAACCACTCAGGGAAGTCACCAAAACATTACAAATGACAACAATACCAATAGCGTGCAATACTTCCACAACAGACATCTTGGACGGAAACAAAAAAAAAAAACGTCAACTGTAGTGGCTGCCTTGAGGATAAAAGAATATGTTCTGAACCATTGAAATGAGTTTGGAAAATCTACAGAGACCCATCACTTGTAATAAATTGGACTGAATGTCCAACATGTTGTGTTCTTTTTTTTTTTTTTTTTTTTTTGCTGTGCATCAGCATAAAATGGACTCACTGTTCTCACATCATGCTGACATGGAAGGCTGCCTGAACATTCTGGGTAGCACATGGGAAATGGGGTTGTGGGGGGTTCCTCTCTCTTTCTTGCTCTTTCCCTTTCACAAGCACCCTCTGCACATGCACAGAGATCCATCCTGTTTATTTTGCCCTCTGCACCCTCCGGCCCCTAGCTCCGAGGCCAGCGAAGACCAGCCTAAAGGCTATAGACTGCCCTATCCTGTTTCAGGCCTGTCATAGCCAGCCCACATCTGTTTAATACATACATGCAGCCATGAGGTCATGAGGTGGGAATGTAGTCGCAATCTGGGCTCCGGACTCTGCGATCATTATGGCATACTGTACACATCAGAGCTGAGCGGTGAAGAAAACAAAGATTTTTTTTTTTGTATCTTAGGAGAAGTCCAATGTTGACCACACATTCAGTATGCAGTGCAAATGTGCTGCAAAGCTTTGGGACAGCAGGAAACTACTTAAAAAGGTATAAAAGAAACCTTCATTGCTGAACAGGGCATCTGTCATCATGCTTGAACCCAGAGGTGATCTGGAAAAAGGGTTTTTCACCCCTAAAACTTTGTCCTTGAGACATAATGGGACCTTTCTGGCCAAAGGCCCCTTTTGGCTTCCATCAAATGGAGAGGCGAATGGATCCCAAGGGAAAGTATCAACGTCCATGAGATGATCTGGTCCGGCTGCGGACTGCCAAGAACAACACAGCGGGTTTAATGCTCAGGACCCTGGGAGGAAATTATAAGCTAAATAGTCGAGATCTATGGACGTTTCCAGGTTTTTAAGGTCATTAATCCAGTGGAATCCTTGATGACAATATTATGGTTTGTTTGCTACTACTGTCTTCTTACTACTTTCTTTCTGGCTGCCCATGTGGTGAAGACAATTAATCAGACAGCCCCAAAAAATGTTACTTTCAACAAATACAAATGTGTACAGAAGGTTGATCACATGAGTGTGCAAATTTGCTGCAGAGTCAAGGGCACATTTGAAAAAGAAGGCTACAACTGTACAGACACAGATGCACACATATTGCCATTTATGCAATTGCAGTACATGTGGATAGTTTGAAGGTGGTCTTCTGTAACTGTGACACACTGCCACTCGCTGGTCTGTGAAGAGTGCTGCCTTTTTCTCTTACAAAAAGTTCTACGGGCACAACATTGAATTTGCACCAATAGAGGAGGACAAAGTGCAAACCTCAACAACTGCCATAAACATTTTAATTAAAATAATACCTGTGCTAATGAAAAGTAAGCATTATCATCATTGATGTATTTTTTGAAACAGCTCTCGTACTTCTCACAAGAATGTGGAGGTGTACCTAAGACCATGGCCGCTGATTGTCAATAGCTTGCATTGTCTGCAAAATGTAAAGTGTCGGAGGTGTGCAGTCTGCTTGTTCCGAAAAGAGGAAAGAGTTGACGTTGTTTTTCACCACCCCACTCTCGGCTCCTTTAATGGGGTACTAACCTCTTGCTACTGACCATGTATGCAGGAGATGAGGAAGAATGAAAAAGAGGGCAGGAAGCGACAAAGCGAGCAAGGAAGAAAGTGAGAGAGCAACTCACTGTGTGACATGTGGACAGATGGTTGCCACGCTGCATAGCTGCCGGGCCACATGCGATAGCCGTGAACCATGCTAGAGCCCTCCACACCCACGCCTCTACTGTTGACACCTCTCAACATACTCAGGCAAAGACAGAGGAGGGCAAGGATGGGAATGGGAATGGGTGGGGGCAGGTAGCACCCAGGCAAAAAAAATACATAAAAAACACTGGAACTTGGGACTGTGAGTTGAGCTATCATCAGACTGGAAGGAAAGCCAGATCAGACGTACACTAGGTTGATCTTAATGCCCCATATCTGACAGCAGCCATCAAAACAGTTTTACAATCCCCAAAAGCTCAAAAGCTCCAAGAGCGGATCAGAAGATTATATAAAAACTTCAGGGATTTCCTCCTTAAAACAGGTAGAGAGCATGCCGAAGTCCTAGAAAATATTTGATTGTCTCTGTGATGATTTAACTGTTCTACCATTGTTGTTATAACTTCCTGAAATTCATTGTATGGAAGATATATTTCATGAGCTCGGGGGAAAAAAAAGTTGGGTTGTGATAGTTTGGATTCCTTGGATCTAACCATCCCCATAGCAGTCTGAGATTTACAATATATTCCAGTGTATACATGGTTTTACTGTATAAGGACATTGTTTTCTGAAAACATGCATTTCCAATTACCTCTACAAATTCAGACAAAATCATCTTTTTGTTGCAGTAAATCAAAGCTTTTTATTTATATAAATATTTGGGAAAAATATAGGAAAAAAATAAGAGTTATACTACGACTCGAAGTGCGAATCTTCCACAACCTTCAATATTATACAAAAACACAACTTGGGAGGAAAGATTTCAAATTGTATTGGTCAAATAAACACTCCAATTGCCAATATAGTTTAAGTAATTTTGTTCTGAAGACCCTGGGCAGATAAGACTGACATGGCAGCACATAGTGGCTGAAACCTGATTTGACAAATAAATACAAATCTAACGTACACATTTTCAAAGCAATTAAACCAGGGTTAGGAATTGAAGACAATAGACTGCTATTTAGGGATTTAAAAAAATAAATGTGAGTTCACTGAACAAATATTTGAACTGAGTTTGAGTGTTAGGTCCTCTGCATGATAACTAACTGACAAGATGGGACATCAGCTCAGTGAGCAGCTAACGTGTATATTCGTGCGCATTCTGTACACACATCTCTGTTTAGGGCCAGCACATTATAGCTTGCCTTTAATTCAGAAAACATCAACAACAAAAAGAAAATAGACTGTTTATGAGACTGCATGTATAAAGGGCAGCTTGCATCCCCTTCACCCTGAAGACCGCATCATTTGTTGCACGTTAGCAAAAAACAAAAGTGACTTCATATATTGTTTACTCTAAGCTTTATGTATCAATTCATTTACATGTTCACTTTTTAACCTGATGGTTGTAAACATTTCTTTGAAAGTGTTGCCTGTGCAGTGAATAAGGATCTAATAATTGCGATTATTTGACTGAAGTCTTGCAATATTAACTGAATGTCAAAATATAATTAATAAGGATCTAATAATTGCGTTTATTTGACTGAAGTATGGCAATTTTAACTGAATGTCAAAATATAATTAAAATATGATTTCATAACTGACTCATTTACAGTATAGGTTTGAAGCAATTTTCACCAAACGACTCCTCGTAAGAAAATAAATTAATAAATAAATAAATCTGAAAGAGCAGCTTGTGGGAAAATGGCCTTTATCCGACACTGGCTGAGACCTTTGACATTAGCAGGTGTCTTGAAAGGAAAACAAATACTTAACAGTTATCTGTGTTTGTCTCCCTCTCTTTGTGCCTTTTCCACACGATGCAACCTTTTTTTTCTTCCATTCCCGCGGTCCCTCCCTCTCCCATTAAACCGGTTTCTCTATCGGACCGGTCCATGTGTTTTTCCCGTCAGCGCACCCATGCAGGTTGGTCTGCATGGTCCGTTGTGTTGTTTAATATGCGCGGCCCATTCTTGGCTCTTTATTATCATCCCACTGGTGACGGAGGCCCTTTTCTTTGGCCAGACAATGGGCGGCGGCGTGACAGAGAGCACGGTGGTCATGTCCCATTTGCCACCCCATGCTATCTCTCTATCCTGCCCCCCTTCTCACCCGCCGTCTGCTTTTCAATAGCACCCTAATACTGTTACAGGAGGGAAAGACCTGGGAGCCTTCAATATGCCCCAAGCCTCTGGGGCCACTGCTATATACATACTATTAGCATAATTATAGCCTGAGAGAGGGAGAGAAAATGCAGATGGACAGAAAAAGAGAGAAAGAGGGGAAGCAAAGGTGCAATGTGACTGTCATCCCTCTTCGACCCCCCACCCCCCACTCCCCAACACACACACACACACACACACACACACACACACTCAGCCACAATTCTCAAAAAGGGATATTTTAAATAGCTTTCCTCCTCAATTTGTTCTGACCTCATCTAGAGTCGGCCTATCGTTAACTCCGGGACATGTGGGTGGGCAACTCTCCTGATGGCACCATGGTTGCCTGACTTTGAACTTGAACTTGGGCCCTATGGGGTCACGCAGATTGGAATGGAATTGATGAGTGCTCCCCCTGGGACTCCAGGCTGGTAAGTGCAGCTGTGTTCCAGTAGCTTGTTTAAATGTCACCATTGCTTCATGCTCTCTTATCGTTGCTCATTTGTCTTATTCATGTTCGTTTAAAACGTGTGCCGGATTAAATGTTCAGATCCAAGGGTGAATATTTGTAGGTTTAATAAACTGGATATTATTGTCTGGATGCACTTATTTTGTTTACCTCAATCAAAAAAAAAATCAGCAGCAGTTAAAAAAAAAAAGTCCGATTGTCCTTCTGGTCCTTTTCCGACATGCTTGCCAGTTTGATTACCGTTGCTATCTCGACTCAATTACAATCTCGGGGCATGCAATGTTCAGCGCATTTATAGGAATCATTTGCTGCATCAAAAATGTTTGTTTTCAACAACACCATAACACCCGCACAGCACTGTGCAACCTACAACAGCTCCGCAGAGCAATGTGCTGATCTGTCCTCTGCCCACTGCATACAGTACACAGTATTTCATAGGAAACAGCACCATAGCAATGGAAAAAGCAAACTTTTCAATACCACAAGCCCAGTCATCCAGTTTTAGGGGCGGCTTTAAAGCATGTCACAAGACCTCATGCATAGTAAACAGTGCGGCCTCCATGGCTGACTGGTGAGCAATTTGCCTCGTAGATTGCCTGGCCCCGGGGCCTTGGTGCTATGTTTATGTATGAGCCCTCCTATTTCATATGTATCGGCCCCAGATCATTTTCAACTCCCAACCCCTCCTTGTGTTTTTTTTTTTCCTCCAGCAGAACTGATGGCATACACAGACACACAAGCATGCGATGAAACGCATGCAGGAAAACATACACGTTAATACACACACCTGGGCAGACACATAACATAAACATTAAGAGTGATGACCTGCACAAGGGGTGACACTGTCCCAGCAGATTACACTATTGTCAATACAAATAGAAATTTACTCTACATGTTTCGCTGTTGCGCCTGCCGCTTACCGTGACAGTTGTGCTTTGCAGGGTGACTGGAGATGTATTAGGAACGTGTTGTCTGTGATGGTGTTTTCAAATCTGCCTCACCGTGGCTGTTTCAGTCCACCTCTCGCGCTCCAGCAAACAACATCCGATTTTTCGAGGCACATGCTGTGAACGTGTTGCTTAATTTGTGGACCCAGCTGTGCCTGCCTTTTTTTAAAATACAGTAAGTACAGCAATCATAACATGTGGGTGTAATTTTCTTCAGAAATGTTCCAGATCTTACCGGCACATGCCACTGCAACCCATGCAGAGACACAATTATACGACTGAATACAGGTAAGATTACAAAGATGAACATGTATTCCCTCTTTGTCAGTCACTTATACCTCCCTCAGCTCTATTTTTTCCATATGTGTTCTCATTTCACTGCAAGGACTCTGATAGTTTTGTCTTTTTCTTCTCCAGTTCATGTAAGCTTGATCAGGTTTTAACCATGCGCAAAGCCCTTCTTCAAACTGGCAAGGGGCTGCTCCACAGAGGAACATCTTTGGGAATGTTTACACCATCCAAAGTCAGGCTGAGGATGTCCTCTATGTGTCAGCTAAGGGTGAAGAATCTCTAAAGGGCCCAAAATGTAATGGGTTTCACAGGACACAATTTGTTTGATATGAAATGATCCTCGGCAGACACAAAGTGGCCTCCATTAGGAGCCAAGCAGATTAGCGCGGTCCTCTGAGGGTCCGTGGCTCAGTGTCAGTGGTGGAGGACCCTTCTTATCTTTCATTAAGCGCACACAGCAGGGCGGATTCACCAGCTATGGGGGAGGAATAGGGAGGGAAAGTGAGGGAGAGAGAGAGAGAGAAAAGAGGATGGGAATCAGCGATTTATAGCGTTTAAAAAATAATTTCCACATATCACAGCCTCATCTCACACAGTGCTGGAAGTGAAGGAGCCTTGGGGAATGGAAGCATCTTTTTTTCACCAAATGCCAAAAGTGACCAGCAGGCACTGAGGAAATGAGGCTGAACATAAACACACAAAAAAGACAAAACAACATATGTGCACATTTGCAGTTATACTGTGAGTGAATAAACGAATAAGGAAAGTCATTGGATACACATTTCTTTCAGTTTTACAATGATGTACACACAATAAAATGCTGCTCAAATGCTGTTACTCTGCGAGCAGGTGGATTCAGATACATTTTTGAAGTAGATGTCGAGTCTACTTCAAAAATAGATTTTATGGTGCGCACCCCCTTGAAAAAATAAAAAATCAGCAAATTCAACGCACTAATGTCTTGTTATGTTTTGATATTTGGATGCAACGATAATTTTCATGACTTTAAATTGCTTTTCAATTGCCAGTTTTAAACCATCTGCACTGAAAAATCAGCTTACCAAACTGAACTTGAAAATTGTAATACTGGAAAAACATTTTCCGAATAAAATAATGAAAAGGGATTTTTTTTAAACATTTATTGCTCAACAGTACAACAAATGTATAATATTATAAAATAACTATTGGGTGAGCTAATAAAAATTGAGGTCTGGGGAATAATCAATAAGCTTTAAAAGCTAAACATTTTTGAGTTCATTGTTATTGTTAACATCACTGCTACTTGCAAATGTGCAGCATAAAATAATGATGCGATTAAGTGCCGCTTTGGTCCGGTCGATGCATGGTTTGACGCCTCAAGTTTACATGGCCTGGCTATGCAAGCTCTGTTCGCATTTTCATGTGCTCCACATCACTTGCACAGTACTTGTTCAAATAATTCAACAGGTTTGTTGCGTTGCCTTTCACAATGGCTTTGTTAACCCCACATCGCTCACAAACGTGAGAAACATCAAAATAACGTAATCTTTGGAAGAAAAATTTACCATTCAGAACCTGCCCCACCGCCTACAAAATTTTCTTTGAAAAAGGCTGAATAGTTTTTCAGTTAGGTTGGTAACCCACATCCTGTTCATATACTGTATTACAAATCAAATACACAACTCCGCCTCTGTCTTAAAGGCTGAAGTGAAACTCAGGTACAGTATTTACCAGCCAGTGGGTGTCTATTTTCACACATACACGTACGCGACAGTGATGACAGGATTCCATGCTGGTTAAGGGGCTAATCTGTTTGTTAATGGTTGTTGTGTGCTAATTACTGTCTCTGTTCACCAGAGGCCTTTCCTGGCCAGTCACCAATTTATCCAGCCTCTGAATGCCCACTCACTCGTCTCTGAACCGAGGGGATCCTGTGAGAGGGGGGACTTTATGGTGATGGTGAAATTGGCCTTGGAATCCTGGTCTGTTGCTGGAACATGTTTTCTGTGAAGGAGATGAGGGAGAAAGACGCGGTGGAAAGACAGAAATGTGAGACAGGAGCGTTTCCATGTGTTTCACTGTGTGTGTGTGTGTCTTGAAACGATCGCGCATGAGCTCGCCCGACTAGATGTGTGCAAGCGGCAGAGGACAAGAGTGGAAAGGAAAACAAGGCCTGAATGTGGGCCAAGTCGACCACTCCACAAGCTCAAAGGCAGCAGTAATCCAGTGTTGACATGGTAATAGCCATGAGCTTAGTGTCAATTAGATAGAAACAATATGCTCACTCTGCTGGAGTAAGTGGATAGTACCTATTAAGTCGAGCAAAGCAAGCAATAGTTTTAGGCTGCAAATAAATAAGGCTGTGAATCTGATACTTTGCCACCGAGTGTGTCTGGATCTCTTTTTTTCTTCATTCAGAGAAATTATGTTTTGTCTTTTTTCTACCAATTTGAAATTCAAACTCTGACTTCAAAGCCATCCGTGTTTTATCACCATTTCATTCTACCCTTAGGGTGAGTGGCCTTACTATATTTCAGGCACTCACAATGCATTTCTGGGCCATCACAATCTCCAACCACATCGAAGCACCAGCATACAGTGTTGGCAAAAGAGGCCACATACAAAGGGGCTGAAACCATCTTTGACATTCCTTTGATAGCCCTCGAGCCATATGAGGGTGGTGTCCGTGTACAATGTGTGCATGTATCTTTGTGTAAATGGCTACTCTGGTCTTATAACAATGCCATGGCACCAGCTGAGGCCAAAGAGTAAAAAGGGGATGGGATCAGGTGACTGGTTGATGCCTCCACCGTCCAAAAAGAAAGAAAGCTATAGTCAATTTACAAGAGCCATCAACGACTGGTGCCTCAGAGCCGTGCTAGAAAAACCCAAACAAAAAAACACCTTCAAGAGATGTGTTAGTTCAAATCTTCTGTATGCACTCTAATCCCAACCACACAAGGACATGGCTGTGATCAGCAGTCAATTTTTAGCTCAAGAAAATGTGTGACCCCTCTTTTCATCTGCAACTTTAGCCCAGATTTTTGTCACGTTATTTCAAAATTAAACTGAAGCAGAATCATCAAGCATCAAGGCAAGGTTCAAACGAACAATTGCATTACAACTGCAAATGTTCTTTCTTTTATAAGAAAACATTTCGCTGCCAAAAGTGTGTGTCTTATGAGTTCGTATTAGGTTTACAAACGTTTATTATCATGTGAGCATTTTTTAAATACCTTCCTCCCTGTGACACCAATGGAAATCACGTTTTTGTTCCTTTCACCTTGTATTAATGAGTAGCAAGACTAAAAGCATTCTGCCACATTATGCATCAAAGCACTGCAGTGATATTTTAGACAGGAACAAGTCACACGCACACACACACACACACTCATAAATACACACACACACACACACACACACACACTCTCTGACTCTCTCTCTCTCTCTCTCTCTCTCTCTCTCTCTCTCTCTCTCTCTCTCTCTCTCTCACACACACACACACACACACACACACACACACACACCCTGCTGGTACTCCGGTGTACTACAAATTCTACAAACACACACGGTAGGCTAATTAATCACTCTAAATTGTCCTTTGGTGTGATTGTGAGTGTGAATGGTTGTTTGTCTGTGCCCAGTGATTGTGTCCCCTGCCTATGACCCAATGTCAGCTGGAATAGGCTCCAACATGCCCGCGACCCTCGTGACGGTAAAGCGGTTGGTTCGATGGATGAATGTGTGTGTGTGTGTGTGTGTGTGTCTGGAACTTTCGAAAAGCCAACTGGCCTAAATTCAGGCGCTTAGCTGATAACAAGATCTGTCACCTACCAGACCCAACATCAACAGACCTGAATACGTCTTATATGTCGTTCTGTAAAGCCCTACACAAAGCCGCAAGAAGAACAATCCCACGCGGTTACCGTCACCAACTCATACCAACATGGGACGAGGAGTGTGACAGCCACTACAAAGATTTCCTGACTGCCGCAACCAGTGAAGAAGCAACCAAGACTTCCACCGATCTAGTGCAATGCCTTGACGCGAAGCGTAAGAAACGCTGGGAAGACACGGTCCAAAACATAGACTTCACTCACTCCAGCAGAGTAGCTTGGAAGACCTTCAATCGCCTCACAGGACGCAGCTTTCAATCCAAACGCTGCCCTGTCACTGCCAACTCGATTGCACATCAGCTATTGGCTAACGGTCAGTATAAAGAGACTGACAAAGCCCATGATCTCCGAGTGAAACAAGAATGCACCAGATTTTGGAATGCTCCAAGCGTTGATGGCTTCCTCTCAGCTCCCTTTTCCATCAAAGAACTAACCTCTGTCATCAAACAGATCAAGACTGGTAAAGCTCAAGGCCCTGATAACATCCCATCTGAGTTCTTGAAATACTGTGGCCCAAAATGCATGAACTGGCTATGTAAATACCTCTCAGCCTGCATGAAGCACCAGTCTATACCTAAGATCTGGCGGAAAGCTACTGTGGTTCCCCTGCTGAAACCACATAAACCTCCCGATGACCCAAGGAGCTACCGCCCTATCTCACTGCTATGTGTTCCGTATAAGATCTTGGAACGACTTCTCCTGACCAGACTTGACCCAGTGGTTGACCCCCAGCTGCCTAAAGAACAAGCTGGCTTCCGACATGGACACTGTACCACCCAGCAAATAATCAAGCTGACCAGTAATATCGAAGATAGCTTCGAGAAGGGAGACAAGGCTGGAGTCATCTTGGTCGACCTAACTGCGGCATATGACACTGTATGGCATCAAGGCCTGATACTGAAGCTTCTCCAGATGATTCCGGACAAGCAAATGGTACGCCTCCTGAGCAATATTCTGGCAAACCGAAGCTTTGTGCTAAAGACCAGCGATGGACAATGCAGTCGACCCCGTCGCTTGAGAAATGGAGTACCACAGGGATCATGCCTCTCACCTATGCTCTTTAACATTTATATCAGTGATATGCCCAAAACCAAGTCTCATCAATATGGATATGCTGACGATCTTGCACTGTGCTACTCCCACAAAAGCTGGCGCATGGTGGAAAAATCACTAACTGCTGACATGGCACTGATATCGGAATATCTGAGAACGTGGAGACTTAAATTGAGCTTGGCAAAGACTACCATCACACCTTTCCACCTAAACAACATGGAATCCAAGCGCCAACTCTCTGTATACCTGCATGGGACTCCACTCCCACATAACCCATCCCCCACCTATCTAGGAGTGAAGCTCGACCGACAGCTCACATATAAACAGCACATAGATGCTCTTCGTGCCAAAGTAACAGCTCGAAACAATCTGCTGAGGCGCCTAGCTGGCTCGTCCTGGGGTGCAAGCACTCACACACTCCGTACAAGTGCCCTTGCACTTGCTTACAGCACAGCTGAATATGCAACACCAGTGTGGTGCCGAAGTACCCATTCAAAGAAAATCGATGTTGCCCTCAACGACACCATGAGGATAATCACCGGATGTTTGCGTCCCACCCCCACAGAGTTCCTACCAGTATTGGCAGGCATTGCCCCAGCCAGCTTACGTAGAGAAAAAGCTACCCACTGTCTTGCTCAACATGCTGTGCTGGACAAAAACCATGCCCTAAACCAGCTGATCGCTGAGGTACAACCTGGAAAGCGCCAAAGGCTAAAATCTCGCCACCCATTCCCTCATCATGCTGCAGAACTTCATGACTCAATTTTAACATCCTGGAAGCGTGAGAAGTAGTTGGGATAAAACTGCAAGACCCAACCAGTTCATGGTCCAACCTAACACCGAACCCCACCTGGCTCAACGCTACCCGGAAAGTCTGGGTACGACTCAACCGCATAAGAACTGGTGTAGGCCGCTTCAATGTCAACATGTTCCGTTGGGGTCTCGTCGAATCACCATTCTGCGACTGTGGACCAGAACCCCAAACTGCAGAACATCTCATCCACTCCTGTCCCATTCATCGACCACCGGATGGCAATCTGAACCTCACAGAACCTAACGAATCTACTGTCCAATGGCTGCAACGCCTGGACATTTAACACCGCAAAGCTGCCCTCATACGAGAGAGAGAGACTTCAGATATTGCCCAACAATATCACTTTAACTAAATATTACTAAAATAATATAAATTAAAGTGAATCCAGCCACAAGAAATGTTCAAACTTTGTTTTGTTATGAACCTGGGGATTTTGTAGGCTCCCTGTGAGGTGGGAGTCAGCACCCTCTCCTGGTTGCCAGGTTATTCACTCCACTCAGTCCTTTCTAGCACACCTGAAGATCGTTTGACCAGAGTGGAGGCAGCCTGGATATAAGGGAGGCTGGTGCCAGCAGTCTCTTTCTTTCTTCTCTCCCAAAATTCCCTGCTGTGCTCTGTGACCGCACATTTTTATGTAGTCAGCTGCCATCTACACTGGTACTTTTGTTTCTTTGTCCGGCCCTGATCATGTGAAATAAATATCATAATATTGTGAGCGTTGTGTGGACTCCCCGCTTTGTTTGGACGCTCTTGAGCCAGGTGGCCATAACCATTTACATTTGTGGAACTCGGGGTATTTTAACCCCTCGATAAAATTGACACGTGACACCTGGATTGTCAAGGAGCACCAAAAAAAAGGAGTGCCAGAGCGCGCCGTCATTGCCCCAATTTGGGATTGGGGACACAGTGCAACTAAAGCGTCAGGCACTACAGATGGAAACAGTTCAAGCATGAGCTGCTGATTGGTTTATAAGATAGGGTGTGTTACAAAATTAATGGGAGTAGAGTGCAGTATGCCTCTCTGAACACCACCCTCAGGGTCATGTTAGGGCATCGGAGTGAATTCCCGAACTCACCCTAGATACATCAATACACTGTAGAAGTCCGACAAACTGACATGCCTATGTGCCGTGTTGGTAGGAACAACATTCCCATCAAAGGCAATGCACTGACAATGAATTCCATCCATCCATTATCCGAACCGCTTGATCCTCACTAGGGTCGCGGGGGTGCTGGAGCCTATCCCAGCTGTCTTCGGGCAGTAGGCGGGGGACACCCTGAATCGGTTGCCAGCCAATTGCAGGGCACACAGAGACGAACAACCATCCACGCTCACATTCACACCTAGGGACAATTTAGAGTGTTCAATTGGCCTGCCATGCATGTTTTTGGAATGTGGGAGGGCAATGAATTAAGTTGCTCATTTCTCAGCTCTTTTTTTTTTTGTCAACAACTTAATATGTATTGTCAGTGTAGAACACTGAAAAAACAATTACATTTTGTTTTCATCTCTTCCCAGTACCCTTGTCATAACTGTGTGTGTTGCAAAACCATCAACCACAATGTGCCGGCATCTTATGTTTTTGTTTTTCTTACACTCATGGAATGCACTGACAAGTTTGCTCTTCCTAGGTGAGCGTCAATGTAGGCACAAAGCTCAAAAAGAGTGTTGTATGTACCCATGTTCGTATCGATGGGTGCCAACATGCAAACACGTATGTGGATGTATGCCAAGAAGACTGTTCTGGTTAAAGCTTGCCTTTGGTCCCCTGATCACTAACACTCATCACTCTCCACTAGCATTGTTCCGACAGCATTCAAAACAGCAGCCATGACCATCTCCTATTTCGATCAGAAATCTCAGAAAAGACTGTTGCTTCTCAGCTCCTGTCCTACATTACCGACAATAATCTCTACAATTTCATTCTGGTCTCATGAACAGACTCAAAACCATTGGCACCACACACACACACACACACACACACACACACACACACACACACACACACACACACACACACACACACACACACACACACACACACACACACACACACACACACACACACACACACACACACACACACACAATGGTTCAATTCTTACCTGTCCAGCTGAACCAGATTGTTCAGTTGAAATCTTTCAAACCCCTTCCGTTTGTTCTGGTGTCCTCCAGAGTCTTGGGAGCTCTCCTCTTTATCTTCTTCATCCTGCTTCACGGAAATATTTTCCCAAAATTTAACTGACCCTTTCACTGTGATGTGGATGACACCCAGCTCGACCTCTCCACCAATCCTACTACCACTCTTCCTCTTTTTTCCTTTACTGACTGCTTCTCTGACCTTCACCATAGATGCTGATCCAATTTTCAACAACTCAACAGTGATAAAGCCAAAATCCTACAGACAGGTCCACTCCAGCCAAAATTGACAGTTTTTCTATTGCACTTGACACTTCTTCTGTTTCTCCCTCCCCTCGGGTTAAGAGTTTGGACGTCATCCTTGACAGCACACTCTCTTTTCAACCGCACGTAAACATCAGCTGCTCTGCATACTTTTATTGATGTAACATTAATCAGCTCCATCCATCCCAGACCTCTCACACTGCAGCTGTCCTTGTTCATAGCCTTGTCACTTCCTGTCTGGATTACTGCAACTCTCTTCTGTATGCCTCCACCCCCCCTCCCCTGAAGTCACTACAAAAATTACACTTCTCCAGAACTCTGCTGCTCGGATTATCACAAGGACCCCTCCACCCATCACATCACTTCAGCCTTGCAACAACATGCAATATAACATACTGATCTGCACTTTCAAGACCATCAATAAGCTTGCCCTGCAATATCTTCACATTGCTAGACACCCTCTCGCTCGTTCAAATCTTTGCCCTCTCTCCACCTCACTGTCTCTTTTGCCTGTTTTCTTTTAATTATATGCTTGTACAGTGACCTTGAAAGGTACCTATAAATATCCATCCATCCATCCATTTTCTAATTCTTTTATCCTCACGAGGGTCGCAGGTGTGCTGGAACCCATCCCGGCTGTCTTCGTGCAGTCGGTGGGGGACACCCTGAACTGGTTAGCAGCCAATCGCAGGGCACACATAGACAAACAACCGTTCGGACTCACAATCACACCTAGGGACAATTTCGAGTGTTCCATTAACGTGCCATGCATGTTTTTGGAATGTGGTAGGGAACCGGAGTACCTGGAGAAAACCCACGCAGGCACGGGGAGAACATGCCAACTCCACAAAGGAAGGCCGCAGACGGAATCAAACCCTTCACCTCTGCACTGTGACGATGACATGCTAAGCAGTCGACCACCGTGCCGCCTGCCTAAAAATCGGATAAATTATGATTCAAACAAAAAGAATAAGAATGGAGGCACATGGCACACAACAAAGGCAACATTGTTGTCAGATTTTTTGAAGAATGAGAGAAATCATTCAAAAAGTGGATTTACGAGACAGACAATTACAATATGGTGATGGCACGCTTTCTGTTACATTACTAATTGAATACATTGACCTGATTGCATGTAAATCATTGCACGTAAACGTGCATATTTGAAACAATGACCCCTATTAGAGCTTTCCTAATAAATTCTTATTGCATGAGCCGAGGAAACAAACAAACAAAAAAAAACCTCATGGGACAGACTCAACAAATCCAAAGAATAAAAGTAAATTCTGTCGAAATAATATAAATGCTTCTTTGCAAATATTTCCATCCCTTTAATTTTTCCCTTCATCCAGTTCTTTTTTCTAATCAAAATACATTTTTCACAAACTCCAGTTAACGTGTTGTTTTCTTTAAAAAAAATACAATACAATACAATACATGCTGATTTATATAGCGCTTTCACAACAGCGGAAGCTGTAACAAAGCGCTTAACAAAACAGTTAACATAAAGTAAAATAATAAACACAACACATAACATGAAACACGGACAGTTGTGCAGTCCTAACCACTTTTCCCTTGTTTAAAGCAGTTTGAGATGAAAGAGGAGAGAATCAAAGTGTCCTTTCACCGGTGGATCAGAGACGTCATGCTCAAAATGTGCACACGTCGGCTACAAGCTAAGTTTCAAAGTCAACAAGAAGCTGTAGCATCCATTGACGAAAAAGAGATTGGTTCACTTCTCTTGTCCCATGCAAATCGATTCCAATTCCAAGCGGTGACTCTCAGTCTCAAATGCGCCGACGCTCCTCTCTCCTTATCCTCAACTTCAGCAGACATCCATCCAGCCGCACCAACGCAGACTGTCCAACAGCGCCGACATCTCCACTGAACAAAACGGGGCTGTGAAAAATGCTGCCCATTTCAGGCGCAAAAAACACAAGCGCCCCGGGGCTGTCCAGCACCGACAGTCAATGGTGCCGACATTCCTCCCAATCAAAATCTGTGCTAGTACAGGCGTGCTGCCGACAAGGCGCAACCACCAAGCACATATTCTTCTCCTTTGACGAATGTCGTGGCCAAAAAACGCTGAAAACCGTCCACATCAGGTCCACACGACGAAACAACAAACGTGACAAAACAAAAAGACAAAAACAACAAAAAAGAAGAAAAAAAGCAAGGCTCTTGAAGAGCACTTGCTGAAGGCTGCCTACTCGGGCGCCATCTTGGGAAAAAAAAAATAGACCAAAAAAACATAGTTCACTCATGTAGCAAACCGCATCCAAATCCCTTTCCATCGCTTCTGAGCTCTCCATTTGCTTCCTCTCTGCAAGCAGAGGTCCTTTCAAATGAAAGGGGGACAGAGTGCAGATGGTCAGAATAAAATGCAGACCAAGAGATGGGAATGGCAATGGGATGATTATATGTGAGCAGGTCTTAATGACTTCTCTCCCTCAGACTCCTCTTTGCGTATTATCAGACCAAATAGCAGGCTGCCATGCATGGGGGGTCTCATCCAAACGAATTTCTTCCTTACAAAGAGAACAGTTGCACTTTGCACAAGAGCAGATCCGCCCAATCAGAATGAAGGGGATTTTAAGCTTGGATGCAAAGATGATATGCCCCACTCAAAGAGCGGCTGTATTTATCTGCAATCCAAAATGTGCTGCCAATTTTCTTCAAAATATGCATGGGGCCACTGCTGCACATGCACACAAGGTCCAGATCATCAAAGCCATTTCAATACAATCCTGCATTCATGATTTGCCCAGGCCTGTGACTCAGACCCTATCTTGGAACATTATGTTACGAGCTCCAATTTTATTTCCAAGGCTTCAGTCTTAAAACAAGGTCACTTGTTTCCTGTATTCTCTTGAAAACCAGAGAAGCCAAAGTTCACTGCCAGTGCCTGTTCTCCTTTCTATTCTGAAATTATAGGGGATTTCAGTGAGGTCACCACACTGCCATATGAATAATAGATTTTAATTGATTTAACCTGGCCCTTAAGTGGGCTAAAACGCAAGCCCTGTCACTTTCAGAGGGCAGCAAAAGGGGAGCATGGTCCAGCACACATCTTTAAAAGCCCCTTGACGTGAGTCCTGGATGAAATATTTATACTGTAGTGTAGACTGACCTCCAATTGCAAACCCACATTTTGATCCGCAATTGATTTCTGACAAGGCAATTGGGGCGAGACAAAATGCGGGTATATGTAATGTCCAGCTAACCCTCAACGACAACATATTGCACAAAGTTGAACTGACAGTCAAGTTGTTAAAGCATCCCAAGAGCAGTTTTCAACATTTTCCTGAATATCTCAGTGATTTCGAATTCATTTGGTACTGGACCAATGAACAGCGGTCATTCTACTTCCAGTTCTCAGATAGGTGGAGTCGTGAAAGTCAAAGGCTATGTTATTCTGTAACAGAAATGGGCAAGTGAGTTTCTTGAATTTGACTCATATCAAACGCATTGTGGTAAGAAAAATGTTTTTTTATTCCTCCTCACCAAACAGTCGCCATATTGCAATCATGCAAGTACCTTCTTCTGGTATTTGCCAATCCATAGTAGTCCAATAAATTGCAAAAGAAAAAAAAAATCAATATTTCCGCACCTCCAGAGTCAGCGGGAGCATACTTCACTCAGGTCAATCGGCATTGTGCTTGGTTATTTAAAACTCGTTCGTCATCGCCCTCTTCCATGAATACCTATGAAATGCTTGTCCTTGAAATACTCTTTCGCTGATATTTGAAAAGGCATTCTCAGCTTTTGTGCATTCAGCTTGATACACCTGTGGAGTTTGAATTGTATGAAATGTTTTACTTCATGCTTACGCTCATCTTCCAAGATCTCACATGACCTTACCTTACCATGTCAAGTGTCTCACAACAATTTTGTACGGATATGTGAAAAACCACAAACATGGAAAACAACTTGATAGTACAGTTGAAAACGGCAACTTTTGAAGAGAACAGCTGTGACATGTTGCTGTCATACGAAACAAAACTCTAGGACATTTCAGACCAGGAAATTAGCTTCATATTAAGTTGATTTTTGGAGTTATTTGTTCTTCTAATTGAAAGAGAATGTGTGAATCTACATTTTCATTGTATTTCAAAATGGCGTAACTCATACAAACTTAAGATAACCGAATTTACTCAAAGCATGCTCACTCTGAACGTATGAAGTACGGTCCTTGTTAATCACAGGTATTTAATGTGGAATGTCGGACTCATGCCTCATACAATATTTGTTCGGATAGAGTGGTTCCAGTTGACAGTGAGATCGCAATTATCCATCCATTTTCTGATCCACTTTATCCTCACAGGGGTCGCGGGGGTGCTGGATCCTATCCCAGCTGACTTCGGGCAGTAGGCGGCTGACACCCTGAACCAGTTGCCAGCCAATCACAGGGCACACATAGACGAATGACCATCCGCGCTCACACTCACACCTAGGGACAATTTAAAACAGTGGTCCTTATCCTTATCGTTAGAGGTACCGAAACCAACCAGTTCATATGCACATTCACCAAACCCTTCTTTAGTGGAAAAATAAAAATAGGATTGAGAACAAATTCGAGACATAAAAACAGAAAAAAGTGAATACAAATTCAAGACAAAAGTTTTTGTAATTGTATGGTAGAGGCTCTGTCGAACCCCTGAAACCGACTCACCAAACCTCTAGGGCTCGATCGAACCCAGGTTGAGAACCACTGATTTAGAGTGTTCAATCAGCCTGTCATGCATGTGTTTGGAATGTGGTAGGAAACCGGAGTACCCGGAGAAAACCCACGCAGGCACAAGGATAACAGGCAAACTCCACACAGGAAGGCCGGAGCTGGAATCGAACCCACGACATCTGTGGGCCGCCCGATCCCAATTAACTTTTGAAAACCAAGTTTTAACATCCAGCTTCAATAATTTCAAACTGAAAGCTGCTTCCCCAAGAAATTATCTTCATCCTGTATCATTTCCAAGCAAACGTACCAATACTAATCGGACCGGAAGAAAGAAAAGTAGTGTTGACAGCATTACCGACTCCAGGCTGGTTCCTAGGTCGTTGGCGTAAAAATAGGTTCAATAGTCATGCAAGTATGAGGGTTCCCAACTGTTATTTTTAGGAGGAGCTGCTTGGTCCAAATATTGTGTCGTTAAATTGCAGCAGCTACAACTGCTTTTTGAAATGATGATGACAGGACATGTGTCGTGCACATGTGCTCTTGTTTAAAGCTGCAACACCTTTGGGTTCATTTACCAATCATTTGTTAAAGGATTCGGGAATTTTACAGTTGACATGACGTTTTTTGCTTCATTCCTGTTAGAGAAGTCCCTTTGTAAAGACACGGTGGTGGAAATGAGCATAATATGTCATCTATTAACTTTTTGTGAACTCTGGTGGGAAAAGCTATTTCCTGCAAACTACTCATTAATGTGATATCATCAGTCCAGAGGACATTTAACACTGCGCTGCTTCAAGGGCCCAGCCTTCTCTAAGAGCTGATGAATTTCTTCCGAATGACGAAACAAAATGATCATGGAAAAAACAAACAAATCATTAGAATTTTCAAGTTGATGAAAATAGTGTCTGTATGATTTGGGATTTATCTTATTTTGCGTTTACACTGTGAAAGTTGACCTTGTGATCTGTTGCACTCTCACTGTAAACCCAGTAGACCTTTTTCCTGTTTGCTTAGTTTTTGTTTGATGAATATTCAATTTTTGCAAAAACAATCCTGTGTTAAACCCGTCTGTTACGAACTGTTCCAGTAATCAGTGTTGAAATTATGTAGATGTATTCAAAACATTAGCATGATAAATTGGGAACAAAATGAAGCAGCTACACTAGAATTATTAAGATTATGAAAAATTATAATGAAAGCTTTGCTCTTGATGTGACTTGTTTTCCTGATAAACAAATGCCTCTAATTACCACAGAAACATCTGGGACTTTGGTAACCTTCATTAATCTAGCTCAATTCCACCATTCGTCTCCCAGCAGAGTTTCACATGAGAAAGGATAAGTGTACCAGTGACACTGGATATAAATGTTGAGCAGTTATCAGATGGATTCTCTCCGGTTACTTCCTGGCATCTTTCCTCACCTCAGGGATATTGCCCATGAGATGCCTTCTGCTGGTGTCACATCCACTGATCTCTTCTTGGAGCATTAATTGTAAGATAGTAAACACTGATTGCAAGTCAATTAACTGCAGTTGCAGCTCCGATCCAAAAGCAGAAGGTAAGATGTGCGGGGGATGAGGGGTGATAAACTTCTTTGCTGTCTGCTGCACATCTTCCCAGATGCAAGAGCATTATGAGTTCGTCCAAGACATGACGGTAAATGTCATATTCAATTTGGCCTCTCACTACATACAGTACATCCATAGTATTATTTTTCCACAAGTACACATTCACCGGCGCTTCCAAAATGCTTTACTTTAACATATCAATCCATCAAAAGAAACATTAATGTTTCGGTCAGCTAGGTTAGTGTCTGTGTGCTTTTTGTGTTTTAACTCTGCAGTTAATTCCTGGAGAGAGCAGGAGCCAAGGCTAGAGGTGTGTAAATAACCCCCACGACCAGGGGCCCCAGGATGACAACCTGGCGCAGACAGAGAGAAGCAAACTGGGATATAAGAATGGACCAGACATGGAGTGATGGAAAACCATGGCCAGGTGCGAGACTGCGGAAAGCAGGTGATGGAGGATTTAGGATATGCGGTGTTGAAGGAAGAGCGGACAACGCTGTCAGAGTTATTTTCAAGTCCCAGCGATCATTTGTTTTGTGCAGCATTGTGTGTGTGCTGCTCCTTCTCTGACCTGCGCCATAGATTGGGGGTGGGGGAGACTCTTGCTGATTAATGGGTCTGTCGGCTCTCCCATGGTGGCAGGTTTCCAAACTAAATTTGGCCACCACTGGCTACCGGGGTCAGGTGCAGGCAATGGATACATTAGTGAGGGCCAACCTCGCAGCAGTATGCACTGAAGTCGGCTGGACCTCGGCGAGATCAGAAAATGGAATAGATTGTTTGAATAGGAGTTTATGTCTTTCCATCCATTTTGTTTTTGCGTTATTACAGTCGTGGATGAGCGTGAAGATGTATAACCCTGGACTGGTTGCCAACCAATCGCGGGAATCATAGAGACAAACCACCATTCACTTTTATATTCATACCTATGGACAGTTTCAAGTCTTCAAATGACTTAGCATGTATGTTCAGTCTACGCGGGCCCAGTGACAACGTGTCACACAGGATGGCGAGAGCCGAGCTTCAAACCCAGAACTGTGAGACCGACGTGCTAAGCAAGCACGATTTCGCCGTTCTGCCAACTATCATTTGAAATTTGCTGACTGCACCATTTCGGTAAGCATTCACTCTTTGTTCATGTTTCCAGAAATCTTAAAATGGCTTTTTGGATCTTTCAGTTCTATATTCATTTGAATACTATGAAGCGCAAAAACGAAACCATGTCATCATGTTGGTGTCCAGACCTCTGTAGGCTTCTTTGTTCCCAGACAGAACCTGTTCAGGTTAGGTATGTGCATGTACATTTTATCCATTTGGAAGGAGAGAAAGATTTACATTATGTGTGTACATCAATAGACAGATATTGACCTATGTGTGTGTGAATGGTCAGCTTTGTGATGACACAACTGTTATTTGGCCAGCACAGTCGTCTAAAGGAGCACCTTGACATCAAAGATGCAAAGCAAACCTGATTGACATTTAATTCATTGCATATGGCGGTTGAAAGAGGTTGCGATAATAAACTGGCCATTTGAAAAACAGCATCCCACCTTGCACCATGTTCATCCTCCACAGTGACATTTCCTATGTACTGTATACCAGGTAACAAGTGCTACTTGACCAATTACATCCACAATGATAGACCACACCGCTACTTTTTTTTTTCCTAGCGCTGTCATGGTTACCTCTACAACAGATGGCCGTCAAGACTGGTTGGTAGGTCACTCAAGGTGGGCAATGTGAGTACATAATTACAGCTTGGGAACATTTGCCCTTTGGAAATTGTATGAAATGCATAGTGGCTAATTGGGCCACTTTGGCATTTGAGGAGTTCACCAGGTCATCTTTTATGTGACGGCCATTATCAGTGAAGTGATAAGAGTGATAGGCCCACTCATGTTACTGTGCTTCTTTGGCCGTGCCCATAGAAATAACTCACTGGGTCAAGTTGACGGAAACCCAACGTGGTTCAAAAATTACTGCGACAATTGGAGCCAAGTAAACAGTTTATTCTTCGGTCCCGTGATACAGAGATTTAAAAAAAAAGCATAGACGTATCTGCTATTTCTAGCATTTAAATACATGACTGGAGAGGTTAAGTATCAATATTATGCTTTAGGGAAGTGTGATTGGATTCTGGAGAGGAAAATACATTAAGCCATTTACAAACTAATGATTTCTCTTTGAAAAAAAACCATCTTTACAAATATGAATTTAAAATAACGGAATATATGATTTCAATTTCATTCAAAAAGAATGTCAAACAAAGCCTGAGTAGCTAGCGAGAACCCTTAGACGTACAGAGAGAACATGAGGCAACTTGCAACCTCCTCACAGGAAGGCCAGAGTCAACATCCCCAAACCCTCAAAACTAGAGGGCGACATGCTCACCACCAGGCCACGGTGCTGTGACCTAGTGACCAATCGTTTGTCAGAATTTTTACATCTTTTTTTTCTAAAAATGTCTAATTAATATGTTTACCAAGTGTCTGATTAAAAACACAATTCTCCACATTTTCTTTTATTCCAAAGATTACTTTTCTCAAGATGGCATCTGACCATAGTCAACACAATAGCAACTGTAGCTTCAAATTCTCCCCTGTATTCAAATCATTCATATTTAACCCTTGTTTCATGACTATTTTACGACATGAGCCCACCTCTCCTGAACGTCTTAAGACATGCTAACCCTCAGAAACCTCACAGTTCAGAGTGAGACGGAAATATGCTAAATCCTCCACGAGTGGAGAAGTCATCCCAGCAGCCATTGTCAGACTCCGTTCTAATATAGACTGATAAATCTCTACCCTTGTATATACAACCTTACATTAAGTAAAGGTAGCTCCATCTGCTCCCTATTAATTCCCCAGCAGGCGACTTATCACCTCAACCTCCACGACCTCTTGTGCCTCCACCATCCTCTCCTTCATGTTCCTCTTCACTACCCCCACTCGCTCATTCCCATTCCCATTCACCTCAATCATTGCGAGTCTTATACACTCTACCCTAGTTGAAGATGTTTGTTGACTTTTCATTTGACTGTGCCTTAGAATATGGATTCATACATGCACTCTCAGACACACGTAGGTCTAACCTTTTACTCTGTGCTACAAAGCTAACCAACTACCAGCCCCCAAATGTACCCATGTTGTGTTCCATGGACAAGTCTGGTCCTCTAGGTCAATGACAAATGAGAAGCAGAGCTTTGGGATTAGAGAGAAGATAGCTGAGGGTTCAGGAGCCTTTCTCTGGCTTTGATTAGCTCCCTTACTTGATTAAATGCCCATCGTTGTAGGGGGAAAAAAAGTTGAAAATTGGATGTGAGGAGAAGAGGCAAGGATAGGGGAGAGACAGATTTGAGGCCGTTTGTTTTCTCAGCTGGGGCTAGTTCAAGTGGCTGTCTTTTGGAGCCCTCTGGCCCAGGTTCACACACGTGCACTCACGCGCACACATTAAAATACACTGGAAAGGATATAACAATTCAGAAGATTCTCACTGTTTCAATTGCAACTGTGAGACTCTAGTCTACCCCCCCATTTCTCATTACCTTTATCCAAACCTAGCTTCTCCTCCAGTTTGGTCTGTCAGAGTAACCTGACTCCGGCAGCTTCTGACACGATCCAGACCGCTCATAGCCCCTGCCCAACACTTTCACCACCAGAGCCAGACAGTAAAACAACCAGATTGCTTCCACATGTTTCCCCCTTTTTCTTTCTCCCTTATGACACACACACACACACGCGCGCACACACACACACACACACACACACACACACACACACACACACACACACACACACACACACACACACACACACACACACATATAGTGTTGTTGGCAAGCATTGCTTGCCACCATTACTGAAGCTGGACCCAGGAACATAAGAAACACCAAAAGTCCAAAAGCAAGGTTAAGTGACCCAACCAATGTTGGAAAAATGTTGTGGGAGTTAGTGGGGATTATGATGATCATGAAAACTCCTAATAGTGTGCCATGATCTCCCATCAATTGTTTCAATTAAAGGATCAAAAGGTAGCTCTTCAATGTCATGGCATTTGTACACACACACACACACACACACACACACACACACACACATATATATATATATATATATATATATATATATATATATATATATATATATATATATATATATATATATATATATATCCAAACACAAGTCACTCTTACTGCAAATTCACTTGCATTTTATGATTCATTAAATACAATTGTTTATGCCTACTCGTACTGTCAACCTACGACAACAAATATAGGGGTAGATAGGTAGCTAAGGACGGACGTTAGCTACCTATATCTATCCCTTAACAAATTAGGTTCGTGCCTTACCATGTGCTCTGTTTGGTTTTCCCCAATTTCTCCCTTCTATTCCGATAAAACTCCACAATCTCCAACAATATGTTGGCGTATAAACACTGGATATACAGTATTTTGATACATTTCATTATAAATACATGAGCAAAGTCTCTTCGTCTCTTCTCACATTTATTCTGCAGTTAAATGCTCACTGCAACTGCAGTCCCAGCAATTCAGCTCCCTCCACAAGACCGGCAGCGGGTTCAAAGTCCACCTGACCAGTGTGCAGCGGCAGCTAAACGAGAAAGGAAGCGAGCGATGAAGTACCAAGAAATCCAGTAAGATTATCAGATTTCATCAAATGAAGGAAATGTATAACCCAAATATACTAAAATTGTCGAAAATGACAAGAGCCTTTTTTTATTTTTGGTACAGATAACCAACTTGAATTTTCAAGATTGGTCTCCTCATGCTAATTGGAAATGATTGAAATATATTTGCAGGAGCGATGAAAGTGAAGACCTTCATAAACGGGTCAGCTGAGAGCCACCTCGGTTAGCCCGTGAGCTAGCTGGTGACTAGCACCTCATGGAAAGACCCACGATGATGTGGCCGGATAGACTCCTGCCACCGGAGGCTGGAAGCAGACATATTTTTGCAACTTCAACATGGGGGCATGTAGGCATAAGGAAGATGTGTGAAATTTGATTGACATTCGACAGTTGAGTGGGGTCTGATTCGGCAAACACACCCACGGTGTTAGAAAGGAGAGGGAGCAGCCTTATTTTTCATTGATTGATTGATTAATGTAACTGTTTTGGGTTAAATTATTTATGTAAATATACATATTTTTATGAATACAATAAGTTAGAGTAAGAGGTTTTTATTATTTGCAGCATTGCTTCTTCTGGGAATGTCTTCGATATCAAAGTAAAACTAACACTGCGAGGAATAATCCCTTAACTAAAGTGAAAATCAATCAAAGTGAATGGAATGAAATCAATTTTGGAAATTGGACTCAATACTATTCAGAAGTCACCTGTTGAAATTCCATCTCACTGTGCTTGCTCACAGGAGTCTCTGGGCTACCATTATCAAGCACACTGGGTCTCTTTGGAGAGCTTGAATAAAGACAGAGAATCTGGACAGGTCAAGGGAGAAATGACTCACTCTTTGAATGCAAGGAATCACCTGTGGTATGACAACATTACACTGACCAAGTGATTAGTGTTTATTTATTTTAGCAAAGGTTATACTGTTTTTTTTTGCAGAAAATCAATTGTAATATTATATGTGACATAGCAAATAATAGTTACGATCGATTAAAATGATGCATATACTGTAACGATAGTTTCTGTTGTTTGTTCATTTTTCTATCCTGCTTGTCCTCATTAGGATCACAGATGAACTGGAGCCTATCACAGCTGCGTGGTCGCCAGTCGCCAGTGCACATCTTTAGAAAAACAATCCTTCTCACTCACATTCAAATCTCTGGGATATTTTGAGTCTTTGATTAAACCCATGTGCATGTTTTTGAAGTATGGGGGGGATAGCCAGAGTGCCTGCAGAAGAACTGCAAAGGGAGCCCCGACTGTGAGGAAGATGTGCAAACCACCACTCCAACGTGTTTTGAATTAATTTTGATTCAAAATCCTTCATCATCCTCATGAGTTTCTACGTATTTATCTGGTATGCGCCATCCGCACTGTTTTTCAGCCCCATATGTTAAGGGACTACTGTAGGGAGGAACAATACCCATTTGACATTACACCTGAGAGAGAACAGTCCCTCTCTCATCTGTGCTTGGTTGCCTAGAGCCAACGTGGTCATTGTGCGTGCCCAGGCACATTTTCAACTGGCAATTAGCCTCTCTGTACTACTTGCCGAAATGAACCAGCTGGAGACAGTTCAGGACTGCATTACAGTGATTGCTTGCATATTCTTAAACCACAGGTCCCCCTACATGTAACCCGAATATGAATTTAATGTGAAATAATGAATTCTGTTAGAGTTGTATTCCACAATAGGTTGCTGGAAGTTAATAAAACAATATTGCGATGGGTTGCGAAGAAGAACTCTGTGGATTGAGCTTTAGATTTGGCCCCTAATGGCTTGAAGCCGGAGGCTAAATTGAAATGTAAAACCCTGAGTGAGACCCTAATTCACCCTTATCTGTGTGAGTGACGAGCCTGCCTCCCCCGAATAAGATTGGGGCCATCGAGTTGAATGAACTTCAATTTGCTTTGTTAGAGGTAGGTAGATATGCACGCGTGGCCCCTGGACGCAGGATGGACATATAGAATGCGTGTTTGGAATGCGTGTGAATAAATAAGTGAAGTTCAAAGGCCGACTTCTCTCGCTTATGCCTCAGTTTTATTCAGGGTGTAGCGGCTTGGCGCAACTTGATGACAGCGCATCCAAACTGAATGTAATAAAAACTCACGCAGTACGTCTCGCATGTTTACATGTTTTTGTTATGGCAGTTCAGTATCATTGAGTGTATATACTTTTCAAGCACAACATCTATCTAAAATATGTAGGTGTACAATTTGGATATCATAATTAGAATTGTTTGTCCTTGTCTCATAAATTAAGTTCTGTTCATTATTTTCGGTTGCAGCTCGCAGCAGAGCAGAACTGCATTGGACCACACTAAAAGTGAAGTAATGTTTCCATTATTGTTTTCCATTTCATGGCAACGGCCCTTAAATTGGATCTCGTTACATTGTGTAGATGTAGCCAATGAGTATGCATGAAACATGTATTTTATGTCTCATAACATGAATAATTTTCCCGCATCATGCATACGCGGGTCGTATTAAAACACACAAACAACAACCCTCCCCTCCTCCATCCCTCCTCTTATTACCTCAGTCAACAGGCCACTCGTCCACCTGTTCCCATTATGTTACCTCAGGGATCTCGTGCCCTCTTCTTCTCCTCCTCCTTCTTCTCATCCTCCTCCTTGCATCCTCCCCTCTAACCCTAATATCCTCCATTTCCTTTATCTCACTTCTTTTTACCACCACTGGTGCTTCCGATGCTGACCGTTCATTACCCGAATCAAATCAAGCAGCTGAACAACCGCACTCTGCCACTGCATGAACAGTGCCCCCCCCCCCATCAAATCCCTGGACTCATTTGCATATGCGTTCAGTTAATTAGTGTGGGGGCGCAGGTGCGTGGTGATAATCATTATTAAACATGACAGTCACCTGTGACCGTGCTGCCCTCACCAACCCTGCGCTGCACTACACATATACTCTCACGCACATACCACGCTCACACACACACACACACACACACACACACACACACACACACACACACACACACACACACACACACACACACACACACACACACACACACACAAACACACACACATTCACACACACACACACACACACACACACACACACAGCAGTCCTCCTCTGAAGCGTCCATCCTCTTCACTTAAGCATCACGGTCTACTGATCGGCACAGGCAATGACAGTGTCATGTCCAGTTTCAGGAATCCATAAATACTCTACGGTGTACTACGCAATATGTAATCACAGTACATTCACAGACAGAATGGTAGACTGAAGGTTAAAACGTCTGCTTCACATTTCTCAGGTTCTGTGTTTGAATAGTGACTCGGGCCTTACTGTGTGTTTTTTTTTCAGGTACTCCTGATTTTTTGCATGTTCAAAAACATGCATTGTGAAGACTGTCTAGAAATTGCCCAAATATGTATAAGTCTGAATGGTTGTTTATGTGCCCAAATTCCCTATGACTGGTTGGTAATTGGTCAGTGTATACCTTGCCTGCTTGCCCAATGTTGGCTGGGACAGGCTGCATCTCACCTGCAACCCTAATGAGTGTGAAAGAGATTTGGTGGATGGATGGACTCACAGTTGGCGATAACAGCAGCCATCGTCTAAACAGAGTAAAGAGCAAGGTAGAACAAGTGACCCATTGTTCACTTTTAATAAGATAAGATAAGATAAGATAAGAAAACCTGTATTAGTCTCGCAATGGAGAAATTCCCAATTGCGAGAATTTAATAAAACTAGAACAACATCAAATTACTAGGAAGTGAGTGCCTCTTAGAAAAACGTCCTTCCATCCATCCATTTTCTAATCTGCTCATCCTCACAATGGTCGCGAGTGTGCCTCTCCCAGCTGTCTTCAGGCAGCAGGCGGGGTACACGCTGAACTGGTTGCCAGCCAATTACAGGGCACATAAAGACAAACAACCATTTGCGCTCACACTCACACCGAGGGACAAGGTAGAGTGTTGCACTAACCTCCCATGCATGTTTTTGGAATGTGGGAGGAAACGGGAGTACCTGGAGAAAACCCATGCATGCACGGGGAGAACTTGAAACGGCACACAGGAATGCATGAGCCGGAATCGAACCCTACACCTTTGCACTGTGAGGTGGACGTGCTAACCAATCGTCCACCATATTAGAAGAACAAAACAAACAAAAAATAACATCGGTACAATATGTCAGCTTAATCAGTGACATCACCGAATGCTCCAGTTGCCTTACTCAATTACACAGGCCGTGTGTGTGTGTGTGTGTGTGTGTGTGTGTGTGTGTGTGTGTGTGTGTGTGTGTGTGTGTTGAGGGCAGGAAGGGGGGTTTGTGCGCATGCGTGCAAGAATTCGTTTGCATAAAAATGGTCAGTTTGGCATTTTTTTGCACCCTGATCAAATCAGTGTAATTTACAATTGATGTTGTCAGTACTGCTCCCAATATTTGTATAATCTGCTTTAGACTCAAAAGTAGTTTTAAGTATGTCTATGTAAAATGAATGCGTTATAATATAACACATACAACGGTTCTGACTAACATGCAACATCCAAAATAGACCTCTACCACACCCTACTGTATTTTTGCTATCGGTACAGCGTTTTCTTTTCTTTTCTTTTCTTTTTTAAACTGACAGTGCTACATGGTGTCTTGTCCAGGGAAACCTAGACAACGAAAGTATTTATAAAAAAATAATGAGATTTTTTTAAGAAAGAAAAAAAAACAAAGAGACACCGTTCACAGCTCTGTCAAGGGAGCCTTCTCTCCCCTCACCTCACGTTCTTTTTTTTAAATCTCGTTTTCTTCTCTTTGGCCTGGGTTAAGGTCAGCACAATCAGTATTTTGAGCAGCTACACAGAATGCAGTCGAGTGCATGAGCAGGCAACTTGGCTTACCTGCAAAATAACTGGTCAGCATTCAATAATACGAAAAGTTACTGTACTTCCATTTAGCGCTGTTATATGTCAAATTTCCATCACAATTGAGCAACATTTTTAATGTTGCATTGGTGTACAATTGCAATTTGGACTGCATGATTCTGTTTCTGCGCGGCCTAATGGACCAGTGGTTAGTGAGTCGACCTTGCAGTGCAGAGGTACATTGTTCGAATCCGGATTCTGGCCTTCCTGTGTGGCATTTGCATGTTCTCCCCGTGCCTGCGTGGGTTATGTACTCCTGTTTTCTCCCACATTCCAAAAACATGCATGGCATGCATCATGGAACACTCTAATTTGTCCCTAGGTGTGAGTGTGACCGCGGATGGTTGTTAATCTCTCTGTGTGCCCTGCGATTGGCTGGCAACCGGTTCAGGGTGTCCCCCGCCTACTGGCCGAAAACAGCTGCGATAGGCTCCAGCACCCCCAGCGACCCTTGTGAGGATAAGCGGATCGCAAAATGTATGGATGAGTTATTATTCAATTCTAATTCATTTTCATCCAAAATGAAGAACGTGTAGACTTCACAGATTAAATTATTGACGTAAATAGATCTGACATACACCATTCTTTACATGCCATTTCCCACCTTCCACACCATCCTGGAAGCGTCGTGTCTATACGCTTCATATTTGGGCAAAAGTGTTTTTATGGACGATAAAGTTTCAGTCATGTGTTCGATATAATGTGTTAAAGGATTTGAGTGCATTCCACCGTCGCGTGTGAAAACATTTAACCATGTTGTATGCAAGCATTTCCCTACGTTGTCTTGCCCCATTGCGCATTTTCACATCCAATTGTGTAAACGCACAAATTTCATTTTTCTTCATTCCAATATAAAATATAAGATCTAAGCCTGATGCTTATGCAACGTACTCCCCTCCCATATTATTTGCACTATGTAACTTTTTTCCCATGCTGTGGTTTCCTGGAGTACATTTTGTCTTAAGAGTTGAGGAGATCAGCACAGTGTCATCATCGCCATCATCATCATCATCATCATCAATAGCATTACGTCACCTTCACAAAGTCAGACGCCTCCCAAGCGGTACCTGTGCTAGCAAACTAATATCCGCTAGATGGCAGTAAGTGTGTTTAATACCGCTGAGCTGGTGAACCCCTGTGGGAGAAAACTGACCCTTCCTTCAGAAGCCTGACAAAGCACATCTTGCATAGCTGATGCTTCTTCTCGGATGCAAATCGCCACAACCATGACTTCAAATGCCGACAGCCGAGTAACAATCTCTTTGCCCTTAAAGCCAAAATAATTTTTGGCAAGATTGCCCTAAATGAGAGATCAGTTGGTGCCAGACATGACACTTCCTCTCCAAAGATATAGAATGATTAAGTGTGGCTAATTCCATTAACATCAAAAGATGAATATGTGACAAGACATCAACAATTCATCTTTAATTTCCAGATATATATCTGAATGACAACATTAATTTGAATGAAACACCACATTTTTAGGTGAACAAAACGTATTGCAAGACACAGATTTAATAAAGACAGTAGTGAATACTGTATATCTTACTATTTTGTTGAAAAGCCTTCTTCTGCATTAACCGATCAAACCCGTGACATCATCAGACTTTTGTACACCCCATCCTGTAGACTTGGGCCCCCTGGCTCCTTATCTTAGGCCAACAGTCTCGAACTTGGGTCTTAAACTGGACAGTGATTTTAAATTGGACCGGCAAATTGGTGCCGTTGTTAAATCCGGCTTCTTTCATCTTAGGCAGCTGGCTAAAGTAAAACTTCTCCTTTCTCATGAGCACCTTGAAACAGTAATTCATGCCTTCCTCACATCCCGGCTGGATTACTGTGATGCACTTTACTTTGGAGTCAGCCAGTCCTCCATTAAGCGTCTCCAGTTGGTCCAGAATGCTGCTGCTCGCCTCTTGACTGGTACTCGTAAGAGGGATCACATGACTCCTGCTCTGGCATCCCATAACAGGCTCCTTACACATTTGACTCAGCATGACTGAAACTTGATTTTAGTTTCACTGTGCTTGTGCTTTGTATTGTCTTTGTTATTCATTTGTTTTGTTGTTTGTTGTTTCATATATGATATTTGTTCCATGTACAGCACTTTGTATACAGTGGTAGTTGTTTTAAAGTGCTTTATAAATACATTTGAGTTTTGAGTTGAGTTCCTATTTGCTAATTACTTCCAGACTTTCACGACGGCAGGGGTGGCCAAGTCCGGTCCTCAAAAGCCCCTATTCAGCTTGTTTTAGATGTCTGCCTCCTCTAACACAACCGATTCAATCGTTCAGGATGTCTATTTGAGGATGGAGACATCTAAAATAGGCTGGATAGGGGCTCTTGAGGCCCGGACTTGGCCACCCCTGCTATTTTGCTTCTCTTTATTCTCCCATCCACATTCCCATTCCCTTTAACTCGCACGTAAATCTTTTTTACACACTTGGGCTTGTGCACTTTTCATCTAATTAAGTGTGTTCTCCATCCAGATTTCGGACACACTGACTGTACGTAAGCTAGGAATGAGCCTAAGAGCTGTGAGTCACTGAATTCGGAGACTGTCTATAAATCCTGGACGAAGGCTTTTTCCCGACACTATGAAAGAGAAATCAATGAAAAGATAAAGCACACTTTTAATTTGAAAATGACTTATGTAACGAATGCAGTGTGTTGTTGGCCATTTAGGATATGTGGACCTTTGAAAGAGAGTATGTTTTGTTTTTATTCTGTCTGACATAAAGTTCATCCACCCATCCATTTTGTGATCCGCTTGTCCTCACATGGGTCGCCGGGTATGCTGGATCCTACCCCAGCTGTCTCCGGGCAGAAGGCGGGGTACACCCTGAACTTGTTGCCAGCCAATTGCAGGCCAAACATAGACGAACAACCATCCACGCTCACACTCACAAATTGGAGCGTTCCATTAACCTACCATGCATGTTTTTGGAATGTGGGAGGAAACCGCAGTACCCGGAGAAAACTCACGCAGACACGGGGAGAACATTCAAACTCCACGCAGAAGGACTGGAACCGGAATCCCACACTGCACTTCTGCAATGTGAGGCCAACGCGCTAACCACTGGATCACCGGGCTGCCTGGATGTATTGACAATATACAATTGTCAAATAAAATATCAGAAACAGAGAAACGTCACACTCAATGCACACACACCCTGAGATCCAACACTATGCCAGAAACATCTCATGGATGTAATGGGATGCTTCATAACTGATATATCCTGGGCTGATTGGGGATTTCAGATCTCACATCATACACTCCCTCAGGTGACCGAGCCACGGTTGAACCTGGCATCCTAGCAACTGTTTAAGTGCTGTATCTACCAATAAAATGATGAAATCTTAATTCACAATGTTAGAGAAGTTTGTAAAATTGTGGGTGTGTTATGTAGAGGTGCGAATCCATCATATTAAAAGGGCTATAAACATTGTATACAATAAATAAATATTGTAAATACCTCTCAATCTGATGCGGTGCAGTTCTACACTTCAACCCAGCGCCGGCGATTGAGGACAAGCACCAATGAGTTACTACAAATTACTGCAATAAACATAGGGAAGGCAAACTTTGTGATCCATTTCTTGTTTGGATCTCTTTTGATTGTACAGGTGAACCATGAGCTATGACTGCTGACTCAAATTTACGTCACATATTTTTTAAGTCATAAAAAGGCACGAACTAACCTTATTTTAGGTGATAATTTATCTTCTCAGGAAATAAAAAAAAAACACACACATTGGATGCCATTAGCTTGTGCTTGTAACTAATATGGCCAATAAGTGTGCATATGTCCTTAAAAAAAGCCAATAAAATCCCTGTATTTATATTTTCATGACTCTGCTTTCTTGGTTAGTTAGATGTTCCTCATAAAGGTCATCGTGAATGAGTGTAAAACACGCTCAAGCAGTTCTGGAAGCATTACAACTGTCGGAGCAGCAACACAGCAAGCAAATGAACAATTTCCCTCACTCATCATTTGTGCAGATTTCAGATTTACACAACAAAATCCATCCATCCATCCATGTGTGTTTGTCATCCATTGTATGTTTGTCTTGTCAATAAGCAATCACACTCAATGGCAACAAACTGAATCAAAAAGACCGTTTCTCACTGAGATGCACTGCGGCATGTTGCAGCATTTTATTTTCATTTTTTTGGTGCGCTCAGTCTCTTAATGACTGTGCAAAGGTCAAGACAAGCAGCACTGAATCTGCTTACCGATCAAGATCTTTAGAGGATACATAAAGCAGGTGAGCCTACCGGACTGACAATCAATCACAGGTCACACGGGAAACTGCCTCCTCTGTCATTCCTATAAAGAGCAGAAGGACAGCTGATCTTATTTAAAGAGTACCCTAGCCGTCCCATTTCAACATATTGATGGTGAAACAGAGCAATATTGTGTCTAGTATTCATCCATCCATCCATCCTGATTGTAGATTGCTGTGTGCATCAAAGGGAAAGTTGTTTCAAAAACCATATGTGGGTTGATTAATACATTTTAAGGCTGCACACATACAGTACATGTGTGAATTAAACTATTTATGTATGTGTACTGTATGTATATGCATACAGATATTAGCTATTCCTCCTTGTCTTAACCAATTAACAATTTTGTGTGGTCTGCTGAATGTATATAGTTTACACTAATGGACTTCATCCAGAAAACAGTATTACATTTTCTTTTTTAATGGCTGTAACTTGTTTGAGGTTGTGCACCTCTATTCTTTGCTGAGTCAGTGCCTAATTTGCCTTCGACTAACACGATGATGGAAAGCAACGTGCATTAAGTTGAAAGGTTATGTTGCTACCAGCCGAACTTGAAGTATTTATATTTAGGAAGTAATGGAATTCTACCAAATGCTATTTAATGTGTTAACAGGCAATATGATAAAAATATCAGATTTGTTTTCAGTACCTAGGGTCAGACCTCCGGATGGCTGTTCTCCACCAAGACTGGATGCACAATACCTCTTCCAAGTAATGTGATTGTGACTCCACTGCAGTATAACCGTTTCGGCCATGCTGCATGTCAATGTGAGCAGCTCAGTCAGAATGACTGACGATCCAATTCAGCAGGACCTCTGCACTGCATGTGCGATGATGCAGTAAAATCGTCACACATAAATTGCAAGCAAGCTCTTCATTTGTGTCAGTTCAGTATAGGAGACTCAGTATGGTAAACTGTTGTATGCACAAACACCATATGGACCATTATAACTATGGGAACTGAAACTGGAAGAAAATATACGGTAATGTAAATGTACTCTTCTCTCAGAGTGGATCAATAGGATTTATAGATGGTGTTGTATGTTACTAGCAAAACAAATATTAATTCTATCAATGGTCCTGTTCAGAATCACAGTGGGTCAGTAACCTAGCTTAGGACGTTTCGGTCTTGCACATGGAGTGACACTTGTGAGGATAAAATGGATCAGAAAATGGATGGATAGATGGATGGATGGATGAATAATTCAAGTTCATAACTTGAAAGATTATACCACCAGTCATGTGCTTGCGGGGCTCCCTGAAAAAAAAGCAACATTTAGAGGTAAGTTGCAGCACAGCGTCTGCCCATCTGAATGTATTGCTTGCAGACTTACAAAGGGTTAACTGACTGCTGGTCCATGAGTCACACACTGCTCATTTAAGATCTTACACACATCAGAAGACAGCAGTTCCCCAGACCAACAGGCACCTACGATAGCAAAATTATCTTCAGATTAGAATCTCATTTCCATGATTTCACCATTTGACTGAACAACATACAAGTACACTGAAGGACATAGATGCAACATTGCAGGTTTTATGGCAGCAGCAGCAGCCTCAAAAACGCTTTATCACTCACCTTTGCAACATGTAAGAGATTGCCGAATATGAAGAGAAAATGTCAGCAAAATGTCAGCAAAACCCACTTGATGTTCCATTTGAGCACTGGCTTTTGTTTTTGTTGATTCGTGAGAGCAAATGGTAGACAAAAATTATATACTTCATAGACACACAAAAATCTGGAAATACTTGGTAATAGCAATAAAAACACATCTGAATTAGAAACGGCAGTTGGAGATAAGAGATGAAAGCAACAGGCTCAAAGTGGCAAGAGAATGGATGTGAGGAAAGAAAGGGATGAGTAATGGTAATTTATGACTGCCATGTGTCCCTGATATCCATTAGGAGGGCTATAACAAATGGTTGGTCGCTGGAAGTGACACCTCCTGGAGCCTGGCCAGATTAAGCTGTGATCAAACCAGTCGACTGCTGCTGCCTGCAATGCTACAAACCCCTCAGCGGATGACATTTGTACGTCATTGTCCATTTATAAAGTCTGCCCTGCCTTTTACCTGTCTCGCTGTCCATCTGTCCTTGCTATTTGTGTGTCTGTGTTTTTTTTTTTACTGTCTTTGTTTCACCATGGCCCATCTCGGTGCACCTGTTCCACCATTTTGTCTGTATTAGGGCGTCTGTCTCCACTTGAGTGCACCCGGTCAGAACCATGCACAAAGCCCAAAAGAGAGGATCTTGTATTTACACACAGATTTGTGCAGATGTATCTTTCTAAATGTGCTGCTTATTAATGCAGGGATTGAGATATTCTTCGACCCTGCTCTAAATTCAATGGTTCTTGGTTTCTTTCTTGATTTGGGTGGCCTCCTACCTCCAGTTTCCATGCAAATGACCTGAAGAATAAAATAGTGCAGCTGCCAGAAAATGTTGGCAGCTTGAAAATATTGTGAGCAGTACGCTGAGGCACCAGAGCCCAGGGTAGTGTGATCCATGTGGTGAGGATAGTGGGGAATATCCTTGGGATCCAAAAATAGATGTCTTTTAGAAAGCTTTTGTTAGAAAACATGAGGTTTTTGGTTCAGTAAACTTTATTGAATACTGTTGTGTCATTTTCACTGAGAAGCGGTGGGGAGAAGTTGGGGGCATTTCTTGAATTTAAAAGAAAATAATTATGTAGTAACCCTGTGTTAAAACTAAACCCTGCCAATTGAGGAATTTCAAATATTTGTACTCCATTATGTTCTCTGAAGATGTATGCCAAGGACAGTCTTTCATCCTCGTCAGGAGATGTTTGGTGATAGAGCTACATGAGAGCCAGAGGTTATCACAAGCAGAGATGTTTGGTGATAGAGCTACATGAGAGCCAGAGGTTATCACAAGCACTTCGCTCCGGTCTGTCGGCCTCTTGTTTTATTAGTGTAATATGTGTTTTGGCCTTGATCCAGAGCAGGGAAGAGCAGCTATAATACGATTATGAGTGAGTCCAAATTCCATCACCTGTATGCTGCAGTGTTGGCAAAGATAAAGTGTCGAAGTAATGTACAACCTAAAATAAACTTGTGAGCAAATTATATTGAGCTTGATTATTAAAGAGAATTTGGGTGAAAATGGGCACTGCAATTGCCTTTCCTTTTCTATTTTCTTTGTTAAGCTTCTATGACCAATCGTTCAAATGGATTTTGGCCAAAACGATCTAGTTTGTGACTTTCTTATGGTATTGTTTGTGATTTAAAATGAGACATATACAAAACTCCCCACCCGGCACGCACACACACACACACACACACACACACACACACACACACACACACACACACACACACACGCAAAATTCCAATGAAATTGGGACGCACAAACACAACTCCAATGACATTGCGACGTAATTTACTAACCATGTTAAATTGTAGTAAAAGAGTATGGGTACTAGACTGGCCTGCCTGCAGTCCAGACCTGTGTCCCATTGAAAATGTGTTGGATTATGAAGCGTAAAATACGGAGACCCCGAACTGTTGAAGAGCTTCAGCAGGGAAGTAGGGGGCCCCGCAGGCGGGTAAAGGGACCGCCCATCAGGCAAGTCTGGCGTCAGATGCAAAGTGTTTGTCGGAGCTCGCCAGGAGGTCACCCCAAATGTCAAGTCCACGGGTCTTTGCGTGGCCATTTGGGAGGATGGCCATGCAGGTACCACACATGATGTGAAAAAGGTCGCAGGACGTGCACTACCATAGCAGGGTTGGAGGGCGGCCAACGGCTTTGCACCGGCGAAGCAGGGTCAGAGGGCGGACGTGGGATCTGCACCGCCTTAGCAGGGTTACTGGGCGGATGCTGGATGTGCGCCGCGGGAGCAAGGTCAGGTGACAGATGCAGGAAGTGCGCCCCTGGAGCAGGGTCAGATGGCGGCCGCAGGACGTGTGACACCAGAACAGGGACAGGAGGCAGTTGCAAGGTGGGAAGAGTGTCCCCAATGCACCCAAGGACATAGTGCAGACCTTGCCGCCATCTTGAACAGGGAGTCTCTGGCAATCCCTCCCATTCACTTGTATTGACTTAACTGTGTTCATCATAACTTGTTGACTTCTTCTGATTTTGACACAGATTAGTCTGTTACAAACATCAGTTTTTGTTGTTTTGTTTTTTCAAAAATATCCCATCATTTTCAACTTGATGCCTGCAAGACATTCTCCAAAAAGCTACCACTGAGTTACATCACCTTTCCTTTTCACAACACTCAAGAAGTGTTTGAGAACTGAGGACTCTTGTGACCCTAGCTTTGTGCTCAGCACGAGTAGAGCGCAAAGCTCAGTCGCGCATCGGTGTGGAGTTTTCTTTCTTCTGTTATTTTCATGGACCGGGACAGTTACAAAAGGGAGGTTTTAACCATTGCGGGAGTAAACACAGTCAGCTCACTTCCTGGCCAAAGAAAGTAGTTCTGGATGATGCAAAATTGGCCCGGGCATCACAGATCACCGCTGTGAAGGGTACTCTAAAAGAATGCCTTCCACCGTGATATTTCCTGGCCATGTCTGACACCCAACAGTTGATGACAGTTTTTAATTCAGTGCCACCTGAGGGATCTAAAATCCCCAGGCATTCAGTTTAATTTTCAGTGTGCTTATGTGCAAGCGACTTCTCCAGATTCTCTAAATCTTTTGATGATATTATGGACAAGTTGTGAAATCCCTTGTACTTCTTGCAGTTGAGCTTTGGGAAATGTTCTTAAACTATTAGACAATTTGCTCACACATTTGTTCACAAAGTGTTGAAGCTTGACCCATCCTTGTTTATGAATATATGATGGTTTGCAAATCATTGCATTCTGTTTTTATGTGTATTTGTGTGCATATGTGTGTGTCTTTCTACCTGCCAATTTATCATTGCACACTACAGTTGAGTAAGTGGTGAAAATGCACCTAACGTTGCTGGAAAGCAGAATATGTGGCAGCTCTTTGAGTCATGGAAGCACATTTAATTTCTCTTTGCAAAACACAATTATTCTTCAACATTGAGTAATTTTGACATTTCTCAGGACCATGTAATATTTTCAACAAACAGCAGAATTGTTTTATCGTATATATTTGCATAAATCACATATTTTTCTTGGGCGGCCCGGTAGTCCAGTGGTTAGCACGTCGACTTCACAGTGCGGAGGTACCGGGTTCAATTCCAGCTCCAGCCTCCCTGTGTGGAGTTTGCATGTTCTCCCCGGGCCTGCGTGGGTTTTCTCCGGGCACTCCGGTTTCCTCCCACATTCCAAAAATATGCATGGCAGGCTGATTGAACACTCTGAATTGTCCCTAGGTGTGAGTGTGAACGTGGATGGTTGTTCGTTTCTGTGTGCCCTGTGATTGGCTGGCAACCGATTCAGGGTGTCCCCCGTCTACTGCCCGAAGACGGCTGGGATAGGCTCCAGAACCCCCCGCGACCCTAGTGAGGATCAAGCGGTTCGGAAAATGGATGGATGGATGGACATATTTTTCTTATTGCATAATGGCTGCTGTTGAACCATTTTTTTGTGTCACCATTACTCGATATAGTTTGGTGAATGTATGTGTTTTTGGGTGCTCACAAAAATAGGGAAAATAATGACACATTTACTGTGCACATCACTGGCCTTAGGAGGAATCCTTGTTCCTCCAAAATCATCACATTTCAGGAGACCCCCAAAACGGCATGTTTGTTCAATCATGACCACTGCATACTCAAAGAGATCAAGCCATTTTCATCACTTTAGATTGGTCAGTGATTTGTAAAAATAACACTCACACATGAGGACTTAATACTGCTGTTTTTCCAGCACTGCAGAAATCTTTCACTTCAGCCTTTTTCTTTGTGAATTAAATTTAAGCTACACAACATTTTAACAAAGTTGTGAATTACTTTGAAATTGAACAAGACGTTCTTTTGGAGCGCTGTAATGCCACTTCAGGGTTGAGGCCAATCTCTGTTCCTCAATCACCCCGTTTCCCTCAAAACACACATTGCTTTGCTGAACATTCTCCTCCACATGACAGAAAAAAAAGAAAAAGACAAAAATCAATAAAGTCCAAGATGGCTTTGGTTGAAACTCTGTTTTCTTTGGAAAATTATAAATGAGGTAGAGGAAAATAACGTCGTTCTGCAGTCAAGGTTTCTTAAAGAGAAAATATCCACACAAATTAATGGCAAGAAAAATGAAAGTACATTTTAAGTCTCTCTTAGTCTAGTTAGTAGAATAAGAGTTCCTGTATCATCATTGAAAGAGGTGCAACATAATTCAAATTGCATTCTCCTAACAGGCCATATATACCGTATATATATAATATTCCAAAGTAAGAATTCCCACCGATCATGCCAAATGTTTTTTTAAATATTTTCCACCTGGTCTAATTATTCCTGCAACCTTGTGTAATAGCCAATCAACTCTCTGCATCCTCATGTCTTGTCCAGGTGTGCCACGTTGTCTCTGCAGTGTGTTTTGTATTTAGTTTCTGATTCCTCTTCACTCGTGGTTGGTTCAATGTCATTGTCACGTGGCATGTCTTGTTGCCTCTTATGGTAAATCTCCAACCCATGAAGTAATTAGTTTTTGAACTTCTTTTTTTTTTTTTTTTTTCAAAGGTGCCATGCCATCAAAATCCATTTTCCCTCCCACTGTTTTATGCACAGCAATGGGCAAAATGAGTCATCTATGCTGTTTGACATTGGCATGCAACAGCTTTTGAAAGGCAAAGGCCAAACAGATTAGAATTTGGCATCAGTGTGACGTAGGTTCATTGCTAATTATTCAAGTACCTGTCTACTTTGTTGTTGCTACTCACCAGCTCAACTCAGGAAAACTCAGGAAAAATGCTTCTACGGCCTGGTAAAACTTTGCATCACATGCCAACCGTGGAGTAATCGAGGAATGAATGTCTTCAATTTTCTTTCTGGAGAAATGGCCAAACATTTCAGAATCAGAATTGCGCTGCGTTTGGGCACATTTTGTGGGTGATCAGTTTGTAGAAGTAATCTTTGACACGCCCTAAAAACACACCTCTGTTTTAACATTGTAAAATGTCTGCAAGCCATTTGTACGTCTCTCATCAAAAGGACTGATTGAGCCAATAATTTTTGATGAAAACCTATGATGATGATTCCCACATCAAGAATTATCATTCCTGCTAGATGAATATTATTCAAAAGTATAGAGTTAACCTAGAGAACAAATGGTGGCGAGTAATGTATAATGAGTTAAACTATAAAAAAAAAGTGTCTAATAATATACAGTTTATAATACATTATAAGATTTCCTCTTCTTGTCCCTTAGCAGGCTTCAGCAGATGATAGGATGTTATCAGAATGGTTTCAGCAGGTGTAGGAGGATGGGGATGGTCAAGGTTGGCCGAGTGCAAGTATCAGGACCTTGATTGCAGTGGACAGGCTATCAGGAAGTAGTCCTCAGCCCAACCTAATCTCTGATTGGCTATGACTGGGTGGATGGCTGTTGCAGATGGGGTCATCCTCCTCTAGTTGTCACAGAGAGGACAAGTATCCTCAACATCTCAAGCTTCAGGAAAAGAAAAGTAAAAACTCAGGATTTGGGGACAAAAGAAACACCTGAAAGTAGAGGAAAGAGTTGGAATGACTCTTACTTATCTCTTTCAACTGGTCACCAGTCTGTCATAGAGACGGACAACCATTTGTACTCACATTTACATCAGCACTGAGGAGATTGAGCCACAACACCGTATTTTAATTAATCATGGAAAAAAATGAAAACAATGAATGACCACTGAAAAGTGAAAATACATGTTTCAGTGTTCAGACATTTTGAATTTGAGGTTGAGAGGCAATCAAAGGATTTTAGGATAAATGAAGAAGTAAATGACTTTTGAAAAAGTTATGTTAAAGGTTTGAAAGTAGGGTCAATGGTTTTTCTTAATAGCAAATTAATCTTTCACGATAAATACATACTTTTAATTGGTGTTAGAGATCATGCTGGATGAAGCTGAATCATCTGTAAGCTTACAGAACCTTGACAACCTTTTTTTCATTCATTCATTCATTCATCGTCCGAACCGCTTGATCCTCACTAGGGTTGCGGGGGTGCTGGAGCCTATTCCAGCTGTCTCCGGGCAGTAGGTGGGGGACACCATGAATAGGTTGCCAGCCAATCGCAGGGCACACAGAGACGAACAACCATCCACACACACACTCACACCTAGGGACAATTTAGAGCGTTCAATCAGCCTGCCATGCATGAAAACCCACGCAGGCCCGGGGAGAACATGCAAACTCCACACAGGGAGGCCGGAGCTGGAATTGAACCCTGTACCTCTGCACTGTGAAGCCGACGTGCTAACCACTGGACTACCGGGCCGCCCTTGACAACCTGTCTTCCTTAATTCCATCCTTGGAGCTGCCTAGTATGCACTGCACTACAAGCATAAACCACCTATAGCATAGGTGTAGCGGTAAATTTTAAGGTTATATGTAAATGACTACGAGAAAAGGTCATGCGACATTCTCAAGAAACTGGGATGAGTGCAAGTGCATGGGGTTTCAATATCCCTAGTATTGGACCCTGAATGCTTCTTAGTAACACTCACCACCATCTAAAGACGTTAAAAAACGTGATCAACAAGTGTAAGTCTTACATTGCTGTTAAATAATATCACTACACTCTGCTAAATGTGCAGACAGGTCCTGCAACAAGTACGTTCTTCAAAGCAGTCCAACTGTAAAATAGTTATATGAAACCAGGTACAGTCTAAAATTTGTGCCAGGAGCACAAGATCGTATATCATTTCAATAAATCTAAGGGGAGGGAGGTAATTCACAGCCATCCATTTGTCTTCATTTTGGACAGCAAGGAGGGAGGCAGGCATTCTTTCTGTAAGCCAGTTGTTACTGGCAGCAGTGTCTGACAGTAGTGGTACTAGCAGGAAGGCATGCAACTGTATCTACACACAAATGACACATCTAGTGTACATAGTGCATGCAAGTCTGTCATACATGAATATTACATGCAGTATAATAATGTTCCGCACATGACCAGTGTACAAGTGCTGTCTCCTTGAAAGGAAGAGCTTGAGGGAAGCACACTAGTGACAGGAGATGATGTGTGGGTTATTGCTCACACCGTCATTAGGGTGGAGATGGAGGGATGACGACTGTATATTGGGGGGCTATAAAAAAATATATATATTTATAAATATATCTCTGATCTATCTATCTATCTATCTATCTATCTATCTATCTATCTATCTATCTATCTATCTATCTATCTATCTATCTATCTATCTATCTATCTATCTATCTATCTATATCTATCTATCTATATATCTATATATAGATATATATAGTATATATATCTATATATATAGATAGATAGATAGATAGATAGATACTGTATATATCTATATATATATATATATATATATATATATATATATATATAGATAGATAGATAGATAGATAGATAGATAGATAGATAGATAGATAGATAGATAGATAGATAGATAGATAGATAGATACTGTATATAGATATATATATAGATATATATAGTATATATATATATATATATGGATAGATAGATAGATAGATAGATAGATAGATAGATAGATAGATAGATAGATAGATAGATAGATAGATAGATAGATAGATAGATAGATAGATAGATAGATAGATAGATAGATAGATAGATAGATAGATAGATAGATTGTAGATGTATTTTGTATTTATTCCCGTTTTCTGTGGCCTCTTCCCCTGACCACTGTCGTATGGCACATGACCAGTCTTGCGTGCCCTGTCGTTTGTGGTGTTGAGTTTTTTTTCTGTGTTTTTCTGTACTTTGTGTCTGGGGTGTTTTGTAGTTGGCTAGTCTTTGATCCTGCTACCACACTCCTTGGTTTAATTAAAAAAATACCTTGAATAGCTTGCATATTGCTTTTCTGCCTTGACTTGTCTGTTTCCCTGCACCCAGGTCATACCCACTACTGTCAGCTACTTCAGCCATTCATGACCCAGGTCAGGCGATGTGAAAAAATGATCGTTTACTGGATTATGATGTCCCCCATAAGACATTTGTGTTTGTTTTACTGACATTCCATTGTCAGATTTGCAATTGTCCAGTATCTTTTCATTTTCCTCCCAGAGCTCCTTCTCTCATCACATGCTGCCTAGATTCCCTATTTTTCAGGCTTGCTTGGGATCCACTGGACAGTGGCCCAACCGTTCATGTCTTGGCCTGGATGGTTTATAAATGACAAGTGCTCCACTTCTCAACCTGCAAGGCAGTCAGGGGTCGCCATCCCACAAACTGCCTGGAGCCCCATTAAAGGATCTGTATGCCCAGCAAGAAGTAGCCTTGTTCCATTTTTCTACATACTGTACCTAAATTTGAAAATGGGTCACATTTGACCCTAACAGAATAAAAGGTCCTGGTGGTTCCAAAGTCCTCTTTTCATTAACTGGACACTGCTGTTATTTTCCAACCTATCCCCAAATCTTTGCTTTGATACGATATAAGCTCAATTCTGGGTGTCATGGAAAGGTTGTGATATATATATATATATATATATATATATATATATATATATATATATATATATATATATATATATATATATATATATATATATATATATATATATATGCACAAAGGATATTTGATAGTCCTATTTTTAATATGTTACATGACCTGATGATTATATGGGTAGATGTAGAACAGTGTCCCCGATATGTCACTATTATGTCTTATTTTATGCATATATTTATTTGGATATATCGAGATGTCATGGTGATCCCAATAAAAGGAAAAATTATTCGAATAATTATCTAAATAAATCTAAATAAAAGTACATTGGCTGCAGACCACAGCTCCTCCCTTCCCTTTGTCCTGAAGACCAGCAACAACACAACAGAAAATATAGCCAATCATTGATTCCACAGATTTCAATGTAGAATTTATGACATGGCATTGATGTCTAAGATTTTCCTGACATTTGACTTTGCTCCATATTATTCAAAATATGTATTAAGATACGGTTGGCCTGAGTATAGAGTTTTTACTTACTAAAATTAGGACTCATGCAATAATGGAAACCTAAATTACAATGCAACGCAAGACTGCATGCTGACTGAGGAAATGAAATGCTGAAAGAAATAAGTCCTGGATCATCCCATGTTTTAGGTGCCAAAAACAGGGATGTGACCAGGAAAAGAGGTTGTCAGAAAACATCGACCATGTGATTGGGTTTGTGACACATGATAACAAACATTATTGCATCACTTGTTCATGTCTTACTTGAAAGCAACCCAACAACTGTTACACTGCTCTGTCCTTGCAAATGTTGGTGGCGTTACATCACTAATCTTTTTCATTCACATGACTAGTTAATTAGTTCAAACTGTTTACATTGGGATAGTGACACAGTAACAGTAACTATAATTACTCTTTAGGGAAAGCAATATCATTTTGTTGTGCTTTGCTGCCATATTAATAGTCAAAGTTAAATTGGAAACAGGATTGCATAAGGTGTACAGTATATAAAAGCCTGAGCTCATGGGCCCATGTTTTGTGCTTGAGACGCTTTGGAGTAACAAAGAGACTTAAATTTGTTTTCCCATGCACAATGAAATGACATTATATTGCACATTGCTTAGCAACACTATTACCACCAGAGGTAATCATGTCAGTCCAATTCATCGACGAACAATGATTCACCAATAAGTGGCATGTTATGGCCCAGCTTTAGGGGTAAATGGATACCAAGGAAATTAAAACAAATCCCGGTGGCACCCAGGCCTGTGACAACCTAAAGCAAATCAATCAGGGCTCTCTCATTAAAACAATAATCAACTCTCTGCAGGAGTTGGCGTGTTTGGAAAACACTTTGAGTGACAGTCTTGCCAGCCTTAAGGGCAGTTCGAGATGAGTCATGGTGAGTGGGACTTTTGAAGCATTCCGTGTCACTTGTCATCTCCTCACTGACAAGTCGGACGCTCCAGGTTCCATATCGTAATACTGTCTGCATATGATAGACTAATACAAATGTAGAAGCTTTGGCAAAACATCATATTCTGATATCTTCAGCTTTTGCTTGGAAAAAGTGCTTTCAACCCACTCATCTGAAGATTTTCCCTCAGATGTTATTGCACAGACTATATCTCCCTCCAGTCATGACAGTATTGACTCATCACCTATGAATGGGTTTGAGTGTGTGTGTGTGTGTGTGTGTGTGTGTGTGTGTGTGTGTGTGTGTTTACAATGATTAAATGTAATTCCCAGTGGTTAGGAAAATATGTGTTTGCTTGTTACATGTATGTTGTCTAACTTTGTATGTTACTGTGAGTTCAATCATGTAGTTCTGACATGATGTAGCTTACATCTGACAATGTGTTTGGATGCCTTATTAGCCACTACTAAGCTTTATAACCTCACAGTCTCTCAGGACATGAAGTGGGAGGCCAACATTATCTCCATCCTGAAAAAGACTCAGCAGAGGAGGTACTTCCTGAGGATTCCAAGGAAGTATGGCCTGCCGCAGGAGCTGCTAAGACATTTCTACATAGCAGTCATCAAATCAGTCCTGTTTTCGTCCATCTCAATCTGTTTTGGGGCCGCCACAAAAAAGGACAAAATCTGACTGCAACGGACAGGTAGGACTGCAGAAAAAAATTATTGGTACGGCACTACCCACTCTGGAAGACTTATACACCACAAGAACCAAGACAAGGGCACAGAAAATACTACTGGACTCCCTAGCCCCTTCTCACCACCTCTTCCGGCTATTCCTTCAGGTAAGCGCTATCGAACCATGCACACCAAAACCAGCAAACATTCAAATAGCTTCTTTCCTCTCACCATTAGCTCCCTAAACAGTGACTGAAATCTATTGTGAATCTTTGCATTTTTGCATACCCCTGTGGGACAGTATTACTGCAATGATCACGGTAGCTCCAACTCTCTACATACTTGAACAATTACCACTGATCAATTTTCCACAGCACCACGACACTTTAAAGCGCTCAAGGACTTTCTGCATAATTGGACACCTAAAGTTGTGCTTCAATTGCTGCCATTGGTCACTGAAAATGCAATGATTATCTGCACCAACTGCACAACCGTCATAGTAGGGTATCACCACTGATCACTTTATCTCTGCTCGATGACTCTGCACATTGTTGCACAGATGTCATTGTGTGGTACTACAGCACGATGGTACCCGTACATTACAGAAAGTCTTTCTGTACTTATATCTCATGTCTTTGTTTATTGTCATTGCTTGTTATTGCAATACTAGTGTAGCCTACGCTATCGGAGAAAAAAATCCTTGGCCAAGAAAGATGATTCTGATTCTTGTATTCAATAAAATCCATTGTTTAAACATCATAAAGTTACAACTAATACCATTATCCTGGATATCACAGGTCAAAGTCAAGGACCGGGGTCCATATCTGGCCCGCCACATCATTTTATGTGGCCTGCGAAAGCAAATCAAGCATGTCAAATTCCATGATGCTTGGTAAAGTCTGAACCAAAATTTCAAATATGGAGATGTAATATCATATGTAATCCACAATAACAGTCATTATTCTTTCTGATTTAAAAACTATTCATTCATTAATTTGTTGTGCACTGTGTATGTAATATCACATCACCCCCATCCACCGGCAGCTCCACTGGCTCCCTGTCAAACTTAGAATCAACTTCAAAATACTTCTCTATTCATTTGAAGCCATCCATAAACTTGACCCCCCCCCCATCTGTCTGACCTTCTTCAAGTTTCTGTTCCCTCTCATTCCCTCGGGTCCTTATCCTCCCTCCACCTCTGTTTACCCTCTGCCCGTCTCAGCACGATGGGGTGCAGAGCTTTCAACCGCTCTGTCCCCAAACTCTGGAATTCACTCCCACCCAACATCCGAAATATTGATTCTCTTCCCACATTTAAATCCCATTTCACAACCCACCAATTTAAAATCGCATACTCAGTTTAAATTAATCTCCTCTTTTATTATTTATAATTTTATCTGTGGTTTTATTGTTCTTGTTTTTGATTGTAAAGTGTCCTTGAGTGTTTTGAAAGGCACTTATAAATAAAATATGTTATTATTATTATGTGGAGGTGATTAAACATTATATGGTTTCCCAAAATTCATAACGGCCCTCCAAGGCAAACCGTAACTACAATGTAGCCCGCGTCAAAAATTAGTTTGACACCCATGCTGTATATCAACGTTTGGTAATCCAAACCTCTAGGATTTGAGAAGCCAGTTGGAGAGCAAACCAAACACAAATGAGAAGCCAACTCTACAGTTACAGTATATAGTGTTGGAAAACAAGGTACAGGTGCAGACTATATAGGTGTCTGTGTGTGTGTGTGTGTGTGTGTGTGTGTGTGTGTGTGTGTGTGTGTGTGTGTGTGTGTGTGTGTGTGTGTGTGTGTGTGTGTGTGCAAGACTGTTCAGCGCTCTGAAAGGCAGCTGAATAACAGTCCACAAGGGAAATCACTGTCAGGCTGTGGGAGAAGTGTGTCAGCCCTGACCCCAGAGGATGACGAGTTGACTTAGCAGTGCCACATGATCGTTTAGTGTGTGTGGATGGCAGGACTAGCTTAGGAGGTGACGTCTGTGGACCATGAGCTTTAACATCTTATTTGTTGTATTCAAATGGCACACTACAAAGATTAATGACTTCCTCCACCTTTTTAGCCGAGAATGAAGAGGATGAGATAGCAGATGAACAATGTGAGTGTCAGAAAGGACGCCAGATTTCAATCTGAGGTTTTTCCTCAATTGGTTGTGTAGTTTTAACCATGTCATGCCTAATATTAATAGAGTGGACTGAGAAGGCAGGACAAACAGATGAATAGGCTTGTGATGAGTAATGATTGTAGTGAGTCTCCTTCTCGTGTGGAACTACCACCAGAAGATGCATCGGATACTTTAACTGCCCAACTGAAACATCCAAAAAATTGTCATAAACACCCAAAAATATCTGCCATAGCCTTGACACTAAGCCCAACAAATGAAACAACCTCTATTGTTCTGTGAAACGGCTGGAGTTCAGTGGTGGCCTCATTGGTTATCTGATATCCTGGGAACCCGCAATATAGACCCACGCCAAGGTGTATCCATCAGCTGTATTCGGCCAAGCTGCATGGGTAATCCTGCTGCAGGCACGGCGACCGTGGAAGGAGGGCCCTGGGGCTCCAGGTTGACCGCATCAACGTTGGCCACTTCGCTCCTCTTCGCAGTCCCACTCACATTCACGTTGGTGGTTGTGCAACTGGATGGCGAGACTGATGAGTTCCTCCAACCCAGTGGTTTCATCCCACACCACCAATTGGTCCTTAACTCAAGAACAGAGGCACCACCTAAAAATGTACACATTCCCTTCCCTTCAATGCCACATTTGACTGCCAAATGCCGAACGTGATGGTAAAATATGCAACAGTGAGATCTTTTTGTGACTCATGAGTCTACTTCTGGCATCTTTATCTTTAATGATAGTTCGCATACATACCAGTACATCACTGTCGCCTGTTGGTTGGTGAGAGGCTGTCATTTATCCAACGGTTAAAAACCTAACCAATGATGATGCAGAGAGCAGGTGAGTGCCGGAGTGTCCGCCCATCTACCCAACCAGGCACTGGGAAATAACCGAGACCATGCAGCACAAAATCACAGGCTCATGGCAGGGATGCCTTTCCGAAAGATCCGTTGAATATTATTCTACTGTCAGGTCATACAGATAATTTTACCAAACGGTATGTGACAAAACGTGTTTATAATCTTTATTCATGGTATCGGGAAAAAAATTACAAAGAGATTATAAAACACAGTGCAGTAAAACTGGCAGACCCGTGGATGAAAGTAGATGCTCATTGATCAGATGTCTCATAGGATTTGCTACAGACTTGCTACTTTGCAAGTTTTCATTTGAGTTTTGAAAATATTTTTTGAACTCCGAGGTTTCACTGTTTGTCTTAAAAAAATGTCTTCATTTTCTACAAATCATATCAACCCTCCTTGTCGGCTAAACATTCTCTTGAGTACAATAAACTGTTGGAGCAATTTTCATGTGCTTACTGGGAAATCGAATAGACTTTAATGGACTTTATCCCCCCCCTCTCCCTTTGAAAAAACCAATACATCATCCAAGTATATCACTCTGACAGAATATTGGTCGTGGTGGTGAAGCAGACAATAGTTGAGCCTCTTCAAGCCGATCTAGAGGGAAATACCCATAAAAGGTTAACAAAAGTCACCTCACAGATATTTTTTTTCCTTCTATTAATCTCATTAAGACGCTTACATAAAGGGGAATTATCTATCAGAATGGGGTCAGACAGCTCACTAGAGTAATTGTGACTCATTTAGCTTGTGAGTTTGCTTGGAAATTAGTTTCATGGCTCCGCCAGCATCTACTTTAGTAATATATACTAATAGGCTGTGATTGAGAGGAAAGAAATTTCATCCGTGCTGTATGTTGCACATAGAGCACATTTGACAATAAAGTTTACTTGAACTTGAACTTGAGTAATGCTCTACAGTGTAGTTTCTGTGTAGAGTCTACAGTGTAGTTTCTGTAGAGTCTACAGTGTAGACTCTACAGAAACACAAAACTTTTGTGTAAAATATGACATCAAATATTGATTTGTTGTTTCCTTGTATAGTTAGGGCCTTCTATAGTTGTTTGTGTGCGTGTGTGTGTGAGTCTGTATGTGTGTGACATTTTGTGGTCATCAGTTATTCACAAGTTAACCCCAAATGGGTATTACTAAGATATGAAGTCAAATAGAGAATGGTACATTATATTTTGATGGGGAAAAAGATGTAATATCCAATTAACTATTACAGTAAAAGATTCAAATCTAATTAGTGCATAATGACCGCTTTTTTTTAAACGTCAAACTAGAGCTCGTTTGTTGCTACTTTTCTTGTTTTGCATTTGCCCCTTGTGTTTTGTAATGTAAAAAGCATTGTTTTTGAATCTTTAATTATCATTAGACATAAGTCTCCCGAGTCTATGGTAAGCACATTTAAGAGTAGCATCAATTATCTCTCTCGACATCTCATTAGAGATTCTGCCGACAGTTTGGTTGCTGCTCTTGGGGTCGTTCCCTTTACACTTGCAAGTTCCCTTCCACAATCACAGAGGAAAGTGCTTAGTCATTAGGAAGAAAATGCATCACAGTTCTTCTCTGTCACTCATTTTCAAACCATTTTTCCTTTCCAGTCAGTATTGGAGACTGCTGCATTGTAATCAGCAACAAATATTTCAAACTTGAGTGTGTTGGGGGGAAATATTTGGTCCCCATCTCACAGAGACACAGTACTTAATAACAACTGTTGGGGATTGAGACATTCATTTTGACTTCATTTTTAGAAGGACTTTTTCTCATTTTTTTGCATCCTTAACTCTACAATGAAAGTTGTAAGGGATTAAACTGTTATCCATTGACACACAGTCAGTGAATTTTCAGTCCATTTGTGAACTAGAAAACATCAGCTCTGGGTGGCTGGCTACTTTACCTCACGACTGAAATGTAGGAGAACAAGAGGACCCCCAGGGAAAAAGAAGTGTACACCCTAATTGAATCAGCCTATTTATTTGCGGGTAGGGGGTTATAGGTATCATTACTCTCACTACTATGCATCGCAAGGCCCATTTTATGTCTAAACCACTTGAAAAATAATTTCTATTTAAAGCAATGTGGGGAGCTCTCTTGCCTGCAGCCATGCAGCAACTATTACTGTACATCTTTGAGCCAGGTCCTCCAGGATACCTTGTGAGACAAATAAAGCCTGACACTCCTCAAGAAAAGCTTTGTTGAATAGCACTGCAAAACACTGCAGTTAGGGCTTGATTTGCTTAAAGTTCACCCTTGTGAGCCCACAACTGAAGGGGACATTTGGACAAATGTGAACAGACAGATGCGTTTCATAACACGTCAGCCTGAAATAATGATGTTTTGTATTTGTTCAGGACAAGCAGTCTGTTGACATTACAAAGGCGAGTGAATGACATATTCTATAAGTGATAGATTGATTATTTTTAGTTATCATACATTCGCTTATTATTAATGTTATTTTGATATTGATTGATTGATTGATTGATTGATTGATTGATTGATTGATAATGCTCGCAAAGAAGAACGCTTATGCCTGCAATCATTAATTGACTACGCCTGCAATTAAGAACGCTTATGCTTTTAATAAAGATATAATACTTTTAATCATTATATACTCACATTTATCATCAAGAATGCTTAGTGCACTGTGTGGTAGTTTAGGGACGCAATCACCTTTTAGAGGACGTGGTTGGGATGAGATAAGTATTAAGACTAAACAGGAGCAAGGTTGGACAGTGGATGGAGCCATCAACACCAGCTGCAACGTGATGTTTTTGTAACAATTGCACACATGTACGTAATATACAATCACATACACACACATAGTCAAACAAGTTCAGTGTGTCTCCAACAGCCCCCACCCTTTAGGTTGGACACACCTATGTAGTTGATTTCCCAATAAATGAGGGGATGAAGGGGGAGATCGTTAGGGTGACGTGCAGAGAACTGAAACATAACGCTTCTCCTCGTTCCCTCCTGGTACCAGAATTGAGTCTACTGTCTCTCTTTGTGTTTTATTCCCAAGTGTCAAATTGATGAACCTGACAATAAGAATTAGTGTTGCCTTTTTTTTTTGGAAAGCCGTATATACAAATGGCAATGTTGTTAAAAAATTGTACATACAAAGAAAACTATTTTCAATTTGCAGCAAGCAAGGAGATCGGTCTTGTTATTTTCTCCACAGCACCCCTAGAACACTGCGACGCAATAAATCATTGTGAGTCACATACATCAGCACGAATTCACCCCTTGAAAATCTCTGTGGGGATTGAATTTTTTTTTTTGGGGGTTAAGTTGTAATACCCCCAAATTGGGAGAAGACTCCTTGATTGACACATCAGCCAGACTACATCAACGAAGTAAGGAGGCAAGCATTGTAATATTGTTTCCTGGCTTGGTTTGTCACATTCTGTTTTCACCTAGTGTCTCCACCAAAATTCATATGCACATTCTGACACTTGTCCACTTCAACTTGTGAAAATATTGAAGTCATTGGCACAATATTTGGGATTTTATTGACATTAAATATGAGCTCCTATTAGGAAAATCCACTTTTGCCGTCACTAAATCGAAAATATTTTCACATTGGTCATAGTTTCCAGACATTTAGCCATGCTAAAGTTATATTAGACTCTATCAGCTTCTTACCGGCCAGACATGGAATTTTGTGTGGCGGATTCCCAAGCCAGGACAGCCAATAAGGTCTGCACCCGTCACAGTCAAACAGCCAAGGAACTCACGTCCTAGTCGCCTCTTATCGGATCTCCATGTCACGGGTACCCAACTCTCTGGCGCCGTGTGGGGAAAATGCTCATTTTTGTCCGGCCAGAGATACAGCTCGTCATCGCCATGCAAATGGCCCATTCAAGTGTGTCAATTTCGGATATGCAGCTCAGTAATTGTTGCATTCAAGTTCCTGCAATGTTTTGATGACATTTTTTTGGTCACTGTTGAGTTTATCAGCAGTAATGAAGAGTCACTGCCGCATTACATCTTTCACAAAACCATGTTTAGATTACATAATACTGTAGAAATGATTCATGTTGATGTAAACAATGATTATAATACAGTATTTCCAGCACTGTGTAAATTGCATTTCTCTTGTGTTACAATTACTCAAATTTTTATATACACATACATGCATAAAAACTCAGATTTTTTTTTAACACAAATGCATATAGATTTTTTTTTGGCTATTACTATTATTAGATTAAAAGACCCAAGCAATGAATTCAGGCACTCTCGCGGAGCTAAGTAGGGGCTTGGCTCTAAACAAGAACATAGCATTCAATTCTTGTATTTTTCACTGAAATTGTGTTTTTCACCTCAGTTGGCTCATTCAGTTTCATTTAATGTGTTCAGTGTAAAATATGTGCGTAGCAAATGGCTGTCAACCAGTGCAAGGTGTGCTGCGCCTCCTGCACAGTCAGATGGGTAGGGCTCATACAGCTCTCCCGTAACCCCCCCTCCCCCCGCCCTCTGCCCCTTCCTCGAGAACATTCATTCATTTTCCGAACCGCTTTATCCTCACTAGGGTCGCAGGGGTCGCTGGAGCCTACCCCAGCTGTCTTCGGGCAGTAGGCGGGGGACACCCTGAATCGGTTGCCAGCCAATCGCAGGGCACACAGAGACAAACAACCATGCATGCCCACACTCACACATAGGGACAATTTAGAGTGTTCAATCAGCCTGCCATGCATGTTTTTGGAATGTGGAGTACCCGGAGCAAACCCACGCAGGCCCGGGGAGAACATGCAAACTCCACACAGGGAGGCCGGAGCTGGAATTGAACTGGAATTGAACTCTGCACTGTGAAGTCGGCGCACTAACCACTGGACTACCGGGCCGCCCCTCCTGGAGAACATGTGGTATACAAAACAGATGTGTTTAATCAAATCAGTTTATCCCATAGAAACCGATTTCATTGATCCTTTGTTGTTTAGTTTGTGTTAAAGACAACAAAAGAAAACACTCATTGTACATTGATCCTGATTCATCTGTACCTCATTCATGTGCATCTAAAAGCATATCTGATAGAATGGATGCTTGGGGTAGGGCCAACACACTGATGTATGCATTAGGGCATGAATGCGCCTCTTGGTATTGGATTACTAATTACTGGCCATCCTACCATTTTCAATACCGCTTATCTTCGCTCGGCTTGGAGCTGAGAAAGAGCCTCTTACAGCTGAATTTGGGTGAGAGGCAGTTTACACCATGGACAAGTCGCCAGCCAATCACAGGGCACATCTAGACAAGTAGCCATTCACACACACATTCACACCGTCACTTGTTGGGAATTGCACCCATGTTGCCTTTACCGAGGACAAGCGGGCGACCACCACATCATCAGTGACTCATTGATACAATAACAGGATTGCATAAACATGCTCTCACAACAAAACAGCCTAAGTAGATAACACATCTGCCTCGCAGTTGAGAGGTACAGCTCACTTCCTCTGTGAAGTTTGCTTGTTCTTCCCTTATTTGTGTGGGATTTTTCCAGGAAAATCAGCTTGCAATCAGTTGTACACCATGCCTCGGTCAAACTCACCTTGGATAGGCTCCAGCTAATCAAAAACCATAAGGACAAGCAGGATCAAAGTTCGATAGTAAAGAAAATGAACGAATGGATGTTCTCACAAGAAGAAGGAGGCCAAAACGTCAGCAGTAAATTTCTGTATGTGTGAACCAGACCTGTCACAACACAGTGCAGCTCAACTACATTTCTGTCTCTATTTTGCAAACATTTCAGCCAGTTCCACAATGGTGGGGCCATATTTTTGCTTGGCTCTGAATATATGATGCATTGTCAGATTATTGTCTACATAATCATGATTTTGTGTAGAAGTATACTGCTAAGAAAAAAAATAAATAACTGACGCTCTTATCAGATGACTCATATTACATTAAAAGTAACAATGCCAGTGACACGTTGCAACTCAGCAATGAGTGTATAATGTGACACTTGGAAATAATGAGCATATGAGAGCAGGGATCGTCAACGATATTATCAAGGGTCAGTGAACGAGATTTTGCTGTGAGCATGCATGGCAAACAGATGAACGTGATGGCATGCTATGGCATACCGAAGCAGCAGTGGAATTTGCATGCAGTGCACTCGAGTGTACAAGTACTGAAGCAGCGTAAAGGAATGCATCGTCTTCCCAGTGTGGGAATAAACCATTGAAAAAAAAACATTCTTCAACACTTTTATAATACCAACTCCCGGAAAACCTCTGACAACACACCGATGTCAGAGTTTGGTTATTGGACTTCTGTGCTCGTCACGGATTGTACATAACGAACACCTTGTTCAGACATAAGGGTGCATTGCCGGCAGTAAGTCGGAATCGTTTCCAGTGAGAGTGGGACTACGCCAAGGCTGCCCTTTGTCGCCGATTCTGTTCATAACTTTTCTGGACAGAATTTCTAGGCGCAGCCGAAGTGTTGAGGGGGTCCGTTTTGGTGGCCTCAGTATTGCATCTCTGCTTTTTGCAGATGATGTGGTACTGCTGTCTCCTTCAAGCAGGGCTCTCCTGCTCTCACTGGAGCGTTTCGCAGCCGAGTGTGAAGCGGTCGGGATGAGGATCAGCACCTCCAAATCTGAAACCATGGTCCTCAGTCGGAAAAGGGTGGAGTGCCCTCTCCGGGTCGGGGAGGAGATCTTGCCCCAAGTGGAGGAGTTTAAGTATCTTGGGGTCTTGTTCACGAGTGAGGGCAGAAGGGAGCGAGAGATCGACAGGCGGATCGGTGCAGCATCTGCTGTGATGCGGACGTTGTATCAGTCTGTCGTGGTAAAGAAGGAGCTGAGCCAAAGGGCGAAGCTCTCAATTTACCGGTCAATCTACGTTCCAGCCCTCATCTATGGTCACGAGCTATGGGTCGTGACCGAAAGAACGAGATCCCGGATACAAGCGGCCGAAATGAGTTTTCTCCGCAGGGTGTCTGGGCTCTCCCTTAGAGATAAGGTGAGAAGCTCGGTCATCCGGGAGGGGCTCAAAATAGAGCCGCTTCTCCTCCACATCGAGAGGAGCCAGATGAGGTGGCTGGGGCATCTGATTCGGATGCCTCCTGAGCGCCTCCCTAGTGAGGTGTTCCGGGCATGTCCCAACGGGAGGAGACCTCGAGGACGACCCAGGACACGCTGGAGAGACTATGTCACGCAGCTGGCCTGGGAACGCCTCGGGATCCCCCGGGGAGAGCTAGAAGAAGTAGCTAGGGAGAGGGAAGTCTGGACTTCCCTGCTTAAGCTGCTGCCCCCGCGACCCGGCCCCGGATAAGCGGTAGAAGATGGATGGATGGATGGATGGATGGATGGATGGATGGATGGATGGATGGATGGATGGATGGATGGAATATTTATGTTAGTACCTCATTTTATTCAGTGCTGCAAACTTAATCCAGCACCTTTGTCACACAGGCTAGTTTAAATGTGATCATTAAAATGTGGAATGACAGAGCCACGAAGAAAAGAATGAGACAAAGCCATCAGTATGTCTTCAAGGAATCATGTCAATCCTTTCTTTGAAGCTAATGTGCTGAATTGGAAGCATTTAAAGTGGCTCTTTATTTCATCACCTCATCTTCTGGGCGGGCGCTTCGGTATGCACTTCATGTTTGTGTGCATGCTGATGACGGAAGTAGAGGTGTAATGGCACTGAGCAGCATTTTGCCTGAAGTTTCTCATTCATGCTGGAGAATTTATTGAGTCACATAATTTGCCGCCTTCTTTTAAAATGACTCATTTAATATAAATCAGGAGGCATTCTGTCAATTTTGCAGAGAATTAGGAGGGGGGGGTCCCTCCAGTCTGTACACGTGCATGCCACTCCTTCTGATGAAAACCGTCTCAGATGAATTACATTTAAGACAGAGCTGGAGTGAAAATCATCATGTAATATTCATACATTCATTTTCCGATCCGCTTGATCCTCACAAGGGTCACGGGAGGTGCTGGAGCCCATCCCAGCTGGCTTTGGGCAGTAGGCGGGGGACACCCTGAACCGGTTGCCAGCCAATCGCAGGGCACACACACAGACGAACAACCATGCATGCTCACACTCACACCTAGGGTCAATTTTGAGTGTTCAATCAGCACGCCATGCATGTTTTTGGAATGTGGGAGGAAACCGGAGTACCCGGAGAAAACCCACGCAGGCCTGGGGAGAACATGCAAACTCCACAGAGGGAGGCCGGAGCTGGAATTGAACCAGGTACCCCTGCAATGTGAGGTCAACGCGCTAACCACTGGACCACTGGGCTGCCCCATCATGTAATATGAATTACAAATTCACCTTTTTTCTAATATCATTTGTTTGCCTCGGTCCCTGGATTGTAAGAAGGAAATTAAGAGTGTGATTGGAAAATTACACCCAATCACAGAATGCAAATGTGCATTGCCTACGCCGTTGCCCCAGCTGCTATGCATGCGGCTACCTACGTACATCCTATACTGTCCAACAGTACAGTGAGTGCCACGAGCTACAGTCTCCTATACGCGTTCTTAATTGCTTCACATCTGGCTGGGGGCTGAGGCACTTTCTGTCTGCTTTGTAGTAGTGAGCAGTGTATAACACCTGACATGGATTTGGCACGTTCACTGCACATACTGTATACGCATGTGCTCACCTTGGTTTGCTCTCACACCCAAGACATGCCAAAAACGATAAAATCAATAATACCGATGGTGAAACACAGTTTTTGTTATGACCTTTTAGCCTTTGAGGTATGAAAATGAATCAAATAGCTGTCAAAATGTTATGTCAGTCTGTTTGTTTTTGTTTTCAGCCCCAGCTGGAGTGAAGGGCGGTTCCCTACAATTGCCGCACCTGTTTCAGATTATCATTAGCCTTCCTTGTATTTAAGGAAGCCGACTTTCTGTTTCTCCTTGTTGGATTATCTACAATGCTCACTGTTGTGCTTGCTCAGTGTTCTATTCTTGACCTCTCAATATTATTCATAGTTGCTCTTGTTTCAAAGTATTTTCATTATTTTATGATTGCTCTTGATCTTACGTTATTGGCCTTTTGACATTTCATTTGCGTATTCTCGCTGTTTGACTTTTGCAAGTGCTTTTTGCTTACGCATTGTTTTTCCTGGTTCCTTGTGACCAGTGATTTCTGTATGTACTTTGTCGGTGCGCTTTTCTGGTAATAAATGTTTTTGTTTGCGCCTGTATTCCTGGAATCCAAACACTTTATTCGGTTCGGTTCTGAAACTAACACAAAATGTCTGAAATTGATTGCCTGCCTTGCCAGTGTACATAAAGTATGCTTGTTATTTTAACTGCCTTCTTCATTTATGAGCTAATTTATGCCTGTTATATAACAGTATTTCATTTTCCCAAAACAATAACCATGTGATATGCATTTTACTTCAATCACTGTGGGCAAATTTGAAATACTTTGGCGAATGGCTGGAAAAAAACCCACTTTGAGTCAAACAATGGAAAACAAAAGAAAAGAAGCAGAATAAATCACAGGCATTGGAGTAGTTTCAAAGGTGTGGTCTCTCATTGTCTGGCCTGTCTCTTCCAATCAGTCCTGAGTTCTGTTCCAACTGCACCTCGGTGTACCTCCACTGCTGCCACCTCATATCAGCTCGCACATCAACATTCCTGGATGTGTAAAAACACAACAGGAAATAATATATTCCAAAAGACTTGTGGTCTTAAGGTTCAACAGGCAGGAATGAATGCATGGATTTAATTCATATATGGCACATAGTTCCTTTTCAGATTTGCCACAGTATCATATGTTAACCATCAATGCCATCACTAGCACCATATATCCAGGCACACACACACACACACACACACACACACATTTTGTACAACTTTATAGGTATATTTTTCAAAGCTCGTGTGTGTGTGTGTGTGTGTGTGTGTGTGTGTGTGTGTGCGTCGTGTGTTGGAGCCTATCCCAGCTGTCTTCAGGCAGTAGGCGGGGTGCACACTGAACTGGTTGCCAGCCAGGGTGCAAGGCACACGAAGACAAACAACCATTCGCATTCACAATCACACCTCGGGACAATTTTGAGTGTTCCTTTAACCTGCCATGCATGTTTCTGGAATGTGGGAGGAAACCGGAATACTCGGAGGAAATCCATGCAGGCATGAGGAGAACATGTAAACTCCGTGCAGGAAGTCTGGAGCCGGAATCAAACCCTGCACCTCTGCAATGCGAGCGGATGTGCATTTGCTATTGGGATTTTATCCCATCTAACCTTTTGGGACAGATTTTGGTCACCAACCAATTGCAGAGCATGTATAAACTGAAAAACATCTAAACGTCAAGCATTTTGGGGATGTTTTATGAAATACACATGCACGTCATGCAAACTCCACACAAAAGGTCTGAGACGACAATTCGATCTTTACAATGTCAGCCGTGCTTGCCACCTCCCCGCTAACCTCCATTGCGCACATTTGAATGTGCTGTTATTGGATTTCATTAAGAGCAGCACCATCACAAACAGCGATCTAAATAACTTCAACAGTTTTTTTTCACATGGGAGTCACACAAGTGTGACAATTGTCCCCCAATGAAGTAGGAAAAGTTGGTTTCATAAATCTTCCATTTCAACCAAGATATGTGAAGGAGGGTAATGAGAGATCGTTTATCTCTGTTGGCCATTAGCCTTAGTGTGTGAAGTCATTAGCCAATGTAATTAACTCTTGTTAAACTAAGACGAGAAGAATGTAGAGTTGATGTGATATCCTGAGCTTCTGACTGTGACCTACTTAAGTGAGGATTTAAACTTGTTTGTGTTGATGCTTTGTAAAGGGGCCACCACACACACACACACACACACACACACACACACACACACACACATATATATATATATATATATATATATATATATATATATTTTTTTTTTTTTTTCTTTAAAATTGGGTAAACTCTCCTTTTATGAGTCACGGATGTAGAGAAGAATAAAATCTTGTGTGAATCTTACACAACATGGACACATGGGTGCATTTTGTGAAGTCAGTGTAGCATAACAAAAGCCATCCAAAGACCCTGAAGTCATACTGCAGAGACAATATCTTATGTAATGGGTGTTTTTCTCCCATTACTATTGAAACGCTAGCTGAATTATGCATACATTAAATTCTATATATAAGGCTCTTGTCATTTTCGACAATTTTAGTATATTTGGGTTATACATTTCCTTCATTTGATGAAATCTGATAATCTTACGGCGGCCCGGTAGTCCAGTGGTTAGCACGTCGACTTCACAGTGCAGAGGTACCGGGTTCGATTCCAGCTCCGGCCTCCCTGTGTGGAGTTTGCATGTTCTCCCCGGGCTTAGGTGGGTTTTCTCCGGGTGCTCCGGTTTCCTCCCACATTCCAAAGACATGCATGACAGGCTGATTGAGCACTCTAAATTGTCCCTCGGTGTGAGTGTGAGCGCGGATGGTTGTTCATCTCTGTGTGCCCTGCGATTGGCTGGCAACCGGTTCAGGGTGTCCCCCGCCTTCTGCTTGGAGACAGCTGGGATAGGCTCCAGCACCCCCCGCGACCCTAGTGAGGATCAAGCGGTTCGGAAGATGAATGAATGAATGAATGAATGAATGAGTACATTTTCTGCAGCCGAGCTCTGCCCTTAAGACATAAACACTTTTATAAAGCCAATAAATAAAGTCAGTTGAAAATGTTTGGGAAATCTTGCGGTATCTGCAGATTTTTGCTGTTATGTCATGACACCAAAAGGGAATTAAGTGCAAATTCAAAAGCTGCTGTTTGCCACATTTCAGTGACTAATTAAAGTAGAAAGTAAAGTTCACGCGCCCAAGCCTGACTTTTGTATTCATCTATCACAGTGACAAATTATTGGCACTGACATCCCTTCATCTATTATCCAAACCACTTACTTACTCACGAGGGTCATGAGCATGCTGCAGCCAATGCATGTTGAAAAAAATTGACTTTATGCCAACACCCCAAAAGTTGATCCATCCATCATCATCTCTGAATATCGATTTTATTCCAATGACTGGAAAGGAATGGACCGTGTTTCATTTAAGACCTTGAAATTTCAACTTGTCTCTTTGCAGTTTCGCTTGAATTTTCACACCTACTTTGGGGGAGATGGGGGTCCGCAATGTTTTTTATGCTATTTCCGAGAAAGAAGTACTCTATTTCTTCTTAATTTTTTATTTGGATTCATTCTGAATTCATAAGAGTATATTCAACATTATTTTTAGCTGTGTGTGTTTTTAATGCGCTGCATGTTTGCACTGTGGTTGAGAGGAAATAAATTTCATCTGTGCTTTATGTTGAACATAGAACATATTTGACAATAAAGCTGACTTGATTTGACTTGAGTTGACTAACATTGCAATCATGTTGTGGAACCTGAGAATTTGAGCGTCCCTAATTTCTAAAATTTGGAAGCTGTCCATCATTCCACACATGACAAAAGTCAAATCTTGGAGGATTAAATCATATCGCATGTGACTTCAGAGCAGTGAGCATTTAAATTACGCCACATTTTTTAAGTTAAGACCATTTGTTGTGACTGTTTGTTCCTCGTTCTTTTAGTTGCTATGCAGTTGCTGTGGCTCTTTTATGCTTGGTATCTTTATTCTGTCATATAGGCTTGATGTCTCACAGTATATAAACTTGGATTACTCCGTAACACGTCACTACGTCAAGCTTTCTACCAGAGTGTTAGCTCTTCCGCGTCTTCTGCATCTAGAACCTCCCCTGCTCTCTGTAGTACTGTACTTTGTATTTTCAGATATACCTGTACTTTTACTTTTCAACTTCCGTGTCATATTTGCTGGGTCCTAATTCCGTCTACTTGAAAGAAATTCTAAATTCAGATGATTCTCTCCGGTGCAGCCAATTGACAAAATAAAATTGAACAAATTCAACACTATTTTTCACAGTATATGCCTCACTGATGTCCTGTGTCCATGGCAGCCGACAGATTTGGGTTGGTGTTGAGGATTTAACCTCGCAATGACTGGCTATGCAGATGGGAAGGATTGACCTGCTGTGACCTTGGAGGAGTGCCCTGCTCAGCGACGATGGCGACCTCGTGATGCAAAACATGCTGCAATGCACCAAAGCGGATCAGTGCCGATGCGTGCACACACACACCCAAAAACAAACACACTGCCTGATGCTCACTTATACACATTTAACACATCAAATGCACTGGGCAATATGCGACTCAGTACCTGCAATGCTATGGATAGTTTATATATATATATATATATATATATATATATATATATATATATATATATATATATATATATATATATATATATATATATATATATATATATATATATATATATATATATATATATATATATATATATATATATATATATATACATATATATATATATATATACTGTAGATAGATAGATATTCATTCATTCATTTTTCCGATCCACTTATCCTCACGAGGATCGCGAGGGGTGCTGCAGCCTATCCCAGCTGTCTTCGGGCAGTATGTGTGGGACACCCTGAACCAGTTGCCACCCAATCGCAGGGCAAACAGAGACGAACAACCATCTACGCTCACACTCACACCTAGGGACAAATCAGAGTGTTCAATCAGCCTGCCATGCATGTTTTTGGAACGTAGGAGGAAACCGGAGTACCCAGAGAAAACCCACAAAGGCACGGACGGGAGAACATGCAAACTCCACACAGGGAGGCCGGGTTGAAAGCAAACCCTGCACCTCAGCGCTGTCAGGCCAACGTGCTCGCCAAGCTTTATTTCTGCATTTCTAAAAACAAAACAAAGCAATTCCTTCCAATCCTGGTAACTGGTAAGGCCCTTTGCAAGTATCTGTTTCCTGTTTGTATGTAAAGCTTCAACACTTAAGATCTTGACTCTTTAAATGATTGGACTTATTATTTTTACAGTAACAGAGATGAGCAGCATAGCATATGCAGCTTGCTTGATTCGGTCACCTGAATCCAAAGGATTTCCTCCTTTTTTCTTTGCCGAATGCGGAAGTCCAACTTATTTATCATGGGTTAACTTTGCTTTTAGCCTTCTCGTCAAATGTCTTTTCTGCTCTAGTGTTGACTCGAAGTATTTGACATAAATTACACAACAAAGGGATAAGATAAGATAAGATAAGATAAGATAAGATAAGATAAGATAAGATAAGATAAGATAAGATAAGATAAGATAAGATAAGATAAGATAAGATAAGATAAGATAAGAAACTTTATTTGTCCCACACTGGGGAAATTTGCAATCTACAGCAGCAGAATTGAAGGGAGGTGGGGGCGGTAGAAAAGAAAAACAAAGGATTGCATACACAAAATAAATGTTTCAGGAAAAAAAGAACTGTACACAGTACAGAATGCAATATAAAATATAAGATATAGATATAAGCATGTATGCTGCGTAAGGTGACTATGCTATTTACAATGTATGGATGGGGGTGAGTCCAGGTTTTCACGTGTTTTTATTTAGCAGCCTGACAGCAGTCGGTAGGAATGAGCGGCAGTATCTCTCCTTCTTGCAGGTGAAACAGTCTCTGGCTGAAGGAGCTACCCAGTGATGTCAGGGCGGGCTGGAAGGGGTGGGAGGGACTGTCCATCATAGCTTTTAGTTTAACTAGCATCCTACTGTTGCCCACCACCTCCAGAGTGTCCAGGGAGCAGCCGAAGCCCTCCTGATCAGTCGCTCCAGTCTCTCTCTGTCCTGGGCTGAGATGCTGCCTGACCATCAGATAATGCCATAATGGATGGCCGAAGCCACCACAGAGTCATAGAAGGTCTTAAGGAGTGACCCCTGAACCCCAAAAGACCTTACCGTAGTTTCCTGAGTAGGAAGAGGCGGCTCTGTACCTTCCTGATCAGGGTGCCTGTGTTGGTAGACCAGTCAAGTTTATCTAATATCTTTGTGTTATTTTGTTTTATCCAACCATGAACACACAAATGCATGTACATATCGCAAGGGTTACAAAGGTAAAACTAATTTACTTACTTTCTATGTACTGCTCGCTGTGAACCAAGCTTCATTATGTTGAAAAAAGGCCACATCATCATACACGACAATAGAACAGAAATACCTGCTACACCACTACGGATACACAATGAAAACATAGTATATCCTTTAATAGTGGACTCCGCTCAAAAAGCTTTGCCTCGATTTGTTGCTGGGTTTTGTCTCTTTCTAAAACCCCAGAAGGCTGCCTCTCAAATAGGCCGGTCGCTTCAAAGAATTGCCCTTTTCTGAATGCAGTTCAGCAAATAAACATCCTCAGCTTCTGTTTCAGGAATGTGTTCTTTATTAAATTTCAAGAAAAAAAAGCTGAATAAAGAAATTTGCGATTGCATTACTGCTTTTGTATCGTATTGTGTTATACGGTATCAGTGTTTCTCATGAGGTGGTGAGTGTATGTACATTGCATCAGATATCCGAGGATACAGATGTTAAGCCCCAATTGTTTGGACAGGATGTAATGGAAGGTGATAGCTGCACAGGAAGGGGAGCTTGCTCTTCCAGTTCCAGTATTTAACGGGAAATCCTGCCTAGTTCGACTCTGTTGTTTCCCACCTGGAAAGATCAAACTGGCTCCAATGATGAGATCATATTTACTGCAAGTTGAGGAATAGCGAGAATCAAACTTCAAGCCATCACTTTGCCTCTTATATGGATTTCCAGTCATTTTCTTGAAAATGTCTTTGCGTTCACACTCAGGCACATGAGTTCTCTATACTGGCAGACTGTAAGAATTGCACAAATGCACTTTTAAATACAGAAATCTGTTTATTATATGATATATATCCTATACATTTTGATATATTAGTTCTAATACCTGGAAGTCAAAAATAATGGTCATAATATATTCATATATATTGATATATAGAAAACTAATCCGATAATATACAGTAACTTGGACATTGTTTTCTTGTAAAAAAGAGAGAAAACAAACAAACAAACAAAAAACATCCTAGCTTAAATTTAGGCGCTTTATCTGAGATGTTAATACAAAATGAAATGACACCTGGGCATTGCATTATATACGACTACAACTTTTTCAGCAGCTATAAGATCATCTTGGTGTAAGACACAGGAAAATACGTTGTCTTTGCTATAATATCAAGATACTTTTTCTTTTAACATGATAGATTTAAAGGTCAGTTGAAAAAGAACAAGAATGGTATCGTGATGGTCGAGATGGATTTGGCATTGGTAGACTGAACATCGGATGACACGCCTTTTAATTTCACACTTTAAAATGAACAAAGGAGAGAGGAGAGGGACAGTTGAATCGGAGAGCTTCAAAAGTTAAAGATGAGAGAAAAAAACGTAGGATGGTGAATGATGTGCTTCTCCACCAATGAGCTATTTTTGTAGACAAATGGAAGGCAACACCCACACACACACACACACACACACTCACACGAACACACACACAAGCCTGTTCTTCTGAGAACTTGTTATGATTTAGCATGTAAAGTTATACTTTGTATTTATCATCAAAAATTGATAAGGAAGCTAGCATATTTTGGCAGTTTCTTGACAAAGCTTGTTTTGCGTTTGCTGTTTCTTTATTTTTAATACAAGTCAAACCCAAAGCGTCATCGTGGCTTTCAAATGATTCTAACCACAAATTGAGGTAAAAATCATTTCAAAAGAACATGGCCTGTAGCATGTATTGTACTAGGGCTAGCTTTCTGTTCCTTTTGTTTTTTTTAACATGTCAGTGCGGTTGTTTACTCAACCACATGGAGGTTGCGCAGGCACAGTGATGTTCATGTTGTGGGAAAATAGTCCGTTTTAAATATCTAGAGTTGAACTTTTTGTACAATTTCTTTCTACATTGTCATTACACACAGCAAATAACATAGTTGTAATCATCCAAATCTCCCCGCATGCATCCATGTATCTCTCTGAATTCTCTCTCGTATCACAATTGGCAAGGAGAGACCACCATTCAAATAAATATAGCTGCAGCTTTTTTTTTTTTTTAAATAAACACAACTAATCTCACCCTCCCCAAAGTGCTCAATAGAGTAGTAGAGATGAAAACATGAAGGCAGGTTGTTTTCAGGCGCTGTAGACATGAATGAGGCCATGGATGGACAGCAGACCATCTGGTGCCTTGGACCATGGCGCCACAGAATCTTTGCAGCGATCAAGTCCACGGACGCACAAAGGCTGAACTGCTGTGATCTTTTTCCTTCTGAGGAGCCAGGCTGACGACAGTGAGGTCAAGATGAGGCATCAAAGCTGGACACCAATTGAAGAGGAATGACAGAAAGCTGTATTATTTGACTAACATAGAAAGGAAAAAAATGGATACGGCATTCACATTATACCAAAGCATTTTCGAAACAGCTTCATGATTTATACATTTGTAGATCATGTGTAGGATTCTGTATCATAGCAGTAATAAACCTTTTTTTTGACAGCACACAATTATACAGGATCATGAGCTCTACAAAAATAAACAAGGTCAACAAAATATTCAAAAACTTCTCTGCATTATACGGTGTAGCCCCTCACCACTGTGAACGATAACCAGAATAATAAACATAACCATACATTAAAACCACTGACAGTGTCGGTCAAAGAACAATAATATTATCTTGTTTATTTTAGTACACTGTGGCTCTTGTAATGTAGCACGTGAAACAGTCCAAAGCCTCCAACCTTTCACGCTCTGAGAATATCTTTGACCAAATTAAAGCAGCCAAAAGTTACTTTTTTTTAGTTTGACTGTATATGACCGTGAATGTAAATTATTTTTGTAACCTCATTTGTCATGAAAGGTGATTGGATATCTGATTTGAACAGTTATATAAGCATGACACCATAGATAACGTGTATATACTATAGTTTATCTAGTACAGGAAGAGATACAGTACTGTATATGCACATGTTCGCCGGCCCTTTTGTAAGCTACTCGGGGATAAGGTTACCAAAAATAAAACACAGTACTAAAGTAATTTCTTCTTGAGGCATTAACACTAGTATAGTATAATGATGTTTTCACTTGGAATAAAAGAGCATATTCATGCATCCCAGTGCATTGCTAAACTGCTCATAGCAATATCCAATATTAGCAGGAATCACACCTGCATGTTATTTCAAGCAACTAGAGCTCCTGTATGAAATACATCACTTGTGTGGCATATCATTGAGCAAACACTCCGAATGTTATGGTGCATATAAATTCTTTGACAGCCATGTAAGCAGCAAGACACCAGGCCACCACCATGAACTCCCCAGTGCCAATGTGTGAGAAGTATACCTCTCAATGAGAAGTAATTTTGCAATTGATTTCAAATGTGATCAAAGAAATGTCAATATTGGGGGTTCAAGTATTTGGAGAAGCCCTAGCAGTGTAGCGGTGGAGCAGAATGCACAACGCAAAAGTCTGAGACAAAAGCAACCAACTGAAATGATATCAAGGTTATTTTTTAAACTGATGCAAACTTGTCAGATCTTGTCAGATCACATCCAACAATAGACAATATTCTTAAAGATAAGAGAAGAAAATACGTTTATGATAGTATGGCAGCATATTGGTGGTATGAAAAACAAACACTTCACTTTACTTTAAAACAGGCCATATCAGGGGATTGATAAGTGATAGGTTAGGAACAATTTTTTAAAAAATTGTTCTGAATCATTTGACAAAAACATGTTTTGTTTTTTATTTTGTCAGTGACAGATCCCCGTGTTCCTGCCTGTGTCAACCCTGCGCCAGAGAGCCGAGGGACTGCTCGCAGCTAGCTTGATGGTTTTGCCGGCTCACAAATCAGTACCCTTTTTTCATTCTTGCGAGCCGAGCACCTGTTATTTTTGCGCAGGATGCAAAGGAAGCAGCATCAGGTGCGTGTTAAATTGCATAAAATTTGAGAAAAATGTGTGGCTGTAATACAGTAATAGGTGGTAATGTGTGGGTGCTTTCCTGAAATAGGAAGGACCTTTAAGACTTTGCGAGAGGATATGCCTTATTGTCTTCCAGTCATTAAATATTAACACAGCCATCCAACGCTGCCCCCCACTGAGGTCTGATTGAAAATTTCTTGCAAATAGGGATAGGATAGGGTCACCCCAAACTGTGTCCTCCTGCAGTGATTATACGCGGTCAAAACCACGTTAGAGTCAATACATCAGATTACTTGAACAATAACAGCATGAAGATTTTCAGAGATCAGCTCATGATTTGTTCAAAATCTAATTTTAAAAAATATCATCCACTTCGAGTTGGCAGAAAGTACAAAGTACTGCTAGGCCTCTAAATTCAATCTGATAGTTCAGAAGAAAGCAGCTGAAGGAACACCACATAATGACATCGAATTACAGGACCCTTGTGGATAAGAACAGGCAGTGCCCTTCATTTGCCATTCTTCTTCTTATCTGATTAATACAAAGGACATTATCAAGAAGGGGAACAAGGAAGAAAGTTCTTACCTGTCCCATAGCTTGACATTTCTGCAGTTGTTGGTGCAGCAGCCGGCTGATATCAAAGCTGTGATTAAAGAAGACAGCAAAGGGAACAAGAGGGAAGAAGTGACGGAAGAAAAGAAACAGGTTCATGAATGTTTCTTTCACATGGGAGTAACAACTCATTAATCTAATTATTTATATATGACGGGCTTGGAGTGCCATAAAAAACAAAACTATCCATAAATAAAACACCAGTTTTCATCAGAGGAACACAGTGCGTGACGGGATATACAATACTTTTGATGTCATAGAACATGGCAAATATAAGAACAACATGAAACCCGATTGAACCAACTGGTGTGTCATTTAAGGGAATACCTCGACAAGAAGAGGTTATACTTTCATGTTTTAGCATCTCTGCTCAAACTGGGAGATGAGTAAAACGTCGTTAGTTCAAAGCAACTGATTCTGTCTTCCATCACATCAGATATTACTGTATGTATTTTGTGCACCAACTGACATGCCAAAATGACAGTTAAAAGGCTTTCGTTTGCAGTGTACCATAATTTCAGGAGCAAATACTAAAGTGGATCCTCAAAAATCGATGAGCATGCACATATGTAGACACGCACGCACACACTCGCACACACACACGCACACACTCGCACACACACACACACACACACAAATAGCATCTTAGTTTAAGGTTGCAATCAGATATCCTTTTAGTAATGCATCCATGTGGAACAGGAAGTCTGGGATGTACTTGGCTGCACTCTATGCAAGAAAAATAAGTCAAGGTGTACAGCTAATATAAAGCTGGCACATTATTTACTATGGCCTGCCTTCAATGGGCAATTCATATTTGATCATTTTACCGATATCATGGAGCAGAGCTGGGCATTACATTAGTACTGAACAAAGTTCTGTCCATCCATCATGAACGGACGCCCATTTTGATGCCAAATGATGAGAAACTGACAGACTATGCACTGACGGAAATGGGTTTTTGTTGGTCACCGAAATCGTCACTAATCGGGTCAGTGACTTTCTCAGTCCGTCACTGACAGACTACCATTTCACTGATGACTGATGGAAATACGCTGCATGTATCTTCTTGAAGCTGGACCTAGTATTATATTCGAGTTGTTGCCATGACTACAGAAATCTAGAATCTTTGTTTTGAGTTAAATCTTTTATGTATATGTATTTATTTGCATATAAACCTTTGTGGCTATGGATTCTCGTTAAATCTTGTTGACATTATTTATTTCGAGAATATTTTGTGAACAATTCGGTCTGGTTTGTGTCACATATGGCGGATTGGGTGGAGGGATCTGACAGAGGGTGATATTGGGAAAGAGTCCCATTTGTTTGACAATTGTAATCGTAATCGTTTTATTGTCTTCAATTTATTGACTACAGGTTCTGGTTTACAAGGCATGCATATTTGGTTTATTTATCAAATGTTTGAGTCAGTGAGATGATTGTAAATATTGATTGTAAATGATCTGGAATATCTTTGTTTTACTTTTCAGTTTCATCATGGATAAGCAATAAAACAAGTGTGGACATCATTACGAGGCATGCTTCTTTATCGGAGTAGATGCACTGCTTGTGCTGCGAATGCGTGGAACATAGTAGGTAGGACGTTGTCACCGACGCCGCTGAAGAAGCAGCAGAAGTTTAGTTTTCGACATATTTCGGTATGTTAATACTTTAGGTCAATAATTTTTTTTTTTTAACCCAAATGTGACATGTATCGGATTTTTTCCATTCAATTTCAGTACCATTCAATTTTTTTTCTTATCTGACCCAGGCCTCTTATGTATGGGGATATAAATCACATATACAGAATAAGTGATGCTACTGCTACTATTTTATGTTATACGATAATTGCCTCCCTCTTTTATACATTAAGCAGGTTGTTGTCACCCGAAAATTACCCTTGGTCTCACTCTGGCCACCGAACTAAATCGTATAACTCTCTGGCTTTGACTCTGAATACAAGTCCAACCTTTAAAAAAAAAAAAATCCCTTTTTTTCCATGGGTTGCCCTTCAGGGGGGAAAAAAAGTGAAAAAAACTCTCTCTCTCTCTCTCTCTCTCTCTCTCTCTCTCTCTCTCTCTCTCTCTCTCTCTCTGACCAACAATGGTTTCCTCCCTGTGAGTCTTTAATCATGTTTTCAGCACACTTTCTCTCTTTCGTTCACTAACATCTCCCATTAAAGATTCATAGCACTCTTGTGACCGCATACTTTCCCAAAGATTCGTCAAGCGACCATCAATACTGCGGCCGGCACCTTTCCGCCCATCTGTTTATCTTCGCAGGCGTGGAGGAATGAGGGAAGACTGCAATGACAGATATGGAAACTCCTTTAAAGGGTCAGGGGCCTGTGGGTATGCCTTTGGAGGTCAGTGTGCTTGAAGGAGGAGTGATTTTAGGATTAGGCACGGTGGTTTTATTTGCATAGCTTACATCACTGTTCAACGTAACAGAAAAACAAAAAATACACTTACAGACTAAGATGAAAATAAATATTGAAATTGATAATGTAAATCTAAAGATGGTTAGCAAGGGGTGAGCAATATATGCTTCATTCAAGCAAACACTCAAATGTAGGCAAAATGTACTGTATATAAAATGGATGTGCTCTGTTTTAGTATGATGCATAGGTAGGAGTAAGTCGGATACAGTATGTGCAAGTTGCTACAAGTCTCAAGTTGTAAACTTCAAGTCTCAAGCAAGTCCAATATCACTGTGAGTGGTTGGTGGCGTTGGCCGTCATGCAGTTCGACCGGCCTGGAAATAGGCCGGCCGTTCGGGAAAATCAATGGTCAACACATTATTCAAATGAATGACCCTCAGAGTTGCTTCCATCGCTGTTTGTGTTAGGTCGACTTGCCACTTCACAGCAACAAGTGATGGTGACTGGGCTGCCAATTTGGTGTGAATGAAACTAAAATCTTGGCTTTTTCTTTTTTGCTTTCTTCCCTGACAAAAATGAAAATTCAGATTTCAAACTACAGTATAAAGAAGATGACTTATAGTATGGCGATCCTTTGCCACTTCGCGCTTCAAGTTTTATGGCTGCAGTGTTTCGTGTTTTTTTTTTTTTAATTAAAAAACCTGATATGTCGGCAGCCAAATTGTGGAAAGATACGTTGTTGTTGTCTTACATACTGTATCTTGGAGTTGTTTGTGATAACATTTTTTTGTTTAAGAGATTAAGCAATGCGTCCTCGCTGTGTGGGAGCATGTAAGCCCGCTCGTCAGAGATGGCACCATCAACAGGGGCACATTGCTTCAACAGCGGAAGCGGGGAGTTGGTTTGCAGCCTTGACCAGGTCAGGGAGCCTTATTTTGAAGGTTTCCCGACCCAGTCAGCTGTTTTTTAGACACGTCACAAGGAAGCAGTGACAGCTCAGATGAAGGCTGAAGTGACAGCCGAAACTGTTAGCTCAGGAAGAGTTTTTTTTTTATATTCACTAAAAAAAAGACCACGGTCTGATTTAAAAACAAAAAAAGAAACCTGAAACCTATTTCAATTAATATGAAGACAAGATGGACGTCATGGCGCTACCCATCACCATTTTTATTCTCCAATTTACAAACCTCAGCAACACCGTCAGCGCCTCCGAGTGAAGCAAAAGCCTACGAGTCAAGTGAGAGCCGCATTCGATGCCACCAGCACAAGCCTCTTCGCCTCGGTCAAAGAGCAATGGTGACGAATGCTAATTAGTTATGTAAAGCATAAATTGTTTTAACATATTTTAAACATGCTGAATTCAACATACACGAAAATGGGAGCGGGGGGGGGGCAAATCCTACCTCGCAGTTTTCATCATTCGTGTTGGGTTTCTCGTCCCCATTAACCACACAAAACGAGGGATTACTATAGTTCAAGTCTATGTCAGGTAAATACCAAGTACCAAAACAAGACAAATCATTCCCAAGCTTTTGGCAAGCAAAGACACAATTCCTAATAAAACATTACATTAGAAATGTAGTGTGCGCAGAGCAGATGGTGCATTTCAAAATAAATGTAGAATTTCCAAAATGTGTTCATACAGTGACCTTAACAGGGTTAAATTTCAATGCTAATATAGTGCAGGACATAAAAAAGTTAGGTCAGTGAAAGACAGATTTTATCTATTTCTGTAAACGATGCACACGCGCTCGGGCATAAAAACTGGCAAATCTTGATTTTAGTGCTGGACCGAGCCTCCTCGAGCATGTTTAGGGATTTAGCAGACCGCACTGCGCCATGTTATGGTGTTCCAGTGGACGAAGGGCGTTTTTCTTATTTTATTTTTTATTTTTACCCGTCCCCGGTGCACCAGACTTAAGCCTGCATCAGCTTTGTTTTCAACTAAACGGAGACCATTACTCATTATTTCCATAATGGCTGGCGTCGGGACGGAACTACTGTGTCACACTATGGTGGACTTCCTATATTTTTGACACAAATCTATTGGTCAGTTCATCCGTATGGGTGTTACTTTTACAAATTATTGACCAATCCAAAGTGTTGCTCTCTTTGACAATGCAATGTTAATGATTGAACAAATCTGACACTTTCGAGGTCTCCTCAAAAGTGATGATTATGGAGATACAGACCAGCAAATATCTTTTGCAACATGGCGGTTTGGCGGTATGAAAAGTCACATGGCGACTTTTCAAGTTGAAAATGTCTCCGCTCAATAAAGGTTGGCAAACACTGGCTCAGTGTACCTCCCTTGCGCCATCTTGTTCTCCGGTTGAATAAATCAAATTATGAAGGCAGATTTGCTGGAGGTCAAAATGTATTCTGAGGAATAAAAAAACAATTTGGAATGCTTTGAAGCCGCGTGGGATATGTCCGATTTCCCACTTTCCTGGGATACAGCTTTAGGCCTCAGAGTTGACTTCGGGGTACACCGGCTAAAATTTATTTTCCTGTCAACAGTCACACATCACAAGATTGAAATCTGCTATACTTGTGAAACATACTCGCTACACCTTTAGAATCCCTTTCAACCAAACTCCATTGGCGATGACACGTTCTTAAGCAACCAACAAATTCTGTACGGGGCCTTATCAAGGAGATTTATCAAATGATTTTTTTTTAACAGCCTTGGAAAGTTTTTGTGGATTTGGGTATGGGCAGGATGTCCATGGCAAAATAAGATTTAATGTGATGTGACTGATATTTCAAGGGAAAGGGTTTTGGTGTCAGTCTAAGCCCAAGTGTATAGATGACATGATTCTCCCAGAATAATATCAACCATAAACTTCCTCTCAGCATGACCGTATATTCCTCGACAAAAAGATCCATGGGATTGACTTGGAAGGTGGTGGTGTCACTGTTTACTTTGTAGGCAAGGATCATTCATCAAAAATATATGTACAGTATTTGTATATTGGCTATGCCATGAGTTCATGATCCATTGAAGACATTCAAAAATATTTTTGTAGGAGATTTAAATCCAATCGTTTGATGAATTTACATAAAATAAGTTGATTTAAGGGGAGATTAATGACAGATGACTGATGTATGAGAACCATTTGTCAAACCTGGTAATCAAGTTGTTATTGATGTCTACATCAAGTCAGTCAACTCATGAAGCATTCTCCTTGGTGCCACTCATCTCTCAATCCTCTTTTATCTGTCACCCGTCTTCTCTCCTATTCTCTCAATTTACAAGATCAATGAAAGGTAATTTCACATGACCACTCTTGTCAGATCTCTGAAAAAGTGCTGCATAAATTATTCAGGCCAGGCGGATAGGAAAGCCCATGAAGATGCAGGATAGATCAGTCATCTTCTGTTAATTATGATATGAATAAGGACGGCGGGACGATGACGGAAGGGTACCCAATTCGCGGACGGAAGACAGACTGGCAAAATAGGGGAACGTGCCCATCTCTGAATAATACTAAAACTACCATGCAGAAAGTTTGAATTAGGCAAATTTGATTTTTTAAAGATGGTATAATACTCAGTATGTTGATGATCAATGTAAGTGAAGCCTTATGCTAAACTCTTAAGTGACAAAGAAAAATAAAAGAAGAATATCCTCTATAATAGTGTTTCCTTGTCTGTTTTGTCTCACTGTGAGGAAAAAGTAGACTGTAGAGAGATCAGAGCATGAAGCTCACTGAAGTAGAGCTGAATAATTGGAGCCCCGTTGGCTGATCATGCCTGAGAACACCGTGTATGTTGTGCGTGTACAGTTCTTTTGCCTTTGTGCTTTTATTGAAGCATGCAGCGATACGCACGTATTAAATGACAACACATTCTCTTGCAACCGTATTTACTTTTGATGAGTGTTCTGAACATTTAAATGTTTAGTGTTTGCACAATTGCAAATTTACCTGAGTGAACATGTGAATAATAATTTGTGCGTCCAATATGATCTGTCTGTGGAAGATTTATTCTTTCACGAGACATATGAAGCAAGCAGGACACTAAAACAAAATACGTTGTGAGATTTATTGTGTGAAGTGTCACAAAGGCCTGCATTTGTTTTGTGTGTGGTTAGCGTTTTCAAGGTCTGCATGTGAGTTATATTGGCAGAGATTAAATATCTACGCAAACGTTTGCAATATAAACTACGGTGTTCTTCAATTTTAATATGTGAGCAACAAACAATTCGATGCTTATGAATAAAACATGATACAGGGCATACCATGGGGAAGGTGAAGAGTGTGTACTCCGACTGCCTTGTTTTAGTATTTATGTTAGTTTTAGATGCGCTTGGCTGCGGAACAATGGATTAAAATTCCACAGTTGTAAGGACCACTCCATCACACAGAATTGCGCAATGTTCTTCACTGTTAAATTGGGTGTGGGCAAATCCACTGGAGTATAAATTGCATTTTGGGGGGAAATGTATTTGATAAAATCCAACACCAAGAACATACATGCCATCTTGAAAGGCAATTTAAAATTAAAATTAAATGGAAAAAAAAACTTTACAAAGTGGTCACCCTTGCCGAATCCTTGCTTGTGAACAGCTAAGATTTTTGCGAATCCTCCCAATGAAACTCCATTTTCCATTTCACGTGGAAAATTTCACATTTTTGCACCCATTAACTTTCTCAGTCTTTTCTTGACCCAGATCAACTTCAATGGAAAGTGTTGTTGCCGTCAAAATTCTGAATTTGTGAATATTTGGGGGCAGGCTGGGTTTGGGGGAGATTTAATCCGTTTGTCCATAAGACATCTAGTCTTTTTAGCGTATTCAATTCAAATATACCACAGTTTGAAAACAATTGCAAAACACTGCATTCTGTCTTACGTTTTACACAATGTAACATCAGTGGAATTGGGATGTGTACATACTGTACATCTAAATGCCAATCACTCTCACACTTTCGCACATTAAAGATACACCTGATACATCTTTTACACAAATATATAATATACAATAGTCTTTTATAATATTGCACCAAAATGCAATATATGGTAAGCACATCTGCCTCAAAGTTGAGTCATTCCATCAACTTGCATGTTAAGCTAATTGAATACTAATATTGCCCTTTAGGTATAAATGCTCGTGTGAAGGTTTGTTTGTTTGTCTATACGTGCCTTACGATGACTGGCAGCAAGTCCTTTGTGTACCTGGCCTCTCACCCAAAGTCATCTCAGATCGGAGGCAACTCACCCTCCATGACAATGAAGACAAGTCATATAGTTGGCTGCACAGATGGATGTTTATGATCGTATCTCAAGAAAATGAGAAACATGTGTCGATTAAAAATCAAAGCCGCTATGCTGCTGAAAGCCAGCATCCTGTGTATCATGAAATCAGCCGCCACTCTGCACTTCCACTTCTCCTTCACTCATCTGATCATCTGATACATCCAGACTGACAGCTCTCAGGACGGCACTCAACTTCACCTCAACTGAACGTGACACACACACAAATACGGTTCCTGCTGGTGACTTTGGGACAGACAGACAGACAGTTTCCCTCCGGCCCAGTTGTACCCCTGCTAAATGACAGCTATGTCTAAACTTCCAGTTAATTACCTGGCCTCGCAATTTAATTTCCTTTCAGCTCACTGAGCCATTCCCCGGTGGCACTGTCTGAAAAGGACAAAGACCCTTCTCCAGTCCACTGAGGTTGCATGTCTACCGGATGACTGGGGCTACTGTGGAACAGTTGTCACCGACCTCAGGGGTTTGTGCTGGAGTGATGTGAGTACAGTACACGGAAAGATGCCTGCTCGCAAACTCACACAGCTACTAAAGTCAAAATATTTGGAAGCATCTTTACATTCTTAATGAGTTCATGAATTCTGAATGGAGTGATTCTTTTCGATTTTATTCTCAACACCAATCAAATCTTTACAGTCCGTTGGGATGCTTAGACACTGTGCTGCACACACTCATTCTCAAGTTCTTTACTATTATCCGCTAGGGTGACCAAAAGTCTTTTTTTATTTTTTATTTTTAGCCCGTACGTGCCTAAATCTTAACACCATATCTGGTCATCTGGCGCCATTTTAGAAATCCATGAAAATGTCTTTAATTGTTTTTCATGAGACCAATTAGTGTGTGTTTAATTTTAACAGTCATATGAAACTAATTGGCTGGCAACCGGTCCAGGGTGTCCCCCGCCTACTGCCTGAAGACAGCTGGGATAGGCTCCAGCACCCCCCGCGACACTTGTGAGAATAAAGCGGCTCAGAAAATGAAAGATGGATGAAACTAATCAGAGGCGGAGTTTTTTTTAAATGAGAGGCGCAGCGCACCATTACTGGTGAAGTGTGTGGAGCACGTGCGCTCAGTTACAAGAGTGAGTGCCGGATAGAAAACTCTGCTGCTGAAATGGGATGGAATGGAGCCCCATCTGAATAAGTAAGGGATACAACATCTGTTTCATTCGTCTGTGTTTCATCACTGTGGTTGAAGTCACTCAACCGAGAAGTTCGTTACGATTACAGTTCAGAGTTGAGGACAAAAGCTAACACTGCGCAAAGCTCGCATGTTCATATATTTCAATGTCTAATAAAGGTCAAAGCTCATTTGGACACATAAAAATACCAAAAAAAGCTGTATGAGGAGGGAATTCATCTGCAAAGTTGACGGGTCCTAAATTATTAGACCAGGGAACACAGGGTGGAGGAGAAAACAATTATGAGGAAGACAACCAAAGACTGAAGCAACGTTTTCAGTGAGCTGCCATCAGTATTTCAGGCCAACCTCGTCTATCCAAGTCCGAGGTGTCAGTCAAACGGCATAAAGAAAGGACTTACTGGTACTAAGTCACACGCAGGTGCAGCATACCTGACATGTAGCCAAATAAAGAAATGAATAAATAAATAATAACTGTCCCTTTCAATCCTACAGATCTCAATGACAGATGAGGTACTATTACGAACATTGTCATATTTAAGTAAGACTTAAAAAAATACTTACTGCTATGTAGTTTTGATTTATTTTCTACATATAAGGAGGAGGTATAATATCTAACTTTGACCACTCAGATGCAACCTCAAATATGCATCGCCAGCGAACAGGGGAGCAATATCTCGGGACAAAATGTCTTTTGTTCATGAGATAATAAAGATGCCATTTATTTCAGTACATGTTAAGTATCGCAATCATGTCGATCTTGCAATAGTCAACACCCATATCACATAGTGCATGTTTTTCCAATATCATGCAGCCCTACTTCAAATATATTAGTTATAATTTATGGCATCTTTGAGTACCACTTCAGTATCCTGAGGCCGGGCCGAGTGTCCTCCTTTTTGGAAATCAAAATATGGTCAACCTAATATCCTTGTCTTCTACTTTCTCCCTTTCATAAATTTGTTGCTGTAAATTGGGAATTTCTCCATTGTGAGACAAATAAAGATTTCTTATCTTTATCTTCTCTTATCCGCAAAACTCGATTTTACTACTTTCAGCCATCATGATTACTTAGCCTCACAAAATCATTTTTGTTTTCTTGATAGTGATGTAAAACACTTTGATCCCAGTTTTCACTGCTGCTGTCTGGAATTAATATTTACCATGCAGCAAAGAAGCACGATGGCACTGGTTGTACCATGCAGGAAGCGGATTAAGAAGACGAAGTTAGCTGCATCTTCATTTAATATGACAATGATCTGCATCCAAATTTGTTAACAAAATGTCCAATCAAGCACTCCTTGGCTAATGGCTGCTTTTATGGCTTACAGACAAGGTTATTGGGGATAATTCATGTCAGGTATGATTACATATTCAAATAGCAAGATACCCGTTAAAGGTAACATTTAGATAGACATCCACCTTGGGAATCTAAACCCTCTCTTTACTGCATGTAAATGGATTCCACCTTGAATTTAAAAGTGAAATGAGCTGCAGCAGACTGTGTGGATATGTTTTAAATTGAGGTATAGGTAATAAAAACACAACTTTATGTGCCTGACTAAGCCAATCTAGACAACGTCATGCTATTGTTGCAAATTCACGGCCTCGTGAACAACAAAGCTGACATAATAGCTGTCCAGATGAGGCTTTCTGCTAATAATACTAATCCATTAGAGTTACAGCGCCAAATGCTTCTCTAAACCCTTTTTTATCTGAGCAGCTGTGACAAACATTTTTTCATGAGTCGCTAAGGATGTGACACTCCACAATTTATCGGGGAGGCTTTACATCCAACAAGTGGAAAGGAAGTGGACAGAGTGGAGTGAGAAGAAGAAAGAAATAAGTGAAGAAGGCGGAAAGCTGGATGGAAGGGGATGGGGAGAGGGAAAGCCATAATCCACTCAAATACATATTCAATCCTCTTTCCCTCGCTTAGCCTGCCAATCAGTACATCCTCCAGCATCCTGCAGAAAGAGTGCTTTGTCATAATTTTTTTTTCTCTGAATCGAACAGCTGTATTTAACACTGAAAACCAATTATGATGGAAGGAAGACAGAGAAGGAACAGGGAAAGAAAAGCTTATGGCCTGCAAGAGGTTGAACTTTAACTCGGACCAAAAGCAATGATTTCATTTTAGACCACATTTAACAAGTTAAAACCAATATTGCAACTTGCGTATTACTTCATCAAGCCACACGACTCTTAATTGAGTAATGCCCTTCAATGATCCCCAGATGAGAAATTCTGGTGTTACATGAGTTGAACAAAAATATCTTGAAAATCATGAATTAAATATGGATGCAAGCCAAATTACACATAAAGTAGATACTGTAAGTCAGGGGCGTCAAAGTCATTTTCGTCACGGGCCACATTTTAGGGACCATTTTCCTTGGAGGGCCATTATGATTGAAATCATAAAGAAGTCAAGAATAATAGTTTATGGAACTATTGTTTAAGTGATTGTAATGGGGTGTTCGGCAACAAAACAATGCTTACAACGTCTCTCTCATTTATTACATATGAGAATTTGAAATTTTGGAACATATTTTAGCAAGCTTCATGGAATTTGCCATGTTTGAATTGCTTTCGCGGGCCACATAAAATGATGTGGCGGACCAGATCTGGCCCCCGGGCCTTGACTTTGACACCTGTGCTGTAAGTGATCACCACCAGCCACCCCCTATAAATGCCTTCCTATCATTAAGCTCTCAAATGAATAGCTAAAGGTTTTGCTATTTTAACATGAATGTAAAGAAGAAACAACCTTGAAATCGGAATGTCTTTTGCCCTATGCCTTTGCATAACCCTGCTCACTGACAAACACAGGGAGATTGTTTGTGTTAATTAATACAAAGTACCGCTACTTTGTGGTATTTTATTGCTTGAAAGACCTTTTCATAAAAGTGAATGGACTACAAAGCTCGAGGGAAACCTAATTTTAGCAACTGACTCAATGTGACTGATATGAACAACCTGAAGGTAGCGGAATGAAATAGAATTCCTCTTCCTTCCTTGATCATTACTGGACTGCTGTAACTGAGCTCACTCACAGTTTAGATGCATGTTTTGCAAAGATGGCCATTTACTGTGCATAGTTGTCACATGGGGAGCGGAATTAGGACCCAGAAGCAGACACGGAAGTTGAAAAGTAAAAGTCTTTATCTACGAAAATACAAAGTCAGAGAGCAGGGCTGGAGGCAGAAGACATGGAAGAGAGCTCACATTCTTACTGGGAGGAAGCTCGACGTACTGACTGAACGTGTCCCTGAATAATCCACGTTCATATACTGTCAAGCCGATATGACAGAATAAAGAACTAAAGCATAAAAGAGCCACAGCAACTGCACAGCAACTGAAACATCGAGGAAAGAGTCACAAACAAATTTCAACAAAATGAATAGCCTGCTAAAAGTAGACAACTACCACAATCAAGTTACGTTTCTTATGTTGGTCCGGCTCACAAATGGCCAAAAACACATTTGTGCATCTCATGGCAGGGCTTCCATTTTCTTTCCCGCAAATGTTGCTTTTTGTTTTTGTTTTTTGTTTTTGCGCTGATCCTCTCAACATCCATCCATCTATCCAATGTCAACACTGCTTATGCCGAACAGGGTCGCAGGGAGTTGCTGGAGCCTATACCAGCTGACTTTGGGCGGAAGGCAGACTACATCCTCAACTGGTCGCCAGTCAGTCGCAGGGAAATCATCTCAACAGTTTAAATTAATATGCAGAACTTGTGATTGCTGAAACAGAAAAACGGATTAAGTCTCTTTGCTTGTGAAAGAGAAGCTCTGCTGTGCAAATATGGTAAAAGATTACCTTTTAGGTCAGTTATTGGATGATTATTTATGGAGTGAATAATAATTTACAATGTAAAATTCTATACCTTTATATTGAGGTGTGGAACTTATGTTTTACTATCAAATGTTCATTTTTTTTCATGTTATTGCACATTGTGTAGGTTTAAAAATAATAATAATAATTTCAGGCCTGCCATTTGTTTTGTTTTATTCCAAGTACTTTTTGAGTAATTCTCAAAAGCCTGATTAATAGATTCTCTCCTGTGTTTGGATGAGACAGTAGAATTATTCTTCATATTGACTTTGCAAAAGTGGTGTTTTTGGTGGTTTGGGGGGAATTCCATTATTTTGCTGCTGCTGCAAAAAAAAAAATTATAAGTAAAATGTGTGATAAGCCTCACAGAAGTTACAAATGAGGAGCAGAGGTCAGAGTGTTGTTTTTGTCCGGAATTTAAAAGGCTTAAACTTGTGCACTGTTGAGTGCCACATGAACATGAGATTTTCATTTGTCAACAACAACACAGCTACAGAGACAGCCATCTCACGCACACACACACACACACACACACACACACACACACACACACACAAGTTTATAAAAATTGAAATAATACTGTGCAAAGAGCTTACAGGATAATCCCAGAAAGTGGAATGCACTACAACGTCATAGGAATTAAATTCCTTCTTCATCCAAAAAAAGAACATGCAAGGATGGCTCAGGGGATGACTCAAACAGACATAGGCACGACAACCTTCAACACATGGGTCTTACTCAAGACCTTTTCAAACGTAACATTTTTACACGTCTTGTTGCTTTATGTTCACCTAAAAAAAAAAGCAACGAGCCGTTACGTGAACATCAATGGTGGTCCATTCATCATTCATTCGCAGAGATTTTTTAGTCAGGGCTGTATATCATGATCTAAATGAAAATATTATGGTCTATTGACGTGCCTTTGTCAGGCCGGCGAAGAGAGAGCAGTCCCAGAGGGGTCATGCTCTTGGTAGATAAGTCACCAGGGGTACAAATAGCCATTATACAATATGACTTAATCACAACTCATTCACTGTAATGACTAACTCATGGTAGCAGGTTTAATGAAATCCATATGGACCTGGATAAACACTATTTGCTGCACATGTTTCTCTTCGAGTTCAATTCACAGCTGCTTTGCCAATTGGCAAATCACCAGACCTGAAAGCCAGTGAGTGTCCTGAACACTTAAATTTGACAATTAAGAAGTAATATGGAAATACACACATATCATCAATTCAAGAATGATATACTGTAAAATACCACATTAGGGAGTGCACTTTGGCCTCCACCAAAAAAAGAAACAGGAAGATGACCCAAATGAAAAGTTGTGTGTGTCTTTACAATAATCCACTGCAATCCACAGAGATTGCAAAATGATCAGGGTGGAGGGGGTACAACTGTACTAGACAATCATCTCTGAAGCAAAACAGTTTAAAATGTATCCAGAGCAATTTAAGGTTTTAACATCAGGGCACTCAAATAAATTAAAGATAATGGTAACAATAGAAACTGCAGATGATTTAAAATACAAATGGGTGTTGTACACCAAAGAACAGCATTCCCCACTGTGGAAATGAACAAGTCTGTACAGTATTAGCGCAATAGAACAAGAAGATAGGAATGGTGAAACAGATCATTGCAGATCTTTTATGTTTTGACAAACCATCCTCCATAAAGTTATGCATGTTTACCATACATTATAAAATTTTGACATTGTGTTGTGTTTTGTCTTCTCTCTCCATTTAAAAAAAATATATTATTATTGTAGTATTATTATTGCTGCAAAGACAAGCATGCATTTCACCTTGAGAACACATTTAGTGTCTGCCAGCTCTGTGGCGCTCAGCACCTTTTTTCCCCCAGACTCCAGAAATGATTATCAGCCGCGGTGGGGTATTTTAACATCGGCCAACTTTAACACCGGCCAACTTGGTAGGCTGTTTTTGATATTCATCCCACAATATGATCTCCTAAAATTTCACCATGAATAATAACTTTGCATTTTTGTGCTTAGAGCCCTTGTAACGTTAGGCTTTATTCACAAACCATAATGAGGACATCTGTCCCTCAGTCACACTGTTCACCATGAATAATAACTTTGCACATTTGTGGTTTGAGTGCTCGTAACATTAGGCTTTATTCATAAACCGTTATGAAGAAATCCGTTCGAAAGTCACACTCTTCATTCATGTGTTCATTGTGAAATTAAATTGAGGAATTCCAATTGGGTTTTTTTTTTCCCTTAAGAATTATTCCAAGAACAAGTTGTGTGCCTTGGAGGATGTACAACATGTCACAATTGAATCTTTTGAACACAGATTTAAAAAAAAAAAAACATTAGATCTGGGTTGTTTGGGATCTTTTAAAGGGGAAGTTAAATTTTCTTTACAGTATTGTGTTATATGCAGCCCCAGTAGTCTAAACACAGTATTCTCATTACTTTGTAAAATTGTGTTTGTGGAGCAATCTTTGATTGATCTTTACCTAAGCCCTGAGCAACTGTGTTGCCATTTTCATTTGACAGCAATGAGCAAAATGGTTGAGATTGATCAAAACCGGCGGATTTTGCTGCCTAATTCATATTGCACAAATGCAATGTCAATGAGAATGCCATGTTTAGACAAGTGGAGTTGCACAGAACGTACAAAATTATAATTGTAAAAAAGATTTGGTCGCTGTCTTCCGCTTTAAGGCCACATTGCTTTCTGGACCAAAATGCAAGTGAAGTGCCAAACTCCCATCATCCGAATCTATCAGGCACTGCATTTGTGAGGTTCTTAAATAAGTGACAATATTTCATTTCATTCAAAGGATTCATTCACATGCATGTAAACGTACCATTCATTCCGTTATAGATGCTCCGATGATGGGGTGACAACTCGTCTCCAGCGGACCTCCTCTGCGCGTCTCTAATTGGACTGCCAAACTTCCCATGATCAGGACTCAAACTGTATTGGTGCCTATGAGTCTCAGGACTGCCCCCTTGGACTGCACAACTTTTTTCAACGTGCTCACCGGTCCCTAAATGTGCATGTCGAGGCTCAGGGCTCTCACAACCGGTACTGCTAATGCTGCTCCTGTGGTGCCTCTGGTAGAGGTCACCGCTGCCACCCTGGCTCAAGTAGTGCTGCCTCTGGCCTAAAACAAGGTCAGAGCTGTAGTGCTTTGGATGCTGCTCTGGACTACTCCGTCCCACGTTCATTCCATATTTCTCTGGGCTCAAGCCTCGCATGGCCCGGCTGTGGTCAGGCACTGATATCGAGCCGCAACGTGGTCGACAGAGTTGGGGCAAAGTGTACGGGTACTCCAGACTTGTGCTCCGGTTGCGCCCAGCCGGGTGGTCAGGGCTAGACACCTCCCTGTCTGCCATTGCTCCTCCTATGGCACTGATGCTGCTACATCTGGGTTTATGCGTCAGCTCAGGACTCCCTTTTTCCCCTGAAATTCCGAGACCGCCCACTCCAACAGCCATGTGAGTTTGCTTATGCTGATGGTGATCTGAGCTGTCAGCACTCCCTGCACTAGAGGTGCTGCTCCCATCCCCAACATCCCTCATTAGGAGCCCCTGCCCGGGAACCAGCAGCAAACTATTCTGACTGTCTATTGAGTTTCGGGACCCCACGCATATTCCAACACTCCCACCACTTCCTCCACTTCCACCTACTATTCCTTTATCCTCATCCAGGAGGAGACAGAGCTCTTTGAGCTCCAGGTTTTCGCGGATGACCTCCTCCTGTCGAAGCTCTAATTCCTTGAGTTTTTGGAGATAGAGGGTCACCTCTTTGCGCATAATGCTCGAGCTGTAACGGCCCAGACGTTGCCACTCCCTGGACACTCGTTTTCCTTTTTGCCGGTCATCATCCAGGAAGCAGCACAAGTCTCGCAGTTCGCGGTTGTCTTCCTGTAGCTTCTGATTGATGTCCTGACGGGGAGAAATAGAAACATGAGAGGAGGGCAGATTCATTGACGTGACCGTTGGGCCCAAGGACTGGCAGCATTGTTTGTTTGTTTGTTTGTTTTATTGTTTATTGAGCATATATATACACACAGTAACAGATAGCCAAAAGGTAGGCAACATTTATGAAAGGAAAATTTAAAAGTATGTAAAAGAAAAAAAAAAGAAAACACTCATCATCACAGTTGTATGCTCAAAGGAGTAGGAAGAAGTAAACAACTTATCTAGTCCTACCCCTTATTGTATAGAATATAAATTGATCGTTTTCAAAACAAAGAAGAAGAAGAGAAGTCTACATATCATCAAATACTTTTACCATTGTGGTACTTTACTTTTCTATTTATACACCTTTCGGTTTGTGTATTATAATTATTCTTTGACCTTTTGTTTCAATTTCTCATAATCATTGTAATTACTGCATTTCTTGAGTACAAATGATAAATTAATCAAAATCCAAAACAAGAACAAAGAGCTGTAATACTAATTTTATAAATGTATCAAATGTATCTTCTTAATTGTGATTCTTATAGTTTTTGTACTGATCTTTTGAATTTATTTTTGAACTCCTCCAGCGATTTACTCATTTTCAGGTCCGTTTCAAGCTTATTCCACAGGTTAACACCTGTTACTGATACACACCTTTGCTTAATGTTTGTTCTTGTTCTGGATTTTTGTATTGATTAGTACCCCTTAGATTATAACTGCTTTCTCTAATTTCAAAAAGCTTCTGAATATTTAGACAAAGGAAATTGTTATGTGCTTTATACATTAATTGGGCGATTTTGAAGTCAACCAGGTCATAAAATTTCATTGTGTTTAATTTGATGAATAGTGGATTTGTGGGTTCTATATATTTAGACCTATTGATTGTTCTAATTGCTTTTTTTGTAGTTTTAAGACAGGGAGTGTGTTTGTTTTACAGGCATTCCCCATATTTCCACACAATATGTCATATATGGGAGTAATAATGAATAATATAATGTGCACAAGGAACTCTTATTCAACACGTCCTTAGTTTTGTGGAGTATCCCGATAGTTTTGGATATTTTTCTTTTAACGTTATCTATGTGTGGCTTCCAGGATAGTTTGGAATCTATTACTAGTCCAAGAAATTTATTTTCATTAACTCGTTCTATTTCAATTGAATTTATCTTTATTTTGACTTGTTCTTTGATTGGTGGCGTGCCAAAAACAACTATCTTGGTTTTGTTAAATTTATAGATAGTTTATTTCTGTCAAACCAGTTTTTAATTTGGTTAATTCATTTTCCACAATTTTCAGGAGTTGTTCCATGTTATTTCCAGAGTAGTAGAAGGTTGTGTCATCGGCGAATAGGACACATTTGAATAGTTTTGAGACACTACAGATATCGTTTATATATAAAATGAATAGTTTAGGTCCAAGCACTGATCCCTGAGGCACTCCATGGGTAATTTTCAGTGAGTTGGATTTTATGTTATTAAACTGCACATACTGATATCTGTTTTCTAAATAACTTTCAATCCATTTATATGCTGTGCCTCTGATACCATATCTCTCTAATTTATTCAATAATATTGTATGATCTATTGTATCAAAAGCTTTTTAGATCTAGAAAAATCCCAACCGTGAATTCTTTATTGTCAATATTAGTCGCTATTGCTTCTACAAACTCCATTACTGCCATTAAGGTGGTCCGTTTTCTCTAAAGCCGTATTGATTTTCACTTAATAGCACGTGTTTATTAATGAAGTTATCAAATCTGTGAGAAAATATTTTTCTAATATTTTTGAAAATTGTGGTAGCAGTGATATTGGTCTATAATTTGTAAAGAATTGTCTTTCTCCACTTTTAAAAATTGGAATAACTTTAGCAGTTTTCATTTTTGATGGAAAAACACCGGCTTTAAATGATAGGTTGCATATGTATGTAAAGGTCGGACTACAAATTCTATAATCTGTTTTATTATTGTCATGTCAATATTAAAACAGTCAGTTGACTTTTACTTTTATATGTTTTTACAATATTTAATATTTCATTTTCATTCACAGCAGTAAGAAACATTGTGGAAGAATTTTTTCTATGTATTTATCTATTTCAAAAGAATTTATTGGATCAGGAATTTGTTTTGCTAAATTACTGCCGATATTAACAAAATATTCATTAAATTCCTTTGCTATTTCTGCAGTTTCCTCAATAATGGTATTTTTATCTTTCATAAAGTACTCCGGATAATTTACTTTATTAGAGCTGTTTCTAATTACATGATTTAAGATTTTCCATATTTCTTGAGTATTGCTTTTATTTTGCTCTAATAATGCATGAAAATGGTCTCTCTTGCTGATTTTTATAATGTTTACTAATTTGTTTTATAAGTCTTATATTTTGTTTCAGCTTCTTTGGTTCTGGATTTTAGAAACGATTTGTATAGATTATTTTTCTTTTTACATGCATTTTCTATGCCTTTTGTTATCCATGGCTTATTTTGGTTTTTGTACTTTCTGGTGACCTTAATTACTGGGAAATGCTTGTCATATAAGGAGGTTATGGTTGACTGAAATGCGTCAAACGCAGTATTTGGATCTTCATTTGTGTAGACCTCTGACCAATTTTGCTTGTCTAAATCGAGCTTGAAAGCTGCGATGGAATGTTGGGTTCTGGGTCTTATTTCTGAGATGTGGGTTATTGATTTAGTTATTCTATCGAAGTAATTGTGAAAGGCTGCAAAGACCGGTAGATGGTCACTTATATCAGTTATGAGAAGTCCACTTTCCTTTTTATGATCAATCTTATTTATAAATATATTGTCTATTAATGTGGCTGTATCTACTGTTATTCTGGTGGGTCTCAGAATAACTGGGAAAAGACCGTTGCTATACATTGAATTTATAAAATCTGTTGTGTTTTGTGTCCATTTGGGTTTAATAAGTCGATGTTAAAGTCGCCACATATTATTCGTGTTTTCTTGTCATTAGAACAGCTCAGCATATCTATCAGTTTTTATTAAATGTGTCAAGACAAGATCCTGGTGTCCTATAAACGCAACTTATAATGACATTTGATGCATTTTTAATATGTATTTCAAGAGTTAGACATTCCATTAGATTCACTGTTGTATTTGTCAAGCTCTCAATTTTACTACATTTCAGTGTTTTATCTACATATATTGCAACTCCCCTCCTTTTTATCTTCCCTATGAGTTGCATACATTTCATATCCATCAATTTTCATTTCACTTGTTTTTCATCATCAAGCCAAGTTTCAGATATAGCAATTATTGTAAATTTATTAAATGTGGCCAAATATTCTTTGATTTTGGTGAAATTTTTATAGAGACTTCTACTATTAATGTGTATTAATGAAAGTGTATTTTTCAGTTCTACATTTGTGTTGAATTGTTCATTCGTATAATACTCGGAGTTTGTGATGCTGTAATTTTGATTGAAGAAATTATTGTCAGGGTCCAAATTGTTCTCTGGGTCGAATGTCTTGTGTTCTGCATAATCAAAGATTTTGAAGTCCATGTTTGTGTTGTATGTTTCCTGTATCAATTGAGTCAATGTTTATGTCTTGAGGTAATCAGCTCTGAGCATGTTGAAGTCAAGCCCGTTGAATTGGTGTACTGGTGCGGGGGTGGACGATGAGTTTGTCGTGCCTCAAGTAGGCAATTTCCCCTCTTTCACGAGCCTCTTTGAGTTTTGGAAGCAATTCTTTTCTTTTTGACGTACAATATCTGTATAATCTTCATTAATATAGATTTTAGTACCTTTTAAGTATTTTGCTCTTTGTAGTATCATTGTTTTGTCCTTATATTTTTCAAATTTCACCACTACTGGCCTTGGTCGAAGTCTTCCCGATTCGTGTCTCCCCGTGCGGTGGGCTCTTTCCACCTCGATAGTCTCCTTTAATTGTAGTTGCTCCTTAAAGATTTTTTGTACTTTTTGCTCCGTTTCAATCCACGTTTCTCCTTGCATTTCTTCAATTCCGTCGATTATCAAGTTATTTCTTTTAGATAGTCCCTCTAAGTTGTCCATCTTGTCGGTTAAAACCAGCATACTGTCACATACTTTGAATATTTCAGTTTGCATGGTTTTGCAATGGTCAGATCCAATTGTTTGTTGTTTTTTGATGTCATCGACCTCCTTTTGAGTGAAGTCAAGACTGGTTTTCAGTTCTTGTACTTCCCTGGAAAAATTGTCGAGTCGTGTGTTTGTTGAATCCAGTATCATTTTTACAAATCCTTTGAAGTGGTCCTGTTGTTTGCTGCATGAGCGTGTGAAGAGTTCTTTTTGTTGCAGGAGGAGTTCATTGACTTGCGTGAGAGTCATCAATTCTTCGTCCTGCTTTGCATCCTGTCCCCGTTTAGGCGGCATCCTTTCGGAATGTGTTGCTTACCAGCAGTCAGCTAGTTGTTGATGTATGCTGTTGACCCTCTGCCAACCAGGATGTTGTTGTTAATGCTAATCAGAGACAGAAGACATTCTAAATGTGTTTGTGTTTTGATACAATGTTAAATTATTTGTCTGTACGTCAAAGTACAGTGCTGCAATGATTTCCAGTGTAATCCCATTACATGGTTCTTGAATATATGGACCACTGCATGCAATGATATTGAAATAAAATCCTAATTCTTTCTCTCTTACCCAACAATGCACTGACTCGTGTGGCAGTCATTATACAATACATCACAAAGACCTGTAGGAGCCTCACCCTCAGGTAAAACTATAAGACGGTGCAACATATAACCTTAGTGCTATGCCCTTAAATGTAACCTTCTCACCTCTAGCAAGGATTCCCCTTCATTCCTCTTTGTGCAACAATTTAACTCTCTTTAATTGGTCCTCTCCGGCTCTCTAGTTTCCCTATAGCCTCTATTCTTTCCATTGTAATTAGGCAGCTTGGATGGGTGGGAAGGTGACAATGTCTCCTAGAAAGGCAAATGATTCTCAAGTGATGCTGCACCAGGCGGGATTTCTGTTTAAACTGTGAACAATGTCCACATTGTGCCTTTTTGTCATGGTATAATCACAAAAGATGCACAATATTTTTTCTAAAACGTTTGTAAGAATACAAAATAAAATACAATTTTACAGAAAAGTGAGAGGTTAAGTATACTGTAGCTAAATAAAGCTATAATGTGCACTTGGACTATTTGTAAGCTACATACTGTACTCTCTGTACAAGTAACCAAATGCAGACCCACAGAATGGCACAATAAACTTCGGGATAACCTCGAGTCTGACACCATGTTTGCTCATCACGCCCACTACTGTGCGTGTACTCAGGTGCGCTCTAATGCTACAGCTACATGATCTCATCCCTCACGAAATGCTCCCCTCCTCACCTTCAGCCCCCTGATCTCGTTCAAGTGCAACTGTAAGCTGCGATTGACCTCTCGGATGAGATTTCCGTGGTCCAGAATCACGCTCATCTTGTCGGCCTCGGAGCGTCTCAGACGCCTCACCAGGTCCTCCTTGGTCCACTTGAGCAGGTCCTCATCGGATAAGCCAGAGACGTCGTCCGCCGGACTGTCGGTCTTGGCTATTGACAGCTGCACCTGAGGCTGGGGCGGTGTAGTCGCTTTCTCCATTGGCACAGCTCCTCCAAAGGCCGGAAAATATTCAGCGGTTTGCTGGTCGTCCCTGCTCGCATCAGCTCGCCGATTGATTCGTGGATAAAGGTTATCGTCTTAACATCGGTGGCATAGTTTTTCGACACCGCCTTTGCTCTCGACACGGCTGCTGCTCACCACACTGCAGGCGCAACAGCTGACGATGCCGGCTGAGTGCTGGGAGGACGCTCTGCCGTCACTGCAACATCCCCACGGTCGAGGTGGATGCCTCGATTCACTTTGCTTCCCCACCGCCCCCAAGCTACAGTTCGCGAGAACGCGAGAAATAGTGAGCCTTCAGGATCACGCCTGCTCGCACAATGAGAGCTGGTGAGGAGAGTCCGTGGTCACCGTCTGAACCACCTCTCTCTCTCTCTCTCTCTCTCTCTCTCTCTCTCTCTCTCTCTCTCTCTCTCTCTCTCTCTCTCTCTCTCTCTCTCTCTCTCTCTCTCTCTCTCTCTCTCTCTCTCTCTCTCTCTCTCTCTCTCTCTCTCTCTCTCTCTCTCTCTCTCTCTCTCTCTATCTCTATCTCTATCTCTATTTATCTCTATCTACCTCTGTGTCTGGTGCTCTGGTCGTCAAGAAAAATAAAGAGTAGTCGCAGCGCCATCTAATGTCCTCCGGTGCTTTATGCTTGTCTTTGCTTCTACTGTACTTGGACCGTCCGTTATAGCTGCGGATTTTGAACTTGAAAGCATAGGGATATTTGTAAACTCGTGAAAGAAGGGTCTCGGCATGCTCTTTTGGATGACATCACCGATTCACGCCCGCAAGATAATAATAATAATTTGGCGCCCTCTAGTCCTGCCCATAGTTTGTCGCTCACATCCCAACTCCTCTGGCAGTCCCATCCATCTATCCATCCATTTTGCGATCCGCATTATCCTCACAAGGGCCGGGGGGAGGGGGGGGGGGGTTGCTGGAGCCTATCCCAGCTGTCTTCGGCGGACACCCTGAACCGTTTGCCAGCCAATCGCAGGGCACACACAGACGAACAACCATCCACGCTCATATTCACACCGAAGGACTATTTAGAGTGTTCAATCAGCCTGCCGTGCATGTCTTTACATTATTCTATTATTCTGTCAGCGTGATATGCCTTTACCCCGTGATATGCCTTTGCTTTTAATCAAGTGAGAGTACAATAAATGAGGTAGTGAATAACTAAGTCTATTAAAAGTAACAAAATGAACCAGTATACGACTACTCGTGCTATGTATTGCTGTACAAGTGGCATGGTTTATACGCCGGATTCCAAAAACTGCAACGACAACGATCAAAAATAATTCTATCGAAAAAATAATGACAAAGTGCAACAATAAATAGAGCTGCTTATACAATATATAACAACTTTAATAGAAACATTTTGCTTGTTTTATGTTACTGACCAATATTGTGCTGCTAGTTCACTTCTGGGACGACTCTGGTGAGTAGATTTACTATATACATTTGATAAATGAAATGTATACAGTAATGACATGCATGTATCCGGAATCAGATACAGTATATGATTACATAACAACCAGAGAAAGTATTTTTAAAGGTAAAGTGTAAAGACACTGATAATGGTCACATTTCAATTGCGTGTCTTACAATAATTTAATAAAACATGCAAAAGAGTTTTACTTTCGATTGATCCTGGAAGCTAGAGTCAGAGTTTGTAAATATTATTTCCTGAATATAGAAATTCCGACTTCTGACAAGAGTGGGAATGCACCATCACTCGCGTTGTGTGGACTGCAACTTCCTGTTCCACATGCGTGCGGATACGCCCGTTTTGCGTCATTGATATCGAAACCAATTGGAACTCTTGAAGCTTCGAGTTACACGTCACTTTACAGAGAGCACAAGCCGGCTCGCCGTGAACATTCGCAGTCTCTGTGTTCTGTTGCTTGTCTATCTTGTGTTTTTGAGGTCCAAATGTTGCATTTGTTTTAATAGAATAAACGCTGATACGGACGTCACTCTGATTTTAAAGGTAAGATGATTTCATCCACAAGACAATGTATAGTGTAGCAGTTTGAAGGGGTTGTCAGAAGATGGGCTAATGCTAAATAAATTCCGTTAGCCGTGTAGCATACCGGACTACCTACATTCGATCACAGGTCGTGTTAGCAAACCACGGATAGAACATGTTTTGTTTTCTTTTATTGTACTAATTTTAAGTATATATCGTTCACGATAAGGCTTTTATTACCTTTTGTATTTGAAGTGTAACACGAAGTGTTCGGTCTCGTGTACTGTATGGGACGTTGATGGTGTACAGTACTTTAGGATGGCAAAACCCTTTCCTTGCACAACACTTTCTATGTGTCAAGGCTTCAAATCTGAAATACTTTTTTGTAGTGTTCAACGCTCAAGAACATTACGTTTGGGGTATAGTATTAGTACACCCTCTGATCGTTTAGGTTATTTCGATTTGTTTTTTCAGACGGTGTCGTCCATGAGTAATTTAAAGACTGAAAATGTCTTGCCTAATTGTATGTCATGTACTAATACCGCCTTTTGAATTTCAATTGTTCGTCCTTCGATCACATCTCGGCAATAAATGAGGCAATGCCGATGTAGCAATAAATCCACAGAAATTTATAGGCTACTAGTTCGAGGAAAATTAAATGTTGACATTGAGCAAACACATTCAATATTTTTTAAAGAGATGGCTTTATTCAAATGTGCCAACCCTAGAAAAATCCTGGTAATAAATTAAGTAACTAGTTAAGACCACAAGTCGTGAAAACCCAAACATAATTTTCTTGAGTTGCGTATTTTTGCCGCTCCACATTTGGGCATGCGAACAGTGTGTCCTCGACTAGCAATTACTTTCCTGTTACAGCAGAAGGATAATAATTTCCTTACTGAAGGCGTAACACAATTTCAGTAACACACACACAAACAAAGGTGGAGTAAAACATTAGTTAAAAAAATGTCTCACACACTCACCATAACTCGTTGATCAGGTTTCTCTGAGGTGCATTTGTGCGTCATATTTTCAAATTGGACATTGAAATGTAATTCAAACATTTCTACTGTTTGTTTTAGACTAGATAAAACTAGAAGCAGGTTTTGTGTGAGTGTGTCATCTTCATATTGTCTTCTGTTGACCCTCTACTCTGCTGAAGCTTGCTGATGGCCACCTACCAGGAATTCATCCAACAGAATGAGGACAGGGATGGCGTGAGATTCAGTTGGAACCTTTGGCCCTCCAGCCGACTAGAAGCGACCAGACTTGTGGTGCCTGTCTCGTGTCTCTTCACACCACTCAAGGAAAGGCCCGACCTGCCCCCAGTCCAATATGAGCCTGTCATGTGCAGCCGAGCTAACTGCAAAGCAGTGCTCAATCCGCTGTGGTAAGTTACACCTGCACAAAGTATTTACTAACTACTTTATTGTAGTTTTAGATTTTTGCTGACCTTTTGTGATTGGCCAACGAGGTGTAACTAAAACATTTTCCATTGTTAATATTATGAGCTAAAAGAAAATTGTGGCATGATACTGATGTGAGATTTTTTAAATGTAATATCATATCTACTGTACATGTATATTGTGTTCGCTGGTAAAACTCTTATTTGTTGAAACAAGGTTCTTCATTTGGAATAAGTGTCACAAAACAAACCAAAAGCATATCACGCTTTCCCGAAATACAGTATGCTGTGTGCTGACTTAACATCATGCATGACAGCAGTTTCAGTGTTTTTGTTTGTTTTTGGGAGTGTTCAAAAAAGCCTCATGAAGCCAAAGAAAATGGGTATCCAGTATAAGTTTAGATTCTTCAAACATTTTCGTTGAATTCAGAATTATGCTATTTGAATTTGACTTAAGTGCTTTCAGTGTACAATAAATACGAAGGTACCGGTACATTATTTATTTACAAATGATCAAAACAACTTCGTTTGTTAGCTTTTTCACCTGAAACATATGGTAGCCTGGTGTCAATGGGTGGAGTGTTGCATTTTGCAGAGTAGATGTGGCATGCCAAACTATTCGGTGATTCCTGGTTTTGATTATTGCTTTTGATCATAATCATTATATTTTTGTTCCAGTGTGCTGTCTGGGGCACAGCTGAAAAAGACATCTAGTATTTCATGTTTACTCCGTTATATGTCTTATATTTACTCATCATTAACTAACAGCAACGACGGCCGAAATCCAATTTGGCCATAGAAAGGATAGAACATTATTCTTTCTGTGTTTGGATGCATAACAAACCTGTTTGTTTTTGCATCCATTTTTTAACAGTCAAGTTGACTTCAGAGCAAAGATTTGGGCCTGTAACTTCTGCTTCCAGAGAAACCCTGTAAGTACTGACATCGCAGGATGTTTTGAAGCATATGTAGCTATGTCATACTTATTTTGCCTACGTGCATCAATGTATGTTTGCAGTTCCCTCCTTCCTATGCGGGAATATCAGAAGTGAACCAACCAGCTGAACTCATGCCGCAGTTTTCCACCATTGAGTACATAGTACAGGTACATGCAACACACTTTGTTACTGTGATCGCAGCTCATGCATGGACTGAGGGATAGTACAATGTGACCCATGGACATTCTATTTTGGACATTGGCATACCACACATTCCGAAACAACACTGAATCATGTGCAATTTTCTCCATTTTACAGCGCGGACCCTCGGCTCCACTGATCTTCCTTTATGTAGTAGACACGTGCTTGGAAGAAGAAGACCTCCAGGCTTTGAAGGAGTCCCTTCAGATGTCCCTCAGTCTTCTGCCTCCCAATGCTTTAGTGGGCCTCATCACTTTCGGGCGAATGGTACAGGTTCATGAGCTTAGTTGCGAGTTGATCTCCAAGAGCTACGTATTCAGGGGCACCAAGGATCTCACCTCTAAACAGATTCAGGTGGGTGACGCAAGACGGTGATGAATTAGGATTCTCACTTTAACTATTGACATTAAAAAAAAAAAAAGTCCATGGAAAACAGACCGAGAGATGCTTGCTAAGGTGAGTCTCAGTAGAATTCCTGATACCAAGTCCGACAGCGGTTTGCACACTTCGATTGTGTTTAACTCCAGAGGGCTGTTTCCCCTACAACTTAAGCCAATATAAACACGCCTGCGGCTCACACTTGCCTTGAAGCAGACTTTGGTGCCATCATTATGTACTACTGAATACACCGATAGTACAAAATGTAAAAAATGCCACTCAACAAAGTCTCTTCATTTTTTCAGGAGATGTTGGGTTTAACAAAGCCTTCTGTAGCAGGACAGCCAGGGCGCCCTCCTGCACCTCAAGAAGCTGCAGCCTCTTGCAGGTACGAAGGAGTAGCAACACCCCATTTGCTGCTTTTCCTTCCTGAATTGAAACTGTTTCTAAAAGTCCCACCATTTAAAATGACAATTGTCTCATCCTTGATATTCAGGTTCCTTCAGCCTGTGCACAAAGTTGATATGAATCTGACCGATTTACTGGGGGAGCTCCAGAGAGACCCCTGGCCTGTTCCCCAGGGTAAAAGGCCTCTCCGATCTACTGGTGTTGCGCTGTCTGTTGCTGTTGGTCTGCTGGAGGTATTATACCCTGATTACCAAAGCTACAAAGTGAATATAATATCAATATTAAATAAGAAATTGACCCATTATGGAAGAGAAAAGTTTCATGATGCATTTACTGTCCGTACCCAATTTATTAGAATGTCATAAAAACGAGAAAACAAATATTTGGCTAATCTTTAAAAAAGTTTGAATGTCGTTGTGTATCGTAAATGCAGTGCAAGGGAACATTGACAGTTATTTTGTGTGCACAAACCTTTACTAGACGATAAAGTGCCTTATTTTTAACTAAGGTGAACTAGAATGTGATCGTATTTAATCTGCAAAATGACAGCTTTTTCTTTTTTGGATCTCACTGTGTAAGCAGTCATATTTAAGGAAGCGCCGTGTGCACTGAACTTTAGCCTCTTTCTGTTGATTCCTCCACGTGCTGCTGTTCAGGGATGCACTCTCTGCAGAATCTTTATCTTGTGCAGAAACAGTACATGTAATTCTCTAGCTCAAAGGCCAGTTCTGTTTGCTTCTGTCTTTTCCCCTTACCCGTCATTATCCTCTAATCTGTATGATTATGTAATGCAAGTGCAACCGACCGCTCTCCTTTAGCCAAGCAAAGAGGCCTGATTAGATTAAATTAAGGTTTCGGCCACAACTTCACACTGGATTGTTTGTCCGGAGGCATTCCAGCCTTAAACTTGTGAGGCAGCAACGACAAAAAAAAATATTGTTCTCTACGATGAGGTCTTCTTATATTTAGTCTGACATAACCTAAACTAAACATGGAAGTGCATGTTTCTGCATCTTCGCATATTCCCGGGGGCTGTTTTTGCTTAAACTGGTTTCCTGGAAGATCTTGCTTTGAACATGCATTCACATTGGCATCAACAAGAATCCCTTCTCTCAACATGCCTGTTACAAACCTGTGCACATCTCTTGCGCTGCATTGTATAAATAATACTGTAATACAAAACAATGTCACGAATAAAATCGTAAGTGTTCACTAGGCAACAAAAACCCTTAAATAATCCATGATCTAAATTATTTTGTCAATCAACAGATTTAAAAAACAGGATTTTTCAAATTGACGGTGCAGAAAATATAAATAGATTTGTATGATTAAATTACTGATTTGTGCTGTAACATGTCAGAAAATAGAGAAAATTGCTCTCCATTGTTTTCCAAAGTAAAATCTGATGTTTGCAAATGTCTTGTTAAGGCGCTGAAATTTCAAGGATTTGTGCTATCTTTTAATATTAAACAAGGTCTGAACAATTACTCAGTTAAAATAATTCTCTATGAATTTTCTTATAGATTGAGTGCTCAATCTATCAGCTGTCGTGTTCAATGCTCATGTTCGCTGTTTAATTAAATGTGATTGCACTTGACGTTTGAACTTTTGTGGTAACAATCTCTTAGGGCACATTCCCCAACACTGGTGCACGCGTCATGCTCTTCATCGGCGGGCCCCCCACTCAGGGCCCCGGAATGGTGGTGGGAGACGAGCTGAAAACCCCCATCCGCTCCTGGCATGACATACAGAAGGATAACGCTCGCCACTTGAAGAAGGCTACAAAGGTGAGTCAAAACATGGCGAACGGTGTTCAATGATAAGCTCTTTTTGGACTCAACATGATACAATAAATAAAATCCCCACTGTCTTCATATTCTTTTTTAAATGCAGTACTATGAAGCCTTAGCCAACCGATCAGCAGTAAACGGCCACAGTATTGACATCTACGCCTGTGCTTTGGACCAGACTGGGCTGCTGGAAATGAAATGTTTATCTAATCTCACTGGGTACGTCAGCAAATGACAGCCAAACATTTGATGGCTGCGGGATTGTTTATTTGAGTGTTACGTACATAATACTATGCAAACAGACAGGTATTCCACTCTTCCTTCCTTTTGCGATCTATTCCTGTTTAGCAAGGTAGTGTACAGAACAGAAGATGGACAATGTGCGCTTTTTTTTTGTATGAATGAATTCAACGTAAACACTTAAACCAAACAATATGCATTCCTAGTCTGCATTACTCATTCAGTACTATTAGCCTGGGTCCTTAAAATGTAAGCTGCAAGTAATGAAAAGATGAGAATAGTCTCTGCTCTACTCTCAGGGGACACATAGTCATGGGAGACTCCTTCAATACCTCGTTGTTCAAGCAAACTTTCCAGAGAGTTTTCAACAAAGATTATAACGGCGACTTCCGCATGGCCTTTGGAGGCATCATGGAGGTCAAGGTAAATAAGTGATTTTGTGCTCACAATTCTCAACTGAGTCTATTTCTGCAAGCAATATTGAAGTGAATAACGTTGACGTTTTGATCAGCGGTCACGTTTCCATGATTGAGCATTCCGAAGCTTTACAAATGTGTCATTGTGTCTGTGCAGACTTCACGAGAACTGAAGGTTTGCGGGGCCATTGGACCTTGCGTATCGCTCAACTCAAAGGGCTCCTGCATATCCGAGAATGTAAGTCATTGTATTCTATTGCTGTTATTTGGGGGCTCGCTGTCACTCTTAATAATTCACTGTTTTGTGTAGGAGATGGGCATTGGTGGCACAAGCCAGTGGAAAGTGTGCAGTCTTAGTCCTTCCACCACTTTGGGTATTTATTTTGAAGTGGTGAATCAGGTAAAGCATATTTGCTTGGGCCTCAAGCTCAGGAATATTCATTTCTTTTGACTGAGTAAACACAACATGAGTTAATACAGTGCAGTCGAACCTCACTACAACGTACCTCGAGGGACATAACGAATCTGTACGTTATCGTTGTATGCAGCACAATGCACCAATCCCACAGGGTGGCCGGGGGGCAGTCCAGTTTGTAACCCAATACCAGCATTCCAACACTCAGAGGAGGATACGTGTCACCACAATTGCCAGGAAGTAAGAACACTCTTTTTATGCAACAGACAATCTTATGCAGGTGTACTTGGCCTGTCTGCTAAAATCGTGGAAAAAAATAAAAACGTATGTTTTTAATTCTCAGTCAGCCATTCAATGTTACCTCTAAGCTGAACCTGTGCACAATTGCGTACTGCTTTCACCTCAGCACACAAGAAATGTATGCAGCGCATTAAAAAAAAAAATCAAACCAGAGCTGTTTGCGCATTTTGTATTTTTCATATCCTCCTCTTATAAAGCATTTAAAATATAGGCGGTTTAACTTTTTTTTTGTCACATTAGTACCTATATCACATCATGTGTTATGATCTCAGGTTTTGGACAGGTATGATACTAGTTTGAGCACCGTGTGCATATCTGTTGCTCACCGTGGTTCAAAGAACGCTCAGGGAGTTTGTGTGAATGCTCGCATGGAAATTCAGAGGGAATATTACAGACATTATAGCCTTGTACATGGGCAAAAAGAGGACATTCTGTTGGAGATATCACTCTGTTCTGCGTTTCACTGCCAGCAATCAATATTGTTGCTCTTAAAAAGAATATACTGTACTTCAAATATGATGCTCTAATATAATTGAAAAAAACGATTTATCGTTTATTCTGATAGTTTCTAGGAACATGTATCATCATTCAAATTTTATTGTGACAGGCCCAACCCTAATCATCATTCAAATATGTTCTTGTGACAGGCCCCACCTGCACCACACCTGTGTTTAACTGTACCCACAGTGTCTCCTTGTCATATGTGTCCCCACCCTAGCTGGGCAGATGCACAGTCCCAAATTCAGCACATTGAGTCATCATTTGATCAAGAAGCAGCCGCTGTGCTCATGGCTCGCCTGGGCGTCTTCCGAGCAGAGTCGGAGGAGGGGCCCGATGTGTTGCGCTGGCTCGACAGGCAGTTAATTCGCCTGGTGAGTGACTCATCGCAGAATGTGAAGAACACTGCACAATTAATCTGAAATGAGAAAAATGTACTCTATGGTTCTATTTTTCCCATGTATGCTTTCACATGTTGCAGTGCCAAAAGTTTGGTCAATTCAATAAAGATGATCCGACGTCCTTCAAGCTGTCAGAGTCCCTGTCACTTTACCCTCAGGTACATTACACACATCTGCAAGTGATTCTTAAAAAAAGAAAAACAAGGTTAATGTAAGGAATTTAATTGACATACCGAATGGTCTTAGGGCCAACTGCACAATCAAATGCAATCAATACTTTCTCCCTTACAAAGCTATGTTTGCTTGTCAGATGAGTATTTATTGAGGGGATTGATTGAATGCACTCTCATGTCAGTGAATAGAGAATAAATAATATTAAAACAAACACCGCCAGAATGTTTGACAAAGCTATTTACTGGATTTGACATGTAATGTCTCCATGTCCATGAATTGGACACTCATTTTAATGATGTCTTGTTTCTGACTTGCAGTTTATGTTCCACCTGCGGCGGTCGCCCTTCCTGCAAGTGTTCAACAACAGTCCAGATGAGTCCTCTTATTACAGGCACCACTTTGTCAGGCAGGACCTGACACAGTCGCTCATCATGATCCAGCCCATCCTGTACTCGTACTCCTTTCATGGCCCACCAGAGGTCAGCCTTACACGTTTTAGACCCTTGATCCTTGTGAGATGTGGAGATTTGTGCTATGTAAATGTGAACATAAAAAAAAAAAAAAAGACATCAGCAATTCTTCTCCTCCTCAGCCTGTACTCCTGGACAGCAGCAGCATCCTTCCAGATCGAATCTTGCTGATGGACACCTTCTTTCAGCTTGTTATCTACCATGGAGAGGTACTCGGAAGAATACAATAATAATAATAATAATAATACATTTTATTTATAAGCGCCTTTCAAGACACCCAAGGACACTTTACAATAACAAAAAAACACAAAACAATACAATACAAAACAGTACGGTCCACTACATCAGAACATTGAACATAAAATATAAATCATACAACAGAACACGTAAAACATTGGTGATAATACATTGAAATGTGTTCTTCTGCTTGAATTCATTCTAATGGAAAAAATAATTTTTTAAAAAGGAAGGCTTTTGCAAGGTTCCCATGCGTCCGGAGAAATCTGGAAATTATTTTTCGAATCATGGAAAACACATTGGAAAAAGGAAAAAAAGGGAAATGTTGTACTGGAAATTTATTTTTCCACATTCTGTTTCTCTGTGCCATGTGGTTGAATGCAAACAGGTCAAAGAGACATGTATTTCTGTTTTCAGCTCCATTCAATAGGCAACATTGAGCCGTAGCACTTTTCTGCTTCATCTCTGCTCCAGGTGCTAGCATGGGCTTTGGCCTCTCTCAAACCAGCTCATTTGTCAATCAGATTAATTCCATTATCTGGGTTTACTTAGAAATACAAAGTAATTTCAATGGCAACCTTCAAATTAGCTTATTTTTGTGTTGGGACTTTTGCGAATTAGCAGTTCTTTTGGGGTCAATGATGAGAACCGAATTGCAACTTTGAGAGATGTTTTATTTATTTATTTGGCTGATTTGGTAAAAGTAAAAAATATAGGATACAATTGCAGAAAGTAACACTTATCCAAAGCATGGGGCTTGAATTATGCATTATTGCATGTTGTGATAACTTGACTCGTACTGTAGCAGATGAAAAAGTCTTGGAAAAGTCCTGGAAAATAATTTCAAGAAAAGAGTGGGAACCGTGTTGTTTAATTAGTTTTGGCTAGTTTGAACGTTTCTCTGGTTGAGACACTTTGATTTTGGATAGGTGATTCCATTAAAGGTTGCCTAACATCTGTTTTCTTTGCCTTTTTGTCCCCAGACCATAGCCCAGTGGCGAAAAGCAAGATACCAGGAAATGGCCGAGTATGAAAACTTCAAACAGCTGCTCCAGGCACCTCTGGATGATGCGCAGGAGATTCTACAGACGCGTTTTCCCATGCCTCGCTATGTCGATACAGAGCATGGAGGTTCGCAGGCCCGCTTCCTGCTCTCAAAGGTCAACCCTTCCCAGACCCACAACAACCTCTACGCTTGGGGACAGGTACCCTTTTTGACTTTTTTTATTGCTGTAAAATCACTCATCTGTGGTTTGGCAATGCACAAATTCCCCTATTAGCAGATCATTTTGGGAACACGTTTACTGAAAATCTGCCCTTTTGCTATTATTTGCAGTTTTAATGCTCAGGCCAAAGCCATGTCTATTAATAACAACAACAACAAAAAACACACCACACTGAAATCCAGATGTGACACACACACACACACACACACACACACACACACACACACACACACACACGTCTGCTTGTGCACACATGTGAGGAGAGATCTCAGTATGAAAGGGACACTGTGCTGCAACTGAGCCGTGATCAAGGCCACCCGGACTGTAGTCACGGGTTAGACTAGCATCGCTCCAACTAAGTCCGAAGTGGAACTTGAACTTATGGTTCCAAAGCTCCCCCATGGCGGACAAAAAAATCAGTGAATGAACAATTACTCAGTTAAAATAATTCTCTATGAATTTGCTTATAGATTGAGTGCTCAATCTATCAGCTGTCGTGTTCAATGCTCATGTTCGCTGTTTAATTAAATGTGATTGCACTTGACGTTTGAACTTCTGTGGTAACAATCTCTTAGGGCACATTCCCCAACACTGGTGCACGCGTCATGCTCTTCATCGGCGGGCCCCCCACTCAGGGCCCCGGAATGGTGGTGGGAGACGAGCTGAAAACCCCCATCCGCTCCTGGCATGACATACAGAAGGATAACGCTCGCCACTTGAAGAAGGCTACAAAGGTGAGTCAAAACATGGCTAACGGTGTTCAATGATAAGCTCTTTTTGGACTCAACATGATACAATAAATAAAATCCCCACTGTCTTCATATTCTTTTTTAAATGCAGTACTATGAAGCCTTAGCCAACCGATCAGCAGTAAACGGCCACAGTATTGACATCTACGCCTGTGCTTTGGACCAGACTGGGCTGCTGGAAATGAAATGTTTATCTAATCTCACTGGGTACGTCAGCAAATGACAGCCAAACATTTGATGGCTGCGGGATTGTTTATTTGAGTGTTACGTACATAATACTATGCAAACAGACAGGTATTCCACTCTTCCTTCCTTTTGCGATCTATTCCTGTTTAGCAAGGTAGTGTACAGAACAGAAGATGGACAATGTGCGCTTTTTTTTTTGTATGAATGAATTCAACGTAAACACTTAAACCAAACAATATGCATTCCTAGTCTGCATTACTCATTCAGTACTATTAGCCTGGGTCCTTAAAATGTAAGCTGCAAGTAATGAAAAGATGAGAATAGTCTCTGCTCTACTCTCAGGGGACACATAGTCATGGGAGACTCCTTCAATACCTCGTTGTTCAAGCAAACTTTCCAGAGAGTTTTCAACAAAGATTATAACGGCGACTTCCGCATGGCCTTTGGAGGCATCATGGAGGTCAAGGTAAATAAGTGATTTTGTGCTCACAATTCTCAACTGAGTCTATTTCTGCAAGCAATATTGAAGTGAATAACGTTGACGTTTTGATCAGCGGTCACGTTTCCATGATTGAGCATTCCGAAGCTTTACAAATGTGTCATTGTGTCTGTGCAGACTTCACGAGAACTGAAGGTTTGCGGGGCCATTGGACCTTGCGTATCGCTCAACTCAAAGGGCTCCTGCATATCCGAGAATGTAAGTCATTGTATTCTATTGCTGTTATTTGGGGGCTCGCTGTCACTCTTAATAATTCACTGTTTTGTGTAGGAGATGGGCATTGGTGGCACAAGCCAGTGGAAAGTGTGCAGTCTTAGTCCTTCCACCACTTTGGGTATTTATTTTGAAGTGGTGAATCAGGTAAAGCATATTTGCTTGGGCCTCAAGCTCAGGAATATTCATTTCTTTTGACTGAGTAAACACAACATGAGTTAATACAGTGCAGTCGAACCTCACTACAACGTACCTCGAGGGACATAACGAATCTGTACGTTATAACGGTAGTTCATTGTAACCATTTCCACTAAAATGGCTGATAAGGAGCCTTATGGTATGAAGGTGTTCGTTGTTCGCAAAATTGACAAATGAAAAATGAGTTGTGTGAAATCTGGACCTTGAATTGTGAACGTTACAAGGGGTGAAACATAAATGGGGTACGTTGAAAAGCGGTACGACTGTAGTCTTGTGGCGAATTCATAGTTATGTGCCGTCTTGTTGTATGCAGCACAATGCACCAATCCCACAGGGTGGCCGGGGGGCAGTCCAGTTTGTAACCCAATACCAGCATTCCAACACTCAGAGGAGGATACGTGTCACCACAATTGCCAGGAAGTAAGAATACTTTTTTTATGCAACAGACAATCTTATGCAGGTGTACTTGGCCTGTCTGCTAAAATCGTGGAAAAAAATAAAAACGTATGTTTTTAATTCTCAGTCAGCCATTCAATGTTACCTCTAAGCTGAACCTGTGCACAATTGCGTACTGCTTTCACCTCAGCACACAGGAAATGTATGCAGCGCATTAAAAAAAAAAATCAAACCAGAGCTGTTTGCGCATTTTGTATTTTTCATATCCTCCTCTTATAAAGCATTTAAAATATAGGCGGTTTAACTTTTTTTTGTCACATTAGTACCTATATCACATCATGTGTTATGATCTCAGGTTTTGGACAGGTATGATATTAGTTTGAGCACCGTGTGCATATCTGTTGCTCACCGTGGTTCAAAGAACGCTCAGGGAGTTTGTGTGAATGCTCGCATGGAAATTCAGAGGGAATATTACAGACATTATAGCCTTGTACATGGGCAAAAAGAGGACATTCTGTTGGAGATATCACTCTGTTCTGCGTTTCACTGCCAGCAATCAATATTGTTGCTCTTAAAAAGAATATACTGTACTTCAAATATGATGCTCTAATATAATTGAAAAAATGATTTATCGTTTATTCTGATAGTTTCTAGGAACATGTATCATCATTCAAATTTTATTGTGACAGGCCCAACCTAATCATCATTCAAATATGTTATTGTGACAGGCCCCACCTGCACCACACCTGTGTTTAACTGTACCCACAGTGTCTCCTTGTCATATGTGTCCCCACCCTAGCTGGGCAGATGCACAGTCCCAAATTCAGCACATTGAGTCATCATTTGATCAAGAAGCAGCCGCTGTGCTCATGGCTCGCCTGGGCGTCTTCCGAGCAGAGTCGGAGGAGGGGCCCGATGTGTTGCGCTGGCTCGACAGGCAGTTAATTCGCCTGGTGAGTGACTCATCGCAGAATGTGAAGAACACTGCACAATTAATCTGAAATGAGAAAAATGTACTCTATGGTTCTATTTTTCCCATGTATGCTTTCACATGTTGCAGTGCCAAAAGTTTGGTCAATTCAATAAAGATGATCCGACGTCCTTCAAGCTGTCAGAGTCCCTGTCACTTTACCCACAGGTACATTACACACATCTGCAAGTGATTCTTAAAAAAAGAAAAACAAGGTTAATGTAAGGAATTTAATTGACATACCGAATGGTCTTAGGGCCAACTGCACAATCAAATGCAATCAATACTTTCTCCCTTACAAAGCTATGTTTGCTTGTCAGATGAGTATTTATTGAGGGGATTGATTGAATGCACTCTCATGTCAGTGAATAGAGAATAAATAATATTAAAACAAACACCGCCAGAATGTTTGACAAAGCTATTTACTGGATTTGACGTGTAATGTCTCCATGTCCATGAATTGGACACTCATTTTAATGATGTCTTGTTTCTGACTTGCAGTTTATGTTCCACCTGCGGCGGTCGCCCTTCCTGCAAGTGTTCAACAACAGTCCAGATGAGTCCTCTTATTACAGGCACCACTTTGTCAGGCAGGACCTGACACAGTCGCTCATCATGATCCAGCCCATCCTGTACTCGTACTCCTTTCATGGCCCACCAGAGGTCAGCCTTACACGTTTTAGACCCTTGATCCTTGTGAGATGTGGAGATTTGTGCTATGTAAATGTGAACATTTAAAAAAAAAAAAAAGACATCAGCAATTCTTCTTCTCCTCAGCCTGTACTCCTGGACAGCAGCAGCATCCTTCCAGATCGAATCTTGCTGATGGACACCTTCTTTCAGCTTGTTATCTACCATGGAGAGGTACTCGGAAGAATACAATAATAATAATAATACATTTTATTTATAAGCGCCTTTCAAGACACCCAAGGACACTTTACAATAACAAAAAAACACAAAACAATACAATACAAAACAGTACGGTCCACTACATCAGAACATTGAACATAAAATATAAATCATACAACAGAACACGTAAAACATTGATGATAATACATTGAAATGTGTTCTTCTGCTTGAATTCATTCTAATGGACAAAATAATTTTTTAAAAAGGAAGGCTTTTGCAAGGTTCCCATGCGTCCGGAGAAATCTGGAAATTATTTTTCGAATCATGGAAAACACATTGGAAAAAGGAAAAAAAGGGAAATGTTGTACTGGAAAATTATTTTTCCACATTCTGTTTCTCTGTGCCATGTGGTTGAATGCAAACAGGTCAAAGAGACATGTATTTCTGTTTTCAGCTCCATTCAATAGGCAACATTGAGCCGTAGCACTTTTCTGCTTCATCTCTGCTCTAGGTGCTAGCATGGGCTTTGGCCTCTCTCAAACCAGCTCATTTGTCAATCAGATTAATTCCATTATCTGGGTTTAATTAGAAATACAAAGTAATTTCAATGGCAACCTTCAAATTAGCTTATTTTTGTGTTGGGACTTTTGCGAATTAGCAGTTCTTTTGGGGTCAATGATGAGAACCGAATTGCAACTTTGAGAGATGTTTTATTTATTTATTTGGCTGATTTTGTAAAAGTAAAAAATATAGGATACAATTGCAGAAAGTAACACTTATCCAAAGCATGGGGCTTGAATTGTGCATTATTGCATGTTGTGATAACTTGACTCGTACTGTAGCAGATGAAAAAGTCTTGGAAAAGTCCCAGAAAGTCCTGGAAAATAATTTCAAGAAAAGAGTGGGAACCGTGTTGTTTAATTAGTTTTGGCTAGTTTGAACGTTTCTCTGGTTGAGACACTTTGATTTTGGATAGGTGATTCCATTAAAGGTTGCCCAACATCTGTTTTCTTTGCCTTTTTGTCCCCAGACCATAGCCCAGTGGCGAAAAGCAGGATACCAGGAAATGGCCGAGTATGAAAACTTCAAACAGCTGCTCCAGGCACCTCTGGATGATGCGCAGGAGATTCTACAGACGCGTTTTCCCATGCCTCGCTATGTCGATACAGAGCATGGAGGTTCGCAGGCCCGCTTCCTGCTCTCAAAGGTCAACCCTTCCCAGACCCACAACAACCTCTACGCTTGGGGACAGGTACCCTTTTTGACTTTTTTTTATTGCTGTAAAATCACTCATCTGTGGTTTGGCAATGCACAAATTCCCCTATTAGCAGATCATTTTGGGAACACGTTTACTGAAAATGTGCCCTTTTGCTATTATTTGCAGTTTTAATGCTCAGGCCAAAGCCATGTCTATTAATAACAACAACAACAACACACAACTGAAACAACACACACACACACACACACACACACACACACACACACACACACACACGTCTGCTTGTGCACACATGTGAGGAGAGATGTCAGTATGAAAGGGACACTGTGCTGCAACTGAGCCGTGATCAAGGCCACCCGGACTGTAGTCACGGGTTAGACTAGCATCGCTCCAACTAAGTCCGAAGTGGAACTTGAACCTATGGTTCCAAAGCTCCCCCATGGCGGACAAAAAAATCAGTGAAGCCAAATAGATGTTCGAGTACAGTCATTGTTAAAAAAATGGATGATTACTCCAGAGAAAGGACTTGTCAAAATAATGAGAGAGCTTTCAATTGGTTAACTGTTTCCTGAATGATACCACTCCTCCTCAAATGAAAGATTTTAAGATACAGAAGCATCTCTAGCCAAAGAGACTTCAAAGTAAACATGTCAACAAGTGCAGGATCGTGGATTACCCAGCCTCTTATCCTAAATGGAGACTAGAGGTAAAATAAAAATAGAATTATTCTCCAATTTGCCAAATCAAGAAAGAACTGCCTGATTTTGAAGTTCGGCTCTGGAAGCCTTAGATTGAGATTGTCAAGAGCTCTTGCATAAACTAATCTTAGTGACAAATGCACTTAGTTCAATTAAAGTGATTCAAGGATTACAGTCATAAATGAGATTGGATAGTGTGAATGAGTCGGTGGGGTGGGGGCTCACGCTCATCACTGTTTTCATCATATTTGTTTGGTGTGCAACTACAGGAGACTGGAGCACCAATCCTGACTGATGACGTCAGCCTGCAGGTCTTCATGGACCACTTGAAAAAATTGGCTGTGACCAGCTCTGCATAGACCTGTCAACATCCCACTTTACCATTCGGGAGAACACAAGGAATTGACTCGACATTCCAGTTCAGCTGTCAGCATCCACCGAGTGTCTGCCTCCAAATGTTCTTGCTTTTATTTTTTTCCCCGTCTCCACTCCTGTCACCTTTTCAGTGTGCAAATAGCAAAATCTCCCTTTCTGTTATATGTTTGACATTACTAAGCGATGCTTAATGCAAATACGTTTCCTTTGTCTGGAACTAAAGAAATGAAGTGTAGAAAATGTAATTAATGCCCTAAATAAATTGTAATGAATGTACATGTAACCGTGTCTCTTAAACATTGACCAGAGTAGTTGCACTTATTTGCTGTTTGAAAGGGTGAAAAATGTACGGTGGATTGCCTTTGAATGTTTTCAAAGAAAATTCCATCAGGGCAGATTATTGTTGCAAGGAATTGAAGTTTGTCACATCGTGTTTTGGAGGAAAAAACATTTGATTTGGAACTTAATTTGATAGTAGTCCATTCAGGCTGTGTTGATTACCATCTGGTATTTTGCATCCGGTTGGTGTGCAGATATCTTTGTAATCAAACTTTTTAATTTAGTTAAAGGAAACCATATGAATTAGGATGTGTCGGGTCATTAATGTGACCCAGCTAAAGGCTTGTTGCCTCCATGTTACTTAAATTAGGTTTAATGTGTCTCATGAACAGTCTGTCACGATCCATTTGAACGCTGTAAATGGTTAGGTCAAACAAAAAAAGTAATATATATACATACATGCATACATACATATCCAATTCCAACAAAGTTGGGGCATTGTGATAAATGTGAATTAAAAACAGAATAGAATGATTTGCAAATCATGATCAACCTACACTCAAATGTACTGTATTTATAGAGCACTTTAAAACAACCACCACTGTATACAAAGTACCGCTACTGTACATGAAGCAAAAATAAATCATAAAACAAAACAATCAAATAAAAATGACAGAAAAAAAAAGCACAAAACTAGTCAAACTAAAACCAAGTATCATGCTGAGTCAAAAGCCAGCGAATACAAATACATTTTAAGACTAGTTTTAAAGACAAGCAGCGACGCGGCAGGACGGATGGCTCATGGAAGATCATTCCAAAGAGAGGGACCAGCGGCAGAAAAAGATCAATCCCCTCTGAGCCTTTGCTTAGTCCTCAGTACATCTAATCGCACCTGTTTTGCAGACCTGAGGTGTGTGGAGGAGCTCAGAGAGGCAAGGTAGAAAACAAATAATCGAATCTTAAAAGAGCTCTTCAAATATACAAGGAGCCAGTGAAGGCATGCCAGAGTAGGAGTTATGTGCTCCATTTTAGAAGTACCTACCAGTCAAGAGCCGAGCAGCAACATTTTAGATCAACGACATGCATGATGGGGGATTGGCTGACCCCAAAACAAAGTGCTTTTTCATCTTAGGCAGCTGACTATGGCAAAGCCCCATTCTCAACAACACTTTGAAACGGTAATTCATGCATTTGTTACATCTCGACTAAGAAGAGTCTGAGAAAAAGACTGAGGGGGGGACGGCTGATCTTATTATTGTCAAGAACATTTGGGGGCTGACTTCCTCTTTAATGATTGCCAAGAGAATCAAATATGTCATTGCTATGGAAGCTGTATTTCCTGTTGAGTGTAGCCCAATACAGTAGTATCAACACTTATTTACAGTAGATAGACGGTAAAATTATGATGACAGAGCATCACTGTAATGTGACTGTGTGGAAGCGGCAGTGAGGCGGAACTAACTACCGGTAATCTACACATCAGAATCTCGTTTATAAAAATCTTCCTTGGCCTAGTCCTTAGGTGTCAAACGCCGGTCCTGGAGGGCCGCCATCCTGCACGTTTTCTATCTCTCCCTGTTGCAACACACCTGATTCAAATGTTCAGACCATCAGCAAGCTTTGCAGAAGCCAGATACTGTTCCTGTTCATTTGAATCAGAACGTTGCAATTTGTTGACGCCTATGGCCGAATCCAACCACCACTCCCTTCCTCATCGCCAACCCTTGCTCCTGTTAAACGATTGTCATGTTGTCATTTGTTGCTACTGTACGCGCCCACATGCAGCTGCAATCATAAAACCACTCGCACACCATCTACTACTGTCACTGTAAGCTGATTTCTGAGCACCCAGACAGTATGATTTCGAGGATCAGTGAACCACAGATTATGAGGACTAATCCTCAAGGGCTATCTGTTTAGGGGAAAATTCTACTCTTAGCAGCTTTGAGCGTGAGTTGCCGCAGAAATACAAATGAAGTCTGTCTATCAAAAGCTTAGGCCTAAAACGTTGCACTCTGAATCCGCATATGCTTTATAAGGTATTCAAAGCCAAATAAAAAGTTGCAACGTTGCCCACGCTTAATCTCTTTTGACATGGATACATCTGACAAATACCAAAAGCTCCTTTTAGAGCCATCCATTTTCCTGCCTGGAACAATGCAGCACCATATTGAATTTCGGACCATTTTATATATTGATATGAAATGATTCCCTCAAGGGACAATAATCACATCCTCCGTCCCGTCTTGTATATTTAATCCGTTTGTTCTTGCTGGGACACTGATGCATGCAAAGACAGCAGCTGTGCTGACATTAAGTGTAACAAAAGAGCATTACAATGCCTTTCTGACCACTTTTTTTTTTTTTTGTGATCTTTCACGATGCTCATGTGACCCACAGGCTTAGGCAAAGCTGTCAGGAAATGTGTGTGCTTTACTATTTCCTGTCAAATCCTAAAGGATCAGTTCTCATACGTCCGCCTGATGAATTGCCTAAGAATTCGTTATGGATTGTCTCCTAGCATATGGATTAACGATGATGTGCTGCTGTCACCAGTGGATGCAAAGAAACTGTATATTTGTGCATCACAAACTATATCTTCAACGTTAAAAGGTTTTTGATTGGCATTGTCAAGGGCATTCTGTAGTGGGCTACTGGAGAACACTCCGCGGCCTTATGCTCACCTATTGTCTTGTTACCACAGGTAAGCACTTTCTAATGGAGTGATACTATCACGGGCGGCCCGGTGTACCAGTGGATAGCGCGTTGATCTCTCAGTGCAGAAGTGCAGGGTTCGATTCCGGCAACGGCCTCCCTGTGTGGAGTTTGCATGTTCTCCATGGGCCTGCGTGGGTTTTCTCCGGGTACTCCGGTTTCCTCCCATATTCCAAAAACATACATGGCTGATTGAACACTCTAAAATTGTCCCTAGGTGTGAGTGTGAGCGTGGATGGTTGTTCGTCTCTGTGTGCCCTGCGATTGCCAAGCAACCGGTTCAGGGTGTCCTCCGCCTACTGCCCAAAGATGGCTGGGATAGGCTGCAGCACCCCCCGTGACCCTTGTGAGAATAAAGCAGATCGGAAAAATGAATGAATGAATGATACTATCACACCAAATGGTATTGGTTGATGTTTGCTTTTCTTCATGACCGCAGTTGGTGGGCCTATGATGAGATTTACAAGTTATGACACCTCATAAGTCATGCCCTCTGTCTCTGGTCTGTTGTTCTTTCTCAAGTGTGGTGGTTTCTTGTACAGAGAGGGACAATACGGTGGCAAATATTTTTTTCAGACTGTGTGTACCGTAGGGAAGACTCAGATAATTAAAGCAGATAGCGCACTCTTACTTGATCATAGATTGTGTTAAGGATTTTTTGTCTATACGTACGTGTTCTGCTATTCGGCTTGCGACTCATCCAGGGCGTCTCCCACCCCTTGCCCAAACTCATCTGGGATAAGCTGCATGCAGCTTACCCGTGACCCTAATGAGGACAAGTGCGAAAGAAAATTGAAAAATGGACAATGAATGCAAAAGAAACATAAAGGCAAGCCTTTTCAGAATGAGCTGTTTAAATTGTTGCCGTCTTTGTTGATACACTACAGCATCATTATTTCTGATATAAACTGAATCAAACTCAACCACTTGATTCAAATTAGAGCATCTGTTTACACTGTTTTCTTCCCAGGCTTGGCTGAGTCTGGTTGAAGTTCCAATGCATGCAAATTGTCTGTGGTCTTCTAGTTGTGGTTATTACAGACCTGCCAAAAAGGGCTGCCAGAAAGCTGTCATGTTAAATCTTTAAACTTGTAACAAAATTTACTGGTACAGTACAACAAATACATTTATACCAATGAAATGAATTGAAATGCTATTAATACATGTTTGTATGTTACAGCGCCCCCTCCGCTCCCCTCCCCCCACACACACACACACACACACACACACACACACACACACACACACACACACACACACACACACACACACACACACACACACACACACACACTCACACATTCAAAACATGTTTTTATAAAGAAAAATAGAACTGTGCTGTATTGTAAAAGATAAAAAATAAAAACACAGTGAAGACATAAAAGTGAATGTAAATAAACTTGATAAAGTCCAATTAAGACAAAAGTCCCACAACACAGCCCAAACGGAACTTCTTTTTTCATAATATTGCAGCTGTAAATTGGGAATTACTCCATTGAGAGGCAAATAAAAGTTTTCTTATCTTATCTTATCTGAATTCAGACTAGTGACGCTTTAAGACGTCATTACAAAGAGGGAGGGCAGACATCCCCATGACGCAAACGCGTGCGGATGAGAAGAAAATCTCACACTGGATGCAAGCAGGAGTCAAATCCTTTGACAACGTGACTTCCTATAAGACACTCATTGGCCAGCGAATGTCAAATAGAAGAGGGGTCCAAATGCAAACCCTTGGCTTGGCGAAGGGGCCGATGCGTGTGTCTCGCACTTAAATGGATACTTTCCGAAACAGTGGAACAATTTGATGCATGTGGGATATAGCCTCCACTCTTTCACTTGTACCCATGAACTGGCCGCCACCTTCTCCTAGACAATGAAGACAACTCGCAGATGCAGGACTCTTCTGTCGGTGGGCTTGAACTTCTTTGCCTTGCTCTTCGCCATCACGGCTTTTGTCACCACTTACTGGTGCGTGGGGACGCAGAGGGTGCCCAAGCCCAAATGCAGCAAACTGCGGACCCACCAGTGCATCGACTACGGCGTCAACGAGACCGACCCAAACAAGGTGGTCTACAGCTGGGAGACCGGGGACGACCGCTTCCTCTTTCGACAGTTTCACACTGGAATCTGGTTCTCGTGTGAGGAGAACATCCACGATGAAAGTAAGACCACCAACCGCGTGCGTGTGTGTGCGCCCACGCGGGCACGTGTGTGCCAAAGTTGTACAATTGTTGCAGGGGCGTGCCTCCCTTCAATATCGCACCCATCAATCTCCATCGAAATCTATTAAAACATCCTAAAATTAGAGGTGTAAAAATACACACTTGGGATTTAAGTAGAAATCCAGATATCTGTATAAAACACTTTGGTAAAAGTAGAAGTACTGCTTTAAAGATAGATGCAAAAGTAAGGATTTTTTTAAAAGTCCAGGCCCCTGAAATGTAGTAAGTGATTGTTACAGTCAATTAGCATATACTGTATACACGAACTAATTTGGGCTGGGCAACTAATCAAATTCCAATCAAAATCACAATGAAATGAAGTATATAAAATTGTATTTCATATTAATTCATGGTAAATTTGCTTTATTGTACTGTTGTCTGGCCTACAGTATAAGGCCAATAAGGCTAAATCATTTATATATAATGAATCTGATATTGTTGTAATTATTTATCACTTGTGTTTGTTAAAAATGACATGGAAAGGGGACTTGCATATGAAATTGCATTTGCAATATTTGAAGGAATCACAATTAGATTATTTTTTCAAAATCATTCAGCCCTAAAGTTAACAAACAAACCAAAAAAACTTACTAAACACCTGCTAGACATCAGAAGCTGGTGGTTCTTTAGACTGACACCAGGCACAACAAATTCACCATCAATACTTCTTGGAGCCGACAACTTAAAAAATATATGTCTTAAATAGGGACATATATTTGTTTCTCTTGTTGCATCTTAATGATGTCATCTGGCTCACGTCCCTCCATGACGCTGTTTTTTCTATTTGTCCTAAAGATTTCAATCAATCAATCAATCAATACAATACAATACATGCTGATTTATATAGCGCTTTCACAACAATCAATCACTCAATCATTGACCTCCCCTTCACCAGGTTCAAAAAGTAACAAGCCTATTGTGGTTAAGAATTTATGGAATAAAAGATTGAAAGAAAGTGTGTTGTAATATACCTGAATAATCTACTTAAGTACAGCAACGAAGAACAGTCAACTCACACATACTTGCAGTTTGGCACCTATGGATTTGAATATTTGCAGATGTTTTTCCCCAATATTTCTTTCCCCAATATTTCTTTCAATATAATACACCTGTATTTGAAAAATATTTTAAGGTTTTTTTTCTCATTTTTTCAAGATCTCCCCACCATTTTTGTTGTTATTTTACTGACTCTTTATCAGCGTTTTTTTTAAAAAGAATGTTTTTTTTTTAAAATGCATTTTTGGGGGGTGTCAATTTCATGTGAATTTTCAATATTTGCGGACTGGTCGACAGTATTATGCTTCGTTACTTCTCATCACTGCTTAAAATATGATTTTCTCACACAATGGACACAACAGTAAGAACATTGGTACTTTAACCGAATCCACAACATGAGCTGAATCAGAAAGTCTGCCTTTATAATACTTTGTAATAATAATAATAATAATAATATATAATAATAATAATAATAATACTGCTTACTGTTGATTGGCACTGTCTGGAAAGTATTATTTCATTTAAGATTGTTGTTCAGAGTTCAGTAAATCCATTTTAGGATTAAGGAATCCATTTCACATTATACAAATCTCACAGCACATCACCAGATGCAAGTCATAAAACGTATGAATACTGAAATGAAGTGGATCCCGTTTCAATTTTCTTACAAATATACGTACTCAGTGTGAATGTTTGGCCTGTTTAATTGAACAGACAACTGATATACTTGTGAGCAGCTTTGATTTATTGGATACAGTACTCTACGTTATTGTATTTTCTGCCATCTCATGAAAGAGCATTGAATAGTTTTGCCCTTCACTACATGTCACCAACATAGACTCCATGGACTAAATCGTCAGTTTGGAGGAGTTTAAAAACTTAAGATAAATTATTCTGTAGATCCACTACAAAATTTAAAATGGTTTCCAATGAGGGTACCAGAATTGATTAGCATCACCCTTGAAATGACACTACAACACTACAGTCACATTGCTTTCTCATCTATTCGTCACTCAGAGAAATATAATTGAAACAACACACATCCAGAGCTAGGAATTAAGGGGAAATCAACCCCAAATGTTTCTTTACAATAATATGTTTTATGTGCCCCCACTAGTCTTAACACGGCATTCCAAATCGGATTTATATTGCGTTTATGGAATATGACTTAAGCAGCAAAATCCAGCCATTTTCGTCCATCTTGGTGGGCGGCCATTTTGCCACTTGCTGTCGACTGAAAAGGACATCACAGTTGCTCAGGGCTCAGGTAACAACCAATCACGGCTCAGGTGCTTCAGTCATATTTCACAAACGCAATATTAATCAGGATACCGTGTTCAGACTAGTGGGGCTGCATAGAACAGTTTATTGTCAAGAAATAATTTGGTTTGACTTCCCCTTTAAAGAACAAGAGCGAAGATGAGTGTGAAGCCATTGTGTGCATTTAGAGGTCATGACAAGCAAGGTCAAAGCCTCTCTGTAGCTGGCACTCTGGAATCTGGACTCATAAATTGAGTCCATTTTCCATTTGATGTGATAACAATTGTATGGCTAGTTTAGACCTGTGCCGCACGTAGTTACCTTCCGTCGCTGAGCAGGAAAAACAACACATTAGTTGAAATTATTCCTGAGGGCATCGCTCGGACATGTCTATCCATCTCATCAAGTGGCTGTATGTTGGAGGGAGAGCTGAGACAGCTTGAGTTAATAAGGATTATGTAACAGCGGCCTTGATGAGTTTTTCCTCAAAACAGCTGTTGCCAGTCCCTGACTACCTGATTAAAGTGTTCCTTTGCAACAACTCCATCAACAAATTCTACTGAAAAGATGAGGTATCTCTTTGTTTGCTCCGCGCAAGGCTTTATGTGCCATTGCAAAAAGTTTTTTTTCTTCCAAAACATCAGTAGCTCAGTGGTTCTAGTCCTCTGTGAAAGGATTGTAACACACCGAGAGAAGAACCTGCTCTTACAGCTCTTGCCAAAGAATGGCCCTCTGCTTTTGAGCGACTGCAAACCATATCCACTTTTGAATCCATAATATGGTTAAATTCCATGCTACAAAGTGCATGGATTATTTAATATATTTAATGTCTTTTATTTGCAGTGTCAGAAATGTACAATAAAATGTCAACTGCTTCCTGTGTGCTTAAATCACAACAACAACAAAAGTTAATCGTGTTATTCTTCATGGTCCTAGGTGAGAGATGCCGCAGCTTCATTGATTTGGCTCCTGCATCAGAGAAAGGTGCGTGTTCTTTGATGGATTTGACATATTACAAGCTAAACTGTTTAGTCCATTGTTCCCCCCAAATGACAGTAATACAATTTTTCTTGCAGATGTCTATCTCTGAGCAGGCATTTCCTTCCCTCCCCTCCCCTCCCCCCTCTTGATTTTCAAATTATGGTTCAATTAGACCATCCATTATTAACTGGATGAATATTTATCTTCAGTCTCATAAAAAGGAAGGCCATTGATTCTCTAATCACTGGCAGACTGACAGTAAATAATGCCTCTGTTTTGCTTGAGACACATCATGTCATTTATTACTGTTGAATGAAATGCTGTATGTTGTTTTGTTAAAAAAATGGGACAAAACAATGCAGCATTATGCATATAGATCAATCACAAAAAAATATTTCCTCTGATAGGTATACAGTATGTCTGGATTCTAATTGTGAAAGTGAATAATAAAGAGACAACATTTATAAGTGCTGTCACATTTCATTTGGTTTAATTTAAGACTTTGGAAGTCTTGAAGGAGAGTTTTAACAATGGATATCATCATGCTATACAGTTATACCACATGATGATATATGAAGTATAACACAATGCAATGTTGAAATATCCAAACAGAAAATTTGTTCATTAAAACCTTTAAAAATGTGGTTCAAAAACAGAGGACCGTAGGTCATGCTGTGACTTGATTTGCATGATTCTGGCTGAGATGATCAAATATGACAATGTCCATTATATGCATTGAATGAGTGTATCTTATTTGTCAGGGATGCTGTGGCTGTCACTGGTTTCTGAGATGCTGTACATAGTTTTGCTGGTGGTGGGCTTCAGCCTCATGTGTTTGGAGCTTGTCCATTCCAGCAACATCATTGATGGACTCAAGCTCAATGCATTTGCTGCAGTCTTCACTGTGCTGTCAGGTTGTCACCATCTGTTTATAATTGCTTGAGCAACTATTTAGAAATATACACCCCATTTAGCAATGTGTCCAATATATTAATGGCATTTGCTAAAGTATATGGCTGCACAGCATTATAAGGACCGGTTTCATCATAAACAATGACCGAAAACATTGGAAGACACTCTCAGTACCGTATTTTCCGCACTATAAGGCGCACTTAAAAACATTAAATTTTCTCAAAAGCCGACTGTGTGGTTTATAATCCAATGTGCCTTATAATTGGATCAATATTCCAACTTCTTGGATGGAGTATTATAAATGTCCCATGAAGTGCTTTGTTTTAGCTGCGGTTGTGAAAGCTTTATTTAAGTATGTTGTATTTTATTATATTGTATTCCTTTAGGCGGCCCGGTAGTCCAGTGGTTAGCACGTCGGCTTCACAGTGCAGAGGTACCGGGTTTGATTCCGGCTCCGGCCTCCCTGTGTGGAGTTTGCATGTTCTCCCCGGGCCTGCGTGGATTTTCTCCGGGTTCTCCGGTTTCCTCCCACATTCCAAAAACATGCATAGCAGGCAGATTGGACACTCTAAAATTGTCCCTAGGTGTGAGTGTGGGCGTGGATGGTTGTTCGTCTCTTTGTGCCCTGCGATTGGCTGGCAACGGTTTCAGGGTGTCCCCTGCCTACTGCCCGAAGACAGCTGGGATAGGCTCCAGCACCCCGTGACCCTAGTGAGGATCGAGGGGTTCGGAAAATGGATGGAATGGATGGATGTATTCCTTTATCATAACTCCATCTAGTGGATGCATAACGCAACCACAACCACTATTGTCGCTTCTATTCATTCTATGCGCCATTATAATGCGCTGCGCCCTATCTATGAAAACAGTTTTAAAATAGGCCATTCATTGAAGCTGCGCCTTATAGTCCAAAGCGCATTATAATGCGGAAAATACGGTATGTTACAGCAAACTGCAAACTTGTTAAAAAGCAATGTTAAATAATGTGTAGTCTTATACGTGCCTGTAAAGGAACCCGTTCAAATAGAGCTCTTGTACTGGATGCCATTAAATTGTGTTGTGTGTAATTAATGTTGTGGATCATGTGTGTTAACATGCTGCACCCAAGTCTGTCTTCAAGACGCTCTGAACCAAAAGTTTAATTGAAGAACATTCAAACTGGCGTGTTAACGACTCAAATAGGAAAACTTTCAATGACTTAAATAGGAAAGATTTTGGATGTTTCTAACCTCCTCCATTTGACTGCAGGTCTTCTGGGCATGGTGGCTCATGTGATGTACACTCAGGTCTTCCAGGTCACCGTCAGTCTGGGACCTCCTGATTGGAGGCCTTATAACTGGGACTATGGCTGGTCTTTCTGGTATGACTCAGTATACAACTGGTTGTTATTGGATGGCTTCTTAACATTAACATATACCTTTTAGAAAAACCCAACACAAAGAGAGATGCTATAAAGTAAAAAAAAAAAAAACACACACAATCCATGCAACCACTTCTCTTGGTCCACTCTCACCTCTCCCCTGCATCACTGTCACTAATGAAAAACAAAAAACAAAGCTCCATGTTATTCAGGATTAGGCTTTGATGCCAAAGCCCCAATACAGGCACGATTGGGATTGCATAAGGGGATGATATTTCACGCCTTTACAATACGTGCAGTGTGTGAAAAATTAATCTGCGAAATGAAACAATTTTTGACCTTTTAGAAGCATCAGTCCAACCTGGGCGATCAGTACACGAAATGATGATTTGATTGTCTGACCTCACACATGACCCGCTTTACTTGAGGAGAGCAGAGGGACTTAAAGGGATTGACACTAATCTAGGCAAACACACTGTGACGATATTAAGGGGGGTGGATATCAAAATGCGATTTGGATTGAGCACTTGCCACCTTTTACCCAGAGGTTAAAACTGGTAACTAACTCTCTTTGTGTGTGTGTGTGTGTGTGTGTGTGTGTCTGTCTGTCATATTATATTAGCATGGCCTGGGCATCCTTCACCTGCTGCATGGGTGCATCGGTAACCACACTCAACTCCTACACAAAAACTGTCATTGAGTTCAGGCACAAGCGCAAGACCTTTGAGCAGAGCATTCGAGAGGAACACGCAAGAGAGGCTTTTGAATATTTCCGAGAGCCTTTGGTGCACTCCATTTCTAAGTCTGTTGAGGTCTATTCCAGCCAGAGCCTTAAGAGCGGCAGGAAAACACCCATACCAGCGGACTCCTTAGACCTGAGTGACATTCGGGCCTCATTGGGGGAAGAGCAGTGCTGAAACTAAGAGGACAGCTTTATTTGAGGCTGCTTGGTGGACAGAGGAAGCCTGGTGGTGTTCATTTCGAGACAGCAACACCAATGAGCAGTTCAGGCCAGATATTTAAACACTGCCTTAATGGAATCTAGTCCCCTGAAGATGGAGATGTTGAACAAGCCAAAACAGCAGAGAAAAAAAAGACTGACAGGTGATGGTCAGGTGTTGTTTTGTAAAATGTATATGTTAAAGAAAGTTTTCGAGTGTATTCCCACGATTACAGTGAAGGTCACAGATGCTTCTAGCCTTACTGAACATGTTGTGAAAGTGCTGTATTAATAAGGTTGTGTTGAGTTCTTTCCAAAAAAAAAAAAAAAAAAATCAATGTGACTGACTGTCGAACCACAATATGCAATGGTTTTCCTTTAATTGTAAATCAATTAAAGGAACAATTGCTTGCAGCTAGTCTTGTGCCTAAAGACATAAAATTGTGCTGCTGTGTATCATGTGGATTGTGCATGGTATGTTTCTCCAGAACAGTGGTTCTTAACCTGGGTTCGGTCAATTGGTCTCAGTGGTTCGACGGAGCTTCTGCCATGGAGGTTCAGACACACCTGACTCAACATGTCAATCAGTTATGACATGCCCGCTTGGCTACCACCAGCTGCAGATGATCACATTACATTGCTTGTCCAATCAGTGCTGCGGGAAATTGTGACTGTCGTGATAGTACGTCGTGAAATAATAACCAAAAAATCCTATTTACTTTTTTCTGTTTTGAATAAATTTGTTTTTTATATCTTGAATTTGTAAAAAATCATTTTTGTTTTTCACTAATGAAGGGTTCGATAAATGTGCATATGAACTGGTTGGGTTCAGTACCTCTAACAAGATTAAGAACCACTGCTCCAGAGTATGATGGGGATCTGGGTGTTTACAATTGCAAATCTCTCACTTTGTCTTGATCCAGACTGGCAACCACAACACTTTGCCTGGAACAATATGTGTGACGAAAAGGCATGAGGCATACACTTTGTGAAGGATTTAAATTTCTTTGTGATATTTATGTTCAATGTATTCTGCTTCAGTTTGAAGACAATAAATTCTACATTAGAAAACGTGTCGTTTTTAAAACTGTGTTTGACCAAACAGTACGATTAACTCATTCAGTACCAGCCAATTCGGGACCAAGTCTGTATAGATGTTTGAAAATGTCTTTGGGAGTGAAAAAGTTAATTATCAGACCAAAAACAGAAGAAAAAGAGTATGTCAACAAATGGCTCTGATGAATGGATGAAAAATGTTGTTTTTCTTTTTGTGTATGTGTTAAAAATCCATCTGTAGTTATTTCAGAATACAAAAGCAACTGTTTCTGTATAAATGATATAGTTAGAGCCCAAAATCTTTTATATTATTGTGGATACATTTGGAATTTGGGATCTTTCGGCTGTCACATCGCACTACGGTATGGAAAAAGTATGTACAGTACATTGTATGTCTGTCATAGAATTTCTCCTGTACTGCTCATCCTCATTAGGTTCATGAGTAACTGAAGCCATATCTCACCTGACATTCATGTATCAGGAAAACGGGAGGGCGCTGAAGTACTCGGAGAAAACCCTCGCAAGCACAGGAAAGAATATGCAAAAGAAAAAAAAGATACTGTATACACACACACACACACACACACACACACACACACACACACACACACACACACACATCTCTCTCTCTCTTTTAACTACTTTAACTCTTTTTATATATTGTTTTGAACTTTTTTGTTGAAAATAAGATATGAATGACAAATACTGATATAACATATCAGAGTAACAACCTCATATTTGCTTCTCAGTATTGAATACGTTTAAACCTTTAGTTTAGTAGCCATCATCATACTCATTCTGGGCTTGTTGCCGGGCTAACATAGCTTGTATGAGGGCACTGGAACTAGCAGGAGGAAGATTTTGAGAGGGAGCCATGCTCCAATGAAGACCCTCATCTCTTTCTGCTCTCTGCCTTGCTTGCATGACTTGGATCATAGCATTTGACAACGGTGATGGCAAGCCATCTATTTCTGGCGCTGCATCTTCGTCCTCTTGTCTTGCTTGCCTTGCCGGAATTCCAGCCATGAATCTGTCAAGTGGGTTTTCAGGAAATTCGGCTGCACTGCTGTTTTCATCTCTTTCATTATCTTCACACACGTGCCGGGCAGGCGTCCCAGGTATGAAAGACGACTCATGGATTGGGTAACGTTCTTCCATTTGCCCCTCAGCTCTCTGCTGGGTCATCATGTTTACAGCCTCAGAAGTGGAGACATCTGAGGGAAACGGCACACCACTGGGGAAGTGCCTCTCCTCTTGCTCAAGTCGTTGGTCAAGAAGTAAAGCCTGAACCGTGGGGTTGGAGCGGGATTGACCGCCTGTTGAACTGTCATCCAGGCGCCCTTTGGTGTGCTGAAATAGGAAAACAGACAGAAATTTCGTTAAAACAAAGCCAGGTTAGGTTAGCATATGGTCCTGTAGAAATGGACCTTGTTTCGATTTTTCTGTTTCTGCTTCTTATGAGGACAAGATTTCTGGAGGTTCTGCAGTTTCTCCAACAAGAAGGACTTGTCTTTCCCCTCCTGATTTGACAAAAAGAAAAATGAATGGGGTAAAGTTAAAGTTTCAATCAAAAAGAAGGACAAATAAAACACTCACATGAAAGTTTGAGCCACACTCACATTAGCAATTAGCTGTCTCAGTCGACCAATAAGGTGCTTGCGGCCCTGAGAGACTTGCCAGAAGATATAAATGATGATTCTGACGAGAAAAGCATGGCCATCAATGAGAACAGAAAGCGTCAAGATGACTATTGTTCCCTCGGTTGGTGTTAGCAGGAATACACTGTGATGTTGCCTTTTTTTTGATTGGGGTTTTTGAAACACAACAATATAGCAAGAATAATACACACATTATGCAACTCGTGTGCACTTACAAGATTATAAGAGTGCCAAGGAAGTAAGCAATTTCGCTTCTGATGACATTATCATAGATCCAGATGGCCCCTTTAGAACCAGGGATGTCTTCCATACTATCAATCCAGATGCCAACCACACTAAACGTGTTGTTTAGGCCCCGAAATGGGCCACATTGCTGAGATGGAGTAAGTCTAAAGAGAATGTGAAAATGAAAATCAAACAACTTCTGTTTTCAATGTCCATTGGATCTCCACTTAAAAAATACAATGTATACAACGCATACAATCTTTAAAGGGGCATACCGCCATGCGGTGTAGGCAACGATTGACAGGGCTCCCACAAAGAAGGGGAAGAAGAGGAGAGCAATGAAGATGGTTTGCATCTGAGCTGCTCTGCCCGTTCGCCGTGGAGGCTGACAGTTGTGAGTCAGGCTGACCTGGGAACAAACGTATGCTGCGTATTGGACACATCAGAATGCCTTCAATCTAATTTCATTTGCCCGCTGTCATGGAAAACATGAGGGGGCCCTTACTATTCAGAGGTTTGAAGAGCGTTACTTCAAAGGCCTTTCAATGTGCATGAAAGATTCAACAATGTCCCAGACACAGTCAACCAGGGTCCAATTACTGATCCTCTAGAGTTTAGTTATTGTGTGACTTGAGTTGACCTCACGACAAAATGTATTTTTTTCTCAAGGAGACCATGCGTTGCAAAATCGTGCAATAAGATAAGACCAGGAATTTCACAGAATCACCGATGATCTTGTATCTGAAAATATATCAGGGGTAGAAAAAAAAAGTGTCCATATATTTACCTTTTTTATGAAAAACAGGACAAAAAACTTGACAATCTGAATGGCAGGCAACAGTGGCGAGAAGTAGATACCGATCCTATAGTGAGAAGAACAAACCCCTTATCATAGGATCTAATTAGATCATAAATTCTGAATTAATGACAATAAAGTGTTTCACCAGACTAGAGTCTGTGCATAGATGAGTTCAAGGACATTCCTGGCAACGTCAAACTCCGGAACCCCGAGTCGTGGTAGGAATTTTGTTCTAACCATACTGCAATAGATCACAGAAATAAACAAAAGTGCCATCTGAGGTGATATTTAAACATTTCTGGAACAGCATAACTCACTTGCTGAGAAATTCTCCAAAGAAGGATCCCAACATGAGAAAGAAAAAGTCAAAGATGACCAAGCGGTACAATGCCTGTCCGACCATGGACTCCCAACACTGTGGGAAAACCATAACAAAGCTAAAGGAAGACTACAGTATGTGCTACTGATTAGATAGATAAAAAGGGTTTATGCTCAACATACCGAAAACTTCTGCGGCATCACTTTCATCCAGTAGTAGCATAAAACTCCCAGAATAAACATCTTGAGTAAAACATTCCTGGAAGCACGAAAAACCAACATTTAAAGGTAAATGGAAGTAACACAATTACATATGTACACAAATCAGAATCAGAAGACACAGAAGCAGGAAATAGTTCCAGTTTTGCTCGTGATTGGATGGTCGGAAGTAAATAGGAAGGAATTTGAAATAAAAACAACAAATACAGACATAAGGCACACTGAATTACAAGGTGCACTTCTGATTTTGGGGAAAATTTAGGGATACGGTAAGTGGTATAAGATGGATGGATGGATATAAGATTGTAAGATACATTTTATCGGTACAGTACTGGGGAAATTTGTTCAAGAAAGCCTCCTGTCAGACCTTAGCAAAAGTGTGTAGATCTGTCTGCGTTGACTGGAATATTGCTCAAACTTATTGAAAAGAGAATAGAAGAGTGGGACCACCAGGTTCATCAAGGAAACCACAAAGGGGACAAGGAGAGTCTCTGCCTCTTGAAGCAGTGACCAGTTTGAAGCATCTGTTGTGTTCTGCAAAGACAGAGGGCACAAAAATGGTTGTTGACTAACAACATAGTACATGTAATTAAAAGAAATCTTTTCCATGATGATTCACCCCACTTTATACTGTGGGGCATGCTGAGAGGATTTTACTGTGTTATATGGGAATTACATCTGCCTCATAAAAATGGATGAAAAGTAGGGGGAACCTTTTTTTTCGTGAAGATACATATGTCTTAACATGAAACAAAATACTAAAGCGAAACCAAAAAAAAAGTGGTTTTCCTTCTATTACTTACTATGAACAGAAGTTGATAAGAGGCACTGTGTTGATGGTTGCTTTTTAGTTGCCGAAATTCTGTCAAACCTACATAACCAAATGGAAGGAACTGTGTGGATGGGTAAGACGTGCCAAGGAAGAACCAATTTAGATTTGGTGCAAACTTGGGTGAAAATGCTGGGGTCGTAATTTATTATCTTTATTCGCTATTTGAATCATGACTGAACCTTTCAACCCACAATTTAGGTTACTGTAAAGGCTACAATCACATTTCTATTCGGAATATGTTGTGTTGTTTTTTTAGAATTATTCATTTTATATTTTTGGCAAGGAGGCACGATGGACAAATGGTTTGCACGTCCGCCTCCCAGTGCAGACGTCATGAGTTTGATTCCGGCTCTAGTCTTCTTGTGTGGAGTTTGCATGTTCTCCCTGTGCCTCTGTGGGTTTTCTATGGGCACTCTGGTTTCCTCCCACATTCTGAAAACCATGGAACACTCTAAATTGTCCTGAAGTGTGATTGTGAGCGTGAATCGTTGTTCGTCTATGTGTGCCCTGCGATTGGATGGCAATTCAGGCTGTCCCCAGCCTACTACCTGAAGACAGCTAGCTGGGATAGGCTCCAACATGCCCGTGACCCTCATGAGGATAAAGCGGTTCAGAGAAAGGATGGATGGATATTTTTGCCATTCAAGTGACGATGGAATCATTTAACTATCCCATAAATATAAAATGGTACTGAGGATCTTACGTCACCTTCCATTGACTGTGCTCTACTGAGTGCTATGCTAGTGTTAGTCATGCTATCATTTGACATCAGTACCTGCTGTTCATACTGGCAGAGAAAATAGATGCTGGCGGCACAGCCAACAGCCATGCCGGTGGAGAGAAGCCACGAGCCCAGATGAATCCCAATATGCTTGAACTTTTCAGTGAGGGTTAGCAGATCTCTCTGGGCCTTCTCTGACATTGACTCCTGGAAGGTTGCCATAGGTTAACATGGTCCCAAAAGATAGTGAGACAATTAATCTGAAATCTGAAGCAGATTGTCTTTCTAATTTATGAACATTTTTACACCATACAGTACTCCTATTCTGTAGCAAAAATACTGAGCTGACGGAAAAAAGGGGGATGGATCACATCTTGTTTTCCGTTGCAAAAGTCGCACATACACCAACCGCATCAAGAACAGTTTATAATCTCTGTTCTGTCAGACTAATTACCAGTGACACCCATGGGTTCAGATGTGGGTCGGATTATTGTTTTAGGAAGTTATCAGGTTGTTTCATTCGAATGGTTCATTACTTTTTTACTCTGGGTGGTTAGAAAGTATATTCTTTGCATTGCTTTGTTTGTGTAAAAGAAACACCAAATAGTATGTTCTCATATTCACAGGGTTTGTATTGGACAAAATGTACCTTTAGTTGTACACTGAGGTTGTTCTTGCGCTGTCTCACCGCTCTCTCATTGATGATGTTAAAATCCCAGCTGCACAAAAGCTGCCATGCACTGTTTGAAACTTGATCCGCAAGCATGTAGTTTGTCTTGAAAGAGTTTGCCATGCTGTAGGGGACAAAAGAAACATTTACTGTATGTAGGGGGTCGTATGTCCTTTAAAGTCTCAAATCTTTACGATAAATATATTAAGCAAACTCGACTCACCTTGTAATAAGTGCAATGGCGCACAACACCATATAAATGGCAATCGTGAAAAAGTAGGCTAGCTGCATGTTGTATTCGACCAGATCCACAAGGGTTTCATTGCTGTAACCACCGTAGTACATGGCGGTGTAGTTGAAGTAACCCTGATGGAGTTGAAACATGAACTGTTCTTTTCCGAGCGCAATGAAAATTATTTCAAGATGAAGTACATGAGGTGATAAATGAGTTCAGTGTTGACAACCAATACACAAAATAAGATGGTTTAAAACAAAAAACAAAAAAGTTCACTTTGTATGACAATCAGGCTACACTTACAGCTCCAGTAAGAATCTCCAGGCCTCTGAAGCCGACATTTGGAGGTATGTTGGGGGAGATATCATAAACCAGCAGCGGGATGGTGATGAAGCCAAAGTTAACCAGGAAGGAGAATATGTTGAACATGAGCAACCACTTGAGAAATAGAAAGTAGGTGAGCACGCTGGTGCCAAACTTGCCACCTATCTCTTTCATGATGCCTTGCCACAGTTCCAAGGTCTGCCTAATTGACCGGATACTGTAGCCGCACCTGCGAAGAAACTGCAAGGACACAGAATATGATACCCAAGGCACATAATCACGCGGCGTGCTTTTCAAGACAAGGGTCCGAAGATGTATTATGATTTTATACACAAACTCACCAGTGATGTTCGTTCTGAACAGTCTGCAAAACAGGTGAACCGGCGAGACTGAGAGTCAAATGCCAGCACTTCACTCCTGTGAAGGTCATTCAAAATATTATTTAGTGTTACTGTTAATTTGCATTGATAAAAACATTATTTCAGGAAAGCTTGCACAGTCTTTTGTAATTCTGGAATCAGCAGGAGAAAACGTTTGGGAAGTCCTGCTAATTAGTTTCAGTATTGACCTTGTAACAAAGAAAGAGAAGTACAATTACATTGTATGGTGCATGGCGAATATGAGTGTTTTAGTCACCTGATATGTTTTTTCTCTTGAAAGCTCATCGGAAGGTCCCGTATGGCCTTGATTCTTTCTCGTGTTGACAAGGCAACAAGTTCTTTGACTAGGCTCTGCTGCTCTGTTACACAGGAAATGAAAGACAACCACTGTTTTTGTTTACCTTGAAGTCACCATTCTAAAAGAAAATAGTATCAGGGGTCACTGATAACTGTGCAGAGATCTGAACTACTAATTCAACACACGGTATAAATGCCCTTGAGTATTACCATTTTCCATCTCATTCTTGATGGCCTGCTCCAACACTAAATGAGCAGGATCATGGTCAAAAGACATATTCATCCTTAATCCGACTCCCCTCCATCTCATAGTCATTGTGCCTGAAAGATTGATGGAAGCAAAATAATTACGACAATGTTTGAAGATAAAAATGTTCACTTTAATTCGTGAAATGTAATCTTACAATACTGCTACACTATAACTATTGTCAAACACAAAGGAGGCTGCATTATATTTTAAGGTTGCTTTGCTACATCCAGCTCATTGCGTCCAAAGTGACTACATCTTCCACCGTTACGTCTGTCACTTTGTGCATGGCACAGGAAATATAGAGAGACAGAGTTAGTGTTGGATAAAGGGAGGAGTGGACAACAGATTTGGCGTCAGAGGACTCACTACAAACAAAAATCTAAGAAAAATGGCAACTACTAGTGTGCTTGTTGGCTACGGTCAATGTACCCTTGAGCAAGGCATAGTGTGTTTGTGTGTGTGTGTATATACGTGCGTTTAGAGATAACTACCGTAGATTCAAAGAGATACACATTTATTATACCATTGGAGAAAATGGTTTAACCATTACCTGATGATGCAGAAGGAAGTCGGATAGGAGGCAATTGATCATACTGAAAGTCACAATCCATTCGGACTGGACTGTGATCTGCATTAAAATGAGGGAGTTGGTGTAACATGTGATACGATTATAAAACTGTATTCTGTGTTTTGGCACTAGAATAGGCTTCACTTACCAAAGTCATGCTGGATTACAGGGCTTTCTGGGCGCCTTGACTGGAGTCCCATCGGTATATTTTCTCTTCCGCTCCAGCCCTCCTCCTGCCAGCCTCCCCAGGGTACTCTCACTACAGCATCAAAACCATTGCTTTGACCAATCTCTGAGTCATACGTTTCCTCTCTGTCCTTCCACCAGTCCTGTTCTCTCCGGACATAGGGGTTAGTGTGCTGTGGTTTTCTGAAGGACCAAAATACCAGACAGAATAAGCAATGAGAAATATGAAATATTAAACACCTTGTGCTATACAATTCATGAGACTTTAGCTAACAATTCAAATACAGTATGTCAATTCAATTTAAAGTTCCTCTGAAAGGATTTTTGAGCATACCCAGTTATTGCATATACGCAAGTGTAAATATTACATAATCTCATCATAAATAAATGGTGATTCAAAGTAAAAGTGTGAATGTTGAGATAAATGACAGAGTGATCCTGCATTTTATAACCACACACCTATCAATTTCCAGAGTCTCGCTGTCATGGTAGGCAGGGTTGAGAAGTCCTCCATTGCTTAAATTTGACATGAGGGTCTTCAAATTGTTGATCCTTTCACTCACTGATAGCATACGTATTAAATTCCACTTCAGTCCTGTTCAAATAAAGGAAACATTCAGTATATGATTAAAATCTTGTATACCGGGTTGTTGCTTGTGAGGCTAAGTCCAGGTGAGGCTAAATTGCAAGTATGAAGCAAGTTCACATTTTGTGAGAGAAGTGTGTCATTTAATCTGCCTGCCTCGTCCCCATTAGCTCATCATTAATTCATAAATTAGGTTTGAGTAATTCCCAACAAGAGTGCCATGTCACCTTATTTTACCGTGAGAGATAATCAAGGGTGGTCTGGGAAATTTCCAATAAGGTGTGAAAATTATTGTTTCTTAATTACAATTTTATCTTTTTATGCATGCATGTATGTATGTACTGTACGTATCTATCTATCTATCAATGCTGAGAAGTACCGGTAAGTGTAGTGGATAGTGGACAAATGGTTTCCCTTCCAAAATAAGGCTGACAGTGGAATAAAGCTGTGTAGCTACCAGTTGCCGTTAATACAAAAGAAAAGGATATTAGCTTTTTGTTCAATTAAAAATGACCAGAGTTCAAAATGATTGAATCAATTCGTGGGTAAAATCAGTCGAGATCCTCATTATTTCAGTAATCATACTTTTTGTGATATTTTTGTTCTGTGGTGTGCCTTTAGATTTTTTTTTAATATGTGGCTTGACTCGGTAGAGGTTGTGAAACACTGGGTACACTTACAGCATATACCTGTATATTCTGCTGAAAATACAAGATTACTTCATGCAGTATGCATAATTCACTAGGATAAGGCCCCAAAATTAATACTTAAAAACGATTCATACAAGACAATAACCTATTGAATAGAGAATGTGAAAGTAGTGTTGAATTACGGTATATATACATTATAATGTATCAAACAAATATATAAATAGCGTAACAAAGTATTACCTTCGCTGATGAGTGTGTGGAAATCGAAACAAATCCACTAGAAGTGAAGACTGACTTAAAAAACAAAAAGACCTAGAAGTCCATGCCAATCAGACTAAAAGACAAAAGAAACCTGCGTGTCCAATAACAACCATCACAAAATGTGACTAACCAGGAAGTGTGTGCTGAAGTCATAAAGGTAAAAGTCCATAGCGCATGTATAGAACAGGTGGGTCTCAGGTAGACAATGTCTATTGTGAACTCATAAATTCCAAAGACACAACGTATTCAACATTAGGACCGTCAAACAGATGTCCTAGTGTAATTGGATATGCAGAGCTGCACACTGTGCTACTCTTCCTACTTATATAGAGAAAGATCATGACAGAGTATATATACGGTACTTATATCCGGTTTGAACATTATGTCAATATTGTAAAATGTCAACAGAAACTGTAATTTATTGGGACAAAATTTGGATGACCAATTTTGTATGAATTTCAGAGGTGCACCACACTGTCAAGAACTTCTGTGAGATGTGATTTTACACTTCATTTCTCTTCGGCGTTCACTTGAAAATCATTCTAATATCGACTACATAATGTGCATTTGCACAATTGAGATCCAAGCAAGACTTGTAGAGGAAGTTAAACTCTATTAACCGTGTAGTCAAATATACATCATAACGAGAGGTGTTGCTAATATTAATAGAAATTTTGCTGTACCAAGTAAAGTAATAAATTGGTTAAGTTATTTTTGAAAATTCCAAACAGCACATTTTAAGTGTAGGTTCAGTTCGCAACAACTTTTTCGAACTTGTCCTAAGTGCATTGAACGTCCCCTTTCAGTGGAAATTTGCCACTGAATTGTGGGAAATGTAGTGCGCAATGTTTTGGGGTAAATATAATTGACCGTATTGTGTTACATTTGTATTTTTTAATTTTTTATGATTTTATTATCTAAATATTCCTAATATGTTGGATGAATTCATATAGAAAAATACATTGCTAATGAAAAGTAAATACATGAAATAAAAACTGTGGGGTGATCGAGAGTTCAGGAAGTTGTTGCTGCCACTATTATGTTTTCAACCTGACGCGTAAAGAACTAACAGTAGTTGAGGCGAACAACTTTATAGTTGTCCAGCATAATACTGTTCGATATATATTAATTTTCAAAGACAGAAAAGAAAACAATGGATTCTGATTCAGGTAAAACTAATTTAGCAAAATGTGTGCCTGCCGTTACCTGTCGCGATCGTCTTTCCAGTTGAGTTAACTCTTTAGCTAACTAGCTAATGCTATATGGATTGGAATGACTTAGACAGGAAAATTTAAATGTATTAATGTTTCACGAGTATATATAAGGATTGAAATGCACACTATCCAAACTAGATGCAGTTAACATTTTGTTCGGGTTCACGAGTATTTTCGATCGAGTGGGGGTGGGGTTTGAATAGGAATATTTTGTTCACTTGTTTGGGTCTGATTCTTGTGTATTGTGCTTGTAGTGAAGATCTGTTTTCAATTATTAAATCAGCGTGTTTAAAATGTGTTCGACGTTACTGTACTTTGTTTTGGAGCACTGTAACGACCTCTTAATAAAATACAAAAGCACTATTATCAATTATAAAAGTAATATACAGTATTTGTAAAGGAATCCTGTCGACTATTGCTTCTGTAATCTGCCTGACTGCTGTCTAGATATGTCTAATATTACTCTTAGTTACTTTTGATTCTAACCATACATAAATAAGTTACCTATATAATTTGAAATAAAAGTATAAAGTATTAATTTGCACGATGATACACGTGTTTTATAGTGAATAACTGGAATGTACAGGTCTTTTATTATGTGTTTATGGAGTATGATTTACCACTCTCCCACCTCGAGAGAGGAGTTTCCTCAATATTGCTACAAATATCAATCATCTGTATAAAACGACTGGTCCAAAATTAACACATTTCACAATCACTTTGAACCCAATTACCACCTTATCATTATCATTGTTATTATATTTGTATGTAAACAATATAGAAAATGGATGAATGGCTGAATTGTTATTATTATTTGTTTTATTTGATTAAAATGTTTGGACAGTATTTTGTTTTAGCCGCGTTTGTTTTTTATAAGTGCCCTCTAAGTACAGTAATCAACTGTTATGTATATCATCAACTAGCATTTTATTAGCACATCATTCGCGTTTTTTTTTTTTTTTTTTCAACCTTTTACAGTGTTCTACACTGATCAAAGTGGAAAAGTCACCAGTAACCCACTGCTGGACCAGCTCCCCAGCTATCAGTCTTTGCTGTACCGCAGGAAGAGATCCAATACTGGCACCAAGAGAAGGAGCAGCTCTCGAGCCCGTGTTGGGTCTTCCGGCAGTGGGAAATGGACTCTGAGTACCGTAAATAGACATGATGAGAACCAGAAGAGCCAACTGGAGCAGAGACCAACGAGAGAACTGGCCCATACCATGGCTGAGAAACGCCGAGACAAGTAAGAACCATTTATCTTCACCCATCTCATTTTGTGTGATGACATAGTGATCCTGATGTGTTTGACTGTGCTTTGATATTAGAGCGCTACGCCTACAAGAGAATGCAGACCTCACCAGCTGGAGACAGTGGAAGCAAAGCACCCACAGATATCTCCGCAGGCTGCAAGATGATGTCCATGAGTGGCTGACCGCCCTGCAGCTCTGGAGGAGCGACATTCACATTATAGAGGGTGAGGGAGGTGTTACAATTTGATCTCACAACCAATGTTCCCTCTAATTTTACATGCGTCTGAGCATCCACACAAACTGCCTGAGCCTGCCTTGGACCGCGGTGAGCTACATCAGACATGCATACAGTGGCCAAAACCTGAGATCATAATAACGCAATGTAGGTCGGTTCCCAAAAAATTGAAACCACGGGATGTCTATGATGGAGAGAGAGCATGTTCCATGTGACAATGATTACACGACATGATACACATTTCACTCTGAAAAATTCCCACACTTTTATCATTTTCTGTCTTTTTTTTTTACATATAATTTTCATATTAGGCGAATATGAAAATGCAAACGCCAATTTAGCTCTGGTTTGAATTTTGTTACATGCTTTATACATGTGCTGTGCACTGAAAAGTTTAGAGCAGTGTGCGATAGCGCACATGAGCGGCTGAGAGGGATCATTGCTCATAACCAGATGCTTGGTGGGTACATTATGATTGTCTCCAACAATTATTGATTGTTTTTCTTTCCTTTGTTTGTCTAGGAATGTTTGGCACAGGGATCCTGTCCTACTTTTCTTTCCTGCGCTTCCTTGTCATGCTCAACCTGATCATCTTCACGCTCATGTTCAGTTTCGTCTTGCTTCCCATCATCATTGCCCCGCATGCTTCAGGGAACATCACCTACAACCGGAATGATGGTCAGGAAGCGCTTGTTTGTGTTCAGACCAAAGAGCACATTCATTAGTTTATACTTGTTTGGTCGCATGTGTCGAACATAAAATGTTCATCTTACACCTCATCTTGTTTGACAACAGGTAGTATTTGCAGTGTTTATCCAAATAGTGCTCGCCAAGGTCTTGTCATTTTTCATGAGCACATCGCAGACCTCTTATCTGGCGGGGTAAGTATTTTTATCTTCGGCAAACAATAGCACTGTATTGTGGGTTCTTGACTCACCCTGTGTGCTTTTTCTGTAGGGTTTTCTTGAGCAGACCTATTTGTTTTATGGCTACTACAAAGCGGACAAAATCCACTTCCCCGGGACCACGTATAATTTGCCTCTGGCCTACCTGCTGGTAACTGTAGCATACCTGTTCCTCAGTCTGATCTGGATCGTTAAAAGGTGCTGAAAGGATCTTTAAAGTGTCATTTTGAAACGCATTAAGTGCTGCTGACTACAGACGGCTTATTTTCCCAGGTCTGCCAATGGTTTCAAACGTAACCTGGTTCAAGATGAAGACCGTTTCCAGAGTTTTTGCAACAAGATCTTTGCTGGTTGGGACTTCTGTATCTCCAACATGAATGCGGCAAAGCTCAAAAGAAGCAGTTTACTTTATGAACTTCGGGTAATTTGGTCAGAAGTTTTTATTATTTAGGAGTCACGCCTAATTTTCCCAGACATTCTTTTGCTGAGACTGAAATTCTGAAATGTGTTCTGAATCTGTTCTCCGATTATTTGTCTTTGTTTTTTCCTTTAGACAGATTTGGAGGAAGAAAGGATCAAACAGAAAATAGCAGATCGGACCCGTGAAGAGAAATGCCGCATTTATCTCATTCGTGTCATCCTCAACCTGTTTGTCATTGCTGTATTGGCTTGTTGCTTCTACAGCATTTACATTGCCACCATTTTCTCACAGGAAGCACAGATGAATGAAGTCAAGGTAAACACAGGCATCTTCGCCATAAACATTTTATACTATTGGTGTATAAAGCCATCCTGAGTAAAATTTTCTGATGTGTAGGTAAATTTTATTGTGGATCTCATCCACCAATACCTGCCATCAATTGTTATCACTTTGGCCAACTTCATCACTCCGCTCCTCTTCTCCGTCGTCATCAACTATGAGGACTACTCGCCTGCGTTTGAGATCCGTTTTACTCTCATGAGGTGCACGCAACATCATGAAATTACACTACCCACTTATCATCGAAGCGTTTTTGACTCCCATGAAAGGCGCACTTTAAATCTAAGCCATGATTGTTCTTGTTACATTTACAGTTGATAAAAATGAATCAATGAAGGCATTTTCATCAAGAGTTTTTGCCCAATTGGAAAATGGTGGCATACTTGAATGACCTGTGGAAAAAAGTGGCTTCATTTCTTCAATTTCTTTTTCAAATACCCAGGTGTGTATTCATGCGACTGACCAGCATTGGAGTTTTGCTCTTCTCTCTCTGGTCTCATATCACTAAATGCAAAGAGGAGCCATGTGTATGCGGCTATAACCATGTGCTGTACTCAGTAAGTCATTTCATTCCGAAACTTTGACGTGTAGCAAATGTGAAATGTGAAACGGATCACTGTGCCCGAAATGTTAAATTGTGTTTTCCTACAGTGTTGGGAGACACGCATTGGCCAGGAAATGTACAAACTCACCGTCTTTGACTTTATAATTATTGTGGCGGTCACTATCTTTGTGGAGTTTCCCCGAAAGTAGGTCCAAATCAAAATCAATGACATTTCCTCAATTTGTGTTAGTGGTGATATTTATGTTCATCCTTTTCATCTAATGTGATCCAGTTTGTCCTTTTAAGTGTCTTAATGTCCTGTGCTCTCTTTGCTCAGGCTGATAGTCAAGTACTGTGACTGTGGCCTTGCTAAGTGGTGGGGTCAGCAGGAGTTTGCTATCCCTCAGAATGTTCTCGAGATTGTCTATGGCCAGACCATCTGCTGGATCGGCGCATTCTACTCTCCAATGCTACCTGCAATCTGCACCATCAAGTACTTTTTTATCTTTTACATCAAAAAGGTAATTTATATAGACCCGCTTTCTTTTTTCTTTAAATAAACATAAACCCGATCACAACTGTGAATTATAATTAATTGTTTACCAGGTGTCACTGATGAAAAACTGCCGCCCAGCTACACGTCCATTCAGAGCCTCAAGTTCCAACTTTTTCTTCCTGGGTGTGCTACTGATCGGCTTGAGTTTGGCCTGCGTGCCTGTTATTGTTAGTGTAGCACAGTAAGTCATGTTACTGCCTGCACTTTTTGTCTCAGATCTGCAGCTCTGTCAGTATCTTGATTATCCCACAAATATCACTCACTTGGTCAAAAGAACAACAAAGAATGGTAAAAATAATGTGTGCGTGTGTGTGTGCGTGTGCGTGTGCGCGTGCATGTCAGAGATTTTTCTCGGACAATTCTAAATTGTACCGAGGTGTGAGTGTGAGCGTGGATGGTTGTTCGTCTCTGTGTGCCCTGCGATTGGCTGGCAACCGATTCAGGGTGTCCCCCGCCTACTGCCCGGAGACAGCTGGGATAGGCTCCAGCACCCCCCCGCGACCCTAGTGAGGATCAAGTGGTTCGGAAGATGAATGAATGAATGAATGAATTTGCTCATATATTCCTCTAACAGTGCGTGCGTGCATGCGTGCGTGCGTGTGTGTGTGTGTGTGTGTGTGTGTGTGTGTGTGTGTGTGTGTGTGTGTGTGTGTGTGTGTGTGTGTGCTGATCCAGAAACTAAATATAGCATTTATAAAATCATATATAACTTGAGTGACTTAACACACTCATACACACACACAAAGTCTCTGTTACTCACATTTTGTGAACCCATTCATTCATCCGACCATGTTTGTACATGTAGAATAAACTGCTCCCAGGCGTGCGGACCATTTGTGAATTACACCACCTCCTGGGAGGTGCTGCCAACTGCCATATCCCAGCTACCCAGTGGGGTCCAAACGCTCCTCTTCACTGTCTCATCTGAGGCTTTTGCTGTGTCCTTCTTTGTTGTTACATGGTATGTGATACTTAAGCGATTGATGAGGAAGTGTCAGAATCTCTATAACAGTGCTGACTTGAACTCTTTTATGTCCTATGCTGCAGTTTAGCCATGTTTTACGTGATTGCACTCGCTGGAGCACACAAGAGGGTGATCAAACAACTTAGGGAGCAGCTAGCCATGGTGGGTACATTGAATCTCTTTGAAGGATGTCAGTCTTGGTGCAATTTCACACTCATTTAATGCTGTAAACTTATATACATCTTTTTGGGTACTGTATGTCATTAACTATATTGTTGTATTGCACTGGATACTGAGACGATTTATTGGCTTCATGAGAAGAGCCACATTTGAACAAAGTCAAGAACTGCACTTTTAGGATGCTCTTTTGTCAGCCCTTGGATTGTGAAGGTTTCGCCTAATGTCATGTGGGGTGAATACATGTTTGACTTCAAATTACTGGCAAAGTGTTAACGGGAATACACTTTGTGTATAAACTGTGTTGTTTAGGAGGGTCGAGACAAGCATTTCCTGATCCAGAAACTGTGTCAGGCCCAGAAACTCTCTGGTATCACATCGCCTGGCCCGCAAAGTCAGCGGCGGTCCAGCAGAAGCAGCCCCACTTACCACACCAGCTTCTCCAACAATTTTCCTGAAGGGGTGTTCTTCGCACATTCACCTCTTGACACTTCCACACATGTGTGAAGCAAGGTTTAGGAGTTCTCGAGGAACAAACCACCACAACACTGGACAAGCAAACTGCAGTTGGATGGAACCAAAACTGTTTGTTTTAATGTTATAGACATTTTACTAACTTTTCTTTTCGCTCTGTATTAGCTAAACAAAATACCGGCAATTTGTTGGGGTTTTTTTTCATTATCTTTTCCTTCTGAGAAGGACTTAACTACATACACCAGATCTTTACTAACCAATTTTTAGTACTGTGTTGTGCACTTTATATGAATTATTGCTAAATACTGACATTATAAAATGTTTATTTGTATGTGATTATGCAAAAACTGCTAACATACAACACAATGCAAATCTGTCCGTACTGTTAAATATTGTTGTTGTTGTTCTTTTTTTTAAGTATTGTTTCAAAATGTTGAATGTTATTTTTACATCCCGGGGTGTTGTAACTGTAAAGGTAAAATAAACCTTTAAAATACGTTTTGTGTAATCCGTTTTTCTGACCAGGGTTGGAGATGACCTTTGTGGCCTCCACACCAGCAGACGGCGCTGCTTTTATTACTTTTGAGTGGTTCATTGACAGTGAGTCAGCTGGTACGGAACCGGAAGCAGCGTGCATTTTCACAGCCGGAGAATCAAGTCACCTGAAAATGTTGCGAATAACAATTCGGGCCGAATTAAGTACTCTGTGGGTCTTGTTTTGGATCACATATTCTCAGTTTTCGGTCGTGTCCTCTGATGAGATCGTGGTTGCATGTGGGGGCTTTGTGAAGTCCGACGTTGAAATCAATTACTCATTGATTGAGGTGAGTGGAAATGCGTCTAGAAGCTATTTAGTCGCTTACTGTGGTCATCATACATTTTGTTGTGGAGTATGTCGTAGATATCTGGCTCAATTTTTAACCCTCAAACCAGTTAAATCGGTGTAGAAGAGGAGAACGTGTCGCACAAGGCACTAGAGTTAATCCCCGCCTGCTCATTCACCATGAGATGAACTGTCAATCTGTATTTACTGTTCCTCACTGACTGTTACGTCCACACACGCCATCCACTTGTATTTATTTTGCATATATTTTTAAACAGATTAAACTCTACACCAAACAAGGCTCCTTGAAATACCACACTGACTGTGCTCCAAATAATGGCTACTTTACGATTCCTCTTTATGACAAGGTAGGAAATACACACATTGGTATTCATCCATTTCATTTGTTGATGATACTAATGCGGTTTGATTTATTTTTTCTGCAAAGGGCGATTTTGTTTTGAAGATTGAACCGCCTCTTGGGTGGAGCTTTGGTAATGTCAGAATTGTTACTTTGGCAAATATTTTCGATCCATAGACATTGTTTCTTACTTTTTAAAAATGTTTTCCTTTACATTGATCAGAGCCCACCAGTGTAGATCTCCATGTGGATGGTGTCACCGACATATGTAAAAAAGAAGAGGACATCAACTTTGTTTTCACCGGCTTTTCAATATCGGGAATGGTGGGGTTGTTTTACCTATTTTTCCTAATAATTGGCAAAAAAGAAAAGTAACAATGTTCATTGAAGTGTTTAGGCGTAGAAAAAAAAAGTAGTGTGTTTCCGTAACATTACATTTCAGCATAGGGTCGGTAGGTTGGACAACGTTTTTTTGCGCGGATGAAAGTTTGAGATGGCGGCGAAAAAAAACTCACAAAAGTCTACTAATTAGGCATAGAAAAAAAAGTTGTCGGAGATTGTGGCCGCCGCCATGATTCAATGTTGTTGACAGACGACAGGGCAAACGACGCGCACGCTCAACGTGAATATCGCGAGAGTTTGCACCGATGTAAACCCTCTACAGTCTACACAAAACTGTAGGTTGTTTGAAAAAAATGCAGACCGTAAAGTTTTTTTTCGAGGTAGAAATGCTCGGTCGGTCGGGTTACCAGAAACACACTACTTTTTTTTTCCTACGCCTTATATGGAAGGAATAACTTTGAACTCGTTGCTGACACTTCCACATCCGTGACGCCACTCCGTCTTTACTTTCTCTATGTTCTTTACACTGCACAGGTTTTGAGTAAAGGACATCTCCTTGGACCAACTGGAGTTAAAGTTAAATTGAGCAGAGCCGGAACAGACGAGAAACTCCAGACTGTTATTACCCAGCCTGGAGGAGCGTATGTGGCTTTCACATTTCAAAGTAGTCTTGGGTTTACATTTGGCATGGGCTGATGTTAGATTTTGATTTTAGATGTAGGTTTGTTTGTTTAATGGACAAAGAACATTAATCAACAGAGTAGAAAGGTATCTGTCATAGTATGCTGGAGTTTGCATCATGTATACTCCTCTCTGTGTAACAGCCCCCCCCCTCGAACATAGGTGTCAAACTTCGGTCCTTGAGGGCCATTATATGCTGATCATTTGAATCAGGTGTGATGAATCAGGGAGAGAAGGAAAACGTGCAGGCAAGTGGCCCTCCGGGACCAAAGTTTGACACCTATGCTCTCGAAGGAGTGGCCCATGTCTAGTTTGCACTTGTGGACCTGTACCGATAAAATTTGAGCTTTCTTTCCCCTGCAATTCTTGAAAACACAGGTATACATTTCACAAAGTGCTCCCTGGAACATATGACGTCGTTGCTTCCCATCCTTCCTGGGTTCTGGAGAAGGTTGGTAGCATTGTTGCGGAAACAATACAATATGTCTATTTAAACTGCACTTTTACAACAGCTGCAGATAAAACAAAGCGCTTTACAGAACATTTAACAAAATATGGTAATAAAAAACAACACATAGCATAAGACATGGACAGTCATGTAATTGTAACTGTTTCTGCATACGCCTTGTGTTTTGAAATACTTTCACAATATTTTGTTACTCCAATATTTTGTTATTTACTCAAGCAGGATCGTTGAGAATAGACACACAGAAATGAACACAAGCCACTGAACTTTGCTAGAATATGAGCGTCATTTATTCCGCCACAAAGAATCAACACAGCAATACAATCACAAGTTGGTTAAATGCAATAAGTACAATCAAACTCTCACCGTAACGCACTGGGAAGGAGAGCCAACATCCCCGGCAGAGTGTGCATCCAACCAGCTGAGCGTCCGTACGCAACCCGCAGCAGTCTCTACCAGAGTTTAGCTCCCGATTCCTTTTCTACGCTCAAATGTTCGCGTGCCACAGAGGGGAGGGTGGCCGGCCCAAACTCTCTGGCGCCCCCGAACAGCCTTCTTCTTCAATAACAGGTGTCATACACATCTGACTCTTAAAATAATCATGTTTTGCTCAAGCAATCCCATGCCTCGTTCCCAAAGGACATGCACATCTATTTCCAACAACATTGTTTTACCCAAACAATCATGCACTTCTTTCTCTCAGGGAACACTCGCTCCTGGTACTTGAGCAAAAACATGCATAAACCTTCCTACAAACCAAAAACATCACATAAAATATACTTATTCCTCTTCACCTTGTTTGAAGCAGTTACAGATGAAAGAGGAGAAAATCAAAGTGTCCTTTCACTAGTGGATCAGAGACGTCATGCTTAAAGCGTGCACGACGTCCCACACGTCCGCGACAAGCAAAGTTTGAAAAACAAGAAGCTGTAGCATCCATTGATGAAAAAAGAGATTTCTTAATTTCTCCTGTCCCATGTAAATCCGCTTCAGTTCCAAGCGGCGTATTTATGGTCATATAAACAAACTTCTGTCAATGAAATGATGTCATTCAATGAGTAAAGAGTGCACAAGGCTTTATAAGTCAAGTCAAACAATTACCTGAGCTTATAAGGTCCTTGTGGACTTACTTAGTATTATGACCTTCATTGCAACTTTTGCCGTCTTCCTGCAGAGTTCCACAACGGTGCACATTTCCACTGCCAATGCGCCGGCCGCTGACCATCTGGTGGTCGGAGGCTACGATGTCTCGGGTGAAGTCCGCAGTGACGGGGAGCCCATGAATGAGGTCACCTTCCTACTTTACTCGGCCATCGTCAAAAGAGAGGTAAATTGAGCAATGATTGAGCACACTCACATAATGAGTAAATTGCAATCAAGAAGCTCATTGAAGCGGCATTTTTGTTGTGATTCCCAGAATGTGAAAGGTTGCAACTTTTCTCCAGTGGAGGGTGCAGACTCTGGGGACAGTTCCCTCATCTACCTGTGTAGTGCCCTCTCCGGGGAGGATGGCACCTTTACCTTCCCCTCACTATCTAGTGGGGAGTACACTGTGGTCAGCCTTCTATGAAAACCCATCCTGCTTGAAGTATTTTAGTGCGAAAGCTAATTTTGAACTGATTTCAGAACTTTCTTCTTCAGGTGCCTTTTTACAGAGGAGAAAGGATCACTTTTGATGTTGCGCCTTCCCGAATGAATTTCAAGGTGGAGCACAATAGTTTGACGCTAGAGGTACAGAGACATATTTTCTTTCAATGTCATATAAACATTAAAACATTCACTTCAGCTTATTTTGGACCATTATTCTCTTCATTTGTCACATTTAGCCCATCTTTCGTGTCATGGGTTTTTCTGTGACCGGTCGGGTCCTTAATAGTGTTGATGGGGAAGGCGTAGTTAATGCCGCGGTGTCTATCAACAATCAGATTAAAGGTAAGCAAACCTGAGATGACAACATGCTTTATTTGTATTGATTGCGTTATGTGTTACTACATTTTGCCTCGGCTTTCTTTGTCTTTGTTCCTCATAGTTGTCAGCAAAGAGGATGGCTCTTACAGGCTGGAGAACATGACAGCTGGTACTTACACCATCCGTGTCCACAAGGATCTCATGTTTTTTGAGCCTGTAACTGTGAAAATTGCCCCCAACACTCCACAACTTCCTGACATCATCACTGCAGGGTATGCCTGGTTGATTTAACAAAGTGGCCAGACTTACACTTTCATTCAATGCACCTACACCACACACACACGCGTGTACATCTTCTTTGCTGGTTTGGTAGCTTTTTCTTCGGAGGTCACAATGCAAGCACTTGGCGGACAAAGCTCACAAAAATGCTACATGTACTCCAGATTTCCTCTTACGTGCTTTGATTGTAGTACAAAAAAAAAAACCGTCATTGTAATTTTTTTTTTGTGTGTAACATTCTATCAAATGTGTTTTCTTTTGGTATTAATCACAAAAAAAAATTAGTCACAAAACATTGATAATGAATTATTGCCTAGCCTTATAATGTATCCTGCATATTATCTTATAAGACTATGCATGTATTGTGTTGCTTGTTTTGCTGGTGGTGAGCATACAGTATGTTGATAACGAAAACTTAATGACCCGCATTATTCTTATGCAGGTTCAGCGTTTGCGGACTGATCTCTATCAGCCGTCTGCCCGAGGGCATGAAGCAAGGTCGCTACAAGGTCACCTTGACACACCAGGGCCAAGATAAGAGCTCAGGCCGGATCACTGATTCGGATACCCAGGGAGCCTTCTGCTTTCAGGCGAAACCTGGAGACTACAGTGTCCATGTACGACAGTCCATTTGCTTCCATATATCTGAGATCTGGTCATATGGGCAGCAGCCAGAATTTCTTCGAAGCTGTCCAGAAGTCACTCTCCAAGGCCTCAGCAAACTCCTTCCACACCCAAATTTTTGTTTCACTTACTACCAAAGCTACATTCCGTTAGGGCAGCCGGTACCCATCAGGTGCCTCAGGAGTCCCGCAGGCCAAAAAAGCCCAACAGGGATCCTCCTTCATCATGACGGCACCCTTCACTGTCTCAACCAACAGATTTGGGGGTTGCCGCTATGATAGGCACTGAACGCCTGAGGCCCATAACTCTGGTCGGCCGCGACAACCATGGAGGGGCGGAAAGTGGTCCACTTGGACTCAATGTACCCCACCTCCCCCGGGACTTTGAAAAAGTTCTGCCGCAGGCATGGGTTGAAACGCCTTCTGACGGGGATTCTGCCTGACTCTTCCCAACAATTTCTCCCAATATGTTTGGGCCTGCCACGTTAGACTGGCATTTTTGTCAATCTCCATCATCGGAGCCAACGCACCACCAGGTGGTGATCGTTTGATAGCTTCGCCTCTCTCTTGTTCCAAGTTTCCCAAGACATGACCACAAAATCGAACTATCAAACTGTGGCCTCGGGTGTCCTGGTGCCAAGGGCATGTATGCCCCCCCCCCCCATCCTTGAACATGATGTTCATTATGGACAATTCATGATTAGCTCGGAAGTCCAGTAACAGAAGACCGCTCGGGTTCTTTTCTGGCTTTGCTGGCCCATGGGTGCTGGCCACCAGGCGCTCACCACTGACATCAACCTCCGTGCCTGGCTCCAGAGGGTGGGGGCACTGGTGACCCATGTCCGAGCAAGGGAAAATGAAGTCCATTGATTGTAATATTGAGAATGGGTCTTTTGAGCCGTGCTTTGTGTGGTCCCTTACCAAAGACCCATTGGCCATGGATGACCCTGCCACGGGCACAAAGCCCCAGACAACTTAACTTCCAGGATCATTTGAATACACAAACCCCTCCACTAATACAGTATAAGGTGATGTCTTAAGAAGGGGTGAATGGAAATCTCCTCTCTGAAAACGATTTCTGTCATTAATACTACAGTGTATTTTGTTAATCAGTGCCACAATTCTTCATTCCATGTCATTGCCCATTTCCCACAGATATATACTCTACAATGAAAAAAACACCTTGCACATTCTAACAAGCTCATTGTGTGCGTGCATGCTTGCGTGCGTGTAGGTGTCTCTCCCTGAGGTTGATGTGAAAGCTGGCCTGGCTCTGCAGCCTCAGGCCCTGGAGTTCTCAGTTGTGGACCAGCCGCTCACAGATCTTCTTTTTACCCAGTTCATGGCCTCTGTCTCTGGAAAAGTCTACTGTTTGGGTAAAGTCTGCCTGTTGAAAATCTTTGAAATTGCTGTATTTGTATGTAAGCTTCATTTGAAAAAAAAAAATACTCTCTTGTTGAATTATAGCATCTTGTGATGACCTGTCAGTCACACTCCAACCAGTAAGCCGTCAAGGAGAGAGAAGGACGATGCCTTTGACAGGCAGCAGTGATATCCTCAGTTTCTCCTTTGACAATGTTCTACCTGGGAAATATAAAGGTCAGGAACCATAAACAACCTTAGTCCTAAAGCTTGACACATCTCATGTTGGTTTACAACCTAGCACCAAGTCACATGTGCATGGTTGACAACAGATGCAGTCTCTAAGTAAATAGTGTGAAATCATAACACAGTCTAAACTTTCATTTAAAAAATCAAAATATGCAACAAATTCATGTGAACTACTTCACTCCCGAAAGAAAGTAGGTCAGACTTGACTAGACATTTTTTAGGCTTCTGCATCTCCCGTGCACTTGCAACATTTTCTGCTTTATGATTCTTAATGTTTCTTTTACATTGATTAGTAAGCATCTCTCACGAGGAATGGTGTTGGAAACATAAATCCATGGAAGTCGAGGTTGAGGATGCTGACATCTTGGGGGTCGAGTTCCGACAGATTGGCTACATCCTACGCTGTTCCCTCTCCCATGCCATCACTTTGGTCAGGAGCTACCCACTCATATGTAGATGGTGAACCTTTGTGATGAGATTCTTACATTCACTGTTTGTTGCTGTGCAGGAGTTCTTTCAGGATGGCAGCAAACCTGAGAATGTGGGCATCTACAATCTCTCCAAGGGAGTCAACCGTTTTTGCCTCTCCAAACCTGGTTAGCTTCATTGTCCTTAACACAAATAAACAGTATGAGTTAGCCATCTATGAAAGAAAAAAATCCTAATGAGCAAGAGTATTCTGATGTACCAATTTGGGGATAGTTAACTAAAAATGTCTCATCCAGGCGTGTACAAAGTCACCCCTCGCTCCTGCCACCAGTTCGAGCAGGATTTTTACATTTATGATACGTAAGTAAAACTACAGAGACTCTTACCTACCCGCATCAAGTTCCGTCTGGTGATATGGTACCTTGTCTTAACAGTTCAGCACCCAGCATCCTGACTCTTACTGCAGTACGCCATCACATGACTGGGGTTATCACCACTGACAAGATCTTAGATGTCACAGTCACCATCAGGTAAAAATCATTAAGTGGGAGTGGCATCATTACAACTATCAGACTGCTTTTATTGTATGAAACACTTGAACTGGATGATTAAACAACAGCAACAGAAACCCACTATGATCCATCCATTGTTTTTCCTTCGCTCATTTGGGGTAGGGTTGTTCACATTTAATTCATGATTCTTTCGCTTACCACTTGTGGTACCTGGTACCACACTTTGAGAACCACTGCAGTAGGTATAATAGCATATAGATATAATGTGACAATTAAAATGACATAGATTGTAAGTACCATCGGAGTAATACCTCAAAGTCATAATAATGTACACAGCTGCTCTTTGACAGTGTTTCAATACCCATCTTAGACTGTTTGGTTTTGTTTTTTTAATCTCTGCAATGCCTATCAGATCATCTATTGAGAGTGAGCCAGCGCTGGTTCTTGGCCCCTTGCGAAGTCTGGAGGAGCAGCGGCAGGAGCAGCAGCTGCAGGAGATACAGTTGCGACGCCAAGAACGAGAACGGCGTGCTGCTGAAGAGGAAGGGGCGGCCAAGGATGATAGTCCACCGATCCAAGAAAAGGCTGACGAGCTGACAGGGCCCTTCCACTATGAGTTCTCCTACTGGGCCAGGTCGGTTGCTTTTAATATTCATGTCAAAATAACATTTTACATTAATGTTAAATAAGCTCTTTACAGCACTTACTCATATTCGGAAATGCTGTTGCTATTTGATTGCTTACACAGAAAAATAAGAGCTTTTTTTCCTTCAAATAATTTCAGAAGTATGTCTATTTAAACCAACAGATTGGTACTAACCCATGAATCTATGATTCATATTTTACGGGTGCTTTGCAGGGCTGGAGAGAAAATTACAGTGACTCCCTCCTCCAAGGAGCTGCTCTTCTACCCCCCTGAAGTGGAGGCCACGATCACAGGAGGTATGATTCGTGACAATCCCAGTCAAATAAATTCCCACCCACAAATGTATTCAATTTGTTTGTCATACTCTCAAAATCGTGTAACAGTTTTCGACCCGCTATGGCACATGATTGACAACCCCTTGAGAGAGAGAGAGATACGCACACACTTTTAGTAATTGTTTTTTTTCTTTAATACATTTTCTCCGTTTAATTGTCTCATATAGAGTCATGTCCTGGTCGCATGGTGGACATCATGGGTCGTGCAGGGCTCTTCCTGGAGGGCAAAGTGTCACCGGAGCTCCAAGGTGTAGAGGTCTCCATTAGTGAAAGGGGAGCTGCTACACGACTCATCACTGTGGCCACCAATGAGAATGGTGCATACAGGTACAAGAAAGCAACACTGCTTGACGAAGAAACACTTGAAGCGTTCCATTGTCAATAAGTTTAAGTCTGTGGGGAGTAACTGTTTTCAGCAAACTGTTATATCAAGGCACTTTTCGGATTGTACAGGTCTAAGCTCTTAAATTAAAAAAAAAAAATCTTACATGGGCAAGGACTTGTGTCACAGACAGTGCTACAGAAAACTCATGAAAGCTGCTCACTATTCATGTGAACAGTTACACTGATCTTGTTGTCTGCAGAATAGAACCCCCCCTCAAAACAGACTCAGTGGTAATTTTAGGCTTGTTTTCTGATGATTTTCAGCAGATTTTGGCCCGACCACAAAAAAGTCAAAACCTGTGTTATAATAACTGCTAAAATTGAGAAGAATTTTTATTTATAGTGACATGTTCTCATTACCACATTATTTCTTTGCATGTCTTGGCAGTGTGGGTCCACTTCACAGTGACAGGCAGTATGACATCAGTGCCAGTAAAGAGGGTTTTGTCCTGAGTCACATGGAAGGAACCCAGGGAGATTTCAAGGCTTTTGCTCTGGCTGGAATCACCTTCAAGGTAGACTTGCATTACATATTTTACATCTCAGTAATTCAGCTCTTTTTACATCTCTAATTTAGACCACTTTTCCCTGCTTTTAAAATCAGTTACAATTATCTGACAGATTGAGTTAACTGGCGAATTTACATTATCAATATATAATTTGTTGTAAATACTATATTACAGTGTGCATAGTGTTTATCCAGTACAAGTATTACTAAGCGGAGGAAAAGAAATTACAGATAAAACTAACACTATAAACCAGAGGTCCCCAACACCCGGTCCGTGAGTCATTTGGTACCTGGCCGCACAGAAAGGAAAAGGAACTTACATTAACTGCGTTTTATTTATTTTGGAATCTCAAATATGTTTTATTTAGAAAATATACCAGATTCTTTCATTCATTCATTCATGAATAAATGATGAATGAATGAATATACCGGATTCTTTATTACATCCGTCTACAATATGTCCTACAATAGACATTGTATGTTGACTCTATGATACTTCGCACAGCTCTAGTCCCCTTATCGATAAAAATATCTTCTCAAAACCCTACTTTTAGTTGACTGCATCTCTGCCGATTATCTCACCCCTTTTATTTTAATACAATAAAGTTGTACTTGATATTTGATAATGGATAAAATCACGTTTAATATTTGGTTCTCAAGAAATGTGATTTTTAAAATATACAGTATTAACATGCTTCTTCCTTTGTGTCCATGTACTGTAGATAAAATCTGAGGACGGTCATCCGTTGTCGGGAGTCCTTCTGTCTCTAAGTGGCGGACAATTTCGTTCCAACCTGTTGACTCAGGACACCGGCCTCCTCACATTCAATAACCTGGTAGGGGACTCATTTTACATTTCACAAATGTACATTTTATATGATGACACATTTTCAGTTTTTCAACAAAAATGTAATGGGGATGCATGCGCATTGTTGGCGCGGAAAGAACGATGAGGTGAGTTAACATGTGCTCAAGCCAAAAGTAAAGACCCTAAAGGATCACGCAAATTACTTTTTAAAAAATTGCTAAATGGAAAGCAATTTTCTCATCGTTATGGGATGAGAGTAGGAGGAAGACGTTACAAAGTGGCCCAATGCTCATCTTCATTTAGTGGCCAAACCTAGTGTTTATACTAGAGAGAAAACTGCATGCTTTGCTTGGGCGATCTTCAACACTTCCGGGGGTGGGGTCTGGAAGAGCGTGCCTGGCTGTTACGCAGTAATTGTTTTGTCGTGTGATCTGCTTTTCATTTTACGTTGACTTTGTTCATCCTCTGCAGAGTCCAGGTGGGTACTATTTCAAGCCCATGATGAAAGAATTCCGTTTTGAGCCAGCATCCCAGATGATTACGGTGGAAGAGGGTCAAATCCTCAGTATTGATATAACTGGAATTAAGACGGCGTATAGGTACTGCCAGTTCTCTTCATCTTGACTGTAACAAGCACCATGAAGCAGATCCAAAAAAAGTCTATTCCAATTCCTGTTCCTGTGCTTTTGTGCGCAGCTGTTACGGAGCAGTGCAATCTTTGAGTGGTGATGCGGAGAGGGACGTTGCCGTGGAAGCGGTGGGTCAAGGAGACTGTAGCATCTACAGTGAGGACACTGTCACTGATGAGGAAGGTCGCTTCAGACTTCGAGGTCTGCTGGTAAGGATGCCAATGAGCTGGTTGCAGATATCGGTGAATATTATTATAGTGGCACCTTTAACTGCATGAGTCCTTTGACTTACGATTTTGCTTTGTACTTGAAGTCATTTTGTACAGACGATTAGCATTTGACTATTTAGTTTTTCGGTCCACTATTTACTATTTTTTTGCAGCCTGGTTGCAAGTACCTGATTCAACTGCGAGCTGAAGGCAACGACCACATAGAGAGAGCCTTACCCCAACAAAGAGCCATCGAGGTAGGTGGAAACATCAGTTTGTGCATTTATCTCTAGAAAGTACCTAATGGATACACTACAGTTTTATTCAGTATTTATGGTGTTCTTTGCCACTGGAAAATCAGCTGCAGAGCTGGGTTCTGAGTAAATAGCGTATCTGCGATTCAATCCCCTTTTCCGTTGTACTGTTTCTTCCCTGAAACAGCTTGGTCCACCCTGTGTGGTTTCTTTTTCATTTCACTTTATAAGTTAACGGAGTAACAATTGAGCCCTCGCGCTGAAGCCAGAAGTGCAGCCATCTTACATTACCATTGGTACCGAGTGCTTCTATTGTTGTTGTTGGTTTTTTTTTTTTCTGAAAACAATGTTATCAGCACATGTTTTACCCCAGGATCGCTTTATGGAATAATTTAAGCCTCTCAACAAACGAACTTTAATGTTTGGATTGGAATATCTCAGTATCGTGAATCATGACTGCCAGAGGTTAGGATTAAATTTTGTAGTGAATTTTGTCCCAATCTTGACCTATCACTCCGAGATATACCTTATGAGATCATTTAGAATCGCATCCTTACCGATTTTCCCAGACTTATTGGTGCAACCGTACGTCACTTACTGTGGCATTATCACCGTAGATAGAAAATAATGTCATGAAGAAATCAACGTTTTCAAGTTAGTCACATTTCGTGAGTATTACTGTAAAATGTCTGCTAGTGGCTTCACATCCTGCTACAGTGAATAAGTGGCATTGTTAGTCCATTCATGAATAAGTCCACGAGGGTATCTCGTATTCTCGTTGTCCCAATCTTGGCCTGGCACACGCACCGCTAGCTCCCCTTCACTTGAACGAGAGCCGCGGCTGGAGCCTTGGCCGCCAGTCAGCCTGACGGTCGTGGCTCCTGCCTCGAATGTGGTGGCTTCGGGTGGCCTTTTCCTTTTTCACTGTGCTTTGTACCTTCACTGCTGGAATTTGATTTTAAACAGTGTGAAGCACTGTGAGTTGCAGGATGATGTATGAAACATGCTCTTCACATTTGATTGATTGATTGATTGATTGATTGATTGGTGAAACCAAGAAAAAAAGGTTGAGCGCCCCAAACTGTGTACAGGTGGTGTTTACCCTATCTTGTCTAAATGTGTCACTCACAGTCGTTGGGACATTTCAATTCTTATATGAGAAACTTTTTCACTTTGTCATAGTAAGCTCTCTGAAAGATGTTAACTGCAACATTTCTGTCAGAGAAATGTTTCTTTTTCCTTCCTTATGAAATTGGCTGTGTGGGAACATGGAGTGTGACATATCTCATGGCTCCATTCCGAACACCGAAACAAAAGCACAGATAATCCCATTGCAAATTGGAAACCTTTCACTTTGTAATTTGTCCTCTTTTGAGAAGTGCAGCCCCTCTAATCTCTCTTGCAAGCCGAAAAGGCCTTAATTCTTGTTAAGTCTCCGTTAGTCTTTCACACCGTCTGACTTGCTTGCAGCTTTATCTCTAATTGGAGTCCAAGCTGTATCTGCCCATTCTGCACCATGTTCACTCTCCTATTCAGGTCGGCAGCAGTGACGTTGAGGGAGTCAACATCATCGCCTTCCGACAAATCAATCAGTTTGACCTTAGCGGGAATGTCATTACATCCCCAGAACATCTCACAACTTTATCGGTATGTTCATCTTTAAATTAACATTATCTAAATCCCTGGCATTATTCATGTTACAAAAATGTATGAGATCATCGATGTTTAGTAGTTTTACTTTTCCGTCTCTGCACCCGTCTTCAGGTAAAGCTATATAGAAGTGACAATTTGGACAACCCCCTCCACAGTGTTTCACTGGGCCAGTCCCTCTTCTTCCATTTCCCCCCACTGGACCGGGATGGAGAGGTATCATCCTGTCAAATATGAATTATAAAGAATTGTTCAGAGCAACACTGAAGTTCATTCACTGCCAACCCTCCCAGTTACAATCTATTAGACCAGTTTTAACAAATCAACTCCGAGATATTAGATGCTTGGGGCAATATGTCTCTAATATTTAAACATTTATGGATAAAGCCCTGTGCCACAGAAGGACTGGGCATGAAAATTGAGCTAATGAATTGATTTTAGCACAGCAGCGCTAACTTCAGCTAGCGTCCCCTTTCTGCTATGTGTGATGCGGAAAACTTTAAGATTACGATGACATCTATCACAAGCTGATTGCCAAGTACCTAAGATGTCAAGAGGACTTCCTTGTTATAACACATTATAATGAACATCAGTTAGCTACGATAGCTCAAACCCATTTTTCACAGTCATTGGCTTGTAGTGAGTTCCCGAAACACCGCAGTTATCCAATAAAAGTTATGGAGATGTCATTTATATAGACAAAGATTTAATTCCTCCTCATCACATATGGCACATTTATCAATAAATACAAATACACTGTAGTTCAACCTGCCTACCTGTCCGAAAACGGCTGTGATCTTCTCTTACCAATCAATGACGTAATGTTGTGTTGTCCGTCTCTTCAGGGCTACATTCTGATGCTGTACTCCACACTGTCCCGCACGCAGTATGACTTCACTCTACCTCAGGTCTCCTTTACTTCCACCGGATACCACAAGCACGTCACCCTCACCTTCAACCCAACTGTAAGCAATATGTGATAAGACTTTTGTTTTGGATAATGTTGTCTTTATGTGTGCTAATCTGCCTTTTTCTGCAGCGCAAAGTGCCAGACCAAGATGTTGCCCAGGGCTCCTACATTGCTCTACCCCTCACTTTGCTACTTCTATTAGCAGCATACAACCATGAAAAGGTATCTAAGCGCCACATGCCAGCAACCACGTGTTCAACTGCATTTGTTGACTCTTGTCCGGATTTCTCTTGTAGGTCATTCCCTTCCTCCAACAGACGATGAATCGTATTCAAGGTGTAAGGAGCATGGCCCAGGCCACCGGCGAGAGTGCTGTCTTGGATGAAGCCAAACGTCAGGCCAAGAGGCAGAAAGCCCGACGGACATGAGACAGAACTCCCTTGACCAGCACATTTTTACTGTCTGCTTACCATCATGGCCACTGTTCGTCAAGTCAGTTTGGGTGCACTAAATCTTTAGCGTTGCATCAATTGCAAGTTTAAGTCAATGCATTCAACTCTTCAATAGGTTAGTAGAATATCTAGTTAAATGTGTTTTATTTAAAAGAAGCCCCCCGCCCCCCCAAAAAAACTACCCTACAACACGCTCATCGGCTTCTCAAATGCACTGGAGTGATTTTTTTTGGGGGGGGGTCATTTAATTAATTATTAACATTTGTGATCAAATTATGTACATGTACTTCATTTAGATAAATGCAAATTGGTTTGTTGCTCCCGGTATTTAAAAAGACTTGATTATGTGTCCTGTCTGCCATCAGGGTCAGTAGTCATTAAGGATGTTATGTGGCATCTCAGCCCACAACATTAAAAAAATAAATAAATAACGACTCAACACGGAAGGTACCTGTGATTCCACGTTGTGGATTCCTTTTCCTCTAAATTTTCTCATACTGTTTTTGTAACGTAGACCACAAAATACGATAACGATTCAGTGAGTGGTAGGCTAAAGGGGAATTTTTTAGAAAACTTTCTGAGAAATTTAACTCGGTAGAAATGGAACTATTCAATTGGTTACACTTTTTGAGAAAGTTAAATGGTAATGCAGTTTTTCATTTTCCTCCCAAACTCACGTATCGCTGTTGTCGAGCAGACTCTTCACATGTACAAAACCGCCACTTTTCAGGAAAACAAAACATGGTATCATTGTTTCGCCATTACCATTGCATCGCCAAACTGGGTGAGCCCTTTTCAACAAATAAGATTGGTCAGTAAATTGCAATAAATAAATAACCGACCCACGTGAGGATTGACCAGTAGTACTGATTTGTGAAAAAAATATTAAATGAACCACTTTGACACAGGTTTCCACCTGACAGTAATATTATACACAAAGAATCATACTAATTTAGTGTTAAACAACTTTGGAAATTCCTGGAAATTGGCAACCATAGTGAGTGGCATTTGTCCAGTGCCTCATCACAAATAGAAGACATTACAGGTTTGACAGAAACATTCTCGTGATGCACTCTGTTTAACTGTCAGGTTATTCATAGAAACCGAAAATGAAGATGTTGATTTTGATACTGTGTGAAGATTTGTTATTGTTGCTTCTTGGGTGCTGGAAATGAACTGGGACTGAGATTTTAATAATTTATTAGTATGACTGATTAAATGTGACATGTTATCTGTTAGTACAGGTAAGCTACTTGACTAACTGGTGAGGTTGAGAACCCTCAACAGTAAATGATTCATAGATCTGGTCATAAATTTTAATTAAAAAAAAGACTTCAAATTTGATGTTTATTATATCAACTGTGAAAAGTCTTGTATTTCTCTCTCTCTCTCTCACACTCACTCTCATATATTCACAAGAATGCACGTGTGTAATTTTTGGATAGTTAGGTTGCGCTGACCGGGGAAATACGGTAAATGGGGTGAAATTATCAACCAATTTGTGTTTGATCTTTCTATATCGTACAGTGCTGTATATAAAACCGACCTGGCAGAAAATCTGCTCTGCATTTGTTGTCGCCTCCAGGGGGCAATGCAATACAAGACTTCTAGCGTGGCTGGAAAAACTGGACACAGCCAGGTTAACTTCAACACTCCTTTCAAAATTTGAATTTTTGGTTCAACTACAACAAGAATATACTTGTAAAATGCTATAAATATACTTTGCTGAGTCATTGTCCTCTTATGCGAAGGAGAAGTGTCAATATGGAAAACAAATTATCTGCACTACATGTCTCAAGGACTTTGCCTCTTTCTTCCACATTCTCCACTGCATGGTTTAAATGCCACAGCCATGAGTGTAATGATTAAGTATGAACATAGTGGATAACTCTGAAGGACACTGATAGCGACAATGGCCTCAGAAATAGAAAAAGTCTTAATATTGCAAGGTTAGCTGCCAAGGATATTACTCGGGAGGATAGTATCAGGTTAATATACAGTAGCCAATCACTGTCCACACCTGTGTTTAATGAGACCTAATATAAGTGTGGCATCAACATTAGTTTCTAATTTGTATTGCCGTGTTCACTGGAGGACAATCACCTGGACAACCGACACGAACGACCACAATAACAAACACTGTCAATACCGTACCTCTTATGACAGTGACAAAGCAAGCGTTAGTCTAACGGATTTCAAAAGAACAATTATAAACAAGGACAAATTGATCGCAACCGGGTAATGACAATCACGAGGAAATACTGTAGGAGTGAGGGATGATGGTGGTCAGTAGTGGAATAATAAACCTGCAACTATTTGGGCTACTTTACTGCAGAGAGAAAATGTGCAGCATGGATGCTAGATTACTGTAATAGGTCAATGCAATTACAACAGCGCACATGCATTTGCAAGGAGAAAAGGTTATAATCAGATCTGTTGAGAATTAGTGCTTGAGCCTTGCAAACCTGCAACTTTGGTCCTTGAGGGCAACTATCCTGCATGTTTTGTTTCCCTCCACCAAAACACTTGCTATTATTTCAGGGTGTCCACAAAGTCTGGGTACATATGATTGGAGTGGTCCCCTCATTCACCAGACTACTCTCCCCATGACACCTTTTTCTGGGGTATGGCCAATGAAAAAGTGTACTCGTAGATGTAAACACATGAGAGAACGCCTTACCAGTCAATGTGGTGTAATTGACGATGTGGTGAAATGCAGACCTACTGTATTCCATCGAGTTCACCTGAATTTTGCAAAGCTCAGCAAATTATTTATTGGAGATGATGAAATCAGTTTGAAAATATTTATCAACATTACAATTGAATATGGGTGGCACGGTGTCGACTGGTTTGCACGTCCGCCTGACAGTGCAGAGGTGCAGGGTTCGATTCCGGCCTTCCTGTGTGGAGCTTGCTTGTTCTCCCCGTGCCTGTGTGGGTTTTTCCTCTGGGTACTCCGGTTTCCTCCCACTTTCCAAAAAAACATGGACCATAGGTTAATGGAAGACTCGAAATTGTCCCGCGGTGTGACTGTGAGCGTGAATGGTTGTCCGTCAATGTGTGCCATGCGATTGTATGGGAACCAGTTCAGGGTGTACCCGGCCTACTGCCCGACTGCTTCATCTAACATCAGCCTGCATCTCTCCCCGTGTTGCTCTCCACAAACGCCAGCTGACAGCAGGCTGTGTCATGCATGTCTGTCCACTGAAGCCATTTTGACAGCCGGTCTAGCTCGTGCAGCCCTGACCAGCTTGTACCAATTTAAAGGTGCCTGCTCTCGTGTTGAAATTCCAGTCATGACCCAGTGACCTGCGGACACCAGCAAGGAGGCAGATGTTAATAGCTTGGTGGACATTGCTCATGAGATTATCAATTTGAGACTAACTTCCCTCTCATTTGTCCCTGTAATGATGTCATTTTTTTTCAAATGCAGCTTCTATTGACAAAAAGCAAGGTAGGAAGAACATACTGTTCTCTTGTGGAGTTGTTTTGTTATGAGGCGATCTTTTGGTTCTTTTCAAAGTTGATTACATATAAGGAAGTTCTTCCTTGCTTCGGTGGTTGATGCGGGAGTGAACTTCCGTCATTTGCCGATGTCGTTACTTCAGGCCGTCACGCCACATTTTTGTGAATTTGCACTCTCACAAGAGTGAAAAGACCTCAAAATGGGACAGCTCCCATTAGCAAGTAGATGTGATGCTTTAAACATAAGCAAGCAAACAGCATCCGATAAAGAAGATATGCACATTTAAAGAACTTTTGACATCTTGGGCTTGGTTCCCCTTTAAAGGCTGTTAATTATGTTCATTTACTGTACATGGCAACCGTGTACAGTAAAAGTGGAGGCTGAAAATAATTGAAAATGTGTCAAAGTGGACGACTTTGAAAACGACAGTCTGACTATCAACCTGGATAACCGTTAATGCATAAAAACAAAACACTCGGGTTTGAGGAGAATATGCACAGCAGCATTGTGCCGACACAGTGTGATTCTATCCATCTAAATCAGGGGTGGCCAACCCGCGGCTCGCGAGCCGCATGCAGCTCTTTGGCTGGTTCAATGCGCCTCCCGGGCTTTCACACGACAGGCGTCGGCAGTGGCGATGCCATTCAAACGAAGGCGCTAACTGCATAGAACGTACTACGTCAACCTATCATCAATCCCGTTACTTGATTGACATAGAGGGCACCCAATCAGATGACTGCATCATCGCTCATGCGCAAACAACGGCGCTAAGCTTGTCAGCGAATTACCTCTGATTTTAAGGCAGGGGTGCCCAATACGTCGATCAGAATCGACCGGGAGCCAGTGAACTGGTCCCAAGTCGACTGCAAGGGGTGGGAGGAGGAAATGCGTGAGAAAAAAAAAGATTTGTTTATTTGTATCTTTAGCTTTCGTCCATTTTTGGCTGTTCCGACAGTTGATCATCGTGGTGTGCGTGCATATGTGCGCGAGTGTGTGTGTATGCTTGCACATGCGCAATCGGGTCGTTCGTCGGAAGTTGGTCGCTTCAAAAGCTGATCTTTGGCCAAAAAAAGTGTTTGTGTGCGTGTGTGCGTGCGTGTGTGTGTGCGTGTGTGCGTGCGTGTGTGCGTGAGTGTGTGCGGGCGTGCAAGGAAGGGTATGATGTGGCTCTTTTGCCGGAACACAGTAAAAAAATTGGCTCTTCGTCTCTGACTGGTTGGCCATCCCTGAGATACAGTAAATGCTTAAAATGGTCATTTTTGAAAATGAGGGATATTATGAGTATGTTCAAGTATGTAACAGCTAAAACAGTACTGTAATGGTGACATGTATTTGCTGCAAAAGCATTTCTTCATCAAAGTATACATTAACTGCTTCACTACTGCATCCATTTTCATTACTTAGCTAAAAGCCTCTTTGCTATCGCGTGGGGGGGGTCGACCGCGCAAATGTCATCGCGGCAATGTAGCGCGCAGTTTGCCTATATACACTCGCACAACCAGAGCTGGGCATTCCGTCAGTACTGATCGTCACTGATGGACGCTTGTTTTGCTGACCAAAGATGAATGACGAGAAACTTAAAAAAAAAGAGCAACTAAGCACCAATAGAAGTGGATGTTCGTCCATCAGTGTAACTGTCACTAATTAGGTGGAGTACCGGCAGACCTCTCAGTCAGTCACTGACTCACGCCCCGTTTCACTGACGACTGACAGAAACACGCCCCGCCTGTCTCCCCTGTGTATGTTTGTGGGGTTGAATACAGCGGCTTTGCTTGAGTGGACTTGTTGATCCTTCTGCTGCGGAAGTCCCTCGCTGTTCATGTGTAGGCATCATTGCTGGTGACTACACTCGGTTCGAAGCACAAGACAGGAGACGATTCTTATTTTTCTTTGTGTGGTCGCTATCACTGAGTCGCTAAACACCTGGCGTGCCACAGTGCACCTTCACTGCCAGAAGCGAACTGCAGGGAAGCTCCACCCCCTTTATTTACATACACCCCAGAACATGGTATCCCTCCACACAAAATAGTACCAACATTAAACTCTAATGCTAGTGGCGTACATCGTCACCCAACACCCCACTCGATGGCGCCACATACACTAACATTGCATTAGTTACCTATACACCTGTTTTAATGCTGTCAAGTGCTTTTCCTTGGATCAGACATATACTGAGATAGTCTACTCACAATCCAGCTAATATCAGGTCTAGTGCAGGTCATGATGTATATGAGGCTGCCCAGCATTGCTCTATATTTCCTCTGATCAGTTTTGTCCCCTTCTGGAGCCAGGTCACATTTGATTTCACTTGAGTGGCTCTTGCTTTGCATTCAGACATGCCAAACCTTTCCAATATTTTCTCAATATATCTGGATTGGTTCAATGTGATTGAGCCCACATTTTGCTTGGAAATCAATCCCAATGAAATGAGTGAGGCATCCGAGATCTTTCATCCTAAACTTACTCTTGAGTTTCTCTTTGATCTCGCATAAACACCTCTCATTGCTGGCAGCCACAATGATATCATCGACCCACACTAACAAAATTTCTTTTTCTTTGTCAGACATTTTGGTGTAAATACAGTGGTCTGCTTGACTCTGTACAAACTCGTCGCAAGTAAAAACTCATGAAGCATCATGTTCCAATTTCTCCCAGACTGTTTGAGGCCATATATGGATTTGTTTAACTTACACACAAGTTGTACACCATCCCTTTGTTTCACACAAAAACCTTCAGGTTGATCCATGTATAGTTCGCAGTCAATAGGTGCATGTAAGTATGCTGCCTTCACGTCCATTTGGTTTAACAGCAACTCATACTGTGCAGCAAGCTGCATCAGTAGTCGCAGTGATGTCAGATTAGCGGTCGGCGAAAATGTCTCAGAATAGTCAAGTCCTTCTCTCTGACTGTACCCTTTGGCTACATATCTCGCTTTATATGTTTCATTGCCTTTGTCATCCTCCTTTAAAGCATACACCCACCTTCCCCCACTGTCTGTCTACCCTCCGGTAATGGCACAAGGGTGAAAGTGTCGTTCTCTTTAAAAGAAGTCATCTCATCTATCATCGCTTTCTCCACTTTTTCTGACTTTGGCGATGCCATTGCCTCGTAGAATGTTTGTGGCAATCCCACTGTTGCTCTATAGCAGTAATCAATTGTGATTTCATTGCCTTTTATCACACATTCATAATCCTCTAAATATTTTGGTGTCTTCCTTTCTCTACCAGAAGTACGAGGAGTCTCATTACCATTGGTTGAGTCCGTGTCGCAGTCAGGTTTAAGCTCTGGTTCAGTGTCAGAATCTTTCCTACATATTCCGTCTGTAACTGACTTGCTTTAGGCATAGTTACCCACTCTACATAGTGGTCCTCCAGTTGGGTCTTCTCGGTCTGCGCCTCACTCTCAGTCACGGTCTTTGTGATGAAGTGGACCAGTCTGTGTTTCTGAACTTTGTTTGTCTCTGGAAAATAAATCAAATAAGCAGGTGAATGACGGTCAAAACCAACAAAGATCCCCTTTTGCCCTTTGGATCTAGTTTTCTCCTGTTTTGCTCATACACGATGCATTCTGAACCAAACTTTTTCATTTTTGACAAATCTGGTCTTTTCCTGTGAAAAGGAAATAAGGAGTCTCCCTGTTCTTTCGCAGTAACATCTGTTCCGTATAACTGCTGCTGTTCTGGCTGCATATGGCCATAGCTCTTGGGTAAGCCTGATTCTATCAGCATACACCTGACCATCTCAAACAATGTGCGCCAGTTCCTCTCTGCTGTCCCATTTTGATGTGGGGAGTAGGGCGCTGATCTCTCATGTTTTATCATATTATCTCAAGTAGAGATTGATACTCTTTGAAACAAACTCTGTCCCATTATCCGATCTCATTCGCTTCACTTTACCATATGGTGCTGTGTCTGCCAAGAACTGCTTTGTAGCCTCGACTGCCATGTTTTTGTTCCTGAGAAAGTATACAAAACAGCTCCAGAAAAGTCATCAGTAAAAGTGATGGCATATTTGTACCCGTCGAATGACTCTGGGTCAATAGGCCCACCTAGATCTGTATGTACCAGCCCTAATGGCTCTTTAGCTCTCACATCACTTTTCCTGTTTCTATTCTGGGTGAATTTCCTTGAATACAGGTTTCACACTGGTTAGGTCTAGTTTTGTTACTAATTTTCATACCTTCTACCACAGCTTCAAGCTTAGCAATATCACCATAGTTACAATGGCCCATTATCTCATGCCATGTTTTCATGTCTAAAGATGCATTGCAGGAGTCCTCACTGCATGCAGAATTTTCTGTGACAATGTCAAGATAGTACATTCGGTCCTTTACAATCATCTTGCATATTGTCCCATCTGAAAGAATCATTTTGTTGTCATTCTTCGCAAAGTTGAACTTCGCTCCTTTCGGTTGCTGCATCCACAGAAAGGATATTCTGCGGGTATTCTGGGATGAGGAGAGCATTTGTGAGCTTGACACTCACTACTCGTCCACTGCTGTCGGCCAGCTTGATTTGCGCGTCCCCTTCTTCTCGACACTTGTGATCCGTCTTCCATCAGCCAGCTGCATGATGTGATCTTTAGGCCGGAAACTCTCATCAAATCGGATGAATGCGGTCTTGTCAGTGATTATGTGGGCAGAAGCACCGCTGTCCACGAGTAGTCCATATTGCTGCGCTCCCTTGGGTCGCCATTCACTCACCCGAGCAATAATGTTTCTTCTTCTTCCTCGAAGATTTGGCTTGGTCTCTGCCACGGAAAACTTTTTCCGAATCGTCCATAACTGTAGCCACTTTATTGTTCTTATCAGCTTTTGTCGCTCGCTTGTGTGGTTTCTTATCCTTACTCGGCAGTCTCTTGCTTTATGCCCCACTTTCTCACAAATAAAGCATTCTCCATTGAAGACGTATTTCTTGTCTTTTTTCTTTGGGCTTCGCTTGAATGACTTGGCGGTCATTACTTCATCTGGTCTGGGCCTGCTTCGGTAGCGGAGGGTGCATTCAAAACTTCTCAGCCTAGTCTTGAATTCAGCAAAGGTTAACACTTCCCTCGCTTGAGTCACATGCACAGAAAATGGGTTGTACTCATCAGTGAGTCCTTTCAACACCATAGCCACCAATAGTGCATCGCTTAGGTTCTCTTTAGCTCTTTGTAGCGCGCCACTAGCTTCTCGACACGTGCTAGACGTTATCCATTAGCATATTGGTTAGCTCTGTGTACAGCCCGACACCCGCGGCTTTTCTTCGACTCAAAATGGCGTCTCAATATTTCCAGACTTTTCTTACCATCTTCTGGTGCTTCATACAGGATGAGTGTCAGTGTTTTATCATCCAAGCAGCCGCACAGTTCAGCATATGCCAGTTCGTTTTTCCACACGGTTTCTGTTGCGGCCTGTTCGCTGATCCCGTAGCTACATCACACCCGAGGATAGCATCTTTTAGCCCGATGGTTTTCAAGTATGCTAGGAACCTCGCCTCCCAGATGTGATAGCGGGCCTCATCTCCGCCAAATCGCGCGGTAATCCTCTCCCATGGAGCGCCGCTGTGCCTGGAACCCACCTGGGCCCATAACCTGTTGATCCTTCTGCTGCGGAAGTCCCTCGCTGTTCATGTGTAGGCATCATTGCTGGTGACTACACTCGGTTCGAAGCACAAGACAGGAGACGATTCTTATTTTTCTTTGTGTGGTCGCTATCACTGAGTCGCTAAACACCTGGCGTGCCACAGTGCACCTTCACTGCCAGAAGCGAACTGCAGGGAAGCTCCACCCCCTTTATTTACATACACCCCAGAACATGGTATCCCTCCACACAAAATAGTACCAACATTAAACTCTAATGCTAGTGGCGTACATCGTCACCCAACAGGACTGCATTGACTATACATAGAGAAGCGTTTTCTGTTTCCTGGACGATAGGTGGCAGTAAGCACTAAAGAGCCGTAATCCTCCAATAAATTGAGATGAAGAAGAAGAAGACGAGAAAAAGTGTAAGAACTTATAAGGCCCATCTCATAACTAACTGGCTGTTCCTAGGTCCCTTGCTCCTCAATCCTCTGTTTACATACTAGCACCTCCCACCAGAAATTCCATCGAGGAGAGATTGACAAATGAGCAGGGCGAGAACAGATGCTCTGGAGGTAATGAGACGATCACTCCTCTATGTCGTCATTTCAGTAAACTATCGTTGATAAAGGCAGTTGGATGTTAACAGTCAAAGCTCAAAGCCTTTTCTCATGAGTCCCAGCTCTCTTACCCAAATCATTGGTCCTCCATGGGAATGACTTTGCTCAAAGACTTCTTCAACTTCAAATAATTGATTTTTCCCCAGCATTTTCAGAGCCAGACATGGTTCTGTTTTGGTCTGCTCACCACGTCTCACTCCTCCTCCCACTTTTGTCAAGCTCCGTTGACCATACAGATGATAAGGTAGACTCCGACACCAGTGTATCGGAACTAAGAGCTGAGGTGAGCAGTGAGGGCAGAGAGAAATGCTATGAGATAATACAAGATGGATATGTACAAAGTGAGTCCTAGGGCCTGTCAGCATTTATATCACCAAGATGTCAAAACAACAAGCTTTTTGAGCCAAAAGGTCACCGGTTGCAGAGACCTTACTGAATGGTGAGTAGGTAGGCAAATGTCAGCTCCTGTAATCAACCAAGTCAGCTTTTAGTATCCCAAGTGTTCGGAGCATCGCAAAGTTTAAGAGCTGAGAAAGAGGAATTTGCTTGGTGAGTCTCTGTGGTGTGGGAAGGGCGAGTGGTGGACAAATTGGGGCGGACAGTTGTAGCAGAGATCAGTGACACACCTTGTAAGAGAAGACGGTGTTTATAAAAAGCAGGTGATTATGTCATGGAAAAATAGAACAATCATCACATTACAAGACTTGTTTTTGAAGGAAAACAAAACGTAATCACCTTTACTCTGGTCAAGATAATTAGTAACTTTCTTGACTGATTGGCTTGGAAAAGTCCACTGCCTTATAATGAGGTGTGTCTAGAGTTTAATTTGTCCGATTTCTGATCATGTAAAGAGGTGTAAGCATGAAACACTTTTATAAGATTTATTCAATACAGTTTGAAGTGTGCATTTGCTTTTGGAAGTTCATATATGGAACGCATCCTGTTCGACAAACTTGCACAACAACCATGCATCTACTCATATTACTCATGTTTTTGGAAATGAAACATGATAAATCAAATCAATGAAATATTTTCAAACAAAGAATGATGTAGACAAATATTTATTAATATACAAACAGCTTTAATATGTAGGAAACGGCAACATCAATATTTTTTTTAATTTAATTTTCGGAGTGAAACAGTAACAGTAAAATAAATAAATAAAAATGCAACAGTACTGCTTTGACTCAACCTGAAGAGCCCGCGAGTTGCTCTAAAATACTGCTGGAAGTTGCATTTGCACCGTACTATTTTTTATTGTCTTTCTTTCTTAATTTGCAACGAGCAGTGATGTCTGCTTAGCCAGACGCTGAGCTGCACTTGAATTGGTTTGCAAAGTAGATATGTAGCTCAGGCATGAGGAAGTTCCACTTCCTGACCCCGGCCCATTATGTTCTACATGGGTACCAAATGTTCCTTACGGAAAAATCAAAAACTGAATACATGTTCCATTAAGCCCCCGAATAGATACATTTCCATTCCATTTGACAGGGCGCAGCCACCTCAGCTATAATCACACATGGCGTACAGCAAGTGGGCATTATGTTTCACAAATTGGTGACATGACACACTTCCTGTACTGATATAAACTGGCACTGAGAGTCTGCCTGGGTCATGTCTCCGCACACTTGGATTCGAGTGATCCACAAAAGCCGCCAGTAGATAATGTTACACATCAGCCTCACCACTACCCATCTTGTCATCATCTTTCATGAATATTTCATCCCTCTACCCCGTTCTGGCCTTCTCATCATAATTTGCTGGTCATAATTTGGGACGCAATATACACCGTTGCCTCCCTGTGCTCAAATGTGACTTGAGTTGTTTTGTTTTGTTTTTTTAACTGGTCGACAAGAGAGAAGATCGAGTGTAGGTTGATGTGGATGTTGCCATTGCATTAATGCAAAAGCTTTACATATTGGAAAACAAGAAAATATATAGAAAAGGGATTTTAAAGATATACCTTTAAATAAACACAAACACTTCCCATTTAGTGCCAAGACATGAGCTCACAGTACTGTTTAGACTTGCAATAGCTGCGTTTCCGAGCAAATTTTTCAGTCATTCTGATTAAAATCACTGCAACTGAAGATCTCAACTGAACTGTTTCCTTGTGATGGGATCTGTTCTGATCTGGTGTGAACATGTGCCGCTGCATTTCATCAGAGCAGGTGTTTTACAGACGTGTGATTTATCAAGGTGAAAGTCAGTCGTCCGTTTCGTACTGTAGTTGATTGGTTTTACACTTTTATGATGCCGTTTGTCGTAAAAACAAGCTTGCCTTCAAAGACCGGTGCTCTGTGCTCTGTGCTCTGTTTAGAGGCTGCCAGAATGTTTTCAATGTTGTTTTTTCCTTTTGTTATAACCAAAGACTCCTCGGATCGGTCAATGAATTGAACTCATTATCTGGTTTAATCTAAAAAATTTATCTAAAAGATTGGAGTACTCCACATTGACGGGAGAGATACACACACAACGGTGCAGTGAACGGAAAATGTCAGCAAGTGATATGATTATCACCCTGAGCATTTTTCCAAGACATGTTGAGGATATTTGCCATGGATAATTAATGAATAAATGTTCAAAGTGAGTCACGCCCAAAACGAATTGCTACGCTATGTGTATCAAAGTAGGGGAAATGATCTAATGCAAGTGACTTTCTTGAGGTTGTAGCTTTTATTCCGTGGCTCACACAAGCGGGCTGCATCTCATCAATTCAAAATGCCCACGTCTGTGCTACTGTCAAAAGGGTATGTATTATGTGTTGGATACGATGACCCCGCCCATTTTTGCTGCCTGACTTCCCCCACCCCGCATCTCAGCAGGGAGGCAAGCATTGTAATATTGCTTGGTTTGTCATGTTCTGTCACCACCAAAATTCATATGCACATGACTTTTCCACTTCAACCCGTGGCAATATAAAAGCATTCTGCACAATATTTGGGATTTATAGACATCAAATGTGAGCTCATATGAGCAAAAACCCCGATCACCTCCACAAAATAAAAATAAAAACCACTTCCGCAGGCTGAAGAGTACAAGAGCAGGCATGCAATTTTACTTTCTTTCTCATCAGTCATCTGAGCTTCAATGAGACAATTTAGTTGATGCGTGACTCTTGCGATTTTTGGAGCGGCTGTGCCCCAGGTTATTAAACTGGGAAAGAAATAATCCACCGTTTCCACGTACCCTCTGCAATTTGTTTGTGTACCCCTCATTGGGAAACACTTTAATAACGCATGCCGATTTTGATTTGTAACTTTAGTATGATTGGAAATAGTAATGTTAGATTAATAGTTACCGGTACTCATTTTTGAGGAAGGCGTTATTTAGTGACAGGCAACATTGCTGAGGGCCCACGAACAGCGTGAATGGCCACACACAGGAAGCACTACGCCTCGATCACCTGACACCAATGCAAGCAGACTGAAAAGTAAATTCCTCAATCTGTGTCTTGATCCAGATCTTAACCAAATTGTTTTAGCTTCTTTTGGTGACTGTGCCCAATCATTTCACTCGGAAGTATACATCTGATAAAAAGAGAGTCAGGAGGTTGCAGGTGCACCCACAGGACCCAAAACTAGTTACATCCAAACAGCAATGTGTTAAATCGCACCAGAAAATGGATTCTTGAAAAGGGGAGACAGAAGTGTGCACATGGAGCCTTCATGGTGACTATTTGCAAATAAGATCAACAGTATGCTCAGCAAGTGTTTCCTGATGGATGCCCACAGGGAGGCTGGCGTGAATGGCAGTTTGGCAGGCCAGTGTTGGAGAGATCCATCATGCCATGACAGGAGCGAGAGGGCGCTGACGTCGAGGCCTGCCCTGAGAGGCCAACGCCTGTCAGATTAATGAGCCACTCAATGACAGGTGATGTGGTTGTAATGTTGTGCGCGTGTGTGTGTGTGCGTGTGTGTGCGTGTGTGTGTGTGCTCGCAAGCACCCGCACAACTGCATGCGTGTTGCAATGTCTCTCATCGACACCGTTTGTCGCCTTTATTTGTTTCGAAGGAGAATTCTGATCTTCTGTTTCGAAAACACTCTACTTTAAAACGACAGTTCAGCACAAAATTACGCCCTGAAAGGCACGCAAGCCAGATAGTTTCTCCAACTTGTGTGAGTTCACATCAAAGTTGCCAACTCTTTGACCTCTCTGTTTTGTACTTACTTTTTCCCCTTGTGTACGTCACCCTGCCTCTGAACTGTCCTCACCCCTTCCCTCAATCCACCCACTCATCTTACTCCACCCCCCGACCCCCACCCCGTGAGGGCATTCTGTTCACGCAGTAGAATATAGATGAATCCAGCATGGACACTTGTATTGATTTCTCCCACAACACGGACACCAGGGAAATAAATGTGTGCTTCCCTCCAAGCAGTCTTGCATCATATTTCTTTAGAAGGTCTGGAAGTGGGAGACAAATTGATAAGATTCAATCCTGATGCGGTTGAGTATCAGTTGTGTTCACTTAGAATGAGGTGTATGGCTTGTACTGTAAACATCAACTGTGGCTGAGATGATGAAATCAATTTATTTATAATATCCTCTATCAAGAAATATAAGAATAATCTTTTTTTTGTCTGCTTGTACTGGCGCCTGTCACCATTCTGAAAAGTCGATCTTTAGTTTGTCTCTAGATTTATTCATCATTTTTCTCATTGGACTATTTTAAAACAAACAAACAAATTTGCTCCTGAGTTAAACTGTCACCTTCTGAAAATGAACTTTAATACCTACAGAGATGATGTAATACTCAGCTCCTTACCAGTTATACAAATGTAAAGAGAAAAAAAAAAACATTAGTATGAAGATAATTCAGTACTGACTTTTCACAACAAATGTGTCATTTTGAGGGTATTTGCATTGCAGATGCGGGTCATATGTTGTGCTTATCATGGCTACATGCGCTCAAGTGCAAAAAGAAGCATAACTTATACAAAGTGAACCCTTTGATGCTCGCTGAGCTTGTGCTTGAATCTTGCGTGATTTGCAGATATATCATGAGGTGTAATCTATCATTTTATGGTTTTTCGCAAGACATACAAACATCCATCCATCCATTTTCTGATCCGCGTATCCTCACAAGGGTCCCGGGCGTGCTGGAGCTGGAGCTTGTCGCAGCAGTCTTTGTAGGTGGGGTACAACATGGACTGATTGCCAGCCAATCACAGGACACATATAGACGAGCAACCATCCACGCTCACATTCACACCTAGGGAGAATTTAGAGTGTTCCATTAACCTGCCACCCATGTTTTTGTAATGTGGGAGGAAACTAGAGTACCCGGAGAAAACCCACATAGGCACGGGGAGAACATGCAAACGACACACAGGAAGCCCGGAGCGAGAATCAAACTCTGCACTGCGAGGCCGACGCGCTAACCAGTCGACCACTGAATAACAGTGGTCTTAAAAGCTGATGACACATCGGCAGAGGAGCGTGATAAATTAATGATATTTAAGATGAAAGATGCTAAAATCTTGTGGGTCAACAAGCAAATTGTCTGTTTTGCCGCAGTAACAAATTTTGTAAGGGATACTTTTTACGGGTTGTCAGACCATTATCAGCCTTACTGCCCCTTTTAACATCAGTAGTTACTGGATTCAATTGGGTTTGTCCTTAATCTCAAGCCTAATGTTCTGAATCTTCTGAGTAGAAAAATTGCATGACATCGTGAGCTGAATGGTGGGAGCTATTTAAGATCGTCTGCTGTTGCGTTAGCATTACCACTGTATCAAATAAGTATGGCATTTACCGTTGTTTTAATTGAGACCAATTATTTTGGAAAAATAATTCGTTTTAGCTAAAACGAGAGCTTCTTTTTACTGCGGCAAACTATGGTACCATGCTTGATGGAAGACCTCAAGTTTAATAGTTGCACGCTATTTGTGCTCTGCATTTTTATTTAAGTGTGCGCGTTTCATCCATACACCTTCGAGTAAGCCTCTCAGATGAGTTTTAAGTGTTAATTGTTATGTTTTTGTTTCGATTACATTTGGTTTTGTTCCCTCGTGCCCTTTTTGTCTTCACCTTGTCATCCGGGTCCCTTGTGTTAACCAATCGGCTCCCTCGACACTTTGTGTCTTGTCCAGGTGGTTCTCGTTGTCTCGTCACTTTGCTTGTATTTAGTTCCCTGGCTCCTGTCAGTCTTTGTCAGATCAGTGTGTGTGTGTGTGTGTGTGTGTGTGTGTGTGTGTGTGTGTGTGTGTGTCTCCCTCTGTGTGCTCTGTCACGTTTTGTTTCTGTCGTCGGGTTTTGTTACTTTGGTTACCTGTGGTTTTCATGATTTTGTTTGTATACTTCAGTTAGTTTTTCCAATGTACTCCTGTAAATATATTTTTGTGAATATATTTTCCTCCTGCCTCCGTGTTTTTTGGGGCCCTCTACCTACCATCACGCAAAATGTGAAAATGATGCTACGGGGTTGAGAGGGATTGAAATCATTTGTGAGATTATCAATTGAATCAATATACAAAGGAAAGGAAGCAGTTGCCAGAGGCAGTAGTTCAGAGAGCACAGTAATGTTCGAGGAACTACTAATGCGGTTGCTATAACTTTGATTGGGGTCAGTGGCAATGAGCCAAGACTTCGAATTTAATAAAGTCAGACATAGCAGTGGTAAACGGAAATACCATTACATTTGAGAATGCTCAGCCTCGGGTTAGTACCAAATCTGAAGTATGACCAATTTTATGCTTCACTGATTATCCGCATGAAAACAAAAGTATCGATTATTGTCTGAAACACTAGAGCAAATGATTCCAGCAGGAGATTTATATGAATATTAAAGTCACCTGTAATTTGTACATCATCTGTATGAATCACCAAGACAGCCCCGAGTAAAGAAAATGTATCTAAAAAGCCAGAGTAAATCCCAGGGGGACACTAAATAACTGCAAGATAAAACAGCAATGAGGCTGCGGATCGCATAACAAGAACTTCAGATGTGGCGTTGTTAACAAGGGCTAAATTTGAGATTAGATTCGAAAATAAGGGCTACGCCCCGCCCTTCTTGCAAGGATATTCAACATGTGACCCCCCAAATTTGGAGAAGAAGCTTCATCTAGTGATAAAAACTAATTTGGTTTTAAGTAGGCCTTGCAAAGACCAATTGTGTTAACATTATAGTCTCTAATGAGGTACAGTAATTAACTACAAGTGCTTAGAAGGAGAGCGATCGAATATTCATAAAACCGAGTTTCAATAAAGTCATCTAACCTGAGCAGTCATAATATGAAGATTGCGTTGCCTGTCCCGACTGTACCTCAAGCAACTCGAGACGCGGAGGGAGGTGAAGACCGTCGCAATCTAATAGTTAATTGTCGGCTTTCGATTACTGTTATTGGGAGCCAATCCCATGTCATTGATAATACCGGCTAAGGAAGTAGAAAACATGTCACTATGGAATTCCGCAGTTGGTAGGGAATCAGTATGAAAAGAGCAACGTTCTAATCTACATAGAAAGCTACCGGTGTGTTTTGTATAGCCTTACGAACTCCACACCCATTTTTACAGGCTCGCTAATCACCTGCAACCGAGCCTGCTGTAATGTGAGTTGTGATGGAAGACTCAAACAGTCATCTACAGTATATTTCTAGAAAGAGTGATAGCGACTTCCCAGTTAGGGTGTATCCTGCCCAACCATCAGCAAGGGGCCAGAAACAATTCCTCACTCATCTTTCTGGCGAGATTCCAAGTCTGAGCTATGTTCTTCCTTGTAATTTCTTCTTGCCTCATCCGAGGTTCAGCAGCATCTTCTCAAAAGGTCACCCTTGCCATTCAATGTTAAATGTCTTTGAGACAATGGTTTGGACCTACTCGTATATGTATTCAATAGTAGTGATGGACAACATGGATTGCATTGGAATCGGATCAGCTTGTGGCCTTTGAAAGCTGCTGAGCTTGACTTATGTTCTGAAATTCACTTAACGGACAGAGGTCAAGGAAATTTCGGTATACAGCAGTATGTCTTTATAAGTCAAGGCCACAGTCCGAATTCTGTTCCCCCTTCTGTTTTGTGTTCTATTTGTCCTCTCGCTGATTCGCCTCGCAGGTCTATGTCTGATGGAGAACCATAACTCTCCATCTACTGCAGACTCAGACTAAAACCTAATAAGCTCATGTTTGTTTTTACTACGGGTGTCAGTGTAATTTTAAAAAAACATTAAAGGGGTATTGTAACTGGTGTACAATAATTACTCACTGTCCACTTAACTTTGCGTCACAAATCTACTTGCGATTGATGCTTTTACACTGACAAAAGCAGGTACTTCCAGTCCTGGTCAGCCAAGATTCCAAGCATAACTAGCTGATACCATGATGTAAATCACTGCTGGTTATGCATCGTTTTAATGGATTCTCCATGCTTTTTCATTGTAATACATGTGGAGACATACTGTACAGTAGCTGGAAATAATAACTATAGCTGTGTGCTGCACATTTCATCTGAACACTGCCGTATGCGGTAGCCTATTCGCAGAATGTCATGAGCAACCCTGGAAAACGTGCAAGCGGCCATCCTGTGTGCACAGCTCTTACTCCAGGTTGATGATAAAATGGTTTGAACCCGAACTTCCAAATCTGATGATGGTTTGTGCAGAAGAGTACAATACAGGTTACCTGTATTTACCCGTTAAGTACATCGTGAGCTACCAGTAGCTTGCGAAGGGAGTATTGGTAGCTCTCATGTCATTAACTCAATCACTGCCAGACCTCACTTGTTATTGATATATCTGCCTGTCAACATAAGTGAATGAGTTAAAAAAAAAGTAGACTCCCTATATGGGTTCATATAAATGTATAAAACGCTCGCAGGGTACATCAATATATATTGTATATACTGGTACATTATAAAATATCTTAAGTATATTTTGAAATAAGATAATTTGGATTTGCTCATTTTATAACTAGCTTGCATGCTGAAAACGTGTGAGCAAACATGCTGTAATAAGATTTAGGAGACGGCACCCCTACGTCACCCTCCACAAACTGATGAAAATAAAACTGACAGGAGCTCAACACTAATTGTTATATCACGTGAGAGCGAAGCCCCCCCACCACCCCCTTTCCCCCTTGAGCTTTCTCACAGAACTCAGCATAATTATTTGTGTTATTGTTCGCTCATGATTGGTAAATATCACTGTCTCTCTCTATCCAAATCTATTCAACCTAAGTCGCCATATGTTGAATCTGTACTTTTGCAACTAAAGAAGCAAAATAATACTGGTTAAAGACAAAGTTGGATAGCAAGGCACGAAACAGTCTAGTTGGGAATGTGCCCTTCCTGTCCCTCTCATTGTCGACATGTTGGTCTCCTTTCGTAAGGAACTTGCATTCACGATTGCCAACAATCACCAGAAATAAACCCTAAGTGTAATATGCCGATACACGCTCGCTTGCATATCCTTGCCCGGAGGTCTGCGTAAAATCTTTTTCATGGCAGACAACGCCTGTGTGCATGCCAAGAGTTATTTATGTCCAAACCTGTGTAAAATGTTGCTACACACCAGAATGTGAGTAAGTCATACTATAGGAAACAAATTACTTGCGTTTTACATACTTGGCCAACAAAACTAATTCTGATTCTGATTCTAATCACCTCTGGACCGGATGTGGTACATTTGTTTTTGTTATTTTTACCCTCTGTTTCATTGTTCAACGGAGCATTGTCAATGAGGAAACGTTCAAATTGACACACACGTGACACCACTTGCGTGAGTAGCCAAGATGGACTTCACCACTTAATCAAATAAGGAATTCTAATGTCATGTTATGTGACCGATAACCTGTATAAAAACGCTTGTGATTTTTACCAGCAGTACTAGCAGCTTCTGGGGATTTAGAGGACAGGAGGATCATCAGTTTATGACGGCCGTAACATATCCTCCTGACTACCAGTAGTTCAAATTTGTCCTCTGTAGAGGATATTTGTGAACCTAAATATCTCCCACCCAGTGCATCCAATCGCATTAACTCCTTTTGTTCCTCTAAAGAGGACATTCAGTGCTTTCCAATGATACCAAATTTGTAGGGGGTGGGGCTTTGTTACTTTGACTTATCAATAAAAGAAAATGGCTTCCCTCAGTGCAAGCACTTTTGATGGGAAGAGTTGTTTGAGTTGTTTTAAGTGTATTTGAGCCTAGTATTCAAGTGTTTAAAAAAAATGTAGTGGAATTTCAAAAATGTCTTTTGGAGTAGTCCAATTACTTCACATAGATTGGGGAATTTCAAAATAAATGTGATTGGATGCCATTTTTTTTCCTGGTAGGCAGGAAGATATGACACTTCAAGGTTATGAATGATGAGAAGTGAGTTTGTTTGTGCGTTGGCTGAAGAAGGCCACAGTAAATTAAATGAAATACACAAATCTCCAAATGTATTCTTGCCCACTTTTATACAGCAATAAAACTATAACACCATGTAAGTACAATGTTTTCTCACGTGAACATAAAAAGTTTTTGCTCTTCGGGTCACCATTTCTTTCACTGTGAGCTGAGCTATGAACGTGTCTGACTGGACACACAACAGTGACCTGTGTACACCAGCAGATGCGCTCAGAAGTAATTGGTTTGGACTGAAGAATCACCGGTGGAACAACAGGAGGACAGGAAGAAAAAGAGAGAGGAAGGGTGGGGGGGTGCTTTGCTCCAGATCATTAACCAGCGCCTGTTAGCCTGAAAATAAATTGGGTGAGATTCCACCACTGGAGAGGCTTATTAGTTATTTTTTCTCGTACTCCTGAAGAATCAGTCGTTTGTTTGGGGAGGCGTGAACGCTCCTCTCTCTCTCTCTCTCTCTCTCTCTCTCTTTCTCTCTCTCTCTCTCTCTCTCTCTGAGTGATATACAGTACAGTATGAGCACATACTCAAGTCAACGGTTATGCGTCCTCAAAGCAGATGAGAATGAGACAGATGTCACATCACATCCAGCCAGCTACAGCTCAAAGGTCACTTTGACCTCCAGTAGCCTCACAGTCAGTGTTTGAGGAATGCAACCACCGGGCCTACTCTGTGATTATGGGGTTTGCAGTGGCTTTACTGGAAATGCTCTTCAAACGACAACACCAGACAGAGGCTCTACTGTAACGTCACCAATATCATGACAGAAGGGCCTTAAAGCTACACGTTGGATTAAATGCTATCAATAGACTAATCGAATTCATGGTACAACTAGGCCACTCAACAAAAGCACTTTCATTGCGCTCCCTCAATTTTGCAAATATAGAATCGCGCGTTTCATTTGGTGGCCTCGCACTGTAGAGTTGTAGGGTTCGATCTCGATTCCGGCTCTGGCTTTCCTGTGTGTAGTTTGATGGTCTCATGTACTCCCGTTTCCTCCCACATTCCAAAAACATGCAGGGCAGGCTAACGGAACACTCAAAATTGTCCCTCGGTTCAGGGTGTACCATGCCTACTACCCGAAAACAGCTGGGATAGGACACCTGCGACCCTTGTGAGGATTAGCAGATTAGAAGATGGATGGATGGACTACATGACAGCAATGGCATTGGAATCAGTCCAGTTCTCTGCGATGCTGCCAGCCTTTTAAAGTCTTGGTAAACTGGATTCCTCTGCCCTCAGTCATATTGTGTAGCATGATGTACCTTTCAATTCCCCCAGGATATAAAATATTCTAAAATCGGTATTGCATCCGTGCACTATATGTTCACTTCTTCATCCTCAGTTTCACGCTGCATCATAATATGCTATCCTAAACACAATACATGCCGGGGTGTATGATCTGGGGCACGAACTGTGCAAAGGACATTTTTGAAGAAAAGGTATGTTAATGGTTATTGGTGTTTGAAATGGGGTGTCATCTTTCCTTCTCACACTGCTCCTCCCACCCTAATAAGGTTATTAATCAGGGAGTGTCAGTGTCGAGCTATGGGTCGATAAACAATTTGGTGCAACATGCCTAATGGAAACCGGAGTCGTTTAATATATTCACCTGCGTATAAATGAATCGTACAGTTCTGCATCTGGATACCTCTCAATAAAAGAATCCTACCATCCATCCATCCATTTTCAACACTGCTTGTCCTCAACAGGGTCACGAAGGGTCTGGGGCCTATCCCAGCTGATTATGGGTGAAAGGCAGACTACACCCTGATCAGGAGCAAGGCACATATAGAGAAAAACTACCATTCGCAACGTCACTGAGTGGGAACCCATCCCACGCTGCCTGCATACAAGTCAGGCAAGTGTATCGCTCCACCACCTGCGACCGCTCCATAAAAAACACTGCACGATAACATACCTAAACTAGTGCATTCCTACTATTAACACTAGTTGAATAACTTCACTAATCACCCATGAGCATGTCGCTCACAGCTTCAACAACAAAAATCATCATCATCAGAATCACTTTGAATGGAATCATGAGAAATGTAGCCAACAATGTGTACCACACAGCAGCATCCGCCAATTTTGACCACCACAAAGACTTCATCTTAGCCCATTTTCTTTTGGAACTCAACCAAACCAATACAGGTGGTCTTTTTTTTTTTTTTTTTGCAAGAGTCATGCTTGAACGCTCCAACACTTACATTTGACATGTCGTTCAAATATCCTTAGTGTTGCAACAGATCATCTTTGATCCATATGGATCATGCATCACGGTTCCGCCACGCATGGTTCATGGATTGGTTGGTGAAAGAAACAAATTGTGGGCGCTTGTCATTGCTTTTAATTTGTTCTTATGTACAATGTCTAGGTCTGGGTATTTTCCTTTGTCTCATCCCTGGTTTACCTTGATACTGTCTCAAACGCTGAGTGCAGAGGCTTGCTGGGGTGTCACAGTCTGCTCATCAAGTCAATTGCTCACAAACAAACACAAATGCTCCTCTGCATATTTAAGCGAGTCAATTAGAGCCTTGCAACACAGCAGGTTACATTTTCCTCTTCATCAGCATTGCCTTGAAAATAAAATACATACATAGCAGTTGTGCGAGTCCTTCAACAGCTGATCTGGAACTGGTGAGCTCTTTGACTGCATGTATTGCCAACTCTGAAAGGAAGCGGGCTGAACAATTCACACATATCTCCATTTTAGAATGTTAATGGAATCAAAGCTCGTCTTAAACCAACTTATTCTCTCGACATTTTCTGTTTGACTTCACGGGGACAACCTGCTTCATTACAAACGCATCAAGTCGTAGAACTATTGTCTAGCTTCTTCTTGACACACAAGAATATGCTCTTATCAACAATAAAGGCATACTTTACTGCTGGTGTTCATCAAGGGGTTTGGGAATTCCTGTCACGACAGGCACCACCAACTACCTTAGGGCCACAGTTTCGGCGGGCCGCCTCACCAATGAAGGTGTGGAACATGGTCCATACTGACACTGTTTTTACTGCCTCCCCAAGTTCTGCCGGAGGTTGAGAGTTGAAACTTTTTCCAATAGGGTACACTGCCTAACTTTCCCGCACAATACATTGGGATCTGCCAGGTCGGACCACATTTTCCCCCATCATCACAGCATCCCACCACAAGGTGAAATGACAGTTCTGCCCCTCTCTTCATTTGCGCGTCCAAGACGCGCAGCCACCGGTCCGATGAAAAGACCACAGTCAATCATCGAACTGTGGCATAGGGTGTCCGGGTGAAAGGTGCACAAATCGACAAACCTACACCTGAACATATTGTTTGGCTTTTTTGAATGATATTTATTGAGCATTTCTGTAAACAACCGTTTCACTAGGCTAGCCTCGTCGGATTGACCACTTTACTCAGCACAGCTCCCTAATGCTTGACAAAGAGGCGGAAAACTTAAACTTGTTTTCAGCTTGTGAAGGTATTATATTCCTTTTCTTGCACTATACACTATCCAGTTGTCATTAGACAAACACATTTGATTTTAATACTTGGGCTTAATCAATGAATTGACTCACTGACTTATTGCTTTCACCCTTGACACAGTCTCTGCAGTACTGTACATCACTGCAAACTAAAAGTAACTTGACTGTTTGAAAATCAAACAGGACAAAATCAAGCCGTGTACCGTATTTATTCCAGCAGCTTGTATTCCAAAGACATGCAAGGTAGGCTGATTGAGCACTCTAAATTGTCCCTAGGTATGAGTGTGGGCCTGGATGGTTGTTCGTCTCTGTGTGCCCTGCGATTGGCTGGCAACCGATTCAGGGTGTCCCCCGCCTACTGCCCGGAGACAGCTGGGATAGGCTCCAGCACCCCCCGCGACCCTAGTGAGGATCAAGCGGTTCGGAAGATGAATGAGCTTGTATTCAAGTGTGCTGAAGTACCTGAAGAAGTTATTTATGAACACGGCACTGCATGCGCTTAAGAGGTTATATAAAGCATTAAATGTCAGGTAAAAAGCATTCATTCAACATGGTCAATTTTACAACTGAAAACTAATTGAATTTTGTGACAGATATTTGGAGAGAGTGCAAACTGCAAACCTGCCTCTACCTTGCGTATCTCTGTTTTTCCCCAGTCAGTCGTTTTGGGTCACCTTTATCCCCAGCACGACTTGTCTGGGTGATTAGTTGCCCGGTCCTGGCTACCAGCCTTTGCACCCTGTGGATTTATGACAGTGATGGTCTCAGGGGGTGCAAACGTATGTTGCTATGTACTACTGTGTCAATGAGGCCAAGGCAGACACAGCTGTCCTACTAATGAGGGGGCACAAGGTTATCTACAGCAGGGTGGACCGATGCCGTGGATATGGAGATGAGGCAAGGGAACGGTATTCAATCATGCGTGAGGCGGGATACACACAAAGGTTTTTAAATCCTTACAGGTCTTTAAACTGCTGCTCCATCCTCGGCCCACCCGTCTGAGAATTGACGTTTGAGAGGAGGTTAATTCATTAATTATGAGGATAGGTATGTTCAATGAATAAAATACCCCCTTCAAAATGCCGTTTTATTTTTGTGTGTGTGTGAGACCTAAAACCGCGAGACTATGATGCATAACTTGACAATTAAGTGGATATTTCTTACATCTTAACTCAAAGGCCATGGTCTGCAGATTGTTTCCAAAGAGGGATCTCATTATTAAAATGCATCAGCATTCCCATGAGCACGCAGTACCTGCTCTCTCTTGCACTTTGTGATACTCATACGCCCATGGCTATACTCCATTTCCCAGGGTGTACTGGTACGTGCCACATGCCTGTCCCTCGTGAGGCGCTCTCGCTAGTCGAATGTGTGGCAGAAAAAGGACCTGGAGAAGAATGAAGAGTGATGAATGTAACAATATTAGAGCAACTTTATTTGACAATAAAGTTGTACTTGACTTGAAGTTGAAAATCGTTGAAACCTGTTGAACTGTTTTTAACCTCCAAAAAGGTTTTTTATGAGCTGTCAAACTCATAAAGTTCGCAGACGACACCACGGTCATCGGTCTCATCAAAGACGGCGACGAGTCTGCGTACCGACAACAAGTGGAGCAGCTGGAGCTTTGGTGCAGCCAACACAACCTCGGGCTGAACACGCTCAAGACTGTAGAGATGATCGTGGACTTCAGGAAACATCCTTCTCCCCAGTTGCCCCTCACTCTATCCAACTGCCCTGTGTCAACCGTCGAGACCTTCAAGTTCCTGGGAATCACAGTCTCCCAGGACATGAAGTGGGAAGTCAACACCATCTCCATCCTGAAAAGGGCCCAGCAGAGGATGTACTTCCTGAGGCTGCTGAGGAAACATGGCCTGCCACAGGAGGTGCTACGTCAGTTCTACACGGCAGTCATCGAATCAATCCTGTGTTCTTCCATCACGGTTTGGTTTGGGGCCGCCACAAAGAAGGACAAAATCCGATTTCAACGGACAATTAGGACGGCGGAAAAAATCATTGGCACCGCCCTACCCACTCTTGAGGACTTGCACACTGCAAGAATCAAGACAAGGGCACGGAAAATCCTCCTGGATCCCCCGCACCCTGCCCACCACCTTTTCCAGCTACTCCCCTCAGGCAGGCGCTACAGATCCATGTGCACCAAATCCAGCAGACACTTAAACAGCTTCTTCCCTCTAGCCATTAACTCCCTAAATAGTCACTGACGTAGTCACTCTTCTTGTACAACAAATATTGTTACTGGTCACTCGAAAATGGTTTAATGATTTTCTGCACCAACTGTACAAACTGTAATAGTATTGTATTCTACCACTGATCACTTTAGCTCTGCTTGAAACTACGGTTCACTTACATTACGAAATGTCCTTCCATACCTATTTGTCATGTTCTTGTTTATGATGATACTAATGCAGCGTGTTATACCGGAGACAAATTCCTTGTGTGTTCTACATACTTGGCCAATAAAGATGATTCTGATTCTGGAAACCACTGACCTAGCAACAGGTTGAGCACGCATCTCCCCCTAGTAAAAACCTAACGGAACATTCCTATGCATTCATGTATCAGAATTTGATCATACAATAACTACCACTTCTGTAACCCCCCCCCCCTCCCACTAGCCTTCATTTAGTTTCCGCTATATCAAAGCAACGTCCCAAGTGTAGTGTTGCAGCCTAGGGGGATGACAGAAGCTATAGGCACTGCAAGCTTTAATTATTTATGTACCATAAACTTTGTATCTATTTTGTACTGGTGGTAAGATAAATATGTATGAATGCCAAATTCAACACTGCTGAATGCATGCTCGTATGATAGTGGGTAGTAGTAGTAATACACCAAGCAGGGTTTTAAAAGCCAGCATACAATATGAGAAGCAAGAAGAGAAGGTGGGTGTGGGGGGGGACTGATGACGGGAGAATAAGAAACCAGCTTAGAGAGTCTCCACCATTACCCTGTTACTGTTGAATAATTTAGGTATCTCCTTGCAGACATTAATTTCCTATCATCTACGTTGGCTCTAATTCGCAGGAGGATTAATGAGGATTGACATAGCTGCTCTTTCCTGTGCCTTTCAAGCCAACATGGAAGTGTTGATAAGCAGAAGGGAATGGCGTTTTATCCACGGTGCTGTGGGTTTCCGGGGAAAAAGTTGCAGAGGAAAATGAGAAAAAGTCTTAATTAGCAAAAGCATTAATGATGAATAAATGTTACAGTAAAGCAGCAATGTGAAGGAAGTGGATTTGTGTGAATAACTATATCCATGTATACAAAAAGACTTAATGTGCATGATAACTAAAAGGTCACTTTTCTGTTGGGTAGGCATGTCAGGGACAAAATGTATGCATGCAACCTGGTACAGTAGACCGTCTGTTCCCAAGATTGATGGCTTGCTGCCATTACCACTGACCTGCCTGCAGTGGGGTGATCATTATCCGATCTTCCATTGTTTTCCATCAGTGAGCAAACATTGGAGGGCACAACATGAAATAATACGTGGGAAATATAGCATATGAGGCGAGAAGCAGAATGAGTGTCAATAATTGCTTTGAAACACAATAATGTAACTTTGCAACGTTGTGGTCATAATAGGCCGCAAATTGAAAAACATTTCTAGGAATCGTGGGGTGCGGCTTGAGAGATCCATCATGTTCTGGGGCGACTTTAATGGCCGAGCCAGAGAATGGAGCCGCAGTGACATTCACAGAATCCCGCTGATAAAAAGCTACTGATCTTAATGTCTCGATGTAGAGCAGAGAGGGGTGGGGGGTTATTCTTTTTTTTATATTTTACTACAGTATATCTTCTTCTATGAATGGACAATGTGTACTTCAATCCTTTTATACCCTTTGAAATATTCATTTTTAATGGCTGATATCATTTGCTGTCAGTGGCACTTGAGCTGTGTTTTTCACACTTTCTCAAGTAACACAAAATCATCCACACTGTGAAAAAAAACAAGTTTGATGATATTTGAAGTCAAGAATGCTTTTTCCCGTTTGTGATGACAATTTAATTGAAATGTCAGTCCAACGACAGACACTTGGAAGATGTGAATACCGCGTTGTCGGCATGCCTGTCCTCTTCTCCTCCCTTTTTCATTCCTCTTTTGATTCCTTTTGCCAGCACAACAGTAAGAACACCATCTTCCCACAACAGCCAAGGCCATGTATGTGTACAATGCATCAGGTGTACAATGCATCAGGTGACACACTCATTGCTGCACTCGTTGGACCTTTAACCCCCAACAATGGAAGGTGACGCCGAGCTGTTCCTCTAATTAATCACCTAACCTTCACTTTGTGCCACCGGCTTCCCTCTACCTTTGCCTCCATCTCAACCTTTTCCGCTCAGGTTGAATCAAGCTTTCGTCAACCCCCTCAGAACGACAGTTGTCCACCATTCATCCATGAGCGCCAGTATAAATGGGACAGAAGTAATTATCCATCAGCATCTAGAGGCAACGAGTAAGGGTTCCCACCCGCTCTTCAACTTCGGTTGCACTCCCATCTTTTTATGCTCAGCTGGGAGGAGGATTGCAGGGCATGAGTCCTATTTAGAGTTAATTGCCTCAGGCAGGTGAGGACATCAGTTCCACTGTGTGATCACGCAGATGGCTCACCGGAGGCACGTTCGATCAACTAATTGTAAAGCCCTCATAGTGCTTTGGGGACGTATTGACCCTGAACTGGGGGTGAGGGACGAGACACACAAAATTCTGGCGTTTCAGGTTTTTTTTATTTTTTGCTTCATCATCATCACGGTGAGACACTGCTGCACCTCGAAAGTTTCCCCCATAGACGCGGTGCCGAATATTTTGCAATTCACCTCACACCAGTTGAACAAAAGCTTGCATAAATACAGGCCCGTAAAATGTGGCAAAGCGCAGGCACGTGTCGGTGCAGGTGTCTCGAGCTGTGGCCTTTATTGCTGAGGGAACAAGGGCTGATGTAAATAAAGTTGTTGGCTGAGGAGAAATTACTCTGCAGGCAAATATACACATGAGAAAAAAAATACGTGAGGTGCCACAAAGACAGAAGAACTCAAACAGTTAAATTGTCAAACAACTTGAAAGTGAAAGCAAAGTCACTACTTGATATTAATATCATTACTGAGGCCACAGGGCATCTGCTGTTATCCACGTTATGAAATTTGACTTAACACTGACAAATCAGCACTGACAAAACTTCTATGGGCATACCTAAACGATGATCATTCCCCCCTGCTACTGTCGTGTGCGTCACATCCATCTCAGCTCAGCCCTCATTGCCCCACTTCGCATCGTCGATCGCCATTCGTTGTTTTGTATGTTACATTCGCTTAACATACAAAGCATCTGTTTTTCACGATTATAGAAACACACTTACATTTAGCTTTCATTTGAAACTATCAAGTGAGAGAGTCTTCAAGGGTGGGTGACAAAATGATAGGTATGAACCCTGACCCAATTCATACTGTCCAACTTAGTCATTTTGGGTGAGATCAAATGTTTTGCGCAAAGCATGCCAGTCATATTTCCTCCAGTTTTAGTAGAACGTGCAGTGGCAGGGCTTTAGCGTGTGCACAACAGTCACAGCGGGTCATTTTCTGACTGTGCACTGCATTTCATGACCAGGGAGGGAGCATGTGCTGCAGCTGCAGCTTCACTGTTCCTGCACGTTGGCATTGATGATGATGATGATGATGAAAATTCTTTATTAATTTGGAATAGACCCCTTGAGATGCAACATCTCATTTGCAAGGGTGTCCCCCCCCCCACACACACACACACACACACACACACACACACACACACGATTGCGATTATCCCCACGAGCGATTGGTTTTGAGAAAACAAAACAAATGAATGCCTCCTTCCAACAAGACATTCTAGTGTGAAAACAATATCGGGCTGGAATTAATGATGCAAGACCAAATGGCAATTTTGTGTGATTATCAGGCCCTGCTGATATTTGAATTACTGACTGTATTAGCTGGAATGAATATCAGTAAATCAATGCAGCATCTTCTTTGTATCATGTTTCATTACTTCAAGCAATATTACTTGGGTTTGTTCCCATGCAATTCTATTATGTATCACGGCACCACCCAAGAGTGAGAAGCGCTTGGATTATTGTATCAAAAAGCAATGTTTCATATTGTCAACAGTGCTTCCTGAAATTATTACCATATTATCACACGAGTGTTTGCTTGGCCAATGTAATGACTTTCTGGACTGAACATGGACATGTTTTTCCGATCTCACTTAATTTTGACACACTATGCAAGGCTCGTACTTCATAGCCAGCTGTAGCAACATCCATGCATCCAACCATTTTTTGATCCGCTTATCCTCACAAGGGTCGCGGGGTATGCTGGAGCCTATCCCAGCTGTCTTTGGGCAGACATGGTTGGACAGAGCCACCGGTGCTCTCCCCCTACTTCAATTCACTTGCTGGTTCTCCACCAATAACCACTCACTCTCACAGGCATGCAAACATGCCTTCACTGCAAAATGAAAAACAAATACATAAAAATAAAAACCAGCCCAATGAACTGAATCAACTAAAATGTACTAATTCGACATCAACCTTCATCACTTAGGATACCATGGTTATGCATTCTTAATCTTTTGATTGTTCTACTTCATCAGAGGTATCCACGCTCAAAGCAAACACATACAACATGACACACATGAAGACTTTTACTTCAACATACTGTAGAATGGTCAGCTGCACTGAGGTGTGACCAGATTTGTAAAGCCTGAATCAGGTTCCCGAGAAATAGAATTAAACTGAATAAATACTTAACCATCATCAATGGAGAGTGATTCATTCCACACTTTTACAGAGCTGGCCGAATATCACCAGCTCCATAGAAATCAATATGTAATTACCAACATCCTACCTTGGGCCGTTTGTCTCTCAGCAGCTTACTTCCCACCAACCTGACCAACATCACTCTCAAAACAAACATCACAACAATGCTGGAACTGAGAATAGAAGCAAGATAGAAAGGACTTCACTCTGACGAGGATGGCTTTGTGTGCATAGTTTATCTGTTTGGTTTTTTGTTTGTTTTTTTAATTTTAATGGTAACTATCATTAGATATGAAAAATTGTAAATGTATTAGGGGTGGAACGGCCAATAAAATCCACGATTCGGTTTATATCTTGGTTTGTGGCTCATTGTTTGTGAGTCGGTTCAGCTATGTACACACTGAATCTTTAATAATAAATGATGTGCTATATACTTAGTTTAAATGTGAAAGTATTCCTTGTTACTGTGATTGAAGTGTGTTTTTGTTTTTCTGTCAATGCCAGCAGCATATATTGAAAAGCAAAATAAATAGCTAAATGCTGTTCAAATCGGATGGTAAAAGGTACGATCAACCTGTGTACCCAGCTGTTGGCACTCATGCACAAGAAGATGGCTCCCGGCAAATATCAGCTTTGTGTTCAATTATACAAGCTCAGATTCCACACTAATGAAGTACATGTGTGACTTAATTGAGACAAGATCATTATTTCAGCATGCGTACTTAATATTTTTGTCTGGTGGTTTACCATGAGGATTTTTCTTCAGTAAAATGGATGTCTTGGTTTCACACTCAGGCAAATTGTTTCAAGATGTACAACAAGATTCATTCCATCCCCTAACTTTATGAAAAACAAAAGGCCATTGGTGTTTGCTCAACTTCGAACTTGGAGCAATTTGAATGACATCTTCTGCCTCGTCACCCTTATGAGATTCTCTCTCCTGTATTTAGGTATTAAGATTAGGATATTGAGTTGTTTGATTAAAATGTAGTACATAATATGCTGATATGAACAAGTCTCGCTGAGCACTATAGGTTCTGACCTTGATGAACAGCTATGCGGGCTTGATCTCTACTCACTCCCAGCAACATAAGTGCAATGACCAGTAAGTAGTTTGTCACACTCAAGCTGTAGTGGAGCCTAGCTGGCCCCAGCGGTTTAAGGCTGAACCTGACACAGGCAGCAAGAGAAACACTAATTCATCGGTCCTTTCCCAGATGGACTCACCACTTCCAAGTTACGTCTCCCCGCAGCATCGGCCTCTCACGTGGTCGAAAACCTTTCTCTTATTCTCACATTATGGATGCCTTGAATATTATTTCCAATATGTATGAGCCCATCCATTTTCCTGCTGCCAATCTCCCTGCTAGATTCCCTTACAATAGCAACAACCTCCCGCATCAAACACCATTCACTCATAAGCTCACTGGGTGGCTCTTGGTCTGGTCACGGGATACACACCGTGGCTTGGGCCACATTGACAGATATCATTGCTTATCAATATCTGCCTTAAATGAGGGCTGTAATTGGGAATAGGGGCCGTTTTGATTCACTGTCGCCTCCTTGTGCTTCAGCTATGAGTCAAGCCGCACAAGAACATTTGAATGTATTTCAGGATACATAGCAACGAGAATCATTTGATGCAGCAGAAGGCAAGAAGTGTCAGCTGTGTATCATTTTATCACAGGAGTTAAAAGAGGATACAGTAAATCACTTATGTGCTGCTTTGGTGGAAACCAGATTTTGAAGATTCTGCGGTGAAAGCGCTAACCCTAAACATCAAGTAAACTCAGAATAATGGAGCCGTGTCTGAGAACTCCTTCATGTTTATCTGCCTACAGATGTCAAGGTTCATGTGGTGGAGGCAGAGGCATGGAAGCAGTTAAACTGAAAAAAGAACTAATGTTACTTGCCTCCGGTGGAAATTATGAAACCAAGATGTTCTTTGTTACAACAGGCATTTTTTTTATGTTAAGCATGCCGTGAGAACTACAAAAATACTGAGAAAAATGATATTAACAAATTAAATAACACAATGTAATTCTCACAGAGAACATAAACATAGACCCAAACAAAAGGGGGACTTCTATAAATGTATGAAAAATGAGAGGCAGAGGTTGTTTTAATTTCATGAGTGGCACAGTGCGTTACCTGCATGTGTGACGTTGACACCGGCAGGGTGTGAATTAAGAAGAGAAGACAAGAAGTGGCAGTGAGAATAAACGCGTGTGGAGCACGGACTAGGTGTGTAGCAGGTGTGCTTCGTTCCAAGCGTGCAAGTGCCATAAAAAACAGTTTGCTGCTCAAATGGAATAGAACGAAGCCCCAGTTGAATTAGCAAGCAATACAACATCCCGTTCATTCGTCTGTTTCACCTCTGTGGTTGAAAGTCACTCTACCGAGACGATTACGGTTCAAAGCTGAGGACGGTGAGTACACATGGTAAAGTGACAGCGTGCAAAGCTCACACGTATGTCTAATAACGGTGCCGGTCGGAAATCTTAAAGCTCATTGGTACACAGAAAAGCACCAGAATGCTGTATGAAGAGGGTTATACTATAAAGTTGACTGACTTTGTTGTTTGACCCGGGAACACAAGATAGGGTTTGTATGTGTGTGTGTGTGTGTGTGTGTGTGTGAGGTCATACCAGAGATTGGGAGGCAAGCCCCAATGAATGCAGATGATGAGATTGGGAGGCCAGCCCCAATGAATGAAATGCTGAGCAAGGCAGCAACTGACCTGAAAGCTAAGATCATGGCGAGGATGAAAGCTGGGCAACCTAGAAACCGATTACAACGGCTATGTGAAGTACCACCTGAAAGTCTCATGGAAAGTGTGAATGCAGCACTGAGGGCGATTCCTACCACAACGATCACCGAAACCAATGAGCTGATATACGCTTCAGCATCAGTGATCCTAGAAATCCTTGGCTATCGGAGCAACTATGAGGCACGTTACCCACCATGGAAAAGACGGTTGGAGGCTAAGATCAAGGCGGCTCGGAAAGATGTGAGTCAATTGACGGAGGCCCAGAGAGGTGTGATGAAAAGGCCGATTCCTGAGAGGTACACCCAGATGACCATACCTGAAGCACTCGAAACTGCCAAACAAAGGCTCCAAGCCTTGTCCAGTCGCCTAAAGAGGTACACGAAAGAGAATGAGGCCAGGCGAATAAACAGGCACCCTGCGAAAGTGTACGCTCAGTGGCAGGGTCCTAACAGCAGAGCTGACCCACCAAGACTGGAAACTGAAAGGTACTGGAAAGGAATATGGGAGAGGGAGGTTGCACATAACAGCAGTGCACAATGGCTGGTGACCCTGAGAGAGGAGCACAGCAACCTCCCTGAGCAGAACCCAGTTACCATAACAGTGGCAGACATACAGGAAAGAGTCTCAGATATGAAAAACTGGACAGCACCAGGCCCGGACATGGTCCACACCTACTGGCTAAAGAAACTCAAAGCACTCCATGAGCGCCTAGCAACACAAATGAACCAGTTGCTGAAGGATGGGACTCACCCAGGATGGCTAACTGAAGGGCGAACGATCCTGATCATGAAGGATCCTCAAAGGGTACAGTCCCATCCAACTATCGGCCAATAACCTGTCTCTCCACAACATGGAAGCTCATGTCAGGCATCATTGCGGCTAAGATAAGTGGACACATGGATCAATACATGAGCGAAGCACAGAAGGGCATTGGTAGAGATACCAGAGGAGCCAAACATCAGCTCCTGGTTGACAGAACAGTCACACAAGACTGCAGATCCCGACATACCAACCTGTGCACAGCCTGGATTGATTACAAGAAAGCCTACGACTCGATGCCACATACATGGATCACTGAATGCTTGGAGTTGTATAAGGTGAACAGGACCCTAAGAGCCTTCGTTGCGAACTCGATGAGGATGTGGAAAACCACACTTGAAGCCAATGGCAAGCCACTTACCCAAGTGTCCATCAAATGTGGCATATACCAAGGTGATGCACTCTCCCCACTGCTGTTCTGCATAGGACTGAACCCCCTAAGCCAAGTAATCACCAAAACAGGCTACGGATACCGCCTCAAAATGGAGCTACGATCAGTCACCTCCTCTACATGGATGACATAAAGCTGTATGCTAAGAGCGAAAGGGACATAGACTCCCTGATCCACACAACCAGGATCTACAGCAGCGACATCGGGATGTCATTCGGGCTTGAGAAATGTAGTCGGATGGTGACTAAGAGAGGAAAGGTAGTCCACACTGAAGGGGTCTCACTCCCTGAAGGAACAATAGCAGACATTGAGGACAGCTATAAGTACCTCGGTATACCACAAGCCAATGGCAACCTCGAACTGGCAACAAGGAAAGCGGCTACGGCCAAATACCTCCAGCGGGTGAGGCAAGTCCTAAGAAGCCAGCTCAATGGCAAGAATAAGACCCGGCAATAAACAGCTATGCCCTGCCAGTGATCAGATACCCTGCAGGAATAATCAGGTGGCCAAAGGAAGAGATTCAGACCACGGATGTTAAGACCAAAGCTCCTAACCATGCATGGAGGGTTCCATCCCAAATCCAGCACCCTGAGACTGTACGCAAGCCGAAAGGAAGGAGGCCGGGGACTAGTGAGTGTGAGAGCAACTGTCCAGGATGAAACATCCAAGCTCCACGAATACATCAAGGAGAAGGCTCCAACGGATGATGTACTCAGAGAATGTCTCCGACAATGGGGAACAGAGGATGAGGTGCTGGAAGAGGGACCATCATGGGAGGACAAGCCCCTACACGGGATGTACCACCGGACCATAAGTGAAGTGGCTGATCTCAAGAAGTCCTATCAGTGGCTAGAGAGGGCTGGCCTGAAGGACAGCACAGAGGCACTCATCCTGGCTGCTCAGGAGCAGGCCCTGAGCACCAGAGCCATTGAGGCCCAGATATACCACACCAGACAAGACCCAAGGTGTAGGTTGTGCAAAGAGGCACCCGAGACGATCCAACACATAACTGCAGGGTGTAAAATGCTGGCAGGGAAAGCCTACATGGAACGCCATAACCAGGTGGCTGGCATAGTCTACCGAAACATCTGTGCCGAGTATGGACTGGAAACCCCAAGGTCAAAATGGGAAACACCTCCCAAGGTGGTGGAGAATGACAGAGCGAAGATCCTGTGGGACTTCCAGATCCAGACTGACAAGATGGTAATGGCGAACCAACCGGATATCGTGATCATTGATAAAGGGCAGAAGAAAGCCGTTGTAGTGGATGTAGCGGTCCCAAGTGAAGGAAACATCAGAAAGAAGGAACACGAGAAACTCGAGAAATACCAAGGGCTCAGAGAGGAGCTGGAGAGAGCCTGGAAGGTAAAGGTGACAGTCGTGCCTGTGGTGGTATATATATATATATATATATATATATATATACTTGTGAGACTACTTTATTGTTTTATTATTTACATTATTACACTGTTTTATTATTTACATTATTACAAAAATAATATGTTAGAGCTGGATATTCTACAGAAGTGATATTATTTAACAAGTAAGACAGGCATAATTTTAATTTCATTGAAAAAAAAATGGATGCAAAATCCCAAAGCAAGGTTTGAAAACACTTTAAGCCACTTAGAGCAAGAAGTATACAAAAAATAATGGGAATAGACTAAACACAAACAGTGACAACAAGACCAAGAGGAAAACAAGCCGGGGGCCTCATTTATCAAAGAGTGCATAGAAAGGTTTCCTAAATTCGTTCCACTGTAATTTAGAGTGTGCGTAAGTACAATAAACTCTGTATTTATCAAACATGCGGACACCTGTCGTATGCCCGCCAGTGAGTAATGTGTGTTGATAAATCCCACCTATTTGCTCGCACATGTCTAGCCTCATTTGCATTGAAAAATGCCTCCTATTGGCCATACATAGTAGCACCAATCCTTTTAAGACATAGGTGTCATTCTGACCGGCGAGGGCCGCTTTCCTGCATGTTCTCCATCTCTCGCCTCCAATGCGCCTGGAATAATTAATGCAAGTGTTACCAGTAATAGAACAAAAATGGTTTGACATAAACTCATTACACCCCCCCGCCCCCGGAATAAAATGTGTCATGGGCCACAAATGAGAATTATCTCTGACTAACTAGATGCGACGACCAAGTTATTTGTATCACCGTATCGGAAGCTGAGTACTTCACTGCAGTATATGTGTAGCCAGCACAACTCCACTTCTTAATGGTAGAGCTTTAATGTGGAATGAATGAATCCTGCATTAATTCCCCCAGGCCATGTAGATCCCAGAATATTTTTGCATTGATTGAATGACTGATTTCCTGGTCACATTGTGAAATTTGTTGAGTGATGGTCCTTGATGCACACTTGATAAATGAGGCCCCATGTACTGTGGGGTCCAGCCACACAGGTGACAGGAAGGAGTGAGATGGTTGGAGGAAACAACGAGGCAGTGGGGAGGTGCAAGAGGATCATGACAAAAAATGGGTGGAATTTCGATAGAAGCCATGGACGAGAGATTGACTGACATGAAAACACAGGACATAAAAGTGAACCATAAAAGTAAACACAGGCAATCAAATTAGGCCTGTATGTGCCCATAAAATTCCAGGGGAAGATAGTGGACACAAATAAAGTACATCTACAATACTTATTCAGTCATCAATAATTATTCAGGTGTACAAAGAATACAAAAAGTAGAATTTGACATGTTTCCCATGTGTTTTCAACAAAATCAACTTGCCAAATTGAGTGCTACGGTTTCTATTTATATCATGGCATTTGAAGTTATGTAATATTTTTTTCCACTTTGCTGCCCCCAATTCTGGATTATCAACACATTACACATTCATGTTGGCAAGTGATGTCACACAATAAGGGCCTCGGTAAAAAGTAGGCTCTGCAAATTCACTGACTGGCTCTATTAGGCCCTGCTGTGACCTATGCAAAGATCACATAAGCCACCATGATGTCATAGCGTTTGAAGCACAGACTCAATCTGGTCAGTCCTGATCACACCAAAATGACCAAATGATGACGGCGCACTCTGGTAGAAAAGATTACGGAGAGGACAGCCGTGACCTTTTGCGGGTGACACCAACAGAACCTCATTAAAATAACATGTCAAACTCATGTCAAAGATTGTTAAGGTTGACGCCGGTGTGTTTTTTTGCGGTTACTTGACTTTGATGTGATGGACTCAGATTCCACTGCAAGTCTAGAAGAAAAAAAATATATCTACATTTAACAATTATTCTGCTTCAAAACTTTGGAGGATTGTATTTATATTTGGTTGAGAAGATTTGGTCTGAGGGATGGTCTTGGAGCAGAATGTTAGATGGTTTGTGTCACGAATTCAATTGTGAAATAAATGTAACAGTTGGCAGGTATGAGATGCAGAGTTTTGTAAATTGGCTTTCAAAACTGTAACTTACAAATGTCCTGTTTATCGGCAAGATAGCAATTACGTGAAATAATATTAGTAGACTCCAGTATGGTGTGTCCAATTAACATCATTCTGGCAGCGTCAGTCAAACGTTATTATTGATGCAGCCCTTCTATTGGATTTAACTGGCGAGCGCAATATCACCTAATGAAGTGTCCGGTGAATGTTGAGCTAAAAAATCTCACTCGCACAACCATTGTAAAAGCTACAGCAGCCAAGGTACAAATTAGAGCTAACCCAAATGGCATTTTATTGTGTTTTTTTTTCAAGGTTTGCACAGAGTACAGTAGGATTTGGAATGGGAGAGACTCTTCTTTTTCCTCCAGCAATCCAAGCTTGAAGGGGCAGACCACTTGCACTCTGCCCTCCTCGTAATGGCTCTGCATCCCCCAGGGTGGGAATAGCGTGGTCAGCAGTGGGTTAAATAATGGCATCAACACTGCAATGGTTTGGTGCAACAGAGGAAATGTAACTTTTCCGACCATTCCCTTGCTATTTTTACCATGATATCAAGATAGTAGGCCTACTGAGTGCAAATGTTCTTGTCAGGCTTCCAGGCAACTACGCCTGTTGTGGTACTGATATTTGGAATCTTTTCCTGTATAGTCTCCTGGATGTCTGCCATGCTTGCACAGTCTTGGGACTTTTTTTGCCAGGAAGAGCATTTGTTTTGTCATCATCTTAGCCTGAATAGTTACAATTGTGCATTTATCAACGTGTGTGTGTATAGGAGTGTTAGCGATTTTGATCATAAATCTTGAGCACTGTCCCCAAGCAAAACTTTTTTTTTTTTTTTTTTGGTCATCACCATGTGTCACCTGGGAAACCAGATCAGATCTACATGTGACCAGAGGTAAAGGCAACGAATGAAAGAAAAGAAAGGGAGCCAGGGAGTGGATTAAACTTTCATGAGGTTGGTGTTGGCAACCACAATGAAAATGCAAAGATTGAACTTTCTCCAGGAACGAGGGCGGACTGATGAGAGTCAGTAACGCCTGGAGCTGTGTGAGAGATGGGGGAGCAAAAAGCATTCATGTGGCCTGAATTGGAGGATGAAGACAAGCTTACATTTTACACCACGCCCTCAAATTCTGTTTTGCAATTTTCATTGTTATTCATCCATCCATCCATTTTCTGAACCGCTTAATCCTCACAAGGGTCGCGGGGGGTGGGGGGGCTGCTGGGGCCTATCCCGGCCATCTTCGGGCAGTAGACGAGGGACACCCTGAACCGGTTGCTGGCCAATCGCAAGGCACACAGAGACGAACAACCATCCACGCTCACACTCGCACCTAGGGACAATTTTGAGTGTTCAATCAGGCTCCCATGCATTTTTTTGGAATGCGGGAGGAAACCAGAGTCCCCGGAGAAAACCCACGCAGGCACAGGAAGAAGAGGCAAACTCCACACAGGACCACCGGGCCACCTTCATTATTACGATTAGTATTGTTTTTTTGTGTCATTTGACTGAGTTAACAAAATTGATCAATTATCTTCCACATCCCTCTCAAGTTGCAGGAACTGTGACTCCAGGATTGGATATGTCAGATATCAGGGTCGCAGTGTCTCCAGAATGTCTTTCATAGATTTCTGTCAATGAACACACACATACATACACAAGTATTGTGGCTCCACTATCCTCCCTCCCTGCGTGATCTTTATCTTGTCTCCCTCTTCCAGGAAATGTGCAGTGCTATATTATGATCGATGAGTTACGTTTATAGCCCCCGCAGCATTTTGGGCTTTGCTAAATATGGCTGCAGACAGAGAGCTTGAACCAGCGCAATGATTCCGACATCAAATGCCACTCTGGGTGTAATCATAAAAGGTTGGCAGGTGTGTGGTGTCGGGCGGGGTGTGGTTGGGGCACATTTAAGGAATGTTGACTCGTGGATGCTGTTTGTAAAGTGACGTTTCCTGATGTTTTTGGGATGAGCATTTCACATTTGCTTGCTACCAGATCAGACTTGGAGGCAAGGAAAGTGAAGCATTTTGTTTGATGAATGTGTGTGTGTGCGTGTGTGTGTATAAAGATACTGTTGTGTTCACAAGTGAATACACACAAGAAGAGCATTCCCACTGTTTTAATTTAAAGATGTGTTTTTGATGTGTAAATCACATCCAAGTCTCCCACTTTTCTAGCCAAAAGGGAATCCACTTTTTTCCCCAAGATTGTTGATGATATTTTCAGAGATGCATTGAGTTCCTCAGAACTGAGACTACAGATTACAGATGAAAGACCACAATGTGCAGTTGAAATGCTTCGGCATTTTGGATAATGCTTAAATAGGCTGACAGCATGATGGCCTATATACAACTGCTCTACACAAGGATCCTTTATCTATTTGGAGCTCAAAGTTCTCGTCAGAATATCGAGTATGCAATGCCAAACCACCCGCAGAGAGAAGTAATGGAAGCAAACGGCGGATTTAAGATCTTTTGGAATCAACCTGTACTATCATAAAACTTTGTAACTCAACATGGGTTTTATAGCAATATTTTAATCTGGTAGATTGTCATGAATGTGAAAAAAATTTGTTCGCATCTTTACCATTTTCGCCCCATTTTGATTTGTCTTCTCGATTTATATGTTCCACTTTTGGATGATATTGTATTGAAAATTTTAAAATCCAATTCTAAGTGTTTTGATTATCAAATTAATTATTTTCTGACTGTGGTTTGCTGTTCCCACGATTGAGTTGTAGTTAATTTTTAAAAAATGATTATTTTATTAACACAAGCTGTTGTCATGCAGCAAATAATGATTATTGTAAAGCATTTATATTCTGCATTAACCCAGCACATATACTGCTTACCATAATGTTGAAATCTTTAATTGTACATTACTAAAGGTGACAATTAACGGCTCACTTCAATTTACACTGCTGGACTAATTGTGTTTGCCTAAGTTATATGCATGATTTAATTGGCACAATTTGAATTGGGGATTGGAACTGGCCCAGCCCGCGACTACCAAAAAGACATGTACAATTGACGCCCATTGCCCATAAATGCGTGAGGGAAAAAAAACCGAACAAACAAAACAAAAAAACCCCCAAAATAGCATATTCTACGCTAAATAGTACCGGTATTTATTCATACACATTCTGGACTGACCAACCACTGTTTTTAGTATGGTTACCACTACAGCAGGGGTGTCAAACTCATTTCTGTCGCGGGCCACATTGTAGTTATGGTTTCCCTTTGAGGGCCGTTATGAATTTTGGGAAACCATATCACCTCCATATATTACATACACAGCGCACAACAAATTGATGGATAACTAGTTTTAAAATCAGAAGTCAAGAATAAAGACTGTTATTGTGGATTACATACGACAATTTGAAATTTTGGTTCAGACTTTAGCAAACATCATGGAACTTGACATGCTTGATTTGGTTTTGCGGGCCACATAAAATAATGTGGCGGACCAGATCTGGCCCCTGGGCCTTGACTTTAACACCTGTGCACTCCAGTAAATGCATGGTCTTTAGTTGCATATCAAGACTGAACTTTTGCAAATGAATGATTGGATGTGATGTGAACTCGTTGGATAAACATGAATAAAAACGAGAGTGTGATCAAAGATGATTCAGTGATTTGACTTTGTGTATAAACACAACCCCTTGCCCCCTTCCAGATACTTCCACATAAATAGTTACACAGGTAGCGGAATTGCCTGGGGTTTTCCCTTACACCTTTCCTCTTAACCTCGATGTTCTTTCCAATTCCCAAACATCTGCTTAATACATCTCGCCCTGAGCGTTCACTTCCTCCTCACAAGAGAGAGAAAGAACGAGATGGTTAGAGGAGAGTGAAGGATTGTGGGGATCAGGTGTCTCCAGAGACCACCATTAGTATTCAGAAGCCCAGCTTGCAGCCCTCATGCCTGATAACCCTGCAGAAGAGAGCTTGCTGAAAGCAACAATATGTGGTCATTGGACCCGAAAATAACAGGTACAAACCAAGTCTAATAGCAGACTCACCTACAAGGAGGAGATTATCTGTGTCATTGTGATGCTCAGATAAAATGCTTTAGTGTGTCACGCACTGGCCACTTTGTTTTTATGTTGTATCATTATTGTACTAAAAGTCGCGTGTTAACAGTCAATCAAATCCGTCAAAACGTATTGTAGAAGGTGAGGGTGACAAAAGCTTGCTGGCAATCGGGGTTGGGCGCTGCGTCGTCACCATTCTGGACACTATGGCATATGTAAGCAATAGCTTACTGGAAAGGTTGTGAGTCCAAAACAAGTTAAAGGGCAAGAAACCTGTGGGATTTTAAGAGGATAAGCTAGATCGTGAAGCTAGGGACTGATACCTTGCAAAAATACACTTTCTAAATGGTTTGGGTGCTTATGACCAACTGCCTCAGATTTGTACGTCAGATATTTTCACTCACCTCGTGTGTAATGTGAGTGCCGACACTTCGGAGCAGTTGAAAAATTCCAAATATAAAAGTGTGAATTTTACTTTTCCAGATTTATCTGTTCCTTGCTGACCCCCCCCCCTGTTCCCCCAATATTTAAATAAGTGAAAATGGCTGAAACAACTGACAAGAGGGAAATGTCTCTAAATGACAAAATGTTTTTCTTCCATGATTTGAAAGAGCATCCATAACGCAGTGGTATTATTTATGAAAATGTAAACAGCACACACTTGCTGTTCGTGGAAGGGTGTCAAAGGTTTTTACAAGCCGTCAGATTTCATTTTGTGATCCCCGAAACGAGAGTTCCCTCTTTCTGTCTTCGGCCAAGCAGAAAACCTGTACTCAACTTTTTGTTTCTTCCCCTTAGCAATTGTAGAAACCACGAAAGACAGGAAACAGCGCGACACAGCACATCTTGCGCTGTAGTCCCGTTGCCTCCAAAATGGCGGCTACGGCAATGATAAGGTGCATTGCACGTTCCCCGCTGGCATTGATTTAGAATGAACGTCATCTCCACCTAGAGGACTGGAGGGGAAACGGTATTGGGCAACAAGTCATCATTTTACAGTTGAACTACTAGTATAATGGGTGTCGGTAGTATTCCGCATCAAATTTGTTATTGCATTTTGTGTGCACGTCAGGTGGTAGTGCTGAAGGGCAAAAAAATCAGAGAGAGGAGAAAACAACACCAGCTATTATCTCCATTTGCTCTCTTGATACTTTGAGGAGATAATGTTCTTTACAGCCCCAATCATCTCTGTATAATGTTATGTTTCCTGTCTCGTGGCAGATTTCTGCGGTTTCTTACGACTGGGGCTTTTTCTTTGGCCATCAGTCTCAAACTCTTTAGACGATGTCTGAAGCCGTCTCATCTTTCTCAGGCATTTGCAGCCGGCCTCGGTCATCTAGTAGAGATACTTCAGAGGCTCTTTTTTCTGTCTGACTTGGGACCACTCTACCACGTAGGATGGCTACTGGTTCCCTTCCAAACATTTGTTTATTATTAGATGTTCCTACACAGCCTTTATGCATATCAACACCCTACTAGATGTTAAAGAAAAACAACGGGGGGCATCCAGTTGCATTTTGTCTGATGTCTGTGTCATTACTTGACTTCAAAGTGGGTGACGACAAAACAAATGAACAAAACAGGATACGAGGGGCCTTTAGGGACACGTTTACAACTGAAAGGCCCTTATAAACACGACTGATTTTTTTTCTAAAATGCCCTCATACATAATTCTGAAACGCTCTCATGCACACAATTGAAAGGCCCTTGTAAACATGACAGATGGAGGTCAAAATATGAAAACAAAATACTAATTTGATTACAATGCAGTACTTTTTTGCACAACCTGTCGTGAATGTTGGCCATATATCTATAGACCAACGGTGTCCAAACAATTTTGTTTGAGGGCTTGCACACAGAAAACTGGGAGGATGAAAGGGCCACTTTAAAATTCGTCAACTTTTTGAAACACAGTAAAGATAGTCACGAAAGCAATTATAAATGGTTTGTATTGTTTAGTTAATTTCCTTAGCTTTCTGTTAAAGGTGTTAAGGAAAATAGTTGATAATTTTTTTAGGGTGGCCAACAGCCTTTTAGCAGGCTGGTGGTCAACTGGTTAGCGCGTTGGCCTCACGGTGCAGAGTGCAGGGTTTATCTCTGGCTCTGGCCTTCCTGTGTGGAGTTTGCATATACTCTCTGTGCATGCATGGGTTTTCTCCAGGTACTCTGATTGCCTCCCACATTCCAAAAACATGTGTGGCTGGTTAATAGAACACTCCAAATTGTCCCTAGATGTGATTGTGAGCGTGATTGTTGTCTACATGTGCCCTGCGATTGATTGGCTGGCAACCAGTTCAGGGTGTCCCCAGCCTACTGCCGAAGACTTCAGCATGTCCCGTGACCCTTGTGAGGATAAGTGGATTAAAAAATAAATGGATTTTATCCCACGGAGTAGATCCAGCTCTGCACTTAGCAGCAGCCGAATGCCATCTATCTCCTCCTTCAGAACCCCAAAGAACTGTAATAAGGTGACCATTTTGAAAACAGTTATTTGAGGATCATTAACATGATGTTTTCATAAATCAGCCATAGTGCAAAAAGTGGACAAAACTATTTTTGCCTCTAAAATTGAATTATTATGTATCCACAACAGTGTTTTGTTGTTGTATTATTCTTATATAGTGAAAAGTTCTTCAGTACTGTCTCTCTCTCTCTCTCTCTCTCTCTCTCTCTCTCTCTCTCTGCCCACCTTCACCTTTTTAACTAACCTTGTGGCCCATGTCAAATGTCATTTTTAGTATAATGTATATATTTTTTGACATGTCTGTCTGTTTTGATTTTGTTTTCAGCCCCAGCTGGAGTGAAGGGCGTTGCCCTCCAGCAGGCACACCTGTTCCACTTTTCCAATCAAGCCTTGCCATGTATTTAAGGACTGCCAAGCTACCTTGTCATTGTTGGATTTTTGACCTTGCTTGCTGTTTATGCCTAAATGTTGTTTTCTAGACCCCTTGCTCTTGTTCAAGCATTAGTATTGTTTTGGCTTTTTGATCTTGTTCTTTTTTTGTGTAAATTGGACTTTTGTCATTTGGTTTGTATTCTCTGTGTTACTTTACCTTGTCTTTTGCAAGCACTTTTTGTTTATGCTTTGTTTTTCCTGACACCTTGTGACCAGCGATTTCTGTTCACAGTGTCGGTCTTGCCTTTTTGATAATAAACATTTTTGCTGTTCGCATTTTGTTTGTCTGCATTTTGGGGATCCAAAACATTATTCGGTTCGTTCTCGAACCCAACATACATAAAGTAAAAATCAGACATATGAAAACAAAGACAGTTAAAACAGTAAATTCAAAACATTAAAACAGTAAAGACACTAAACCAATGCCGAGTCTCATGCTGACTTGAAAGCCAAAGATCAAAAATTTATATTATGGTGAGTTATATAAATGGACAGAGACGGACGGGCTTGCCTAATGTCCTAAACCTAAGGTCCTTCCAAATGGAGGTACCCAACCCGACAACGGAAAAAATTGAACAAAATAATTAGATGGAAAACTATAAACGGAGTCCTTTATGCCACCATGTCAGCTAATTCTGAATATGTTTGTTGTTCATAAACAGCTGGTGTCGACTATTGTTCCCTAGACTAGACAGAAAAAAAACTGAGCAGTGACCAGCGATAGCCTGCTGTTTTTTCAGATTACACCTGCAGATGCACATCTTCCAGTTCAATCCACAGTTTTGGATAACTCTGTTGAAAGTCAAGAAATGTCTTCTTTTTGTCCTCTGTTGCTTAGCAGCAGCAGAAGCAGCAGCGGCATCAGTTGGCATCCAGCACCTCTCATCCTCATTGCAGTGCGGTGCTGTGCATATGGCTGTTCATGCATAAACAAGCACGTGTGTATACTCTTACTGTCTGAGCTGTACTTTAAATGCTAATCTTCTCAGACAACAGGGCCAGTCATGTCCAAAGGCTATGGGCAAAGGACGGAAGGACCTTGACAACATTGTGTCCATGTAAGAACGCCTCCGCCCATACTGGTCAGCCTCTCTTACCTCATGACTGTCAAGATAATTAAGATTGCATTGAATCTGATTAATAAGGCTCCGGGGAGAAAACCTTCACTGACATGGGCGGCCATTTAATGTGCTTGCTTGTAAACAAGTTGGGGATTTTCACAGACAGGAAATGAGTGCTATTTCGATTCAAAAGGGCAGCTAAAATGAAAGAAGGCATGAGGCAATCCGAAGCGAGTGACAGGTTAGATGAAAAGAGAGATGGATATCATTTTAAAACAAGTAAGAAAGTAGAGGGGTGGGCAACTAGCTCAGTGGTGGCTCTGCAGGGAGTCTCTGCTTCCGCTTCTTGAACAGCTGGTCAGTTCACACTTTTTGCTACATTGGCCTTAAAACATTGGAAGATAAATAGTCCCACCTATCCCGACTATAATAGACCTTGCACACTTCCATAATGCCAGCTTCACAGCACTTGCAGCTGCATCTAGCGGGCAAACCCAGATGATCTTTTAATAAATATGCACTTCATTGCGAAGCCACCTGGATATCAATTTAACATCTTGCTCTTTTTCCTCATGTGTACGAGAGAGAAAAAATGTTTGGGTCTATTAAATACCCAAATGACAATTAAGCTTTAGTCCCATTGCGCCAAATCCAAACAGAAGTTACTTCAAGGATTAAAAAAAAATTGGAGCAGATTTAGGACCAAGTTTACTTACATTTGCAGGGACACAGGTGAGCTGGAGCCTGTGCCAACTCATGTTGGCAAAGGCGGGGTAAACTGTGGACTGGTGGCCAGTTAATTGCAGGGTACATATCGAAAAAGAACCCTTCACTTTCATATATATACGCCGAATGGGCAATTTTCACTGACATTAACTTTGGAATGAGTGAGGAATGCCGCATGGGTAGAACATGCAAACTACACACAGGGAGGTTTGAGGAAAATTGATTCACTTATCTCTGGCATCGCAAACTATGAGGTAGTTTTAGTTCGGACACACAGACTCTTGTTCGACTCGATACTCTAGTTAAAAGTTAGACGTGCAAAGTCTTTGTGCAGTATCTGCCATATTGGGAACCGTTGGGCTCCGAATTCAAGACCAACAGCCAATAACATTTAAACAGACTTAATTAAAGTGGACATCATTTCCTGTCCAGCTCCGGCCAATCACAGTGGGTCCTGGGTCGTACCTTTGATGGGAACTTTCCCCATCCAATATGGCCACCGCGTATATTAGGCGACAACCACGTCCATGACTACTCATCTTTTCTTCACACTCAACACAGTGAAGCCACCATCATATATCGAGAGGACAACACGGTGCCTGGACCACATGGATAGGAACAGGTCTGGTGGATTTATGGATATATCCTTTAGGTTACTCAATAATTTTACACATAGACAGGAAGCAGATTACACTTGTCGCTATTTCTGGCTGACCATGCTCTTGGCTGGTTGAAGAAAGCCCTTGGCCGGATGTTGGATACCTTGATTGTATGACGTGATTATGATGCCAAAGCAATGTTTTTTTTTCTGGTGTGGGTTTGAGGGACAGCTGGAGTAATTTTGTGTTTACTTATTGCTACAAAAATTGTCTTTCTTAATTTGAATGTCATACATAAATATATATATATTTATGGGGGGTTCTTGCACCCAGCAGCCCACACCCACCACCAAAAGCGTCGCCAGTTGCCACTGGTGCTAAGTACATGTATAAGCACAACACATAACCAGCAGTGTTTCCTTGAAGCCATATTGTTTGTTTGTGCACTGAGGCACTTCATTGATTTTAGTCATTTCTGACTCCGTTGGGTGCACAAAGCAAACAACTTTGCTGAAATAACGCAATGGTTGACAGTTGCAACAATACCCCAGATACCAGCTGCCGCAGTGAGATTGTTGAACATGTGCTGACTTGTATCGGACAAACAAATCAAAGCAGTCTGGTCTGGTCTGGTCTGGTCCTTTATTGGGAGAACTAGTGCACACTAGACAACTAGTGCACACTACACTGGGGTCTTGAGATGGAGGAGCAGGAGCATTACGATCATATGACTCAGCATTGTAGTTAAGAGCAAATACATGTTATTACAATACAATACATGCTGATTTATATAGCGCTTTCACAACAGCTGTAACAAAGCGCTTAACAAAACAGTAAACATAAAGTAAAATAATAAACACAACACATAACATGAAACACGGACAGTCGTGCAGTCCTAACCACTTTTCCCCTCATTCGCTTTGTTGTTAAAGCATTTTGAGATGAAAGAGGAGAGAATCAAAGTGTCCTTTCACCAGTGGCGCAGATTGATTGGTATACTGTATGTGGAAACTTCCGTAATACTCTAGGACTGAAGTGAGCAAGGGCTTTCTCTGCGTCACTAATACTAGGTCTGCCAAAAAATAGCATTAGTGGCATTAAAGTTTGACTTTAGTTGCATCCTCCCATTGCAGTTAAAGGTTGGATGTGATATTTAACCAATGTATTCAAATATGTCTTTGGGGTATTATTACTGTAAATATCAATGTTGATTTCAGGATATCCGTGGGTGCTTTGGGTGGGTGCTTTCACCCTTTCAGGGACAGCGGTTACTTCAGTGGACAGTTTGTCATGTTATCGGGTTACAGGTTGCATGGCTACATTTTTTTAAAAACACGAATGTACCCCTTACATTCTTGTCTTTAAAAAAATGTTTTTTGGTGGGGAGGAGGGTTTCGGGTGGGGGAGAGTCGGACCTTACTTCGAACTTGAGATTTTTTCAACACAATGAATTACTTACACAACAGAGTTTTATTTATTTATTAAAAGAATAAAGCTGTCTCTTGTATTGTGATTCAATGCAATAAACATTTTAAGGATGATTTTTTTGGTTTTCTAAATACAATTTGCCAACCCAAATGTTAGAGGAATATATGAGAAAAATTGTATCATGTTTAAAGTTTCATTTAATTTGAGCACGTCTAAACGTTTGGGTGCGTATCCCGCACCCCCAATGCCTGTGCAGAAAGGTGCCGGCCATTTGGGCGGAGGGGTGTTGCAGTCCACACCACATTTAGCATATCAATGCGGGTGGGCGATCAGAGGAGAGAGGGCTAGATTCGGTCACAAAGGGGGAATGAGTCATTCGGGAACAGCGGTTGAACAACAAAAGACGATTTGAGAACACCCGTCGCGCTCAGGCGACATTTGTCGTCCGCAAAGTCTGCAACATGTTGATACAGTGTAGACCAGACAGAAAGACGCCAACGTACCTGTGGTTCAAAGCTTAAACCCAGGTAACCAATCACTACCGAGGGGCCGGACCGGGGGTGCGGTATGCAAATATCGGGGGCAGTGTTTTTCTTGTATGTTACAATAAGACCGAATTGGCGGGAAGAGAGCTTGAGGGTGTGATCATCGGGGCAACAACCGTCATTCGCTCCCGCCGATATTGAAGACAATTTTCCCTGTGTGCCGAGTCATTTCTTTAACTTTGTCCGAGAAAATCTCTGACACCAAATCATTTGACCTTGGTTAATGAATTGTATATGGTGCTGTGTACACTTACTTGATATAATCGTCCATAAATTAATTTGAGAGTTTTGACCGCACCCAACGACGCATTGCTTCTCTATGTAGTAACACAATCAGCATGCAATATTCAAAGCATTTCTGTTTACAGAGAGCAGTTTGCTCTGGGTGTAATCCAAGTGAGATAAAAAATGTATGCATTGTGCAGAGGTCACTGCTAATCAGACAGATCATCAGGGGCAAAAAACATTGTATGTCTCACCTATGCAGCTCAAAGTTGGGCTTCTGCAAACTTGTGCATATTTCCCAGGCTCCCTCTTTCTTATTGGCTGTCTCTTAAACTCTCCCGATATTGCTTTCTTGTTTTTCTCCTCTCAAAGCATCAGTTATGTTACTATTTTTACCAATTTTGGTCAAAGAGGAGTGTGTCGAGCTGCAGAGAAAGACAAAAGAATGTACAGCTGGAGAACAAGAAGCAAAGCTACACGAGTGTCTGCACTCCATTTGACAGAAATAAAAGCTTTTCGGAATGCAGAGGGATAAATCAGAGGTTGAGTGGTATCATTTGGGGAAGAAGAGAGGTTGAACCAATTTGAAAGGTCAAAGGCAGAAGGGTGAAAAAGAGTACCAAAAAATGCTGAAAAAAGAGAACCTATTGGGACTGGTTGAAACTTTTTTGTAAAGATTATTTAAATCAAGGCATCACTTGAACTGCTAACTTGTCATTTAGATTTTTCAGACTAGTACGGACTCAGATTCGAAGTAAAAGGCACACATTGCATTGCACATGACAGTTTGCATCATTGTAGTAAAGGTAATTGTGTTGTTCTTGTTTGTTTTTTCCCACCTTTGATAAAATTGAAATATCCAACATGCAAAGATCACCCAAAATGATTCAGCATATAAATAATTAATTTAAATGTAATACATTTTATCTTGGTGGATTACCATACAGAAACGTTGCTTCAGAAAGCTTGTTTGGTAAAACTGCCATTTAGTTGAACCACTGAACTCGGCCTCCTCTCCCACCCTTCTTTTATGTTCATATATCATCCATTTGATGGCGGCGCGGACACCCGCAGCAGCTCCTCTTGTTTCATGTTGAGAGGGAAGAAATTTCATCTGTGCTGTATGTTACACATACAATACATTTGACAATAAAGTTTATCCAATCCAATCCAATCCATTCATACTTTATCTGCACCGCTTTTGTCCTCACAAGGTTCGCCGAGGTGCTGGAGCCTATCCCAGCTGTCTTCTGGCAGAAAGTGGTTGCCAGCCAATCGCAGGGCACACCTAGATGAATAACCCTCCGCACCGTGGCGCGTCATATTTCATCCATCACGATATTTTTTTTTGCCACTTGTCTTCATTAGTGTCTGGTTTAACGAGAAGCTATCATTGAACTGGATAGGTAGACATTCAATCGCAGGGCAGTAACTTCACAGTCGATCAAACTCACATTGGCACCTACAGACAATTAAGAGTCTTCAAATAACTTAATATGCATGTTCCAGAGATGCCTTTCTCACATATGAAGACATGTCATCTTTGACAGAGTTGCCTTACAAATCCAGTATATGATTTAAAAAGAAAGACGGTGTCAACTACAACGGGAGAGAAATTTGAACACTAATAAAACACTATAAGCCTGAATATAAAGCTTATCAATACATCTGCATTACATATATATATATATATATATATATATATATATATATTAGAGCTGTCAGTTTAGCGCGTTTATATCGGGATTAATTTAAATGAATTTTATCGATCAAAAATTTTCTCGCGAGATTAACGCGAGACGTCACAGCGGATGTTACGTTGCTCTATAAATAAACCTGAAACAAAACATCAAGCGCTGCGCGGTCCACGCACGTTTGATTTGCCAGCCACGGCAGCGCGAGACACTGAAAACGGATACTTAAATAGCTCATGAATGGAAAGTTTACTTTTAAAAAGTTGCCAGACTGTTCCACTGACAAGACCAAAGTTACCTGTATGTTTTGCAGTCGTAAACCGAGCTATCATCATAGCACGTCGAGTCTGAAATACCACTTAATGGCCAAGCGCACAGCTGACGTTCTACTCCGCCCCCTTGTCTCAGATAGACAGCTATGGATCATTTCAAAACGAAGAAAATGGATGACACGACGAAGAACAAATTTGCTGAACGACTCCTGTTGGATTGACCTGGCGCTTTAAGAGGGGCGGGGCTGCCACTGACAGGTGACGTTCGCGCGATGTATAAATAGCGTTTTGTTTCGTGAGTGAATACACTCGCTTCGTCGTCGGCATGGCTCAATGTTAAGCTACGCGAGTGCTTCTTATCAAGTCAGATGTGTAAAGTTAGCTTTTAGATTCGGTCATGATCGGTTGCTTTGGTTGCCGCATCGCTATGCAATCACAGTCAGTTACCGTTCGCAATCGGCAATTTAAACAGCGTGGGCTAAAATGTTGCTAGAACAGGGCTGTCTTTATTTAGCTCATTTTTGCATAGTTGTCATGTTTGTCCGTCTGCAATCTGACGTTTAAACGAAGTAAATTGCGTTGCAGCTGGGGTAAATATGCCGCGCTCCACTTCCGGGTTGGACCTTTGGGACTTGTAGTTCTTTTGTTCGATTCGACTTGATATGTTCATGCCGCGCTCCACTTCCGGGATTGAGTATTGGGACTTGTAGTTCTTTTGTTCGATTCGACTTTATGTTTGTGTTGAATGGTTTCTTACGTTTAAAACAATGAATAATGATGACGATAATGATACATAGTGAAATCAGGGTTGATTACATTATTTATTAAACGTATTGTTAGATAAAGGTATTCATTAATGTCAATTATATACATATTTACATTGCGATGCAGAAAGATAGATATATAAATTTTTTACTGCATTTATGTGTAGTTTAGGTTATTACCTGCTTCTGATACTTCTGTTACAACTACTACTACTCTTACTTCTGCTGCAAAGTGCTCCAATAAATGATCCAAAAAGTACAGAACGAGAGATCCTTCCATGCTGACCGACAATCCCTAACTGAACAACCATTACTGATTGCCAGCGAGAGCCTCCATTACAAGAATCCGAAATGATGTCGACACAAAACCGTAGAGAGACTTCCGAGCAAGAAGGACCAACAGAATCAGCATAGCCTGACTGCTGTGTTCAAAGCAAATTTGAGAAAAACGAAGTATGCAACCATGGCTTAAATCCATTATAGGCTGAGTACTAGTTTACCTTAGATGTGCACTTTATAATGTTATATTGCGCTGTTTTGATTCCCTAAAAAGAGCTGTTCAAGCAGCTGTTGTGTGACAAAATATTGTTTTCACTGTTGTTGATGGACAGTAATATTGTGTGAGAGATAATGTGTGAATAACTGCTCCAAGTGAAAAATGTTCATGTAAAATTGAAAATCAAAATTGTTATTTCAGTAAATATTTGCATTTTGCACATAGAAAACTGATTCATGATTCCATGTTGATGAGAGCATTAAAATGGGGAAAATAGGACGAAAAATATAAAAGGAAATTCAGAAATGATAGAAAATGAGTGAGCAATCATGATTAATTTTTAGTTAATTTGAGTTAATTATGACAGTTGAGTTTTTAATTAGATTAAAAATTTTAATCGTTTGACAGCTCTAATATATATATATATATATATATATATATATATATATATTCATTCATTCAGTCATCTTCCGAACCGCTTGATCCTCACTAGGGTCGCGGGGGGTGCTGGAGCCTATCCTAGCTGTCTTCGGGCAGTAGGCAGGGGACACCCTGAATTGCCAGCCAATCGCAGGGCACACAGAGACGAACAACCATCCACACTCACACTCACACCTAGGAACAATTTAGGGTGCTATATATATATATATATATATATATTTTTTTTTTTTTTTTTTTTTCCGATCCGCTTTATCCTCACGAGTCGTTGGGGGTGCTTGAGCCTATCCCAGCCGTCTTCGGGTAGTAGGCAGACAATTTAGAGTGTTGTCAATCAGCCTGCCATGCATGTTTTTGGAAGTATAATGTTGGTTTCTACAGCAAAAAACTAACGTCACTGCTCCTAAGTCACGATAAAACAACTTAGAATTCTCCCCCTATTCCATGTCGGGATAAAAAAAGAAAAGAAAAAAAACAAAGCAGGATGAGTGACAGCAAAACCACCAGTGAATTGGGGGACGAGTTGTCATATCAAGTGTGTGTGTAAATTCCCCTGGCTTTGACACTTTTAGGACAACAGTATATTTTTCTGTAAAGTCTGTGGAAAAGAAATCAAAGGCTTTCACATGAGACAAGTTGGCCAGGGTCGCTCATGGATGATTTTACAAAACACAAAAATATTGAACACCAGAGGTACATGTGTTTTCTACCCAATATTATTATAAACTGTATATTATAGAATAAAATGGCATGAATAGTTGATGATTATCTGTATACTAACATTTTCTTGCACTATCACAAACTGTCTGAAATAATAGTAGCATAAATGAAACTGTACCAAGGCAATTGGTTCTCAAACTTTTTACAATAACCACCACCTAATAAAATATTTTTTCAAGTACCACCATAGCGACCCAGTGACCATCATCAAAATATGGTGACATAGTGGAACTTTGTTGGGTTCATAAAAATGAGGCAGAGGTTTTGATCCTATATCTTTATGTATTAATGTAGGTCACTGCAGCAAACCTCGAAACATGAACACTGTGCTGAATGCAAGAAAACAAAATGACTACATTTAAATGTGTTGAAAAAATTGTTGACTAGAAATCATACTCCAATGAATCTTTAAAACAATCAAACTTTTAAATAATCAAATCCGTTATGTTTTTGCTTTTGTTCCCTCATGTGCACTTTTGACAGAATGATTCAACCAAGACTGGACCACGCAGGACCAGGGCCTAGTTCCACTGCCACCCATTCCTGCTCCCGGCAACGCAAGTGTTGCGATCACCCTCTGTTCCTGATCCTGGCAAATGCAAGTGTTGCGGTCGAACAGGAACAGAGGGTGACCGCAACTCTTGCGCTGCTGGGAACAGGAACGGAGGGCAGCCGCAACACTTGCGTCGCCGGGAACAGGAGCAAGTGTTTTTTTGTTTTGTATGTTTTTTTTTCATCCATTATATTCAGTTCACCCTGCTCCTCCCTGCTTCCCTGATTTTTGGGGATCCTCCAAGTACCACCTGGCAAAATCTGACAAAATCCCCTCTAAAGACAGCTCTGTTTTTTTTCCAAATATTTTCAAACACAGGTGTTGAAAAACTGGACAACAATTTAGTGCTGAATTGCTAAGATTTATCATAAAACTCTTTTTCATCCTCCCAAATACATTCAGATTTTTTGGGCGGCGGGGCTGAAACGTAGGCAAGCCGACAACCAAGTAACAGTTTCCTTTTCTGATGACAACTTGGCCCATTTCTACCACAGCCACGTGCAGTTAGTCATCAAGCTATGCCTACATCCCGAAACAAAAACCCAAAACATCTTCTTTGAAGTTGTAATGTTTTTTTTGTGTTATTTGAGCTCAATCTCTCTGCCACGTGCACATATGCCCAGCGCACGAAACAAGACAAATCACCTAAACGTGATGTCATGCTAACTGCACTAAAGTGTGGTTAGAAGATTTCTATTCTATTGAGCTACATTGGCCAAGAGGTTTCATGACCGAGCGCCAGCCCAGCAAAATCATTTGTTTTCAAACTGTCAAACATGAAGCATCCTTCAAAGCTATTTTACAGGGCTTCACTTTTTATCCAGTCAGCAAAATGTCTGCATGTAGGAAGAATAAATTATTCAGTACTGTAATGAAGGTGCATGGAGGTAAATTTGCTCTGTAAAATGGGTGTTCCTCTTAGAGGGTTTGCTCGGGGACTTAGGAAGAACTGAATAGCTGAAAGGTCACAGAATATTAATATTAATATTTTAGAGTTTTCTCCCACAAAGTCTAATACCACTGACAGGTTACATGGCAAATGGAAGGACCCAGGCAAGCTAAATTCCATCCGCTGCATAATGTGAACAAATGTTTTTATTCTGTCTAATTTGCAAACATTGGACAGCATTTTTCGACTATTTTTACAAACAAAAGTGAACACAGAATTCCCTCCTCATGTGCATACCTTGAAGAATGTGACATTCGGCATTGTATGTTTTGTGACAAAGACAGAGGCACACAATCCATACACTCCTGCCACCAATTGCATGTGTGTGCGTGTTTTTTGTGTGTGTGTGGTTTTTTTTTTGCCAATATGTTTGCTGTCAAAACGTTATCAAAGAAAAGGTTCTCTGAGAATTAGAGGGAAGCTCTTAATTTTTAGAATTGTTCATAGATAAGTTTTAATTTTCTTTGTTCATTCCATGTGCCTGGCAGCTTGTCCTTAAATTCAGAATCAGAATCAGAATCATCTTTAATGGCCAAGTATGTAGAACACACAAGGAATTTGTCTCCGGTATAACACGCTGCATTAATATCATCATAAACAAGAACATGACAAATAGGTATGGAAGGACATTTCATAATGTGAGTGAACCGTAGTTTCAAGCAGAGCTAAAGTGATCAGTGGTAGAATACAATACTATTACAGTTTGTACAGTTGGTGCAGAGAATCATTGAACCATTTTAGAGAGATACAATATTTGTTGTACAAGAAGAGTGACTACGTCAGTGACTGTTTAGGGAGTTAATGGCTAGAGGGAAGAAGCTGTTTAAGTGTCTACTGGATTTGGTGCGCATGGATCTGTAGCGCCTGCCTGAGGGGAGTAGCTGGAAAACGTGGTGGGCAGGATGCGGGGGATCCAGGAGGATTTTCCGTGCCCTTGTCTTGATTCTTGCAGTGTGCAAGTCCTCAGGAGTGGGTAGGGCGGTGCCAATGATTTTTTTCCGCCGTCCTAATTGTCCGTTGAAGTCGGATTTTGTCCTTCTTTGTGGCGGCCCCAAACCAAACCGTGATGGAAGAACACAGGATTGATTCGATGACTGCCGTGTAGAACTGACGTAGCACCTCCTCTGGCAGGCCATGCTTCAGAGCTCTAATGAAGAACGTACTGAGATGTTGAAAAAAAAAGTTTCAAAATACTGAACAAGGAAGCATTGCCTTGTGGACCACACTTGCAATCATTCTGAATTGAGGCTCAGTATTTCTGGCACTCCAGGTTGTAAAGGTATTGTTGCACTTGGACAAACAGCGTTACAGTTACAAAGAATAAAATGTTATTTCTTTCCAGAAAATAAATATCAACAATTTTCTCATGGGGCGGCCCAGTGGTTAGTGCGGCATCACAGTGCAGAGGTTCACTTCCAGCTCCGGCCTCCCTGTGTGGAGTTCGCATGTTCTCCCCGGGCCTGCGTGGGTTTTCTCCGGGTATTCCTCCCATGTTCCAAAAACATGCATGGCAGGCTGATTGAGCACTCTAAGTTGTCGTTTGGTGTGAGTGTGAGCGCGGATGGTTCTTCGTCTCTATGTGCCCTGCGATTGGCTGGCAACCGGTTCAGGGTATCCCTCGCCTACTGCCCAAAGACGGCTGGGATAGGTTGCTGCACCCCCGCGACCCCTGTGAGGATACGCGGACCAGAAAATGGCTGGATGGATGAATTTTGTCATGGCGCAGCTTCTACTAAAAGAAGTTGGAGCTCTTCACAATAAGTTAAGAAACCATTTGCACAACCAAATGCATGTTCAGAATATCATAATTGCGGTTTCAAGGGCATCTATTGTATTTCAGTCACCATCTGCGAACTATTAGAATGTATTAATAATTGATGCATGAAGAATTAGATCGTGTCATGGCCACCATGTCCTATTGTTTATCAATTATGTAATCAAGCTTACACAAAAAAGTCACAACAAAAACATTTTAAAAACTGACTACGAATGTTTGACAGTGTAAACATTTTTCTTTGTTGCTGGGCAACAAACAATTTGTGGCTCTGGAACTATTATGTGCTGGTTCTGACCTTCTGCAAACCGAATTGTTGCTCATGAAAAGGACTCTAAGGCCCATTATTAAACGACTGGCTATTTTTATTTTGTTACATCAGCAAACCATGCTCTTTTATTTCAAAGCAGAAAAAAGAATGCTGTGCACACAATATCTGTATTTTTTTCCTTCATTACCAGCCTCATGGATTTAACGCAGGCATTTAATTTCACTCCTATTTAGGTTCGTGCAAGCTGGACAGTAGAGACCCAGCCAACTTTGGGCGAAAGGAAGGATGAGGACTACTGGATTAATCAACATATGTAATTATGTATGGATACGGTCATAATGATACACATTCATTTCCCATATTGCTTATATCTATTAGGGTTCATGGGTAACTGGAGCCTATCCCGGCTGATTTTGAAAACCTGTGCGAGCGTGAAGAAAACACATATGCTCTAAAAGAGATGTTGAAAGTACGATCCCACAGTGCACTCACCTTAATTATACGTCCAAGTTTGGCATCATTGGCATCTAATGACGAGTGCTTACGGCACTTTTCTGTTTTATTTTTTTAAATCCACCAAAACATTTTAAAGCAACGTATGTCATTAAATACACACCAGTCCATAATTTTTTATGTGTTTTGATGTTTAAGCGGACTGACAAAAATTTGAGTTTAATCATGACTCTTGTGAATAGAACGTATCCATCTTCCATGCAAACGTGGTTTCCTGAAATTGTATCTGAATTTTGCCAACTGTCGTTAGGAGGATCGCAAGTGAACTGAAATGTCTCCCAGCTGACTTGGAGCGAGAGGCAGGGCGGACTGTGGATTGGTCACAAACCACCATTCACACCTATGCAAAATATAGAGTACTGCATTCAATTAATATGCATATTTTCGGAACGTGTAGAGCAAGCACAAGTAGAACATGACGACACATGACAAGATTCAAACCCCAAACATGGAAACTGTGAGGCAGATGCGCTAACCGCTCACATGCTGTTCTGCCAACTCAAACCATTACATTCACTAGCCAAGAGTTAAATTGAGATACTCTTTAAATGCACGTTGTTTTATTTTTTGTTGTTTACTTACAGACAGTCAGCCCGAATAGGAAAAAACATTGTAAAAAATGTAACAAAAATGGCAAAATAATTGTTGAACAGTGCACAATGATATGCTCTGAAAGATAGAAATTGCACAAAATATTCGGGTACAAAGCAAATCATTTGTACGTGAATCAATAACATTACAATCTGCCACAGCGGGAAAACCCTCTTTCATATCTGATTGAATAATGTCACATTCATGCTCAAAGCAGCATTTTAACAAAGAAAAAGGCACATGAGACTTTGTGTCTTTACCCCATGACTCCCAAAATTTAGAACATGTGAAAACTTAATTAGCCAGTGGGTATGTAGGGAAAGCCCCGCTTTCATATTTTGGGCTTGTTCGACTAAGCATGCACACTTGGACAAAACCTTCAGAAAAGCAACTTCGTGTTCTCATGAGCCACACAAATTTCCAGCAACATGAGTGTCACTGTAACCCCTGCAGCAAAATATTGCAAAACAACGTGGAGCATGAACTCACTCAAAAATGCCAAACACACTGTTCTGAGTTTATTTAGCCTGGAAAATTGCTACAATAGCATCATATTGTTAGGGGAGTTAATATGAGGGCAATCACCATCAATCCAGAACTGGCACAACAGGCCGCGCAACTCATCACTCATCAGACACTTGATGTTGGATTTTCACAAAATATTCAGCAACAAAATGACAAAATAATAGCAATGCTTTCGACACTGCAAAGACGGACGGGCCTTATTGTGCCAGCGCAATTCTAACTGTGCACAAGGGTGGGGTTTTATTTCTTTCAGTATTTTGTTTAACACGCGCCGACAGAATAGGGAGGCTTGCAACGCTCGAATGTAACGCAGCCGACTTCCGGCCAATTGAATCGACTCCTCAGTCTTTTAAAATCAGCGAGGTCAAATCGCACGCAGTACTTGACATTGCGGAAGCAGAAATTAAATCGCAGCGGTCATGAGTTGGCGCAGTCAAATCGAGGTAAATTGCAAGATCCCCCCCCTTTGCAGATGATTTAGTCGTCCGCGCACGTGATATGTGCAATTGGAGACCCCACCCGTCTACTGCTGTGTCTCTCGGCAGGATCATCGGTGTCCTCCAGCAGGACACCTCAGGCTTCAACCGTCATGCTGTGCTGCTCTCACCAGAGGTCTGCCCTCTCTTGTTCCAGACACACTCCACCAAATGGATCATCGCGTTCCTCTTTCTACCTCTACTGTAATGATTGGGTTTTTGTTAAGATTATATTTGGTTTTGTTCCATGTTGTCTTGTTTCCTCCCGTGCCTTCTTTTGGCTGCCTTGTTACTTTCGCCTCTTCTCGTCATCCTGGTCCCTTGTGTTAACCAATCAGCTCCCTCCAACCCTTTACGTCGTGTCCAGGTGTTCCTTCTTGTCTTGTCACTTTGCTTGTATTCAGTTCCCTGTTTTCGTTCAGTCTTTGTCGAATCGTTGTCGCCGTCACATCTTGTCATTGTTTGTGTTAGTGATTGTTTTGTTCCCTGGTGTTTTTTTGTTGAACTTTGTTGATTTAGTATTTACAGCTTCCCCCAGCACCATTGCTAGTGCATTCCTGCCTCCCTGCTTATGGGTGCACAACACAGCGCTAACCCGACATCCACGTTATTGATCGTGTCTCCACATATAAAATGTGCAGGTTGTTTGTGAGACTACATCGCATGCTTGGTTGAATCCGAGCAAGTTAAACTACATCAGTTGGTCTCTGTGTGTCTTTGAGTGAGAGACTTGGTCAGCTGGAAGTATTATCTGCTTCGGTTGCCACGCTTTCATTGTGACACCAGTGTGACCTACCCTTTTCCTGAGATAGGTATATGAAGGGAATCGTGTGTCCGCCACCTTTCAGTCCCTGAACTAAAAATTTGAGTTTAATCATGACTCTTGTGAATAGAACGTATCCATCTTCCATGCAAACGTGGTTTCCTGAAATTGTATCTGAATTTTGCCAACTGTCGTTAGGAGGATCGCAAGTGAACTGAAATGTCTCCCAGCTGACTTGGAGTGAGAGGCAGGGCGGACTGTGGATTGGTCACAAACCACCATTCACACCTATGGAAAATATAGAGTACTGCATTCAATTAATATGCATATTTTCGGAACGTGTAGAGCAAGCACAAGTAGAACATGACGACACATGACAAGATTCAAACCCCAAACATGGAAACTGTGAGGCAGATGCGCTAACCGCTCACATGCTGTTCTGCCAACTCAAACCATTACATTCACTAGCCAAGAGTTAAATTGAGATACTCTTTAAATGCACGTTGTTTTATTTTTTGTTGTTTACTTACAGACAGTCAGCCCGAATAGGAAAACACATTGTAAAAAATGTAACAAAAATGGCAAAATAATTGTTGAACAGTGCACAATGATATGCTCTGAAAGATAGAAATTGCACAAAATATTCGGGTACAAAGCAAATCATTTGTACGTGAATCAATAACATTACAATCTGCCACAGCGGGAAAACCCTCTTTCATATCTGATTGAATAATGTCACATTCATGCTCAAAGCAGCATTTTAACAAAGAAAAAGGCACATGAGACTTTGTGTCTTTACCCCATGACTCCCAAAATTTAGAACATGTGAAAACTTAATTAGCCAGTGGGTATGTAGGAAAGCCCCGCTTTCATATTTTGGGCTTGTTCGACTAAGCATGCACACTTGGACAAAACCTTCAGAAAAGCAACTTCGTGTTCTCATGAGCCACACAAATTTCCAGCAACATGAGTGTCACTGTAACCCCTGCAGCAAAATATTGCAAAACAACGTGGAGCATGAACTCACTCAAAAATGCCAAACACACTGTTCTGAGTTTATTTAGCCTGGAAAATTGCTACAATAGCATCATATTGTTAGGGGAGTTAATATGAGGGCAATCACCATCAATCCAGAACTGGCACAACAGGCCGCGCAACTCATCACTCATCAGACACTTGATGTTGGATTTTCACAAAATATTCAGAAACAAAATGACAAAATAATAGCAATGCTTTCGACACTACAAAGACGGACGGACGGGCCTTATTGTGCCAGCGCAATTCTAACTGTGCACAAGGGTGGGGTTTTATTTCTTTCAGTATTTTGTTTAACACGCGCCGACAGAATAGGGAGGCTTGCAACGCTTCGGAATGTAACGCAGCCGACTTCCGGCCAATTGAATCGACTCCCCTCAGTCTTTTTAAAATCAGCGAGGTCAAATCGCACGCAGTACTTGACATTGCGGAAGCAGAAATTAAATCGCAGCGGTCATGAGTTGGCGCAGTCAAATCGAGGTAAATTGCAAGATCCCCCCCCTTTGCAGATGATTTAGTCGTCCGCGCACGTGATATGTGCAATTGGAGACCCCACCCGTCTACTGCTGTGTCTCTCGGCAGGATCATCGGTGTCCTCCAGCAGGACACCTCAGGCTTCAACCGTCATGCTGTGCTGCTCTCACCAGAGGTCTGCCCCTCTCTTGTTCCAGACACACTCCACCAAATGGATCATCGCGTTCCTCTTTCTACCTCTACTGTAATGATTGGGTTTTTGTTAAGATTATATTTGGTTTTGTTCCATGTTGTCTTGTTTCCTCCCGTGCCTTCTTTTGGCTGCCTTGTTACTTTCGCCTCTTCTCGTCATCCTGGTCCCTTGTGTTAACCAATCAGCTCCCTCCAACCCTTTACGTCGTGTCCAGGTGTTCCTTCTTGTCTTGTCACTTTGCTTGTATTCAGTTCCCTGTTTTCGTTCAGTCTTTGTCGAATCGTTGTCGCCGTCACATCTTGTCATTGTTTGTGTTAGTGATTGTTTTGTTCCCTGGTGTTTTTTTGTTGAACTTTGTTGATTTAGTATTTACAGCTTCCCCCAGCACCATTGCTAGTGCATTCCTGCCTCCCTGCTTATGGGTGCACAACACAGCGCTAACCCGACATCCACGTTATTGATCGTGTCTCCACATATAAAATGTGCAGGTTGTTTGTGAGACTACATCGCATGCTTGGTTGAATCCGAGCAAGTTAAACTACATCAGTTGGTCTCTGTGTGTCTTTGAGTGAGAGACTTGGTCAGCTGGAAGTATTATCTGCTTCGGTTGCCACGCTTTCATTGTGACACCAGTGTGACCTACCCTTTTCCTGAGATAGGTATATGAAGGGAATCGTGTGTCCGCCACCTTTCAGTCCCTGAACTATTTTAGTAGATCCACTCGTGTGCTTTACATGCTCTTATTATGCGTTCTATTAAAAGCTTCTCATAAACGTACTTTCTGTTTTAGCTGTTCTTCATCTCACTTTTCTTTCATTTTGCTCTCATTTTGTGGTTTGTATCAACTCCCTCGCTGCCTTCCGTCCTCTGTTATCACACTCACGTTTGTTGTAATTACCAGCTTAGCATTTCTATCCATTTTGGCCCCCCTCACCATCCTCCTTACTCACCTTGAAGAACAAAAGCTTGGCATTTAGAAGTTTAGCAAATATCTTCTGGAGTGTGAGACATGCAGCCTTATCTCTGGAGTGTTGTTTCTGTTTGCCTGTAGATATTGCACCAATTTAATCATTTTTGCTGCAAGAGAAATCTGAAAACCATGTCAAGACAGTGTGTGGAGAATGTTTATAACAAACATGACAATGACTTGACATTTAAATGAGAAAATGTGACAAGAAGTGATGCTTAGGTAGTGTTATATTCCTTATTTGATTTATTTTCCGATATATACTACAGTACTGAAGTAGATGTGTTCATCTACTGGCCCACCATTCTTTTATGGAGCCTGCAAATAGCAAATCATGTGTGTCAACTTCCATGATCCTTCTGAAGATTCATACCAAAATTTCACGTGCGACAAAAAACAATGTTGAGATTTTACAAATATCGTCCTTGACTTTTGATTTCAATTTGTTATGTACGGTATATGTAATACGATGAGATGATTAAACATTTGGTATCACAGTCATGAACGCTCTCTGAACGAAGCCGTCTCCACAGTGTGGCCCACCACAAAATGAGTTTGACACCCCTGTTTAGAAGCCTTAGCTGACTTGATGTTGTTTTTCTCTAGGCCACCAAGTAGTTAAGACACAATCGACAGCAGCTCTCCTGGTTGAAGTTGGTGCACAGTTTTCCTCTATAACTTCATTAATCCATGATCAACCCCATGTCATTGGTATATGTCTCACATTGTCAACTGACTAATGAGTTATTATGACCAGTTTAGTTGAACTGTTGTGTTTAGAGTCCATGAGCCATAGTACTGTACTTCTCCAAATAGCAAAAACTGTCAGTTTTCCACTATTAATAGTGCATTATTTTTGCAGACTTGCACAGTCTCACTTGTTCTTTGCTCTCTGTTCATCATGCATATCATGACTCGATTCAACGTTTCTATGAAAGCTCACATTTATTCTGAAAACCAGGGCAGGCCGCTCTACGGCCACCCCACGGGCCAAACTCGCATGTAAAACAAGATTTTGATAAACGAGATTCTGTGGTGCAGATAATCAGTTGACCTCATAGCCATTTTTCACTAGACCTTGCACCAATCTGATCGACTGGATTGGATCAACCAATCATTTATGTTTACTATACTCTGCAAAATCTGTGAGAGTATAAAAGATAAGAAAAAGGAATTATCTGGTAAATCAAGCTAATCACAATGCTGCTTTTTTACTTTGATTTGTTCTTGCTCGTATTATGAGTACGTTGGGTAAGGTTGGAATATATGTGCATTTCATTTCATGAAACCCTGACTGTGGATGGTATACTACAACAATGACTTCTCGGCCCGACAACCTTTGGGAGTAGGGAGGTTACAAATGTGCATGTATGTACGTGTTGTCTTATGGCCATATCTTTATACGTCATTATGTCACCCTGGGCACCTCACTGAAACATTTCTGGCTCTAACCCTGTCTGAAAATGTCAGGAATGTCCAACTTGTCAGATTAACAAGACTCGGCTGGCATGCCAAGGAGAACAACTGTGGTGGTTGCTGTTTTAGGCAATTCAAGATATTTTGGTGTGTGTGAGACATTCATGACACTCCTCAAGGGTAAACACCGCAGCCGCGTAAATCAAATGATAACTTCTTTTTATGGCTTTGAAAATGCATTTGCAGCGTATAATTGACTCGCAATCAAATGCTTGACATGCTATACCCGAAATATAGCCTGTCATTAAAATCTGCATCTATCAATTTTCTTCGTTTCCACCCTCAGTTTTCTTTGGACCTTCTGTCAACATCCTTTTTCCTTTGCGCTGATTATGTAAAAGCAAAGTAAGAAAATGTGTGCACAAAATCCCTAGGCTGAATATTTGAAAAAGATTCACTTCAACTAACTCTATCTTCAATTTGAAAAATACACAATTAGGTATGCCCGAAGCTCTGCCTCCACAGAGTAAACATGATATATGATTGTGCTTCTCTATTTAACCACACATAATCAGAAGACATGATCACACATGTTCCCGATCTTTGATTAAAAGATGAAAACTCCCCAACCAGAGCATCTTTCTCAAGTGCTGACTAAAATAAACCACAGAAGCAACTTCAATGTTAGCATCGAACATGGTGCATAAAGCAGTAAAACCCAAATAAAAAATATAATATGTAAGATAGATGTCTAAGTTTTGGCGCAGGTATTCCAACATATGTGCAATGAATTTCATCGTATTGCATTCATAAATATGACAATGGCATGCATCAAACCATCATTGCAGAAATCAATTAACTGAATGCAGTATTGCTATCATCTTCATTATATTTTTAAAACCATCCTCCTGGCAGCAGCACAGCGACTGGTGGGGTGGGTTCACACACTGTCACAAATGATCAGGATGGAAGGCGGTCTCCAAGTGCTCATTTGACACTCCGCATTTCTCCCTGGCCAATTTTACATCATTCGCTTATGGAGGTCCGTTTGCAATTCCTTGAAACACATTTTGTCTCGTCGGTTTTTTTTCTCCAACCATGTCAAGGACTGTGCGCCTCTCTCAATGGCACCAAAAGCCCGTTTTTAATTTCGCTTAGGTGCGTGTACTGTATCTGTGAAAATACCTTAACTTGGTCTCTGCTTCTGCACAGAGCTAGACTGCACTTCATGCGAGACTTGCACATGAAAATAGAGCCCTAAATGTCACTTTATATTGCTTCCTACTATTTAAATACAGTATAGAACGCCTCCCGGCTCAAACATAGGATGCAGGCACTGATTTGTGATCTTCATCTACCACTATGATACAGATTCATAAACCAACCGTAACAGTAATGCCACGACACAACTGTGTCATTGCCACTCTGAAGAATATTCAGCATTTTGAATCTATACTGACGAGCCAAAGAATTAGAAATCTGCCCGAATTTCACCGTAGATCATTCAAGTCCATGGATCTTATTTTGTAATCTCTACTGAGAATTGTGTTTGCATTGCGGGTGGGTGAAAATTGGATGGTGGTAACTCTATTAGCAATAAAGCTACTTCATTGACATAACATCATGAGACAGTGCAATGTTCCAATTAATTCAACAAAGAAGAGGACCATCCAACATCACACAAAGAGCAATGATGGAGGACACCAAGAATTTTTGTCCTATTTGGCTATTACACTGTCTATAAAGAGCATAGTCCACACATTTATTGTGAAACCCATACAAAGACAGCATAATCTGCAGAATATAGGACGTGAAATGATAACACACAGCAAACAAATGGTAAAGTGTCTCCCTGAATAGTGGTAACATGTCTTCTCACACCAAGTGTGTGTGTGTGTGTGTGTGTGTGTGTGTGTGTGTGTGTGTGTGTGTGTGTGTGTGTGTGTGTGTGTGTGTGTGTGTGTGTGCGCGCGTGCGCACAACCACATCTATCTGCAAATGAGCAAAAACAAATGATAAGACACACCCAAGAAGACCAGAGTGCATATCTCTGTTGGTCAGCGATCACTTGAAAAAAATTCTCGAAAAAAACATGAGGGAGTGCTCCTGCTGCAATTCAATTTAGGATGTATAAAATACATATAGCCAACTTTTCTCCAACTCCTCTGCTTCTTATTTAAATTGTCAGATTTTAAAGGGTCTCTGCACTATGAGGTAGCACCATCATCTAGGCACCCAGGTCCAACATAGGATGACAGTAGCTCAGTTCGCAAGAAATTGCATGGAAGAACATGGCTTTTGTGGATTTTCACAGAAAGTACGACCCCCAATTTCACACACACACACACACACACACACACACACACACACACACACACACACACACACACACACACACACACACACACACACACACACACACACACACACTTGGGAATAAATAAATGAATATCTGGATTCTTAACAGACATTTTTAAAAACGTCTCTGGCATTGAATAGGCTTTCATTTTTTTTTCTGAACAGACGGTGTGTAAATGCAGTGTATAAATGCAGTCGTTTGTAACCCACAGTATGGCGGGAGCGGGGCCGCATCACGGAGCATTTCTGTGGTCGGACCACCACATTGAGTTCCACCACACGGTGGCCCCGTCCTCCTGTCGAGGCAGCTCTTCTTCAAGCCTCCACTGTCGTGTGGCTTTTCCTCCCTCCCGCCTACTTGCGCCTGCTTGCCGCCCCCTCCCGCCCTCCTACTTGCACGGCTCTCTCCAGTCTCCAACCTCGCTGCACAGTGCACACGCACCGCCGCTCCTCCAGCTCTGTGCTGCCCGCTGCGAAGATGGTTGGCGGCGCGTGCGCTCGCAGGCTGGCCCGCCGGTCTCGGTCTGCCCTCATCGTAGCCCTCACGGTGCTGCTGGTGCAGACGCTGATCGTGTGGAACTTCAGCAGCCTCGACTCCGGTGAAGACAGCCGGGGAGACGGAGGCTCCAACGCGCGGGTGAAGAGGGACCGGGTAGCGGGCAACAAAGCCGCTGGCAGCGACTATTTCCAGCATGGGGTGCAGCGGCAGCGGCGGCAGCATCCTCCGCCGCCTGAAAGAAGGACCTCTCGTCACATACAGCAGCCGGTGAGACACGCGTTATCTTTCCGAGGTGGACGATCCGCGTAGCCGCGGTAGACGCTGCTGGTTTGGTTCCCTTTTCCTCCAGCGTAGAAGCGCACGACAGGGCCTCAAACTGCACGTTTATTATTTGTTGTCTTGAACGTAGACAAAACCGGGAGGCAAATAACGGCATGCCTGCAGTCACACACACACACACACACACACGTCGCCTCTTGGCTCCTCCGATGGTGAGGACAGGAGGCACATCACTCTACTCCCGACTGGAAATGGAAATGCCAAAGTCGTGGATGAAATGTGTTGGCCAGTGCCACTCCAGGCAACAATGACGGCATGGGATCACCAATCCTTTCCTACTGTAGGTCTGTTAGCTGAGAAGATGGCAAACAACACGGCCATTCTGCCGAAAATTTCACGTCATGAAATATTTTTCCTCTTCATCACCCTTTTTCAGTCGATTTGGAAGACTGCGCAAATGAATCAATACACTCACAAACCACAACTTTTCAATCATGTATGATATACAAGAAGTCTGTAACTGTGCATCTTCCAAATAGTAATGATCACTTTTAAATGCTATTGCCGGAGAGGTGTTGATCTATCGATTTGTTTATTGGTTGTAGTTTGTAATGCTGTAAAAGCGAACGATCTTTTTGTCCCCTCTCATAAAAACAAAATTTGAAGAACACCACTCATCTGTTTGAGAACTGCGAACTCACACCATGTTAAAAAACATTGTTCACTCTTAAATCCTGAACCTTGGCAATATTATCTTTTAAGGCGTGTGCCACAGCTTTTGCATTGGCATCTATTAGGTGGTGCAGGAGCCAAATAGTATGGCCTGTGAGTTGTGAAAACAATTGTCAATATGATCGTGGAACCAGTGAAAACCTAAATGTGTATGGAACAATTACATCCAGCACAAGAAAAGCTGTTTCGACTTCTTTTGCCACTGAAAATAAACAAATCATACTAATATTTGCACGTACGAATACATTGAGCTGACTGAGCCCGTGTGCCCCGGAGCTTGCACAGTGAGCAACTTTGTTTTTGAGCGGGACTTCCGCTCGGCATCTTGTTCATTTTTACAGCCTGGTGGCTGGCATTAAATCCTGGAAAATTGAACTTCTCTTTCACGTGGTCTCACAAGACATTAGGCTGCCCTAAAGAAATTAGACGCAGTTGTGTCAGGCACTCACGCAGCTTTTTCCCTTCATAAAACTGCCAGCCGTTTAGCGGAAGCCTGCTCTTCAGACTGCGTGTAACCTGTAGACCACTGGGACGGGTTATGATAAACTGTGGCCTTCACACACAGTCACTTCCTCGGAGCCATGCGCTGTATCATCTGTCTCCTCCGTCTCCTCCGTAGACTTTACTTCTTGTGGTGGCAATGTTCGTCCCACCTGCCGGCACCTTAATAATACAAAGTCGTGCCGTGGACTCCTTGCTTATCTCTAAGAAAATAACATTGATATGTTCTGAGTGACTTTAGGGCTAGTTTTAACTTGGATATGTCTGTGTGTATAAATAAATAAATTAAAGATGCATTCTGCTTTCATGGCGTACGACCTGTGCAGAAGGTGGGGCCATCCGGTGTTGAAATACCGGTAGGGGTCCCCAAAAAATAAGAACAAATCTTTCATCTTCTCCGTTTTTGATTTTTTTTTTTTTGTCTATCTTCCATTGCGGGTGGTGTGTCAGAGTTGGGATGTTTGAGAAAGCAGAGTTGTTGAGGCATTATGGTTGATGCATTCGCCGCAAATGAAGCTTCGTGAAGCACGATAGCGCATAGAAAGGACGGCAGCACTTCCAATCCACAGTCGAAAGAGCCAGAAGCTACAATATGGCAATAGCTGGATGTGGATGTGGCAACTTGTGCTGGATGGACATGATATATTGGATGTGTGATTCCAGCTAGGAGGAGCCAAACTTCTCATTAGTGGTTGTTTCATTTTGTGGGAAGTGAAGCAGAGTGTATGGAGACATTCTCTCCTCTCAGTCCAATCCGTTCTTTTACGATGTGTATATTTTCTCAAATTCTTTCCCCTTGTACATTGGTTACCCTTTGCCGTTTCGGATGAGACCCTCTGTTGTAATACCCTGTATCAGTTCAAAACAATCACATTATTATCATTATTCAGACGTTTCCTGAGTCAGATTTTGTGGTAGACATGAGTAAATATTAGTCTGCCAGATTTGAACCAATCCACTTTCAGCAGGAGGCAGAGGAAATTTCTTCGGGCTTCACATCTGGTCGTCAGCCCCCTCACCCCCTTTTTGCCATTACATACAGTCAGCGTGTTTCCAGTGGATGTTCATGTTCTAAATCGTTTCCCTGTTAGTCATTGTAAAGTGACATTACCTTTTCGTTATATGTTTGTTCCATCTCCATTACAACGTACAAATTATTCACCAATCTTTCCCATGGCAATATTGGAAAAGGTGGGACTCCATGTCCTATTTCCCTGTGTTGTCTCCACATGTGTGCTTGATAGTTTTCCAGCACATATGGAACATAATGTTATTACAATGACCATGTGCCAATTAATATTACAAAAGTACCCTATGATTGGTTTCATGAAGTGATTAGAAACAACAAATCTTGATTCTGAAGAATTGGTTATCGATTGCCTCGTGTCACGAACAGCAAAAGAAAACCAGAGGACAGGAACTGATGAAGAAATTAAACTGTATGAAAATGAGAAAGGGCAGCCCAGGCGTTAGAGCGTTGACCTCGTAGTGCAGAGGTCTTGGGTTCAATCCAGACTCCGGCCTTCCTGTCTGGAGTTTGCATGTTCTCCCCGGGCCTGTGTGGGTCTTCTCCAGGTACTCCGGTTTCCACATTCCAAAAACATGCATGGCAGGCTGATTGGACACAATTTTGTAAAATACTACTCTGCCATCATTGTGGGAACTATTAGAGAAAGACCCTTTTCTGTTCCACCATGTGTCACAATGCACGCTGCTTGGTCAATAAAGGCTTGATGCAGACCTTTGCCGTCCTGACCTCCACTTCATTAATTAGAGCAGAGATAATCAATGACCTGCGACTTCAATTCTTTCCTGGATTGTTGCCAGTGTCAGGATCTTTTGGTAAATAACATCAGAATGTTTTGCAGCATTATCAATTCATAACACTTAACAGCTGGAATGTCATTTCATCTGTAATGATATGCAAGGTCACGAATTGTGTCGTGGCGTATGTGGCTGACAACGTGGCACCCAACATGAGACTCATTCCCATATTGTCGGTAATCATGCCAGTTGTTGTCTGCCAGCATGTGTGCCCTGTGACTGACTGATGTACAGGCTTGGGTGTATTCGGTCTCCTACCAAACCTCATTTAGTTACAGGTAAAAATGGATGGCTGGATAATGCACTGCAACAAATAAATGCAATGTCTGTTGAACTTACACAGTGCTCTGAAATATAGTACTGTAGTTATTTTCTTGTCCTAACACATGGGAAAAGACATTGTGTTCGCACAGTTGCATTGGTGCGTATGCAATTGTAAGTATGCAGTTTCAACCAATCACCTCCATATTTATCACGCTAAGCACTAACTGTGCATACACAAATAACCTTGTACAGTTGCTATCGGTAGTCTAACATCTGCCGCACCTCGTCTCCTTACTTGTTTAAGATAAACGTCAAACATGTCTAACATCAGTCGCATCATCGTGACATTTATTACAAGCAAGCCATTGTGTGATGTGTAATAGCGTGTGCTGTTGACGTGAAGAACTAGTAAAAAAACATATGGTTGTGTGTCTCACATTGCATCTTTCCAGCCCTCTTCAAGTGCCAGTCACTGTCAGCGTTTTGTATCATAGCGCAACCACTTTCATAGTGGTAATTGACTTTTAAATTGTCACTCCAGTGGAAACAAATGTCGCTGCAATTTAAGCTATTGTGCTTTAAACAGACCTCGAAACATACATACCGGTAATTACAAGCCAATGACTCTGTGGATTCACTGAGTGGTTAAAAATAAAAAACATTGAAAAAAATCAAACATCGTAACGATTACATCAATAACGTGCTTCTCTGTGAACCCTTCAGTGAAGGAAAACACAGTAGAGGCTGCTGATCAGTCCGTCACTCCATCTTCGGTCTTTGAGCCTCTTTATCAAATGCCGTGAAGTCTCAAATGGGGTTGCAAGCGTACTCAGATCTGAGGGAAGTGGGATGCACCTCAGACTTGAAAGAGGCACATCGAAAACCTCAGGCACTTTGATGTTGAAGTGTATTTTGTGCACAAACGACTTCGGTGCTGATTTGACATATTGTGCTGTCATGGAATTTTAAGACTTCCGACTATTTATAGTGTGCAGACTAAAAGCTTGCGTGTCCATAGCAGCTCAAACAAAGACACTAACCTGTGAAACACTCTTTGGAGCGCAGGTGCTGAAAGTTGTGTAGCCTCTTCAGTGCGGTATCCATGGAAGCTGTCTGAGGGTCCTTTTCTGCTTTTTTGCTGACTTTGTGTGAAGGACGAATATCCCCGCAGCTGATCAACAGGTGCCAGGATGTTAGAAATACTACACACAAGCGGGAATAGAAAACCTACTGGCATGACTCATCTCTGCCATATCAGCTCAGTTGACTCTCACTTAGGAGATGACAGTGTGGGTAAAGGTCCATGAGCATCATGTTTCAAGTGGAACATCTGTACATTTAAAATGTGCAGATCGTGTTTCTTTGTTTTTGTTTTTTTTTTCTCGCATGCACTTAAATTGCCAAAGAAATAATTTCACATACTTGTTGCCACTATGAAATAATGTTGCATAACAGCTCCTCTGGGTGTGATTTGGTTACACATCATTCACGTGCTTGTCAAATCCCTCAGTGACCTCTTATTACTGCTACTCAAGAATGAAGGAACCATTAGGTTGTTGTTATTATTGTTGTAGTAACCCCCCCCCCCCCTTTTGGTATTTTTTCTCATGTGGAAGTCTACATCAAGTCCAAACTTAAATCCAACACATTCTAGACCTACATAGTGGATCTGTGCAGCCTATAAAGCTGAGATCGTGAAAATTAATTTGATAAAATAGTCTGACAAAAAAAAACTTTTAAAAATGGAAGTGAAAGAAGGACCAACCACAAAGAAGAAAGTGAGAAAAGCAAACCAGAAGTCTCCAGCGGCATCAAAATCTTTTGGTTTAGCCTGACCATGTACATTAGTGAAGGTGAAGACGCAGGCACTTTCTGCTTTTATGTAGTAATAGTGGTTTACATATATTGATGCAATTTCAGTTAAATATGCTCACATTTCACTTAAAACAATGCCTTTGAAACAGACTGTGGTGTTGAAGCCAACCACAAAATGATGTTTTTCCCCATCCGCTCAACACCGATGAATAATGACAAATCCTCGCCAATGGATTAAAACCGCAATCTTGTTACCACCTATGAGATCACACAGACAGGTTTTTTTTCATCAATTTATATTTCTGCAGATTGCACAGTTGTGTGTGTGTTTTGTGTGTGTTTAGCATGATGCCCAATGATCTAGAGGCATCAATCACCGCAACTGAGGCCACCTCTCCAGCTATTGCAAGGTACCCCCTTTGCCCCCACCTTCAATCTCCACCCCCCCATCCTTCCATCATCCTCTGCTGCTGTTACAGATGGTTTCATTCCCAACACATTAATAACACATCATCCAGATGAATGAAGCTGTATAATACGTAGCGTTGCCAATAATCCCATAGGTAAGAGGCTTAGCAGACAACCCCGTGAGAGACAAAGAGAAAGATATGAAGACGAGGAGGAAAGGGGTGGGGTGGGGGGATAAGTTTCCTTGCTTTCTGAAGTCTCCTGACCAAGTTGATTTTGCTCCCAGACGTGGACACACAAAATTCTACAATGGAGCTTATTCTGCCAGTAAATTCAGTCCAAATGTGTTTTATAATTCCCTTTAAATATATTTAGTGTTTAAGAAAGAGTTACTGACACATTTCAATCGTAATAAGTGGACCAGAAATATCAAACATATTTCAATGGGGGCTAAGAGTTGAGAAGACTTGCTCACACGCATCCCAGGGAATCGAGGCTGGTGGTGTGATTGATCACCTGTCAATCACAGGACAGAGAAATATCGACAAATAACCATTTACTCTCACATTCACAATAAAATATTATTTGTGGTGCTGATATCTCAGCCTTGATCACCTTATCTGTAGTCATTGTATCCCCTCAAGCACTCTCCATGTGCAGCCTTCTGTTAGCGCCATCAGGCTGTATGGAATATGTTCATCTCTCAGCCGTAATGGCCACATCACGCTGAAAATCACTTGACAGTCTGTGGTTGAGGACGCTTGTACGGCAGCTTGCCCAATTTTCTGCAGTGCGGCTGCATTGACATACAACATGCTGACCCACACGGAACACGGAAATTCACAAGAACTTGCAATCACACCCGCATAGCCCAATAATGGCACTGAGCATGAGCCACTTTGTTGCTATCTTCTCCACGTCATACTCTAATCTCTGCGCACTTTGTGACTGCATGAAAAGACGACAGAAAGAATAAAGGGACCGTGAAAGTAATGTGAAAACACGGGTGATGATATGTCACGGTGAAGAGGTAGGGGCCATCTTCCTTTTCATTTAAGGCCTTATTGTCCTCCTACTCCTGTGGAGTAAGTCGAGACAGTGACACTTTTATTCTTTCTTCCTTCTTTTTTCATCATCTCCCCACAACAGGAGATGAATACCAACAGGCCAGAAGACTTAAATCCATCTGTGATTAAAAGAAGGAGAGAGTGAGGAAAGAACAAGAGGGAAAAGATGGGCAAAGAGAGGCAAGATAGAAGAAAAAGCTCAGGAAAGCAAAAAGGGTGTGTGTGTGTGTGTGTGTGTGTGTGTGTGTGTGTGTGTGTGTGTGTGTGTGTGTGTGTGTGTGTGTGTGTGTGTGTGAGGGAGGAGGCGGGGGGAATAAATGTCTCATCCCAAAATCCAACATTGACTCAAATCCTGAGTAATCCTCACAGAAACCTGGTTTCGTTTGAAGGCCTGTTAGTGAAAAGCATTTGAGGCAAAGATAGTGTAATAGGACACAAACCTCTGTTGAAACAAACCCAGAACAAAGGATCAGGTTATGGTCGCAAATAAGGATCAGTTTAATAATGCTGATTATTTTGTCGATTAATGGATGCATCAGATGGAACAAAAACTGTTTTAATATTCATTCATTCATTCATTCATTTTCAAATCCTCTTTATCCTCACAAGGGTCGCAGGGGGTGCTGCAGCCTATCCCAGCTGTCTTTGGGCAGTAGGCAGGGGACACCCTGAATAGGTTTCCAGCCAATCACAGGGCACACAGAGACGAACAACCATCCACACACACGCTCATACCTAGGGACCATTTAGAGTGCTCAATCAGCCTTCCATGCATGTTTTTGGGTCTTCTCCGGGTACTCCGGTTTCCCCCCCACATCCCAAAAACATGCATGGCAGGCTGATTGGACACTCTAAATTGTCCCTGGGTGTGAGTGTGAGCGCGGACGGTTGTTCGTCTCTGTGTGCGATGCGTTTGGCTGGCAACCGGTTCAGGGTGTCCCCGCCTACTGCCCGAAGACAGCTGGGACAGGCTCCAGCACCCCCCGCGACCCTCGTGAGAATAAGCAGATTAGAATATGGATGGATGGAGATATATATATCTCCATCCATCCATCCATTTTCCAAACCGCTTAATCTTCACAAGGGTCGCGGGGGGTGCTGGAGCCTATCCCAGCTGTCTTCGGGCAGTAGGCGGGGGACACCCTGAATAGGTTGCCAGCCAAATGCATCGCACACAGAGACGAACAACTATCTGCGCTCACACTCACACCAAGGGACAATTTGGAATGTTCCATTAGCCTGCCATGCATGTATTTGTAATGTGGGAGGAAACCGGAGTACGCGGAGAAAACCCACGCAGGCCCGGGGAGAGCATGCAAACTCCACACAGGGAGGCTGGAGGTGGGATTGAACCTGGTACCTCTGCACTGTGAGGTCGACGCGCTAACCACTGGCCCACCGGGCCGCCTGTTTTAAAAAAACCAACAACAACAAAAAACATGACAATATTTTAAATCAACAGTAAAAAAAGTGCAAAATCCTAAATTAATTATGATACGGTTACTGGTGTGGTCCATAACGTCCGAAATTTTTAAATAAAAAAAAGGTATTGAAAAGATTAATCGGTTATCACAAGTAACTCTGGTCAACAGCAAATTCTAATCAGAGATGGCTTTATGTGTCTCTAAACATATTTTTGACATAGATTGAAATTATTATTATTATTTGCTATTATTAATTTTTATTATTTATTATTATTATTATTATTGTTATTATTGAAACATGATATCCTAGAAGGAAAAAAAGCATGCGGAAATTCATGCGTCATCATCTAGAAAAGTTTACTTGCATCTGATAACAAGAATGGAAACATTTGTTCACCAGTGTAATTAGTGATTAATTTGCTAACTGATCGCCTTTTGGCACATTTATTATAACAGTAATTTTGGTTTCTTGTAGATGAGGCACAAGATGGGCAAGGGATGTATTTACAGTATATATATTTTTCACAGATCATTCTTATGTATTATTATAATTACAAAGAGATGGGGTTTTTGGGGGGGGATTCTCCATACTTCTCCTTTAAGGGTGAAATACACTCTTTTGCATTGAAAACTGAATATTTTCCAGGAGCAGTGACGCATAAATCTCCGGATAAGGGTGCCCATGGGAAGAATATTGGTTTATTTGTGGGGGAAAAAATCATGGGGCAGGATGGAGTCCACCAAGCAGAACAATTTGGTTCAGTCAAGCATTTTTGTGTTGCCATTGTCAAACGTGGAACTTACCACTCTGTGAAAATGGAAATTGAATGAGAAGACCACACAACATTCTTCTCAAACAAAGCCTTTTCTTCTTTTTGGAACAAACAACCTCCTGTCAAGACGAAAGAACACAAAATGCAGTCTGTCCTCCATGTGTCTTGTGTGCTATATTTTTCCAAACCTTGAGCCGAACTAAACTGTATCACTCAGTGGAAACATGGATTAACGCTTTGGTATTTTAGGGTTACCCTGAAAAGTGACTGACGTTGCAAGTTATTCAATATATTCATTGGAACAGCTCTGGAGACTGGATGGTCGACTGATGTTTTATTCAACGACCACAACGTGCAGCAGAGTTGATTGACAATTGTCTCTGGTTCTGAGTCCATGGGGGGGGGTTGTTGTTTACATAACACAGACACATTTCAAGCATCACTAATGAAGCATTGCGACAGTTGACGTAGTGCATCCGAGTCGCATTCATTGCCCCTGATTGGTCTGTCGTTTCAAAATTCCATTCAGCACAAATATGCAGATTAGGCTGGAGCATGGTTTGCTGCTGTGGACACGAAACATTAACACAACCACAGCTTGCATTATATTTCAGTGTTGATTCAGAGGAACATCTCTGCAGAATGCTTATGACTGTTGCTCTATTCCTGTGCCCTTTGCTTACTTTGTGTTTGCTTTCATTGATTAAAGAAGAGAGCTTAAATATAGTCCTGTGCTGTTGGCCTGGCAATGTAAAGCACATCCACACGATGACCTCATATTTGCCCCTCCCATGCTGACCTCACAACGACAGAATCAAGGTGAAGGTCATTTTGGCGACTCAAATACAGTGAAGCAGTTTATCCAAGGCTGCCTTTGCCTCAGGTTGTTTGAAGCGACACGAGATTGCTTATCCCGACACATCCGGAATCCATACACAGCAATACCTACAAACTCACAATATCTCCTTGGATTTCCCAAAAATCCTACAAAAGTCAATTTTATTTTCGATGAACCAACGTATACAGTGCAAAGACTTTTCCTCCTCACTCACTCACTAAAAACACACTCAGACACTTTGAGAGTAAATAAAATTGCCGAACACTCCACACCACATGAATAGCATCTTTTCAGTATTCATAGTAAAGCACCAAGAGCAGGCAGCAAGCTCATGCTCATGACAGGACGGGTGTTGGCACCATGAGTGGCGCGTTCTGTCCGCTCTCGACTTGCTTGCCTTCAGGTGCACTCGCATGCATCCACACCGGCGTCGCTCGCTTTTTCTGCTTCCTCACCCTCCTCATAACTGCACGCTGCCACTCATCTGTTCACCCGTCTTCACAACGCACATCTCCCATCTCCCCTATCTCAAGTGGGGACGTCTCGCTGCGCCACAGAGTCTCTCCGTGGTGCTCCAGACGCCACAGGCCTCTCAAATCAGCTTCAATGAGGAGCCCTGCGGAGGTTGTCGCTGCCGGGGAGGAATTGCACTATAATTGAGCGCCCTGTAATAATAATAAAATGTTCTTTTTTTCTGATTTCCTCGCAGCGGTGAATCATCAACACTATCGTCATCATCATCATGCCATCGGATCGGCAACGCTCGGCACACGCTGTCGCACGTCACCGCTTGAGTTGACCCGCTCGATTCTCTCTCCTCAATTGCTCTCGCTGCATTTATTTTATTCCAATTTCCTCCCTCTTTCTCTTTTCTGCGACTGCTTCCTCACGAGAAGAGCTCTTCTCATCTGAATCCAGTCATCCCTCACATTTATGTTCCATTACAATGAACCCTGTGGCTCAGAGGTAGAAATTAGAGGGAAACGGAAACAAAAATAATGACGAGATGGTGGGAAAAGAAGTAATTGGGATAATGATTGTACAACTATTTATTTATATACAGTATATGTTTTATTTTGGGGGATTACTCTACAGCAAGCAACACCATTTGCTACGTGAGGGCATACGATGCCATGTTTTTAAAATCTGGAGAGTGAACATCACAGGCAAGGTATTTAAATCACATGGTAACTGTTGCTCATTTATCCGATACTCACGCTAATTTCTTATGAAACATTATCACTCAGGTGTGCACTGTTAATAGGCAGGTTGGCTTATTACAAATGATCTGTACTACTTTATCTTCCTCACGAAACGTGTTCCTCATCTTTGTTGTTGTTTTCCATCCCACTTATCTTGTGCAGGAGGCTGTAGCCAGATGTCTGTGCCACCTCACTTAAGGTGAGAGGCAAGGGCTTGACTCGTGACTTCTAATCAATCACATGACTGACACGGGCCGAATTCATCCCTCCCAGCCCAAATTTGACATGCACAGTTCTGGACTGCCGCCAGTGATTTGGCACCCTGCAAATAAAAGAAAAATCCCTTTGGCGCCCACTACTTCAATGCCAAATCCAAAATAATATTTTCTAGGGCAAGTGTCAGTTATGAGCCCCTAGAATTACTCTTCTCCCCTTTATGGAGCCGTGGGTTATGCATGTGAAAGAATGTGAGGGCACTTAAACGACATGGTGGGTGGAAGAAAAACACAAAAAGAGAAATCATGGAAGCGGATGCTAATTGACTTTCGGAAAGCTAGACTGAGATGTAAACAGAGACAGAAGTTAAGGGAAAGCAAATGCATGTCAAACTGGATTTCAAGCCTGCAGACTGGCACGTGTGTCGATGTGTGACCCTAAACAAAGAACACTACTTCTCTTTTTTTTGGGGGTGGGTAGTCAGGGGCTCTGACTACTCTCTTTGTCCTCAGCTTTCCATTTAACTGCTGGAAGGGAAATCAGTTTAGCTGCGGCCTACGACAATATTTTGTAGAACGTTGAGTTTACTCAGAGCTGATGAATACGTCTGTCATGGAGAACCAAGTGAGTCCTGCAGCACTCCCTCAGGAACAAGAACATCTTTGTTGTATACTGGGTGGATTAGCTTAACCGGGCATGCGTTGATGGTTATGTTTTGTGTCTTCAACAAACGTATGCGCCTTTCATACTACGCGTACGTAATCCGCCTCCTGAAATTGCTGAAGAGATTTGGTCAGAGCAATTAGAAATCAGCCAGAACGCGTCTGCTTACTTAAGTCTATTTGCCTAAAAGACACAAATGAGCACAGTTTAATAGCAATAGAGGGACAGTCTAATGAGTAAGTAACTATTTGTGTGAGTCGCTCCAAGGTGAGTGGAATAATCAAAGGAATGGGACAGTATTTACACTGGTATTATGTCCACTGGCAGCAATGAAGATTAATGAGCGTAAGGTTCAATTCTGCCTTCAAATGAATTCCTTTTCCTTCTTTCATTTTTCTCATTTCTTTTTCCTTCATACAGCACGGTCACGGTCAGCCTACTATATTTCATTTGTTACTTGACAGCTGGGCAGGTGGCTGTTGCGATAACTCTGTTTGAAAACTACAAATGTAAGACATGGTGGTTCATTTCATCATAATCATTATTTTGTTAATTTGTTTCTAATTAAAAACAACTCTGACGTTTGCCAAGAATGAGCTCTGATGGCAACATTTGCTACCTTCGAAAACACTCAAAATTGTTTGCCGCTCAGTGCGACGGGGTTGAAATCAGCGAATGTTGCGTTCGACGGGGTTCATTCAGGGTCGCAAATATTTGCCAAACGGTCACCAGAACTTCGGCAGACTTTCACCTGGAATATTCTCGTCACAAAGGGAATTTTGAACATGCTTTTGAACAAGAAATAAAAAACTTTTGGTGAACATTTGCGACCTTGAATGAAAATACTGGCAATCGTTCGCCGCTCAGTGGAATGGAATAGGGGCTTACGGAATTGACTTAAGCGCAAACGGAAGAATATCTCAATCATGCACAATGCTGCTGCCACTGTGTATGGGTTTTAGTTGCCACTTAGTGACAGTCTGATTGTGAGTGTGACTGGGTGTGCCTTTTTCTCTTGTGTCCCATATTGGACGGCCGGCCACTCCAGGGTGAAGTCTGGCATTTGCCTGAAGTCATCTGAGATCAGGATTAGTGGTTGTGGATCGGAAAATTAAGATTGATTCTAAATATGAAGCTAAATACAAGTCACTATAAGGGTAAAAACAAGTGGGAATAGTCATATTTATTATTTAAACGTACGGTGGTACCTCTACTTACGGACGCCTCTTCATACGAATGTTTCAAGTTACAAAACGCCTCAACAGGAAAGTTAAAAGTTCATTTTTATTCTTGACTCTCTTCTTTGTTTAGTACATTGTACACAACTGTCATTTATCGTGCCATAATCTAATTGTAACATTTATTTGTTCCATATTTTGACACATTTTAATGCTTTAGAAAACATTTCTGTCTGAATTTTGGGGAAACTTGGAACAGATTAGGGCATTTACATGGAAAACGTGTCTTCTTCTTTGGCTTTTCTCTTCGGGGGTCGCCACAGCGAATCAGTTGCCTCCACCTAACCCTGTTTTGTGCATCCTCTTCTCTCAAACCAGCTACCTTAATGTTCTCTTTCACTACATTTTTTTTTCTCGCATGCTTGTTTTGGCCAAAAATTTTATGTCGGATGCCCTTCCAGACACAACCAGACTGGCAAAATAAGACACTGGCTTGTGCCCCCTTGTGGCTACATTACATGGAAAACACGTCTCTACTTACTTTACTGAAGAAATTTCTTCCAGAACCAATTAATTTCGTACATTGAGGTACCACTATATTACGATTGCACTAGCTTAACAATGCAGGTGTACCCTGAGTGATAGTGACAAACTTTTAAAAGCTGTTGTGTTGAAGATCAAATGTCTGCATGTGTGTGTGCGCGCGTGTGTGAGAGTGCTCGGGCTTGCATGCTACACTGCACATCAAATGTCAGTGAAGGTGATGGTTTGTGTCTGTGTGTGTGTTCAACATTGTGTACCACCCCTGCAGCGTGTCTGATGATTCAAGGGACACTTTGTGCCTGACATGCTCTGTCTTTGACCCTCAACAGCAGCTGCTCATGCAGTGTGTTTGTTGGTTGTAACATGTAGTATGGGCGAGGGCCAAGACAGACTCGGTTTGTTTTGCATCCATTTAAGTACTACGACAATGCACTGATTTTGAATCGGTACATTAATCCATGAGTAACTTTTTGATGGCTGTCCAGCTGTGTGCGTACAGCACCTGCTGGGCCACCTCAGGCCTCAATGCTCGTTCCAGTGCTTGCTCCCACAGGCCTCAAAGGCTTTCTGTTGGCACATCTTGTCAGATTGATGCTGCAGGCTGGGCCAACTGCTCATTTTATGACTGGCAACATCTGCATGTATCCTACTCTCACTACAACATTTTATCCCTTAGAAGTTTTCTTTCGCTTTGCTTCCATGCTTATACATGCTCATTAAGAGCAAGTCAATAATCAGCAAGTCCTCACCACTCGCTAACCAGGCTAACCAGAAATGACAAACTGACAAACTTCATAGTACATTTTTTAGGATAATTATTGAAATCAAGATCGCATGAAAGTACTAATCCTAATTTGGAGGGATCTGATCTGACTCATTCCAGCTATTGGCAATTTTGCCATGGATTCTCAATGGCTGAATAATGGATGCTGAAGGTAATTTTCAGTATGCTCTGGTTTGCTTAGTTTTAGCTGTAATGTGGTCAACATTCTGAATTGTTGCAGAGAACACAGCAACATATTGCCCGTTGGCTTTCTTTGTTTGTGGTTCCTGTGTGCCGTGTGCTGTCTGAAATTATGAAATGTTTTTCATTTCATAACCCTGGAAACTTCAAAGTTGAGTTGAATTCATTTCAGGATGTCGGTCCATATCACACTTGTTCGGATTTGAAATGAGTTTTTAAAGTTGATAAATGAATATGTTACAGGATCAAAAAAATGACACCATCATTAATAGTGAGCAATCATATTTTCTGAGGCAATTTTCTAAGAAACATTATTTTGTGTCATGAGTTAATCTTATTTCTGGCCAGTTTTGCTGTATATTAATTTTCTCTTGTCACTTTCTTTTTTTAACAGTCCATATTGGGACTAAAGTTTGTTGGGGTTTTTTTGACTAATTGCAAAAACACAAAAAGCCAATGAAAAAGCTTACTCTGTCGCCCGCAGTTAACTCTTGAATGACCTCAACTGGAATCTGAGACAATATGCTTGATTTCTTGTGTGGCGTTATGCATGACACAATCATCCCCCCAAAATGTGGTCAATTTACAAATCTCACAACCTTAAGGGCATTCAATACAACATAAGGGAGATTTTTAGAGCGAGGTTACATGTTTCTTTAAAGGAGTGCACTGAGACTAGGCATGAAGTAAATTAATGATTTTTGCCTTCTTTACGGTGCATCATTCTGGAGTGGAATAACACACCCAAATCCAAAAACACAAAGCACTCTTTACCTTCACAATGTGACCTCAGCCATGAGCAAGGTGGTCCTCCTCATTGCATCACAGCCTCGAACTCACAGAGGGCACTCTGTGTGTCTCACTTTCCTCCCAGCGGCAGGCTGTTTTCCTTGAGAATTATTTTGGTTTGTCACACAGTACACCGCTTAGCGGGCTAGTACCAAAAGTACCAATAATCAGCAAGTCCTCCTAAGGCTAACCGCATTATTACCACACTCCTCTGACCGAGTCGCTTCTCAATGCAATTCCGAAGCATGATCCTGCAGACGCTTAAGCAAACTCTCAGGCACATGATACTACAAGACGGGAGCTCAGCCCTCGTAAACCTCACTTGCAGAGTAAGGAAGCTTGAGACGACTTTTTCCGACTTATCTTTTGCAGAAGGTCATGGATTAGAAATCATTTGACCTCGTAGCTACGTTGCCTGAGTCTGATTCATTTTTAAGCTTTAGAACAGTCTCAACAAACCAGTACTGTCACAGTTTGCAGTAGTCAGCACGTGACGTCAGTCTGTCCGTCACCTTTCGGTCATTATTTTAAGCCGGGCCAGTCCGTCTGTCATTGCGTGTGTGTGTTTGTGTGTGTGTGTGTGTGTGTGTGTGTGTGTGTGTGTGTGTGTGTGTGTGTGTGTGTGTGTGTGTGTGTGTGTGTGTGTGTGTGTGTGTGTGTGTGTGATGACGATTGGCTATCACCAATAAAAACAGACCGGGCCAGCCTGAAATAAAGATGGATCAATGACTGACAGACTCACGTGGCCACCACTGGTAGTATGTAGTAGAAGAAAATGACTGGTGGTGGTCAAGCAATGGAGGAACACATTTATTCCGTTACTAACTAGAAAAAAAAATCCATCGGAATTTTCTATGACTTTCTACTGGCTCGACAATTGTGAGAATGGGAATGTTTGTCCATTGAACCAGAAGAATTTATATGTTCAAAGGTGATATTGGCTCAAAATTTCTGTTGGGGTCTGTCCCAAAGGTGTGTTTGATGGGCTTCAGGTTAAGAGTCATTTTTTTCAACATCAACCTCATCCAGCCAAGATATGCTTGTCAATACCAATCTTTGCACTGTCGCACAGTCGTGGCATTACAGAAAAATCGTAATCCGAATAGACTTTCTGGCCATTGTAAGTGAAAGGTACATTCATTCACAATGAATACATATATTTTTTTTCTGCTCCGATGCTGCAACATGAAACATAAATGGTCATAGTCAAATTAAAGCTACAAAAAAGATGATGAAATTGTGAAATAGCATAAACAATGTGCAGTAGACGTCAGGTGTAAGTGTGAAGTATCAAGTGAGTTTGTTTAGTGTTCATGAGTCTGATTGTCGAGAGGAAGAAACTGCTCATGTGCTAGGAGGTTATGCATTGAACGGGCTGGAGCCTCCTGCCTGAAAGGAGAGGCTGTGCCCAGGGTCAGTAGGATCAACTCTAATTCAATGCCCTAGAGACATGGACACGTACAGGTCCTGAATGGATGGAAGCTGACAACCGATCACCTTCACAGCGGCACGAAGTCTGCTGCCGTCTGGGCCATTCCCGGGCAGTCGTACCGGCCGTAACACATGGTGACAGAGGAGGTGAGGATGAAGGCCGCGTAGAGTTGCACAAACATCTTGGTTGGCCAGCATTCCCGGGGGATAGTGGTGCCGAGGGAATGGAAAGAGTCCGCGATGGAGATGGAGGACTCTGTTTGGCTGAGGAGTAACCATGGGGCTGTGATCTTCTTGAAGTCCATGATCATCTCTTTACTCTTTTGGTGATAAGCTACAGGTTGTTGCGGTTACGGTCCAGGACATCAGCCGGTGCAACTCCCTCATGTAGGGAGACTCAGTCTTACGGACGGATGACTGAAAGTACAGCAGTTGGTATAGAGATAAAGTATGTAGCTCTGAGAGGCTCATGTGTCGATGGTCCTTGTGTCCAGTTTTTCCGATCACATGTTGCCTCCGGCCCATCAGAATATCTGGGCTCCCCCTGCACGGGGAGTTAGGGGATTAGAGCTGGGAGGATGGAGTTCAAGGGCCTTTTCCCTAAATTGTTCCCACAAAGCTGAAAGCATAGAATAGTCCAACATATCCTTAAAACTAAAGCTGAATAGGAACTGATAGTCTGTCTCAACCTATGATTGATTCAGAGATGTCTCAATAATTTTTGAGGGTAGCTATGCCATCATGCCAATCAATGGTTATGCCATTAAGTTCATCTCTTTTTTTGTGTACAGATGTACAACGGTAAGCGAGAGGACATGGGTTTTCATGATCTCCTGAAATAACAGGAAAGGGACTAGTAGGCCATTTCAGTCAGGAAGAACATAAAAGTGTGGGTGTGTTTGTGCTCTGATTGATGAAACATGGGGCCTTCCTAAGTGTTGTTATTTCCTATAAGTTTCATCAGTCACCCGTTCCACAAGAACAAAAATAAAAACTAATGGGTTAGATTATTGAGTTGTGTGTGTGAGTAAATGCCCCCAATTTCTTCTCCATTCAATCACTTTATTTCCTCTGTGAATCTGTTTGATCTCACCTTCTGCTCACCACAGAAATCCTAATGTGTCACAGAAATTCTTGCAATGCTTTGGGTTATTTTGAAACCCATTTTAAATGTATTCTGTGCAGTTGCTGATTGTGTGAGGGTTGGTTCGTTTTGCAAAGCTCCTTCTACATTGGGGACGGACATGGAGCTCATCCTGCCTGGATTTGATCAAAGGGTTATTCAGCATTCTCAGAATTACTATAATTAGACTCCTTTCCCGAGTACTGCCCACAACATAAAAAATATTAGCCTCTGTTTTACGGTGAATCCAAAATAGCTTTTCAAAAATGACTGCAAAATCATAACAATATTGCATTATACCATTGCATTATACCTGTATATTGTTAGTGTAAAATGTCCATACCCAAGGCATATGTATAAAAGTCGTATTGTGGATTCAACAATTGTAGAAAAAAAATGATCAAACAATCAGATAATTGCTGTTTTTTTAAGGCTCATAAGTTCATTCATTCATTCATTCATTCATCTTCCGAACCGCTTGATCCTCACTAGGGTCGCGGGGGGTGCTGGAGCCTATCCCAGCTGTCTCCGGGCAGTAGGCGGGGGACACCCTGAATCGGTTGCTAGCCAATCGCAGGGCACACAGAAACGAACAACCATCCACGCCCACACTCATACCTAGGGACAATTTAGAGTGCTCAATCAGCCTACCTTGCATGTCTTTGGAATGTGGGAGGAAACCGGAGCACCCGGAGAAAACCCACATAAGACCGGGGAGAACATGCAAACTCCACACAGGGAGGCCGGAGCTGGAATCGAACCCGGTACCTCTGCACTGTGAAGTCGACGTGCTAACCACTGGACTACCGGGCCGCCCGGCTCATAAGTTGCCAAGTACAAATTGTATGAAGGAGTCTTTAGGGCCCCGCTGGAAAAAAAGAAAAAAAACCCCACACCATTATACAATGAGAATAATGTCATAATCTTAGGTCAAAGTGAAATAGCTTGGAGACCCACCAAAATCAATTCACATCAAACATGTTCTCCATGAAACAAAAGTAGCACCCATAGCTTAGTGGCTTTTGTTGAGAAATACATATACCATAAGCATGTCAACATGAGCGCACTCTCACGACATTCCGGCAACGGTAAACACAATTGTGGTAATTATGTCATACTGACATTTAACTTGACTAGTCTGTCTGCTAACTTTGCAAGCCTGGGTAAATTCACTCTTATAGATAAGAAGTGCTCGAGCCTGCTGGCCAGCTATTTCAACCTCCCTAATGTTCCCACCCAAAATATTATTATCATTTACATCACTGGTTTTTTTTTTTTTTTTGGGTCTGAACATTTAGACTAAGACTTGTCTCCATATTAGTAGGGCTGGGCAATGTGGCGGAAACATCACAGTAAGCATTGAATTCCTTCATGGTAACAGTAATTACTGTGATATAAACACCAGTGTAAAAATGTATAATTGAAATTAAAAGCGCCTGAACTTTTGGACCGTGTTGCTAACACAGGTTAGCCATGGCACTACATTACCCACGATACTTCACATCATCACAAATATCACTACTGCGCATGTGCCTCACAGCAAAGGTTTATAGCCAGCAGGAAAAGAGGAAGACAAGGCAGATTCAGCAGAAAACAACAAGGTGCTGAATAAATATATAAACGAACGACTCATCGACTATTAAATGAATCATTAACGGTCGTGGCCAGTGAAGTAATCTTGGCAGTCATATGTGACACATACATCTCAAAGTACAGAATTTGCAACAAGCGGCTCCTGAAGTCCTGCCGCAAGTGTGTTCATGATTTTGCTCAGGCGCATCGTAAAAAGAAATTGTAACCACCAAGCGCTACCTCACTTGTCTTAGATCCCCTTAGCAAAGCACTTAGCTGATAATTAAGGGTTCTGTTGTTCCAAAGAAAACCGTGTAAAAGATTTGGCCTCGTCAGACACTTTGGGAAAAAAAGTAATTTCCTCATGTTTCCATAGAAGCTGGCGGTAAGGTTACAGGCTAAAGCTGTATAACACGGACCATCTTTCACACGCAGAGAGCCAGTAGGTAAAATTGTAAACAAGGACGAGAAAACAAATGCAGACATAATCTCCACATTTTAAAGGTGACCGTGCAACTGTGTTACTCATGCCAGTATTTCATTTATTCAATGTCACATTTCAATGATTGATTTACCCTTCCACGATATACAATACTCATGTAGGCAGCAGTGGGATTTGTTTGTACCGCTGAATACCGCTGTACATAATTTGGGAGATAACCTGCTGAATGAGACATAAAAAAAGAAAGAAGTGGCAATGCAGGACGAAGGAGACAAATGACAAATATGGCCAATAAAAAAAGTTTTCAGAATAAAGCTGCATGGGAGGAGATTTGGAGTGCCCTAATTAAAATGCTCGAATCCTGAGAGGAATGAATTAAGGGAAATGTCAGTTAGGCTAAGCCAGAGGAGGCGAGATTAAGAGGCACAAACTCAACTACTGTCTGATTCTGATGTCTTTTTATTTATTTATTTATTTATTTATTTATTTATTTATTTATTTTTATCACTGCTGCTTGGAACATTGGTCTCTAACAAGAACAATTTGGTCCAGTACTTCTAATTGTTAACTATTGGAAGTATACAATCACTGGTCACTTTATTAGATACATCCACAGTTTTATTAGATATAATACAAGGGACACATCAGAAGCTGCCCTTTTGAAGAGATTTTTCTGCTTTGTTAATAAATAAATAAATAAATAAATAAATAAATAAATAAATAAATAAATAGATAGATAGATAGATAGATAGATAGATAGATAGATAGATAGATAGATAGATAGATAGATAGATAGATAGATAGATAGATAGATAGATAGATAGATAGATAGATAGATAGATAGATAGATAGATAGATAGATAAATAAATAAATAATAGGGAGAAACAAATCGTGTTTGTACTCATTTGTGGGTACCTCTTATGCAGCGACATATACAGTATGCCTTGAGAGACAGCGAGCGTACCACCAACATTGACTGCACCACACTTTGAGTATCATTGCAACTGATGTGGGCAAAAATCAATCACTCACTCACTCACTCACTCACTCACTCACTCACTCACTCACTCACTCACTCACTCACTCACTCACTCACTCACTCACTCACTCACTCACTCACTCACTCACTCACTCACTCACTCACTCACTCACGCATTTACAGTATGAGCTGATGTTCTACCTTGGGTCTGTGCGTGTACATTATTTAAAAAAAAACCCGGGGAAGCAACAGAGCTCCAATAAAATGGTGCCACCTTTCAGTTTAAGCAGCTTGAGGTCATCACATCCTCCTGTTCAGCAGCTCTTTGAAAGCCACCAGTATATTAGCAACATCCTTACAGACTTTGTTTCACTGGTTGTCCCATATCCATTTCCCCCTGTAGGGGAGCTCCATATGGGGCCGACATGTTTCTGCTGCGTCGGGAAATACCACGGCATACGCACACTGTCAGACTGCTTGTAGAGTATATTAGAACAAATGACATCGACATGTCGATTGTCAACACAGTGGAGGGAAGAGATGGAGGTGAACAGTGAGTGGGAGGAAGAAAAAGTAGCCACAGCTATATGCGGCATTGTACCTGATGGTACTTAAAGATGATAAGATGACATGTTGACACAAGACAAATATGAAGGAGGAAAGGCCGAAAGGACAACTGTTACGAAGCGTTAGTTGCCAGTAGGTCTGCAGTTATCAAATATTTGGGTATTTAGATATCCCACTGAAATTGTGAGTCAAATAATAGAGTAAAGGTACAGAAGTCACTTAGGAATGGGCCATAATTCAAAATCAATATGTATTGTGATGGACACATGTGATCGATATCAATAGAAAATGCCTCCGATAAAATGTTCGATAGAAAAAAATCGGAAAGCAAACCCCGACTGCGGAATTGTGCGTGTTTAAGCAGCGCCTCCAAACACGAAGAAGCCGCTAAATCAACAAAGACGTTTGCATCCAAAACATCGAAGAAGAAGCATCATACTCATGCTGAACAAGTGAGTGGCATAACTTCCTTCAAATCAATGACCAATCAACTTGTATAAGGCTTGGAGATTTGCCCAATTACACCCCTCTCCCCCGAATGGATGCATCGTGTACACGTAAATGAGTTCCCCGCTGTCTTTGACGTGCAAGCACTCTCAGCATCGCACTTAAGTCCAAATCAGGCAAGTAAAATATGAACGGAAAATGGCAATAATGTGTCCACTAAAAAGGTGAAGTAGTCCTAAAATGGTTCGTCAAGAGAGTATTTTTTCACTACACTTACATTGGATGAAAAACTGTCCATCATTTATTTATTTTAAATAGGTTAAAAACAAAGAATGATAAATATTGACGGATGTGAAATATCTGTGTACTAATAAAACTTTTTCAACCACATTACCCAGCCCTACTAAACACATTATGATTTGAAAGGTGTTTATCGGGTCTTAATATTGACCTGTTTCATACTTGCATTAACTTCTTGTTAAAGATTAAGTATTATTATCGAAACAAATTACCCTCAGTTTTTTTCCTTTGAGTCATTTTAAATTGAGAAAAACACATAACCCCAAAAAACAAATACCTATTGATATCAACCCACGGTCGGTTAACTGAACACTCAAAATTGTTCATCGATGTGATTGTGAGTTTGAATGGTTGCTTGCCTGTGTGTGCCCTGCGATTGGCTGGCAAGTCATCTGGAATAGGCTCCAGTATGCTCGCAACCCCCTTGAGGATTAAGCGGTTCAGATCATGAATGGTTGAATTTCAAAATTCCCAAATTGTCATTTCTCGGTGAGCATGACAATATGGTACTGATGCTTAGTTGAAGTACAATTTCAATAAGGAAGAGAAGGTTTTTATTCTTACTGAAAGGATGATGTAATTGAAATCATGACATTTTCTTCTTTTTGGCATAAAGACTGATGTAATTGTTCTTCTTTTTCCATTGCTCCTTTTCGTGAAACTATTTCCCCTCATTTTACCATTTTTGCCTCTTTTACGTGTCGGGAGCCGTGCCCAGTAGCTCTGTCACCTCAGCACTTCTCGCAGTGCAGGCAGTGTTTGTGTGCATGCACCAGTGTGTTTCTTTTTGTCGTGACATTTCCATGCCAGGTGTGACAAATGGCAGGCAAAGAGGAAACATTTATTCCCTGTGGTGATCTTAATTAGCCTATCAGCTAAACCTTGGCACTAGCTTGTTTTGAAGACCGCAGACACACACACACACACACACACGCGCGCATGCAGGCATTTGTCCTCGAGAATGAATCCACCAGCGAGCGCCAGCACAGACATGCATCCAGCAGACAAATCATATCAAAACATGAAGCACGCAGATAAGTGGACACTGCAATTAAATGATATGTAAATCATAGCAGCAATTCTTCTTTTGCGTCTCAGGCATCACAGCAGTTAGCCTTTGGTAGTGTGCAGAGGACATTTAAGGTGAGCGAGCAAGAATGACAAGAAAGAGATAGTGATTGTGTATGTTTCTGCAGTATGTCTGTTTGTAAAGTGCATCATTGTTGTTTTGCACCTTTGTCGTGTGCTTATGTTTGTCAGGGGAAGGTCATCTGTCCAGTGCGGTCGAGTGCCAAACCTAAAATCGGGTTGTGGCCTATGCTACTAAGTCAAGGAACAGTTCTGCCAAGCTAGTAACGTAATTACTGTACCAGATTCTTAAGTGCAAACACAGAGCTAGATGAGTGGCGTTTGAGGGCTTTTCTTTGTGTCATTGCTCCTCCTCGTGATGACAAATTGCAGAAATGATTGGCTGCAAGACACTCCTTGACTTTTTCTCCCGACAGTTTGGACTTTATATGTCCGTGGGCAGCTCTACTGATCACACAGGAAATGAAAGCCCAAAATGCTGCTGATGTGTCTCCCTGCTAAGCACGGGTTCAGATTCTTTGACGCCAGCCAGGTGGTTCAGGGATGTTAAGGTCCCCTTCAAGGGTAGAAATACGGAAGGTCAACGATGTAATTTGACCAAATTGTGTTCAAAGGTGTGGCTGGGTCCAGCAGTGCTGCTGCTAATAAACAGCTTTTGATGTAGGGGCTAAAAGATTTGCTGGGATTTTGGTGGGACTCCATGTTGTTGTGATGCGGGATTAGCGTTGGAAAGTCATCAGTCAAAAGAGTCTTGTGCTTGTTCGTGACTTTCTTTTAGGGTTTGAGCTGATTAGCGGGAAATGCTGCCAACTTGTTGATTCATTTTTATGGGAATGTTTAGTATGAGGAAGACTTCAGAATTACTCTAAGTACCCTTTTCTTACTAGCAAATTCTTTCACCCACCTACGTTTGTGAGTACTTTGACTTGATTAACATGAACATAAGACTTCCAGGGCCCATGAAGGACCTATTATTGGTTGTCAGGAGACAGAATTTTCTTGGTCCTGTGTCGCCGGATGGCACACAGTGAACATGCTAATGTGTATGATGGACTGTGCATGTTTTTATTCACCAGTGCACACTGGATGCAATGATGATGTTGACTGTTAGTATGGCGTTGCCAGTTGAAACTAAGTGGTTCGATCACACTGCAGATGCATTGCATCTATATTTGATCGTATATCCACATGTGAAAGAGGCCCACTTTGGATTTGAAAACATCAAAATTGTACTGTTCAGACTGGATGAAATAATCTGATATATGTTGCATATGGGCATAAAAATGCAATTGAGCTGCACTGTGAACATCGCCTCTGTTCGAGCATGTATGTATGTAAGTTATTTTGACTGTTTCAGAAACTAGAATTTGGATCTCAACTCAAAAATTGACGGCATGTCAACGTAGTTTGTGTTGTTCTCATTCATCAATAAACATTTAAAGTGCATCTGACTAACATTATTTGCACTTCCAGTGCTTTCCGCCAACACTAAAAATTGTCTCCACAAGCTACACAAAACATTTTTGTATGGCTGACAACAAGTGATTAGAAGGCTGTGACCAGATGCATAATACTTCCCCTGGAAATTACTGGAGCCCTCAAGGACCCCTGTTGGACTGTTATGCATCATGCAGAAATGCAACCGTGACACCTGGATGAAGATACCCATACTAATTCTTGGCAATCATCACCCCCACTAAATTATAGTCAAACACAATTCATCTCATCGATATAATGAAAATGTGGACAGCGGTCATAGTGAAATTATACATCTGCCCAAATAACACAGAGCAGCACACTTTAGGAATTGCAAATTAGCCAACAATTCCTTTTGTAACAAGCAGTTGGGGGAGAGGGGCATTGGTGGAGAAACAGTCACAAATGCTTTTCAGCTGATGTGCAACGTTGAGCCCTTTTTGATGCCTGCTTTTAATTTAGTGTTGCCACCATCCGACCTCACAGTGCAGAGGCTCAGGGTTCGATTCCGGCTCCGGCCTTCCGTTATGGATTTTGCATGTTGCCTGCGTGGGTTTTCTTCGGGTACTCCCATTTCCTTCCACATTCCAAACACATCCGTGGCAGGTTAATTGAACACTCTAAATTGTCCCTAGGTGGGATTGTGAGCACAAATGGTTGTTTATCTATGTGTACCCTGTGACCAGTTCAGGGTGTCCCCCGCCTTCTGCCCAAAGACAGCTGGGATAGGCTCCAGGACGCCCCGCGACCCTTGTGTGGATAAGCAGATCAGAAAATGAATGTATAGATAGATAGATAGATAGATAGATAGATAGATAGATAGATAGATAGATAGATAGATAGATAGATAGATAGATAGATAGATAGATAGATAGATAGATAGATAGATAGATAGATAGATAGATAGATAGATAGATAGATAGATAGATAGATAGATAGATAGAAACATTTACAAAAGAGGCAGCTATTATCTTAAGTGGAAGTGCAATCCACATTTTGGCGACTGCAAGACTCGATTACCTGCGGCTTTCCTACTTGTGTGAGAGACAGTAAGTAAAAGGCAGTCAGCAGACCATAGTCACAATAAACCATAGGACAATAAAAGTACCGGTATATCAAATCCACCAAGTATGAAGGAGACGGACCATTGTGGGCCCAGTGAGTGACTTTTCAAATTTTGTTCTGAATCTGAAGAATAGGGAGGCAGTGCAAGGATCACAGAATGGTAGTGATGTAGCTGAACCTACGAGGTCTGGAATAAGCCCTCTAGCAGCAGCGTTCTGAACTGATAGGAGACGGTTTCATCAAGTTTTGTTAAAATCGGGAGAATTGTAGTGGTCAAGACATTAGGAGATTACCACATGAAGGAGCATTTCTATTTCAGAATGAGATAATATGAACTAAAGTTAAGAACAATAAAAATTCTGTCGAATATCAGGTCGAAAAACCAAAAAAACTTTCATGTGTTGCAATGGACAGTTTGACTGAATATGAATGTGACTGTGTGCACATTGTCATTTTTTTGCATTTTACAAAGTGATCCTAAACCGGTGTAAACTCTATCCAAGCTCTCAGGGGTGACAACAATGCTTCAGTTTGTGGCACATTTAACTGAAATGACATGTGAGTCATCCGGCACTTAATTGTAGTCAGGCAGATATGCAGTTATCTCATCAGTACTATCAGCAAGAAAGGAAAAAAAAATCTGGAAAACTAATGTCGCACAGACATGATGTTACACAGTAGTGGTGAACCACTGACCTCCGGGTTAGGGCCACACCGGGGGTCACTGTTATGTAACAAGGCAGATGGAGAAGGCATCCTCGAATACCAGCAATGTTCCCTAAACACACTCACTGCAGACCTTCGTACATTCACACGTTCTCACCAGCCCATTCATGCAACACAAAAGGACGAAAGGGGGAGGCCTTCCCGCTCCACTCCCAGTCTCTCCCATCTCCTCCTCCACTGCTCTTGTCTGCATCTCTGCTGTTGCTACTGTTTCTCATGTCCCCTTTACCATCCTACACTTATCATATTCACCCCAATTTCTTTGCTTCTCTGCTTCACCTTTGGGGGCCTTTGTAAAACTTTGTGTGAATGTCTCGTCACCTGCAACTAGTCAATCATGGACATAAAAAAACCAAAAAACATACACCTAAACTCCTGACTGCGATCCGGAATCTCACTGCGCAGCATAACCTTGCAGCTTGCGTATAGCGATGCCACTAAAAGGGGGAAGTGGGGTGTCACAGGGAAATCGCCTTCATCTCGTCCTCTCTCACGAACGGTTGGCAAAGAGACGCCTCCCCCACTCTTTTCTTCTCATCGCCGTGGTGAATGGAATTGCATGGCTGTGCAGTTCAATCACTGTCAAACGCAAAGAAAAGGGGTCTCTTGTGCAAAATTTCATGATTCACAATTGATTAAATAAGGGTGTCATTTCATGGCTGAACAGGGAGGTGTAAGATAAGGGTTGGTAGGGATTTTTCATGCCTTTGTGAGATATGGCTTAGCAATCGCCTGATGGGCCACATTCAAAGCCAGAGCTGTAAAGTTTGGAGGGAGAATAGACTACTATATGAGAGAAGGGGTAAAGGCACACAGCAGGAGGTCTGCCAGTGTCTTTGCATGATCTCTCGAAAGGCTTTCATGCCTTTCAGAGATATACGCATGATATATTGTACGTAGCGGTTCAATTTAGATCCCTCTTGTCATGTAGAAACTCTCACGGTTCGCCCTGTATAAAGAAAGAGAAGCACACAATTACCACCAATGTCATCCAGATCCACAAATGTATACAAGATATTCGATGTAACAGAAGAAAACTACCAAACTAGCATGAGTAAGTTACCTTGCCTGTTGCTCATCGCTAACATTTTCTCTCATGACAAGCAGGAACACGTGATGTTGACACTATCTTTAGCAGGTAGACACCAAAACTGAACATTCATTATTCATCCAGATGTCATCCATTTGTACCACTCCAGATTTATGTAGATTATCACGGTAGTTAGATATATCTGAATCCTGTCGATCCTTCTTGATAGATGACACAAGAGATGTAAAATGCATCCCGAGTGCATTATATGGGTCTGTTATTTTTTGTGATTACA